>CM074719.1:384623345-385869595 GCA_037306005.1 Rhinophrynus dorsalis
TTTTGTGAATATTAAGCTCATTCATGATGCTTTGCAGATAACTAGGGATAGACAAAAAATTTCACAGCAGGATGAAATCATCAGAATTGAGCATGGTTTGCCTCAAGCACAAATTCCCACAAAAAGGCCATTTCTACAAACACTGTCTGCTTAGAAGACAATGCCAGCTCTCTTCCCATTCTATGTGTTCAAACAGGCCATGTATAGAGTTAACACACAATCTGCCAGAACTTGCAGTCAGAAACTCCATTGTTGAAAAAAAACAAAAACCAAACACTAATATGACTGAGGCTTGGTGTCATCAAGTAGGTGTGTATGTGCATGTTGCATGTTTATTTGCATATATATGTGCATGTGTGTGATCTCATGTATGTGTGCGTGCTTATGCTGATTATACATGTGTGTGGGAAGTAAGTGTATGCAGGTGTTATGACAGGTTTGCCTGTGTATAGGTGTGGGCAAAAGGTCCCATTGCATTCCTGTGAGAAAATCCGCAATAACCACAATTGTCTGATTTGTCGATTAATAATTTGCCCTTAACAAACCCCTTAAAATGTTTTTCTTTTTTGCCTAGTACAAAAATGTTTTTGTTATTTTTTCAATGACTACAAACTTCACTTGTACTTCTCGTTTTTACACAAAAAAGTGATGTTTCCAGGAAGTGAAACACAAAACTAAGCAGCTAGAGAGATAGCGAGGGTGTTGGATGTTTTTCAAGTGATTTACTGAGTGCAATAAGGGCAGCAGAGGCTCAGACTGTTGGGTAACAATATGAGTAGCCATCCAAAAAAGAAAAGCAGCAGCTGGATGGACCGTGATGTGTCTAATGAGTCAGAAGAGGAGGAAGAAATGACCACCACAGCATGGAAAGGTCTGGAAGCCCTGATTCCCCAGACCCACGATGCCCAGTCCCTCAACATTGTCCCTTGAAATCTGGGGGAAATTTGTAACCAAGGCAGAACTGGGTAATAGTGTGAGCAGCACAGGTCAGCTGCCTGTGCCAGCTACTAACTGCTGCCCGTGCGCCTTCTGATACTCAGGAGGAGGAGTAGGAAGGATTGATGGCAAGTGTGACAGCAGAGGAGCCTAAGTCAATATTGTCATCCGCAAGCAGTTCCACTACTATTACAATGTAGCTGTAGAGTGTTTGGGGTGAGATAGGGGGTGATGGTGAAGATGATGATGATAATTGTGATGAAGCAGCTGGTGATGGGACTAGTGTGCGTAATGTTGATCATCCTGCTGAGGTGGAAGGGAGGTGATAATGCCAACCAGTCAGACTAGTGGTCAAGGGAGCACACAACATCCCCCTGACCCTGTGATTCTCCTCCCTCTTGTATAGTGCCTCTAACAAACCTGATTCCAATAAATTATCCCTGATTCCTCAGGGCTTGTGTCTCTTATAAACCTGAGTCCAAGAAATCACCTTTCATCAGGGCTTATGCCTCTAACAAACCTAAGTCCAACAAATCACTGATTCCTCAGTGCTTGTGCCTCTAACAACACATATCCCTACAAAACAATGTTTCCTCAGGGCTTGTACCTAACAAGTCTTTGTCTTACAAATAAATGTTTCTTAGGTCTCAGGCCTCTAACAACAAGTCTAAGTCCCACAAATCAACATTTTCTCAGGGCTTGTGCCTAACAATTCCTACAAATCAATTGTTCCTTGGAACTTGGGTGTCTAACAACACGCCTAAGACCTACAAATCAGCCTCTACAAAATACAAGTACCAGTCTGCCCCAGTCATAGCTTAAGTCAGTGGAGTCCCTGTCTCTGTCACATTACATGCCATTTTTTTATTTTTATTATTGTTTATATATATATATATATATATATATATATATATATATATATATATATATATATATAGGAACAGGGAATGCTATCTCTTGCCAGACACCCTTACCAGGTGGTCCACAGAGGTAGACAGGTAGAGCACCTTGGTAGGAATGGCATCACTGGAGTGCAAGGGTTAAACAGGAGCGAAGTCAGGAGCAGTCAAAAGGTCAGGGCAGGTGGCAATCAGGCAAAATCAGTGGTACAGGCAAAGGTCAGGAAACAGACAGGCAGGGTAGTCCAGCAGGGAGGCCAAAGGTCAGGTAACGGATGATCAAGCAAAGGGTCTGCAGCAAGGCAAGCAAAGAGTCATTGAGAACTAGAGACTTAGAGCACACAGGAAACAAAGCTCTGGAACACTGGAGCAAATCAGGCACAGCCTGAGGGTTTTTTGACCCCAATCCCACTATGTCCACGGTGGTCTGTGGCACACTAGCCTGCTCATCAGCATCCTGCTGCCTTTACAGCTCAGTAGCAGCAGGAATTAGAGCAATAGCAAATTCAACAGCTCACTGCTGGTGGTGGTCAGGGCCGGCCCAAGACATTGTGCTGCCTGGGTCTACGGGTTAAATGCTGCCCCCCCACAACAAAACCAGGGCCACCAAAACACACCCACATTCATTATGTTATATCATGATAATTAAAACTAAAATTAAACTTAGAAGAAGAAGGGGCAGACACAGAGAGACAAGTATCCGCAGTTGGACTGACAGAGTACAGGAAAAGACTATACAAAATGTCAGCCAGCAAACAGAGGGTAATCACTTAAAGGCACAAATAACACCAGCTATGGACTAATACCACATGAGTCTCACCCTGTGCGGGACGGGAACCCACTACTGATTTCACAGTGCGATTATGGAAATATAATAATTTGCTGCAGTGTGAAGTGCTACTAGGAATAGATGTTTGTCTCTGAACCATCAGTGTTCAGGATTATTGATAGTTGCTCTTTCTGACAGGTTCTGTAACAGCTGGGGTTCTCACGGCACTTCTCTTTGTGACCCATGTGCTTCACAGCGTCACTATGATAGCAGACAGTATAATTCAAAATCCTATCAGACCATGGAGCAATTTCTTCTGTGCTCACTATACTGGGACAATGGGATGTGAAACAGCCTCCCCCACTGAAGACTTTAATTCACAGTCCTTAAAATATGGCTGTGTTCTTTGTATAATTGCCATTATATATCGACCCCTTGACTGTCAGAGTGATAAACTAAAAAATGGTTTAGATCATTTAACCATTGAAAGCTTCTCTAGCATTCAAGGCGTTGATTCACAAAAACATATTGCAGTTACTGGCAGTTTAACCATTTGAGTGAAAGAGAGAGATGATACACCTCACTATGCCACCTAAAGGGTTAATCCAGACCATAGGTATATACATTATAGCTTTCATTAACATAAGATGTGATAAAGGAAGAATAAAGTTGTTTTAAACTTGCCGCTGGTCTGGGAGGGAGCCATAGATGTGTCCTGAGGTAATAGGAGCTCTCTAGCACATAAAGAGTTAATGTTTTAACACATACTAGAACACGGCTGAAGCTGTACATGATTTATTCAAGCAGAGGGGACTGAAATACTGATTTCTTTGAATGAATCACCCAACAGCTACCTCCTCCAATCAAAGAGGCATTTAAAACAAGAGAGTTGTAGGAGATTCATCCAAAAAGGTTATCGGAGCTTCTCTCTCCAGTGCGTGCTTAAATAAATCATATACAGCATTGTGCTGGTATTTGCTGAAACATTAACCCTATGTGTAGGAGACAGCTGTCCAATGCATTAACACCCATTTGTGCTGTGCCTACCTCATTAAAACAAGCTCAGATGTGCAACAGAAGGAACACAAGTCCACATTCTTCACTCGTTCCTCTAAACTGTCTACTTAGCCACTTTCTGTACACAAAGGGATTGTTTTACTGCTTAACCCATTCTTGCACATTCACAAACACATTACATACACCTATCTTGTCAGTCACCTACTTCCCCACTGCCATTCTCTGTGCTCAGCCTGCCTCCTGTACTCTCTGCTTCTGCTCTGCTGTTCCCTCTCATCAGACCTCAGAGTCATCACTGATGTGGGAGCGATGCAGCAATGTGATGTCGCTCTTCCTACTCTGCCCATACGCTGTGCCTGAATGACTTCCCAGATATGATGCCTACTTGGGGGGGGGCACATGGGCAGCCTAGGAATTCCTGCAGGGCCCCCGGTGCCCATATTTAGCTACACCAGAGCCACTTGGGGCGGCATATTACCGCCCCTGTCAAAGTGCCGCCTGGGTCCCATGGACCCAACGGGACCCATGTAAGGGCCGGCTCTGGTGGTGGTGATGCCCATCCCTGTTTCCAATTCCTCTTCTACCCCAGCTTCTCCATGATCATCATCACCACCACCACCAGTTCCTCCTTGCTAATGCTCTATTACAGAGACATCTCATCGGTTGGAGGGTCCCCTTATGTCACACTTGTCATCGCTTGTAAACCTGAAGAAGACAGACTGGCAGTACTTGCAGCAGGCACAGGCAGCTGATCTGTGCTCTTTGTGGTGGTGGTATTATTGCTGCTAGGCAACAGTTCTGTGTTCTTCAGGATCATGTTCCATCTGGACAATGCCATGGGAAGAAGGGGACTCCCAGGTCAGGGGAATGTTGTGAGATCCCTTGATCATTAATCTGGAGCTCTGCATTACTTCCCCTACCACTCCCCTAACGCTAGTCCCACCAGCTGCTTCACCATCAATGCTACTACTACTAACACCAACCACTTCAATTTCATTCCATGAGTCTTCCTCCTCACTTTTCTTTGATATACTTTTTGAATAATGTTTTATTCCACCACTGACTTTTCTACATTATTTTTTATTATGTCATTGCCAGTTTTTTCCACTCTCAATATTGTCTATACCTTTGTTCAGGTGATGGGTAGCATCAATGATATTTCTTGATTTGAAGAGAAGATGCCTGCTCGGAGTAATCATAATTTGTTATGTTTATGTATATATTTACCATGGCAACTATCATGAAGGGTTTGCTTCTTTCTTGGCGGAAGGTTTTATATATAGAACTACAACCACCCTATTGAACACTCATGAAATACATCAGCTACTGGCTTTTGTATGAACACAATGAGAGTATCCAAAGTGTGAGCAACCACAGTTGAAGGTTCCAAGATGCCATCCTCAATCCTGTGTCCAAAGACAGGTCCAAGGGTTGAGACATAAAACTGTGGGACTACACAAGGACTCTTGCCAATAATTAGATTTGCATTTATCAGAGGGGTAAGCTGCAATGGCCATACTGCACTGCTTTATAACCTGTTTGTACTGATTGCTCTGTCATAATTTGCAATCTGCAATTTGCTGTCAAGCATGAACCACATACATTCTTTCTAAGGCTGGTAAAATCTTACTCTGGTAATTTGGCTATAACTGCAATTACCACTATGCCGCAGCTAGAGATGATCCCCAAAATGTCCAACATTTTTTTCCTAACCCCAAATAAATCTTTCACAAGAACATTTTTTTGCCTACGCAAGATCATTTCTGCTCTGTAGTCTTATTGTGTGTGGCTTGATGGCTACCAGTGCATTTGGATGATGCTGGGAGTGGGACTCCTGTTAAGTCAATAGTATGTGTATTTCTCTGACTACTTGTATTGTGGGATATGGCTGAGGGGATCAGCATATGTGATTGCATGGCTACCTTGGGACAAAGCTGGGATGCAAACTGAAGGCTGGAGAGGAATGAAAGGAGTTATAGTCTGGCAGCAACTAGAGAGTCTCCCATTGGCCATCATGCTTCAATTTACCATGGGACAAGGACAGGGCATGTAAGTGTTGTTCTGTTGCTACCAGTACAGGGTAACAAGGCTGGATGTCAAAATGTGTGGTTATATGGCTTCCAGGGTAGTGGGAAAAGGCTGGCGGTTAATCTATGTAGTTGTATGGCTACCAGTGCAATGGGCCAAGGATTGGGGGTCAATATATGAGGTTATATGGCTACCAGTGCAATGGGAGAAGGATGAAGAGTGAGTATTTGTAGTTCTATGGCTACAATGGGGCAAAATATTTTACCCTCCTTAGCCATAGCTACTTCAGTGGGGCTTTTGGTACTTTTTTTTTGGAGTGCTCCAATCCGAGATTTTATTTTTATCTGAAAAATATTTGACCAGGAAGTATACACTGAGTTTACTCTCCTTTTCAATATTGTCCCAATTGTATTTACAATACAAAGTTACACATGTATACACGTATTAAAACACGAAAAGAAAAATAAGCATTAATATGCAGTTAAATGCAAATAAACAGCTATTTAGGGAAATAAACTACCAGAAGATTAGATTTTTTTCTAGTAGCTTTTTCTAGACTTTGAGAGCTCTGCAGGAGAAGGCAACCCGCTTGTTTCTTGTAGTTTGGAATAGTCAATGAATTGCAGGCAGTGAAATTGCTGTTTTTTAAATATTTTAAGTTGTGTTTTTCTAGTTGTGAACAAATGAGGTATATATCAAGGTGGCAAGCTGGATATATTTTACACTGACAACATGTGTATGTATTATGGTAGAGACACATAGCTTTCTTCTCTTTTTATTTCAGGACTATAGTACTAAATTTTATTAACCACTAATAATTAAAAGTTATCTTTTGTTCGCATTGTATCCTTCTCTCCCTAGTAGGTTTACTGTTGCAGTGTTTCCCTGATTGCTAGTTCACAAATGGGGTTATCTTTCTTTTCTATAGTTGCAGTAATGTTGTGCTGCTATGATCCTCTGAGTTTATCTTCTTGGGTACAGTTTATAGGTTTTCAGAATTGAGTGGGAATTTTAATATACATCTTTATTCTCTTAGATGCGGGGCATTTAAATATAGTCTAAGCATTAGTACTAGTTTAATGTCATGGAACCCAAAACTAACATAAAAAACAACAGATAGGTAAAACACTCTATCAGCATTCCAAGAAATTCTGCATATATTTTTGGAACACATACTATGCTGTATAAATATGGCCCAATAGTGATATATAGGTCATAATAATCTTATATTTTGTCTGTGATATGTAGGAGACATGATAACTCGTAGGCATTCTGTGGAGATGGCTGAATTTTTCAGAGATCTTCTAGCAAAATCATTGTATTCTCGTTTATTTAGCTTTCTTGTGAACAATGCAAATTACTACCTCCAACATCAAAGTGATCAAAGCAGGTAAGACAATTCTTACACTTATATCAATTCAGTATGTAAGCAGTTACTTATGTTAATGCTAATGTTTCATGTTATGAAAATGGCCTCAGTATGTATTTTGAGCATTATAAATAAGTCAATAAAACATAGGAAAAAGAGGTAAAGCATGGTAACATAGAAAAAACAGGAGACTGTAAGAGTAAAAATGTTACCTTTCATGGCCAACTGAATGGCTCTAGGATGCAAGCTTTCAAGACAACCTAGGTCTCTTCTTCAGGCGTAGTAAGAATGAAGAAACTTATTGCCCGACGAAGAGACCTACGTTGTGTTGAAAGCTTGCATCCTCGATCCACTCAACTAGTAAAGATAGCATTTTTGCTTTACCAGTCTCCTACATAGGAAAAAGAGAGTTGTACACTTCAATCCAGCAATTACAGATAACATTACAACCAAACACCATCCAGTCAATACTTATTCACCTGCAAAATACTCTAGGACAGGGGCATCCAAGATTTTTCAATCATGGGTCACATGATTAGAAAGTCATAAGTGTGAGGGCCACATTATTATTCTTTTAATTGATCATGATGGTGAATTATAGCTTGTCAGCTATTATTTTTTTGTTTTATCAAGATAATAACAATAATTATATTTAACTGACAACTATTCTTGAACTGTACGTTACTGGCAAACACGGGATTAGTTATTACTGCTCTACTAGTTCATGTATGCTAATTAATTAGGTATAAAAATGTTTAAAGTTTGATTTTTAAATCTCATTTGCAGGGACGTGAGAGTAAAGTAGTAGATAAAAAAACTGACTGCAGCAATGGTTGCTGCAGCATGTACAATCAATGATGATGATCCTTCTTCTCCAAGGGAGGATGTAGTTTGTCAAGTTCCCAGCAAAACTAGTTCCAGGCAGCTCTCACAGCCTGCCATTCTGTGTTTGTGAGAGGATAGAGCAGCATGCTTTTAAGCTAGAGAAGGTAATAAAATAAAGGGGAACTGAAGCTGTGTTTTAGGGAATCATTTAGGTAGGACATTTGTTCTTTGTAGTAGGAGAGTCTGGGGTCACAATGGGGGAGAAGAAGGGAAGAAGGAGGTTGACCCAAAATACCCCAAAATTCTATGTAACTGACTGGCAAGACACAGGCAGCTGGGGTCCAAATTGCTTGCTGATTTTACTTTTATTGTCTCTGTGCTGGGGAAGTCTGGGGAAAGAAGTTGTTTTTTTAGTATACATTTTTTGGGAGTAACTGTGATGACATATGGTGGACAACTTAATAAAAATAAAATAAAATAAAAAAAATAAATAATTAAACAAATAAATATATTGAACAGCTTACTGGGAGCACTGTGACTGAGGCAGACTTGATAGACAGCAGACAACATTAATCATTTTGTTGAGGGCCAAGGCAAGACACTCCATCAGTTCTGTACTGTAGACAGTAAAAACACACACAGTAGTTGAGTAAAGTCTAGCAAATGCACAAGCGGAAGGGGGAAAGGTGGAGCAGTGCAGGGATGTGGGAGTAAACAGGGCCGGATTTGTCATAAGGCAGAGTAGGCATCTGCCTACAGGCGCACCCCACAGAGGGGCGCCTGTCATTGGAATAGATTTTTTTTTTTTTTTTAAGTGGCAAAACCCACCACCCTCATGCTAAGGTCTGTGAGCTGCTGTGAGACCTGTAGCTGCTGAGCTCCTCCGGCTCTTTAGTAATGCAGAGCGCTGGGAGATGACATCATCATGACATCATCTCCCAGCGCTCTGATTACTAAAGAGAAGACGGCACAGGAGCTCCAGCAACTACAGGTCTGTGCAGAAGCACAGATCTCTCCTGCCGCTGGATCAGCAGGGAGGTAGGAAATAGGTACAGGGGCAAAGTGGGGGCAAGTGAGAGCTTATGGGGCAATGTGATGGCAAGCTGGAGCTCATGGGGCAAGTTGGAGCTCATGGGGCAATGTGAGGGCAAGCTGGAGCTGATGGGGCAAGTTGGAGCTTATAGGGGCAATGTTGATACGATGGGGGCAATGTGGAGATGATGGGGGCAATGTGGAGATGATGGAGGCAATGTGGGGGCAAGTTGGAGCTGATGGGGGCAATGTGAGGGCAAGTTGGAGCTGATGGGGGGCAGTGTGAGGGCAATATGAAGATGGGGGTAATGTGGAGGTTAGGAGTATTGTGGAGGTGTCCAGCAGAGATGGCCAATGGGGGGCGCTTCAGATTTCTGTGCCTACAGGCTCTTGAGATGTAAATCCGGCCCTGGGAGTAAAGTGGTAGTACAAAAACTGACTGCAGAAATTATTGCTGCAGCATGTGCGATAAATGATGAAGATCCCTCTTCTCCCGGGGTGGATGCAGTTTGTCAAGATCCCACCAAATCATACTACACCAGTCCCCCACCACCACTACTATACACATCTGCCACATTGTAGGTTGTACTTTATTTTTTTCATTTCTTGACATCATCATGAATATGTGCCAGTGTCACTTAAGCAGGAATTAAGTGTTGTGGGCAAAAGACAAATGCACTGTACATGATAACACATTTTTCAAGGTATATGTTGCTGTAGGACTCACAACTTTGACTTCCAGCTACTTATTTCTCCACTACAGCCCTCAGAAGAAATAATATTGTGCTGGGAAATGTTGCACCATATTAAACATAGAAAAAAATGTGTTGGAATAGGAAAAAATGGGTTGGAATAGGAGAAAATGTGTTAGAATTGGAGAAAAATGTGTTGAATAGGTGAAAAATGTGTAGAATATGAGAATAATGTGTTAGAATATGAGAATAATGTGTTGGAATAGGTGAACAATTTGCTGGAATAAGCGAAAAGGAGGAACATTTTGCATTGGTGAAAAAGAGAAAACTTTTTCTCACTTTTTCACCCACCCCTAGTCATTACATAGCACTTTAGAGTATTAAACATCCATACATTGTATTGCAGCAACTGCATAGTACTGCTATCTATTGCCAGTGCACATAATATAGTCTTATGTCAAGCATTTGAAATGTAGTGTACATTGTTATATTTAATTTAATGTAATAAACTGCTTTGCATTAATCTTAGATGACACATAATGAGCCATATCCATGCTTTCTTTCATTGGATGGGCACACCATAGGTCACCTTTTTTGTTTCCTTGTTTTGTTTTGGGATGAAGGCTCTCAACTTCATCATGATGAATCATAGACTGGGAGGGTATATGCTTATCAAGTAAAGAAAATGAGAATATATTACAGGAAATTTAATTATGGCATTCAACAAACTAGACAAAAATACAAGTCTAACAAAGAATATTTAGGAAAAAAGTATTTCTCATTGGGAAAAAAGCAGTCTGGTAATGGAAAAAAGTGGAAAAAATACATTATGATATACAATTAGGATGTACTATATATTCCAGGATGTGGCTTTTTATTTGTTGGATTACTTGTGTTGTTCATCAAAAACCTCTTGGATGCAAAAGAGATATCCAGTGTCTTATGAAGCAGTATGAAAGAGGAAGAGAACAGAAAGCCGATAAATCCCCCAAAGAAGATGCACGCTGCTTCGAAATGTGTTGGGCAATACTCCTGGTCCCCTATGTACATCCAGTATTGAAAGACAATTTAAACTTGAGCCACGAACTCTAACGGAACACGGAGATAGCCAGAATTAGAATGTGGAGCGCCATTTGCAGCAATCTGCGAGGCTAGATAGACTAGGGAACCGTACAGTATGTCCGTTGCATGTTTGTGTATCATGCACTGTACAAATCTCAATTACAACTAAGGCTCTCACTGATATTAGAAAGCTTTGACGCTAGAAGCCTAGGGATACTAAGTTGCTGCCTGCAGGGTTGAGGGCTGTGGGCTTAGACAGCAGCAACACCTTAGCAGCAGGGTCAACAGCAATACATAGGCTTAGCTATCAATGCTATTGCATAAAAAACCAACAACATAAAAGCTACATTGTCATAAAATAAAAAACGGATGAGACAACTCCATGAAAAACAGTAATATTGAGTAAAAGAGCAATGTAAATAATGAGGAATTAACCCATAGAAGTGATTTACGGAGATTGCTATAACTAGTAAACTAGCAAGCTTAAAAATACAAAGTGACTAGTAATTTCTTGGTTCGGCAGAGAAATGGTTAATAATTCCGTTTAAAACCATCCCCTGTCATATAGCCTCTGCAAATGAAATCGCTATAACTAGCAAACTAGCAAGCTTAAAGATACAAAGTGACTGGATACTTCTTGGCTCGGCAGAGAAATGGTTAATAACTCTATTTAAACCATCCCTTTTCACACAGTCTCTGTGAATAACTAATTAAACAAACAACCCAACCCCATAAGCAAAACAAAGGGGGCTGTGATTGCGGTGAAAAGGAGTGAAACATAACTGT
Source organism: Rhinophrynus dorsalis (assembly GCA_037306005.1). NCBI lineage: Eukaryota > Metazoa > Chordata > Amphibia > Anura > Rhinophrynidae > Rhinophrynus > Rhinophrynus dorsalis. The sequence continues at coordinate 384,634,761 of CM074719.1, forward strand.
GAATAAAATCAAATTCAAGAATTTATTATCATGTCTCAATTTTTGCAGCTTGAATAATCAGGAGCTGCATTTCATAATACAAACTGAATATTGAAAAAGAAATCTCAACATATGTAAAAGGTTAACGATTGGAGAAACCAGCAAGCCAAAGAACATTGAGAGGCTATAAGCCACTGACTATAGCAGAAAAAGGGTTAAATGATCTGTGCAATTACGATCTCTTTCATTATAAGCACCTGCAGTACAGCTGATAAACATAGCAGGCTTTAACTGAATACAGAATCCAGTGGTTTATAACTACGGTTCAAGCAGTGAGAGAGAAATATGTGGACCAAATTGAATTATATTACTCAGCATTGGTCTCGATCACTGTAGCTCAAATAACTAAGAAGTACACTGATAGTTTTATTTTCATTCAGTGTACCTACAGCGCAAGGCAAATCTACACAGAAAAATAATCTATAATATTGCCTTTTCATTGACACTGAAGGGGTCAAGGTTTTGCTTTTATTGATCAATTGTAGCCTTTGCTACTTTGACCTCTTAGCTTTCATTCCTTTCAAATCATTACTAAGGCATAGTCACATACTGTACTAGTTTGTTTTTAGATCTTTTACTACATACCAATAAATGTTATGTTTTAAGTCAAGTTAAGGCCTGACACTGGTCTCTGAACAGACTTTCACCGTACTTGTCTCTAAAAGGACTACACTGAGCTTATGAAAATAATAAAAGCTACAGTCAATCCTTTAACTTCTCTCTTCCTTTTTGTTTGTGCTTTAACACTATAAGACGTGCGGTGACCCATATAGTCTTTCTCTAAAAGTTGTGATCTACTCACATCTGTTATATATATATATTTTTTTTTTTTTTATTTGTTGGATTACTTGTGTTGTTCATCAAAAACCCCTTGGATACTAAAGAGATATCCAGTGTGTTATGAAGCAATATGAAAGAGGAAGAGAACAGAAAGCCGATAAATCCTCAATAATTCTTACCCTTGTATCAAGCTAAAAATAGTATAGAACTATATTTCTGTAATAAGGTGAAAAATGAAAGACTGCAATGAATCTAAAACAAACGCTATCAATGTATATCAGAAATAAAATAAAAAAATATACAAACATGGCAAATTAAAATTAGAAGCATTGCTACAGAATTAACTTTTTAACTATTATGCCTAACATAGGGACGGGTTGTTGAAACGTGTTACCAAAGTCTCCAGACATGCCAGGATTTACAGTGTATTGAAGTTCATGGTGTTGACGAGAATGTTTTTGGCTCAAAGTAAATTAGAATGGGAGGGAGAGATGCAACTGGGAATGGACATCACCACCAACACCAGCAGTGACATTATGGCATTTTTGCCTTTTCAGGGGTTTGTTTTTGGCAAGCCAGTATCCTACAAACATTGATTCAGTGCTTGACTTGTTGCAAACCTGGAATCATTGTTTTCCCAAAGTATAGCCTTACTGTAATATTTTAATGGGTTTAATGACTTTCCTGCAAAAAATATTGTGAAGGCTTTACTTTCCTGTAAGTATGCTGTAGGGATGGGCAAAACTTTTCTTCTCAAAAGATAAACAGGAGTAAAATGGCACTTCACTTCAAGCAGGACATTTTTTGCAAAAAGTACAGATTTTCTGATTTGTCCTGCCTAACTCAGTGCACTGAAAATGTTAATACTGAATTTCACCTACCACGTGGCATGTTTTCCTTCTTTTCCAGGAGGAATAGTATAAAAGTGTATGTCTCTACTTTCACCTTTTCATTACCTTAACACAAAAAGCGTACATTGCAGTCACTGATGATTGCACTTTGCCCGCTTCAAAGGAAAAATATTCCTACTCCCATGTTTTCAGATAGGAGAGCGGTTAAGAAGAATGACCTTCTTCTTCTCCAGAATCACCTTCACAGGCTTGGCAGGTGATTCTAATGCTGCTTCATCATCATCATCATTAGAGGTAGGATCGGGAGTATGGGTTTCAAGTGGATCCTGTCCTAGTCCTATATCACGGCTTGAAAAAGCCAGTCCAGTGGTGGCCTGTGGCACACTAGCTCTTTCATCATCATCCTGCTACTGGGGCAGATGGACATCTGCCGCTGATGATTCAGCAGCAGGAATTACAGCAGCAGCAAACTCAACAATATCACTGCAAATGGTGGCATTTACATCTCTTTTTCCCATTCATTATTGCTTTCCACAAAAAAAACTCTCATACTCTCCTCCACACCAGTTGCTCCACCATCACCCCTACTCTCATCACCAGTATCTTCCTGCTCTATGGGACTGGTTTGGGAGGACAAGCATGACATAGAGTCTCCTGCTGTCACACATGCCATCTCCTCAGAAGAAGGCACACCGGCAGTAGTTGCAGCAGGCACAGGCAGCTGACGTGTGCTGCTGCTTATACTGCTATCCGGTTCTGTCTTCATCAATATACTTACCGGAGGGACAATACCAGAAAAATGAGATTCATTGGGTTGGAAGTATTTGTAAGATTCAGAGAGAGTGAAAGCAATAATTTTGAGGTTCCCACTATCAAGCATGGAGGAGGCAATGGCATGGTCTGCATTTACTTTGCAGGTGGCAGATTTGGTGATCATTACCAAATCCATGGCAAGCTCAACTAGCATGGCTATTGAAGTATACTTCAGGGGCATGTCATTCCACCAGGGTTATATCTAGCTGTATAGTCCTTCATTCTTCAGAAAGACAAGGATCTGAAACACACCTCAAAATTGTGAAATAAATATCTGTAGAAGAAGGAAAGTGAAGGACAACTCAGTCTAATTACTTGGCTTGACCTTCAGATCTCAATCCCAAAGAAATAGTATGGAATGATATGGTCAGAAGAGTCAAACCATAGCTACCCACATCTTCTGGGATGCTTCAGGAGAGCAGGGAAGGCAAATTAGGTGAATTCCTGATGAAGCCGGTTAACTGAATGCCTTGTGTTTGTGAGGCAGTTATTAAAGCAAACGGTAGCTATTTTGAGAAATCCTAGATGAAGATGCAATTTTCAGTGTTCTTGAAAATTGCTTTGAAACTACTTATGCTTTGTTTTGTAATTTGTAACATGTTTTCATTTCCAAGTATTCTAAGAAAGTTGTACAACATAAAACAATGTCATTTATTAAACAAACAGGAAACAGGAAAATTGGGGATGGGGTGTTGAAGACCACCAAAAAAATAAGAACTATCCTGCTATCACCAGTGTCTGTTGTCCTGCATATGTCTCTAGTTCATCTTTGTTGCAGACCGAATATCAAAATTGTATTTAAATGGGACAGCTATATTAAAAACTCCAGTCATCAATTACTGCCTCACCACTGGCATGCAGAGTGGCATCTTTGTTTTGCAAGGCTTTTGTGCTACATTATCAGGGATCTACCTCCCAAGCCAACATCTACTTCCAACATACCTCAAACAATGTAGAGCCAAGTATGGGAGATGGTGTATTCAAGTAACATAGTGGAATACAAATGGAGCACACTCAAGGAAGAATAGGGTAAAAACATAGGTGAGAGGGGTTAAGGGTACACAATAGTACTACTTTAAACACTGTACGGTCAGGGCTTCATTGGAAAAGGTATACTTCCTCCAACCACAAACTGATTGGTTCATCATTCCCACACCTATCAACAATAAAAGAATCAATTGATCCACTAGACATACATATTAACCATTTCGGTCATATTCTAGTAATTGTTCAATTATAGTAATATTAAGCTTTGTTATTCCCTCTTAGAAATCCAAATGCTATTATGTGACTATTGAAAAAAATATTAGTATATCCCTGCCACTAGTTGTTGGGGAGCTGCCTGATAAATATTTGTATGTATATACTGACTTTTCAGGTTAAGAACTGAATTTTCTTGTGGATGTAATATATTTTAATATATTGACACTGCTTAGTATCTACTGGTTTAGGTGCAATATATCTGTAGACACTGCAAAAATGTATTTCCAGCAACCAAGGGAGTTTAATACCATTCTTTTCTGATGTGATGAAGGTATTTCCAGCATCCAAGGGAGTTTAATACCAGTGTTCGTCCTTTCCCACAGTCTGTCTGTATATAGCAGTACTGACCATCATGCTCTTTAAAGAAGCAACATGACAATCTCATGCTGATATGCAATGCGAGATTGTCATGTTCCCTTTTGAACATGGTGACCTACTGAATGCGGCAAAAAGCAGCGTGATATAAAACATGCACTATTTCAAAAGGACACCATATACAGTAATGTGAAAAAATGTTAGGCATCTGTGAGAAAATGCTGTAATGTATGAATGCTTTCAAAAATAGACATGTTAATAGTTTATATTAATCAATTAACATAGAGAGTGAACAGAAGAACAATCTAAATCAAATCAATATTTGGTGTGACCACTAGGGGTGGGCGAAAGGTCCTGCAGTGTTCCCGTGAAAAAAATCTGCAAAACCACGCTTTTCTCAGTTTTTTTTCTGGAAAATCCGCTTTAAAAACAGTGATTAAAATCTTTGCAATTTTCGCCCATTGGCCAAAATTCTTCTACATTTTTTCAATGGCTAGAAAGTTTCCACCCATTGATTTATGTGTTTTTTGCATTTTCACTATAAAAAATGACATATTCCAGGAAATGAACAACAACAGAAACAGCTACAGAGCGAGGTAAATGTGCTATGTTGTTCTACTGTGATCTTTTAGCAAAACTGAGGCAGGAGAGGCTCATAGTGATTACTATCACTATGAGAAAGTTTAAAAGTAATAAAAGGAAGATCTGGAAATATGCTTATGTATCCACTGAGTCGGACTCTCAGGAGGAAGTGAGCACTGAAGAAGCAATGCTGGCCAATCCCCCTAAATCACCCCTAGGAATCTTGGGGAAATTAATGTCAGGGAAGGAAGAAGAGGGTGGTAGTGAGAGCAGGACAGGTCAGCTGCCTGCACCTACTGCCAGATGTGCTGAGCCTGCTGTCAGATGTGCTATGCTGCTTAAAGATGTGCCATGCCTGCTTAAAGATGTAATGTGTCTGCTGCCACCAGTGCTGCGCCTGCTGCCAGTACTTCCCCTGCTGCCACCAGTGCTGTGTCTGCTGTCAGATGTGCTGCCTCTGGTGCCACCAGTGCTGTGTCTGTATACCTTGCCTGTATATGCGTAAAAAATGTATTGTGTAAAACATTTAATGATAAGTTTAATATAAGATGTTTAATGTGCTGAATGTGTTTAACCAAAAATCAGACCTCAAGGGGGGGGTATCATGACCCCTCATGACACCCCTCTAGTATTGGGGAGATAATTGCCATTTATTAATTAAAGTGCATATAACATATGTTTCACATAGGTCATATGCGCTTTTCATAATGAAATAAAATTTTCAGACCTCCAGGCGGTCACCAGGACCCCTCCTGATATCCCCCCTATCATGGCTCATCAATGTAAAAGGATAGATGATCCATGGTGGACCCCAAAGTCATTTTCTCCCTTCTTGATGCTGCCGGGGTCAGACTGAGTGACTGATTCAATGATCAGAGCGCATTGCTGTGCTTTCCAAGAATGAACCCGGTGACAGGGTTCATTCATTCTACAAGCGCTTGATGCTACAAGCGGCTTATACAGCCACCAGCAGCATCAAGAAGGCAGAAAATGCCTTTGGAGTTGCCCCATGGATCATCTATCCTTTTGGATAGATGATCCATGATAGGGGGGCTATCAGGAGGGGTCCTGGTGCCCCCCTGGAGGTCTGAAAGTTTTATTTCATTATGAAACATAGGTTATATGCGTTTTAATTAATAAACGGGCAATTGTTGCCCCCATGATAGGGGGGTATCATGAGGCATCATGATACCCCCCTTGAGGATGTTTTGGTTAAACACATTCAGCACATTAAACATCTTATATTAAACTTATCATTAAATGTTTTACACATTACATGTTTTACACATATACAGGCAAGGTATGCAGCCTGAGCAATGCCTTCCTACCTCTATGGTACTCAAAGGGTTAAATTTAAAAAGTCCAGTACTGTAAACATGAAAGAAGTTTTGCATATATATCTTGATAAAATGTGTTTGTTTAAGCCTGAATTTTCCTTCAATGTATTGAATCAATTAATGCTTGCTTCATCATGATTCTTATGAAACAGTAGCAGGGAAATATATTCTTGTTAGAGGGATGTAATTATTTATATATAGAAACACAGCTCCAATAACAAGATGTACTAAAAGCTAATTTTTCTTCATCTTAGAAGAAAATTTTATTTTTCTCAGACAAGTAACTGTTGCAGATAAACCTTGCATTTCTATTTTTCTTTCAACTGCTTAAAGATTTGTAACTTACATATTTTTGTATCTTAGTTACCCACCACTTACAATTGGGATTATGGATATATTTGGCTTTGAGGACTTTCAGAGAAATTCATTTGAACAGGTTAGTTTTCTAAAACCCACCATAAACAATGTTTTCTAATTAATAAGATATATGATAGCTACTGAAATTTGTCCAAAATAAAGAAAATGTTCTCCTTTTGTATTTTTGATCCTCTGGAAATATTTTTAAAAAGGCAGTTGCACAACGCCCAATAACATGATTATGGTTAATTGTAATATTGATATCTATCATAAAATTATTGCCACTGCAGGTCACCCATATATATTTGACATTGCTGTATGTCAAAGAGGCAAAAAGAGCCATATTACCATACTCCAACAGCGATTTATGTTGCACAAAATATATAGACTTGTCTGTTTTATAGAAGTGTAGTATACTGTTTACAATCAATCAATATTATTATTACATAATTTACTAAAAAAAATCCAAGTGATGCTTGGGCTGATTCCATTTGCTTTTTATGAAAATATATGCTTGGTTCCAACATCCCTCCTTAGGATTCAATTCTTCTTTTGATCTCGCTAGTTAGAAGAATATGGCATTTAGATAAAAGACAACTTTAGGAAGTCATCATAATCATTACAGTCTTCTTATATAAGTTAGCTTTTTAGTAAATATAAGTAACAGTGCATGGAGTAGCGAGGTGGAGAACCATTTTCCCCAGTAATCACTGAGGTCCAGTGCTTAATTCAGTGATAGATCTGTTTTAGACCAGATTTCTAGTCTCACGTGGAACATCTGTCATTGCAAGGTTGTAGTAGTAGTAGACTGATGATGAACAGTGAATCTTCATAAATGGGTCACTGACAGTGATGTTTTGCCATTCCAGTGACAAAAGTTTCTTAATAAATAACCCATTCAAAGATTTTGCTTCACTTGACCTTTATGTTTGAAGGAGCTAATTAAATGTCAGGGAAAATATCTGCTGCTTGGTTGTTTCTTTTTGAGAGGCTCATTCTTCATTAAATGATGGCTCCTTTCTTCTCCTTTCATCTTAATTTTATTAAGATACATAAAGTATTTATCCATCATAAAGGTCATTTCATATACCTTTATGTATGCCTTCAAAATAAATTCTAAAGGAGCAGTAAAGGGTCTGGGAGTGGTATTAAAACATGAGGCAGTTTCCAGAGAGTTCTGGAAAATGTAGGATGGGATGGTATGGGTGATGTTGACACTTTACTGAGCATATCTGGAAGATTGATATGATCTTATTTGAAAACAATATCAATGTAGTCAGTGAAACAGGGATTCAGTGCAGCTTATAGTGATACACCAAGGAGTTCAGTTAAGCTATACATCACAAAGCCCTGAAAAAATTCAAGTTACACGTTACTTAGCTTACCTCCTACTTTCGATATATCACGCTGATATCCATTGGTGACTGAATTCATGCTCTGTGCTCTGCTGCCTCAACAGCTACTGCTATTTCTTATGAGTCATGTATTATTGTAAAATGTACTTGTTATACATTTTGTAATGTATATTCTCAACTTCCAATAAAAACTTTAAAATAAAATAAAAAAAATGTCGCCTGAAGGAAAAGGGCGACAACAGAATGTCTATGGAATCAAAAGAGCGACCACTACCACTACTTAATAAATGCTTAATGAAATATGCTTTATCATATGCCATATCTTATTTACCTTGTGCCTTAACTCTTTGAGTTCCAGAGTGATCAGCAACACATTGCAAATCAATGCCTTGTGGACCCATCTCACACCCAAACGTTAAATGTTTAAGCAACACATTGCAATGCTTGGCACACTTCAAGTCCTCAAGGGCTAATAACGTTATAAGGTGTTATTTGTGAAGTTTTAAGCCTGAACTTGCCAGGGTTTAGTAAAAGCTTTTTGCCTTTAAATAATCGGTACATAAATTGGAACATATAAGTATTTTTTGTGCACACACATCCAGGCTGATTGCAGTTATATTATTGCTTTTACTTGCAAATGTATAAACACAGCCATGAAGAACAGGTTCCACTGAAGTTATGAGTAGTGCAGGCAATAACGGATAGATCCCATGGATACTGGCCTGGGAATGTCCCATTAACAGAAATATTCTGCAGGCATTCATCATCCACCACTGGGAGCTGCATGATGCACCCCTGGAAGAGCTAAATGTCCATCTTCAGGAGATGCATGATTCAGGAGACATTCTGATGAGGCCTTCTGAGTGTTCAAGGGGCAAAACCACTCCCGGAGGTGGACGATGTGTGCTTCCAGGAGTGCATTACAGTCTCACAGTGACATGCTGGCCTCTTATCAGAGGGGATATCTTTAAAGTTAGATAAACTGAGGGTGGAATATTTCTGTTAATGGGATATCCCCAGGCCAGTATCCATGGGATCTATCCATTATTGCCTGCCCTACTCTTATCCTCAGTGGAAGTGAACCTGTTCATCATAACTGCGTTTATACATTGCAAGTAAAAGCAATATTACAACTGCAATCAGCCTTGATGTGTGCGCACACAAACACTTGTGCTCCAAATTATGTACCGATTATTTATAGGCAAAAAGCTTTCATTAAACCCTGGCAAAATTCAGGCTAAAAACTTTGCAAACATCTTATAATGTTATTAACCCTTGAGGACTTGGAGTGTGCCATGCATTGCAATGTGTTGTTCATACATTTAATCTTCGAGTGCCAGAGGGGTCCACAACTCATTGATTTGCAATGAATTGTGGACCTGTCTGGCACTCAAAGGGTTAAGGCACAAGGAAGCATATTTTATTAAGTATTTTTTAAGCAGTGAAAGGGCTGTGGTTAAGGCACAAGATCAATAATATATGGCATATGATAAAGCATATTTTATTAAGCATTCTTAATCAGTTAAAGGGCTGTGGTATATTATTGAAATGTTGCCCACTATTTGGCGACCTTTAATCATGCAACATTAGAATGTTGATCTTTTGATTTGGGCAACATTTTAAATGCGGCGTTGTGATGGTTGCCAAATAGACAGCGACATTTCAATAGGATACCTTGTCATGGAGAAATAGCTTTTTTGTTAACTATCCATGAAGAAGAATCCCTAGTGTTTGTATCAATAAGCTTAACTCATTACATCCAAATTCCCATTAAATGTCATAAGTGATGTTGGGCTTGAGATAATATTTTTTATTAAATTGTTATGGTGTAACCCTTTCAGTGCAAGGGTAATGTCTTGATGCCTAGCTTTACAACAGGTTGAAGATCTCGCTAGCATCTACGAGGTTAATATTCTGTTTATTGTTGTAAGTTCTTATTCTGCACATATACATGCAAATATATTTTTTCTCAACAGCTGTGCATTAATCTTACCAATGAAAAGATCCACCAGCATATCACTGAAGTGCTTTTTCTACAAGAGCAAAAAGAAGGTGCACAAGAAGGAGTTTCCATGGAAACCATATATCGTCCTGGCAACCACACAAAAGTGTTAGATTTCTTTTTCCAGGTACTTCTTATTTTTCATACATAAATGTAATATACAACTTATGCAGTAAAGTGTTAATATATTAATTATGACTTCAGATCCCTTACTGATCTACAGAATATTATGTAAAAATCATATTAACAGGTTTATATAGTTTGCTAAGAAACAGATGTCAGCTTCCATAGGTACTGTGAAGTGCTGAGATAATTGATATACTTTTATTTTGTAATTATCTGATAATGCACATTCCTGTCTCTTTTTCTTCAAGTTGATATAGTGCTTTAATAATAATTAATATTTAGCATCAATAAATCATGCATGGTGGCCCAAGGATGACTGCTATGTTTGAGAACCATCCTCTCTCCATCATTTATATCTCCATCTTTCCTGCAGACAGGAAGAAATTGCAAGATCAGCCTATTCATATTCCTTTTTGAGGTTGTTAAGTTGGAATGATCTCCCAGCACCAACACCTGGATATTATTTGAGCCAAATCACACATCAGAAATAAGGACAGGGAGCTTTTTTGTTAGATTTTATTTGAATCATCCAATGCCAGCAGTGATAGCTGAAACAGTTTAATACCTGATTGAGAGTAAGACGTAAGCCTTTGCCAGGTTGAAAGTTAATGCACTGAATACATAACAGGGAGCTCTCAGGGTTTAAACCTGATATTCAGGATTTCGACCTAAATCTCAGTGTCTCAGTGTGAATGGCAAAATTTTCAGAGAGTAAACCATTACCTAATATAAATTGCTTCTTTAGTCTTCAAAAAGACAGAGGGAGAACTGATGCTTGTATTGTGTATTCAAGCAATGAGATCTCCATGATGTAGCATGTCATTTGATTCCTGAGAACTTATTTGCACACTTCTGGATTAGAGCAAACAAGGACATAACAAATGATATCCATACTGCGAGCTATGTTAATGCTTAAGATGCCTGGGCCACCTAATTTTGAAAGTCCCCATGACTGACTGAATATGCTAAAACAGAGCTGTCCAAGTTCAGTCCTCAAGAGCCATCAACAGGCCAGGATTTAAGGCTTTCCTTGATTAAGCACAGGTGAGTCAGAGAAAATGAATGCTCCAATGATTAACTCACCAGTGCTTAATACAGGAAATCCTTGAATCCTGGCCTTTTGGCGGCCCTTGAGGACTGAACTTGGACAGCCCTGTGCTTACATATGCAGAAGTCTTGATTATAGAATTAAACATTACCCCAAATCAAATCCATCTTGACAACCATTTGCTGGAACCCTTTAAAGACCAGAGGGATGTACAACAAATTGCAATGTGTTGCACACGCATCTGGTCCATAAAGGGTTAAGTAACAGTATTGTGGCAAAGTACTGGCCTTGAGGCACTGAATATAGCAAAGAAAGTGAAATGCAGATACCAACTATACTCACCTGTAGGGTAACCACTAGTCAATAATTACTAATTATCTTCATTGTATGTTGACACACATATGTGTTCCTTGCATGTTTAACTCACATAGGAATGAAAAGGTTTACAGGACACAGCAGATTATTGATTCATTTCAGCAGTGCAGTATTTTCCATTCCAGATGTTGAATTTGTAGGTTCTGGATGTTAAGGGATTTTATCTCTTTCTTGAGTGTTTTTCACTCAAGCTAATCCAGAAGTTCTAATGGTAGTCGGAAAAGCAAGCTTATTTGTGAGTGAAATATGAGATGTGAGGAGTAATGCAATTGATTGAAGTAATATTCAGGAAACTTTCATGGGCTGGAAAAAAATGCATTGGTAAATATACTCAGTTTGATTGTAAGCCACCCCAAAATGGAAGCTGTCTGCTACAATGAGGAGCACAAAGACTTTTGGAGGAGATTTATAAAAGTGGAGTTACGCAAAAAAAAGCATTAAAATGGCTGTAAAAGTGTTTTTGTTTGTTCTAAAATTAAAAATGCCAGTTTAGGAGGGCTGTAAGCCATGTAGTAGGTTTTTTTAAAAATGTCATTTGTAAAAATTTGCGCAGTGAATTTATAAAGAAATGATGCTATTTGCAACAGCATTTTCACCAGACTCTTAACGCCAGTTATATGCTGTCCTTAAGCATTCCAGGCATTAACTGATTGTTCATTTCTGAACAAGAACATATTACACAGCAGGTTCTCTGCACGTTGAATCAGAATAAACTTTTACTTTTCATAATGTCATTTTAAAATTATATTCATAAACAGAAACTGTGATAACAGTAAATTACAATCAGTATCATAAAGATAATTGAAAAAGAAAGGTTGATTTTAACATGTGGATGGAGTAGGAGGAGAGCATTGAGGTGGTGATAAAGATGGTTGCTTCATTATGTACAGTAAATTATGACAATCCTCCTACTTCTGAGGAGGCTGTTTGCAACAGTGACATGAAACATGTTACCAACACTATAAGCAGTAGGAGTTCTAAATATTTTAAGAACTCTGGTGACAACAGTTATCCCTGTAGTAGTGATTCCATTGTGGAGGAGGGTTTAGCAGTTAAAACCAACTGCCTCATCTGACAGTGAAAGTAACATCCATCAAAGTAGTGATGAATGTTCTGTAAATCTGAAAAACTAAAAGTAAACTGAGACTTCAAAAAGCCTAGAACAGTGGTTCTCAACCCATGCCCTCAGTGGCTACTAACAGACCAGGATTTGAGAATTTCCTTTTAAGAGCACAGGTGAGTTAATCAATATGAATGACCCTCTGATCACCACACCTGTGTTCTAGCAGGTAAATTCCTAAATCCTGGCCTGTTAGTGGCCACTGAGGGCATGGGTTGAGAACCTCTGGCCTATCAGAATATGAAAGTAGTAAGGAGGAAGAGGTTGATGCTGATGGTGATGGTGACCTAATTGTTGATGATGTTGCTGACCTAGAATATACTCATCCATCATCCTCCCTTTCTTCTGCTTAGAGATGAAGTTGAGGGTGAGGGCAATGATGTGAGGTTCATAAAATTAGCTGAAAGGAAAGGGATCAATCTTCTACCACTGAAAATGATCCCTATGCCAGTTTATAAAAAGTCATCCTTATCCAACCTCTACCCTGTCACATACACTATTGTTGATTAAGTAGCGACATAGGTCATCATTAACATCCACAACCCTAGCCATGATGAGTGTTTCTGCTACTAGTGGAACTGTAGCAACACAGACTGCTATCGCTAGTAGAAATGTAACATCTAGTCCCTGTATTAGTAGAGGTCCCTTAGGAACCCCTCAGTCTATGAAAGATTCATGATCCTAAAGCTGAATATGTTGCTATATGTTGCCTGTATAAAAACTGTGAGCAGGGGGATGCAGGATCCCTTGTAAACATTGAGATCCAACTTGACGTACAAGCACCGGTCTTACTTGGAGACATACCAGCATGTAAGAGGTGCCATGACTAGCAGTGGAAGAAGCATTTCTAAAGGGGCACAGGGCCAAATCTCACATGACACTAGCATTATAGATCACTTTGAGTTAGTTGGAGATGATAAGAATCACATAGTCCCTACACCCACTGTCAAAACCACTAGTCGTTTTGTGAAAAGTTACACAGTTCTTCTATGTGCTGCCAACCCACACTTACTGAGATGTCAGAAAAAAAGTAAAAAACTGCATAATCCAAAAGTGCACCTGTAGAATGGAAAACCTGCTAAAATGTGGGTGCTTGACATGCTGCTCTTTTTTTCTGAAAGCAGTGGTCTTAAAGAACTGATGTCATGTGTTGCACCCTGCTTGCATATCCCAAGCCTCAGTTAATTTTCTAGCATGGCTGTGTGTCACCCTTCTGGCCCGCTTCCCACCTGCGTTTATTTCTTGTTCAGCACGGCCTACTCTTTGCCACTCCATTTATTCCAGTTACTGATCTTTACTGCTGGCATTGTTCCCTCTCCTTATGCACCCTTCTCCGCCTCACTCCGTTCACTCGGAGCGGCATCGGTTACTTCCGGGTTAGATTATTGGTGCGTCACTACCCTGTGACGTCACTTCAACCGCACCTATATCAGGCAGTGTCCTCAGACCGACGGAACACTTTCACTGTGTTCCGTTGGGAGCGATTACCTGGTCCTTGGCCTGAGAGTCTGTCCAGTTTCTAGTTTGCTCCCAGTATCTTGATATATTATTTCTAGTCCAGTGTTCCTGGTGTAATCCATTATAGACCATTTGGTTGTTTCCTGAATTCCTTTGTCTCCCCCAGTTTGACCTGTGTATGACCTTTTGCTTCAGATGTGACTACTCTATTAGCCTGATATCAGGGTACCTGTGCAGCAGCTGTTCGAACCGACCGCATCTTTCTCCAGCGGCTCCAACCGCATTGTCTGCCCACACGTGGCTTTGCCTCTGTTGAGGCTGGAGGACTTTCCTTGTCTGGCGACTCAGCCTCCTGCTGTCTCCTGGTGCGACTCCAGCCGCCACTGCTGCTGGCGTGCCAGCAGGCGGGTGACGTCAGTATTGGGGGCATGTCCAAAGGCATGGATGCGCGCTCCATTTAAAGAGACAGCCACATGTTGGCTGCTCCTCCATATCCTCTCTCTTGACTACTTGAACTGCCTGGACACAGGGCTCAGTCGCCCTTTCGTTGGTGTTCAGTGCAGTTCTATAGTTTGGGTTCTGTGTATGATCTGGCTTGTTTGACTAACTGACCTGGTGCTGACCTGTGGCTCTGTCTGACTATCCGCTCCGTATATGACCCTTGGCTTTGTCGGACAACCATTCTGGTGCAGACCTGCGGCTCTGGCTGACTACCCATTTCGTGTGTCACTTCTGGCTCTGGCTGACTACCCGTTCCGTGTGTGACTTCTGGCTAGTCTGACTACCCATTCTGGGGTTGACCTGGGGCTCTGTCCACTGCGTATCCAGCATACCAACGCTTCAGTGGACATCCTATCTGGTGCAAACCTGTGGTTCTGGCTGACTACCCACTCCGTGCATGACCCTTGGCTTGTCTGACCACCCAATCTGGCGCTGACCTGTGGCTCTATCTAACTATCCTCTAGTGTGGTCTTCCGTTCTGTTAGATACCCAATCTGGTGCAGGCTTGTGGCTCTGGCAGACTTACTCCTGGTTGCCTTCCCAATTGTCTGGCTTCTGCCAGGTGCAGAACTGTGGCATTGGTTGCTCCCCTATGTGTCTGGCTTTTCCCAGGTGCAGACCTGTAGCATTACAGACTACTCTTTGTCCTATCTCTGGGACCTTCATCAAGAGAATAGTTGTCACTTGCTCTGTTGTGCGTTTCTCTTTAGTACTATATATATATATTTATAATTGTGATATTTCTGTTTTTGTTGCTGCCTAATAAAGTTGGTGTTACCTTTTAGTACTTGTCCTATGTTTGCTTGCTGAGACCTTGACATGTACCTGTCCTGTCTAGACCACCTGTGCATGACCTTGGCTGTTCTACTAACTACCCTACTTGCTTGATGAACTGTGCATGACCTTGGCTATTTTGCAGACCACTGGTTGTGATTTATTACCTTTTCTCATTGCCAGGCTTACCTTCAGTCTTTGCCTATTACCTCTTCTGACTTCAGTTATTCTGCTCACCTTATCAGCCTTGGAGATTCATGCTATCCCTATCCTTCGCACTCTAGCTTCTCACTCCACTCCTCTTACTCCAGCCTTCACTCTCCCCTGCAGGGGAGCTTGTGCTGTCAGTAGAGGGGCTATTCTGAACTATCCTTGCTTCTCTACCTTTCTACTGGCAGCCAACCTTGCATGAGCACTGCCCTCCAGCGTCTCACTCTACCACTAGCTCTCCTGCAGGCTTCAGCCTGTCTGTGACACCGTGCCAGAATTGTACAAGCAGGTGGTTATTGTTGACTAAGAGAATCAGCTTGCTAACAATTTTTCCATGCATATGGTTGAACTTGACAGATCCATGCATTTTTTCAGCAACTTCAACAATATTACAATGCTTGACATAAATATAAATGTAGTGTGAAGCAACAAATAAACACTATATATTTGACTATCTAGTCTGCTTAATGATATATCACAGCAGTCATTTGACTTTGTATCCGTGGCTGGGTCAGTCTGATCCTGAATTCATTTATCAGGCTGGTTTTTGCTAGATTCTCTTCATCTAGATTATTAGTAAATTCATATTTTTGCTATTTTACATGTTTAGCGATTGTATGGTACAATGCAAGCTTTAGCTGTCATCCAGTGGAAGCACAAATTGGCACCTTGTGCAAACAGTGGAGACTAATAATTTTGAGTACTGCTATATATTTATACATACGTATATATATATATATATATATATACATATATATATATATTGTTGTATTGTGTAATATTATCTCTTTGGATATATTTTTGGAGTATTAAATTACCTTATTGCTCTTTTAATAAAGATATTTTGTCTGTGTGGACCTAGGTGTGAAATATAATTCAGCAAAAGAGAGATAATCCAATATATAGTGTTTATTTAATGCTTCACACTATATTTATATTTATGACAATTTTTGTATTTCTTTAGTGGGGAATTCTGTGTGCGATAGTGACATACATCTACACTACATTTAGTTTTAGGGCACACATATAGACCTTTTTTGTATTTTTTATACAGTAGAATGCTACTATATAACTTAATACTGAAGCTGGAAGGTCCAGCACCTGATGCGGCTACTCTCGTTGATTACTTTTTGATCCCCCATTTCCTAGCCTGTGGAGTATGGCCCCACAATGTGCTGAATACGGGGTCACAGAGCCAAGCTATAAAGGGAGTGCAACAGGGGATTAAAAATCAATCAAACAGAGAAACTGCATTAAAGGATAAGGAGGAACCGCTAGCTTCAATAGCAAGTTGCATCTTTAAAAATCCTGTTTGCCTCATTTGTTTTTCTGTCCCTGAACACCCTTAGCATAACCAATTCCAGGGCCTGCGTTTGGCACAGCACCCTGGCTGCATGGGGTTTTAGAGGTCCCTGCTACACCAATGGCAAGTTTTACACTTTTACATTTTCACCTCACGATCAGTCATCAGAGGATGATGCAGCAGCCAGCAGCAAAATGGAGTTGTTTTAGGGCTGCAGTCATGTGAAAAAAATAAAAGTAATCTTAAAAAAGTACTTTTAACCTTTTCATTGACACACATGTCTCCAAAGCATTGTGTTGCAGTGTATTGGATATTGCTTAGCATTCAAGGAGTGTGTTAGAGACCTTTAAAATTCAAGGGATTAAAAGTCTATTGAACAGTTTTATTCATCCCATATGAGGAAGTTGGTTTGCTCCAGAATTGCACAGGCCAGTGAAACAATATGGTCTATCACTACAGGTATATGGAAAGTCCAGATGTTTTTTAATGGATTTATTTTCAACAGAAATAAAAATGTATATTGAATGTTCTCATTGACTTGAAATGTTATAGTAGTAGCCTAAGGACATTAAGTCTAGACAACTCGAATTATACATTATAAACATTTTTTTTTTTTAGAAACCACTGGGATTTATGGCTGCACTAGAAGAGGAAAGCCAATCAATTCATTCAATGGAGCAAAGTCTCTCCAAACATCTCCAGTCACTATTGGAGACATCAAATACAAACACTGTGTATACACCTGCAAAGGATGGAAATGGCAATGTCACATCCAAGGAACAAGGCCTAATCTTCACAGTTATGCATTATGCTGGAAGGGTATGTAAACTTTATTAAGCAAACAATGACATATGCATGCAGAATCAAAATTATATTATTAAAAATAGTGATGTGTGTGTTTATGTATGTGTGTATATATATATATATATATATATATATATATATATATATATATAATGTTACAATGGAAATATTGATAAGATGTTTTTTTCTAAATCAGTGTTTATACTATCATTTTAGCCTGATCATGTCTTATAAGCAGTGTTGTCTTTACTTTGAGCAAATGTGAATAACTCTGTTAAGAATCATGAACTGGGCAGGACTGCATGGTACATTTGTTGTTACAATCATGGGCAGAACTACCAGTGGTGCAGCCTTTGCAAAGAATTGTGGCCCATGAACAGAGGGGGCCCAGTAACAGTTGTAGGGGCAAAGGAAAAATCAATTTTTTTTTCATGCTGGTGTCTTTGCACCCTTTTTTTCTTCACAAATTCTTGCACAACGAAACCCTGCACAATTACTATCTTTTCTTTAGCTCGATCAGAACTTTCCTAGTCCTACCCTTTCTCTCTCTCTCTCTCTCTCTCTCTCTCTCTCTCTAGCTTCCTCTTTCCTTCTCCCTAATACACAACACAGCATGGTGGGAATTTTCAGGTTTTATATTATGAGGGTGAGAATTATCTGTGCCACAGGAAACATAACAGGGAAACAGAATCATTCTCAATGGAAAATCAGTGGTGAAATGGTGGAAATTATATGGGTTTCTCTATTGGTGGGAATTCCTATGTAAAAAGTGACAAATTGTGAATTTTCTATTGACATTCTCACTGAAACAAAACAGGACATGTTGTGCATCCCTAGCTAAAACCACTGGATTCCATTAAATATTTTATTTTTTCATTTTTAATCTTCAATGTCCACATTTGTACTGTCAGGTACAGCTTTCCCTTATACTGGAACAATTACTATATATACACCATGAAATTGTATTTCAAATAAAGTAGAAATTTTAGCCTTCTAGAAATTGTGTAGACAACGTTAACTCTGATAGATCCCAGTTCCCACTGGTTATATAACCATATCTTGCTCCTTATAATTGTCTTTACCTCCAAGCTATGCAAAATTGCTAAGCTGTTTTGACACATCTTGATAAATACATTTATGGAGTTCTTGAAAAACATGTTTCTCAATTCCTTGGGGCATGTTATAATTAAATCAACACTGAAAACCTAATTTCCAAGGTGATCTGAACGTGATATCAGTTTAGAATGGTACAGAGATGATATACAAGTAACACAAAATACTATCCTTTGCTGTAAAGACTTGAATAAACATACAGTAAATATGTGACTCATAGGAGTACCTGTTCATTCAGTAAATATATGTAAGAAAATGTAAACAGTTCATAAACAAAGAGTTCATACATTATGTCATCCAAACTGCAAAAATATGTATAGATCAGCAGAAAATTACTGTATCATGCTGTGCTATTACTCAGCTCTTCAAGATCCCCACCATAATTATATATTTATGTGTGTGTGTGCATACATGCATGCGTGTTGATCTATAAATATAACTTTACTTCTTATTATCATTTCTAAGTAAAAACAAAATAAATTATAACACATATACAAATTGATAAATGTGGAGTGGTAACTGCTGGGAAAGGGTGAAAGTTTTTACCTCAAAAGAGAAATAGGAGAAAATGGCACTTCCGGCCTAGAGGCAAATTTCCCACAAAAGTGCAATATTTCTGTTTTTTCACCTAATTGCATTGAAATCAATGTCAGGACTGAATTTCTTCCACCATGTGGTAATTTTCCTTTATTTTCCTGAAGTCATAGTGTAAAAGGGGTCCCAGAGCATAACATTTAGTATTTGTAAGAGGAAGAGAGAACAGCACATTCGTCAGCTAGTGAAGACAGGCTAATAAAAATGAGTTGAAGCTTAGTTTAGTGCTTCTTGTAGGCAGGACATTTGTTGTCAGTATTAGGTGAGTCTTCAGGCACTGTGAGGGACAGGATAAGAGAAAGAAGGTTGACCCCAAATATCCCAACATCTTGTGTGACTAACTGGCAAGACACAGGAAGCTGTGATCCAAGTTGCTTCCTGATCTGGTTGTTATCTCTTTCCTAGGGAAATCTGGGGAAGCAATAGAGGAGCAAAGGAGATTTACCCCAACATATCCCTCAGGATATCATTAACAAACTCCTGGAATACTGCTGGAGCGTTACATAACCGAAAGGGCATTACAAGGTACTCGTAGTGACCAGAGCGAGTATTAAAGGTGGTTTTCCACTCATCACCAGTCTTGATTCTGATTAGATTATATGCTGCCCGTAGGTCCAGTTTGGTGAAAATGGACAAACCCTTCAAGCTATCAAACAGCTCTGTGATGAGTGGAATGGGATAGGCATTCTTAGACATTAGCTTATTCAGGCCCCGATAATCAATGCATGGCTGTAATTCGCCATTTATCTTCTTAACAAAAAAAATCCAGCCCCCGCTGGCGAGGATGACTTTCGAATAATACCTCTCTTCAAGGCATCCACAATAAAGTCCTCCGTGGCCCTGTTCTCTTCACAAGACAATGGATACGTCCGGCCCCAGGGGGACACGGCACCAGGGGGCAGAGTAATAGTGCAGTCATATGCCCGGTGCTGAGGCAATGCGCTAGCCTCTCCTTTACTGAACACATCACTGAATTGTTGGTATTCAGAGGGTAAGGAAGGAGAGGTACACAACAGTTTGATCGGTTGCGAAATACAGTGCTCCATACAATACTCGGACCAAGCCAAAACCTCACAGGAGTGCCAATCCATTCTGGGATTGTACATGCGTATCCATTGAAGCCCTAGGATGACCATATGATGGGGAGACTTTATAATTTGGAAACATTGCGTCTCCCTATGGAGGGCTCCGATCTGTAGCGGTAATGGTACAGTCTCCTGGGTAATATGTGCGGGTTCGAGAAGCCTGCCATCGATAGCCTCGATAGCCAAAGGAGATTCCTTCTCGACCAGAGGAATCTTATGCAATACAGTGATAGACTTATCCATAAAGAATCCAGCCGCGCCGGAGTCAATTAAGGCAGCAGTTTCTATGGAAGTTTCGGCCCAAGAAACCACAACCCCCACCATAGACTTATGGTTATCACAATCTGGGGACTGTTGTACCCCACCTAGGACCTGTCCCCTATAGGTACCTAGGTGCATGTCCGGCCTTCCCACAGTATAAACACAGACCCTGTCTGCGCCGGGACCACGCCTCCCTGTATAGCTTAGTAAACCCCACCTGCATAGGTTCACCGCCATCCTCCTTAGTACTGGGGGGGGGGGTAGAGAGGGAAACACGGGTGGGAGTCCCAAGCCAACCTGAGGGTAATGGGAAGGTCGCTGCCTGTGACCTTTTGCTGGGGTGTGCTCCCTAATGTGCGTATCAATGAGGATAGCCAGCTCAATAAACTTATCTAGATCGTCAGGTAAATCATGAGCTGCTGTCTCATCCTTGTTTCTATCATCAAGACCTTGTGAAAAGGCTGCCACCAAGGCCTCATTATTCCAGCCTACCTCTGCTGCCAATGTATGGAATTCTATAGCGTAGTCTGCTACCGTATGAGGGCCCTGATGAAACTCCATCAATCTTTTGGTAGCAGAGGTGGCTCTTCCTGGAACTTCGAATACTCTACAAAATACAGCCAAAAATTTGGCAAAGTTCTTAGTACAGGGTTTAGCCGTCTCCCACAGTGGGTTTGCCCAGGCCAGTACCCTTCCGTCAACAGGGATATCATAAACCCCACTTTGCTTCTATCGCTCAGGAAAGCTGATTAACAAACCCACAACATAGTGTAGGATCCCCAAGTGCCTGTGAGTGATCTCTTGGTGTCATAACAGAGGGGACCACCGGAGTTTGCACTGGTTTGTCAAGGTGAGCGGTACATTCTAGAATGGATTGGACAACCAAAGATAACTGGTCCATATGTTGCTCATATAAATCCATCCTCTAATGGATATTCTGTGAATTACTCTCACCAGTATTATCTGAGGTCATGGCCCTTTTGTACCGTTATGGTTTTCAGACACTCAGACCAGTTAGGTTTAGTAAAACACAGTTTTATTAAACAAAAATTAAGTACAGTAGAACAGGCAAAACAATAATAATAGTAGTCTCAGCAATACAGGATACAGATACAAGGATACAATGAGGCAGAGAGGTACTCCTGTGAATCCAGGATAGGAATAGTGCAACAGTAGCGATATTCTGGATCAGAAACAGCAGATCCCACCGGGTGGTAGGAACGACAGGAAGAGGCCCAGACTGAGTAACGGAATCCCTAGAGAGCTAGGGAGGTCAGCAGGACTGACAGGAGCGAAGGCAACAATTCACCTGGAAGCCAGGTGAGGAGAATAGCTGACGGATGGATAAGGCAATGCAACCGAACTCCTAGTATGCTAGGAGGAGGAGTAGTACTGGCAGCAACAAGGCAAGGCAACCGGACCCCTAGTATGCTAGGTGGTATAGCAGTACTGGCTGAATCAATGCAAGGCAACCAGTCACCTAGTATGAGGGGTAAGGTCTACTTTTATATCAAGCACTTTATTTATTAATTTTTCAATACTGTTTTTCAAACAGGAGAGTTTTCCACAATCCCACCAGATATGGGCTATCGAGCCAACATCTGTTAGACATTTCCAGTATCTATCTGATGAAGATTGAAACATTTTATGAATCCGTACTGGGTCATATAACATCGATGTAAAATCTTAAAGTATAATTCATGTAAATTTATACAGTGAACCGTCTTCCTCGTTATGGACCTGTAACGGTTTGTTTGACTCACAGACACAGTGGTTAGGATAAAAACACAATTTTATTGAATAAAACAATACAGTAAGAACCCTCACAGGTCCTGTAGTATACAACAGTATAGTACAGACACACGACAGGTAATTTATTCAATGCCCACACGGGTCCATCATAACATGAATGTATAGACAGTATATACTGACACAGGTCAGGCAAGAGAAGTAGGTTCCCAGGATTCTGGCACTGCAGGAGTTAAAGTTCATCAATGATGGTAAACAGTCCCAGTGTGAAGGTACTGGATAGATACTTTAACAAGCCAAGGTCAGCAAACATACGTGAACTGCCAACCAAACTGAGGTAGAATGAGCACTACCAGAGCAATCACGGAAGCACACACTTGCAACCGGTATGACAGTAATGGAGGACTAGGCCAGAGGCGCTCTGCTGGAGCAGTAACTGAGATGGCACTTGGCAACCTGCCAGAGCAGTAGCGGAGGACAAGCCAGTGGCACTTTACCTGAGCAATCACGGAGGCCCACACTTGCAACTGGTATGACAGTAATGGAGGACTCAGCCAGAGGCGCTCTGCCGGAGCAGTAACTGAGACAACACTTGACAACCTGCCGGAGCAGTAGCGGAGGACAAGCCAATGACACTTTACCGGAGCAATCACGGAGGCAACACTTGCAACCGGTATGACAGTAAAGGAGGACTAGGCCAGAGGCACTCTGCTGGAGCAGTAACGGAGATGGCACTTGGCAACCTGCCAGAGCAGTAGCGGAGGACAAGCCAGTGGCACTTTACCTGAGCAATCACGGAGGCCCACACTTGCAACTGGCATTACAGTAATGGAGGACTCAGCCAGAGGCGCTCTGCCGGAGCAGTAACTGAGACAACACTTGGCAATCTGCTGGAGCAGTAGCGGAGGACAAGCCAATGGCACTTTACAGGAGCAATCATGGAGGCAACACTTGCAACCGGTATGACAGTAGCGGAGGACTAGGCCAGAGGCGCTCTGCCGGAGCAGTAACTGAGACAACACTTGGCAACCTGCCGGAGCAGTAGCGGAGGACAAGCCAATGGCACTTTACCGGAGAAATCACGGAGGCAACCCTTGCAACCGGTATGACTGTAGCGGAGGACTAGGTCAGAGGTGCTTTGCCGGAGCAGTAACTGAGACAACACTTGGCAACCTGCTGGAGCAGTAGCGGAGGACAAGCCAATGGTAACCGGATGTAAGAATGTCCTGAGGCGACAAGGACAAAAAAGCAGGAACGTAGATCAAGCCGGGTCTGTGCACAGGAAAAGGAACGTCAGCCAGGCTGGGTCAAAACACAAGAGCAGGAACATCAGCCGGTCCGGGTCAGTACACAGGAGCAGGAAAGTCAGCCAGGCTGGGTCGATACACAGGAGCAGATCCAGAAGAGTAGTCAGGCAATCCAGGTCGGTACACAGGAGCAGGAACTGAAGAGTAGTCAGGCAGGCCAAGTCGGTACACTGGGAAGTCTGAGCAGCAGTTAGCACTGGTACAGGAACACCACGAAAGGACCCCGTGTGGGTGCAGGAGCCCAGTATATAAAGGCCATACTGGGCGGGCTTAACACAGGGCAACCAAAGAGAGCATTACACAGGATAGCTGACAGCAAAACAACAACAAGGAAGCACAGGCACCTTGATAGAATCACAATGAAAACCATTTTTCAACTGGGAAAACAAGTTAAATATCATCTTCCCATTTTAAAATGGTCTTCATTTTTTGAATCATATGGTCCTTCGCTATCAAACATAGAACTTTATTTTTATTATGATGTTCTCTCAGAAATCTATCCAAAGAGGATTCCGGGGCTACCTTTTCCATTCCCAAATAACTCCTAATTCTAGTATAAGTAAATCTTTCTTTATCTAGAAGCATATATTTATCCTGTAACTCTTCAAAACTCAATATCTTCCCCTCCAGATATACATCAGACATTCTCTCTATTCCCAAAAGATTCCACAGCTTCACATCTATGTTCTCTATCAATTTTTGAAAAACAGTTATTAGAGTATTAACTGTCAAGGGATATCCTGTTCTAAACTGGTTCCTGAAGTTATACATATTCTTAACCCCTTAAGGACCGGCGTGCAGACGCATGGCCGGCACTTGATGACCACAGGGCTTTTTTTTAGTACTTCTGGTTCAGGGCTCCCGGAGCAGCGTGCAGCCCTGCCAGGAGCCCCGAACTCCATGAATTGCCCGGACCGTCAATGGTCATGAAGGGGTTAATAATACCAAGAATAATGGGATTAGAAATTCCCAATTTCTTCACTATCCCTATATCCATCCAGTAAAAACTAAATGGATCTATATTGTTACAACTCCATTTTTCATATTTATACCATCCCAAACCAGAATTCCCCTTGATATTCCATGCCAAAAAATGATAAATCATGCTTGCCGTGAAGATTTCTTTCAGGTCTGGGTAATTAACTCCATCTTGACTTAACTTTCGTTTCATAAATTTTTTTAATATCCTTGTTTTTTTTGAGCCCCATACAAATTCTGAGAAAAGTTTCTCAAAATTACCCAAAATTTCACTTCATACAACCAAGGGGATCGTTCTAAACAAGTATGTCAACAGAGGAAGGACATATGCCTTAATAATATTCAGTCTTCCAAACCATGAAAATTCATACTTCTTCCATTGGCTAAGTTGTTCTTTCAGATCGGTCAATAGAACTTTATAATTACTATCTACAATCCTCTCAAAATCAAAGCCCAAGCCAATGCCTAAATATTCTATTCTGTTATTCTCCCAGTTAAACCAAGTATACTTCTTCAATCCCTCCATCTGACTGGGGGTCATATTTGCTTGAATAACTTGAGCCTTGAGAAGATTTAGACTGTAATTTGATTACATTCCAAATTCCTCCAGTGCTACCAATGCTTCCGAAATCTCTGGGTTTAACAATGTCAGCAGAACATCATCCGCATATAATGTTATTTTGTGGGCATCTTCTCCTATCTTAATTCCCTTAATTTTTCCAGACAGTCGTATCATCATCACCAAGGAAAATTATTGAACCTTATATATGAAATGCAAGTTAGAAAGCAGACGGTAGTTTTTCTTGCATTAGATGCAGAAAAAACATTTGACCGGGTCAGCTGGACTTATTTGAGAGAAACATTAAAGGCCTTTGGGTTTGGCGGATCATTTTATGAAAATATAATGGCTTTATATAAAGCACCGCAGGCTAAGATAGCAGGATCTTTTTTAGATTCTCTGTTCTTCGATATAAATAATGGGACTAGGCAGGGATGCCCGTTAGCTCCTCTACTCTATGCTCTAACAATATGTCTGCAGATTTTGATGTTGGATTAGCCATTTTTCTGTTATACTCATGAAGACATGCCCCTAAACTCAGGGATCTATTAATTAAACATAGCTCATGAGTGGAGTCTGAAATGTATTGATTCAAGGAGATGATGGGGGAGATTCACTAAGGTGTGATGAAGAGTTGATGAAGACGTGATAAAGCGGAGATGACTTCTCGAGTAACATCACATCTCCAGTTCCTATGTTATTCAATGGAGCCTATGCTCTAGTTCGAAAAATATTAGTGCATAGGCTCCATAGAATAACATAGCAACTGGAGAAGTAATAGCACTAGGGGAGTCATCTTCACCTCATCAAATCCCTATCGCACCTAAGTGCATAACTCCCCATGTTCACCCTGCATAGTCTAATCATGAACTGACTATTGGCCTCTTCATGCTCATGTCTTGTAGCCTAGCTCAACATTTCTATCAACAATTAAACCTGGATTACTAGGTGTGTGATGGATTTTCTCTCATCAGACTGTGAATCCCAGCATATAACTGTTTGGCTAATTTATCCCGACAGTGAAAAATTTAACCCAAAACATGGTTGGTTAACACCTTAATAACCACACCAGTGAATGAAACTAAACGGGGAGGGACGGTCTGGCACATAGTAGGCTAAGAGGTAGTTTTCAGTTGTTAATGTTCAACTCACATCATTCTCATGTTATTTTACTTTGCTAGGTGGATTGTGAATTGAAATTGGCCAACAGTGTATGTGCTGTGTGTGCTTACCCATGGTACAACACCTTAAAACCAAGTAATATGTGCAGGAGTTGTGTTCGCTGCATTGCTTTGCAATGCATTGGAGACATCTCTGTTAGAAAGCAGAAACATTCACACACACATACAGTATATTGGATGAATAAGTTCTTTTTTATTTGTGGGAACCTCACAATTGGGGCTTTGTTATTCCTTTTGGGGGGACTTTTTGGACGGGCTTCAGAAGTCAATGCCCTCATAGACTTTCTTGTGACTCTGGGGATTCTTGGGATTGATACAGGGTTCACACTGGAGGGGTGGTTGGTTGCAGTGGAGCCCTTTGCAGGTACACTCTATGATTGTGTTCCTGCATTTCCACGACCATATGGCCCATCATGTCCATCATTCCTGTGCAGAATTGCCAGATCTTTGTGGTCAGAATTTCCTGCTGGGATTCAAGGGTACTGAGGGTGGCTGTGTTTCTCTGGGAATCCCTTTGACATCTGAATACTTGAGTGGCAGGATTGTATCCAATGCATTGCGTTGCTAGGCATGGGATACCACACTGGCAATGAATGATTGATGAGCTTGACAGGATCCTGTACAGTAGTTGATCTTTGGTTATCATTTGTGTCCTGATGAGAGTGGGTGGCCTGAAATATCTCCTTTCCATCCTAACTCTTCAGGATAGATGTTATAACCAAAGTTTAACCATCATAGTTCAACTGAGACAAGCAGATTACATGTACAAGCCTCTCTCTCTCTATCTAAGTCTATCCTCCTCTCCTGGGTCCTGTGCTGTGTAGCTTGCCAAAACTTGAAACACAGGCAAGGTGTGTCAGTTATTTTGGGGTATTTATATATATATATATATATATATATATATATATATATATATGTGTGTGTATTTGAATATACTTTATACTTTGGTATGTTATGATTGGCTGTTAGTTTCGACAACGTTCATATTCACTAGATAACGGCGACTGTTATATTTTTCCTTGGCATTAGACATATCGTACATTAATTGGGATGCAAGTTGAGGTGAAAAAGAGGAGCAACACAGGTTTTTGAGCTTGTGGAACTGTTGGGTCTACGCTCATTAGCCATTCTTGTAGACTACTTAATGAATTAGATGTTGTTGGCCTTTTTTGCCTTAACTGCGGTTTTACCTGCTCTATATTATACTACTTTTTATGTATAGTATAAATCAATGAAAAGACAACAAGGCTGATGTACTAACAAGGGCTGAAGAAATACTGAAGCAAACCAATTGCACCATACTGAATAAATAAAAATGCCCCTTAATTTAACTTGATCCCCCCATTGATCCCATCCAGCTCTCCTTGGTTCTTAAGCCTCACTTGACTTGAGGCATGAGGTCAAAACTCTGCATCCAATGTTAGGCTTTAGGAGCTATTATTTCACTGCATCCAGGTTGTTTCTGGCCTAAGTCTGCAAACAAAAGTTTTTAAACCCTTTGAGTGCCAGTGGGGTATGTAACACATTGCAAAATAGAAAACATTTCTGATGAGTTACCTTGTCTATTTTTGCAGTTATATTCATAGTTTGTAGAAAAGAAAGAAAAAGAAGATGCTTCTGGTGCAATAACATTTAAAACTGAATCCACACCAACCCATCACCAATTTAAGAATATCACTCAAAATTAAGTTGTTCAGTGCAACACATATATGTTCACTGAAATGTGCACAGAAGGGATTAGTAATTGCCCCTCAAACAGTGTAGCTGTTCCAGATCTTCTCCTGGCCAGCTGATTCTGAGGAAGTAGACTGGAAACTTTGATCTTGCAAGCCTTGTTCTTTATAGTTTGTATTACCAGGATTGCATCCTGTTATATTATGTATAATTAATAAGTTAATAATTTGCATTAAAATTATTGAAAATTATAGCAGATTTTTGTGGCTTTTCCTGTTGGAGCGTTTCCTCACAACCAAGTTAATGAAGCAGAGACAGGTTGAATTTCTCTGCATGCCTGTTTTGTTGTAACTGGACATAAGTCCTTTTGCAACAAACACTCTTGTGAGTATAATTAATATTGTTAATTTCTAGTGTCCATTCAGATCATAGGCACTATTGAGCACCCTCCTGCTTGTTAATTTTTTTATGTATTCATAGTTTGCCTTTTTATAAATACTGAGAGTGATCATGAACACAATCTGAAATTTGTTTGCTTTGTTTTTTTTTTGCAGGTAACTTATGATATTTCTGGTGCAAATGAGAAAAACAAAGACTTATTATCCCAAAATCTTATGTTTGTCCTGAAAAGTAAGCTGTCATTTTCCCATTTCAGTAGAACTAAATATTTATGAAACATATTATATTTTGAGAGATGCTTTGAATTTTCTGTATATAGGAAAGATTGAATAATTCATGTGAACATTAGAAGCATCAAGGAACAAATAAACATTTGAACTGATTTAAATGAAGCTTATAATAATGAAATGTTTGCCTCTTATGGTTTGAAGCAAGTCTAGGATGTCGGTCCACCATACAAGCGACTTAACATCAGTTTATGCTGGCTACATTTTGGTTGAATGTATTGTTCTACACATTTATCACATTTTAATTTTGACATGTAAAAATAATAGGCTAAAAATATATTACTGGAAATAGCAGGTATGTTATAGCCTATAAAACATTAATGATTAAATTCTATGCTTATTAAGATAATTCCTTTGTATGTTTTTGGACTTCTTTGGATCCATTTGGAAGTAATGTCAATCTAAAATTACTTCTTACCTCCTAGTAGCTCCTTTGTACCTTATACAATTTAAATAAATAACAACCTTTTACGAACTTTAAAATAGAACTTAAAAAGGGTTTTCTCTCTCTCTTTCTCTTTCTCTCTATCTATATAATATAAATATTTACTCTGATATTGTTGATAAATCTATGTCAAATTTGGAGACAAAAATGAAGACTATGATGTGTTAGTTGAAAAGAATTGTATCAGTATTATATCCTTGAGGGTGGATATTGTGCAAATAAAAAAAACACAACAGATCTAAAAGATTACAGACTTAGGAAAACAGATAAGCAGTTATGGAGTATCAAGTACTAATGTGGACAAAACAAATTGAAAGAAAGAAATAGAAAATCATTTCTAGCTGGAAGACCTTCAGAATAGGTCTAGAAGAAACAATCTGCAATTAATTGGCCTACAAGAAAGTATTAAAAGGATAGTAATACTTATTTTAAAAAAACAAAACAAAACAAGGCTACTTCAACTGCTGAAAGATGTTTTATTACATTTCAGACTTTAATTTTTAGGTGCAATAAAGTAACATAGTAATATAGTAAATTAGGTTGAAAAAAGACACGTCCATCATGTTCAACCTTTGCCTCATAACCCAGAGACATGATGATGATATAGCTATCCTGCTGCCAAATAAGTCTTTATCAGATCTTCCTGTTTTGCTTACTAATACACAGTATAACCCTGTATGTTCCCTTTTGAATGAAATGTATCTAATCTTCTCTTAAAAGTATCCATTGTATCTGCCATAACCACATACTTGGGCAAGGAATTGCATAATTTGACCTTACTGTAATAAACCCTTTGCTCTGCTGCGGTTGAAACACCCTTTCTCCTAATCTCAAGGGGTGTCCCCTGGTTATTTGATCAGGCCTTGGAATGAATAGCTCACTAGAGAGATCCTTGTATTGACTTTTCATATATTTGTACATTGTGATAAAATCTCCTATTAGTCATCTTTTCACTAGAGTAAATAAACAAGTTTGTCTAGTCATTCCTCATACGTCAAGGCCTCCATTCCCTTAATTAATTTTGTTGCTCTTTGCTGTACTTTCTTCAGTTCTTGGATATAGTTTTTCAGAACTGGTGCCAAGATTGAACTGCATACTCAAGATGAAGTATAACCAATGATTTGTATAATGGCAAAATTATGTTCATCATTTCTTATGATTTTGAGGTTTCTGCTATGAAGTGATGTTCTTGAATACAACAAACTGACATAGTATATTAATATGTTAGTTTAGAGATTAATTCATTTGGTTGTGATAAGCTGGAATTGGCCCGTCAGGGGTGTGTAGTTCACACACACACAGTGAAGTAGCACACTGCACAGGAATTTGGGAGTTGGAGAGCTCTGTTTCTTAGTTTAGGACTAAATATTAATATTACTTCCTATAATTTTTTTTTTATAATTTTATAACTTCCACAGATAATTTGGGAAACCTCTTTCCTTTTTCACTTTTTTTTCTTTTTTTTTCTGAGTCCACAAGATATCCTAGAGAAATATACAATATCCCTAGCTGATAGTCCAACTAACTGGTCAACAATTTTGCAAAGACAAAAAAGTAGTTGCCAGTTTGCATTGCTACAGAAATGAATTAAGGCTATGTAAGTCCATTTTCTTCTCAAATTATTCTTCAAAGAAAAAGTTGTGCTCCAAGAAAATTGATGCCCAAGGGAGCATGATTTTAGTTAAATAAACTAATACATGGCTATTGATATTGATCAATTATCAAAATGAATATGATCAACTCTTCTTGATAGATTAATAAAGATAGAGGGGACTTTTCTATAGTTCAAAATAAATTGATCAGACCTCAATGGAAGCATTTTAAGAAAATAAGAACCTCTTACAAAGGCATACTATCCTATATAATAATTCGCTAGGATGTTTGTCAGAAGCCGTCATGCTCAGTAGAGACTGCCCGAGTGCACAGAATGCTGGGAGTTCTGTTCTTGAAGCATTCTGTGCTTTTGGGCAGTCTCTACAGTGCATGACTGTGTCGGTGGCAGGACGCAGAGCAGGACCGGCCTCTTAACATCACCCGCACCTTGGCCCGTGTACACCGGCTTTTACACTAGTACTTAAATATTAGGACTTGTTGATCCATTGAGATTACTATACTCTTCTGAAAAAGATTTTTATTTTTCGAGAGCTCATCATAAACTGTTATGAATAGATTTCTATATGTCACCAGATAAGTTTAAAGAAAAGAGGGGACAAAGCAGAAGAAGAGACTCAATATGAAGAAGGGAAAGGGTGAAAGAAGTGAAACATAAAAGTAGTAAACAAAAGGCTATGGGCTATATCTCACCCATTTCTTTTAGTGGAATTAGCATGGGTGCTTAAAAGAAGTTCTAAATATCATAGATAAGCAGTCCACAGTATGGGTGCAAAAAATGTTAAAAGGCAAATAAGCACTCTTGCATTTTGGGAGGGAGATAGGTCAGGTATACGTGCTAGGCTCTTTGGTGAAATATAAGAATCACGCAAGTCGCCTGTGCCTCTAGCCCTGTGGGATGTACCACCCAATATAGAAGAAACAAAGTAATAATACTTAGGGCATAGGGGTTCCAAAGGAACAGTTCTGCCAGGGGGGTAAGATCATCAAGGTTCTGCCCTAAGAATAATAAATGTCATCCCATCAAAACAGCCATTGACACCTGTCAGGGGGTTATAATGTTTGAGTCCTCATAATGTAAGGACAGTAATACAACTATTGGAAACAGGGGAACTATTGTCCAGTGTCTGTAATGCCTTTTCCCTCATATCCAGAGTGCAAGGGGCACCTGTAGAGTCAGACACAGGATCATGGAATTATAAGCAGGATTTTGCACAGTTATGCCTGGATCTACTTATAAGAAAGTGGGCCTTTTTTTCCTGCAGCCTGCCATCAGAGTTCTTAAAAAAGGTTGGCACAGCTGAATCACAATCATCTAGTTCTGCCTGTTTAAAAAATTAAGCAAGAATTAACCAGATCAAGCAGCAACCTTGGTCTGCACATGCTCCTTCCCCGAGTGTATATGGTTTTTAAGTTACATTAGTCTAAAAGAAAAATTGAAGCCTATACATGAAAATATACCTAGATCAATTGTTATTTAATAGGGCCAGGTTTTTCCAGTTTAGCAACAAAGCAAAGAAGCATAAGATTGGAATTAAGAAAAAACAATTTCCTACTCTTAATGGAAGATGAATTCATCTCAATGTTAAACCAAGTTTATTTGTTGAAATGTGAGAAAGATAGATATGCAGAACATTTATTAGCTATGCAATTGATATGGGGTTTTAGTCTAACTTCTGTTCTCTAGCTCCCTATATTAGCACTGAAATTGTGGGTTAAAATAAATCCACTTATATCTGATATTTTCAGTGCATGGCATCAGATCAAGAAGGAATTCAAACTTTATTTAGAATCTACACAATTCATACCAATAACAGGAAATCTGATTTTGCACCTGCTGTTCTACAGGATATGTTTCAGAAATAGAGAAGGGCTTGATATTTATGTAAAATCCTTAACGTGCCAGAGAGGTATGCAACATATAGGGGGTTATGTACAAAGTATAATAAACAGGTGATAAAGCTGAGATGACTTCTGTAGTGATATCACTTCACTTCTCCATTGCTTATGTTATTCTATAGAGCCTATTCATTAAGATCTCCAATGCTGGAGAAATCTTAGTGTATTGGCTCCATAGAATAACATAGGACTTGGAGAAGGGATATCACTGGAGAAGTCATCTCCGCTTTATCACACCTTAGTGCATCTCCTCCATTGTATTCCAATGTGTTAGATACCTTTCTGGGCAAAGGGTTAACGATATGTATAAGAAACAATCTTTAAATATAACAGTAGAGAAGAGTGCTACAATATTAAATTAAAATAATAACAGTATTAACCTAATTGATGCTAGGAAAAAAACGTATCAATTTAAAACACAGATTATCAGATATACAATGATGAGAAGTGAATCATGTAAATGTATGATCATAACTTATATAACCCAAGATTGTGAAGAATTAATTAAGAAGAATAAAATGGGAGATGAATCATGAAATTCCAGATGATACAATCTCAATCTTCAAAGGTTACTCATGCATTGAGTCATATAAAAGAAAAAAAATACACCAAAATATGAAAAACAATTATATATATATATATATATATATATATATATATATACACACATATCTAAAAATTAAAATCAGACAGAAACCAACCAATCTAACATGTATATTCTAACTATAAAGTTTTATCCATTATGGCCTTAGCTTGTAAAATCACACTCAAATCTTCATATATAATAACAATGTAAGTGATTAGAATTCTCTTGTCTCATTCATTTTTATTGATTCAAAGACACAGTGGAGAATCACACTTACTTGGTATTCCCTGCCTAAATGCTATTAGCAAACAGGTAGCATGTGGACCTCCACCAGATAGCCACTGAGTCAGCTCTATGAATTCTTTGCTAGCTACAGTGCCATCTTTATGTAAAATGTTGGTGTAGAGGGATTGAATAGCCATAGTGGTTCAAAGGTTTCATTTGTGGTGTCCTGTATATAACTTTTTATTTGTTTTACCTAAAGGTTTCAGAATATTCTCCACACATCCAAATACATTTATTGTCTGTGTGCCAGTTCCAGAAATGATCAGTCTTACAGTATTTCATACCTTGTATACTTTAAGAAGCATATAAAAGCATCCCACCCTTGAGTCAACAGGAATAAGGCTTTCCAGGTGGTTCCTCATATTGGAAGGGAGCTCTTTCTATAGTTGGATGTGGGGTCTTTCTGTAACTTGATGTATTTCATCAGAAAGTTCCCCATGTGCATCTCCACCTTTGTCAGTCAGTTTCATGATTATATTCTTGTTGTCCTTTGTTGATTGTATTACTTTCTGTTCCTGGGTGGTTGTGTACAATTTGTATTGTTTGTCACATATAGTTGAAGTGACTAACATGTCTGAAGCTCTCTATATATCTCTCCAGTGTGGAGTTGACTGGCTGTGTGGTCTATGTTGATTTCATTAGGCGAGTAGTAGTGGTGATTTTGTTCCGTTAATTGGAAAGGTAGATCATTTTCTTTGTCATGAAAGAATTCCTTGAGTTGTAGAAGGGCTCTGGAGGTTTAGTTGGGCAGAAGGAAATGTTTATGGAAACAAAATACCTATTTCTATATTGCGTGTGTGCTGGCCAAGCCAGCTTTTTAATGCAAAAAATGAGACTTTTCGCCTTGCACAGGAATTCAAATGAAGTGCAGTTTTTCCTCTTTTACATTACAGGGTGAGTTAAAATAATCTAGATAAGTACCCCCAACAAAATGACTAAGCTAAGGTACCCCAGACCCACTCAAAATGTTCCTGGGCACCCACTTTTTGCATATATTAATCATTAGTGGGGGGTGTTTTGTTTAATAAGATTTAACCAGTGAGACTGTGAAGGAGGTGTAGCAGACATCCATACTGTAGCTATAATTTTGCATGCCATGACTAGGGTTACATACAGTAAGTGCTTTATACAAGGTGGTAGATAGTTGGTCTCAGAGTGTGGGTGTGAAGGAAGAAAGAAGAGTAAAAAAAAACATTTTCAAGGATAACTGACAAGCACGCAGGTCATCCAGTTTCCCAAAAGTGACATGAAAACGTCCACCACCACCAGTAGTAGTACTAAACCTTTTAACAATGCTAAAAAAAAGACAATGAGTCACATTCTAGTGTTGTTGCTATAGTGGAGGATGACTTAGCTGTGAGATTAACTTCTGCATTAGACAATGACAGTAATACCCCATTGCTACTTAAACATCAATGTTTTTTTGAATCCCTCTGAGGGGAAAAGTAAACATATTTTTTTTCAGACTTCAAAAAGCCTATGAGATTATGAAAGTAGTTAGGGGAAAGTGGAAGATGCTGCTGCAGCTGATTACTTAATTACTGATGATGATGTATATCACTCTATCTTCCTCCCCTTCCCTTGACAGTGAGAGTGATGATGATATGGCCAAAAAAATTAGCTGAAAGGAAAATGCTTAATCTTCTACCCCTGATAATTAACAACATGCCTTTTTCTAAATTCTGTAAAAGGTCAACTGCAAGATCTGACTGGACAAGTAAACATGCCTAAAATACATAACCATTATCTGTTATCATCATTTTCAAGTCCAAACCCCAACCAGTCACTCAATATTTTGTACTAAATAGCAACACAGGGCATTAACATCCACAGCCCTAGCTATGATGAGTGCTTCTGCTGCTGTTTAAAGTGCTCCACTAGCACCTACTGCTAGTAGTATTGTGACATCTAGTCCCTGTATTAGCAGTCCCTCAGGAACCCCTCAGTCTATAAAATCTACAGTATGGAGATACTGAGTGATCCAAAAGTTAAATATGGTGTGATCAGTTGTCCCTGTAAGCACTCCTAAAAGTGCACAAGGCTGAGGGACACCTAACAGTTCTGCTATAAATGTCTCAGCATATGAGACATTTTCTTCAGTAACGATAACAATTAGATCCATGTCACCTAATGCTGTTTATCAAATGCAAAGTGCGGGACAGGAAGAATGAGTTATATGGAGGTGATAAGAATAATAGAATCCTCACTCCTGGTGCCACTATCACTTATAATGTTATTAAAACAATTAAGTTACACAGTTCTTCTGTGTGCTACCAACCTATATTTACTGACTTCTTAGAAAGAAGGCCAAAAACTTCATGAAAGTATGCCTGTAGAGTGGCAAAGTTGCCAAAATATTGGCGGTTGACATTGTGCCTTATTTAGTCGGGTCTAGGAGGCGTTGCTAGGAGCCGGACGGCTCTGGCTGGAACTGACAGCGCAGGCACGCGGACGTCATTCTGGCAAGATGTCCGTGCTCCTGACAGCTGGGGAATAAAGCATATATCTATTAAATCAGGTAATAATTCTGGCGACTAGCGCTATTAAGCAGCTAGTCGCCAGAAGGGGACTTAGCTAAGCTAAACATTTTGTGACATGGTAGTTCTGCTTTAATTGCAGCTACATTCATGAACTTCTTTAGGTTTCTCAGACCTAGTACATTTTCTGTCTTACCACAGACCTTATTTGAAAAATCAGACCTTACCTAACATCACATCTCCCTCCACCAAGCAGAATCCTAAACTGACCAGTTGAATATGGGCATTGACACTCCTTTCTATCCAACTTATGTTAAATGATGACCTATCACTATGCTTGCCAACTATGATGATTCTAGCCCTATTTTGCTTACGGACCTTTGAGATCTTTCTACTATATGAAAGACTTTAGAATTCCACTGTCAAATCTACACGTCAACTCCTTCTTATATTCAGGCAACTCACTTAGAATAGGAGTAGCATCCTCAGCCTCTAAGAATACAGTCCAAGCTCACCTCATTTAAGCACTAGACCATGGACAATCTTCCTGCTTTGCTAGGTACATTCCAATCAACAGCATAAATTAAATTAGATGTTTAATGTTACACACATTAATATAGTCACTCATTTCTCACACTTCAGCCTCACTGCCACCCATTCATGCTTAGGTTTCAATCACCTAGGTTTTTGTCACATCTCATCATTCACTCCCCTTTCCCTGCCATAAGCAATGATCACAAGTATTAGGCTTTGAGTGAATTTGTTGGAGGAGCTAAAGACCTTTACAAACTCTGCAGTCCAGCCCCTCTCTGTTCATCTCATCTCAGTGAACCGCACCCTCCAATACCCTTCTCATGATGAATTTCTTTAAGATGAGTCCTCTAATCAAGCTCACTACCACCTGTCCGTGCCTAGATTTCAGTCACCCTCTTATTCCCTCAATGTTTATTTTTTTCCCATGTTGCAGTTGGTTTGCTCTATAATTTCTCCACTTTGTCTCTGTTACATAATGCTTAATGACCCTTATGTATAAAAGCTCTCATCTGGAGAGCTGAAATAGCAGTGCATACAAAGGAAATCTTCATGATAGCATCCTCTTTCTCCACCTGGGCCAGGCGCAGTAGGAAACAAGTTTTGTTGACACATATTAAAGTATTTAACAGTTCATTGTGGGCCTGGCTAGCTACAATACAACAGTGGTGGCGGTAGGGCCCTCTGACCAATTGGGTGCCTTAAGCAGCCTCTTACTTTGCTTATATGGTAGTACCACCACTGCCCTCTATCATTTACAGGGTGAAGGCATGAATTGTACAATATCTACAGTATCTCTAAATACAATGTTTTAATGTTTGTATATTTTGAAATTACTAGATCTTATGTAGATTTCTAGAGCTATGTAGCAAGTCAGTTGTTCCAGTGGTATTAAAGGGATAGTAATACTTCAGTATTACAAATCCCTATATTAAAGCCCTAGTAAAAAAAAATGTATTGCCCCCAGTGTCATCTCTCAAACCTTTATGGTTTGAGAGATCAACGCTTCTAAAGTTGCCCTCTCCCTCCCCCTTCCCCGTAGTCAGCATTTTAGCTGACTGCAGGGAAGAGAGTTGTACGACTTTCAGGCGGCTCTCCAGCACAGCCTGATCGCGTTAACTAAAAAAAAACCTTTCATTGAAATGGTCTTCTACGTGTGCTTGGCTTGCAAGACCGTTTTAGTGAAAGTTTTTTTTTTTAATTAACGCGATCGCGGCTCTGCTGCAGAGTCGCCTGATGATCTCTGACCGGATTTCCCTGAGTCAGCTAAAATGCTGACTACGGGGAAGGGGGAGGGAGAGGGCAACTTTAGAAGCGTTCATCTCTCAAACCATAAAGGTTTGAGAGATGACACTGGGGGCAATACATTTTTTTTTTTACTAGGGCTTTAATATAGGGATTTGTAATACTGAAGTATTACTATCCCTTTAAGTAAACATTCCAGTGATTTGAATGAGGATTTGCAATGCATTGTGGAACTCTGACACAGTTAAGAGGTTAAAAATGCCAATCAAATGGGAATTTGTGTTTGTTCCCTGTAGTGCAGTTGGCTTGCTCCACTCTTTTATCTATTATTAAAGACTAAATGAAAAAGCCATTTACACTGGCCACAGTGCCACTGTTGCAGTCATGCATAGTAGACACTGCCCACGCCGCGGCTGATACGGAGCTGGGCACTCCAAATTCAGACTGGAGTCCTCTTTGTGCACCTTCTTTCTTCACAGGAAGGTGTGCAGAGAGGACTCTGGTCTGAATTCGGAGCCCCCCACTCCGTATCAGCTGTGGCGCGGGCAGTCTCTACTGTGCATGACTGCAGCTCGCGCAGCTATCTCTACTGCATATAACGGCTTCTGAGAAACATTCTTAGCAAATTATTATATAGGATGTCAAGACATATCACTGTGTGTATGCTTAAATTCTCTGTGAATGTACTGTATTTCTTTTACAGCCAGTGAAAATCTTGTAATCAGTCAGATGTTTCAGTCTAAACTGACTCAAACAGGATCTCTTATTCCTCCATACCCACCAGTAAAACTCAGAGGACCCAAAGCAGCCTTACTTTTTAAAAAGACATCCACTTCAAGTGGTGAACCACAAAAAATCCTGGAACTCACTAAGGTACAGATTAAAAAATGAGGGGAGTAAAGTAATTTTATGATGCAATTGTGTGTATATGTGTCTGGGTGTGTGTATGTATATAATACATTTATTAGCCCTATTCACACGCATGCATATTAACCTACATACTAACCTCCACACTGTCTACATACACACTCCTGATGTCTTTTCCATAGACATACACATACCTTAATTCACACATGGCTCTCTATACTACACATTACACCTTTTAATACCCAACAGACACATCTCCATACCAACCATGATATATTTATTTTCCCCTCTACACATCCTCAGGCCACATAATATTAAGAAACAGTTGCTAAACTAAACAATTTAGACAACCAGTCCAATAGAAGGAGGTGTGTATTCGGCCTCGACTGTGGCATACTGGGTATAATGTGACTTTAGATCATTCCAAGTGATCTCTGGTAGATCTAGAATCTCTATGCTGATGGCTGTCAGTTATGAATAATATGGAGTTATATAGCAGCACTCTATTATTTTTAGTACATCTATACCATATTAAGATGCTGTCACTTTGTATGACAATCGTTGCTATTAATATAATAAATAATTTGACACAACAGGGTGTGTCAACAATGACACTCATATTGTAAAGTGCATGAGGTATAAGCAACTAGCAGCGAGTTCCCAGTCCCAGCACCCTTTGAGATAGGGCATCTAAGAGACTGGCTACATGTGATCATATCTCTTTTATCTTTATTTATTCACACTCTTTTTTATGCCTTAATTATTTTTATGATCCATCCTCAACTAATATCCATATGATAAGAAAAAAGAGGTTTTACTAACTTTTTCAATTTTTCTCTACTGGACAAAGCAATAGTGCTCCGGCAAAAAAACAGAAACATAAAAAAATGTATTTAGTCACTTCTGCTAGGAGGCTATGACATTTATCCGTCACTCAAAATTATATGTCACAATTTACTATGACATTCAGGTATAATTGATGTATGTCTCATTCTTAATATGGGAAAAACAGCAGTATATCCTCACATTTCATTAAGTATGTCTGCTAAGCTGACTGGGTAAACATATCTTTTTTTGTACTTTTTTTTGACACAGTTGTTGAAAAAGAGAGGATCTTCTTCATTTCTCCAGAAGCTAGAAAGAGGCGGACCATCCACTGTAACTATGCAACTCAGGGTTAGTACCATTCTCACTGAAAATAATGTTAATGATTTCTTAAGAATGCAAAAGTTTTATTCAATCTCATCTTAAAAGGGATAGTAATGTTTCACAAAAACAACAGCTCCAATTAATCTTCAGAGTATTTGAGCTATAGATAGTGTTATTACAATACTGTCAGAGTTGTAGTTCAAGAGTAATTGTATGATAAAGTATCCCCCTCCTGCCCCTTTTACCTAGTGTAAGCCACCTCCTCTTAGATGTGGAATCTGGTCAATTGACAGACAGCTCACATTAAGGGACAATCTTCTTACTGTGAGCATAAGGAAAACCCTGCCCCCCTTGACAGGTTTTTCCTTATGCTCACTGAAGATTGTCCCTCTCTGTAATCCATCCGGACAGTATAGCTGCTCTGAGGTGAGCAGTGTTACATCAGTAAAAAAGGGTGCGACGAGGATACTTTTTCATTCAATTACTCGAACTACAACTCTGACAGTATTGGAATAACACTCTTCATAGCAGAAATACTATGAAGATTAATTGGAGCTGCTGTTTTGTGAAACATTACTATCCTTTTAAAATCTTAGCATCTTCATAGATGAGGGATATAAAGGGGGGGACTTCACATATGCAAGAAGTAAGTTATTTTTTATTATTTCTCCAGAAATCTCTTACAGAGGTTATTGGAAAACTACAGAGCAGTACACCACATTTTATGCATTGTATCAAACCTAACAATGCTAAGCTTTCTGAAAACTTTGATAATTTCTATGTGTCTGCACAACTACAATATATTGGAGTATTGGAGATGGTAAAAATAATACGACATGGTTACCCTATTCGCCTGGCTTTTCCAGACTTCTTGTCAAGGTAGATTTCAAGTAAATTATTTTCTTTCTTTTTTTGTGTTTTCTTCATTGTTGTGAGAGAATGTATAGTCAATGAAACAGCAGTACAGCCTAGTTTTTGTGTAATAATGGTACTTTCCAATTTTATTTTCATTGAAATGGACTTTCATGTATGATCTGTTGTGAGATTGTTAAATATGTATAAATATCCTATATAATAATTCGCTAAGTTGTGTGTAACGCCCGACATGCGCAGTAGACACTGCTGCGCGTGTGGCAGTCATGCGCAGTACAGACTGCCCGTGCCGCGGCTGATACAGAGCTGGGAGCTATGAAAGAGCGTCCAGCTCTGTATCAGCAGTGGCGCGGGCAGTCTCTGCTGTGCGTGACTGCCCCGCGACCGGCTGCCAGAGGCACTGTGGCCCGTGTAACGGGCTGTTCAACTAGTATATTAATAATTAGATACATAAGGGATTTAAATGGAAAAAGTGGATTTTATTATAGAATGCATATACACTAAATACATTTTATAATTTTTCTCAAAACAAACACAAATATTGCCTTTTTTAATTAAAAAATCAATACAGCATTAAATATATGGGTTATATGCATCTGAATTTTAGTTGTTCTTGTTATGCAGAAGATATTTCATATAAAGGTATGATGTAACAGTTATTTTAAATATTGATGGTGTGACACTTTTATGACATGTGAGGGGTATTAGCACATTCAGAAGAATTACAAGTACTTATACAATGTGACCTATATTTAATGGGCAGATGGATTAGGGAATCAATTAAAGATATACAATTAAAAAACTATCTAAGAAAATTGTAATCTGATCCCTTGCGTAAAAACATCTAAAAGACCGTATGGAGAAATAGTTAGTCTCACCTATTGCAAAACATACTTTATTAAGTTTATAGGAACAATAGTAAGAAGTCTGTGTCACTATATGCATTTCTTTATTAAAACATATATCTTTAGTAAAAACAGCGTATATAAAAACAAAAAATAATAGAACTAAAATATGAAAAATAATTAAAACCACTTATTCACCCTATATACCCACACTCTGTATACCAAAACATATATTTTAGTAAATTGCATTAATAATGGTATGGGTAAACAACATAAGTAACTGCAAACATTAATTAGCAGTTATTTATTACCCCTATGGATGCCTTTTCTCTTAAAGATGGCCAGGCTGAGAAAATGTCCACAATTTCCAACCACATTCATCCTATATAATAATTCGCTAAGTGTGTGTTTTTCAGAAACCGTCATGCTCAGTAGAGATGGCTGTGCGTGCTGCAGTCATGAGCAGTACAGACTGCCCGCGCCGCGGCTGATAACGGAGCCAGGCTCTGAATTCAGACCATAGTCCTCTAAGGTGCGCAGAGAGGGCTACAGTCTGAATTCGGAGCGCCTCGCTCCGTATCAGCGGCGGCGTGGGCATTCTCTACTGTAGATGACTGCACCGTAGCCGTTTCTGGGTGGCACTGTGGCCCGTGTACACGGGCTTTTCAACTAGTAGGTTAATAAATGAATGGTACCTTTATTTCACAGGTAACAGGAGTTATCATTTACTTAAGTAGTTAGTATCAGTTCCTATTTCACTGTCGAAAAAACAATGTAGGTGCCTGTTACACAGACGTGGTTACTTTGTTTCTGTATAGTGGTATAAAGAGGACTCGGGATTTCTTATGTTGTCCCAATATTTTTAAAGGGATAGTAATACTTAAAATGTAAAAAAAAATATGTTGTAGGGTTTATCCCCTTGAGTAAAACAAGAGTACTCCCTCTGCTGAAAGGTGTTTTATTCAAAAGTTATTAATTTTCAAGTTGAATTTTTTAGGTGCAATATCACAGTGGCCTGAAATTGTACAGTGGCGCTGTTGCTACACCATCCTATGGAGATTTATGGTCCCTGGACCAGAGCTGTCCATAGGATCGTGTAGCAACAGCGCCACTGTACAATTTCAGGCCACTGTGATATTGCACCTAAAAAATTCAACTTTGAAAATGAATTACTTTTGAATGAAACACCTTTCATCAGTGGGAGTACTCTTGTTTTACTCAGGGGGATAAACCCTACAAAATATATATTTTTTGCATTTTAAGTATTACTATCCCTTTAAGCACTGTGTCTAATTATGTTTTCCTGGTTAACTAGGTAATTCAGTGACTTTGACCTACTAAATGAGCAAGTTACTTGGATTGCAGTCTGACTGTCTCTCTCTCTCTCTCTCCAAACTCTATATCAGTGTCTCTCACCCACTGAACATAAGTGTTGAATCCCAGTACTTATATACCATTATGCATGTTTACAGTTCAGGCTTTCTCCACTATCAATGTTGTGTTATTATTTTGCTGTATATGTATATGGGTTTGTGTGTGACACCTTTGGCATCACACTATACCCCAACATGTTTCAGAGCAGTAAAGCTCCTTTTTCAGAGGGATTTTTGCATTAATGAACCAAATCCAATCTTTCACTCCTTATGAAATAATATAAATGCCTCATCCTGCTCATCAATCCCCACTGGGATATTAGATTACACATATCAATTAGTTCTCACATAAAGGTGAGTGCTGGAATAAAAATACCTTCCATTTGAATCAATAAAAACTACATAAAATTACCCAATGTCTTATATTTGTTAAATGAATAAGTGTCAAAGCACAACACTCCACCATCTAGAGACCGTAGAAGTATCAAATGCTATTGAACTAAAAATCAGTAAAGCACTATAGAGTTCAACTAAAAAGTTGAGTTTCAGAGTGAAAAAGAAAAAATCTGAATCTATAAAAAATAGTCCAGAAATTCAGTACACATTATATTGCACTAAAAATCAGTATCATCAACATTATTTAATGCTACGGGAATCCCAGTATTCCATATCTGGGTTAAAATTATACGTCTTATGTCTTATTTTTGTTAAATGAATAAGTGGCAAAGCATCCACTCCACAATTCAGAGGCCATATGAGTATCATATGAAATTGAACTTAAAATCTGTATTTCACTCTAGAGTTCATCTCAAAGCTGAATTTCAGAGTGAAAACGCTGTTCAATCTGAATCTTAAAAAAAATTTGCAAAATGTTGAATTCTGTGTGGGGGGTGACTTGGAGCACTCCATTAAAAGTATATATGTTGGCAGAATTTCAGCTGGAATTTTCATTTTGAGAATGATCAAAATTGTTATCTATTGGTGGGGTTCTATCATCTTTAAGGCCTTAAGGACGCATGATGTACATGTACATCACGAGGTAGATATCCTTGAAGGACCAAGGATGTAGTACATGTACGTCATGGAATTGAGGACTCCTCGCATGGCTGCATGCCATTCGGGGAGACCTGAATGCAGATCTAAAAAAAATAAAT
This sequence comes from Rhinophrynus dorsalis, assembly GCA_037306005.1. Classification (NCBI taxonomy): domain Eukaryota; kingdom Metazoa; phylum Chordata; class Amphibia; order Anura; family Rhinophrynidae; genus Rhinophrynus; species Rhinophrynus dorsalis. Next base: position 384,678,701 of record CM074719.1, read on the forward strand.
AAAAAAATGGTCCGTGGGCCTTAAGTGCTGGCCGCGTTTGTGACCGGCCGGTCTTTAAGGGGTTAATCACCTTGTGCATTATGGGAATAGCCTATGACAAAATATAGCTGCTGGGCTGTCACCATTCTCTATACATCCTTCCTTGCTGGTGCCTGTGCAACCACTTCTGTCTTTGAAGACATATGTGCAGTTTTCCGGTGGCCACCACCTTGACTGCGTGTGTGTATGATTGGCTGCCTCCTCCTTCTCAGTGCATGCATGCAGACGTGCCTCCTTTTTCCTGGTCTTGTATTGTTCAGCCAAGAGCCAATCAGGCTATTGCTCGTGAACGTGCCACCGCCACTTAGATATGCTAATGGCTCCTTGTCCTTTTTAAATGGGACACCCGCTTCTGTGGTTGTCTCTTCCATGAGCTGTTGTTAGAGCTGGTGTTCCTGTATTGCGTTCTTCTGTGTTTTGACCCAGCCTTGGATTCTAAATACTCTTGTTCTTAATACCTGGCTCATGACTCAGGCTACTCATTTGACTACATCATTGTCTGTTGTTCCTGATACCTGGCTCCTGACTGGCAACTCCTTTTGGCCATGGCATTGTCTGATGTTTCTGATACCTGGCTCCTGACTTTGGCTCCTCCTTTGACTACGCTGTCCTGTTTCTGCTTGTTCCAGTTTGGTTTTGACATGACTACCTCTGACCATTCCTTTGTTCCATTTCCTGATCCTGCTCTGTATTTGCAGGTCCTCCCTGGTCCTGTTCTCCACGCATCCCAGTGTACTCCCAACCTGGTTTCATCCCGGCTTAACTGGAGTGGAACAATCTGGTTTCATTACCAGCACCTCTACCCAGCATTGGCTGCAGCAAGGGAGTACCTGGCACAGCCACCACTGTACCCAAGACTCAATATCTAACAAAGCACTCTAACTACTGAACCAGTGACATGGCCATGGTCCATGTATCCAACTATGTTCCTAAAAAGTTTTCCATCTTACTACCTGTCAAGCTAGGATATTAGATCCAGGAGACTGGTAGAGTAAAAATGATGCCTTTATTGGCTGAGTGACTCTAGGATGCAAACTTTCAGGACAACTTAGGTCTCTTCTTCAGGCATAATAAGGTACCATTTTTACTCTACCAGTCTCCTGATTTTTCTTTGGCTAACACGGTACTACCATTTACCCATATCTAGAGGGCAGAGGAGGGGATATAGAAACAGAAAAGGATCTGGATCGCACTAAACCAGTAAATTAAGGGTTATGCCTGAAAAGTGAATCAGACAGACAGGTGCAAAGTAATAGGAAAATTATCATGGGAACAAAACAGTTCTCATAGATAGAGGAAAAGCTCTTTACTATACTGTTGCACTCCTAAAAGACCCTGAACGGGATCCTATCTGTAAGGAATGGACCTCACAGGTCAATTAGTTCTTTTCAATTGAACAACCTGTGGCTACAGAAAACACCGTCAGTAGCTACCCTAAATGTTGGAAGATTATAAACTTGCACACACGTGACTCACTAAATCCTGGTGGAATAAGATCATGTATGAGAAATATAATGAACAGAAACATATACCCCAAGGCGTACGCCTTTGAATCTTCCTGGCATTTACCTTTAACGAAGTTGTTTGCAAAAAAAAAAAGATGAGAAGAGACTTGTAACAAGTGCTTCTTGGAATTTATGTCAATTCTCAAAGAATACGAGAATGAAATTATAGAAACAGTGGAAAAGCAAATCACAGATATTGAAGATCTCAAAAAATTTGAATTTGTTGGGTCTATGCAAACTGACATAGATAACATCAATCAAGAACTGGACTTACTAGAGACTAAGTGAAAATTTACTAGGGATCTTAATAATTTTAACAATCAATCTGTTTATAAATGGCCATTTAATACCCATTTAATACCCATAGGATCGACCATAGGCAGCCTACAGCAGTTGATGAGGATACTTCCGCCACTGAAGAAGAATCAGACATTGAAACTGACTTAGTAGAATTAAGTAGATTGGACACACAAGCCATCGCAGGACCCTCAAATCCTTTTTTAGCATCACGTCTACGGATAGGACGTCTATCCCTCTGAGAAAGAAATACAAATTGCATAGAGGGGCTGAGGGGAAGAGGATCTGATCTCACTTATCAAAGAATTCAGATGCAGATATCACAGGGGGAGAGACAGACTGAAAGACTGGAGAACACATCATTGAAAATGGAGGATTCTTTACAGGTAATCAATTAAACATCAACTCCTTGATGTACACACAAGAGTTTTATCTAAGGGACTCTTCTTCTCACCATCTAATGATCTGAATCAATTAGAATTTTTTAAAGATTTAACCTGTATGGTTATAAGTTATTGTTGGCCAAACAGTTTCACAAGTCTAATGCTGACCTTGACAATTCCAGTCAGGATATAAATACCTCTGACATCAATACTGATATAGAGGTTGAAACTATTATGAAACAGAAGGCATTAAGACCAAAATCCCAATATATTCCCTCAGGACAAATTCGTCCAAATGTCCAGATCTTTATCAATCTAATGAGAGATATCATGCAGTTACCAATCAGCCGGTCCAATACCAACCTGAACAGATCAGAAAGAGAGACATTACATGAGATGAGTCAATTGGAGGACATTGACATCAAAGCCTCTTATAAAGTAGGCAATATTGTTCTTTGGCTCAAAGACATGTACTTGCAAAAAGCTAAGAAGCTAAGAAGCTACATCAGGAAGCTACAAGAGGTTATTTAACAATCCTACCTCAGATTACCTCAAGCTTTACAGCACATTAGATGCAGCCAACGATCTGGTTATCACAAGTAAAGAAAAGACATTCCTTCAGTCAATAAACTGAAGGTAGCTACTTTATATCTTTTACCGAAGGTCCATAAGAACAAACTAACTCCTCCCGGATAACCTATGGTCTCCGGTAATAAGAACCTTTGTGAGAATATGAGCAAATATATAGAACAACAACTGAGACCAATGCTTGAAGCCTTGTCCTCACACATAAGAGATACCATGGATATTCTTTCCAAATTAGACCAGATGATGATACACTGTACACATCTATTGATCACACCATAGGCTGTAAATCCATCAAATACCATCTTGTTAGAAACAACCGGAAGGAAACCATTAGCCACCAATATCTCTTACGGATGCTCTCTTCTGTTTTATGGCATAATTATTTTCTGTTTAATAATGCCTACAGATACGAAGTTCAACCATGGAAACAGCATGTGCTCTGACATATGTGAATCTGTACCTCAGGTGCAAGAGGTGGTCTTCACTGAGAAAATGGAAATATATACCAAGAATGTTCTTATATGTCATCGGCTATTTCTCTGGAAAGGCCCAGCGGATAATTTTCATCTCTGAACTCAACAACAATCAGTGTAACCTAAAACTAACTCTCAAGTTTCACCCTAATCAAATTAATTTTCTTGATCTTACCATCTATCGACAAGATGATGGCTGTTTGGGGAGTGATTTGTTTCGTAAGGAGACAGCAACAAATAGTATCCTGCATTCTACAAGCTATTACCTACCCAATGTCAAAAATAACATCCCTTTTGGAGAATTCCTGCGTATTAGGAGAATTTGCTCCAACGTTAACATTTTTAAGTCTAGAGCTAGGGAAATAACCAACAGACTCCTGAAGAGAGGTTACACTAAATCAAAACTCTAACAGGCCTATAAAAAGGCTCTCAGAAAACCTAGATCTGGTCTTCTTCAAATTACAACCAAGTAGCAACAGAGTTGTGTCCGTTTGATAAATCAATTCAACAATCAACACAGAAAAACCGAGGCTATTCTAAATAAACATTTGAGTATACTCTTACAAGATTCTCAGATAAAAGAAATTCTGGGTGATAGAGTACTCACCACTTATACTAGAGCTCCTAACCTTAGTACCCTTCTGGTAAGTAGCCATTTCCAAGCGGCCCTTATGCACAAAGGGTTCCTTCCCTTGTGGAAGATGCAAATTGTGAGCCAACATGATAAAAACTACAGAGATTAAAAACAGACTGGATAAAGCACACAAAATAAATGACTTCATTACATGTGAAACAAAGGGAGTCATTTACTGTCTCAATTGCTCCTATAACTTAAAGGGATAGTTTCAAAATAAAAGCAGCTACAATTAATGTTCATAGTATTTGGGCCATGGAGAATGTTATTTCAATACTGTCAGCGTTGTAGTTCAAGAGTAATTGAATATTAAAGTATCCTCCCCCCCTCTTTTACTGATGTAATACTGCTCACCTCAGAGCAGCAAGGTGGTATCCAGATGACTTGCTGAGAGGGACAATCTTCAATTAGCATAAGGGAAAAACCTTAAAAACATGTCAAGGGGGCCATGGTTTTCATTGTTCTCACAGTAAGAAGATTGTTCCTTGCTGTGAGCTGTCTTTCCTCAACACCAGATTCCACATCTGAGGGGAGGTGGCTTACACTAAGTAAAAGGGTTGGGGGATACTTTATCATTCAATTACGCTTGAACTACAACTCTGACAGTAGTGAAATAACACTCTCCATGTCCCAAATACTATGAAGATTAATTGGAGCTGCTTTTATTTTGAAACATTACTATCCCTTTGAAATATATTGGCGTGACTAGCAGAATGCCAAAGCAAAGAGTGTTAGAACACATTGGCAACATTAATCATGCCAGAACGCATTTCAATGAAGGTAGATTGTTGGCCAGTGTTGCCAAACACTTCCTCCTTCATCACCACTCTTCTGCCAGAGAACTACAAGTTTGGGGCGTTCAAAAAATAACAACGGGAATACGTGGAGGGGACTTGGAAAGAAGTTTACTACAGGCAGGAAATATATGGATTTTTCTTTTAAATATCATGATACACAACGGTATGAATGAGGAGATGTGCTTAACTGCACATTTATAAAGAGGTTGAGTCATATTTATACATCTTTGTTCATTATTATAGCTAGTTGAATATATTTAATTCAACAATTATCAGTCAATAGTTTGCCTTTATCGCATTGTTTCACAATTAGTCTAATACTGGAATCTAACACTAGAGGCGCATGAGACTTTAAATAAGGGTGCCTCTCCCTCTGACAGTCAACTCTGATGAAGCTCACAGTGAAACGTGCATCAGATTCATGTTCTGAGTGCCATGGTTGGAGCTAAATGCTCAAACACTACTCTCTTTGAGCTCTCTGCTTTGGCCTTGGAACACATGTAGCATAATCTTAGTTCTCAAACATGTTGGCCATTAAATTGTTGAAAATTAATTAACCAACAATACTAAGGTTATTTGTTGGAGGGTACAAGCTGGTTGTTTTTGCATACTATACTTATCAAGCCAGATCTGCCCCAGAGAATTGTGTGAATGGCAGACTTACAGCTTGGCTTAAACTAAACCCCCTCATCATAGTTTAGGATTAGTCATTGGTTCCTGAAACAGCATATTATTTATGACTGATGGAAATTGTTACCCATTTCTTCATGACTAACCAAAAGCGTAACTCCTCTTTTTAATATCATGCTCCTTTATGAAAAATATGTGTAACTGAAAGATATAATTTATCCTTCCCTTTAATATGACCAGGCTAGCAGGATAGGCTTCGGCTCAGTGAACAACATTGTTCACATCACTCGGGTGGTTAATTAGTCTAGGACCGGATATGAAATACGCTACTGCAAGGAATCACCCAGGTTCTGGTACAGTAATGTCTCCGTCACATTGATGAGAGAGATGTAAATTTTTGACCATCCGTCTCACTCCTAACATTGTGCAGAAATGTGATATCCCTGTCAGTATCAAGGCAAGCCAGACATGCCCCGGCACTGTATACCAATACAATTGTTGCTTCTTTGGTGCTTTATTTAAGTGTGTAACCAATCAGGGACTGATTCAGCTTTAGCACCCCAGTGTCTCCGCTACATTGCAGAGCTGGAAACTGATTCTTGGCCTTCTGATTATTCGTTTTACTCCTGATTCTGTAAGGAAGTACTTTATCTCGGTCAGTAAAAAGGCAACAGACAGTCTTGGGCTAAATCCAACTGAGCCTATTCTCTTCTAACAAAGAGTGATTGAAGCTCTCAATTTACCGATTCTTCTGATTTTATCAGAGATGACAAGTTGATTATTGACATAGTCATCAGGTAACCAATTCTACACAGAACATTCAATAAGTAGTTGTCTACATATAGTAAATAGTAACATAGTAAATTATGTTGAAAAAAGACACAAGTCCATCAAGTTCAACCTTTGCCTCATACCTCAGTAACTGAGAATTTTATAGCTTTCCTGCTACCAATTAAATTAGTCTTTATCAGACCTTCCTGATCAGCCTACTGATAAATAGTATAACTCTGTATGTTCCCTTTTGAAAGAAATGTATCTAATCTTCTCTTAAATGTATCCATTGTATCTGCCATAACTACCTCCCTGGGCAATGAATTCCACAATTTGACAGACCTTACCGTAAAAAAACCCTTCCTCTGCTGAAGTTTAAACCTCCTCTAATCTCAAGGGGTGTCCCCTGGTCACCTGATCAGGCCTTGGAATAAATAGCTCACCGCAGAGATCCTTGTATTGACCATTCATATACTTGTACAATGTGATAAGGTCTCCTCTTAGTCGTCTTTTCTCTAGAGTAAATAAACCAAGTTTGTTTAATCGTTCCTCATATGTCAAGTCCTCCAATCCCTTAATTAATTTTGTTGCTCTCCGCTGTACCCTCTCTAGTTCTAGTATATCCTTTTTCGGAACCGGTACCCAAAATTGCAGTGCATACTCAAGGTGAGGTCTTACCAATGATTTGTATAATGGCAAAATAATGTTATCCACTCTTGCTTCAATACCTCTTTTTATGCAAGACAGGACTTTGTTTGCCTTTGCTACTGCTGTTTGACACTGGTCACTGTTTCCAAGTTTGTAGCTGACAAGGATACCCATTTCTTTTTCTAGCAATGAGTCACCTAAAATTATTCCATTAAGTTTATAAGTAGCCTTGGGATTGTTTTGTACACTTCCCCACATTAATCTTCATATTCCACATGTTTGCCCAATCTGACATTGTATGTAAGTCTCTCTGTAGAGAGAAAATATCTTTACATATGATATGATCACATACCCTTTGCTAATGTTCAATTATGGTATGAATTTTTTCTATGATCATACTTCATTCAACTCATTATGCACCAAAGACAATAATATTCATAACACACATAGGATTGTTTGCTGCCTGAACTTAGCTGCATACTTTTTTGAGCATTTTAGTTACCCTGCAGAATAACCCACATAGCTGGAAGACCCTTTTGGACAGAGTCCATCTTACATGTGTTAACTTATCTTGCTGCCTTACCTACATTCATGTGGAAAAAAAGGTCCCGCTGGTTTTAATACATTTATTACACAGTTACTATGAATATCTGTGTATAAGACAGAACCCAGATCACTGGTTAGTCCCTCTTTTATATGATAATTATGTTTCACATTGGAATCCTTGAACCAGATTAACTAACAGTATGTCTATAATAATACTGTAGCTATATAACACAATCATAATTGAATATCATCACAATTAAATAATAGAAACTGGTTTCATGATGATTTATTTGAACACAAAGAACACTTTTTATTTCATAAATAGAGCTTTCTATTCTATCAGCAATAATTATATGAAATTTCAATCCTTTTTCCAGCACTATTAGCATACAGTATGCTTCTCAATCATACCATAAATAGGGGGGCCTGCCAGGTATCTATAAAAACCTAACACAGTTGACACCTTCCAGGTTTTTCTTCTGGGCATTCTACCTGTTAGTGGATATCATTCCTCTCATTGTTATTTTAGTTTGGAGTATCTATCATTGGTGTATGATATACTTTGAATGCCCTATGTAGCTATAGTGATATCATATGACTATATAAACCACAGATGTGTCTATTTTAATGAATTTTCAATAAAGCACTTGTTTTCTATTATTATCATTCCGTCTCCAATCACAGATCCTTACATATTGGATCCCGTTCAGGGTCTTTTAGGAATGCAACAGTATAGTAATGAGCTTTACCTCTGTCTATGAGGACTTTTTTGTTCCCAGAGGAGGGGATATGCATAGTACACACCAATGGAGTTGAAGATGGAATCTTGGTCAGCAGTAATGGGCTACTTGATTACAAGACATTAGGGAGTCTGGACTGGACACTGACAAAACAGAGCAAAGCTTATTGGTCTTACAAGCTCAAAATGCCATATATTGCTACCAATCTGGTAAGGCAGCCAAAGAGTTAATAAACATAGCACATACATTTAACAGTATTACTGAATGGGCAGACTGGTACTGTTGTATTGCAGATGTCTATTAATAAAGAATAGGATTACACAAAAAGCTTAGGGTACAGACATTGTAAAAAGTCTTGGGGAGTATGGTTGCCAGAACCTAAGGTATGGGGACACCAAAAACAGTGATAATTGAGGGGAAAACACTGAGAAAGATGACATTGGTATTGGAAAAGTAAACATACACACTTTTGAAATAGGTAAGCATAGACAATCAGTACTTGAAGTACTGGATTCAGGTAGTAGGGTAGACTTAAATAAAATGCTGAACCATGATATAAACAGATTACTGGATCGAACAGACAGAGTTTTTAGAACAAGAGCAAACTGTGCAGTAATGTTAAACAAAAGATACAGCTCTGGGCAGTGCCATGGTCCTAAACAATTCTGAGGTACCTGGGCAGGCAGCCAGGTAGCAGTGGTACTTAAGGCAAAGACAAGGACTGTGAGGCAGGTGGCAAGGAATGTTGTGGTGTCTAACAAGGCAGAGTTCTTAAAGCAGGTTGAGGACATTGCAGTGGACTCTAACAAGGCAGAAGCCCTTAGGCACAAGGTAGATAACACATTTTTTATGAAGGCAAACACTTGACTTGAGTGTAACACTAACAAACCCTACTAATACACATTTAAACTTACTGCAGTGAATTGAACAGAGCATAAGGGTGTACATATTTTCAGCCACAGAATGCTTGGACTTATGCTGCCAAAGGGGAAATGTGGTGCCTTAAGGCAGAAAGATAGGCAGCACTAATAGAAGTATCTCACTGCTATGTTACACTTCTGATTTAGCACTGGTATACATCATCCCTGGGAAACATCCTTTCAGGGGTGGTCTTTCTTAATGCCAACATGTTATCAAGGAAATGCAAGGATATGTTCTTCAGTGAATGTTAGCAAGGGGCTGTCCTGTGTCTACTTGCTACTAGAGGTCAGTTTATCCTAGCTTCTGATGAGTTTATCAGTAACAATGCTGAAAAGCACTGATTTATCAGGTTACAACACTCCCCCATCATGCAGAAAATGAGCAGACAGCTAATGGGAGTACAATCTCCAGGTCAGTCCTGATATTGTCTTGAATGAAGGATGACATCAGTTCAGTTTATCCAGCTTGGGAACCCATGGATGGAGTTTCCCTTCTCCTCCTCCCACTTTTAATCACCTGCAGTAGTGCTCATGCCCACCAAAGAAGCTTTGTAGGAGATGGTACACATTGGCAGTGGTCTGACAACCCTGAAGTCTAAGCTCACTCTACCTCTACTTCCCCACTTGCTCAGTGGGAGAGTGGAGAGGATGTACACCAACTTTAGCATCACATTTCCCGGTGTATGCATGTTCAAAACCACCAATATTAAAATAAAAATAGGCATTAATATTTTGAATTCCAGTGGGGTACATGATACATTGCAAAACAATACATAGTTCACTCCTCTGGCACTTAAAGGGTTATAATGTCCAAATAGATAATTAAATGGTAGATGTATAAAAACTGTAACAGTCTTACTGATCAGAAAGGTAATAGCTGGTTGTCCTCTCCTATCCTCTGCATGTATGATAGATAATGATAAATTGTGGTAAGCCAAGAGCATATTGAAGGAAATTAGGGATAGAGCAGATATGAATCTGTAGTTTTATAATCTGTAAAATCCTTTCCCATCTTGAATCTACAATGTCCTTTTAAAGGACTAATGGCAATGTTGAAACTCTGTATTGCTCTTTAAAATCCAGATGTTAATCCCTTCAACACCCAAGCATACAATAACTGGATCACAGGGAAATCAGTGGGTGATCAACTACTTGATAGAGGAGGAAATCAGAAGGTATATATCTCTGCTTATGATCCCTATCACTAATGACTGCTGAAATGCTATTTAGATGTTTAGTTTGAACTCTATATTAATGCTGATTATATTATGGGAGTAAAAGAATCATATCCTAACCCATCTTTGACCTTCCTACTCAATGGTTTAGGAAACAGTGTTTTGTGAAAACAAACAATATTATTAGTAGAAGCCAGCATGGTTTTATGAAGAATACATCATGTCAGACTAATTTACTTGCATTTTGCGAAAGGGTAAGTAGTAATTTGGACAAGGGAATTACTTTTGAAGTAGTATACTTGGATTTTGCAAAACCCTTTACAGTGCCTCACAACAGGTTACTGCATACATTAAAAGGCTTTGGTTTGGGAGGCGATCTCTGTACATGGATAGAGAAATGGTTAAATGATAGATTGCAGAGATTTGTTGTAAGTGGAACCTTTTCAAGTTGGTCTAATAGTGTAAGTGGGGTGACACAGGGTTCTGTCCTGGGTCCAATGCTTTTTAATGTGTGTGTATTAATGATCTAGAAGTGGGAATTGAAAGTAATGAAAATTGGAAATGAATGTAATTGAATGTGAAACTAGTAGTAATTGGAAATGGCTTCAATGTTGTTGTTTTTTTTTGCCTTCTTCTGGATCAACAAGGGTGATTTGGCATGGGATGGACTTGATGGGTACATGTATTTTTTTAGCCTCATCAACAATGTTACTATGTTACTATGGAATGGCTTTCTCTTTAAATTAAAATCATATGCTCTTGTCAAAATCAGTATACAGTGCACTAAACCACTTCAACTTATTTATGTTGTTAGTTTATCTTTTCAAATATATGCTTAAGACTCTCTTCACATGGGTGACTTAAATGGCCCTATGATGCAGCACTCTTCAGGTTGTCCATTTACTCATCTCTATCCTGCATTTGACCAATGATCACAGGGAGGGATGATTGGACTGTGATGAGGCTCAGTGCACTTCGACATCAATCATAAATAACTGGCTGACCACCTCTTGGGTCAGCCAGTCATTACAGGTTGAGATGGGCAGATCAACCTCCATTGTCACCCATGTGAATGATCTACATGGTAGCCCCATAGACATCTCTGGCAGATGCATGCTGAGGTGTTTGAGCTGAATGCATCAATGTTGCAGCATGCTACAATGACTTGCAACATGCTCTGCACAAGCATTGTGTTAGTTGCCAGTGTGAACAGGCCCATACAAATCAAGGTGTTACGTTTTTATTTAAATTAACTCTTTGAGTGCCAAAGGGGTACGCAACGCATTACATTGCAATGTGGTGAGTACCCCTCTGACACTCAAAGGGTTAAAGCTGCATTTCTGTTGCCTGTATAAACAGGACCTAATATTATTTATTTGTTTGAAATTAGTTTGAAGTAGAATACACAATAATTAATTGTTAATCACAGGACCATTTCATTTTTCTTGTCTGTAATGTATAATGGTTCTTTAAGTAACAGTGAATCACAATATAACTTCAAATACATGTTATACAGCATGAGAAAAATATGTTAAATATAGACTGCTTGATTTAGAAAAAAAATAAATCTTACAATACTTTATTTTACTATAAGCATATGACAAAACACGTGATATTAATATTTCTGTACATCAAGGAAGCTTTTTCACAAGACCTTTTAATGTGCCAAATATTTAATCCTGCTGACAACACTGTCAGATATTTCTTTTTTTCCTGTCTTTTGAAAAATGACACAAGGATTGTTAGCAGACTGGTGCCAGCCACTTAGGAGCAATTACAGTCATCAGGAGTCCTTTTTACAGTATCAGCTGAGGCATTGTATATATAGAGATATTTATTTCCAAAAGTAAAGTAACTATTTTAACAATTAAATGTTCTTTAAAAGTACTGTATATATCTACATGCTGGTTTTATTAGACAGAAGTGTTTTGGATGAATAGTAAAAGCAATTTACTAGCTGAGAATAACATTACAACATTGTCAGATGTGTAGCCTTTGTTAATGTATCATCTGACACTATAGGATGTCAAGGTTAATATGTGTCAGTAGAAGGTATGCCAATATGTGTGTCAATTTTGGAATACCTACTCAAGTCATATGCCATCATGCTGGGGCTACAATAAATCTACACACATTTAACACATGTTTTTGTACACAAAGGAAAAGAACACAATTATGGGGCAAACCATCTTCACCTTAGGGGAACATTTTCTTTGATTTGAATGAGCATTTTAACAGATTGTTCATGATGTATCTAGTGAATTAAAAATCCAATTTAAATCCATGGGGGTTTGGGGAATATTTGTTTGTTCCTTATGGTACAGTTAGTTTGCCCCCAAACTGTTACACAATTCCTTGTACATGTGCCACAAAGAGAGAGGGTTAACTCTCACTGATAATTAATGCCAGATTAAAGGGACAGTAATGATAATGGCAATATGATCATTTATATAAAACTAGTTTAAAAGCCTGTGTACACAGGCCACAGCGCCACCAGCAGCCTCATCTGGTGCCTGGAGCCTCTCTGCTCACCAAATGGTCCCAGGAAGATGAGTAGAAAGGACTCCAGTCCGAATTCAGAGCGCCCACCACCATATCAGTCGCGGCGCATTCAGGCAGTCTGTACTGTGCATGAGTGCAGCGCGCACAGTCTCTACTGTGCATGACTGCAGCGCACACAGTTTCTACTGTGCATGATGGCTTCTGGCAAACATTGTAGCATTTTATTATATAGGATGTCAAATTATAACATTGACACATGAACAGATAGAGAGGCATAGGGCCCTATGTTCATAAGAAAACTGGCACGCGTATTGTTCCAACCATCTGCAATAAGGGAATGGGTCATGTGGGTAATGGGTTAGATGGGTATAAAGTCCAACAACCATGCAAATTAGCTGTAAGCTGTGAAGACACTTAACACTGCATATTCAGGTCAGGCATCAGGATGCGTCATAAAAAATACAAATGACGGACAAATACAAGAGGGACAGTATCATCAAATGACAGCAATTAGGATTGTCCATGCTAACAACTGCCACATGGTTTGGAACACAAATTACAATTTCTTTTTTGAGCAGCATAAATACAATTTCATGTGACTCCTGTATCAATATTCTTATTACTGAGCAGTGTATGTTATGGTAGGTATAGAAATGATAGATACTGCATATTTTAGGTTGCATCTATAAACTTCAAACACAATATGTGGTGTTTGGAAAGCTCTGTTGAATATTTATGAATAATTATGAAAGAAATAGGTTTTCTCGGAAACAAGTTTTAAAAAAGAAAAACAAATACACTGAACAACAGTGAAATCGCAACACCAGAGAATTTACACTTGTTTCACATAAAATTGCATATGTGTTTGAGGGACAACATGAGAAACAACTGATTAATACTTGAAATGAAATGTTTTCTTCAGTAGTGAGCAATGACTGTAATACAGGTGGTTTAGAAGAGATGAGACATACCGTCAATATGAAGGCCATTAGTTTCTTGGAGAATGTTAGTCCCTGCAGTATCAACTTGAACCTGTAAGCAGAAAGGTCCAGGTAGAGGTGGGGACCCATAACTTCCCCCTGATGATCAATGGGGAATAGGTCTATGTAACATGCTGACCATGGCAGTGTGGAAATGCATTGATGGTTCCCACTTGTGATGTATGGGTATGCATTGCCCTTCTATAGTGGAGTGCCAGGAATATTCTGGAGAAATGGTTTTATGAAAGGTTTATAACAGGTAGATGAACTGGTGGGCTGAGAAACTTATCAGAATATGTACTGGGTGTGTTAATGTGGCCTGCATGTCACTGATTAGCACTCCTCCAGACCACTGTTATGCCATTATGACATCCTAGACAAAATTCCATTCCAGTAGGCCTACTTCACCTTGATACCAATTGTTATGGAGGCCCCCACAGGGATATGTTCACTGTTGCAAAGGAGTAACATAATGGTATTTAGGGATAGATTAAATGTTTTACCTCGAAAGCGAGTGGCAATACTTTTTTCAGGAAAAGTGTAATTTTGCCTTGATCATTGCATTGAAATCAGTTAAAAGAAGGAATTCCCATTCCCATGGGTGAAAAGTCAGAAAAATTTCCCACAAGTCTTTTCATGAAAAACCAGTGATTTTTTGCTTTTTCGCAAAACTTTTCTCCTTTTCTCCATTGCCAAAATGTTCTCCTTTCTTCTGTGTCCTATCCCCAGCTATGTGCAATGGGTATTGTCTTCACCCATTTGCTGGGGTGGGACCAATCAGAAAAGACAATATAAGGAAGCCCCTCTCCACAGCCGACAGTCTATTTGGTCCTACCAAGATGGGTGTAGAGATTTATGCCTTTGAGCTTGGTAAACATCTTTTTTGTAGGATTTTCAATGTTTGTTACCTTTGTTTTATCTGTATTGCCGCAAATCAGTGCAGCTGATCCAGGGACACGGTTCCCCTAAAGCACCTCCATCTGAGCACTTTTGCAGTTGCGAGTCATGCCGGTGTCTCTCAGCTCTGGACTCTTTATCGTTCAAAGAAACCACATACAGGAACCGGAAGTTGTCTTTGTCGCTATAGTGCATGCCTCATGCTATGCGTTCAACGTCTGGAACTCATTATGTTTGGAACACCGGATCAAGACCCTGCTTTATAGAGCAACTGTAAGTTACCTCTTTGTACAAGTTTCTTTCCAGGAAAGCATTAAAGGATTATTGATTCATTGTATGTTAGGGCTTCTGGATAGACATTAGCCTTGTACCAATCTTTTAATAGTTTTTAGCCTCGTGTTGGTGGCTGTGCCCCTGCCAATAGCCCTCTAGCAAGCTAAACCTACCCCAGAGGAGACTTCCCAAAGGTTTATTCTGATTGTGACAAGATCAAAATGTAGCAAGTGTGTCTCAGGAAGGCTGCAGGGCAAGAGATGTCCACACAGTTCAGAAATTTTGGCATGGATAATATGCATGCATGATACATCTCGCCATGCACGAGACCTCAACCTTTGCAAAATTACGTACACTCATGAAGGATCCTGTCCAAGTTACCTCTGCTAGATTAGAGGTCATGTAGGATTAAGGAAGTCTGCGTAACTTCATTTTCTGGAATCTTATCAGAGGAGAGACGGGAGACTTTTGAACAGTCTGTTTTTTTCTATCCAGATTGGATAGAACCTTCCAAAGTTATATGAGAAGTCCCTAGGCCTATCTCATACTCAGTAGATTTGGGTGTTTTAGATGGGCCTTTATGGGGAATAGAGAGCGTATTCAGATTTTCCTATCCATCATCCTATTTCTGATTAATCTAATTTGATTTGTAGAAAGGGGACATCAATATTGGTATGAACAGGGAATTTCCCTTTGTGTACCCTTTTCTAGGAAAGATATTAGTATGAATTAACCCTCCATTCATTGACATCCATTGTTCATTTTTTCTAGAAGGACAATTCTTTCCCATGGAGAATGGTTCTTAGAAGGAGATGGACAGGGACATGAAGTTAGCCTCTTAGTAAGTTTTCTCTGTCACAGGTTAGTATTTGAAGTCAGCTTCGGCATTAACCTCCATATCTAGAACCATCAATGTGTCTTATGAATTGATATAAGACTGATGCATCAGTCTCCTGCTCAAAGTTCAAGGAGGTTGCATCTGTCAAGGAAACGGTTTGCCTCATTTAGTCATATTTAGCCTTTCGGCTAGGTCATCAGCCTTATCCATCATAGCAAGATGAGTGTTGTGTCTTTGATCATGGGGTGTGGACACCCCTTCCAACATGTTGTGCTGGTGTGACCCTTCTCAGGAGGCAGAACAAGATGGCTTAACTGGTTAATGTACCAATAGTAGAATCTCATCAAGCTACAAGGTTGCAGGTTTTTAGTCCCAGCAGGGTCAGCTCAGCCATTCACCCCTCTGAGGCAGATAAATGAATCCAGGACATACTTGAAAATGAGAAATAACCTCAATGTATTCTTCCTGGTGAAAATGATTTAAGGAGGCCCAGAGATCCTTGCGGGGCAGATCTGTAGTATTTAAGCTCCGAAGACAGAGGTTTTTTGTGACTTCATAAATTTCAAACAAATAGATTCGGTCAGAGTAGTCTTTCATCCTCTCATTCGTTTATTTTGAGAAGTATTCTAGTGAGGAGGCGTAGACTCTGACTCCGGTCCCAGTGGGGATCAGCTGGGATCTTTCTTCTATTTTAATCATCATCACCTAAGACTGGTGGATTCACCAGATATGAGAATCAGGGTTCCTGCTGGAGTTAGATTCACTTCTTTCAGTCAATAGGTTAAAGATTTCCTAGATTACATTAGACCATATCAAGGCCTTGGGGCTCCGTATATGCAGTTAAGGATTTTTTGTTTGTCATTCTGTATAGGGATAGTCTTCTCTGGTGATTAATTCCACAATGTCTTCCCCCTCAGTTGTGACCACAGATGCCTGACCCATGGTTGGGGGAGGGCACTAGGTAGAACGTGTCAGTCCAAGGCAGTATGTCTCCAGTGGAGTCTTGCACAGTATTCTAGAGATAAGGGTGGTAGCTAATTGTCTGAAGCCTTTCAGAACCCAGCTATATCAAGAGCAGTCCTGGTTCACTCAAACAACACAGCAGCTATTATGCACATATATAATTAAAGAGGTACCATCACCCATCCCCATAAAGAAGGGGAAAAGATCCTACTTTGGTCAGAAAAGAATCTGAGCACTCATGTCATCTAACATTATGGGAAGACTACATTTTCGAGCAGGTTTACTGAGCAGAACACATCTGGATCAGGGAGGCCCATAAATCAGAATTTTTCTCCAGTTCCAGGTATTGAGACATGCCAGAGGTAGACTTGATGGCTACCAGCAGTACCCATCTGCTCTGGGGCAGAACACCCTAAGGTAGTTCTCAGCTCTGTCAGCCTTGTTGCCTACTCAACTTGCATAGGATTTCTAGTCAAATTATATTTGGACTATTAAGACATCCATACCTAGCATTCAAATCCCCTATGGGACTTCAATATAGTTCTTAAGCTGATATATAGTACTCCAGTGTTTTCTGCCTTTGGACACCTCCTCCATCAAGGTATTGTCATATAAACTATCTTAGTAACAGCTTCCCTTCTACTATGATGATGGTGATCTGCAAGCCTTGTCCTGTAATCCTTGTATGTGGTAATTCATTAGGCTAAGGTGGTTTTCAGGATGAATCCCTCCTTTAGATCATAGGCAAGTCATGTAATTCTATTTGAGTCAGGAACTTATCCTTTTTGTCGTAAACCTAGGAATGATTGTTCAACCATCCTGATCTAGTACACTGTATCCCTTGCCATTGAGGCAAATAGAGGAGTTCAGTAAACAGACTCCTTATTTTTTTATCTTCTTGGGTTCGTGAGACTAGTCCTTCAGGTGGTCATTCCTGACTAAATTGGTAGGAGAACTCCTTTTTAGCCATCTATCAGCACTGTAACAAGTTCAGTTTTCAAGTTTTATCCCTCTATAATCTTATTTCCGGTACTTTGGGATTTCTCCCTCCCCCATTTGTATATCCACTGCTTTGGTATATCCCATTATACATAGCCAGGGATAGGACACAGAAGAAAGGATGACATTTACTTACCAATATTTCCTTTTCTTCTGTGTCCTTCCACGTCTCACCCTTCCCTTAACTTGTGGCTATTATATCTTTCAACTTGGACAAAAGTAAGACTGTTGGTTGTGAAGAGGGGCTTCCTTATATTGTCTTTTTTGATTGGTCCTACCCCAGCAAGTGGGCAGAGACAATACCCATTTATGTAGTCATGGAAGGACACAGAAGAAAAGGAAATATTGGTAAGTAAATGTCATCCTTTTTCACCACTGCCAATACATTTTTCACTATGTTTCCTATGACTATAACATTTCCCACCACAATATTGCTTCTTCTGAGGGCTGAAGCTGAGAAATAAATACCTGAAAGTCAAAGTTGTGAGTCCTACAACAAAATATTCCTTGAAAAGGTTGTTAGCAGCCTTTATCCTTTGCTCATAACTCTAGCTTCCTGTATAACGTTGGCACAAACATCCTTGAAAAATAACTGCAACTTGGGATATTCCAGTAGGGTGTAATACATGACATCAAAGTCTCTGTTTTCAACAATAGAAAAGGACAGCATGACAACTGCCAACATTTTGGCAAGTTTATTATTCCAGAGGTGTACTTTTGCATTATGGTTGTGCAAGTTTTGTCTTCTATCTAAGAACTTAGTAAGTGTGTGATGGCAGTACATAGTAGAACTGTGCAACTTTATTTCCATTACTTGTGGAGGTGGTGGGGGTAGTGGTGGTATTTGTAGACACCCTATGACTTGTCATCTCAAAAACAAATCAGAGTCATGCTCCTCAGGAGCAACAGGCACAGAAAATCTTGGCACAGTCACTGACACATCATCAGCGCTCTATTATGTATCCCCACTGCCTCGGGAGTGCTTCTGCTGCTGCTAGTTGTGGCACCTCTGATATGTTGATGGTGTGTCTCAGAACCGTGGTTTGTTTCGGGTGGGATATCTTAGAGGATGTTCTTAGGTGTGAACCTGCTTTCCCCTGCTCATGTGTTTTTTTCACATGGCAACATGCTTAGGTTTTGGATCCTGAGTAAAGTATCTCCATACTGTGGAATTCATTGATTGCGGGGTTCATGAGGGGCTGCAACTACAACTGGGGCAACATGTTGTTGTTGCAATTGTACTATTACTAATTGTCATAGTTGTTGCATTTTCAGCAGCTGCAGAGGAATTTATCACAGCTAAGGTTGTGGATGTTGATAACCTGTGTTGTTGCTGGTCACTCTTGATCATGCAGATGATGACTGACAGGATGACTGTGTATTTTTTGGCATCTATGCTTGTCCAGGGTCAGACTTTCCAATTGTTTTCTCAAACAGTTTATAGACAGACACAGTGCTCCTTTTCAATGGCTGAAGATTGAGCCTTTGACTTTCAGATACGTTTTTGACCATGACATAATCTCTGTCACTCTCAACTTCATCTGTATCTGAAGAAGAGTAGGATGTTTGAGGGATATATTCTAGATCTACATCATCATCATCATCATCAGTCATCATTAGATCACCCTCAGCATCGCCCACTGCTTCTTGCCCACTACTTTTATATTACTGTAAGCTTTTAGGGGTCTCAAACTATTTCTTTTTACTTTCACAAAGTTCACTAAAACTTTGAGGATAGTTGTTTTGGTGCTTGTTTGCCTCAAATGTCAAATGAAGCAGTTGGTTGACCTGCTACACCTTCCTCCATTATGCCATCATCAACACTAGAATTTGACTTGTTGTTGTCTTTGGTGTTCTTCTTACATGTTTTTTTAATCAACTCAACTACTATGTGTGTTTTACTGTAAAGTACGCAACAGAACTAATGGATTATGATATCTTGCCTTGGCCCTCTCCAAAATACTCACTCGTCTGTTATTAATCAAGTCTGCCTCAGTCACACAGTCACACAGCTCTTGTTTTTTCTTTTTTTTTTGCTTGATTTTTAAACTGATGTCCACCCTATCCTATCATTGTCAATACAAACCAAAAAAACAATCTTTTGCCCCAGACTCCCGCACCACAGAGATATTAATTGCAATATCAGCAAGGAACTTGGACCACAGCTGCCTGTATCTTTCAAATCAAATCAATCAGACTGTTGGGATATTTGGGGTCAACCTCCTTTGCCTCCTTCTAACACCCCAAGACACATCCAACACAGAGATAATAACAACAAGATCAGCAAGAAACTTGGACTGCAGCTGCCTATGTCTTTCAAATCAAATCAGTCAGACAGACTGTTGGAATAGTTGGGGTCAAACGCCTTTGCTCCCTTCTCACACCTCCAGGTAGGTATAACAAAGAGATCATAACAGCAAAATCAGCAAGGAACTTTGACCACACCATGTTGGAGTATTTGGGGTCAACCTCCTTTATCCCTTCCTGTTCCCCAGGCTCCCCTAATACAGAGAACAAGTGCCCTGCCCACAAGCATCCCTAAACTAAGCTTCAATTCCACTGTCTTCTCAAAAATTATCTGATCTCTTTTCCTCTCACAAACACAACGGCATGCTTTGGAAACGTGCCACCACTTTTATACTATGCCTGCTGGAAAATAAGGGAAAACTTACCATGTGATCTGTAGAAATTAAGTCTTCCCATTGATTTCAATGCAATAAGCTAGGTGATAAAAGTGGAAATTTGTTTCTCTTTTGAGGCAAAACCTTTTACCCATCCCTAGTTGTGGGCAAAGGCAAAAGAGACTTGCCTGAATCTTGGTTGCTTTACAGGTCAGACGGGCTTACATTCTTTTGGCCAAAAACTGCAGTTCAGTCACCACTGTTTTAATTATAGTAAGTCATAGATTATTTATTTGTAAGGATTTGATGCTCAGACACTCCTTTTTGTTCACCAATTAATACTTTGAAAAAAATATATGGCACAAGTGACACACGAATGAAAAGATAGGAACATTTGATTTGTCTCTGTGCAGCCTGACAAAGACCACCACTCCTCTGGTCCAAACCCAAATTTTACTGTATAGTCTGGTGTGTAAGTGGAAAATGAAGACCCCACGAAAACCACAATTAACAAAATAATCAAATGCAAGACGATTCTTTACTTCTTGACTTTGTATCATACATAGCATCTATTAAAAAATTCTTATTAAAACCATAATTAATTGATAACATTAGAAGTGCCACATCCACTCGTCAGGAAAGGAACTCACAAAATCTCTCAAAGTTTGTTTTTCTGGTTACTCCAATACACGGAACTAGTCCGTATATTGTGTAAATATCAAACATGCTTAACCTTTCATAGCACAAAAAAACTCTACAAGAATACATGAAATCAACTATTATATCATATTAAAAAAAGGTATACTCAAAGATATTTTAATAAAGTTGTAATTGGGTAGTAATATTTTTTGGAGTGCCAAATCTACTTTTTTTTAACACATTTGAGATTCTCTCAGTGCCAAAATATATACTTTATACATTTGTTGTCTGAAGTATATGTTTTGGCACCGAGAGAATTAGTCTCAAACGTGTCTGTATAATACACAGACTAGTTCTGTGCATTTATATAATGAGTGCAAATTTTGGGATATATTTGGATAGTAGATTTGGTACTCCAAAAAATATTACTACCCAATTACAACTTTATTAAGAAATCTTTGAGTAGGGGTCTTCATTTGCCACTTACGCATCAGAGTACATTTAGTACTTTGCATTACATTATTTTTTATGCACTACCTCCTTTTTTATTACACTATATTAGTGAATAATGTGGGACATATATAACACATGGCTTTTAATCCTTTCAAGGTTAGAAAGGTCTAAAATGCATTGTGATACAATGCACTGAGACCTCTTTAGCATTCAAGTAGTTAACTCCTTAAGGACCGCAGCTGGCACTTAAGGACCACTGAATTTTTTCCCCCAACTGATTCAAGAATCCCCAAGCGATGT
Organism: Rhinophrynus dorsalis; assembly: GCA_037306005.1. Lineage (NCBI taxonomy): Eukaryota > Metazoa > Chordata > Amphibia > Anura > Rhinophrynidae > Rhinophrynus > Rhinophrynus dorsalis. The sequence goes on from CM074719.1 coordinate 384,700,312, forward strand.
TCAGCGGGGACCCCAGAATTTAAGGATGTACATGTACGTCATGGGTCATTAAGGCACATTCTACCCATGACGTACATGTATGTCCTTCTTCCTTAAGGGGTTATATGACCTAAAATCATTTGGAATATTGTTTTTTTTTTTTTTTACTTGCTACATATGGTTCAGCTTGTTATCCCCAAAATGTGCTGACAGTGACTGCTTACTAGAAAGCTGAAGAATCTTACTACATATAGTAGTGTCACACTGAACCAGATATAAGGCATCTATAACTTCCTTACGGAAAGTCAGAAGTAAATAAATAAAAGATGGCTAATTTAGTATAATGTAAATCAAGATAAGAAATGGAAAATATGACAGCTGACTTTTCAGACTTTTCGTAAATATTGACAATTTTTCTCTTTTTTTTTTTGCGAACCTTTTCTCCAATGGAAAATGTTCCTCATTTTTGCCTATTCCAACAACTATTTTTAATTTTCCAACAAATATTTCTCTTATTCAACCAATTTTTATCCTATTCCAAAACTTTTTCATATATGTTTCTTATGGTGCAACTTTTCCCAGCACAATATTTCTTCTTCTGAGGGCTGTAGTGGAGAAATAAGTAGCTGAAAATTAAAGCTGTGAGTCCTACAGCAACATATTCATTGAAAAATGTGTTAGCATGCAGAGTGCATTTGTCCTTTTCCCACACTGGCATATATTCATGATGATGTCTAGTGGTAGAAAAATAAAGTAAAGCCTACAATGTGGCAGATGTGTATGGTATTTGGGTCTTTCACATTATGAGAACATCTGTGACTCTCCAACTATTTGCTATTTGCCACACCAGACTACTGCCCATACCATTTTCAATATACTCATCCTCAGCAAGGTCCTTTTAGAGAGCTTTTAAGGAGTTTTTGAAGTCCTATAAAGGGCTAGTAAATTGATAGGCATTTTTTATTTACTTGTGGGTAGATCAATACATTTTACCCATTTTCATAAAGTGCTGCCCATGCACTGCGACATCCCACCTACAACATTTAACATTGAATGTTCGTATCATTGATCTTAGTGTTATAGAATAACATAGGCAATGGAGAAGTGATATCACTGGAGAAGTTGTCTCCACTTTATCACCTCTTTATCACCGCTTAGTGAATACCCTCCGGCTCTAGTTTATTTAAAACAACTGTGGCTTTGTGGGATTGTCTCTCAAAACTCTGCATGCACATGTACTGATGGTGTAGGCTACGCTTATGCTGTCCTTTAACAATACTGCCAGAACCAGAGGAAAGATTTCTTGCTATGACCTGATGCTGCATGCTATTGTTGCCTACTGGTGGAGTGAAATCAAGTGAACAGTAACAGTCACATAGTCTGTACTCTGCCCATTTGTCCACATATCTGTTTTCAAGTGAATTTACTTGCCGTGTAAGATTTCCAGCCCACCACACTAACCACCTGTTTGTACAATTCTGGCACAGCCATTTTTGGAAAATAGCTGTGGCTTGGGATATGCCAGAAAGGGGCACCACATAACATCAGTTCTTTAAAATCTCAAAAGAAGACGACACCATGTCGACTACTAACATTTTGGCAATCTTGCCTTTCCATGGTTGTACTTTTGGGGTTATTCTTGTGAAAATTTTTACTCTTTCCCAAGAATTCAGAAAGTGTGGGTTTGCAGTCTATGACAGAAGAACTGTGCAACTTTATTGCTTTAAAAATATGACTTGTAGAGGTGGTGGGGGTGGTGCTATATGTAGGATACCTCTCTGGCAATCAAAGAGTTAAAACGCATGCATGTCTATTTTCACTAACTCTGGACGAATCCCAAAGCAGGAAAAAAAGACAACATTAACCTCAAAGCAAATGCCTGAGACTTAAAGGAAAATGCTATGCAATCTGTATCACATACTAGAACATACATTTCTAATTGAATTCTGTACCCAAATTGGCTTTTTTACTTTTGGTAACTCCATCCTTTTTTAGGCAATCTGAGTTAAGAAAGACCAGTACATCTGTATGATAAGCAATTCAAGCTCCTTTCATTCACCAGGTTACAATAAATTTAAATAGATCATTTAACACCTTCAATGCCAGAGACCTCACTCATTGCTCTGCAACATATTACAGACCTCTCCATTCAAGGGGGTTAAAAAACAATTTGAAATCAAGAGAAATTAAAACAAATACACTTGATACAACATAATCATACTTGTGAATTCTGAATAAAAAAGAATTAAATGACATCATTCACACAAATAAAATAAATCAACACTGTAATTGTAATGTTTACAAATGAACATTTTCCACAAGTAACAATAATGAAACAATAAAATTACTTATTACTAAATGTGGCTTATAACCCCTTAACTCCTTGAGGACCAAATATGTAACATAACAGAACTGAGGCTTAAAAAAAGACATGCGTCCATCAAGGCCAACCCATGCCAAACCACCAAAAAACAAAAACATTGAAGCCATTTCTAATTAATCCCCAAGTGAGCAAAAAATACCATTCCAGACTCCAAACGGCAGTCAGATATCTCACAAGATCAACATTCTATGTGTTTTGAAGCCAACTGTCATAATTCTCAGTAGTGTTGTGTACTAGATAGGTATCCATTGCTTTTTTCTAAAGCAGTTACAGTATCTATAAGCTCAACATCGCAAAGAATTACATAACTTTACTTCCCTTATTGTAAAAAAATATCTGCCATTGTTCTAATCTTAATGGATCACCTCTTGTTTTGTGCTCAGCTCTTTGAGTAAATAATTAATTGGAGAGTTCTTTGTATTGATCTCAAATATATTTGTAAATGGTAATTAATATCACCCCTTAGACAAATCTTCTCTAATGTAAACAAACCCAGTTTGGCTCTCTTTATAACTTAGATCTTTCAGTCGCTTTATCAGTTTTCTTGCATGTCTCTGGTCTTTTTTCAGGTAATGTCCTTTTTTAAGAACTGGTGCCCAAAACTGTATCCATATTCTACATAAGGCCTTACCAAGGATTTATATAGAAGTAGAATTATATTTGCATCCCTTTATGCAGGATAGTACTCTATTTGCTCTTGCAGCAGCTGAGTGACCCTGCACACTACTGTGAAATATATCATCCATCAGTACCCCTAAATCTTTCTCTAATGAGGATTCCCCAAGTAGTTTGCCATTTAGTGTATATGTAGCATTTTTGTTTCTACAGCCCAAATGTGTAACCATACACTTATCTACATTAAATGTCATCTGCCGCTTTCTGCCCATTCACTCAGTTTATCTAAACAGGTCTCTATGTATTTCCTTCCACAGCTTAGTGTCATCAGCAATGACTGAGACATTATTTTCAATTTCCAGATCATTAATACACAAATTAAAAATGCATTGACTGAATCCCTGGTGGCACCTCACTTATACCAACTTTAGACCAACTTGAAAAGGTTCCATTTACAATATCCCTCTGCCATCTATCACCTCCCAAAGGCTGTGACAGATACCCAAACTCAGACTGAGTAGCTCTGCCAAAACTGTGCTTCCTTAGCCTAGGGTGACACTCAGGAATTCCACCAGCCAGGAACCAGGATCATAGCTCCAGTCACTTAGGCAAGACTCAGTGTCTGGTGAATGCACTCTGCATACAGCAAGCTTATCCCAAGCACCAGGCAACACCAGTGTAGAGGTAACACAAGACTGATTTATTGTAGAACACACAGGGTTTATATATAGCACGAGTTATCCACACATATTAGAATACAATAGGATACAGGTTACTGCAAACCACATATGGAGAGACAATGGGGCCTATGGTGGAGGGGCACATAATACAAAAAGGCGCAATGGGAACAATATACAAGTTATATAATGGGGCCTCCATAGGGGGGACAAAGGACTGTAAACAGCAAACAAGATTACATCACCCATAATTACATCACTACATAATTAAATGACAAACATCAGACCAGAGCACAATTCTCTCAACAAATACACTACCTTGTTCCTGTGCCAGTCTGTTGTGTTTGTGCTTATCTGTCTTAGGGGGAGGCTATACCCCATTTCAGGGCCAGGTTCATAGTCTGTGGGCAGGAGGCTGGCCCTCAGCCCCCTCCAGAAGTCCCAGTGATGGAGGGTTCAGTCACATAGGCTATGTGCATTTTGAAATATGCTATTTGTACCCTAGGAAGGAGCAGGCAGAATGAAATACATCTTCAAGTGTCTACCATGCATCCATACATCCCTATATATATATATATATATATATATATATATATATATATATATATATAGGATAATATCACTTTTTATTCTGAGCATGTAAAGGAGAACACAGTAGCAGGAAATCCAAATAGCCTTCACCTCCCAGTCCTGGAGCTGCATGCACTTGAAAAGGGGATGAGATAGTACATCCTGCGACTGGACAAGCTGGTTGGAGAAGAGAAGGTGGCAAACCAGCAACAGCAGAATGTTGAAGAGCATAACTATGGGGCAATTGCCTCCTGGGCAAGTCATATTTCTGGACTGGTGGGCCACTGCCTCAGTCTCCTACCTGCTGCTGTAGAAGAGCTACACTAGTGACACCACAGAGCTTCAATCCAAATGGAGCTACAATAGTAACATAACTGATTTCCTTTATAAGCTCTGTAGTGTCGCTAGTGTAGCTTTACTTAAATTGCAAGGTCTGTGGTTTCACTAATATAACTCCCTTTTAATTGTAAACTCTGTGGTATCACTAATGTAACACCATTTCAACTTTAAGCTATGTATTATCACTAGGGTCTTACTTGCAGTATGCCATAACATTAAAGGGATAGTAGTTTTCATAATAAAAGCAGCTCTAATTAATCATCATAGTATTTGGACTTTGGAGGGTGTTATTTCAATTCTGTCAGAGTTGTAGTTCAAGAGTAATTCAATGACAAAGTATCCCCCACCCGTCCCTTTTACTGATGTAACACTGCTCAGCCAGAGCAGAAGGGAGGTTCCCAGGCAGATTGCAGAGAGGTACAATCTTCCATTAAGATAAGAGAAACACCTGAAAAACTTGTCAAGGCTGGCAGGGCTTTCATTGTTCTCATAGGAAGAAGATTGTCCCCTGCTGTTATCTGTCTGGTCTATGGACTGCATTCCACATCTGAGAAGAGATGGCTTACACTAGGTAAAAGAGGCGGGAGGGGAAACTTTGCTTGTGAATATCTCATAAACCATAAAGGTTTGAGAGATAAGACTTATATCATTTTTCATGTTTTTTTAATGCCTACAAAATAAAATAAAATTAAAACGAAGTATTACTATCCCTTTAACACAAATTTTAAAATTAACAAAAGGTGTTGGGCTGGGACAGTGGGCTGGAATGATGGTAGTAATAGGCCACTTGATTGTACTTGCCCCCAAGGTGACAAGTTTCCAGCCATCCCCTGACTGTACTGTATGGAGAGCTGCAGACACATTACAGTACAAAGCAAAAATGAAATAAAGCGCAATCATTTCTCACTCTTTTACAACCAGCAATCGATTGATAATAGTATCAACAGGTGCCCTCTTTCTTATTTAACAAAGTAGGACACTGCCTAGAAGCCATATATGTGAGTGGAACCTGAGCTCAGCCATGTTTACTGTTCTTGGCTGTAGGTGTGGTCAGTACAATCTTAACCCTCTTGCACCAGATACCCACTCCTGGTTGATGGTGACCAGTTTATTTATCAAGTTATATATTAGTGTAATGTCCACTTTATATACTAGTTAGGTCAGTTTCTTCACCAGTTTATATATCCATTTATAGGACAATTTGTTGAACCTCTTGTATGCTAAAGAAGTTTTCAACACACTTAGAGGAATTGGCAACCTCCCTAGCATTCCAGGGGTCAAGAAATTGCTGTATTTTTATAGCTTAAAGGGATAGTAATACTTCATTTTAACTTTATTTTATTTTGTAGGCATTAAAAAAACATGAAGAATGATATAAGTCTTATCTCTGAAACCTTTATGGTTTAAGAGATATTCACAAACAAAGTATCCCCCCCCTGTTCAACCAGATAAGAAGGGAGATGCCCAGGTAGACTGCAGAGAGGGACAATCTTCAATTAAGATAATGGAAAAAGCTGAAAAACTTTTCAAGGGGGGAAGGGCTTTCATTGTTTTCATACAAAAAAAATTGTCCCCTTCTGTTATCTGTACTGTCATACAACCAGACTCACATCTGAGAAGAGATGGCTTACACTAGGAAAAAGGGGCGGGGAGGGGAACTTTGCTTGTGAATATCTCATAAACCATAAAGTTAAAACGAAGTGTTACTATCCCTTTAAGAGAATTGTATGTGTCTGGTGGATGGGACTGGGGAAGAGCCATGTTAGAATCAGGGGGGGTATCCACTGGGGGAGGGCAAGGTTGTCTAGGGTGCCTTAAATAGGGGAACCTGAGTTATAAATAAAGAATTACATCTCTTGTTGTGTCTAACTTGTTCTAGTATTGATATACAGGGAATCAAGCATGTATTTAACCCTTTGTGGGTGCCCAGCTGCTGCTTGGTGCTGAAACATCATATATATCTTAAAAGTGTAACATTTAATCTGTTAAGGATGAGAGTTGTGATCAATGTATTGTAATGCAATGCATTGCATACACTCTGGTCCTCAAGGCTTTAATGCACCTCAAATTATAACATTCTAATGTAATTGTACTCCATACTGTCAGTTTGAATAAGCAGACACGGTTCTTAGTATTTATCAACATGTCAGTGTTGGATGAGCTACTACTGTTTGTTAATTTTTGGCATATACTGAGTCTTTTTTCACCAGTTCAAACTGGTATCTCCCAATCTTCCCCTCATCTCATCCAAGCAAACAGAGTAGTGATGATCGAGCACCCCAATGCTCGGGTGTTCGGGTGCTCTGGCCGAGCGCCCCCGGAGGCTCGAGTGCTCGGCCGAGCACCCGAGCCCCATTGAAGTCAATGGGAGGACTCGAGCATTACACCAGGCACCCCCTGCTCTGATGAGGGGAGGGTGCCTGGTTCATAGGAAAAGGTCAGAAAATGATGGAAACACCACAGAAATGGTTCAGGGACAGCATAGGGAGGATGTCTGGATGCATCTTGGACTCCAACATCGCTGCTGGGAACGATGTTTCGCCCGTAGTACGCCATTTTTACAGACTGACCGTAAAACACACAAAAAGGAAGATAAAAACGATTTTAGGCGAAAAATTGTTACCAAACAGTATTTGCTGTATATTTACTTGTATATCATCTGCAAATTCTGCAAAAAATTTCATCGATTTTTCGGAACTGGGGCCATGATTAAGAGGGAAACGTGCGCAGCGTAAAGCAGGTGTTCAACGTGGTTATGGCCCGGGTAAGGTACAGCATTCAGGAACGGAGGCCGCAGCTACCACAGGTTTTACAACATGTCCGTTTGCCCTTGTTAAGTCCAAAATTTATAGTCGGAACAGTGGGGTCTGATCCATTGAGTAAAAGTGACGAAGTGACTTAGTGGATGAAGCCAAGAACTACCTTCTGCTCTGTCGAACACCCCAGCCCTATTTAATTCAATGGGAGGACCTGAGGCACTCCGATACAACCTGTATATCACAAAATGGAGGGCCTCATTCACATTGTGGTACAATAGTTCAGGTAGTGGTCCAACACTCATAAAGCCTATGCACTAAGTGAAAGGGCTGCCAAAAATTAGACTGAAATGTCACTCCAATACACCCTTTATTACACATAAAGGAGGGCATCATACACAGCCTTGAAAAATTAGGATTAATGGCCTGCTGGTGACCCTCTAAAACATTAGGGGCGAGGGCATGCCGCTAAGCTGACCATCTAAAACATTAGGAATGAGGGTCTGCTGCTGAGCCGACCATCTAAAACATTATGGGTGAGGGTCTGCTGCGGAGCTGACCATCCTAAACATTATATGCGAAGGCCCGCTAGTGAGCTGACGCTATAAAACATTATATGAGAGGGCCCGCTAGAGAGCTGACCCAATAAAACATTATATGAGAAGGCCCGCTGGTGAGCTGACCTATACAAAAATTGTCAAACAGGGTCCGCTGGTGAGCTGGCCCTATATAAAAATTATATCACAGGGCCCGCTGGTGAGCTGGCCCTATATAAAAATTATATCACCGGGTATATGGAAGAGGAGGAGGAGGATGAGAAGATTAAGAGTCAACCATATACCCGTTTTTTGGGTGGAAGGGGTGAATGGGAATACAGAGTATTCCCATCATTGTAAATAACATATCTAAAGTGACTTTATGTTCACCCGGGGCTTTCCTCCAGTGGAGTGGAGAAGTCAGGGGAAATCCAGGCCTTGTTCATTTTTATAAGTGTCAACCTATCAGCATTTTCGGTGGAAAGGCGGATACGCTTATCTGTTATGATGCCACCAGCAGCACTAAATACCCGCTCAGACAGAACGCTGGCGGCAGAGCAGGCCAGCACCTCCAAGGCGTAGAGTGCCAGTTCATACCACGTGTCCAGCTTGGACACCCAGTAGTTGTAAGGCACAGAGGGATCATTGAGGACGCTGACACGGTCTGCTACGTACTCCTTCACCATCTTCCAAAACTTTTCCCTCCTTGTGACACTAGGCTGCGCATCAGGGTGAGGGTGCTGGCGGGGTGTCATGAAGGTGTCCCACGCCTTGGAGAGTGTTGCCCTGCCTTTGTCGGAACTGCTGTGTGCTCCCCTTTTCTCCCCTTCTCGGTTGGCCAAGGTAGCACGTACTCTGCCGCCAGCGTTGTCAGATGGAAAATTTTGGAGCAATTTTTCGACAAGAACCTTCTGGTATTGCACCATTTTGCTTGTCCTCTCCACCGGAGGAATGAGAGATGAGAAATTCTCTTTGTAGCGGGGGTCCAGAAGGGTGAACACCCAGTAATCCGTGTTGTCTAAAATGCGTATAACGCGTGGGTCACGGGAAAGGCAGCCTAACATAAAGTCAGCCATGTGTGCCAGAGTACCAACAGGCAAGATTTCGCTGTCCTCACCAGGAGGATGACTCTCAATCTCCTCATCCTCTTCCTCCTCTTCTGCCCACCCACGCTGAAGAGATGGAAATAAAGTTCCATGGCTACCCTCTGTAGCGGAGGCAACCGTGTCTTCCTCCTCCTCCTCCTCCTCCGCCTCCTCCAATTGTCGCTGAGAAGACGAAGTGAGGGTGCTCTGGCTATCACCTTGTGTAAGCTCTTCCTCCCGCATTTCCACCTCTTCCACATGCAAAGCGTCGGTTTTAATTGTGAGCAGCGAGCGTTTCAGTAGACACAGAAGTGGGATGGTTACACTGATAATAGCGTTATCGCCGCTCACCATCTGTGTCGATTCCTCAAAATTGCGTAAAACCTCACAGAGGTCTGACATCCATTCCCACTCCTCACTTCTGATTAGAGGAAGTTGAACGGAGAGGCGACGACCGTGTAACAGCTGGTACTCCACTACTGCCCTCTGCTATTCACAAAGCCGGGCCAACATGTGGAAGGTGGAGTTCCAGCGCGTGCTCACGTCACACAGCAGCCGGTGAGCTGGCAATTGTAAGCGCTGCTGCAGCGTCAACAGGCCGGCTGAAGCTGTAGATGACTTACGGAAATGTGCACACACGCGGCGCACCTTCGTCAAGAGATCATGCAAATTGGGAAAGGTTTTTAGAAATCGCTGAACCACTAAATTAAATACATGCGCTAGGCATGGTACGTGTGTGAGCTTGCCGAGCTCCAAAGCCGCCACCAAGTTACGCCCATTATCACACACAACCATGCCTGGTTGCAGGTTGAGTGGCGAGAGCCACTGCTCGGTCTGGTGACTAATCCCCTGCAACAGCTCTGAGGCCGTGTGCTGTTTGTCCCCAAGGCAGATCAGCTTCAGCACGGCCTGTTGACGCTTCCCCACTGCAGTGCTACACTGCTTCCAGCTACCGGCTGATGGGTGAGTGGCGCTGCGCGCAGAGAATTCGGAGGTGGAAACGGAGGAGGAGGAGGAGGAGCCAATAACGTAGGTGCTGGCGGAAACCCTGATGGAGGTAGGGCCCGCAATCCTCGGCGTGGGTAGCACCTGTGCCATCCCAGGGTCCGAGTCGCTCCCAGCCTCCACGACATTCACCCAGTGTGCCGTCAGGGAAATGTAGCGTCCCTGGCCACAAGCACTTGTCCATGTGTCAGTCGTTAAGTGGACCTTCCCAGTAACTGCGTTGGTCAGGGCACGGGTGATGTTAAGGGACACATGGTGGTGTAAGGCGGGGACGGCACACCGGGAAAAGTAGTGGCGGCTGGGGACTGCGTACCGAGGGACAGCTGCTGCCATCAGGCTGCGGAAGGACTCAGTCTCCACAAGCCTAAATGGCAGCATTTCGATGGCCAGTAATTTGGAAAGGTGTGAGGTTAGTGCTATGGCCTGTGGGTGGGTGGCTGGGTATTTTCGCTTGCGCTCAAATGCCTGGGGTAACGACATTTGGATGCTGCGCTGGGACAGGGAAGTGGATGTGGTCGCTGATGGTGCTTCAGATGGTACAGGTGCAGGGTGGGAGGTATGCGGGCCTGCGCCTTCGACAGGCGATTGGCCGGCACCGAAAACAGGGGAAGAGGAGGCAGTGGTGTGGCCTGCAGACACAGATTGGCGATCCGGGCGTTCCTCCCACTTATTACGGTGCTTGGATGCCATGTGTCGGATCATGCTGGTGGTGGTGAGGTTTCTAGTGTTCATGCCTCGGCTCATTCTGGTGTGGCACAGGTTGCAAACTACAATTTTTTTGTCGTCCGCACTTTCCTTAAAAAAACGCCATACCGCAGAACACCTAGCCCTTGGCAAGGGAGATTTACGCAAGGGGGTGCTCCGTGGAACATTTGCGGGCCGGTTTGGTGCGGTCCGCCTTCTTTCTTTAGCCACACCACTGCCTCTTCCAGCCTGTTGCGGTGCTGCAGATGGCTCACCCTCAGGACTGCTGTCATCGCTCGGCTCTCCACCTTCCCAGGTGGGGTCAGTGACCTCATCGTCCACCAAGTCCTCCTCCACTTCCTCACTCTGATCATCCTCCTCATTTCTTGATCCCACCACATACTCAGTCATTGACAACTGTGTATCACCCTCCTCATCAAGGTCTTGAGACAGTAATTGTGGTTGATTTGATGGCAACTGTGTCTCATCATCATCATCATCCACTTCCTTTGACCTTAAATGCCGTTCCCTTCTGTCATCTTCTTGTGATTGGGTACCCTCTAGAGGTTGTGAATCAGGGCACAAGATCTCATGTTCCTCTGCAAGCGCGCTTGGAGAGAGGTTCAAATCAAGGATTGGTGATGAGACGAGCTCCTCACTATATCCCAGTGTGGGATCACTTCTTTGGCCAGACCCTCTATGGTGGGAGGAAGGATGATCAGGGTGAGGATTATGTTGACCAGACTCTTGGCTAGTGAGAGTGGACTTGGTGGAAGACAGGGTGGTGCTTAACCGACTGGAAGCAGTATCAGCTGAAATCCAACCGACCACCTGTTCGCAGTGGTCTGACCTCGAGAGTGATGTCCTGCGACGCCCTGTAAACTGAGACATGAAGCTAGGTATGGTGGATGTCTTTCTTTCTTGTGCTCTGGCACCAGGCACAGTTTCTACGCGTCCTGACCCGCGCCCTGAACTATCAGGATCACGTCCACTTCCCCGTCCCTTTTTACCCGCCTTCTTCATATTACACGGAATATGTGCCGCTAATCTGCGGCTAGGCACACTAAACAGAATGTGACGCTAATCTGCGGCTAGGCACAGTGAATGGAATATGTGACGTTAATTTGTGAATTTGCACACTAAACAGAATGTGACGCTAATCTGCGGCTAGGCACACTAAACAGAATGTGACGCTAATCTGCGGCTAGGCACAGTGAACGGAATATGTGACGTTAATTTGTGAATTTGCACACTAAACAATATGTGCCGCTAATCTGCGGCTAGGCACACTAAACAGAATTTAACGCTAATCTGCGGCTAGGCACACTAAACAGAATGTGACGCTAATCTGCGGCTAGGCACACTAAACAGAATGTGACGCTAATCTGCGGCTAGGCACAGTGAACGGAATATGTGACGTTAATTTGTGAATTTGCACACTAAACAATATGTGCCGCTAATCTGCGGCTAGGCACACTAAACAGAATTTAACGCTAATCTGCGGCTAGGCACACTAAACAGAATGTGACGCTAATCTGCGGCTAGGCACAGTGAACGGAATATGTGACGTTAATTTGTGAATTTGCACACTAAACAATATGTGCCGCTAATCTGCGGCTAGGCACACTAAACAGAATTTAACGCTAATCTGCGGCTAGGCACACTAAACAGAATGTGACGCTAATCTGCGGCTAGGCACAGTGAACGGAATATGTGACGTTAATTTGTGAATTTGCACACTAAACAGAATGTGACGCTAATCTGCGGCTAGGCACACTAAACAGAATGTGACGCTAATCTGCGGCTAGGCACAGTGAACGGAATATGTGACGTTAATTTGTGAATTTGCACACTAAACAGAATGTGACAATAATCTATGGCTAGGCACACGTTTAAAATGGCCCTTTTTGTCGCTGCGTTGTACAATATTTGTCCCTGTGCACCTAGTACAATGTCACCTTACTAATATCCCACCTTAAAAAAAAAAATGAAATTGTTTCCCCCCAAACAAAATATAAATGCTGCCCCCACACACAACAGTCCTAAAAAGGACTTTTGGGTCTTGAAATACTACCAACACTTTTATTCTCCCTACACTGGCTTTCCCTGCCTGATCGCATCTCTCCCTGGCTGAGAATGAGCAGAACTCGCGAGTCGGGTGCTATACAGCACCCGATCACGAGTTCTGGCCAGCCAATCAGTGTAATGCCAGCAGCCAACATGGCTGCTGGCATTACACTGATGTCAGAGCCTCCCCGCACGTTTATTGGCTGCGCAGCAGCCGCGAAACGTGCGGGGAGGAGACCCGAACATGGCGGGCGAGCACATGCGGTACTCGTACGAGTACCGCCATGTGCCGAGCAGAGCGATGCTCGAGCCGAACCGAGCTTCGGCCGAGCATGCTCGCTCATCACTAAAACAGAGTCTTCTGCATGCTTGGAGTGGCCTCTAAGTTTATAATTCTTTCATGTGGCCTATATAGGTCCCTGGAGATGACACATTTGGCTCTGATGGGAAAATACTGTAAAAAATGATTGGGTCTTATAATCTCACATCAGTTAAAGGTAATTAGGAAGTGGACTTCTGAACCCTAGAGAGTCTCATGACTGTTTCCCTTCTCCAGAACACCTAAAATGGATGGTTGGGAGGTCAAAAATGTATATCTGTATTGGGTTTCCTGTTCTAAAGTTCAGAACTGTGCATTGAATCCTATATTCATCATATTTAACCCCACAAATTATAAGGGACACCTAAAAAATAAAAGTTCATTATCACCAGTAGTTAAAAAAAAAGTTAATCCAAGTGTACAACAAGAATAAATCTTTCATATTTAGAGCTAGCAATGTAATTGAGAAAAATAAATGCAGTAATAACAAATAAGGGAGAAAGGTAAGAGTGGAAAGAGAAGCAAAAAAGATGAAATGAGGATTGAGAAAGAGACTTGAAATTCAAATTTCATATTTCAACATGGAATGGGTTCTACTATTATTCATATTTGTATATACAAATCCCTTTGAATGCCAAATCCATGTGTATCACTTTGCTTCTAAATGCATTGCACAACCCTGTGGCACTCAAAGTGTTAAATGAGTCACTGAGTTGACTGTAAAAAGTACATTAAAAAATTATACTTTTGTAGACGTTAGAGGTATCCCTCCCAAGTGCATTATTATGCAATGACAACTCTCAGGCATCTGATATGTTATTGTTGTAGAAATCTGTCCCTTAATTTTATACAGAGTAACTAGTATCTTGTGCAAATTAATTTCAGGTATAAGTACTTGACTGAAATAGTAGCAAGAGAGAGACAGAAAGCATCACCTGAAGAGAAATGCCACTATATTCTTCAGCAATGCAAGCAACAAGGATGGCAGGTAAATACCCAAATATACAAATCAAAGCAAACCATTCACAGATTCATTTAAATGTATTAGCAAGATTACAATCTGTTTCTCATGTCAGTTTATTTCATAAGCTACAGAAATGGGTGGGCCTTCGAAATGTACGTCTCTGAGCCATTATTCCCTTCGAGCAGTGTGTATACTGTAGAGCAGCATGGGAGAGTGTATAAGTATACTGCAGCCCATGTACACAACTAAGTATTTGCCTCACAGTTCTATAGTCCCATGTCAACAGAAATACATAGCATATGATTGACTGGCTGTCATATCTTCTTAATGTTATTTTTTTTTAATATTCATGCTCTACTCCACAGATTAGGATTATGTAGAGTATATAATTTCTCAGCTGCTGTTCTGCTTTTCCTTCATACAGTATATATCTAGTGCAAATAATGTCTGTAAAAAACAGTGAAATTAAGAGTAAACTTGAAGAGAATGTCAAATGAAAAAAAAAAAGTAATTCTTTGACCTCTGGTTCAGTCTTATGAAAACAAAAACCATCATAATGACAAAGTGTGAAAAAGTATCATAAACCAAGAGCTTTTTTATGTTTGTCTATTATAAGGTAAAGGTAATTTCTGTGCCAGGGAAAAGTGGGTGGGATTAAGAAAGGGAAAATTTTACCCTCAAACCAAAATCTGCAAATATTGGCTCTTCCTGCTTAGTGAATAATTTCCCGCAAAAAGTGAATTTTTTTCTGCTTCTTTTTACCTAGCTCATTGCAATGAAATCAATGAGGAAATTTAATCTACATATAATACATAGGAAATGTTATTTTGTTTCCCAAAGGCATAGTATAAAAGGGGTATGAGGGTGCCTGTGTTGGTGGAGTGTGGAAAAACAATCAGATGAACATGGAATTTTTTTGGATTGTTTGTTGACTGTGATTGGTAAAAAAAAATAAGAAGAAATTGTAAAAAAGAGGTCTGAAGAGGGTGCCTGTGTTAGTGAGTGGAATCTGGGAAAAATAGTTGAACAGGGAATTTTTGGTGGATGGGGTTTGTTAACTGGTATTGAGGGTACAGTTAATAAAAAAAAATAAAAATAAATAAATATTAAAATAAAATAAGAAATTGAATCATAACGTGACAGAGAAAGGGACCCCCTGACGTAAGATGTGACTGGGGAAGACTGATACTTAACTGGATGGAGTATTTTGTAGAGGATAAATTGTAGGACTTAGACTTGTTGTTAGAGGCCCAAGCCCTGAGTAAACATTGATTTGTAAGACTTAGACTTGTTTAGCACAAGCTGTAAGGAAACATTGATTTGTTGTAGGACTTTGACTTCTGATACGCCCAAACCCTGAGGAAAGGACTTAGACTTTTTTGGTCCAAGCCCTGAGGAAGCACTGGTTTGTAGGACTTTGGATTTAGTGTCACAAGCCTTGAGGAATCAGAGATTATTTTTATCAATTTGGCGTGTTAGCATCGCAAGCCCTGAGGAATCATAGATACTTTTTATCAGTTTGTCTTGATAGTGTCACAAGCAATAAGAAATCACAGATAATTTCGTATTATTTCAGTTTGTTAGCTTCACAAGCCCAAAGGAATCAGTGATTTTAGGACTTAGGCCTGTTAGACATAAACACCCCCATTTTTTTCGTAGGGCTCTTTTTTTTTTTAAAGAACAAGCCTTGGAAAAAAATGCCATACTGGCCTAGAGCCAGCAGGTCATGTTATGGTGGCAACTGTCCACTGGCCATTGCCAAGTACCCCTTATTAATTCTAACGTTTGTGACTGCTGTTCTTGCTGCTGCTGTTTTTTAAGAGGCAGGATGATTAGGCAGAATAAAGGGAATGGGAAAAACAACAGCAGTAACATGGGTAATGGATGATCATGGTTCCACTTGCCACTACTAGGGAAAGACTGGGAACAATGGGCACATCTGTACTTACATTAAACACCTGGCATAATTGTAACCAAACACCATGACAGTTAGTGTCCCCAATGTGAAATGATCCCACCAGAAACGAAGTACTGCTGCTGTCACTATGCCCATTGTCCAATTCCTGCTAAGAACACGTGACAACTAGCAGTTTAATAATAATAATTAACCTTCCCTGCCCCCAGCTTAGCGTATTCTGCTGGATTGAATGCCCTCAGATGCAGCTAGATGCTCTGCTTGTGATTATCCTCCACCACACTGCCATGTGTGGTCAGCACATCACACAGTGTGCAATGGGTGGACACGAACTGCCACATCCTGACATCAACTGAATGAGGTAAAGATGAATGAGGTAGATTGCCAGAAGATGAAGTTACGTGATTTTGCCTTGCCTGGATCCTACAGCAAGAAGGTGATAGTGAGCCAGTCTAGTTGGGTTTTTCTATTCTTTCTATTTGAGTTACACCTCACATCTTGTTACCTATGTGGAGAGTCAGGGGGTACAGCAACAGCTGTACCCAAAGTATTTGGTGGGTATTTAGCTTTAACATGTTTCACATAAATGTCATGGTGTCTGTGTTTCCTGAGTATTATCAGGGTGATTGTGACAAGGTGCGTTCCCACCTTTCCCCTTTTCACTGATTTATTATAAATTGTGCACCGTGCCATCACTGATGATGGCACTGTGTCTGTCCAAGAGAATAATATTCCTACACACAGGACTTCAGGGGGAGGGGAATGGTGGAGAAAAATGGCCTCTTTATTCTTTTTCTCCACATTCCCCTTCACTGGCTGGGGCAGACAATGATGTTGCTGCCCTTTCTGCTACTGCCTCAGAATCAGTACAGTAACTACGACCAAGAGTATTTCTGCTGGCAAGTGGAACCTGTCCTAGTCCCACATCACTACTGCTGGATCCCATTCTCACTGTGTCTACTGTGGTTTGTGGCACACACACAGCCTGCTCCTGCACCTAGCCTGCTCCTTAGCATTCTGCTGCCCTTGCAACTCAACAGCAGTAGCAGGAATTACAGAAGCAGCAAAATCTGCAAATTCCAAAATCTCACTGCTGGTGGTGGTGATGCCCATCCCCATCCTTGTCACCTATTCATTCTCGGTTTGGGCTAAAAAGGCCATTAATGTTCCACCCCTGCTTCTCCTTCATTATCATCACCACCACCACCAATCCCTCCTTACTGCTGCTGCTCTTTTACAGACATCTCACCGGTTGGAGGAGGTGATGTAAAATATGACACAGGGTCCCCTACTGTCACACTTGCCATCTTTTATTGAGCTGAAGAAGGCAGACTGTCAGCACTAGCAGCAGGCATGTGCAGACAATATGCGCTCATGGTGGTGTCGTGGTGGTATTATTGCTACTAGGCAATAATTCTTCCTTCTCCATGATTATGTTCCATCTGGACAATGCCATGGGAAGAAGGGGACTCCCAGGGCCAGGGGAATGTTGTGGGCTTCCTTGATCACAAGTCCAGCCGTTCTACATTACTTCCCCTACCACATCAGCATCAGTAGGATGATCTACTTTGTAACACTAATCCCACCAGCTGCTTCATCATCACTGTTACTACAAACACCAACCACATCAATTTCAGTCCCTGAGTCTTCCTCCTCACTAGTAGTGTGACCACCCCCTCTCTGACTCCTAACACTTTGAGTCTGTAGCTGTAAAATTGCCTTAGTAGTAGTAGTGGCAGGACTGCTTGGGGATGGCAAGTGTCTCCTGCTGTCAACACTTGGCATCATCTCCTGCTTCCCCCCTCCTGAGAATCAGAAGACAACCTGGCAGGCACAGCACTGGTAGCAGGGACAAGTAGCTGATATGTCCTACTCAAACTACTACCCACCTCTTCCTCTGCCCATGACACAAATTTTCCCAAGATCCCTAGGGTTGATGTAGGGGGACTGGCCATCACTGGGTCTGGAGAATTAGGGCATCCAGACCCTTTAATGTAGCTAGTGGTCACTTCCTCCTCCCCAGAATCATGGGATGCATAATGATCCTTCCAACTCCTCCTTTTATTAATATTCCAGTTGCTTATAGTAATTTCAGTCACTATGAGCCTCTCCTGCCACAATGTTGCTATATAATTCACAGCTAAACAGCCTAGCACCCTCTCTCTCACTCTCTGTAGCTGCTTGTATTGTGTCTCACTTCCTGTAAATTGTCACATTTTATAGTGAAAAGTTTGTAGCCATTGAAAAAAAAATGAGTGAATAATTTTTGGCAATGGGTGAAAACAGTGAAGATTTTAGTTGCTTTATTACCATGGTGTTTAGCCGATTTTTTTATGGTAACCTAGTAACATAGTAAATTAGGTTGAAAAAAGACATAAGTCCATCAAGTTTAACCCTTGCTTCATAAACCAGAGACATGAGAATTATAAAGCATTCCTACTGCCAAATAATTCAGTCTATCAGATCTTCCTGTTTTGCCTACTAATACACAGTATATCCCTGTATGTTCCTTTTTGAAAGAAATGTATCTAATATTCTCTTAAATGTATCCATTGTATCTGCCATAACCACATCCTTGGATAAGGAATTACATAATTTAACAGATTGTGTAGAAAATATCACTTTTTTAAAAAAAAATTGTTGTTGAGTTTCTGATCTTAATTCGAGTGTAGGCATCTATATGCAAGGGAATTTTTGTAAGCTTTATCAAACATTTTAGAGAAATACTGCAAATCATTTTATAATTCTTTCAAGTTTGCAAACTATTTGCTTCATACTTAATATTTCACACAAAAGCTTTTAGCTTTTTGTTTTGTAGAATCTTAACAAAATAAACGTAAGTGATTATTAAGCTATGTGGCCTCAGATAAAAATTGGAATGCCTATGAAAGAACTTATGTCACGCTTACCCTGACCAATCTAACCACTTGAAATCAGTATCCTTTCTTTTGGGCATGCTTAAAAAATATGTATTTTGCAACTCTTTGTTAAACACAAACTATGGTGTAGATTTATTCCCTTTTTAACATTTATCCTTTTGTATTTGCTAGATATCTAAATTTAGATACAATATTAGCATTGTTTTCAGCTATGAGTATATTCAATTTCAGCAATAGCTATTGAAGTTTTGCAAGCAGAATATAAAACAATGTACACAGAGTAGCTGCTTTCTTACAGGAAATATTAAATACATTTACTACATTGCACTAAATCATGTACCATGACATGAAATGGTTAAATTAAGCACAAAAAAATCAAATATGTGAGAAATACTTACATAATAATTACATAGTTGACAAGGTCGAAAAAAGACATGAGTCTATCAAGTTCAACTTTTGTTTGCTTTCCTATTGTTGAATTTTAGGAAAGAAAAACATTTTCAGTTTACGCCAGGTTGGTAGAGACAACAAATAATTCCTGATTAAAAAAGGCAGTCTGTGTTTTCCTTATTTCTCTACTGTACTTGTTACAAAATAGATTATATTTTGGCTGCTAGAACTGTGAAATCAGTTACCAGATTACCTTTGTGAGTTGATAATTTACACTCAAGGTATTGATAAAGTGTATAGGAGAAAGTGTTCTTCTGAAATATGTTGGCAGTATCTTTAGCCTTTTGATGACAGAATACTAGCTATGGCCACATACACACAGGAGGGGGTTAAGACAATTAAGAACACTGGCGTTACTTTCATTGAGTTGGCCGCAAAATAAGCAGGGAAAGAGAAGTGAAGATCACATACAGGGTAAGCACCTATCAAGTACACTCTAAGTTTATGCAAAGCTTCCCAATCCATATCCCTTTATATATTTAGAGGAATAGATCAATTGCTTGTAGCCGATAACTTCGATGCAAGCTATAGGTGGCTTAGTGTTAAAAGTGGCAGCATTTCAAAATATTTACACTTTATGGTCAGAATTGCAAACTATTGAGAGATTATTTTGGATTACAAATATTAGTACTATTACCCATCTGGTAACATTTTGGAAACTTATATTTGTCTGAAATATGGATATATATATATAAAATTACTAGGGATGGAAGAAGATTTCCACCTCAAACTGAAATCAGCGAAAAATGGCACTTTCCACTTGGTGAAAAAATTCCTGCGAAAAGTGCAGATTTTCATGTTTTTTTCTACTTTTTTTCCCCAAAGGCATAATATAAAAGGGGCAGGAGGGTGCCTGTGTTGGTGGGGTGTGGGTAAACAATCAGTTGAACAGGGTATGATTTTTGGGGGGTTGTTTACTGGGATTGGGAGGCATTTAATAAAAACAATCCTAAATAAAATAAAATAAAAACCATAAGACATAGTATAAACGGGTCTGAGGAGGGTGCTTGTGTTGGTGAATGAATTAATTTGTTTTGGGGGGGGTTCTTGACTGCTATTGGGGGGACAGTTAATAAAAAAATAAATCAATAAAATAAAATAAGAAATTTGTATGTAGAGAGACAGGATAGAGACAGGAACCCCCTGACAAAAGCTGCCACTGGGGTGGACTGATACTTGATAGAGTATTTTGTAGAGGGTGATTTGTTTGATTTGTTGTTAAAGGCCTTTGTAGAACTTAGACTTATTAGAGGCCCAAGCCCTGAAGAAACATTGATTTGTAGGACTTAAGCTGGTTTGGCACAAGCTCTAAGGAAACACTGATTTGTAGGACTTAGGCTTATAATAAACAAACCCCCCAAAAATTGTTTATTTTTTTGTAGGGCTAGCTTTATTTTGTTTTTTCCAAAACACAAGCCCTGAGAAAAAAAAATGCCCTACTGACCTAATGCCAGCAGGTCATGTTGGCCAGTGGCCACTGTCAAATGTCCTCCTGAGTCCTGAGTTGCAACTGTTGTTCGTAGTGCTGCTGCTGAGTTGTTTAAGCAGCAGGATGATTAGGTAGCTGAAAGGGAATGGAATCAACAAGAGCAGTAACATGGAAGATGGATGATGAAGGTTCCACTTGCCATGACTGGCTCAGTGATGAGCCTGAGGCAGTAGCAGCAGAATAAGTAGCCCCCAGTATATGTGGAGAAAAGAAGAAGTTGGCTATTAAATCTTTTCCACCTGCTCCTCCTCCAAAATCATTATGGGTTTGTTGATATTAGAATATATTTTTTCTCTTGAGAGCAGGAACAGTGGGTCTCATCAGCAACTGCAAAGTGCACAATGTGTGTGTGGCAAATAACATCTAAGGGCACAACTGTATCCAAACACCATGAAACCCTGAAACCAAGTACTGCCGCTGTCACTGTACCCCTTTTCCAGACCCACTAAGGACACATAAAACTTGATAACAGTTTAATAGTAATGATGAACCCTCCCTGCCCCCATCTTAGCATATTCTGCAGGATGGAATCTCTTCAGATGCCGCTTGATGCACTGATTGTGATTCACCTCCACCACACTGGCATGTGTGGTCAGTGCACTTCACAGTGTGCAATGGGTAGAGACAACTGCCACATCCTAACATCAACAGAGTGGCTATCGTTTGGCGGGGGAGGTAATGAATGAGATGGATTGGCAGAAGATGTAGTTACCCGAGAAGGTGATGGCGAGCTAGTTTTTTCACTTGTCCTGGAACTTCCATTCTCTGCCTGGGGTGTTCTATTCCTCCTCCTCTGCCTCGCCTCTTTTTGCCTTTCTGGAGAGTCAGGAACAGCAAAAGCGGCGCTTGATTTCTATGGTGGGTGTTTGGTTTTAACATATTTGGAGTAAATGTCATGGTGTCTGTGTTTCATGTATGATATCAGGGTGCTTGTGCCAAGGTGTGTTCCCTCCTTTCCTCTTTTCACTGACTTGTCACAAATTGTGCACAGTGCCATTGCTGATGACTGCACTGTGCCTGCCCCAACAAAAATTAGTCCCACACCCATGATGACTTCAGGGGGAAGGGAACAGATGGAGAAGAATGGCCTCTTTTTTCTTCTCCTCCACATTCCTGTTCATTGTCTGTGGCAGTGGATAATGTTGCTGCTGTTGGTGCTACTGCCTCAGATTCAGAACTGCAACTAGGATCAGGAATATTACTACTGCTGGCAAGTGGAACCTGTCCTAGTCCCGCATCACTTGTTGACCCCATTCCCACTGTGTCCATGTTGGTCTGTGGCACACTAGCCTGCTCCTCAGCATCCCGCTGCCCTTGCATCTCAGCATCAGAAGGAATTAGAGCAATTGCAAATTACTCTAATTCCAAAATGTCATTGCTAGTGGTGGTGGTGATGCCCATCCTCACCCCTGTCTCCCAGGGCAACTGAAGTGGTGTCCAGGCCGTCTAGATATACCCCAAGAGAGTAAGAAGGGTGGAGCACACAATAGGCACTGCGCCTTTAAGAGCAGAGTGGGCGACGTCACTAGAGGAATCCCCATGATGCAAGCCCACTCCTGAGCTGACCGGAAGGAAAGAACAGCTGAGAGAAGTGGCATAGCCGCGAGGAAGAGAACTTGCCAGCCAGGATGAGTACCGAGAGCCCGGCACCCGAGGCCGGCAGCTAAGCGCTCGGCGCTGACACTAACACCAACCACATCAAGTTTAGCTGCAGAGTCTTCCTCCTCAGTCTCACAGTCACTATTAATATGAGGATATTGTTGATTACCCCCTTCTTCACTCTTAATGCTAACAAGCTGCTGAACCTTAGTAGCAGTAGTACTAGCACTGGCTGGACTGCTTGGCAGTGGCAAGTGTGATTTAGGGTCTCTTGGTGTCACGCTTGGCATAATTTTCTCCTTCACCCCTGAGTACTACAAGAAAAACTAACAGCAGGAAAAGTATTGGTGGCAGCAGGTTCAGCGCTAGCAGCAGGTTCAGCACTGGTAGCAGGTTCAGCACTAGCAGCAGGTTCAGCACTGGCAGCAGGCACAACACTAGTGGCTGCAGGTACAGCAATGGTGGCAGCAGGTACAGAAACGGGTGCACTGGCAGCAGGGACAGCATGTTTGGCAGCAGGTACAACACTAGTGACTGCAGGTATAACAATGGTGGCACTGGCATCAGGGACAGCATGTCTGGCAGCAGGTACAGGCAGCTGATCTGTCCTGCTCTCACTAGTACTACCCTTTTGTCCCTCCCTTCCCATTCCCTTTTCTCCCTTCCTTCCCATTCCCTTTTCTCCCTCCCTTCTCATTAAATTCCCCAAGATCCCTTGGGGTGATTTAGGTGACTGGATAGCATTGGTTCAGTACTGCTAGTCACTTCCTCCTCCTCCTCAGACTCAGTGGAAACATAATAAGGGTCCTTCCAGTACCTCTTTTTGCTGCTCATAGTGATAGGAGTCACTATGAGCCTCTCCTGCCTCAATTTTTGCAAAATGTCACAGCAGAACAGCACAGCACGTCTATCTCACTCTGTAGCTGCTTTTATTGTGTCTGCCTTCAGCGAAAACATCACATTTTTATAGCGGAAGTGTGAAAACTACGTAAATCAATGGGCGAAAACTTTCTATCTCATTTTATCCATTTACTCCTTGACCACATGTTCATGAGTGCATCACTTTATATATTACTTCATCACTGAAGATCAAAAGTTATTTTCCACTTACAGTTCATCAGGCATTAATTTTTCACTTTTCATACTCCACCCATTTATTTTATGATATTTATTTATCTCTATTACTTTACCATTTCACCGGATTCATGGATTCACTTTATCCACTGATTTTTAATTTAGGCTCCGGGATATGGATTCATCAAATGTATTGTTTCATATGTGTTTAACCTGTGCACTTATCCAATCATTAGGACAAGGATTCAGATATATATCTTACATTGCTTCTTTGTGTAAGTCATATTTTTAGGGTAATTTCATATTTCAAATCAGCTTTGTAGTTTTGTTTGGTGACGGGGTTGTAGACACACATGAGGGAGGTTAACTAACAGCTCCTGAGGTGTGTGTGTGTGTGTGTGAAAATTGTCCACTCCTACGTCTTTATCAATACTAAGTTTTTTCTACTCATATATTTTTAATATTGATCTCTGGCGCAGCAGAGCTTTTTTTTATGCTGTATTACAATATGCTATTTGAATGATTATTAAACACATTTATTGCTATTTCATCATATATAAATACTTAATGTCACTTGATTTTATATTTAGGTGCTTTAAACTGTTCATATCAACCGTAAGTTGTGTGAAACTCAGGCTGCTATATAAGCTATACTCCTAGCTTATATAGCAGCCTGAATTTCACACATATTTTATAACATTTAGATTTTTCCCTGTACTATAAGGACGCTAAGTATAGTTTTTGGCTTTTTTTTTATTTATTTATTTATTGTTCTGTTGTACTTATGCAATTTGAAATCCTTAATTTTTATACCAAATATTTAGTTTTTTTCATGTCAAAAAAGTAGTGATGCTAATCTTCTCTTGAACAAACATTTTATTTTCATTATTTAAAAACCAGTTGGAAATTTTTTCTAAATGTCACACACATATACATAGAAATCTACCTTTTGTCTTGTTGATTAACCAAAACCAAAATTTAACTGCTTTTTATATTACAGATAGGCACTCATAAAGTGTTCCTGAAATACTGGCAAGCCGACCAACTCAATGACATGTGTCTTCAGCTACAGAAGCAAATCATATTATGTCAGAAAGGTAATTGCTGCATATTGACACTTTCAGTATAATTCTGATATATAATAAATACATTTTAATTGTAGTACAGTTGAAATAGGTTATACTATTATGACTTCAATTTCTAAGCAGAAATATTGTCCCTAAAAGACTGAGCATACCAATCTACATATGTATGAAAATGGCAGAAAGTGCCATATTATCTGCTGAATTCATAATTTGAAAAATTGTCAATGATTGATTATACATTTGTACTTGCTCATTTATCAGAGAGTGATTAAAAAGATACTCCATTCATTTATGCCCAAACCCACAGCTTGGTACTGGTTTACATTAGCCATGGTAGTCTAAGAGGCATATTTCTTTTTTTTAATGTTTATTAAAGTATTTTTTCAAACAAAACATAACATACATGTCATTGGTATTACAAAAGAGCACATCCAAATTACACTCAAGAATACATGAGAGAAAAGAACATGTTTAATAATAGAATTCCAAGCACCAGTGTACTGGGTGATAGGAAAACATACACTTTAACATTAAAAATAATACACCAGACTCAGGCAGCAAATTCAATACAGAAATATGACTAGTATGTATATAATAGTGAATTGTACCATGTAGGTGACAAAGCTTTCGATAAGTAGTCAAAAGACACAGTCTGCAATTCACATGGTTGTGCTCCCATGTTAATAGATTAACTTAACTTAAGTAGCATTCCAGAGAGTAAACTTGGCAAAGTAACAATTATAAGGCAGTTGTGTGACATATTATAGAATATTTTAAGATATTTAAAGTAAACCACAGAGGGCTCAAAGAGTTACAGTTCTCTGAACTGTTCCCCAGCATTTACCAGTTTATCACAAGTGAGAACACTAACATCAACTCTAATGTTTTATTCCCTACTAGTTGAACAGCCCGTTACACGGGCCACAGTGCCACTGCCACCCGGTCATGGGGCAGTCACGTGCAGTGCAGACTGCCCGCGCCATGGCTGATACAGAGCTGGACGTTCCTTCGGAGCGCCCAGCTCTGTATCAGCCGCGGTGCGGGCAGCCTCTACTGCGCATGACTGCAGCACACGCAGCAGTGTGTACTGCGCATGTCGCGGCGTTACACACGATTTAGCGAATTATTATAAAGGATGAATTTTCAGTTTTTGTATGTAATTTTTTGTTGAGCACTTGTACTATCAAAAGTCATATTTTTGATTGATTAAGTCTGCTTTGTGTGAAAAAAGACAATGTATTGATTAAAGGGATAGTAATACCTAAAATGTAAAAAAAAATATGTTGTAGGGTTTATCCCCCTGAGTAAAACAAGAGTACTGCTGAAAGATGTTTCATTCAAAAGTTATTAATTTTCAAAGTTGAATTTTTTAGGTGCAATATCACAGTGGCCTGAAATTTTACAGTGGCGCTGTTGCTACACCATCCTATGGAGATTTATGGTCCTGAGACCAGAGCTGTCCATAGGATCGTGTAGCAACAGCGCCACTGTACAATTTCAGGCCACTGTGATATTGCACCTAAAAAATTCAACTTTGAAAATGAATAACTTTTGAATGAAACATCTTTCAGCAGTACTCTTGTTTTACTCAGGGGGATAAACCCTACAACATATTTTTTTTTACATTTTAGGTATTACTATCCCTTTAAGCTTCGAGGCCTTGCTCTGTCAAAAATTAACTTTCAGTGATATTGAACATAATTTGTTTCTTCTAGTATATTTGTGGACACAATTTTTTTTTTATAATCATTGTTCACTGTAGCCTAGAAAAAATTGTTGTGACAACATGAAATGAAAAGGATTAATGTTTGGCTAATGTCTGAATTTTTCTACCAAAAAAAAAAAAAATCTGAACCAAATAAACAGGGTTTGTAGAGACTGGTAAACACACATCAAACTGATTAGGCCCTCAGATAAATCCTGGTATTCACTGGTTATTGCAATTGTGTGATAAAGTTAGGAAAAAAGACAATGCATCGGTAAATTAATATTATGCCCTCAAAGACAATAAACTGAGTAATAAATAAGTGAAAAAATAAATAAATTCTCTCTCTCTCTCTCTATATATATATATATAATATATAATGAATGAATATAGAGACTTAATGTACACAAATCACTCCTTCACTGTGCAGTCTACTTGATAGCAAATTTTCTCAATTTGATGTGAGTCTTTAAAAAGGCATCAGTTATTTAGTTAATTTCAAACCTTTGATTAATCCCATGTTTATTAGGCTTATTGTCTATGTTAGTATACAATGAAGTTAGATGAAGGATGGAATTGTGATGATGGCAGATGAAATGTAATAAAATGAGGATAGTACCCCCGTTTCTCAACTCTACAGCTTGTATTAATCCAGGATCATGGATTGTTTATCCATGTATACACAAAAAGAAAAGAGACAGCACAGAATACCAGTTATAAGTGTGGCAATTCAAAATTAATTTATTGTAACAAATAGTGATTATATATATATATATATATATATATATATATATATATATATATATATATATACCTTGCTGATTGAAAAAGAAACTATTAACATGTAAAGTTTTGAAAGCATTCTTACTTAATAGCATTTTTTCACACCTGCTTTTGCACAGTACTGTATCTCTCTCTCTCTCTCTCTCTCTCTCTCTCTATATATATATATATATATATATATATATTACTGCAACAAATCTAATGAATACATTGGCGCCCACCCAACACCACAGGCAAAAAAGAGAATTTGTTGCTAAAATCCCACTGCCCTGTTAGTGTACAGGGCAAAATATAGAATAGAAAATATAACAGGAGGGCGCTAATTTCTCTAACAATAAACAATATAATAGTGCTATACCAATTAAATATTGTTTATTAAACAACTGCAACAATTACTGTATATATATATATATATATATATATATATATATATCGCATGTTGGCAGTACCGTTAGACACTCACAAATATATATGTTCCAAGATCCAATGAAAAAGTTTTTCTGTTGTGTATGCCCTCCCTATACTCTCCTTAGAGCCTCGTTTCCCCGATGGTCTACTCCTATCCCTTTACGTATTATAGACCTAGCTTGTGATGGTGCAATTCGCCACTTCGACGACCTCAGAACTGATTACCACCTACCGCTCTCGGAACTCTGGAGATTTCTGCGTATCAAACACTACCTTGACCAGCCGTCTCTGTGACAGGTCTGTAACTCCCAGTCTACTAAATTTGAATCTCTTTTGCTGGCTTTGAAAAAGCCTTCAGGGATGTTGGGGAAGGTCTACGCTATTCTTTCTTCTGTACATCCCTATTTCAAACCAAAACATGCCACAGCACGGGAACAGGAACTCAATACGCTCTTATCCGTAGACGACTGGGACTTAATTTGGAGAGAGGCAACCTCCGCATTGATTTCGGCGGCTGCTCTGGAATCCCACTATAAATTTCTCTCCAGATGGTACTTGACTCCCTCTAGACTCCACTCTATATCCTCCTTGATCAGCTCCACTTGCTGGAGATGCAATGGTGACATTGGCACTTTCTCACATATCTGGTGGACTTGCCCGGAAATCAAACCATTCTGGACTGCATGCTTGGATTCCATTATGAAAAGTCTAGGTATTGTCCTTTCTCATGATATTTGGCAGTCATTGTTCTTCCTCAAACTTCCTAGACTTCCATATTCTAGGAAATCTATCCTACGGACCATGCTCCTAGTAGCTAAAACTTTAATCCCAAGGCACTGGAAAGATGCTGCCCCACCTACTTTCTCAGAATGGGTAATGGGAGTCAGACAGCATATATCTATGTTGAGGATACATATTACTGCCAAAGGTGGAGATCCTAATACGATTGACGATTTTTTTGCTACATGCTCTTTTTGACCTCGGCCCGTATTTTTTTGTTCGTTTACATCCCCAGGGCATGGCTCCTGACTCCTGCAACATGACTTTTACCCTGTTCTTCGGTGCACACCCTCGTAACAGCTTCCATTTCCCATCCTCCCCTACTCCCCTCCTCTCCCCCCTCCCTCCCTCTCACTCTTCTTTTCCTTCTTCTTCTTCTGCTTCTTTTTCCTTCTCTTCTTCTATACTGCTGAACGTCGCCCGATAAACGATGTTTCCAGGTTACATTCCGTGACGTATCGTTGTCCCCTGATATTATTGACTATGCACTTGCGAATGTTTTGAATTTCTTGTACTTTGTGTGTATTTTCTGTATTGCTCGCTACGGCGGCGTTCATTCTTGTCATTGTTCATGCTCTTTCCTCAATAAAGAATTTAAAACTCAAAAAAAAAAAATGCATAGTTTCATTACATTATTATATCATGAAGTGAACTATTATTTATTACTTTTCCACTGTTGGATAACATTCTTTGCATTTTTGTTAATTTATTTATTAGCAATTACATCAGCCATTCAGTATTAGGAACAAAAAAATCTTTATGTAAAATAGAAATAAAGTGATCGGTTAAACAATCTGTAAATACCAGCTGAAAGTACACTCTGTAACGCCTGAAGAAGGGAATTATTCTAAATACATGTACCAGAGAAAATCAGGAGGAATCCATTCTGACTGCTATTTGGAGGAACATCAGCTGGACTAAAAGAGGAACTCGTAGGTGAGAAAGGAACTGCGTGAGTGGATGCCAATCATGTCACCTGACTCGAGTGCCAGTTATGAGCTTATTCAAGTAGTGTTTATATCATATTTTTATTATTATATTTATATTTTATTTATAAACATGAATGCTTGAGAGATTTACATCCAGCTCCAAGGCAGACATTTTTAGTATATGTATATTTGATTGATTTGACTAAGGGTCAACCTATCAATCTGTGTATACATTTATATATAATTTGGCACAATTTAGCTTACATTATGTTTGTTTATGTATTTATATTTATTTTATTATGTGTTAGAATAAATTAATGTTAACTTGCTACACTTATAATTGGTATTCTGCTTTATATTTCTGGGGACCGATGGTGACTGCAAAAATTCCAGATTTTGGCTTTATGTGTCAAATATCCTAAAATGTTTGTGTGTAAAAGTCAGCATTTTACATAGGACTCTCAAGCTTTAATTATAGCAGTGCTACCCAGTAAGGTTAAAATGTATAGCTCCATACTTCACACAGGTGTTTGAATTAAACTGTTTACAAATATATTTAATTCATTATTTCTGTATTCTCTCACAATAATTACTTTTTCATACTTTTTTTAAATTTTTTTCTAATTTATTCTAATTTGTTCCCATATGTTAGTTATTCGGATATTTCTTGCCCGTCAGCATTTGCAGAAGAAGATGAACAATAAACAAAAAGAGATTACCTGCATCAAAGGCTTCCTTCAGTCTGTTGAGAACATGGGACAGCAGACATACCATTCCTTAGCAATCCAAAATGCATCTGACATTGCCCGAGAGAAAGACAGACTTCGCATTGAAACAGACTCCTCTTATAATAAAGTAGGATCAGCATGTAGTAAAGAAGAGACTCCAAAAGGGTAAATATATTTTTATTAATTATGTAGATTCATCCCAACATAGTAGCATAGTTCATGAGGCTGGAAGTCCAGCCCATGCCATATCACCCCTGTTGATCCAGAGGAAGGTAAAAACACCCAAAAAACATTGAAGCCATTTCCAGTTAAATTCCTTCCTGATTCCAAAATGACAGTCAGATATAGGGATGGGCGAAAATTTCTACCTCAAACTGAAATCGGCAAAAAATGGCACTTTCCTCTTGGCAAAAAATTCCCTGTGAAAAGTGCAGATTTTCTGCTTTTTCCTGCTTTTTTCTCCTAACTCATTACGTTGAAATCAATGGGAACATAGAAGTTACACACAATTATTTTATTTCCCAAAGGCATAGTATCAAAGGGGCATGAGGATGCCTGTGTTGGTGGGGAGTGGGGAAAGAATCAGTTGAACAGGGTATGTTTTTTGGAGGGCTGTTTCCTGGGATTGGGGGGCAGTTAATAAAAAATAAATCCTAAATAAAATTAAAAAAAACATAAGACATGGTATTAAAGGGGTCTGAGGATAGTACCTGTGTTGATGAATGAATTAATTATTTGAATTTGTTCTGGGGGGTTTCTTGACCGGCTATTGGTGGGACAGTTAATAAAAAAATAAATCAATAAAATAAAATAAGCAATTTGTATGTAAAGTGATAGACAGGAACCCCCTGACATAAGCTGCCACTGGGGTGGACTGATACTTGACTTGGTAGAGTATTTTGTGGAGGATGATTTGTTAGATTTGTTATTAGAGGTCCATGCCCTGAGGAAACATTGATTTGTAAGTCTTGGGCTTGTTAGAAATAAACCCCCCAATATTTTTTTTTGTAGTACTATGTTTTTTTTTTTTAAATGGATAGTAATGTTTCATAATAAAAACAGCTCTAATTAATCATCATAGTATTTGGACTTTGGAGAGTGTTATTTCAATTCTGTCAGAGTTGTAGTCCCAAAGTGTCCCCCTCCCTCCCCTTTTACTGATGTCACACTGTTCAACCTGAGCAGAAGGGAGGTGCCCAGGTAGATTGCAGAGAGGGACAATCTTCAATTAAGATAAGGAAAAAACCTGAAAAGCTTGTCAAGGGGGGCAGGGATTTAATTGTTTTCATAGGAATAAGAGTGTCCCCTTCTGTTATCTGTCCAGTCTATGGACTGCATTCCACATCTGAGAAGAGATTGTTTACAGTAGGTAAAAGGGGCGGGAGGGGGAAACTTTGCTTGTGAATATCTCATAAACCATAAAGGTTTGAGAAATAAGACTTATATCATTCTTCGTGTTTTTTTATTGCCTACAAAATAAAATAAAGTTAAAACTAAGTATTACTATCCCTTTAAAGCACAATCCCTGAGGTGAAAAAAACAAAAATTCCCTATTGGCCTAGTGCCAGAAGGTCATGTTGGCCAGTGGCCACTGGCCATTGTTAAATGTCCTCCTGAGTCTGGAGTTGCAACTGCTGTTCCTCCTGCTGCTGCTGAGTTGTTAAAGCAGCAGGATGTTTAGGCACCTGAAAGGGAAAGAGATCAACAATGGCAGTCAAATGGAAAATGTATGATGAAGGTTCCACTTGCGATGACTGGCTCCAGTGATGTACCTGAGGCAGTAGCAGCACAATAAGTAACCCCCAGTCTATGTGGAGAAAAGAAGAAGTTGGCCAATAATTCTTCTCCACCTGCTCCTCTTCAAAAATCATGGGTGTATTATTAGAATATAAATTTTTCCCTTGAGAGCAGGAACAGTGGCTTTTATCAGCAACATCAATGCGCACAGTTTGTGTGGTAAATAACATCTGGGGGCACAACTATATCCAAACACCATGACACCTGAAACCAAGTACTGCCGCTGTCACTATACCCCTTGTCCAGACCCCGCTAAGGACACATGCTGACAGTTTAATAGTAATGATGAACCCTCCCTGCCACCATCTTAGCATATTCTGTGGGATGAAATCTCCTCAAATGCCACTTGATGCATTGCTTGCGATTCTCCTCCACCATACTGGTATGTGTGGGCAGTGCACCACACAGTGTACAATGGGTTGAGATGAACTGCCACATCCTAACATCAACAGAGTGGCTATCATATGGTGTTGGAGGTAACTGAACGAGGTGGATTGGCAGAAGATGTAGTTACACTAGAAGGTGATGGCAAGCTATACTTCCTCCTCTTTCATCTCCGTCTTGCCTCTCGTTGCCTTTCTGGAGAGTCAGGGACAGCAAAAGGGGTGCTTGATTTCTGTGGTGGGTGTTTGTCTTAAACATGTTTGACGTAAATGTCATGGTGTCTGTGATTCATGTGTGATATCAGGGTGCTTGTGCCAAGGTGTGTTCCCTCCTTTCCTCTTCTCACTGACTTGCCATAAATTGTGCACAGTGCCATTGCTGATGACTGATCTGTGCCTGCCCCAACAGAAAAATAGTCCCACACCCATGATGACTTCAGGGGGAAGCAATGCATTTCATACCCCTCTGGCACTCAAAGGGTTAACATTACATGGACCTTGGCCCATGTACACAGCCTTTTGCACTAGTACTCCATATTCTAGGTGAGGCCTTACCAAGGATTTATGTAGCGGTAGAATTATATTTGTATCCCACGTGTCTATATCTCTTTAAAGATATTTGTATAGTGAAATACAAAATAAATTTGCAGAGGGGAAGCCTGTAGAGGTTTTGGGTCCTGTGAGAGGAGAAAGCTTGTCTTCTTTCCTTCTTCCACCATCCTTCTTTTCTTTCCTCTCTTTTTCTTTTCTCTTTTCGCTACTCTATTTCTTTCATCTCTTCAAAATTGGGTGGGAAGAGGATATATATCACAGAGGGACTCTCACATAATATTGTGCATTGCTTGTATTCACTCTGTTGTTACACATGTGTTTGCTTACCTGCTTTAGGTACATTATGTCCATGGAACTGTTCTTTTATTTTTAAAAAATCAGTAAAACAGTGAATGGTTAAAAAACTACAACACAACTTTTGTTGACATGACAAATCATACATACAACCATACAAGCTAACCCAATTTCAGCTCACTCCTTTCTATTCCCTGTTTCTTGAAGCCTTAATTTAGATGCAAAATATGTAGGTCCATTGGGTGCTAAAGAGGTAGTAAACACATGATTAAATTTACATCTATTGTAGGATTTTTCCTGCTTTAACTGCTGGGAGATACTGCATCTAAAAATGTTCACAGTATAAAGCTGCATTTTGGGGGAGGATCCATGTACCATCTCTACACCCCAACTCTGAACCTACCTTCATGCTGCAGTGTAACCCTTTGTAGTATGTGCTAATCATCTCTACACCACCCCTGTACAATCTCTGCACCCCAACTCTGAACCTGCCTTCATGCTGCAATTTAACAATTTATGTGATGTGCTAATCATCTCTACACCACCCCTTTACCATCTCTGCACACCAACTCTGAACCTGCCTTCATGCTGCAATTTAACCCTTTGTGGTATGTGCTAATCATCTCTACATCAGCCCTGTACCATCTCTGCACCCAAACTCTGAACCTGCCTTCATGCTGCAATTTAACCCTTTGTGGTATGTGCTAATCATCTCTACACCACCCCTGTACCATCTCTGCACCCCAACTCTGAACCTGCCTTCATGCTGCAATTTAACCCTTTGTGGTATGTGCTAATCATCTCTACACCACTCCTGTACCATCTCTGCACCCCAACTCTGAACCTGCCTTCATGCTGCAATGTAAACCTTTGTGGTACGTGCTAATCATATCTACACCACCCCTGTACCATCTCTGCAACCAAACTCTGAACCTACCTTCATGCTGCAATTTAACCCTTTGTGGTATGTGCTAATCATCTCTACACCACCCCTGTACCATCTCTGCTCCCCAACTCCGAACCTGCCTTCATGCTGCAATTTAACCCTTTGTGGTATGTGCTAATCATCTCTACACCACTCCTGTACCATCTCTGCACCACAACTCTGAACCTGCCTTCATGCTGCAATGTAACCCTTTGTGGTATGTGCTAATCATATCTACACCACCCCTGTACCATCTCTACACCCCAACTCTGAACCTGCCTTCACGCTGCAATTTAACCCTTTGTGATATGATTCTGGCTCCGCATGGTCTTTCCTCTGCCCACTTCACTCCTACATCTATTCCTTATCAGCTATTTTAAGGGTGACACACTTGATTGCACTTAGGGCTATCTCAGTACATATTAGTTTGTAATTGGAACCAGATAGTCATTCATCCTCAGCATGGAGATCTCACTAGTTGAAATTCAGTCACAGATGGGGGAATTTCAAGGGGGTGAATTTCAAGAGGATCTACAACACCTGGGAGCAAAGTACACCAGAGCAAAAGTGTAGTGAGAGTTAAACATGAGAGTTTGACAGGAGAGTGGACAGGAAAGAATGACAGCTACTGCAGCACTTAAACCACTGGCAAGTGAACAAATAAGGAATAAAATGGAACTGGAGAGAAGAGATAAATATTACTAGTATAACATTATTTTGCTAATTCACAATAATTAGATGTTAATCTCAGCTGGTTTCTGTCTACCTATATCTCCTCTACTATCCTCGTCTCATGCATGCCAACGTGAACATATTACTACTATCCATTCTAACCATTCCACTAATAATACAGATTTTCTCTTATCCTTGCAACCACGCCCTGCACCCATACCATAACATAATCATTCATCATGGACTTCTGCATACATGTGCACTACCCTCTGAATGCTGGTGGAGAGTACTAAAAACAAGCTCACCCAGCCCCAGTAATTATAATACCAGGTGCACTCTTTCACTATGTTCACCACGAACAACTCACTAAATGTTTATGTTTATTATTACTTGCATTAGCAGATGGCATAGAAACCAACCGTGGCCCTAAAATATAAAATAGCAATAAATGGCAACTTCACTTTTCAAAAAGGTCTCACTTTTGTGCACTGCAACATACGCAGTATACTCCCCAAAATGGATGAACTAAAAGCATGGTATTACGCATACAAACCAAAAATTCTTATTCTTACTGAATCCTGGTTAACCCACAAAATACCTGATACTGCTGTAACCACAGATGGATACTCATGCTTTAGAAAAGACTGATCAAAGTGAGTAAGAGTTGTAATCATATACATATAGGAGCCAATAAACTTTACACTTCTAAATGACTCAAAATTCTGATTCTTATGAATAAATTGCTGGCAAAATTTGTCTTCCATATTCAAAACAAATCATAATTGTTGGCATCTACAGACCACCAAAACCTTCTGCACATTCCCTTTCAGACATAGCTCAACACCTAAAGGAGATTGCCACTCAAAACAAGAAAAGCAAGCTGATGGTTCTTGGAGACTTTAACATTAATTGGCTAGATTCCGGGAATTAAAAATTTTGTTAATTGTTTAACACATTGAACTTATCACAGCTAATATCTTCCCCAACTCGCATAAATCTTAAAACATCCAACCATACCCTGCTAGACTGGATCCTCTTATCCTGCACAAGCAGAATTCAAGATTCAGGTGTACTAGCAAACGTGTTTAGCAACCACTCCATAGTTTACTGTGTCCACAAAGTAAAACCAGTTGTGTTCCAAAGTCATACTCATGAGATTATTTAGAAAAGTTAACCTTCAGTCCATCCTAAATGATTTAAAAAATTTAGTTTTTTAACTCAGAATTCCTACAGGTCTGTAATACCCATACCACTAAGGAAGGTCAGGGTTAGGGGAGCACATCTACCATGGGTCTAAGCTGACTTGATTCAATTATACAGTTTCAGAGATTCTTTATGGACAAAATTTAAACAAACCGGCTCCCCTTATGATAACACTATATACAGGCAAGTAAGGAATACATGCACAAAACAAACAAAATTAGCAAAAGCACAATATTTTACTGTCAGCTTGGACAATAACATTTCAAAGCCAGACAACTTTTGGAAGCCATAGCCAATGCATATAACAGCTACTTTGTTGGATGTGTCACCACTCTGATTAAACAAAACAAAGGTAACTCTGAAGTTCTGGTGTGTACAGAACAGTCACTGACACCTGTTGCCTGGTCCAACAGTGCAAATGAATTCAATTTCATGCCAGTAAATGAAAGTGAAATATATGATCACCTCCTCAACCCAAAACTGAAATCCCAGTCAGGCCCTGACCAACAGCCAGCAATTTTATTAAAGCTCAGTGCCATAGTCACAGCCCAACTGATTGCATCTTTAATTAATGCCTCTTTGATATCAGGGTATATGCCCAAAATCCTGGAAAGTGGATAGAGTTGTGCCTATCCACAAAAGTGGGAATATAAATGAAGTATCAAATTACAGACCGATATCCCTCCTTCCCACTTTATCTAAAATGCTAGAGGAATGTGTACATGTGCAACTATATAAATATTACCAACAGACCAGTTTATTCACCCCTCTTCAATCAGGCTTTCGGCCAAATCACTCAACAATCACGTCTCTTCTAAAAGTAACCAATGATATCCAGACTGGCATGGAAAATGGTGAACTTGCTGTAGCTATTTTAATAGATTTCGCTAAGGACTTTGAGACAGTAGACCATAACATTCTTATAAGCAAACTCCAAAACTCCTAAACTGGTTCCGATCCTATTTATCAGACAGAATGCAGTATGTGTCAGTTGCTGACAATATTTCCCTTCCACTCAAAGTAACAAGTGGAGTTCCCCAAGGTTCCATTCTTGGCCCTCTACTATTTTCTCTTTTTATAAATGATCTGCCCACGGTTTGGAAATCATCTTCAGTACACATGTATGCAGATGACACCATAATCTATGCTAAAAACTCAAGCATATCACAACTTGAAACCATATTACAACATGATTTCTGCAAAGCTGAAGCTGAAGCGGAAGGATGGATAACAAAGAAGAAACTTTTCTTAAATGCAGACAAAACAGTCACAATGATATTTGGTACAAAGCACAAACCGCGTAATCTCGGCAATACTCACCTATCCATTGTAACAGAGTCTAATCGTACATTGGCCCCAGCAGACTCCTACAAATATCTTGGTATGTGGCTTGACGCTAACCTCACTTTTGGTCTTCATATTGACAAATTAGCCTCCAAACTTTATCCCAAAATAAGTACTATTTTAAGAAGCAAATCATGTTTAAGTCCCCTGGTGAGGAAACGTGTTGTACAACAGATGTTGCTTCCAGTCATAGACTATGGTGACGTAGTATATGCTCCATCGCCAGAAACCCATCTTATTAAACTTGACACTCAATATAATTCATTATGCCACTTTATCCTCCAATGTAATTACACCACCCATCACTGTGACATGCTTAACCCCTTAATGACCGGCCATGCAGGCACACGGCGGTCACTAATGGACCAATGAGCATCTTTTTTTTTTTTTTGCCGATCCGACTCAGGGCTCCCAGAACGGCATGCAGCCACACAGGGAGCCCTGAAATCCATGAAATCCTGGTACGTCATGGGTCGTTCAGTCACTTTTACCCATGACGTACCAGGACCGCCAAGGGTCGTTAAGGGGTTAAAGAACTAAATTGGCTAACACTCAAATCTAGACATAGCCTTCACCTTTCTTGCTTAGTACACAACCACTTCTCTGGAAATCTACCAGATACCTGAGCAGTATGCTCACTCCTGCTCTCCATACTAACTATAACCTTTGCTCCACTGCTAACATCTCACTGCGTATACCACAATACAAGAAAGAAGCAGGAAGATCTGCCTTCTCCTTCAGAGCTCCAAAAATCTGGAACAATCTGTCTGAAATAATCAAATATGCTCCCAGTCTAAAATTCTTAAAAGTAAATGCTTATTTATACCCAAAAACAGTGTGTAACTGTTTATAATTTAAATATTTTATAAGTATGTATATTAATATGTTTATGTATGTATATATAATGTTTCACAATTTGTGTAAATATGTAACCATTTACTGAAAACTCTCCAGGACATACTTGAAAACAAGAGAAATCTCAATGTATTTCTTCCTGGTAAAACATTTTCTAAATAAATGTATGTAGTCACTTGTTGCAAACCACAATTAATCCATACTCAACAATAGCAAAAATATTAAAATAGCAATACAATGAAGTCCACAAGAAAACTGCATCAGTCCTCTCTCAAAGATACCCAGTTGTGCTATAATAATTTTGAAAAATGATTAGAATGAACCTTGTTTTACTCATGTGCATGTTTTAGATCATATACAGTTTTTGATGTTATGTATAAGTGGATGGCGAGAAAGAATTAATCATAATCTTGCCTTAGGACTGTTATTGCACCGACTTGTAGTAAAGTAATATAATACCATTATTTACATATGCATTGAACATAGTGAATTATGTATGCTATTGTGTTGTGTAAAGGTCAGCTTGTGTTACACTTATCTGCTTATTCCAGGGCATAGTCAATTGATCTCATTAATTCCTGCCTACATTAAAATATATTCATCTAATTGTTTATTGGGAGAATGTAAAAGTTATATATTGTGAAGCATATTTTCTAGATGTAGAAAGATTTATGATTAATGACCTGTAATGATTCATTGTAGCAATGAATTGCCATTGATAATATAAATTACATGTATAAAAAATGAGATTTTTATGTTTTTCTGTGTCTAAATGCAATGAGATGCTTATTGTCTGTGAAATATTTTCAGAATGTTTTACCAAAGTGAAGTATAGCGTGCAGTCTTTAGACATGTTTGGAATGGCTATGATTTTCCACACATACTCTATGATCATAATGCATATATTTACATTTTCAGTGCATTCCCCCTAGGGTTATTAAAAGATGCACATGTACTCCATAAAGGAACAGTAAAACACACATAAACTGTATTCAAATATACATATGCATCCCTTACAGTAATATGTGGTATTTCCAAGTGCTCACTTGTATACAATGACATGGGCGCTATGTATAAGGATACTTGTTCAAGAACCACACCCACAGTTCTCTTCAGTGGTGAATAAACATGCACTTTATTAAAATCAGAGAAAGATAGGTAGATAGAGATAGAGAGAGGGCTAGATATATTGGAGAGTTTTCCTACTGAGTGAACAATAGTAATCCTACTACTCCTTAGACTCTAAGATACTTCATTAAGAAATTGTTTAAACCTTGTTTGCCTTGTTTGTTTTGTTGACTCATTGAATAATGTCTCCAGGGTCATTGTCTGTTTTGCAGAATTGAAGAAAAGGATGTAAAGGTCTCTGAAAACAACTTTGTGGCCAGCCATATGCCTAAGCTCTGTCATTCTGATTCTGTACCGGTTCCTCTCAATACTGGCAGTTTAGTACATTCTGTGGATTCCTCATCTGTCAGATCCCTTTCTTTGCACTCAGTATTAAGCATGGACGATGGTAGTAATCCTCATTCACCTCGGAAACAACCTCCTCCAAAACCAAAAAGAAATCCTACCACAAGATTAAGTGCTTCTTATGAAGCTGTGAGTGCTTGCCTTTTTGCAGCCACTAAGGACATGGATAATGAAGGTTAGACTCATTACTAAAAAAATGATTACCTAATTTTTTTTTTAAATGTTGTTTGAAGAACAGTTTGTCCTGATCCTTGAAGTATCTTCATTACTGAATGAATCTTTTCCAGTGTTTTTGTTAATTTCCTCTTATGAATTGTAAAATCTGACAAGTGGAAAGCCAATAATTCACTTTTATTTATTTTTTTCTGATTGAAAGGTTTATTATTTCATCCACACAGTGCCATGCTCAAGTAGTTTTATTTAATTAGCTCAATAATAAACAATTCCCTAAATTCTCCAGCAAAAAAAAATCAACGTTTTTAAGCAGTTAATTTAAATTTTGTAATTAAGATTGCTCCCTTTGCTATTATTTTTTCCTGATTGTTCTAAGGAAGAAAGTAGTGCATACTTCATAGAACTATATACTTACATATGTTGTAATTTGATGAAGTATTTTTTTAATTGTAAGCCATTCTAAATTAAAGTTATGCCACATATCAAACAATGAAATGGTCTTTGACAATTTAAATATGAGTTATTCAACTGAGACAGGAAAGAGCCTGTAAAATTAATAAAAACATTTTCTGTTTATGTTACTTTTATTGCTAGCGTAATAAAATTGACTCATTTTATGACTTTGTTTTTTACATGTTAATTGGGGGGGGCAGAGTGTTTCTATAATGTGGTCAAACAGGACAACAATACATAAGGATTTTGTTGATTAAGTACAGGCTGTGAGGAGATTTGACAGATTAGCTTGTACTCAAGTTATCAAGTTACACAAGTATCTTACAGGTATCATCAAGTTAAATAACATTGAATTTAAAGATTTCTATCATAAATCATTATAGATATTTCACTTTTTGATGTTCATGGGGAATAAGGCATATATTATTAAAAGGAAATGATTACACATCAAATGATTGTCTTTTTTAGAATACATATTTAACTTTTTTTTAAATATCACAATTTTATGCAAATTCAGTACACTTTTCTTAAAGATAATTATGTGTAAAGCTAATTTTTTTTATATTTCACTTTTTTAAGCCTTGAGTCGCCCAAGACCCCACAGTGATGATTACAGCATAATGAAAAAAATACCACCACCTAAGCCAAAAAGAAGCCCTAACACTAAGCTAAGTGGTTCCTATGAGGAAATATCAACTCAAAAATCAGGAGAAATAAAGACTTTAGATACAGTTATCAAGAAATGTAATTGTGATGTTGGGATTTTACAGAGGGCTGCCTCAGCGGATGGACCTCATCAAAGGATGTTAGCTTTGTATAAGTCACAAGAAGAGGATGAAACTGAACCTGTGTACATTGAAATGGTTGGCAATGCTGGGAGGAGTGGCTTCAAAGAATCTGATAGTCAAGAACAAGGAGAGTCTGTTTATGAAGAGATGAAATATTTTCCTGATCAAATTAATAGTAATGCTGTTTTGGCAGGAATTTCTCAATCACTTTTGCAGAACATGAATCTATTTAAAACAGAGAACTTTGATACTAATAAAAAATATATAAATTGCAAGGAAAATTGTGAGATACCAGCTCCATTTCCAAATCTGCTTCCTCACCGCCCTCCTCTTCTGATTTTTCCCCCAACTCAAGTTACTTGCTCCCCTGCTTCTGATGAATCCCCTTTAACACCACTCGAAGTAATAAAGCTCCCTGTACTTGAAACAAACATAAATTTCACTTTACAATCAGAGAGTTCAAGCCCCATCTCACCTCAGTGTTCAAAATACCAAAAAGGAGAAAATGATAGACCATTATCACCTGCGCTAGCTGTATTTAGTGTATCAAGTAAAATGTCCCCACCTTGTACTCCGCCTCTCCCACCAGCCTCCTCTTCATATCAGTTCTCAACAACTTTTACATTCCCTACAGAGAACCCATATGCTCTGCTAGCAAATGTAGGTAGAAACTCAAAGACTAGTAATCCTGATCATCCACTTAAAGTGCTTCCGAGACCAAATCCAGTTTTAACTGATGTGTCCTGTAGTCCATTGACTAAACTGCCTTTGTCATCACCAATAAAAATTTCAAGGGAAATGCAGAGCAAAACTCACTTAAGTTCCCCATCCTCATTACCAGCCAGTTTAACAAACAACAGTAGCCATGTAACAAGTCCTCTTGATGAATTAACAACATTGTTCAATTCAGGAAGGAGTTTATTGAGGAAATCTGCAGCAGGACAAAGAATCAGAGAAGCAGAAGGTAACAGTTTGATCAAATAGTTTATACATTTATCCTGTCAAATACATTTAGGTGACACAAATATTTGTTATTTGTGAGCACAGTACATTTTATGTATCAGATTCAGGATTAATATTTCTTATTATTAAAGTGGCAGTAAACTTCCTTTTTTGACTTTACATATTCTGAAGGTGCATAATATGTACAGTCAAAGTGTACTTTTATGTCCTTGCCAGTGAGCTCCCTGGATCTCTGTTTTCAGAGAGATTTCTATCAAGAAAAGCAGAGCTAGTGATATAATGTAACACTATCCCTACAACACTAACTGGTCTTTATGTTGTATTTAATAGTCAGGAAGTATTCTTTCCTGCTGCAGCGATAATGTTAAACTGCATCACCATATTTGTCACAGTTCCTGACAAAAATCTCTCTATCAAAGACATAAAAGTTTAAAACATAGGTGAAGATCAAAAAATAATAATAAACCATACAGTCAATTTGATTTTGACAGTATACAACATTCACTTGAAGAACTAGCAGATATACTGTCACTATAAGTAATGATTCTTGTTGGTAAAAATTAAGGAACATAAAGCTATATATATATATATATATATATATATATATATATATAGTTGCTCTGCTGGTCCAGTGGTGTAGATGAATAACTATCACAGTATGTGATACTCCCTTTTTATTGGACTAACAAATGAAACAACTTAGTCAGATGAGACAGGCAATCCATGGTCAAGAAAAACTACTGATCACACTAGTTAAGGCATCATAACATTCCTTGGTCAGTGTGAACAGAATGTGAAGGAGGGGGGTGAATGACAGGTGAAGTGAGGAGAAGATAGATAAATCTATTATACAAAACCATATATACTGAAAACAATTCACATGAGATAGATATGACAATATGAACTAAAGGAACTTTTGTATGAAGAATCTCTTATCCTTATGTAGACCGGCATCTTTGGTGCTGAAAAATCTGATCATCTTTATTTCAAATGTCTTTCTCTCCAGGGTATCTTTGAAATTCCCTCTGAGTATTTTGATTTTAAGTTTATGAATGGAACTGTTTCTCTGGGTAAACTGATGACCAATAGGGTGCAGTTAGTTTTTTCATTGAATTTCTTAATTGCTTGTTTGTGTATATTCTTTTTTAGGTTAAGGTTTATTGCATTGTATCATATATATATATTTGCTGATGTACATAAATATGATCCTTTAATGTTGCATATCTTGCTGTTGTGATGTGCAGTATTTTTTCCACAAATGTGTAACCAATTTTAGTTTCGGATTCCATGGTTGTCTGAATGCAAGAATAAAACATTGGGGGAATATCAATTTTAACACAGCGTCCTCTGTTGGTAGTGGCTGTAGCTATTTGATGATGGTGCATATTTCTTCTTGTGCAGGTTTGTATATAGCCACTAGTGGCATATGTGTAGTGCCTTTCTTCTCTTTGTATTATAACACATGTTCACTGGATGTCCTTGTTTTGTAGCTTTTCTGTTTTAATGATTCAGACAATGTTATTAAATGATTATTGCAGTTACTGGTATCAGCACATATGCTTTGGTATCTGATAGCTTGGCTATGAATGTTTCCTTGTTTAATGGGAGATGGGTGAAATGCTGAGCTCTAAAGATAACTGCACCTGTCTATGGGTTTTCCATATAATTATGGGTAGAGTTTGCCATTTTTTTGTTATGGTTGTGTCCAGGAAATGTATGACTTCTGCAAAGAGATCCATTTTAAGTTTAATAGGGGAATTTAAAAAGTTTTTTATGAAAGTCTTTGTGTTCTTCTTATTATATCATTATGATTAATATATCATTGATCTGATGGTAATATTTATAAGGTTTGTAGTGGCATGTATTATCATTTTGATGATTAGTATTGCTTGTGACTGTCACTCTGGCTAACAGGACAGGAGGTAGACCTGTATGGAAAAGGGGGGTTTCTAAGCAGAACAAATGCAGTAACAACTAGTTACAGCCCTTGAGTACTTAAGTTGGAAGCAGGGAATGAAAATACAACTCGCTTGTAGATAAATACTGGATGAAAGATGGCCATGGGTTGGCCGACAAAACTAACTATCAAGACAGCTGCTTGAGAGCAAAACTAAGGTCCGAAGCTATGGAGCAGTGTCATCTACAAGTTGCTCACAGACAAGAAGCTCACAAGCAAACAAGGTCCCAGGATCCAAATCAGCAAACAGAATCAGGTCTGGAGCGAAGCAGAGCTTAGGACACACAACAAAAAAAAGCGTGGTCATAATACAACACCAAGGTCATACAGGGGAAACAGAATTCTCAGCACTGGAAATCTAGTGAGTAAGACAATATACATATACACTAAAGTGCCTGTGGTGCTGCTTGATATAGACCTCGGTGGGCCTGTCCTGGAAACAGACTGAAAGACAAGAAAGAGTAGAGCTGGAGTGAATGGAGCAGGCGTGTCGAGGTAAACAGGCAGAGCTGCACATAACAGGAGAGCAGGACTGGATTCTTACACTGACTTAAGTTGTTACAAAAGCTCATCCTGAAAATGGATTGTTAGTCCAATAAAAAATGTATTATCACATACTGTGGTACTCATTCGTATCCTGAAGCTGGCACTTACAGCTGACCTGGGTGCCTATCAGTAAAAATATAACATCCAACTTGATATCATTCAGTAAAATAAGTGTTTGGAATCATGTTCCTGGGTCTCAGCTTTTTACACCAACAGGGAGCCCTGTCAGAAGCCCTGTCCTTGAACAGAAGAACTGGGGGGAGATGCACTAATGTTTGATGAGAGTACAGACTGGTGATATTTTGGCATAGTTGAACTTTTTCAGTTTTGTCTTCACCATCATATCCCAGTGAATACACCTCAAATACATAGACATCACCTTGCTTCTCCATATATTCTCCAGATTTGCAATGTTGCAATGTCTACTTTGACAGTGGCTAATTTGCATAATTAAATTAGCCATTGTCCTAATTCTGTGGGTGTGTTTATATGTTAATATGGCTGTTCACCATATGCACTAAGCACAGATAGGTGGCTATGCTGTTTTATTTCACAGTCTCAAATTCACAAGCTTTCTGTGGAGCCATAGAGGACAGTTTGGTGTCTCTACTGC
The DNA here is from genome assembly GCA_037306005.1 of Rhinophrynus dorsalis. Lineage (NCBI taxonomy): Eukaryota > Metazoa > Chordata > Amphibia > Anura > Rhinophrynidae > Rhinophrynus > Rhinophrynus dorsalis. Next base: position 384,745,107 of record CM074719.1, read on the forward strand.
AGAACAGAGACAGCAGTTGTCCTCATTTAACATTTTAAGTGCCATAGGGCATTGTGACTGTTAGGGGACTTTGGGATGCCGAGATACTACATACTCATTGAGTTTCTGTGAATGTCTTCTATATTTTATCAGTGTTTGTTAAAAATACTACACTTAGTACTTCTACTGTTTTCTTTTCTTTTTCCATGTTTATTGTTCTTCTGGTCAAGTTCCTTAAGGTATAGTCTATTTCTCAAAGGGTTAAGAGAGTGCTGATGATGTTCTTGGTGCAGAAGTCTCAGTGCATCCCACCTGCTCCCCCACTTGCCCTCCCTAACACATTGCCAGCATTACTCCAACTAATGATTAAAGTGTCTTCCCCTCTCCTTGTAAATATATGAAGAAGTGTGTTGTAGACTCCATAGTGAAGAGATTGGCTCACTGTTTTTAAGTTTTTTTATTTTTCATTTGCGACCTCCAGCCACACATAATACTGACCACCCAGCCTTGTCTTTCTGTCTATTACTAGGTGGCTGGGATGGGAAATTTGAGGTCTTCCATCAGCTGCCAGTCTACAACTCCCCTGGGAAGGATTGGAATTGTAGGCTGGCAGCATCTGGTGTTTTTTTTTTTGCCAACCGGTGGACTTTTTTTTGCCAACCATTGCTGTGACCCTTAGCTTTGTCCCATGGTAGCCACACAACCACACATACAACCCCCACCAGCCTTGTCCCATGGTAGCCATAGCACCATACATAATGACTCCCAGACTTGTCCCACTGAACTGGTAGTAAATGAACCACAAATCCAGACCTCCAGCCTTGTTACACTGCAGTGATATATGTAGAAACATGCATAGTTTAACCTTCCTGCAGGAGTCAACAAAGTTCACATGGGAATTTTCTTGGGTTTAAAAAAGGGGGAGATTTTTGGGCTTTCTATATGTAGGAATTTTTGTGAAAAGGTCAAACATTGCCATTTTTCCTGCCCAAGTTTCCACAGGAAAATAAAATTAACTTTTTGTCGAGCCCTACATTTACCATAGTCATTGTGATATATTTCCACACACATTGTAATTATTTGTATGCAACCTGACTCTATCATTTAATGATGCAACATAGAAGTAATATATCTTCATACTGAACTTATAATAAAACCCCAGTTACAAATGCAGGACATGTCTTACATTTAACAAGTGATAATAAAATATTACTCTTGCCATGTACAAACTGGAACTGTGAAACTGTCACTTTAACTCTAGGAGTGACACAGTGGTAACCAGCGCATTGCAGAGAAATGTGTTCTTCAACCCTCTGGCACCCAAAGGGTTAAGGTACATTTAGTCAAATGTAATGATATTAAAGGCTACCTATATGTTGTGCTAGCTATTTTTTATATAAATAGTTGTCGATAAATTAGGGCTTATCCTAGCTTTAGTGAAGAGATAATCTGAATTTTAATAATGACAGGAGGCGAGTATTTACTTTCTTTACTAAACCTCCAATAGCAGCAAGAATAAAGAAAAACAGTAACAACCAATCAGAGTGAAAATATAGCCCCCAGTAGATCTGTAGCCCATCAACACTTCCTCTTTCTAGAGGCGAACAAAACAGGAACCAAGAGTCCATTGAAGAAAAAACAGCAACAAACTGTGAGCAGTGAATCAAAAGATCCAACTGTAGAAGACGTTGACGTCCAAAAACCATGAACAGGAGTATACTGAGGAGAAAACAAGCAGCACTGGGAATTGAAATCAGGATATCTGATTAAGAGGTGTGTGCACTCTAGCCACTGAGCTACAGAGGACTATAGGAGAAACAGGCGTTTAATATATAAATATAGTAGTACAAGTTGGGGCTCATCCAAAAGTGTAGGGCTAAATATTAGGTTCAAGCTTTCTGAGGAGAAGTAGTAATACTGAGAAACAAACCCAGAATATCTGCTAGATAGGTGTGTGCTGTAACACCAATCTACAGAGGAGCAATTGAATATAGTTATATAGAAGAGAAAGCCTCACCCTCCGTGATACAGAGCAGCTTGATTAATTGGAATTTAGATCGGACAGTGAAAGGGAAATGGAGAGCCGATGTGTCACTGAAGGATATAAGCACAGAACAACCGTGAAGGGCTAAGATGGTAGAGGAAATCTCGTGAGAGGCACTAAAATGGTAGACAGCAGTGAGGGAAACATGGGAAAGAAGCGGGAGAGAACGAAGCAGTAAAGGAAACATCTCTGGTAGCACATGAAGCTCGGAAAAACAGTAGTAGGAAGATGAAAAGAAACAAATAGTGAAGATTAAAGATCTTCTGGCAAATGTAGGTAAGGGAATGAGTAGAAAAGGCAATATAAGGATGGAGAAAGGTTACAAATTAAATGGTTAACGTGTTTAGGAGATGAAGGGTTAACTCTAGACTGGATAGAGGGGAAAGGCATAAAAACAATATATAAAACAATATATATATATGTATATATATATAAATAATTAACCAAATATATGAGGAGACAAAAACTCTGACCTGCCATGGAGGAGAGCAGTAAGAAAGAGTAAGTGTTGGAGGCTATATTTTCACTCGGATTGGTTGTTACTGTTTTTCTTTATTCTTGTTGCTATTGGAGGCTTAGTAAAGAAAGTAAAGCATGATTTAAAATTACCTTTGCAATGTGTTGAGACCTTTCGCACACTAAGGGGGTTAAAAACCTACTTGAAGTTTAAAGGATTTTTTGGGAATTTTTATTTAACCCCTATGGTGTAGTTGACTTGCTCCACAACTGTAAATTTTTAGCTAAAACATCCTTTCTTCCTTTCATCATATTATGCAAATAGCCAGAGCACCATAATGAACATGATTTAAATGGTTTGCAGCTAAACGGTTATCATTTTGTAACATATGTTGCTACATTTGAATGTATGACAATAATCTATGCATTTATTACATGGTTCTCCAGGTGTTGAAATGAATATGAATGTGTGTAGTGAGGAAGATCCTGAAATACAGAATACTCAAGATAATAATGCAAATAATCAAGATATCTCAGAATCACATACTTTGCCCAGCTGTGCAGCTTTTGAGAATGGAAATTCATTGGTTAACGGTAAGCTCTCCCTTGGGAAAGTGCATTTAGGGCTGTATTCAGTGTATTACAGTTTATCACTGATTTTAATAGGGATTTTAATAATAATAATAATAATAATAATAATAATAATAATTTCTGATTTTTATAGCGCTTTTCTCCCTGTGAGACTCAAAGCTCTTTACAAATCTATAAACAGACATAAAATTTAAGAGTTAGGGTTTACTTTTAGCCAACTAGCATCCATCCTCTCTATGAGGTCTGCTAAGCAACTTTTGATGAGGCATGATTGGTCTTTAGTATCTGGAGCAAAGGAGAAGTAGAGTTGTGTGTCATCTGCGTAGCAATGATATCTTAGGCTGTGTCGACTGATGATGTCTCCCAGTGATAGCAAGTAAATTGTGAATAGCATGGGGGACAAGATGGAACCTTGTGGAACTCCGCAGGCTAATTCTGTTGGTGTCGATGATCAAGATCCTGATGTTACTGTCTGTGATCTACCAGTGAGGAAAGATTTAAACCAGTTAAGTGCCTTCTAGACCACAGATGTGCTGCAAGTGCTCTATTAAAATCCCATGGTCAATGGTGTCAAATGCAGCTGAGAGATCCAGGAGGATTAGGATGGAGTAATCACCTTTGTATCTCACCAAAAGGAGATCATTTAGCACTCAGACTAGCACTGTTTCTGTGCTGTGGCGGCATCTGAAACTTGACTGGAAAGGATCAAAGATGTTATAGCTTGATAGATGGGCCTCCAGTTGAGTCGCCACTACTTTTCCAATAATTTTCACCAGAAATGGAAGGTTGGATACTGATCTGTAATTTGCTATGCAGTCTGGGTCTAATGAAGGTTTTTTTAGGAGGGGTTTTACCACTGCTTCTTTTAGAGGATCTGAGAATTTTCCAGTTTTAAGTGAACACACCACTAATTTTGTGAGGGCTGGGGCAAATGTTTCAGTGCATGCAGATATAAGATGAGTTGGGGCAGGGTCTAAGTTACATGTAGTGGGGCACAACATTTGTATGGTTCTTTTAACTTCCTCTATATCCACAATTACAGTAACAGTAGACCATAAACTGGGGAAATCTGGCCTTCCACTGTAGTGGTTCTGGTGGTTAACTGGTTGGCCTGCTGTGACAGAGGAAAGTGATGGAGGAAATCTTGTCCGTGAAGACTGCAAATTCTTCACACTTATCCTGAGAAAAGTCAGTGGGTATTTGCATACATGCTGGTTTGCAGAGTCTTTCTACTGTGTGAAACATTTGTCTGGGGCTGTTGCGGGAGAGTGTAAATTCATGCAACAAAAATGAAGATTTTTTTCTTAGTTATCTTAAATTGATATTCATTGAGGTGTTTGGTAAGAGTGGCTTTATCCTCTGGGTCATGTGTCCTGCGCCACCTCCTCTCAAGTTTACAGCCTGTTCTCTTCATTTCTCTGATGGTGCTATCAAACCAAGGTGCATTGTTGTGAGTTTTGATAGTACGTATGCGTGATGGTGCAATGCTCTCTAGGATGTCTCTCATGGTTTTGTTGTAGAGTTAGACTAAGGAGCCGGGGTCTTCACAAGTGCCTATCAGTTTACTTAGATCTGTTTTTGATGTTACGTCGAATGGGGTCACCCCTTTTAATGAGCAGTGTTTGACCAGGTTCTGAGGCTGTGGTCTGGCCGATTGTGATCCAATGGAAAAGTGTATGGAGTGGTGATCTGACCATACAATTGGATTTACAGTTACTGGAGACACTTCTAGTCCACACTGGAACACTAGATCAAGTATGTGACCTTCTCTGTGGGTGGAAGTGGCAACGAATTGCATGAAACCTAGCGCACTCATCAGGCTGAACAGGTCCTGCCCAAGTTGGTATAGGGTGTCATCAATCCAAGTGTTAAAGTCTCCCAATATAATCTATCTAGGGTGTTCAAGGATTAAACCAGTCAAAATGTCTGAGAGCTCTTGAAGAAATCTCTTCCCATCTCCTGGGGGTCTGTAAATTAACAGTATCTGAAATCCTCTATCTATTGAGATGATAGCAGCTATGCATTCAAAAGATTGGGATGTGTGGACTGATGTTGGCCTGGGATTTAAGGATGATTTGATGCAGATCATTATTCCACCTCCCTTGCGCTCTTGTCTTGGGCGGTGGAACACTGTATAATTGCCTGGAACAGCTGCTTCTAGGATAGGCCCCACATTGTCATCTAGCTATGATTCTCTAATGCACGCTAATTCACATGTTTCAATAAGGTTGGCGATAATAGCTGTTTTGTTCTTTTTGTTCTTTATTGATCTGGCTTTGCACAGGATTGATCTGATAGGACAGTCTTGGGGTTTTGAGTTCTTGCTCTGTACTTTGAAAACTATGTGTCTTCTTATGGGGATCACACAAATAGGTTTCCTTGATTTGAATGTGCGGTTTTTGTGGCTTCTGGATTGAATCACTTAAATTGGGTTTGCAGGTAGAAATGGCTGAGTGGCTATGATAGTATCGGGAGATTGAACTTTATGTTTTGATTTTCCACCACAGCAGCCCCTGTGAGTGTCTTTGAAGATGGCAAGCAATTTTAGGGTAACCACTTGAGAGGGACTGAGTGGAGAGACCACTTTTTGGGGTTGTAGGGAATACATATATGAGACAGAATAGGTGATCATTCCCTCAGCAGTGAAAGGGTTAAAATATCCTCTGAGTTTTGCAGGAATGTCAGCTGTGGGGGATGATCACATTGTCCTGTTCTATAGGATGCAGGCAAGTGTGAGGTGTGGAATTTTTCACTTCAGGATGCTTTTTAGATAACAGATAAGAAATCATGCATGCAGAATAGATATTTCAAAACCAATGTGTTTCAGTGAAATATCTAGTTGTTGTTTTTTTGTTGTTGTTGTTTCTTTGTTTTTTTTTCATCAATAAGTTTTCAGAGTGTGTAGAAATGAAATCTGAGTGTTGCTGAATGGATGATCAAATCCAAAACCCAATTAACAACTGGAGGGGAGTATAGGTGATCATTCCTTCAGCATTCATAGGGATAAAATAGCCTCTAAGTTTTGCAGGAATGTCAGCTGTGGATGATGGTCACATTGTCCTGTTCTATAGGATGCAGGCTAGTGTGAGGTGTGGAATTTTGCACTTCAGGCTCCTTGGAGATAACATAGATAAGAAAGAGAGCATGCATGTCAGATTACAGGAGTTCAAAACCAGTGTGCTTCAGTGAAATATATATATGTATAAATATCTAAATATTTTATCAATAAGTTTTCTGAGTGTTTAGAAATTAAATTTGAGCATTGCTAAATGGATGATCAAATCCAAAACCCAAAGAACAGCTGGAGGTGAGTCAGTTTTATAGCTTCAATGTACCTTGTTTGTGGTGTTCCAGTGAAGATATCTCTTCTTAGCAGTGAGGGTCCAGGCAAAGTATATTTCAGTCTGCTGTGTATCTCAGTGTAGTAATGCCATCTGCTGAATTTTGGTAAATCCAGGTATGTGGAATGTGGAGTGGAGATTGTTCCTTGGAATATTTTTGGTGAATTTTGAAAGTAAGGAGGTTATAATGAAGGTTATTCCTGGAGAGGTCAGAAGCATAAGAAAAGTGTGGCAGCCAGCAGGGGCACTTATCTAACATCAAACTTAATGATAGGAAGGTCTCCCCAACACTTACCTTTACAATGCATTGTGATTGTAGTAATATTTGATCAGTTAAATACCTAATTTGGATCAAAAATATTTTATTTGTGCCCTATGGTGCAATTGGTATGCTACAGAATTGCTCATGTTAGGGCTGAAAACTGCCCTTAGTGGGGAATGGAAATTGATTTACTTTTGATTTTGCTGTTTCATTGTGATACTCTAAGAAACAACACCATACATTTCTCTTATAAACTGTGACACAAATAACCCCAAAATACTTGTATTGACAGGTAAAATTATCAATGGGGAATTTGGTCACACAAGCAGAGGCCTCCCTTTTGCTCTTCACCTCAACACTCATCACCTGCTCCCTTGACCCTATACCAGCCCACCTGCTTATTTCTTTGTTGTCCACATTAGTTCCCATGCTAATTTGTGTCTTCAAAATCCTCCCTTTCCTCTGGCATCTTCCAATCTTCTTTGAAACATCCAATAGTATATGCACCCAGCTTATCACAGTTTATCCAAAAAAAAAATCAACAAGCAAGATCTGCAAGCAAATTGGTCCCCAGCTGACCGTGTCTTGTCAGTTAGTCACACAGAATTATGGGGGTTTTGGACCAACCTCCTTCCTCCCTTTTTCTTCCCCAGAGTGCCCCCAGACTTCCCTAATACAGAGAACAAATGCCCTATCTAAAATATTCCCTAAACCAAGCTCCAGTTCCCCTTTTTTTGCCTTCTTTGTCTTTTCTAGCTCAAAAACATCCTGATTTCTCCTCTCGCAAACACAAAATGGCATGCTGTGAGAGCCTGACACCCTTTTTTATGCCTGTAGAAAAGAAAAGAAAACTTTCAAGCAGTGGGAACAAATTCAGTTTTCCCATTGATTTCAATGCAATGAGCAAGGCAAAAAAAGCGGGAAAATAGCACTTTTCGAGAGAAATTATTGCCAATGGCCATTATTCACTGATTTTGTTTCAAAGTGAAAGTTTTCACCCATCCCTAGTCGTAGCTATACATTTCCAACATCGACTGGGTTATATCCAACTTCTGGTCTTATCTTCCTTAGAGGTTATTCTGTTGCTGTCCAACTCCATCTCCTTTCCCGTTTTATGGTGAGAGGTTTTCCTTATGTGTTTTGGTCAAACCTTAATCAGTCCCAGCCTGGTAAATTTAAAGAGCTAGTCCCTATTGCTCTATGTTCGATATTCAAGCAGTCCCAGATGGCTACATTTTAAGGGTGAATTCCTACTGCTCTATGGTCAAACCTTAAGCAGTCTCAGACTGCTATCTTTGGTGGATCTGTTCAGTGTAAACTTAAATGGTCTCCATCTGGGGTCCTCACTGGGTCCTTTATCTGCTACCAACACCAGCGTGCATCTAATCCCATCCTGGTCAGGGTCCCAGCTAAACTGGGAACAGACATCTGTCTTAGTTGCCAGTACCTTTATCTGGGTTTTTCCTCAGCAAAGGATAGGTGCTACCTTCAACATTTCAGAACTATGCTCTCCAGCACTTCTATCCAGATACATTAGGGTCCAGACATTTGGATACCCAGATGCATACACAGTGGGTGTCAGAATTCCTTACTGTTGTCTTTTCCTGGATAACTCAGCTGAGCTACTTATCTTTCTTCTTAAATCCCTCACAACTGTCAAGGGCACTACAGCCTAGGCTGCAAGGCCACAGGCTGAATTCCCCACTTTGATGACTGGGGGCTCTAACTTGGAAGATACCAAAATTTGCACTTGCTTATAAGTATTGCTGTTGGAGCTGTTGTGCAGTTTCGTGGATTGAAGCTGAGTACTTTTAAGTCTCCTTATGAGGTATTATGCTCTCACTACAGTAAATCTCTTATGCCATTAATGATACACTTAAAAAGCGGGAGTTCATAGAAACAAAACAGAGCATTACACCTTACTGAGACCAGCTTTGTAGTCTTGTATCCAGCAGGGGGCAAGGATGCTGTGGTGGTCCCTGTGTTTAGCTGGGATTTTATTTTTATTTTTGCCTCTGTTTATGCCACGTCATACAGGGGGATAGTAATGGCAGAAGGAAAGCCAGAGTGAAAGTTGGTAATAAGTGTAGGGAATGGTAAAGGTGGTGGCGGTTGGCATTCTGAATGAAGGAGAGAGGTGTAGTGCATGGTATAAAGGATGAGGGTGGAAGAATGAGAGCGGAGTAAAAGAGCAGAGGAAAGGAAAGGGGTGAAAATATCACTTGAGACACTGTGCAGCCCTTCTCTGTTTACCTTGCCCCATATCTGCCTAGGTACCTGTCATCACTGAATGCATTATTTTTCTATAGATATGTGATTCCCTGCAAGCACACCTGGGAAGAATCTAACCATAATAGCCTCCTCTCGAGTAACGAGTCACACAGGCTGACTCAATCCAACATAGCCTCTCAAGCAATCTCTATTGAAGCTCATACTTTGAGTGAACCTCCTGCTGCTCTGTGGTTCTCAGAATGACTAACAATATTATATTTCACTCACCAAAGCATTTCTTAACCCTTTGAGTGCCAGAGGGTTATCCCACACTTTTCCACTCAATGCACTGGATACCCCTTTGGCACTCAAAGGGATAATGTCTAAAGTCTATTGGAAGTAATGTTAAGATCCTGTGCTCCATTTGAGATCCTGTATCATTTCCTTGTTAAAAATAATTTGTGCATAATTTATCATTCTCAAGTTTGTTTTGGTGGAATTTAATATGGGTAAAAAAATTTGCAGAATATAAATCCAAGTTTAGTAAATATGCCAGAAGGCAGTTAGTAGAAAAAGAAATGAAGGCTGTTAGATGTACATTCAACACCTGCTTCTCCAATTGATACTCTCCAAGTTGACCTTATTTTCCTTCATATTGATCAACAATCAATGAGTGAAAATGTGGGCAGCGTAGGGTATGAGAGGTTAAAGATACTATTCCTCCAATGTCAGAATTGATGAATTCCTTACTTCAACAGTTCAAGTATCTACATAAGAAATCAAATGACCTTGAAAATAGGCTCCTCAGAACTGACATTCATACATTAGGCCTTCCTTAAAAAAATGAAGGGCATAGCCTGGAGACCTTTCTAGAGACCTGGATCAAGGATACACTGGGCATGGAAGGTCTTTCATACACTTTATTGAGAGGGCTCATTGTGTCCCTATGCAACAGCATCCACACAGCTCATCTTGAGGGCCACTGATCACTAAAATGTTCAACTATAGGGATAGAGGCACTATCCTGCATTTCTCTCATGAAAAAGGTCAGATCTCAAATGAAAGCAATCAAGTATCCATATTAAGGAGGTGCAAACTTTTTCACCTCGAACTGATCAAAGGCAGAAAAATGTCACTTCTTGCTGAGCTCAGATTTTTCTTGGAAAGTGTAGAACATCTGCTTTTTCCCACCTAGCTCATTGCATTGAAATCAATAGTGTGACTGAATTTTCTCACACATTGAAAGTTTCCATTCCTTTTCCTCATGGCTAGTATAAAAGACATGTTAGGTTCCTGCAGCATGTTATTCTGTGTTTGTGAGAGGAAGAGAAAGCAGAACAATTTTTTAGCTAGTTAGGATAGACAAATAAAGAAAACTGGAGTGCAGTTTTGGGAGTCTTATAAGCAGGAAATGTGTTCGCTGTGCTTGGGAAGTCAGGTGGCACTCTGGTCAAGAAAGAGATTTAACTAAATACTTCCAAAATGTTTTGTGACTAAGACGAGACAAGCAGCTGCAGTCCAAGTTTCTTACTACTGACTGTTCTCTGTGTTAGAAGAGTCTGGGGTGTATGGAGAGAGCAAAGGAGATATAAACAATGTAATAACACTGAAATGAGGAGTTCCATTCTAGTGTTGATAGCACAAAGGAGGAAGGTGTAGCAGCTCAACCAACTGCTGTACCTGAGAGTAAAAATACCAGTGCTCAAAGTAGAAAATAATGTGATGAAAATCCCTCTAAGGGTAAAGCTAAAACCACATTGTTTGACTTCAAAAAGCCCAGAAGAATCTAAAATTAGGAAGAAGAAGAAGAGAAATATGCTGAAGATGACCTAATTACTGATGATGAGGGTGTTGATTTAGAATATATCTCTCCAGCATACTCTTCTTCAGATACACTTGAATTTGAGAGCGGGAGAGATGAGGAAATGGGCAGAAAAGTGTCTGAAAAGAAAAGTCTCAGTCTTTCACCACTGAAAAGGAGCAGTTTATTTATAAACTGTTTGAAAAATAAATTGGAAAGACTCTGGCCAAGTACAGATGCCTAAAAATACACAATTATCCTGACAGTCATCATCACCACTTCTCAGTTAAACCCACACCCAGCAACACACAAAGTAAACAGCAACACAAGTTATCAACATCCACAACCCTAGCTATGATGAGTGTTTCTACTGCTTGGAAGTGCAGCACCTTTGAAACCTGCAATATCTAACCTAAGTAGCCCCTTAGGAGCCCCTCAGTCTATGAAGTCTGCAGTACAGATATACTTCTCTCATGATCTAGAAGCTAAACATGTTGCTATCTGTTGTCTGTTTAAAAAGCATATGAGCAGGGGGAAAGCAGGATCTCAAGTAGGTACATCCTTATTGAGATCCCATCTGAAGTACAACCATAGGTCTGATTGTGATTGGGAGAAAACCCATCAGCATTTCAGTTGTGCCACAACTATCAGCAGCAGAAGTACTCCTAAAAGTTCTCAGGCAGATAATAGAAGCGCTCTTGAGGCGTCAGAGAGTGCACCAACATTTCCTATTCCTGCTGCAGGAGTATTATTCTGAGCTTGTTGGTGAGGTTGAAAAGAGTTTAGCCTGCCCACATATACTGCCACCACTCTACCATCTCACAAGTCATGTTGTTAAAGCAATAAAATTACACAGTTCTTCCACTATGTACTTCTAACCCACACATGCTGAGTTCTTAGGAAGGATTCAAAACCTACATAAAAATAATCCAAAAGTTCACCGGCAGAATATCAAACTTGCTAGAATGTTGGTGCTTGATATGCTGCACTTTTCTTTTGTTGAAAATAGAGACTGATGCCATGTGTCACACTCTGCTGGAATATCCACAGCTGCAGTTATTATTCAAGGATGGCTGTGCCAGTGTTACACAAGCAGGAGGTTAATATTGTGGGCAAAGGGCAAAGGAAATCAGCCTGCTTACAATGTTTTAAGGAATATGTTGCTTTAGGACTCAGCCTGCTCACAACTTTAAACTTCAGCTATTGATTTCTCCTCATCAACCTACAGAAGCATTGGTATTGTAGTGGAAAATCTTGCATTCATATAAAATATAGGCAAAAAACTGCAACTTTTTCATAGAAAATGTATTGTTGGTGAAAAGGCAGAATTTATTTTCTATGGGTGAGAATTTTCTCGGAAAAAGTTGACAGTTTTCTGTGAGAATTCCCTTGGGATTTTTTTTTTTTACTTTTCTACCATCCCTTTTCCTGGACATTTCTGTAGAGTACTGTGCAAAAGTCTTAGACAGGTGTGAAAAAATGCTGTGAAGTAAGAATGCTTTGAAAAATAGACATGTCAATAGTTTATTTTTATCAATTATCAAAATGATAATGAGTGAACATAAGAAAGATCTAAATCAAATCAATATTTGGTGTGACCACCCTTTGCCTTCAGCATCGATTCTTCTAGGTACACTTGCACAAAGTCAGGGATTTTGTAGGCAAAAATTATACCAAACAGGTGCTAATGATCATCAATGTAATATGTAGGTAGAAACACAATCATTAACTAAAACAGAAACAGCTGTGTAGAAGGAATAAAACTTGGTGAGGCGCAGCCAAACTCAGCTAACAAGGTGAGGTTGCTGAAGACAGTCTAATATCAATATTCATACACCATTGTAAGACTGAGCACAGCAAAAAGACACAAGGTAGTTATACTGCATTGGTTCACTTTTGAATGGTCACATGCAGAAGAGCATGCGACCATTCAACTCTTTCAGCAGGTTGCATGGCTAAGCAGCGCGACATGACAATCTTGCACTGCATGACAGCGCAAGATTGTCACATCACTTAGCCAATGGGTGTATGATGCAGATAAGTGTATTGTTTTATTTTTTGGCCGTCTTCACATCTCTGAATTGTTTGTGTCCTTCCCCTGGTTCTCAACCCATTTGTTAAGCACACAGAGGCAGCTGGTATACCTCCATGTGAGGCAGATAATACTCCGTCCAGCAGAAGGCACAGGCTAGCAGGCAGCAGGAAGAGGATGTATTATTATCTGCAGCACACGGAGGTGTGCTTAACAAATGGGTTGAGAACCAGGGGAAGGACACAGACAATTCAGAGATGTGAATATGGGCAAAAAAAAAAAAAAAATAGACTTATCTGCAGCATGCGCCCATTGGCTATGTGACGTGACAATCTCGCGCTGTCATGCTTTTTAGCCATGCGACCTGCTGAAAGAGTTGAATGGTCGCACGCTCTTCTGAGTGCAACCATTCAAAAGGATACCTACTGCATCAGTAAGGTCTCTCCAAGGCAGAAATTTCAAGGCATACAGGGGTTTCCAGTTGTGTTGTCCAAGCTCTTTTGAATAAGGCCAAAGAAACAGGCAATGCTGAGGACCGTAGAAGCAGTGGTTGGCCAAGGAAACTTACTGCTGCAGATGAAAGCCGCATCAGGATTAATTCTCTTCTGAATCGGAAGATGTCCAGCAGTGCCATCAGCTCAGAATTGGCAGAAAACAGTGATATCCTGGTACACCCATCTACTGTCCAGAGAAGTCTGATCAGTAGTGGTCTTCATGGAAGTCTTGCTGCCAAAAAAGCCATACCTCCAAAAAAGTCTTCCCTTACCTGCATACAAGGTAAAGTGACTCAACTATGCACAGGAATTGGGTGCAGAAAAATGGCAGCAGATGCTCTGGACTGATGAGTCAACATTTGGAATGTTTGGCAGTAGCAGAAATTTGTTCTCTGAATGGCTCAATAATGGTACAAGAATGAGTGTCTGCAGGCAACAGTGAAACCATGGTGGAGGTTCCTTGAAAGTTTGCTGCTGCATGTTTGCAAATGGAGTTGGGGATTTGATCAGAATTAATGGTCTCCTGAATTCTGAGAAGTACAGACGTATACTTATCCATCATGCAATACCATCAGGGAGGCATCTTACTGGCCTCAAATGTAATCTTCAACATGACAATGTCGACAAATTTACAGCCAAAGTCATTAAGAATTATCTTTAGTGTAAAGAAGACAAGGAGTCCTGGAAGTGATGGTATGGCCCCCACAGAGTCCTGATCTCAACATCATTGTGTCTGTCTGGAATTACATGAAGAGAGAGAATCAACTGAGGCTGCATAAATCCACAGAAGAACTGTGGTTAGTTCTCCAAGATGTTTGGAACAACCTACCTTCTGAGTTCCTTAACAAACTGTGTACAAGTGTACGTAGAAGAAATATTGTTTTGATTTAGATTTTTCTTCTGTTCACTCACTATCATTTTGTTAATTGATAAAAATAAACTATTGGTGTTTATTTTTGAAAGCATTTTTACTTAGAGCATTTTTTCACACCCATCTAAGACTTTTGCACAGTACTGTAATTCTATTATTTACCATTGGGTAAGCTGTACTTTTCCTTTCCCCACCCCTTCTTCTCCTCTCTTTTCCCTTTTTTGTCATTTGTGCTTGTTTTTAGCTATATGGGTTTGGTGATATTGCATTAATCAAACCTATTAGTGCTTTGTTCTTTTATGCATGTAAACTGAATAGTGCTCTGCTGTTAAGGGTGGTTCAAACTTCCACTTATAGTATGATTTTTAAGCATATAATTATCCCTAAAACTAAGGTGTAAACACTAGTACCTCTCACTAGGATAGGTGTCCGGGTGTGTCTAATTGATATTTGATGTTGTCTTATATATTTGACCTGAGAGGTGGGTTTGGATCTGCCTCTCTACCTGTCTGATGAGACAGAGTTGCTGGGGCATGGGTTAACAACTTCAGGAATTCCCATATAATGCTCAAATACACACCTCCTCCTGTTGGTTTGCAGGACATGTATTCTTACTAAATCAAAATAGACTGCTTATGTTCCTTTTATAAAAGGTTTGTGTTAACATATTATGCTATGTGAGGGGGTGCACATCCTTCAGAGTTTGGAATGAAAGTCTATATTTGTTGGGGTTGATGTAGATAGGCAGGGGAACTAGTTTGGAATTCACCATCCTTATCAATAAAAAACATAATGAGGCCTTCATATTTATGGCTTTCCAATCATGTGGCTCACTGCAAAAAAACTTGGACACCTCTGTTTTAGTACATATACCATCAAGTATAAGCCAGCATATTCAGATTGCATTAACTTTGCAATTGGTTGGTGTATATTCACAAACTCATTTCTGCCAGCAGGTACACTACTATCAGCAGGTACATTAACAATTAGACCTGCGCAAGAGTTTATGAAATGCTTTATACACACTTTCTCTCAGGTTTCAAAACTCACTAGGGAATGTCTGAATCCGCTACAGCTGCTCATTTTCTGCACTTCTTAAAACAGAAGCATCTGCACATATACACACTTCACAGCATGAGACATTAGCAATCCATAATACCACACCCTATAGCATGTGCAGGGAAATGGAGGAATTTCATGATGATGTCCCTGCCCCTTGTATAGCAATTATGAAAATCTACAGTAACAGAACACTCCAAAATGTCCATACACTCCCACAATGCCTTCCCCTTTGTGTTATTTATTTTCAACAAAATAGCTTAATACATAGGAAATAGACAGGCACAGCACACACGAGTCATTTCCTGTGCTATTTAAAGCAGAACCACATTCGTACCTTCCCCCTTTCCACCTTGACATACTAAGAAAAATCTGAGCTATTCTGAAGTAACTCTCCAGAGATGATATATAGAAACTCCCCACATATCCACTAGGGGCTTTTAACCCCTTGAATGCTAAAGAGGTCTCCAAAGCCTTCTGAAGCAATGTATTTGAGATATGTTACTTAAAGAGATAATATTTTAATTATTTGTCCATTACAATGCATTTGGTTTTCTCCAAATTTATCCCATTCTGCACAGTACATCAGCCTAATTAATTACAATATTTACATTCCTAGAAAGATAGCAGTAGCCAAAGTCTTTGGTTCTTATTGTATAAGCACAATCTTGCTGTCTATCCACTTTGTAATAATAAGAATTCATTTTATGAAAGCAAAAGGACAATTGTAAGTTAACCATAACACCTGTAAAATCATACTATTGACATGAAAATTAGCAATTATATAGAGGATATAAAGTTTACTTTAGATTAAATAAACCTCACATTATACAGTTGTGATATCCTATTGTTTACACAAGTGCATGTAAAGGAAACTTTTCAGAATATAATCAACAACTTAATTTATCTTTCCAAACTGTATTGGCTTTCATTTAAAACAATTTATCTATGTTGACGTACTTCAATGAACTTTTGAGCGCATGGAAACTTTGCTCATTTGATAAGGCATCTTATCTACGTGCCTTTAATAGAAGAAGAAAGATGAATCACTGATGCCGTGGCCCTAGATCAAGGCTTTTCATTGATATTGCATTGTAATCAGGGTAAATGTGTTTTTGAACTCTTTGAATACTGCAGTGCCTATCATAGCTTTATCCACTGTGAGGCATTTTTACAAAGTGTTACTTTGCATGTAGTGAACTTACATCTTCAAGGTTCCAAAGTTTATGCAATCAGTTTATGCTATTGCTCCACAATATGTTGGATAGTGGAGATTTGCTGTGTTTTAGAGGCATTAGGACATTATTGCAGGTGCAATATTTATCACAGATTTTATCTTGGTATTTCCCAACCTTCTATAACATTACATAGTAACTTAGCTGCTGAGATGGACAAAAGACACATGCCTATTCATCAAGTTCTACTTTGCCAGATATCCATTGTTGATCCCCATAAATACAAATAAAACCCAAATAGTTTTAAATTAAGTCAATTCATTATTTCTTATAGAATGTATAATCCAGCCTGCCATTGACAATTTGCAAAGACAGTGAAGATAAAATAATGGAAAAGTATGCCATCACCCCTGCCCCAGTTAAGAAGTGCTAGTCAGCTCAGAAGTCTGGTCATACATCAAGCGTGGCTTTAGGTTTTTGGCAGCCTCTGAAGACACCCGTGTGTCAGGCCAAATGCATTAGGCTTTAGCCATCTGCGATTTTGTTTAGAATTAAATAATAAATACAATAGCTGTATGAAAATCTAGAATTTCTCTTTCATCACTGAAGTCTCTGGCAAGAAGGAGATACAGTGATGGATTAGATGGGCGCAATAAGACTACCAACACCGCTGCTACTAAAGTGGAATTACCTTCTTTAATGCCTTCACCTAGTCGATGTGCACAGAGTACTCCGCTTTCAACATTGTGTCTACTATTTGACAATAATTTATAGACTAATACTAAATATGTTTTCTGAACCTCTAATACTGAAATAAATTTGGAAGTGAGTCTGTTGTGGCTATTTACCTTGATACACAATTTGATCATCTCAAGATAACTAACATTCTTTATATATAATATAAATGTTAATTATCTGGGGGGAAGGTCACATGACCTTTAATACATTATAAGGGTTCAAATTATGTAGACACTCTTAGTCAAAATGGTGTTTTGCTTATAAGCTACCAATCGCTATAAGATGAAACAGCTTGACATTCTGTTAAATAAAGACGTTCATTTAAAGTGACATTCACACATTAGCTTAAAAACTAAGACACAGCTATGTTGTACGAATGCCTCACTATATAAATATGGGTATCTTTTGAATACACATTATAATATGGACTTTTTCGCATAATTTATGACAAAGACATTTGGTAGCTATATAAAATTGCTCATCTTATGCCTAAATAAATTACATCACCAACTGATTGATATAGTAGCTGGTTGGATAATCTTCATATATCGGTTGATTATATTTATGCGTAATGCCCAAATGAGGAACATCTATTAACCCCTTAAGGACCAAGGATGTACATGTATGTCATGGGGAGAACATGCTTAAAGGACCCATGATGTTCATGTACATCCTGGAATTCAGGGGTCCCAGCCTGGCTGCATGCCGTTCGGGAACCTCTGATTCTAGTATGACAAAAAAAAAAGCTCTGTGGTCCTTAAGCGCCGGCCAGAGGGTAAGAGGTTAAGGAATATTATAAGTTGGTGATAATGTTGCTTGTAATTTCTATATGTTACTGACTCAAGTTACAATAGAGATTATAAACTTTATTACTATGGATGCCATCACTGGCAGTGCTCAAATGAAGAATATCTAATAAGGGATTTTACCAGTTGGCAACAAAAGTGCTTGTATTTTCACCTCATATAAGCTACTATACATTTGGAAACTTTTTCACTTTAGATGTAATACTATCTATATGCTGGTAGTGGCACAGTGAGTAATAATAACTGCCCCTCAATAGTATACAAATAGCAAAAGGCTAGTAACACCTCTGGTTTCTGTGTGTTGTCATTTGAGAATTTTAATTGTCTTTGTTTTTAATAAATTTGTGCCCAATTTGTTTCTAATGACCAAATGAAGGTTATGCTTTACTTTGTCTAAGGACTAATTCTACTTTATGGAAACGGAGTGCTTATGTGATGCTATCTTTTCTTTTGTGGTTATAATATAGTAATTTGTATCATGGCACCTCCTTTTCTGTTGAACATGTAATGACAGGAAGGACTGATTCTTGTATCTAATAAGCGGAGGTGCGGAAATATCTTCTCTTAGTATTTCTAACATTGCCATTTGATTTTGTTTACATGCGGTAATGGTACTGTATAAGCACTGTGAGGCCTTTTGACCAAGTGGGGCCTAAAGCATCCATTTATTCTGCTTATATTGTTGCATCACCACTGTCATAGATGCATTTACCAATGAAGTGTGGATAAGCTGAATTACCACCTCTCTCAGATCCTTTACCTTGCCACACTGAGCAGTATTGGCTAAAGCTATATACCAATCAGCAGCAATCACTGGAGCATATGTATAAAGAGAAAAGAGGAGCTATTTGGAGGTAAACCAACTGCATCATAGGAAAAAAAAGTCAAAAGTCAAAATCTACAGTGATTTAAAGTGCCTTTTTAGCCCTTTGAGTGCAAAGCAATGTGTTGCATACCCCTCTGGCACTCAAGGGATTAACATCTTGAGTCCTATAGGTCTCCAACACATTGTGGCAGATGCACTAAGAAGAACAGGGCGATTCTGAGGAAAACCAGTTGTTTAAATAAACATTTTCAAAAACTCTATTTTATTTAAAGAGGGCTTTTAACCCACTCAGTGCTCGAAAGGTCTCTAAAACATTCCTTCCTGCAATGGAGACCTTTCTAGCATTCAAAGAGTTTAAAGTCCCTTTCAAAGAAATGTGAATTTTATTTGTCCCCGATGGTGAAGATGGTTTGCCCCAAATTTTTCCAGTTATTTTTAGACCAGCCTCTATGTACTCTCTAGCATTCAGGGAATCAATGGCTTGATGCAAATGCTGGAGTTAAAACCAACTTGAAGAAAAAACTGCCTTCACAAGTTAACCAAGACCAGGTAACGTGAGATTCAAATCTTCCTTACCTGGAAGGGTTAACGTGCAACGACCTACAAAACACACAGAAACTAAAAAACTGGAATCACCTAAAATCTGACCTCATCTCCATCAAAAAACACACACTAAATAACGTGAGAAACGTCCCAATTAAAGAAACCAGCAAACGTCCGACATTACCTAGTGCTCCAGCCAATCACAGCACCCCAAAGTATCAAGTTCAGTCGAATAAACTATATATAGACCCAAAATAACCGACACACCTTTGTCTTATTTGGAGTTCCACAAGCTAGATCTCAGGACCCAGGAGCAGAGGCTAGAGAAAGAGAGAAAGGGAGTTTAGGCGCACACATACAGGTAGGAGTTGGAGAGACTGACAGCACACATAGCAACACATAATACACTTTTGTACATACCAAATACACGCATTCAAACACACACACACACACACACACACACACACACACACACATAGCCCATACTTTTTTTTGTTAGCAAAACACATACACTTTTATCCTTTTTTTTTTTTGACAGTGTGAGTCTGTGAGTGCAAGTGAGTGAAAGAGAGTGAGTGAGTGAGTGAGTGAGTGAGTATGTGATGGCCTGACTGAGTGCCTGGGTGTGAGTGGGTGAGAGGAATGGGGAGGAGAGGAGGAAAGAGAGGTGGGGAGAGTAGGAGGAGAGGAGGAAGAGGAGCAGGTGGGCATCCCCGGTCAGGGTAGGGGAGGAAGAGGGAAATCCCTGGGGAGGAGGGGTAGCCATGCCAGAGTAGGCACACAGAGAGCAGGGCCAGAGCCGACAGTGGGATGAGGGGTACGTCAGGGGGGCACCTAACACAGTCAGGACCAGCACAGGCAGGGCTGGAGAGCCAAAACCAGGGCTCCCAAAGAACCTCTGGTGGTGAGGAGGACAGGGTGAGAGACCCAAAATATACGGTGAAGGAGAACCTGGTTCTGGTGGAGGCTGTCATCCACAGGTTGAGGATCCTGTTCCCAGGGTGAAGGTCACCGGCATGGGGCCAAAAAGAAAGTTGCATGGAGGGAGGTCCTTGCTGCTATTAATGCCATGTCCAGCTGTAGTCGGTCACTGGAGTCCATAAAAAAAATGTGGAGTGACTGTAGGGCCAAGATAAAGAAGAAGATGGGACAAGGGGCCTTGCATGCTGCCGTCACAGGGGGTGGTCCGCCCCTGTGTATGGACTACAGAGAGTGGGAGGAGGCTGTGCGCAGGACAATATCTGCTACATCGGTGCAGGGGATCCCTGGATGGAGTGACACCGGTAATGAAAGGAGCCTCCAGTCAACCGGTAAGTGCATCAAGGCCTACACACACATCACACAAATCTTGACACCTACCAGACAAAGGCCAACACAGTGACACCTGAACACATGGACAGCATTCCACATCACAATTCAGCAACACAGCTTGGAGGGACGTCAAACAAGAATAAAATACTTGACAAACCCAGCGTGAATGGTAATGGTCAAGTCCCTGTTTAACTCCCTTCATACTGTCTACAACAACATCATGCACAGCACATAAACAATGCACACCATCATGTTTGAGGCAAAGATATGACTGTTATGTGTATCACAATGTCATACATCGAGTGAAAAAGAGGTCAGCACATAACCCCTTGAGTGCCAGAGGGATAAGCAATGCATTGTTTGACAATACATTGGCTAGTCCCATGGCACCCAAAGGGTTATAGGAGATAGCAAGGAGAGGAAATGACGTGTTCTGGAGTATTGTTACTGCATGTCAGGCCTAGGCGTTGTACGTGTAGGTAGTTAGTCCAAGTTGAATGTAGTCAAGGTTCAGCTTTCTGCATCATATGTAGCCTGCAGAGTGTGGATGGCTAGGGGGCATTTACCGCCATTACCATTCTACAGGACACATGTGATTCACAAGGATCAGCCATGCCATGGAGACATTCACTAGGGGGTAAGAAAGAGGTAACAATGTGTACATGACAACTGCAGTATAATCATGTTTGCAATCCCTTTGTTAGTCTGTGGAGACAAT
The DNA here is from genome assembly GCA_037306005.1 of Rhinophrynus dorsalis. Taxonomy (NCBI): domain Eukaryota; kingdom Metazoa; phylum Chordata; class Amphibia; order Anura; family Rhinophrynidae; genus Rhinophrynus; species Rhinophrynus dorsalis. The sequence goes on from CM074719.1 coordinate 384,766,365, forward strand.
GCACTGATATGTCAACAACCTGGGACATATCGGTGCTTAGGCTCCGTAGCATAACATAGGAAAAAGGAGAAGTAATCTCCAATATTGCTGAATAACCTTGCCTGCGTTTACTGTGTGTTTGGATTTCAGCTGTCCTGGGGTGTTTTTTGATGTGTCCTCCAGCTGATTGGGTTGTTGGGTTCCGCAGTTCATGTTTGTTGGTGTGCTTGCTGTGTCTGTTATTGTTGCTGATATCATTGGTTGTACTCTGTAGTCATTGGTCATCACTGGTGCATTGATGTGTTCAGAGGCCCTAGTGTGTTTGATGTTGAGGCCTAGGTGTTGGACATGCAATGGGTTAGTGTCACTCAAGGTGTTATGCTTAATTTTTGTTCCCCACATGGATCCTGATGATTGGGGATAACGAGGAGGTATGCCTTGCCATCCTAACCTTTCAGGATACACATGATGATCAAAGCTACACCACTGTAGGTTAGTAGAATCAATGTACGGGATCATGTCAAACTCACTGATGTGTGTTAGGATGGTAACCAATGCATTGCAAAACAATGCAATAGATACCATCATGCCACTCATCACTTCAAATGTCAATGTAACATTCTTGCAGCACTCCTGTCATAGCTCACATAACTAATTATATCATGTTATTTCCCCACACAGCATACATGCCATCCCATGCGGAGGACTAGGGAGAAACCTCCAGTGAGGAGCACACCACCTCCAGGGCGCAGCCACCACCATGTCCACCACACCAGCAGCAGCAGCAGTGGTCTCACTATGGCCCACAGGGCCCACTGCAACCACACCAGCAGCAGCAGCAGCATCACTATGGCCCCCAGGGCCCACTTCCGCCACCACCACCACGACCACCCATGGGAAAGCACTTGATACCAGTGACAGTGTCAGTGCCACCTCTGGGACAACATCATCCAAAACCCAGGCCCCAGCCTCACATGTGGCATGACACAATGCAGGAGGAGGGGTTTGAATGGCTACTGGAGTATGAACACTTGGGACTAATCGGCCAGCCACAGTGTCCTGAGGCCCAACACATTTTCAGCCCACCCACACCACCCATACTGTCAGGGGGCAGAATGTCATAGGGGAGTGAAGGGTCCGGGGATGACTTACACATGTCCCCACACTCCCCACACACAGGTTCTTAACCTCATGAGGCTGTCCAGGTGCCTCCACTACCACCAGCATCTCCACTGCCTGAGGAGGAGTCAGTGCAAGTGCATCGGCCATACACACCCCCAGCCTCCACACCCTCAACTCTGGTCACAGCCACGCCTACAGCGGTACTGGATGCAGAGTGCATGGCCATACAGAGGGAACAACTGGGGGAGATCAGGAGGTGCACAAGATCCCTCAGGCGGATGGAGAGGAACATTGAGCGCATCAGGGAGGGCATCAGGGCCATTGAGGCCCAACAGATGATAAGCAACAACCAGCAGCTCCAGTTCCAGGCCCGCATGCTGGATGTCCTTGGCCACATGCTGGTCGAGATGCGTGAATCAAATCGCCACAAGAACCAACGCCAGGACATGGCACAGACATCACATGATGGGTCCAGTAATGCCTCTCCAGCCAGCACTGATCCACCACCCCCACCCCCAACCACCAGACCCCCTCGGGTAACCTGGTGCAGTCAGAGGGAATCCCCCTCTGCAGCACCCCCCACCAGCCCCACCCGCAAAAAAGAAGAAGTAAGGTCAACCTTATCCAGGCCCCTTAATAAATATTTGCACTTCTTCATAACATCTGTGTCCATGTATGTTTCCTTTTCAAGATGTTGTTTGTTGGTTTGGCAGAGTTGTCTCCAATGCATTGCAAAGCTATGCAGTGAACACATGCATGATTAAGTCAAATTCTTTTACAGCAGGGTTGAACACACACATCACATACAGAAATGTTTGTACAAGTTCAACTCACAGACATAGCAAAGCCAAACAACATGAGGGTGTTTCTCCATGATGTGACTTGAACTTGAACAACATGAACACATTAGATAGATCAACGGATCAACAACATGAACACAATTAAGGGGATGGTAATACTTAACATATTTAAACAAATATGTAGTAGGGTTCATGCCCCTGAGTAAAACAAGGGAACTCCCGTTGCTGAAGGTATCTTATTCAAAAGTAATTTCAGCTCAAAGTTGAATTTAATAGATGAAATATCACAGTGGCATGGAATTGTCAAGTGGCGCTGTTGCTACACCATCCTATGGAGATTTATGATGCTGGACCAGAGCTGTCCATAGGATGGTGTAGCAACAGTGCCACTGTATAATTCCAGGTCACAGATATTGCATCTGAAAATTAAACTTGGAGCTGTAATGACATTTAAATTAAATACCTTTCAGCAGTGGGAGTTTCCTTGTTTTACCAAGGGGGATAAACCCTACTACATATATTTTTAAAACCTTTTAAGTATTACTATCTCTTCAATACCCCAATGAGGGAGAGGTAATCAATGACACAAGACAGTCATATATGCTGATATGTTTCATTGACATCGACAATAACAGGTGATCCTCATGGACATGGATTCAACGTGTGACAGGGACAAACATCTGACCCATGAGGGTTCATGCCATGGATGCCTGCAGGAAGTGAAAACAAAATTGTAAACTGCACTGTGAAAACAACAGTCATGCTATTGCTGAACCATCATCATACCCTTGAGAGCCAGTGGGGTTATCACGGTGCCTGTGATTGCTGCATTTCCTTGTCAGTTACCTGTAGGGGGCTCTCCATTGGCTGCCTGCCTTCAGCCTGCCCTGTGTTGCCTATTTAAACTGAGCTTGGGCACCCTTTGGTTGCCCTTTCGTGTTGTCTCTATGCTGCTTGCATTTGCATTGAGTTTCTGAGTTTCCTGGGCCATTTCTCTGTTCCTGCTCGTCTGTGATCGCCAGAGTTTCTGATTACCAGTTCCCTGGTTCCTGCATCCATTCCTGATCCAGTTGAGGTTGCTGTTCCTGCTGCTCTTTCCTGCCACCATTCCTGATCCGGTTGACTGCCCGTAGACCTGTTTCCTGTCCATCCTCGGCTGGGTTCCTGCTCCTGGATTGCCTGCAGTGTGCTGGTCTCCTTCAGTCGCCCTGGTGACATTTTCATTCACTTGTTCCTCTCTCCAGTACGCGGTTACTGGTTCGCTCCACATACAACCGGCTGCTGTTGCACCGATAGAGTTCTAGGCTTACTCCAGTACGCGGGTACTGGTTTGCTCCATGTATAACTGGCTGCTGTGACACCAGTAGAGTTCTGGTTACTCCAGTACGCGTGTACTGGTTTGCTCCATGTTAACCGGCTGCTGTGGCACTGGTAGAGTTTTAGGTTACTCCTGTTCGCTCCATGTATAACCGGCTGCTCGTTGTCATCTGTCAGCACCGGTGGTGATTGGGTATCTCCAGTACGCGGGTACTGCTCCGCTCCACATACAACCGGCTGCTGTCGCACCGGTAAAGTTCTAGGTTTCCCCAGTACGCGGGTACTGGTTCGCTCCATGTATGACCGGCTGCTTACTATCATCTGACAGCACCGGTGGTGTTCGTGGTTTCTCCAGTACGTGGGTACTGGTTCGCTCCACATACAACCGGCTGCTGTTGCACCTGTAGAGTTCTGGTTTCTCCAGTACGTGGGTACTGGTTCGCTCCATGTATAACCGGCTGCTTACTATCATCTAACAGCACCGGTGGTGTTCTAGGTTACTCCAGTACGTGGGTACCGGTTCGCTCCATGTATAACCGGCTGCTTATTATCATCTGACAGCACCGGCGTTGGTTGGGTACCTCCAGTAGGCGGGTACTGGTTTGCTCCATTCAGCCGGCTGCTTGTTGCACTGGTAGAGTTTCCTCCTCCAGTATGCAGGTACTGGTTCGCTCCATGCATAGCCGGTTGCTGTTCAGTCCTAGACAGCACCAGTAGACTTGTTGTTCCTCCAGTACGCGGGTACTGGTTCACCCCACATATTAACCGGTTGCTTGCTGCGTATTCCTCATCACCGGTAGAGATTGTGTTCCAGTCCAGGCTGCCTTGCCCGGTATTGGTAAGGCCGGTAGAACCTATTCTACATTGTACCAACTTAAGGTTGCCTTACCCGGTAGTGGCAAGACCGGTAGAGCCTATAACTATTCTTTGTACCAGTCTCCAGGCTGCCTTGCCCGGTATATTGGCAGGGCCGGTAGAGCTTATAACTATTCGTTGTACCAGTCTCCAGGCTGCCTTGCCCGGTATATTGGCAGGTCCGGTAGAGCCTACTACTATTTGTTGTACCAGTCTCCAGGCTGCCTTGCCCGGTATATTGGTAAGGCCGGTAGAACCTTTTCCATCTGTGTCATCTAAGGTTGCCTTACCCGGTATTGGCAAGGCCGGTAGAGCCCGTGTTACATTCCGTATACCACTACTCTTGCTACTATGTATTGACATTAAATGTTATATGTGTATGCTACCCATATGGGTATCCATTAAACTTTTCAATAAAGTTGTGTTTTATCTTAACTCTGTGTCTGAGAGTCATAACAAACCGTGACAGGGGTACACAACACATTGCTCAGCAATGCTTTGAAGATCTTCGTCCATGGGTTAACCTTTTGTCATTTGACATGGAGTAGACAATTCATTTCTTGTCAATGTGTTGTGTAGGCGTCATGACCATATGACTTTTGGATGAAGGGAATGGCAAGCAGACATATGTATGTGTGACTGGCCAACCACATCAGTGTGTGTGAACCAAGACCCAGTAATCAGTGGATCTATTTAATGGATCTCGATTTATACTTATGAGGTGTGTGCTCTGTGTCCACGTGACACACATACATATGTCTGCTTGCCATTCCCTTGATCAGAACATCATGTGGTCATGACGCCTAGACAACACATTGACAGGCAATGGTGTGGCATATTCACTATGCTACACACACACAAACAGGTCAGCATGGTGGGCCTTGCAACCTGACTCACAGATCGTTACAGATACCATAGCCAACACCACACACCATAACCATCCCCATTCTGCTCCATTGGGCATTGCCCAACCATTGCTCACATGCAAGGTGAGTCCATTATCCCCCAAACCCTTGAGTGCCAAAGGGGTACACAACTGATTCCCTTGCAAGATTTTGTGTACACCTCTGACAATCAAAGTGTTAACACATGTAATTCCAGAGTTGTATCCAATGCATTGCATGTCATTGCATTGGATATCCCTCTGTGGCTCAAAGGGTTTTACCAGTGTCATGACCATGTTCCAAATGGTAGATGGAGTTTTCCATCAGTACAACATAGTATGTTATGTACATGGCCAATCTGGTGTACCTTTGATCCAAGGTTGAGGGATGATGTCCTTGACATGCTAGAACTGTGTCGATGGGTCATCCTGTGGAATGGAACAGATGGTTATTTTTGGTGTGCATGTGTTTGCATGCATTGCACAAGCACAACCATGCTCACACATGCATGTTACTCACGGGTGAAGTAGTCCCTGATGATCCTGGTTCACATTTGTGTCCTGCCCAACAGAACCTCCTTTCCATCAATGGGAACAGGGTCCTCCACGGGCTGTTGTGACTCAACATCCTCCACGAGATATATGTCCATATCAATGTTATGTAATAGGGCATCTGAGGAGGGTGGACTGTCAGGTTTCAACAGCAGTAAGGTGTTGTCCATGAGCAGTCATGTGGTCCCAATAGACCAATGGTAAGGAATGTGTTATACAGGTGATTGTTTGCTGGTGTGTCCGTGGTTGATGGTGTGATGTGTTGTAATTGGTATGTACCTGTCAGGTGTGTGTTTTGGCTCCATTGGCTGTTAAGGTTACATGGGTGAGCTTGATTTATTTTTTGTGTGTCTGGTGTGCATGTTGTGTGTTAACCCCTGTTGTTCCAGGGTGCATTGTGATGGTTTATGTTGTGCTGCTTTGTGTCCCCCCCGTCCCTGTGCGGTTGCTGTATTCTTGTTTGTCTGTGACTTGTTTGTATGGTGTAGGCCAGTGGTTCACAACCAGGGTGTCATGGCTTGTTAGGGTGCCATGTGCACCAGCTCAGGGTGCATCACTTTTCCAGTGTTGCTATATTTTGCATTAGTAATTCGTAATAATCATTTTACACATTTTTTGGGGAGATGTGTGTATGGGACATATGATGCACTATATTTTCCTCATTGTCACTGACACAGTGAGACCTGATGTTAAGCAAATGTTATTTTCTGTTTGGGGATTTCCTTGTGCCTTCAAGGGGTGCCCTGGAACATCAAGATTGCATGTTAGTGGTGTCTTACATGGAGGGGTTGTGGACCACTGTTCTAAGCCTTGTTGCTGTATTTGCTAGGCATTGCAGGGTTAATATTTGACCTATGTATGCTTGGGTTCTGACCTTGAATTACCTGCTTCTCTGTTTTGCAAAAACACACACATAGAGGGAGCCCAGTAGTGCCTGTTATCTCTTAAGACACAATCAATGTTGAAATCTTCAAAATATACTCACAAATGTGGTGGTTGTGGAAAGGCTTATGCTCAAACACAACAAACGAGCCTACAGAGAATTTGACCTGTCTCTGTTCAGGTGATCTCCAATAGAGGAATACAATCCACAAGATGCTGCTTCTCTTCAAGATTGTTTGTTATTTTAATGTTTAAAACATTTTTAACCAAAGAAAATTATATCTTAAAACACTTTTACATAAAATTAAAAATAAATTAAAGAAATACAATTGGTGGTGTATCTCAACACTGTATTTCATTTTTTTCATATCTAAGAAAATAAAAATGTATTTAATCTAGAAACATGAATTACTATAAGCTTTTTAAAAGGTTTTTGTTCATACCATTGTTAATAATTTGTGATAGTTTACAGAAATACTATTATAGATTTGAAACATGAAATTTGTGTTTTTCAATTTAAACTAATACCGCAGTCTCATACACAATATTTATACAATGACAAGTATATCAATAGATTTCTTCACATTAAATATTTCTTTGAACATGAATTTTGAGAAAACCAGCTTACGTTAAAGTGTTATCAGCACTGCTAAAATTATCATAGATTACCTTGTAGGTTAAACATTTACATCATAGTGTTTTCTTACCTAATACTTCCATACATTAGCAAAGGTCATGCAATAATATTTCAGGAAGTCAAGTCAGGAGGTTTACTACTGAAACAATTTCTTGGAAGTGTGTTTCTGTGTCTTGGAAATGCAGAGCCTCCATCATCAAAAAAACATTATACGATTTACATATCTATTAAGATACATGCTTGTCAGAAAATGTCATATATATGAAAATACCCAGAATCTTTTACATGATTCTTTGTATTTTGGTAATTCTAGGAAACAATAATAAAAAAAAATACATTACTCAAAATTGAACACAAACAGGCCTAAATCAAAGTATAAACAGGAACTATAAATAAAGATTAACTTTGAATATAGATGTTAATTTCTTGCTCTTTTGTATGGAGATAAATATAAAGTGGATCTGCTACCTACCAGCTTTTAGTCTCATTCATATTTAGAATTCCTATGCAGTGTGCTTTTTGTTTTTTAATCAGTTCAACAGTTTTAAAGATTTTTTGTTTAATTGTTGGAAAAACAAATCTGAATAGAATTATGTGCCCTGACCTTTCTGCATTATTAATTATTCTCAAGTCCACAAAATTACCCCCATCACCTTCTTAGGTGCCTAGAAACTAACAGTTTCCACTAGACTGAGGTGACTCAGAGTGAGATAGCTCAATGGTAAATGCCCTGACTGCAGATTTGATTCCCGGCAGGGTCAACTCAGCCCTTCATCCTCCCAGAGGTCGATAAATGAGCACCATTGATTGGGTAATAATAACCTCTATTATTTCAGCTGCCGATTTGGTTAATTCCGAAATTGTGCACTGAAAACACTTTGAGTCCCACTGGGAGAAAGGCTCTATATAAATACTAGTTATTATAATTATAGAGGGGTGGAATAAATGAATGGGGATGAATAACCATGTATATCCTTTAAAGGTGGAAGCTTATACTGAGGGGAGGATTTGGAAAGGTGAGATAAGGGTATGTGTGCCCCATTTATATATGGTTCTTTTATTTTGATTTTTTATATATTAAATTTACATCAAAGTCTAAGATCATTACTATATATAGCGATACTGGTTCTAAGTGCACAAATTTGATACATCATTTTATTTTCTGCACATGGATATAAGTATAGAAATCATGAATCATTCTAGAGAATATTGTCACTTTATTGCATACTGGCACACATGCTCTACCATCTTTAATAACTTGATGCAAACAAATCCCAAGTGTCTCACATTTAAAATTTTCAGGCAGATTGATTTATTTAATACCAATTTCCTCTGCATTTTGTTAATTCATGGTGTTAAATAAGTACAGAGGAATGGAACCCCCCAAACTGCCACACTGCCCTCCCCTTTTCACAAGTGTCATAAATAGTAGAATGTTCAGCATAAATAGATGAAGGCAGATGCAGCTCCAGCAAATTGACTCCAGTACATATTTTAGAGGGGAATCATATAGTATACCCCAACAGTATAATATGTGCCTCTTGTTCCTTTGCTAAACCAATACAAACATATATGTTTATTGCCTGTGAAACTATTTAGACCTTGAAAGCATCATAGTCACTTAAATACCCTTCACCTCCCCCACACTCACATACTTCCCCCCCTTAACCTTTCAGATGCCAAACAGCTTGTAACGCATTGCTGTGAAATGTGTTGTAAGCTACCTGGCATTGGTGGGGTTAACTATGTAAAAAAGCAAGTGTACAACACTCCACTAGCCTAACCAGACCCACCTTTAACCCCACCATTGCTGGACTGGCTTTCCAGCTGGTCCTGCAAAGTAGAGTTTAAACATGATGAACATTAATCATTTGTTGAATATAAGGCCCAAATAGTCTTACATAAATATATGGAGTTGTAAGTAAAGTTATCCCTCCCACCTCTCCATCCTGTGCAGATAAGGATGGAGAGTATTTCAAAATAAAGTGGGACTTTACTTCCCTTCTATAATTAATTAAATGAAAAAATGGGTTACTTTCACCCAACTTTTTAAGTGAAAATACATATATAATAGATAAATATTTGATACACAATATATATATTATATATATATATATATATATATATATATATATATATATATATACATGAGGGGGTGCTGATAAGTATTGAGCATTACCTAGAAAAAATTGAGCTAGGAAGCTGGAACTGCCACACTATTCTACATATTCCCCCAGGAAGTCAATGCAGTTGCGACATCTGTCCTGCAGCTTCTTAAGTCCCTGCAAATACAATTCTTCCGACTGCTGGTGTAACCACTCATTTGCAGCATCAGTTGCCTCTGGAACACTCCCAAATCGTTGTCCCTTTAGGTGTTTTTTGAGATTGGGGAACAGATGATAGTCAGAAGAAGCCAGGTCGGGTGAATAGGGTGGATGGGGCATTACTGGAAAGCCTAAGGAGGTCAGATTTGCCATTGTTTCACCTGCAGTGTGTGATGAGGCATTGTCATGCAACAGGATGACACCTTTGGAGAGCTTTCCTCTACGTTTTTCCATGATGTTTTGCCTCAACTTCATCAGTAAAGCACAGTAATATGTTGCATTGATGGTTGCACCCTTTTGGGGGTAGTCCACCAGCAGAACTCCCTTCTTATCCCAAAAAACTGTTGCCATTTGCTTCTGCACTGACCTTTGCACACGGAATTTCTTTGGCCTGGGGAAACCATGGTGCCTCCATTCCTTGGATCATAACAGTAGATCCATGTCTCATCACCAGTTACCAGTTTGTCCAAGAAATCTGACTCATTTCTTGCAAAATGTTCCAAAACAGCCACCAATGTCTCCACACATGATGATATATATATATATATATATATACATATATAATTTCATTAAAAAGAAAACCTAATGAAAAATGACAAAAATACAGTAAAAGAAATTAAGAAGGGACCCTCATACACTGGCCAGGTGAAAAAAGAAGAGATTGATATGGGGCCCAGCCAGGACCCCTTCCTCTGCTCTCCCTAGAGGAGAAGTTGTGGCAAATAAATATAGGGTTCAGAGACCCATATTAATTTAATAAAAAACCTGGAAGGTGTTCCCAGATAGCCATCTTGATGTTGGAGGTCCATTGGTATCTGTGATCCCCTGGTCCTCCATATCATTCACCGAAACAAAGAAAAGAAATGTAGAAAATCCCCAACAAAAATGGCTTCATGTTTGCTGCTAAAAATAAAATACAGTACCCCTCCAGTCCTTCCTGGGCCATTGAATATGCAATGTGTGACCCCTTATTCAAGACAATGAGAGAACAGAGGAAAGGGTCATGTATCTCACATGCGTAACCCCTTTCCTTTATCCATGATTAGTTGGAAGTTAAAGTGATAGCAATATTTCACAAAAAAACAGCTCCAATTAATCTCCATAGTATTTGGACCATGGAGAGTGTTATTTCAATACTGTCAGAGATATAGCTCAAGAGTAATTCAATGGTAAAGTAATTCAGCAAGACAATTTTTTTCTGACCCTTGGTCAGAATGTGATTGCAAAATTAAGCTAGAAATATCTTCTGAACCTAAAAGAAGCCATATGGCATTTGTTTTACTTTAAGTATGTTTTGAAATAAAATAAAAAACAGAAAAATGTTTATAATTAAAATAAATGTATGTTTCTTTTACCCTATATTCTCTAGATATTTCTAACGATGAAATGAACTGCAAATTTCATGGCAGCCATACAACAACCTCTTCAACAACAAGAATCAAAGAACAACACAGTAATCAGGTAGACTATGGCAGGAATATCTCATGATAGTAACAATTAAACAGTCTGCATCTTTTAGCTTTTATTTTATGCAATGTGTTTATTTACTTTGCAGTTTACAATAAAGTATACTCCTTGTAATTAATGTAAAACAAAAAACAAACTTTCGTTGAAATCCTATACTAGGTTATAATATTAGTGAATCAAAAAACAAACCACTAATGTCTGCACCTAGTCAAGCAACTGAATCTTTTGTTTGCTTAACAATATTTAATTCTTATTCTTAATTCTTTTGATAGACTCTTTATATGCTATGAATCAACGTGAAATGTAGTAACAGTTTTTGATATGTTCCAAGTGCTTCAAATTGTAGTGATATTAAAATACTTTTATATGATTCATAGATATGAAGACAGTCTTCTTCAGTTTTAATTATCTTATATATCATATTTGTATGATGTGGGCCATATTAAAGAGATAGTAATGATTCACAAAAAAGCAGCTCCAACTAATCTTCATAGTATTTGGGTCATAGTGTTATTTTAATACTATCAGAGTTGTAGCTCAAGAGTAATTGAATGATAAATTATCCCCCTTCCGCCCCTTTTACCTAATGTAAGCTATCTCCCCTCACATGTGGAGTCTGGTCACTTGACCAAACAGGCCAGAGCAAGGGACAATCTTCTTACTTTGAGTATAAGGAAAACCCTAACCCGCCCTTGACAGTTTTTTCAGGTTTTTCCTTATGCTCACTGAAGGTTGTCGCTCTCTGCAATCCATCCGGACAGGCTTGCTGCTCTGAGGTGAGCAGTGTTACATCAGTAAAAGGGGTGGGAGGGAGATACTTTATCATTTGATTACTCTTGAACTGCAACTATGATAGTATTGTAATAACACTCTCCATTGCCCAAATACTATGAAGAGTAACTGTAGCTGCTGTTTTTATGAAGCATTACTATTCCTTTAACTCACATTGCATCTGTTTGGTGAGTAATCTAAAAACCGAATAGTTTTTCAATTAAAGCAATTTCTTTATTCACTGTTAGCAATAAGATCAGAAGATTCTGACTGATGATAGGCCAATTTTCTCTCTCTCTATCTCTCTCTCTCTCTCTCTGTATACTTGTATGATGGTAGAAAGCACTCACAGGGACGTTTGTTAAAGGGATAATAATACTTAAAATGTAAAAAAAAAATATATTGTAGTGTTTATCCCCCGGAGTAAAACAAGGGTACTCCCACTGCTGAAAGGTGTTTTATTCAAAAGTTATTACAGCTCAAAGTTGAATTTTTTTATGTGCAATATCACAGTGGCCTGAAATTGTACAGTGGTGCTGTTGCTACACCATCCTATGGACAGCTCTGGTCCCAGAACCATAAATCTCCATAGGATGGTGTAGCAACAGCGTCACTGTACAATTTCAGGCCATTGTGATATTACACCTAAAAAAATTCAACTTTGAGCTGTAATAACTTTTGACTAAAACACCTTTCAGCAGCGGGAGTACTCTTGTTTTATTCAGGGGGATAAACCCTACAACATTTTTTTTTTACATTTTAAGTTTTACTATCCCTTTAAAGTGAAACAAGTGGTTTATTCAAACGATGTTTTGGCCAGGACTCCTGGCCTTTATCAAGATGTCACCACAATGTAAACACAGAGTTTATATACCCTACTAACAACACCACGTTAAAAATTGGCGCCAGGGTAGCGTGCTAGACCCAGACCTAACAGCACCAATAGGAGCTCAATGTCTACGGATATACATAGATCCACATAACCCAACATAACATACAAAGTGCAATTGTGAAAAGCGAAAATGCAAAAGGAAGAAAAAATGCATAATTAACATATACGATATGTAACATATTCACTGAGATGGTTTACACAAATTATGGAATAGAAAGCCATACATCATAATACAGAGGACTATGTAAATACTGCCTCAGATGGGTATACAATAGTATCAACATGTGATCAAAAGCAAATGGGTAGTATCATTCATATAAAGAGACAAAGTAACATTCATATGTATCATGTATTCATCATAAAAATATAACATGTTGACCACAGCATACCTCAATATGCTTGTCCGTGGTCTCCATCGCATTTCGACGCAGAGTACCAAAGCCGGAAAATGTATCTATTGAGAAACTGCAGTAGCCCAGTGTAGAGAGTGTGTCAAAAATTAAATAGTTACAATATAGACTGAACTAACCCGTTGTTCATTATCCAATGCTATTGTGTGCATATGGTAGGTCTCATGTCCGTATCAGATACAAGCTTGTCAGTTTATCACATTGCCCAATCGGGGTCAACCTCATATCACTAAGTAGATTTCCTGGTCCCTATAGTGAAAGAAATATAGTAATACTAGTTGAACAGCCCGTGTACAAGGGCCACAGTGCCAAGCAGCAACGGACGTGGTGCAGTCATGCACAGTAGAGACTGGCCGTGCCATGGCTAATAACGGAGCAGGGCGCTCCGAATTCAGACCGTAGTCCTCTCTACTCAGAGAGGACTATGGTCTGAATTCGGAGCTCCCCACTCCATAATCAGCCATGATGCAGGCAGTCTCTACTGCGCATGACTGCAACGCACGCAGCCGTATGTACCAAGCATGACAGCTTCTGACAAACATACAATAGCGAATTATTTTATAGGATGTGCACATACATCGTGTCACTCAAGGGAACTAGGGCAATATATTGAGATAGTAGTATGTATGTGCAGTATGTACGTGTGCTAGAAATACGGTACAGTATAGTACCCTCTACGCTGTGTAAAGCTATATGCCTACTGCACTTTCTCAATAGATACGTTTTTCAGCTTTGGTACTCTGCATCTCAATGTGATGGAGACCACGGAGTAGCATATTGACTTAGATCATCCTATCAGAAGTTGCTGTGGTCAACATGTTATATTTTGGTGATGATGCATACGATTGTCACTTTGTCTTTTTACATGAAGAATACTACCCATTTGCTTTTGATCACGTTGATACTATTGCATCATGATGTGTGGCTTTCTATTTCATAATTTGTGTAAACCATGTCAGTGAATATGTTACATATTATATATATTAATTATGCATTTTTTCTTTGTTTTGCACAAACTGCACATTGTATGTTTTGTTGGGTTATGTGGATCTATGCATATTCATAGGCAATGAGCTCCTACTGGTACAGTTAGGTTTGCGTTTAGCACTCTAACCTGGCGCCAATTGTTAATGTGGTGTTGTTAGTAGGGTATATAAACTCTGTGTTCATCTTGTGGTGACATCTTCATAAAGCCCCCCCCGAGTGCTGGCAGAAACGTGGATTAAATAAACCACTTGTTTTACTTTAACAAACGTTTCTGAGAGTGCTTTCTACCATCATACAAGTCTATGAATACTACTTCTCTCAGTGAGCATCCAAATCAGTTGTATTTCAGCTAAACAGTGAGTGCAACCTACCCTGTATCTTTGCTTATATATATATATATATATATATATACATATATATATAATCTATGTCTATTGCATTACCATTATAATTCGAATGTCTCAATTATGTTTGTTCTAAAACATTTGATCCTCAATACAAAAAGCAGGGGTGACACTAAGGTCTCAATTCCATTGTGTCCTGAAAAATAAGCCTTATTGCTAAAATGAGTTCTGGCCGGTTCATACAACATTGTACCATAGGAATTCTATTACCTAGCCAGCATCCTCTGTGATAAACAATGGTGGCACGTGTTGATATCAAGCACTAGATCATGAGAGAACAAGGGGAATTCAAATGAAAAAAGACAATGAGCTACATTGTACATTGAGCTACATTTCATAGCAAAGGCAGATTTTTCCATAATAAAACACAGATCCAGCCAATGAAAACACAGAAAAGCTGCAACCAAATTTCAAAATGTTGTATATAAACTGCAAAACAACCAACAAACTTTGTCTGCTGGTGGACATTATTTGGATGGAGAGAGAGTTAGATGGCTAGTAGCTAAAGGAGCACAGCAGAGAGATTTTCACTACAAAAACACATACCAGACTTTTGCAGACTCAACATCCATATACAATTACAAACACACACAAAAACCTTATTGTTTTCCACACCATTCATACTTCTTTAACTTTATTTTCATACATTGTGACTGAGTGAGTGGAAGGGTTTGATAGTGTGTGACTGCAAATTATTGACTGTGTGATTGGCTGAGTGTGACTGGGCAAGATAGGAACTGATTGATTACCAATGGCAGGGAGAAAAGCAGAGACAAAAGAGATAGGAGAGGAGGATGGAGAGCACATGGCACCTGGTCAGGGAGGAAGAGGGAGAGGTAGGGGTGAGGGAGAGGCATCAAAGGGCAGCTAGACAGATACACATAAAACAGGGACAGATATGGCAGTGGGACATGGAGAGGATCTGGAAGAGACACATACACACAGCCTGGGATAGGGCATGAAGAACCTGAAATCGAAAATGAATATACAAGGTGCACAGTCACCAAAGGCTTGAGCTGAGGAGGACAGATTCAGGACTCCATTTACACCTACTACAAGAGCATGGCCCTAGTCCACAACATTCTCTAGCACTTTAAAATCTTTTCACCACCTAGAAGGCTCAGGACATATTCACAAGGAAGAAGCAAGCCTGGTGACAGGTCAAACAGGCAGAGAGCATCATGCCCAGCAACAGGCACACCGTCAAAGGCACCAGCTGACATGCACACATGACATGACTCCTCAGAACATCACCACCTCATGATAGAAATCTGTGTAATGGATGATAGCATAGGTCAAACAGAACTATGTTCATGTGTTCAGAAGGTGTCTGTCACATCTTACACATTCAGTGCCAGAGGGGTTACCAACATGATACAAAACAATGCATTGGTTATCCCAGTGGCATCAGCAGGGTTAACTACCTGTTATCCCTGAATGTACTATGCAAACAATACAAACAAATAGTATCAGCACCTCCAGTGCTGTCTGGTGTTCACATGTGGCAAATAGCCAAGTGGCTGTATGCCATCACCTTTGAATATTGCATCACCAGACTGTAGCCACACAAAATCCCAATGAGAAAGGATTGAGCCAAAAGTGATGATAACTGTTCAATGGGTCATGGAATCTAGCCCCAGAGGAACCAGGCATGTGGCTGTGACATGTTAATAGGATATCCATGGCATGTGCTAGCTGTTAAGATGCATTACTCAATGGCATAACTTTTAGCAACCTATGTCAGCAGCAGGTATTAGAGGCACACTCCAGCTGTAGGTGATGTACCTCCCATAATATACCACCAGCCATTGGCTGTGTAAGGTTATTGGATGTTGCAATCCCCAACAGCTAGAGATCCATGGTAGCCCAAATATGGCTTCATATAAGCATATCAATGTCATACATGGTGTACAATGTGAACAAGCAGATTATGTCCTTCTTCTGGACAAGATTAGCATGTCATCCAAAACTGAGCATGTTTCAGATATTATACGTCAAGTTTAGATAGACCCTATCCCAGTGGTATCCCCCCCCAAATGTCTAGACATTTCAAAATCTTGTGGACCAGTGTAGTGTGAAGCACCTTGATACGTGATGCACTGAGCATCACTCCAGTAAACAAGAGGTTACATGAATATCACATCATGCCCATCACTTCTTTATGCTCCAGTCTCTAATCCTTACTGCCATTCATTTAAAGCATCCAGTCTGGAAACAAATTGTCCAAGATCCAGAAAACACATCCCCAATTGGTGATAAGGAGGAGGACCCCACACAAAGCTCATCATCCACAATGCAGTCAAGAGTGTCACCATCCACCAACTAGGAATGTGGAACACCATATACTGGCCAGTTACAGGAGGCAACATTAACCTACCAACAATGTTGGCCACCAGCCAGTTATCAACTGTGTAGCTTTATTGCCATCATCCATCTACTAACAGTGGGGGTCAACAGCCAGCTATAATAAATGCCCCCATGCAAACAATATCACCAGGGAAATGGGGGGGGGGGCATTTCTATAGCTGACTGTTGACCCCCTACTAAAAGTGGGGGTCAACAGCCAGCTATCAGAAATGCCCCACATGCAAACAATATAACCAGGAAGATGAATGCAGCACCATATAGACCTACCAAAACAAGCTGGATGTCCCCACAACATCCCAGCAATCAGCAGTCACAGTGGTTAACACACTAGCCCTTGCCACAGGAATATACACAGAGTGTCCATGTGGTAGACACCCATAGATAAAGGCCACCATAAAGATACAGTACATTCATCAGGGAGGTATAGAGTGGTGGAACTTAGGAGCTCCAGTTGTGAGGACAGCATTGATGTGAGTGACCCAGACCTGGCTCTTTACAGTGAGATGCATGCTGCCTCCACCAGTCCAGCAGCAACGGATACAGCTCCAGCAGTAGTATACACTCCAGCATCAACAAACAAAGGCCAAGCAGCAGAAACAGCTCAAGCAGCAGACACAGCTCCAACAGCAGCAGACACAGCTCCAATAGGATATGCAGCATAATCAAATGAATCTACAACACCACATAATGATGACAGTGGAACACAAAACATATCACTTGACAGGCACTTCATCCCAACCCAGATGAGAGTTCTGAGGAATGCACAAATGTTCTACAGGAGATGTCTGTGAACCAAGGAGGGGTCTTCTGCCACCTATATCATGATGGACCAAATGATTGTGGAGTTTTGGGAGCATAACAGATTCCAGAGGGTTCTTGCATTGAGAACTGAACAGGACACTGCCAGATCTGCAACACCCTCCTCTTCCGGAATCACCCCATGACAAACGCTCTACAAAGGGGGGTAACCAGTTGTTTACTGCGTATAGCTACATCTGTCCCCCTTGCAAAGAAAAATAAATGAGAACATGTGAATGTGCTGTTCAGGTTGTTGAAGAATAATACTGAGCTTGATCAACAGAATTTCTGTGTGTTCCTTAAAAATTTGTTCACAGCATGTCTTGCCATAGTTGTGTCCAATTAATTGCACAGCAATGTGTTGTTCACCACTATGGCATTCACAGGGGCACTGTGCATTGTTTCATGTGGAAATAATGCTGATGTGGGTGACAGCAACCCCTCCTTTCACTGTAGTGCAACAGCTAGTGTGTGAATGTGTGTTCAGGGCCTGTATTTCATAACAGCTGATGTTGTCCTCACTTGTTGTATCTACACAGTTCCAGATAGAAAGAAATGTAAATGTGTGACAGAGGGACTGAGAAAAACACAAAGGTAGGCATGGGCGAATAGTCTGAAAAATTTCCAGTGGGAATTTTCAATGAAAAACAACAATTTCACCCTTTTTCCATGAAAATGCCCACCCATAGAAAATATATACCTTTATCGGTAAACATATATAACAAATGGTTAAAATAAACGTTTATTAGTGAATCGTAACACAGAAATGGGTAAAATAGGTTAAGAAGCCTTCAAGCTATAAACTGAAAGGTCAGAACAATAAGACTATAGACCTTAAATAATAAAATATAAAAATATGATAAATAGAGCATAAAACAACTTAAAACAAAAAAATAAAGGCACAAGATGGATAACACCACGTGATTGAACTAGAGGTGTAAACCCACAAATCAAAGACATAGTCAGATTTGTATAAGGAGAATCAAGATAAGGACCATAACTTAAGTGTGCAAATAACTAGTATAATACGGTAACCTGTATTAAACAGACACAGAGCTAGAAGAAGGACAGGTACTTGATATTGAGTGTTTACTTGATGGACATACTAACAAGTATCTATCCGGTGAGCAGACTGCAGTTATAGTGTATTTGTCATCTTAAACAAGAACCCTTCTGGTTATCATCCACCTGAAAGGGGTGTACTTGTGTTTTATGTACTGTATCTGTTTAATACAGGTTACTGTATTATACTAGTTATTTGCACACTTTAGTTGTGGTGCTTATATTGGTTCTCCTTATACAAATCTGACTAGGTCTTTGATTTGTGGGTTTACTGTTCATCATACTATACCCCTAGGTCACATATGTGGTGTTATCCAGGCATGGTATGACTATCCATTGTTGTTTTATGCTCTATTTTATCATATTTTTATATTTTATTATTTAAGGTCTATAGTCTTATTTTTCTGACCTTTCAGCTTATAGCCTATACACTTCTTAGCCTATTTTACCCATTTCTATGTTGCAATTTACCAATAAATGTATTTTGTAACTATTTCTTATTGCCATCAACTTACTACACATAGAGTCCTCTTTTGCTCTGTTTTGTTTAATCTTTTCTATATATCCAATCATCCTAATTATGCCTGAATAGAGGTCTGGGAAAGAAGTAAAATCAAGCTTCGAATCCCAATAGTCGAAATTCCCAGCACATATTCATTTTCATCTATCATTCATCATTTTCATCTCATCCACCAAAATCCATTACCAACATTTCCACCATTGACTACTCATCCATTAAAGATTAGCCGAAGTACGTATTTGTGATTCATTCCACTGTATTGAACGGACATGAAAGAATACTGCATTGCTCATCACCATCTTGTCATCCATCATCTGCATCAGAGTCATAGAGGACTGTATGTACTGACCTTTCATTCATTTCTTACCCCTATTCCTATCAAGGACTGTGTTTTTCATCATTATGGTGACTATTATGTACTTATATTGATGAGTTGGGAGTATGTTATGTTATATTATTACTTCTGAGATATAGAGTCCCACTTTTTTCCTTTTATTAGGATTGACACCTATAACCATTACCCAAATAGCACACACCCTTGATATTTTCTTCATTTGTCATTTTCTTCATTTTTAGATTTGTTATTCTGGTATCTTAATATCTGAAATACTAATGCATTTCAGTTTACTCAGTCATACTGTTACTATAACCTTCCCCAGTGAGCTCAGCTTTTTTTTTTAATTATATTTGCTTATTTAATACACAGTATAACCCTGTATTTTCCCTTTTGAAGGAAATGTATCTAATGTTAAATGTATCCATTGTATCTACCATAACCACATCCATTGGCAAGTAATTCCACAATTTAACAGACCTTATTTTAAAAAACCCATTCCTCTGCTGAAGTTAAAACCTCCGTTCCACTGATCACAAGGGGTGGTCCCTGGTTATTTTATCAGTTCTTGGAATGAACAGCTCACTAGAGAGGTCCCTGTATTGGCCTCTCATATACGTTTAGATTGTGATAAGATCTCCTCTTAGTCATCTTTTCTCATCCCACTCTCCACGTTATATATAAGGCTTATGCTGTAGTGGGCTGGCTATCAGTTAACCTACCAAAAGCAACAGGATTTCTGGAGGAATGCAAGGCAGAGTATGTAATCTCAAAGTGGTAGCATCACATTCAATATATATTTTTTTTTTAATGTGTCTGAGAAACCCTGCCTTTATTGTATTGCAATTTCAAGAATGATCTCTAACATTCAAGGTGTTAATATAGTTAATAATTATATGAATGCAGTTGATCTGGAAAGGAGCCCGTAGCACACCTCTGCAGTGAATAAACAAGTGTATGTTTTTTCCATGCAACAACTGACAAAGCAAATGCTTTATATTTACAATGCTAATGGGCTTTGGAAGATTACTCATATATCTTCATGCACCTGTTTCAGTGCTAGAAATAACTCTCTGTGGAGACATTCATATGATATTTATTTTATACCTGCTTATTTAAAAAAAAAAAACAGAATGTACTCTAATTATATCATTTTGCATGGTTTCGAACATATGATTTGTCTTCTGTTTACTGAGGCTGGTATACGAGGATTAAAGTGGTGCAATTCTTGTGCAAATCAAATGCTCCATAGGAAATAAACATTCAAAAAATGTTCATTAATTTTAAAAGAGCTTAAAACTCTTTGGGGGGAGATTCACTAAGTGATGATAACGTGGCGATGATTTCTCCAATACCTATGTTATTCTATGGAGCCTATGCACTAATATTTCTTCAGCTTTGTAGATCTTAGTGAATAGGCTCCATAGAATAACAAAGGAACTGGAGAAGTGATAAACTGGAGAAGTCAACTCCACTTTATCACCGCTTAGTGAATCTCTCCCCTTGAGTGCTAGAGAGGTCTCCAACACATATTCAACACATTGTGAAGCAAAGCATTGGATAACCCTCAGACACTCAAGGGGGTTAAGTCAAATGAAACTGTTATTTGTTCCATATGGAATGTGCCAGAATTGTGCCACCTTTCTTATTACTTCAGCCTCACTGACTAAACATAATTAATATAATCTTCCTTTTAATCTTTTTCTTAATGGCACAGTTTTATAATGGGTTTAGCAATAATAGCCGAATAGAACTACATTAAAGAAATAAAAATAACAACAGACTTCTAGATTTATCTTTTATAACAAAATCTGTGAAAATAAAAAAGCAATGGCTGGTTTGTACTTATAGCAAATTAATTAATTTACTAACATCAGTATATACAAAATAATCAGAACTGAACAGGATGGATAATTCTCAGATTACAATCCTATTAACCGAAAAAGATGTGTGTAATATCACATGATAATAGTACTACTGTTCATTGGCATCTTGCTTCTCCCCTACCTTCTTGATCTGCCTCTGTCCTCAAAGGTGCCTAGATCACCGGGTCAGATGGATAACATGTAATACGGAAAAGAAATTGCCAGTGCAACAAGGCTCTCTATATGTTTCGTGTATCGTGAAAAACAGTTTATTCACACAGCACTGCAAAAATAAAAAAATAAAAAGTGATGAAAAGAAACCACACATGTATATGACATAAATGCGAGCTTTGTATGGGCTCCACATGCAGGTGGGACTGAAATAGGTCCGTAGTGGCAGATGTGATTTCTATAATGTCCACTAAATTAAATAAACAGTCCAATGGCCACTTCAATCCCCTTAAGTCCATCTACACATATCACATATGAAAGTTCTTGCTATGTGCTACATGTGGTGTATCACAGATCGTTTGCATGATTAGAAATCCCCAAGATATGACTTTCAGGTGTACTATGCACTTACTTTCATAATGATGATAATAGAGACACATAAAATATAACATTTTAAATATCAAGAGGTCCACAGAAACTAATGCAGATGTACCCTTAATTTTAAAATGCTTGACTCTGTACTCATCAGGGTTAGGGTAGCCCTCTGTACTATTTCTCTCATTAGGCTACTCTCTCACTGCTCTTGAATTCCTCCACTTGGCATCTGGGTGTACTCGCTGCACACTTTTCCCACCTCCCTATTCCTCTTCTACTATGGATTTTGGCAAAAGCTGCCTCTTCTCCCAAGGGATCATTTACTAACATCTATTCACATGACAGACCTGGTATGAGTATCCTACTGACTGAAAGGAGTTCACATGTCCAGTCCAATTAATATAAGGACCCCATGAAAATATATCTTGCTGGGGATATAAATCTCTTAACAAGTCATAAAAAATAAGAAATATGCTTTGTTTTAGGGTTCCCAAATGATAAAAAATACTGTATAAAGTTATCAACAATCACATTTTTATTGACACATTTCTGGAAACGGATATTTTTACTGACATCACAAAGTACTATAACAAGTAACTGTCTAGGTCAGGTATGGACAGCTTCAGGCCCTTCATCTATTGAAGGCTACAGTTCTCATCAACCATAGGTAGCCATTGGTAGCCCAACAACGGCTGGATGTAGTTGTCAAACCCTGACTGAGATGTAAGGAGGTTTTTAAGAAGCTCCATGAAATTAGGAGAAAATTAATCAGAGCACAACAACACTCCTATGGATTAAATCTAAATATGTATACACCATACACTTTCACAATAGCATACAGTCTGGTAATAGTTTGTACTAAACCGTCTTATAGCTACATCCTTTTATCTGTTTGTCATACAGTCATAGTTTGAAGAAATAATATTGGATTTTTGATCCTGGAGGTCTATCTTTCTTTCTCTATCCCTTTTTCTCTTGCTTTTCAACTCAGCTGCAACAGCATTTTATTCTCTCTTAAAAATATTGTACATAAATGGAAATACAGGATTCAAACCCACCTATGTTTTACTATGTAAACTCATCTGAAGGTTGATCAGACTTATTTGAAAAGACCTCCTAAGTAATTAATTTTTTTGTTTTTATTTTTTTCACAGGTGTAGGATCAAAGTGATTGTACTTTTTATTACTTTCTTATGTTTCAAAATTTTTCTAACCATATTCTTTACCTTCTGGGTTTCTTCCTGTAGAAGTTTTTTTAGGGGGGAATCTTGCTCCAACATCTCCATCAGTAAAAGCAGGAAGAGTGGCACAATATATCACTCTCCTTTCTAAAGAATTGATTAGTGGAAAAAGCTTAGGGAGTTCTTACATTCCAATCAGCTGGGCACTGAAAACGATTACTGTTGTATATGATATACAGAGAGCTAAGCATTCTTCACATTATGCCTAATTTTAGTACTGAGGTTCCCCAGGAAATAGCTGTTACATGCTGCAGTTATACTTGTTGAATTGATCAGCTTCCAAGGTAGTTTCCAATAACCACATCTCAGCTGTCAAAATCCAGAGGGAGAAGCCCAGGAGGACACAATAAGAAACTTAAAAAAATATTAAAATGAAAAAAAAAATTACAAAACATATTGGTTCTTTGAGTTTGACTTTACATATTTTGCCTTTTGCAGCATATACTATAAATGAAACCTTGCCAGCTCTTTAAATGTTGTTTCCCTGGCTGTTCTGAAAGTAATAGACGCTTTTTTTTGTATATTTTTAAACATTTCAGCTGCCAAATGTAAATGATTCCTTCAAATTCTTTACAGAATTATTTGCTCTTTTTTCTTTCAAAATTACTATAGACTACAGTGTCCTATACAACAGGTCAATGTTTGGTCACCATAAACATATAAGAACCAATATATGTCTTGACTAAAAGGGAAAATATACCTTAGGAAAAAGTAGTTCTTAATTTTCCTTCCAAACACTGTGTATTATAAAACATGATAAACTAAAATGTGTCCAGGTTCTCTCTCTCCTAATTCATGGTATCAATCACTGTCTCTAATGTAAGCTTTTTTTAACTAATTTCAAGTGATACCCCTCTATATTTATGCATCTTTTTCATGTCTTTGCCTTACATATCTATAATTGTACCAGAGGAATTTCAAGATGTAGTATTTGTGTGCTCCACAAATATAAATTACGTGGAGATTCAGAAACAGAGTTATATGGGGGATATATCATGCATTTGTTAGATGTGTTTCTCATACATAATTATCCTATCCTTGAAGTTTCCCTGTTAGGTCCTGGGAACCATCAGCTTTTCATTGTAGTGGATCCACAATAACACATTTAGTATACATTTGTAGCTTCTCTGAGAACATGAGCTCCATCCTCTACCAAACCAAAAACTGATTGGCATAAACTGGATCCTGTGTGACACCACTGTTTTTTTCTGTGTTATATCCTACTTTATCTTCAGGGAAAAGAGTGGGAACAGTCATAAATATACATGCAAAAACACATAATTGAACTTGATATGGGTAATGCCTTTTTGTCTTGATATTTGTCACACTTTCTGCTTGAAGATATACAATCATATAATATTGCAACATTTTCTGTTGAAACTAGGAATTTGTATAGGTTCCATTGTGAGTGGTACTTGGCTCCTCCCTAAATAATATCAAAGAAAAGGCATTAGGATGATTTGTGATCTCATATATTGAAAATCAAGTAAGAGCCAAACTCACTTAATTGTCACTACATGGGATCAATAATCAGCACATTGCCTTTCTGCGTCATATTATTTGGGGAGGAACCAAGTACCAATAAAAGTGAAGCCTATTCACATTCCTAGTTTCACCAGGATATGTTGCAATAAGCAGTTTGGAAACATAATTCAACATTAACTACGCATTTTATCTAAAGAACTATAAGCCTATGAAAATGACTGCTACTAAGTTTTTGTTACAGTACTGTAAGATAGAATAATATTTAACCCCTTGAGAAGTCTCAACCATATTTATTTGCAATGTGTTGGAGACCTCTCTAGAATCTTACAGATTAAAGTGAAACTTACACTTTATGTCAACAAGACTTTTCAAAATCACATGTATGTTATATTAGCAATTTTTTAAATTTACAATAAGTCACTGTGGTATTTACTGTTAGGTTGTACTGGCTGGCACAGCTCTTTGCCGCTTACTAACATTTTTACCCTGCTTTCCCTCCCTACTGCTACTCTTGTTTCCTCCCTCATACTTGTTTTAGTAAAGGGAAAAGTAGATTCATAAGGCAACTCTCTATTGTAAAAAAAATATATATAATACCTTTCTTTGGCAAAGTACACAAACTGAGAGAGGAGTGGTTATTCATAAACTCAGGTATTACACTTTGAGTGCCAGTGAGATGGCCATGGATTCCAGACAAGTGAAGAATGTTAGTATTTGGATCTATCAGCCAATACTATCTAACTTTCACAAGTTGAAAAATAAATAAAGCTAAATATCTCAAACTCTTATCTTAAATTAAAAAATGGCTAACACAACATATAGGTGATTTGATTTTTTGTAGGAGCTTTAGTTGTCATAAGGTGTTAATTCCACTGTTTATTTAAATACATAAATAAATAAAATTGTAAAACATAGCACTTGTCTAATACACATATGGCTGCTAGAAGTAAATACAATTTTTCCATTTTAGGTTATTCACCAGTTACGCTTATCAGAGAATGAAAGTGCTGCATTACAAGAATTAATGGACTGGAGACGAAAACTTTGTGAACAGAATGAGGACTGGAAAACAGACTTAAAGCAAACTGAACAGAGAAATGCTGCTCATACTCAAACTTCTTAGAATGAAACAAAATAATTTTCATAATAAAAAGCCACAACTTTTGATAAAGGATCTCACCCACAATAAAGAATACATATAATTTATGTGTTGACTTTCCCCATACCTTGCAAGTTTTTCACCCACAAACAATGTACGAAAATAGGAAGCATGAGTAACTAGTTTATTGTCTCTGTGATAAAATGTGTGTGTGATTTATGTTTTTTAAAAATGGTGATAAACATTGCACAATGATTTGAAAGTAAATTAAATGCTATAGTATTACCAGCTCTTTTCCCATGAAAATCATGTTGACTATTACATGGAATTGCTGTCAAAAATGAATTCTAGGAAATCATAGAGGAAGATGTTCACATGTGCTGCTGTCAAACACATATTATTATACTGTATTGTACAGACTATTGTTACAAAATGTGAGCACACAAACACACTGATACACACACACACACACACACACACACATACATACATACATACATATATATATATATATATATATATATATATAAACACACACATGTGAGCGATGGCATACAGGCACACAAGCATACAGAACATTAAAAAAGTAAAGAGCGTGTCTGTATATACGCACATAGATTTCGGTAAGATCTGTGTGTTTTACATGAAAATAAGCAAAAATATGTTTTTATAATTTTATTCAATGGATGATTTGTTTCCAAGTTACTGTTAATAAAGGCAGAACTGGTATTCCTTCATTTTTTTTCTAAGCATTAGGGTCAATTCCTCTTACAGCAAGCCTTTTTTCCCTATTTTTCATGCTTTCCTGTTAGAAAATTGCCTTTATCAATTGAATTACAGTCAAAAATGGCAACTCAACTGGTATTCGTGTGTTTCCTAAGCTGTGTACTCACACGTACACACTTTGAAACAATAAGATTAATGAAGTGCTGTGAACTATATAGATTCTGAGTGATTATCAGAGGAGTTAGGGGATCATAAATGGATACACTGACATGATATGAGGATATCAGAAAAGTGAGTGATCAATTTATTGGGTTTGCAGCATGAAAAGTACTGCAGAGGTAATGGTTATATCAATTTTATTCTACTTCTCATTGAAAAATTAGCTAAGATCAAATTAATATTCAGGTGTAGTGACATTTGTTACGCCTCATTCTTAAATTTGATCCAACCTGAGTGGTGTTTTCTGGCAAGTTGGCAGTCAAATCAACTGTAATGAAATACTGAGGGGGCAAAAAAATGTTATGGAATATTAACTTTTTTAATGCTGTTTTAAAATATTGTGTTCAGGAACTCACTTTTCATGGCAAAAATCCTGCTCAAAGAAAAGGCAGGCACAGAGTCCCACACACGCGGTGAAAACCAACAGTATGTGTTGGAAAACTGGTTTCCAACACATACTTTTGGTTGAAACAAAGAAAACGATGAACCCTATGAGTGCCAATGATGTATGAAACACATTATACAGCAATGCATACCCCACTTGAACTCATAAGGTTAATTTAGAAACAGTTCACACATGTCCCGACAAATAAAAACTTAACAGTAATCCTGATGTCCAGGAGGCTCGCGGCCATCTTCTGTCTTCTTATCTTCAATCTTCTGTTTTCTTTCTTGCTGTTAAAAAAAAAATCCATTACTGCTCAGTGAATATAGAGAAAAAGAAGCCCCACAAAGATGCAACTGTTAACCCTTTGAGTGCCAGAGGGGTAGCCCTCCGGCACTCAAAGGGTTAATATGGGTTGCAGCTTAATGTCTGCTGAATAAATAAAATATAATGTTTCCAAAATTGCAAATTAAAATGTCAGTGTTAAATGCGGAAGGCATTCTGAGCTGCAGAGAACCCCCCCATGCCACCTCTTAACTGTGTACGTGTGCGCGCGCACACACATGCAAATGAAAAGACAGTTGAAGATGGAGTGTGATTCATGTCCTCTTCAACACACCTCCAACATGTACTCACCCTCAAAATTTGCACACAAATCACCTCCTCAACATATATACATACAGACCTCCTAATTCATTAACATACATACTTAACATATGCACACACCTCCTGAACATATGCATTCACCAAAACAAAATTTCTGCTATTATCTCTACTATCAATGAATTGTTTGCAAGAACTCTGATGTTTTCTACCGATGTTTCTATGGCAGTAAGAGTTCCTGTCATAATACTGTGGGTCTATGGCTACCCATGGGAAAAGGCTAGGGGACAGTTTGTGTGGTGCTATGGCTATCAATACAGTGGGACAAGGCTAGGGGATAAGTATTTGTGACTTTAGGGATACTAGTGGAATAAGTCTGTGGGGTCAGTATTAGGGATGGATGAAAGATTTTGCCTCAACACTGTAATATTGCACTTCCCTAATGGGACATGTCTAGCGAAAAGTGTTGTTTTCCCACTTTAGAGAGGAGCTAATTTTTGAGCTAGAGACGATAGGCAAATAAAGTTGAGTCTAAGCTTAGTTTAGGGAATCTTTTGGGTAGGACATTTGTTCTCTGTATTAGGGAAGACTGGGGGCAGTCTGGGGGAGAAGGTAGAAAAGAAGTTGACCCCCAAATACCCCCAAATTAGGTGTGACTGATTGGCAAGACACAAGCAGCTGTGATCCACGCTCCTTCCTGATTGAGCTAATGTTATCTCTATGCTAGGGGAGTCTGGGGGTGTGAGAAGAGAGCAAAGGAGGTTGATCCCAAATACCCCAACATATTTTTTGATTGATTTGATTTGAAATACACGGACAGCTGCAGTCCAATTTCCTTGCTGATCTTACTGTTATTATCTCCGTGTTGGGCTTGTCTGGGGGTGTGTGAGAAGGGAGCAAAGGAGGTTTACCCGAAATGCCCCAATATTCTGTCTGACTGATTTGATTTCAAAGACACAGGCAGCTGTGGTCAAATTTCCTTGCTGAATTTGCTGTTATTATCTCTGTGCTGGGGAAGTCTAGGGAAAGAAGCTGTTGATTTTTTTTTTTTTTTTGACAGTGATAAGATAGGGTAGACAACTGTTAAATAAAATAAAAAAAAAAACAGGTGACTGACAGCTGACTGAGACATTGACGTTAGCTGTGTGACTGAGGCAGACTTAATAGATAGCAGATGAGATTAAGGGTTCGATTAAATTGAGCCCATTAAAAAAGATGGTAGGGCAAAATGAATACCGACCAACAAAAGAAAATGTCCTACCACCTATAAGCACAACGGACGTTAGGCCACAGAAAAGGTCTTGTGGCCAAACGTCCGGTTTGTGTGTTAAATTTCCAAAACACAGCTAAATAGCGTCAATATTGGGAGCTTAAAATGAAAAAAGCTAATGATAGGTGCCTGACATATTGTCAAGCACAGATCATTAGCTTATCTGTGTTAAACTTACCTGTCATCCACTGTCTGTCTCCTTCTATCTTCCTTCTATATTCTCTTCTTTCTCCTGTCTTGTATCCTATTTCTTCTATTCTGTATTATCTTCTTTATTCTTGTCTTCTGCTGTATCTGAAAAGGAAAGTATAAGTAAAAGTTTTGCTCAAATAACCTGCACACTCATACATACTTTAACCCCTTCAGTGACAGAGCATTACGCAACACATTACAGAGCAATTTGTTACGTACCTCTCTGTGACTCAAAGGGTTAAATCATGTATGAGTGTGCGGGTGATGTTCCAAAAGATCCCTCCATTTAATACAAATGTTTCCCCTTTTGTTAAAATACATCCTCCAATAAATGTGCAAAATAAATGTATAGTTCTTTATATATCCACATCTGTATGCAGCCGCAGAGGCTGCATCGGCTCAGCAATAAATATGCAGCACAGATCCCCCCCATCCTTCCCTCATGGGCCGATGCCAGTTCCACATTGAGGGGATTTAAACAGAGACTGCCTTTATATATGAGAAGTTTCTGTTCCAGTTCCCTCACAGTCATTGGCTGGGATGTGCTTACACACATCCAGGCCAATCAGCTTCAGGTGGCTGTGAGGGAATTGGAATAGAGACTACCCATATATAAAGGCAGTCTCTGTTCTAATTCCCTCAGTGTGCAACAAGCATCGGCCCAAGTTTATAGGAATATAAAGGTAATGGGCAAGAAGTGGCAGGCAATGCTAAGGATGACCTAATGATGACTGATGTAGATCTAGAATATATCCCTTGAGCATCCTCTTCGTGTTCAGATACAGATGAAACTGACAGTGAAAGAGATGATGACATTGCCAGAAAGTTAGCTGAAATTTAAAGGCTCAGTCTTCCATTACTGAAAAGGAGCACTGTGCCTGTCTATAAGTTGTTTGAGAAAACAATTGGAAGGTCTGACCCTGGACAAGCAAAGTTGCCTAAAAATACTTACTCATCCTGTCGGTCATCATCAGCATCATCACCACATCCAAGTCCAAGCCCCACTCAGTCATGAAAATGGGTTTAGTAACCAGCAGCAACAACAACAACACAGGTTATTAACATCCACAACCTTAGCTATGACAAGTGCCTCTGCTTCTGCTGGAAGTGTGCTGCATCTTTGACACCTAGTAGTAGTAGCAGTTGAATTGCATCAACATCTAGCCCCACCAGTAAAAGCAGACCCTCAGGGACTCTGTAGTCCAGGAAGTTGAGAGTATGGCGATACTTCACTCAGGATCCAAAAGCTAAGCATGTTGCTATCTTTTCTTTTGTTGAAAACAAAGGCCTTAAAGAATTTATGTCATGTGTTGCACCCTGCTGAAATATCCCAAGCCACAGTTATTTTTCAAAGATGCTTGTGCCACTGTTACATAAGCAGGAAGTTAGTGTTGTGGGCAAAGGACAAAGGTACTCAGCCTGTCAACATTTTTTCAAGGCATGTGTTGCTTTAGGACTCCTAACTTTGACTTTCAACTATTTATTTGTCCACTTTAGCCCTCAGAAGAAGTTATATTTTGGTGGGAAATATTGAAGTCATAGGAATTGGTGGTGAAAAAGGAAGAAAAATATGCAGTGGCGAAAAGGTGAAATCTTTCGTGAAAAAAGCAAAAAAAATTTTTGTTTTTTCAAGAAAAGTCATAGTGGAAATGTTTCTGTCTTTTATATCTCCCCAGTCAGTATATGTTGTTCAATGGTTACTGGATAGACAAGGATGGGTTGTCCATGATTTCAGAAGAGCTCTCTTATTCACACAGACTGACAATGTAATAAACTAACTGGCACTCCCTTTTATACTGATTTAGCATGTAGGAATGCATGTTGGAAACTCTACATGTGGAATGACATTATTATCATTGGTTTCAATTAGTGAAAAAAAAATCAGAAAAACTGGTGGAGATTAACTAAAGTTTGATGGTGTTGTGATGTATGTCTGACAATGTGCTGCAAGCACAACACCTTGGCGATGGAGACATATATCGCCATATGCACTAAGAATTATGTATGCAAGGGGAGGGGAGGATAAGTTCCCCATTAGCATACAGGGTTGTCAAACTGCTGGAAATGTGGAAGGGATGCCCGTCCTTACACATCGCTAGCAGTAGACAACCCTGAAATCCTCTCTGCTTCTCCCTCAGTGGTAGAGCAGAGGATCCTCCCCTTCTTCAGCACCACAAATATGCATCCCTCCCTTAACCTTTTGAGTGCCATAGGGATGTGAATTGCACACCCCTGTGACACGCAAAGGGTTAGAAAAGTGCAGTAGACCAATACACAAACCTCCTCACAGCTTTATTTTATTAATTTTTGTATTTCATTTATTTTTAATATTTGTATGGCACACACAAAATTATTTAAAAATTTTAAAAAATTGAAACTAGAATTTAAGACATTAGCTGGTAGAGATGTCTCCAACACATTGCTTTGAAATGCATTGGAGACAATTTTAGCAAAGGGTAAAAAATGTAAGACTGAAACAATCTATAGTGAGGAGTTGTTTCCAAAGGAACCAGTAAAGTGCTAGAACTTATTCATTCTACCACCCTCCTACACCCATTCACCACTCTGTCACTGCCACCCCTCCTTCACCCACTGACCACTCTTTGACTGCCACCCCTCCTACACCCATTCACCACTCTGTCACTGCCACCCCTCCTTCACCCACTGACCACTCTGTGACTGTGAACCCTCATCCATCCCTTTCACTACATTCTCTACCCTTATTTCCCTTTGTCAAGGATAGCTATGCCAGAGTTGTACAAGCAGGTGATTAGTGTGATGGGCAAAGGGCTGGAAAGATCATACAGCAAGTAAATTCACCTGACAAGTGGCCTAAGTGCAGAATATATGACTGTCACTGCTTTCTGAGTTTCCTTCCTATCAGTGGGCAGCGACAGCATGCAACATCAGGTCTTGGCTAATGATGGCTCTGACTCTGGTGTTATTATTAAAAGGCAGTAGCAGGTATCCCATACTATCAGCCTGCCACTTTGTGCATACAGACCATTTAGAGACAATCCCATAAAGCTACAGTTGTGTTAAATAAACCACAGCAAATGACATATGAATAGCTTGTACACCAATCCCTGAATGTTGATAATGGCTCCAATAGAATAGGTAATATGGTGCAAGTAACAGGTTTATCCCACATCCTGAAATTAAAATGATTCCCCTCAGAACCAGAGTCCCTGAGAGGCATGCTAAATATTGCCTGCAAATTCTGTGCATATTTTATCTGCTCTTATAGTGTAAAATGCATTATAGTTCATACACTATAGTAACCACCTTCCACCACCAGCTTAAAATGTTGGTCCATTCCACATTGTACATGTTAAAGCATTTGTACAAGCAGTATAAGGCTATTAACAAGTATACAATGCATAAATAGTAGGATTTAATGGGAGAGTCTTTGGCATGTGGTCAATGGTAGCTAATGTGTGATGTTGAGCTGCTGAAACCTTTTGAGTATGCCCCCTTGCTGGGTAGGAATTAGTGAGATACTTCCACATATATATTTACTATAGAAAATAACTGAAGAGGGGCTGATTATTCTTACAATAATGACAACACAGACATGAACCAGTTTGGTGAATGAAATGCTAGCATTCTTTGAACATGATCTTCACATGAAAGACATAAGGAATACACTCTTGCTACATTATGAAATTGTGCAAAGCATGACCAGAAGTACTCTGAGGAATCAGAAATAATATAAAATAAACTATTATAGATCAAGTGGGAAATGGCATTTTACACATATTGAAAAAGAATTAAAGGGATAGTAATGGATCAGTTTAACTACATTTAATATTGTACATCTTAAAAAAATAAAGTGATTGATGCCATTCCTATCTCTCAAACATTTATAGTTTGAGAGATGTACGATTACACAGTTCCCTCTTCCCTCCCCTTTCACTGTCGTCAGGCTGTAGCTTACAGCAGGAGATCCTGGTCCTGGGACCAGCCGAAATAGCATGAGCTAAAAACAAATACTTCATTGGAACGTTCTACAACGTGTGCTCACAAACCAGGCACACTTTGTAGACCATTCCAATGAAAGTATTTGTTTTTAGATTGCGCTATTTTGGCTTTGCTAAAGAGCCGCTGGCTGGTCCCAGGACCAGGATCTCCTGCTGTAAGGTACAGCCTGACGTCAGTGAAAGGGGAGAGAAGAGGGAACTGTGTAATTGTATATCACTCTAAATGTTTGAGAGATCGGAATGGCATCAATTACTTAGTTAATTAAACTAATCCATTACTATCCTTTAAAGAGTTTAATCAGCAGTATCAGCAAAAATAAAATTCCCAACATTTTTCAGACCACATCATCACACAAAGCAATTCAATCTAACGTGTGGGGATGGTCGCACATCTGTATGAAACTTGCTCCCAAAGTATGGGTTTAGTAATAGGGGTGGTCGAAAGCTCTTGCCGTGTTCCCGCGAGCAATCCCATGAAAACCATGTTGTTTGCTTTTTCACAGAAAATCTGCTTTAAAACCAATGATTAAATATCTTCGCATTTTTTGCCCATTGGCCAAAATTCTTCACCATTTTTTCAATGGGTAGAAAGTTTCCGCCCATTGATTTACCTGTTTTTTGCCTTGTCCCTATAAAATTAGTGATGATCGAGCACCCCAATGCTCGGGTGTTCGGGTGCTCTGGCCGAGCATCCCCGGAGGCTCGAGTGCTCGGCCGAGCACCCGAGCCCCATTGAAGTCAATGGGAGGACTCGAGCATTACACCAGGCACCCCCTGCTCTGATGAGGGGAGGGTGCCTGGTCCATAGGAAAAGGGCAGAAAATGATGGAAACACCACAGAAATGGTTCAGGGACAGCATAGGGAGGATGTCTGGATGCATCTTGGACTCCAACGTCGCTGCTGGGAACGATGTTTCGCCCGTAGTACGCCATTTTTACAGACTGACCGTAAAACACACAAAAAGGAAGATAAAAACGATTTTAGGCGAAAAATTGTTACCAAACAGTATTTGCTGTATATTTACTTGACGCTAATCTGCGGCTAGGCACACTTAACAATATGTGAGGTTAATCTGCGGCTAAGCACAGTGAAAGGAATATGTGATGTTTATTTTTTACACTTTCCACACTAAACAGAATGTGCTGCTAATCTGCAACTTTGCACACTAAAAAGAATGTGCTGCTAATCTGCAACTTTGCACACTAAACAGAATGTGCTGCTTATCTGCGGCTAGGCACAGTGAACGGAATATGTGACTTTTATTTTTTACACTTTGCACACTAAACAGAATGTGCTGCTAATCTGCAACTTTGCACACTAAACAGAATGTGCTGCTAATCTGCGGCTAGGCACAGTGAACGGAATATGTGACTTTTTTTTTTAAATTTTTGCCCCCCCAAACAAAATATAACTGCCGCCCCCACACACAACAGTCCTAAAAAGGACTTTTGGGTCTTTATATGTTGTTCCAACACTTTTCTTCTCCCTACACTGACTTTCCCTTCCTATCCTCATCTCTCCCTGGCTAAGACTGAGCCGAACTCGCTGGTCAGGTGCTATACAGCACCCGATCACGGGTTCTGGCCAGCCAATCAGTGTAATGCCAGCAGCCAACATGGCTGCTGGCATTACACTGATGTCAGAGCCTGCCCGCACGTTTATTGGCTGCGCAGCAGCCGCAAAACGTGCGGGAAGGAGACCCGAACATGGCGGGCGAGCACATGCGGTACTCGTACGAGTACCGCCATGTGCCGAGCAGAGCGATGCTCGAGCCGAACCGAGCTTCGGCCGAGCATGCTCGCTCATCACTATATAAAATGTGACATTTTCCAGGAAGTGAAACACAATAGAAGCAGCTACAGAGCAAGGTAGATGTGTTGTGCTGTTCTGATGTGTATTTATAGCAAGATTGAGGCAGGAGAGGCTCATAGTGACTGCTTTCATTATGAGCAGGTTTAAAAATAATAAATAGAGGAGCCAGGAGGACTCTTATGTGTCCACTGATTCTGTGGAAGAGGAGGAAGTGAGCACTACAGAACCAATGCTGTCCAGTCCCCTTAAATCACTCCTAGGGATCTTGGGGAATTTAATGGGAAGCTATTAAGAAAAGGGTAGTAGTGAGAACAGGACAGGTCAGCTGCCTGTTCCTTCTGCCAGACGTGCTGCCTCTGCAGCCACCATTGCTGTACCTGCTGCCAGACATGCTGCCCCTATTTCTACTAGTGCTGTGACTGCTGCCAGTGCTGAACCTGCTGCCACCAATACTGTGCCTGCTGTCACACATGCTACCCCTGCTTGTACCAATGCTGTGCCTGCTGCCAGTGCTGAACCTGCTGACACCAATACTATGCCTGCTGTCAGACGTGTTGCCCCTGTTGCAACCAGTGATGTGCCTGCTGCCAGTGCTGAACCTGCTGCCACCAGTGCTGAACCTACTGCTAGCGTGTCTTATAATATTCAGGAGAGGGGGGTGAGGAGAAGATGATGCCAAGTGTGACAGCAGGGGACCCAAAGTCACACTTGCCATCCCCAAGCAGTACCACCAGTGCTAGTACTACTACTAAGGTCCAGCAGCTTGTTCGTGTTAGGCATGAAGGAGGGGGTAATCAATACCCTCATATTAATAGTGACTGTGAGGAGGAAGACTCTGGGGCTGAACTTGATGTGGTTGGTGTTAGTAGTAGTATCATTAATGGTGGGACGAGAGTTAGGGGAGTGGGAGGTAAAGCATTTGAAAGCATCCAGACTAGCGGTCAAGGGAGCCCACACTATTCCTCTGGGCCTGGGAGTCCCATTCCCTTCACTAAAGTGTCCAAGTGGAACATGATCCTGAAGAGGCCAGAACTATTGGGGGATAGCAGGCACAGAAATAATAATACCACCACCAGGAGCACAGATCAGCTGCGTGTGCCAGCTTCTACTGCTGCCAGTCTGCTTTCTTCATGTCACCAAGAAATGGCAAGTGTGACATTAGGGGACCCTCTGTTTCATTTCTTTTTCTCCTCCTCCAAGCAGCAGTGAGATGTCTATAATAGGGTAGCACATAGGGACTAGTGGTGTTGGTGGACCTGTGCCTGCTGCTAGATGTGCTGCCTCTGCTGACACTGTTGCGCCCCTGTTGAAACCAGTGCGATGCCTGCTGCATGTGCTGAACCTACTGCCACCAGTTTCTAAGCTGCTGCCACCAGTGCTGAGCTGCTAGTGTGTCTTGTAATACTCAGGAGGGGGGGAAGGAGAAGATGATGCCAAGTGTGACAGTAGGAGACCCTCTGTCACATTGCTCTTCACCTCCTTCAAGCAGCAGTGAGATGTCTGTAATAGAGCAGCAGCACGTGGGGACTAGTGGTGGTGGTGGTGTTGGAGAAGCTGGGGTGGAAGAGACATTGATGGCCTTTTTAGCCCAAATTGAGAAGGAATGGGAGACAGGGATGAGGATGGGCATCACCACCACCACCATCAGTGAGCAACTACTCTAATTCCTGCTGCTGCTGAACTAAAAGGGCAGCAGGATGCTGAGGAGAAAGCTAGTGTGCCATAGACCACTGTGGACAAAGTGGGAATGGGTCAACAAATGATGTGGGACTAGGACAGATTCCAGTTGCCAGCGGCAGCAATACTCCTGGTCCTAGTTGCAGTGCTGATTCTGAGGCAGTAACAGCAGCAGCAGCAACATTATCCTCTGACACTGAAAGTGAAGGGGAATATTGAGGACAAGAAGAAAGAGACAGTTCTTCTCTACCTTTTCCCTATCCCCTGAAGTCATGGACGTGGGACTATTTTTCTCTTGGGGCAGGCACAGTGCAGTCATCACAAATAGCACTGTGCACAATTTGTGACAAGTTAGTTAGAAGAGAAAGGATAACACACATGAAACACAGACACCATGAAATTTATGTGAAACATGTTAAAGCTAAACACCCACCATAGAAATCAAGCACCGCTGTTGCTGTACCGTCTGACTCTCCAGAAAGGCAACAAGAGGCAAGGAGGAAGAATAGAGAAATCCAGACAAGTTCCATGACAAGTGATGCAACTAGCTCTCTGTCACCTTCTTCCTCTAGGGTAAGTACATCTTCTGCCAATCCACCTCGATCATTGTTACCTACCCTGCCAAATGATAGCTGCTCTGTTGATGTCAGGATGTGGCAGTTCGTGTCCACTCCATTGCACACTGTGTGGTACCCTGACCACACATGGCAGTGTGGTGGAGGGGAATTGCAAGCAGGGCATCAAGTGGCATGTGAGGAGATTCCATTCCGCAAAATATGCTAAGATGGTGGCAGGGAGGGTTTATCATTACTATTAAACTGTCAGCAAATTTTTATGTGTCCTTAGCGGGTTCTGGACTATTTAGGTTCTAGTGTCATAGTGTTTGGATACAATTGTGCCCCCAGATGTTATTTACCAAACACACTGCACATTGCAGTTGCTGATGAGAGGCACAGTTCATGCTCTCAAGTAAAAAATGTATATTCTAACAACAACACACCCATGATTTTGGAGGAGAGGCAGGTGTAGAAGGTGTAGAAGAATTAGTGGCGAACTTCTTCTTTTCTCCACATATACTGGGGGCTACTTATTGTGCTGCTACTGCCTCAGGCGCATCACTGGAGCAAGCAGTGGCAAGTGGAACAATCATCATCCATCACCCATGTTACTGCTATTGTTGATCCCATTCTCTTTCAGCTGCCTAATCACCCTGTTGCTTAAACAACTCAGCAGCAGCAGCAGCAGCAGCAAGAACAGAAGTTGCAAATTCTACAATTATGGACTCAGAAGGACATTTGACAATGGCCAGTGGTCACTGGCCAACATGACCTGCTGGCAGTAGGCCAGTAGGGCATTTTCTTTTCAGGGCATGTGCTTAAAAAAAATACAAAAAATAAAAAAAAAAACCCATAGTCCTACAAAAAAAAAATAAACAATTGGGGGGGGTTGTTTCTAACAAGCCTAAGTCCTACAAATCAATGTTTCCTCAGGGCTTGGGCTTCTAAAAACAAATCTAACAAATCATCCTCTACAAAATACTCTATCAAGTCAAGTATCAGTCCACCCCAGTGGCAAATTATTTCAGGGGGTTCCTGTCTCTATCATGTTACATACACATTTCTTATTTTATTAACTGTCCCCCCCAATACCAGTCAAGAAACCCCCCAAAACAAATTCCCTGTTCAACTGATTCATTCCCCAGACTCCACCCACCAACACAGGCACCCTTCTCAGACTCATTTTATACCATGTCTTATGTTTTTTTAATTGTATTTAAGATTAATTTTTTATTACCTGTCCCCAATCCCAGTAAACAACCCCCCCCCCGAAAAAAAACATTCCCTGTTCAACTAATAGGCAACCTCATTTCCCTTTTATACTATGCCTTTGGGAAATAAAATATTTGTTATGTGTTGTCTGTAAATTCAGTGCTCCCATTAATTTCAATGGAACGAGCTAGGCGAAAAAAGAAGAAAAACTGCACTTTTTGCGGGAAATTATTCACCAAGGGGAAATTGCCATTATTCACCGATTTCAGTTTGAGGTGAAAAGTTTCGCCCATCCCTATTTAGTAACTGATACATATGGACACGTCTAGCTCCAAGGAGTGGTCTGACTTCATGTGGGTTCGCTACATCATGCTTGCAGGATATATTCTAGGACGAAACAATGACCCAATTGACTACTGCCAAACAAAACAGTGTATGTGACCAACACCAGCATACAGTACTGTGGAAACCATAAGTTTCTCACCAGCACTCATGCAGTCAGAGCAGTCATCCAAATCCACCACATTAAACTCAACCTTTTATTTTTCATTTTATTTTTGAAAATAATAGTTACCAGCAGGCTAACGGAAAGATTAACATGCAAAATAATTGTTAGCAGGCTTATAGAAAGACAATCTTTCAAAATTGTACAGCAAGCATAGCCTTGCTGTGGCCCTCCCACAGTTTCACATATCTGGGTATCATCCTTACTCTGAATCTCAAGGACCTAGTTAAGATTAATATTTTTCCTCTTATATAGTCCCTTACTTCTGATACTGATCGTTGGAATACTCTCTTCATTTCTTGGCTCAGGATCGGGAGGATTAAACTGACCAAAATGATCCTTCTTCCGAAAATGTTACATATCTTCAATAATTCATTAAATGGCTCCAGCGTATTCTGAACAATTCCATCTGGTGGTTTAAAAAACCAA
Organism: Rhinophrynus dorsalis; assembly: GCA_037306005.1. Classification (NCBI taxonomy): domain Eukaryota; kingdom Metazoa; phylum Chordata; class Amphibia; order Anura; family Rhinophrynidae; genus Rhinophrynus; species Rhinophrynus dorsalis. The sequence goes on from CM074719.1 coordinate 384,805,532, forward strand.
GATTATCAATATCTCATTTTGACTTTCACAAAAGAATTGGGGGTTGGGAGTTCCGAACTTAATATCGTACTATAATGCTTCTGCTCTCCTTCGCAGAGCGGATCTCTGACGTATGCCACCCAAGGAGTGGGTGACTTGTTCCCATTTGTTTGCCCCAGGAATATCTCTTAAAAACCTCTGCTGGTCTGACTCGCAGTCCTTCCCAGAATCAAGCTCTCAAGATATTATCTTGGAACAACTTCTTACCGTCTGGTCGAAAATTAACTAAAGATTTTCCTTGATACCCTACCTGTCCCCATGCACACCTCTAGCTCATAATCTGGCCTTTCCATCAGGACAGACCCACCATTTTTTTGGTATTTGACATGACTTACATCTCCCATCTCAAACAATTTTCACTTTCCACTCCTTAATTATGGATCTCCATACTCCTCTCCCTATGTCTAGAACCATCCCTCTCTGTCTTTAAGTCTACCCTGAAATCCTATCCTCTGGAGAACTAGCATCATTCACTGCCTTTTGGAAAACTCAGCACTTGAACTCACACAGTACTTTGCATACCTTTTTGTCTCATACTATCCATTTAGACTAATCTCTTCGGGGCAGGAATCTTTTTCCAATTGTTTCTAAGACTTCAACACTATTTCTATCCCCATTTATTTATTTTAGCATACTCCTATTGCAAGGCACTGAGTATACTGTGTGGCACCATATACATAAAGATATACATACATACATACATACATACATACATACACTGTATCCCTTTCTACAATTTCCTATCGCTTTACACCAAAAACCCATCATACTCTCCTCTACACCAGCTGCTCTACCACTACCCTTACTCTCTTCACCACCACCGCCATCTCTTCCTGCACTATGGGACTTGTTGGGATTATTATTATTCTTATTCTTTATTTATATTGTGCCAACTAATTCCGCAGTGCTGTACAATAGGGAATAGATATACAGGGATATTAAATAGTACAATCAAATGTGGAGAGCAGAAGGATCAAAGGGCCCTGCTCATGGAGAGCTTACAGTCTAGAGGAAGGTAGGATGGACACAGAAGGAGTAAGTGCTATTGGGTGTAAATGCCGCCTGCCACATCAACTGCTGGTCAATGGGTAGGAGAGAGAAGTGCTGTTGAATAATAAATGTGAGAGAGGGTGCCCTGCTGCCACACTTTCCATCTCCTCAGAAGAAGGCACACTGATAGCAGCAGCCACAGGCAGCTGATGTGTGCTTTTCATAATGTTAACCAGTTCCTCCTTCTTTAATATAGTTTCCCACATCTCAAGCAACAATTTTGGTGGAATGGAGTACATTGTGTAGGGGGGGAGGTGTGGGCTCCCTTTACCATTGGTGCTGCTGACTTCCATCAGTATAAGCAGCAGCTCTTGTTGCTGCTGGTCATAGTACTAGCCACTCCAGTACTCCAAATAACTTTATTTTTATTGTAAGTTTTATTTTTTTATCCCTCTCTCTCTCTCTTTCTGTGACTGCTTCCTTTCTCTGTGCTATTTTATCAACACCACACTGCATGGCTGGAAATTCTGGGTTTTTATTGTGTGGGGGCAGGAAGTTTCACCTCCATTGAAAAACATAGCCTGGAAATTAAACCATTCTCGTGAGAAAGTTTGTGGTTTCAGTGAAATAGCAGAAAATCTATATATTTCCCTATTGGTGGGAATCACTCAGGAAAATTGTGCTTTTCTTGTGAAAATTTCAGCAGGAACAAAATTAGACTTTTTCACCTCTCCCTATTTGAAATCCGCAATAAATGGCACTGGAAACAGAAGGATATCTTTGTTTTTATTCCTTTGAGTGTTCATTAGACTTGTGTGAATTGATTCAGAGACATTCGGAATTAGTCGAAATGGGGTCATTCGGAGACATTCGGACCATCTGACACTCAAGGGTCGTTCGACAAAAAAAGATCCGACTCTGAGCAGCCCTGATCCGAAACTCGTTGAAACTTTCGGAAATTTCGACATTTGACAAATTTCCGAAGGTTTAGACTACTTTCGGACCAGGACTATTCATAGTTGGATCTTTTTTGTACTACCTGCGTGCGCGAGATTACTTTCCCTCCATACTTTTCCCTCCATGTCTCTAATTCAATTCCATTCTCCTTTTCAAGAACTACTTCTCCTCTTTGCCTGTATTCCAATAAGCTTCTTTGTTTTATGATGGGGGTTTGACTAATGACACAGTCACCCAGGCAGACAGCCTACATTTCCTCATTGCGTTATTGGAGCTCAGAGAGAGAAGAAGAGATTAAAGAGTGTCCAGCTGTTGTATAGTCAGGCAGGTAGCATTAGGCCATACATAGGCAGGCAGCCAGCATTAGTGCCAGTTGTTGCCACTGCAAGGGAGAGTCATCTTTGTGCAAAATATAAAAAATACTAGTTGAAGAGCCCGTTACACGGGCAACAGTGGCACTGCCAGCTGGTCGCGGGGCAGTCATGCGCAGTAGAGACTGACCGTGCCACGGCTGATACAGAGCTGGACGCTCCAAAGGAGCCCACGATGTTGCTGCCCTTCTAATGAGGCTGAAGAAGGAACTGACTCGGCTCATGGAAGAGAGCATGGACAATTGTCCAGAGTTAATGCTTGCCACAATTTGCGATCCTCGAATCAAAGGCAAGATGGCACTTCGTTCCAATTCCCTCACTGCCTGGAGGGAACAATTGATAGCGAGGGTGCGTGAGAGGCAAAGAAAAACTGGAATGCAGTCACAGGAGGTGGGAGAAAATTCTAAAGATGAGCTGGAGGAGTGTGGTGGTCTTCCGGGACCTATTAGTAGCAGCGCCAGTAGCATTTCATCTTGTTCCAGTGGAGCAGCTGCTGCTGTTTATGCTGAGGCAATGGACAGATTATGCTTCGGACAAAACAAACAGCTCCCCATTAATAGAAAAAGTGCTGAGTTTGAGGTTAAGGCTTACCTTGCGGAACCTTCTTTGCCCCCAAGTACAGATCCCTTGACTTTCTGGGATAACAAGAGGGCTGTGTGGCCTACATTGTCCCTGGTAGCCCAAGTTTTGCTTTCTTGCCCCCCAACCACTGTCCAGAGTGAGAGAGTATTTTCAGTAACTGGAAATATACTTAGTCCCCAGGGCTCTCAACTGTCTCCCTCTCCTCATGGAGAAAATTACTTTTTTAAAAGTCAACTTGCCAAAGCTGGGTTACCCTGCTCTCGGGTTCAATGCAGATTAGAAAAACAAAAAGGACTTCAGACATCTACAATCATCCATTTTGCTGTCATCCTGAGTCCACCTTGCACCAGTCTTCCTCAATTGCTGTATCCATCTACTTATTGAGTCCTGCCTGCCCCAGTGTTCTGCAGTTTACTGCTGGATACATCTTCAGTGCTGCTTTCATCCTGAGTCTGCCTCGCACCAGTCTTCCTCAGTTGCTGCTGTATCCATCTACTGACTGAGTCCTGCCTGCTCCAGTGTTCTGCAGTTTACTACTGGCTACATCTCCAGTGTTGCTGTCAACCTGAGTCTGCCTCGCACCAGTCATCCTCAGTTGCTATATCCATCTACTGACTGAGTCCTGCCTGCTCCAGTGTTGTGCAGTTTGCTGCTGCCTACATCTCCAATGTTGCTGTCAACCTGAGTCTGCCTCGCACTAGTCATCCTCAGTTGCTGTATCCATCTACTGAATGAGTCCTGCCTGCTCCAGTGTTCTGCAGTTTACTACTGGCTACATCTCCAGTGTTGCTGTCATCCTGAGTCTGCCTCGCACCAGTCTTCCCCAGTTGCTGCTGTATCCATCTACTGACTGAATCCTGCCTGCTCCAGTGTTCTGCAGTTTGCTGCTGCCTACATCTCCGGTGTTGCTGTCAACCTGAGTCTACCTCGCACCAGTCATCCTCAGTTGCTGTATCCATCTACTGACTGAGTCCTGCCTGCTCCAGTGTTCTCCAGTTTGCTGCTGTCTACATCTCCAGTGTTGTTGTCATCCTGAGTCCACCACGCACCAGTTTTCTTCAGTCACTGTATCCATCTACTGACTGAGTCTTGCCTGCTTCAGTGTTCTGCAATTTACTGCTGGATACATCTCCAGTGTTCCTCTCATCCTGAGTCTGCCTCGCACCAGTCTTCCTCAGTTGCTGCTGTATTCATCTACTGACTGAGTCCTGCCTTCTCCAGTGTTCTGCAGTTTACTACTGCCTACATCTCCAGTATTGCTGTCAACCTGAGTCTGCCTCACACCAGTCATCCTCAGTTGCTGTATCCATCTACTGACTGAGTCCTGCCTGCTCCAGTGTTGTGCAGTTTGCTGCAGCCTACATCTCCAATGTTGCTGTCAACCTGAGTCTGCCTCGCACCAGTCATCCTCAGTTGCTGTATTCATCTACTGACTGAGTCCTGCCTGCTCCAGTGTTCTGCAGTTTACTACTGGCTACATCTCCAGTGTTGCTGTCATCCTGAGTCTGCCTCGCACCAGTCATCCCCAGTTGCTGCTGTATCCATCTACTGACTGAATCCTGCCTGCTCCAGTGTTCTGCAGTTTGCTGCTGCCTACATCTCCGGTGTTGCTGTCAACCTGAGTCTACCTCGCACCAGTCATCCTCAGTTGCTGTATCCATCCACTGACTGAGTCCTGCCTGCTACATTGTTCTGCAGTTTGCTGCTGTCTACATCTCCAGTGTTGTTGTCATCCTGAGTCCACCTCGCACCAGTTTTCTTCAGTCACTGTATCCATCTACTGACTGAGTCTTGCCTGCTTCAGTGTTCTGCAATTTACTGCTGGCTACATCTCCAGTGTTCCTCTCATCCTGAGTCTGCCTCGCACCAGTCTTCCTCAGTTGCTGCTGTATCCATCTACTGACTGAGTCCTGCCTGCTCCAGTGTTCTGCAGTTTACTACTGCCTACATCTCCAGTATTGCTGTCAACCTGAGTCTGCCTCACACCAGTCATCCTCAGTTGCTGTATCCATCTACTGACTGAGTCCTGCCTGCTCCAGTGTTGTGCAGTTTGCTGCTGCCTACATCTCCAATGTTGCTGTCAACCTGAGTCTGCCTCGCACCAGTCATCCTCAGTTGCTGTATTCATCTACTGGCTGAGTCCTGCCTGCTCCAGTGTCTGCATTTTGCTGCTGCCTACATCTCCAGTGTTGCTGTCATCCTGAGTCCGCCTTGCACTAATCGGTTCTCTTTTGAAACATTGTTGCATTACAGTGGAACTACCACCTCTTACAAACATGGCCCCAAATAATTACCCATCTGGCGACTAGCTGCTCAGTAAAGCTAGTCTCCAGAGTTATTACCACGCTAATGAGAATTATACACTGCTCCCTGACTGACAGGCAGGAAACCGTGCAGACATCTTTCCATAGTGACGTCTGCATGCCTGCACTGTCAGTCCCTTTTGGAGCTGAACGGCTTCTAGCAATGCCTTCTAGAGCAGGCTGGGACTGACAGCGCAGGCGAGCAGATGTCACTATGGAAAGATGTCTGTGCGTGCATAGAGGCGCACTGCTATAATTTAACCCATGTTAAATTCAGCCAAATAATTCGGAATGGATCAGAATTTCTTCCAAATCAAATAGGTCCAGTTCAAAATTAGGATCCTCCGAATTAAAAAAAAATATTTAGGCCGAATTCGAATTAAATCTAACATTTTGGCCGTGCACAAGTCTAGTGTTCATGCATTGTTTCAAAATTAATTATACTCACCTCTCTGATGCTCATTTGCTTATAAGTTTAGATTAATTTATTATAGAACAGTTATTACTATATTATAGATTATTTACTACAGTGTTATCCATGTCTAGAAAAACATAGCAGTACTGACTATTTGGAATGCTATACAGTTTCTTCATTGTTATTTTGCAATTGTCTGGTTGGCAGTTGTATCAATGAGGATACAGAAATTGAGGTATCATAGATGATAAGTTCTAGAGAATCATGTACACTTTATTACTGTGTAAGGTCAAGCAAATGTGTACAATCTTTTAAGTGTCTGGACTCTTTTGTCAGTCATTTCTGTTCTGTTGATCCAGAAAGATGCAATAAGTGGCATTATTACTGTGACTCAATTGGGATTTAGATAAAGATGTAGATTTGTTTACTGTGGAAATGCTTTATCATGATTTCAAAAAGCATATATGTGACGGGGGTACAGGGATTACTGCTTTGTAGACCTAGGGTTAAGCGATTTATCCAGCCAGACAAAAAGATAATAAATTGCATTTATTAGAGAAGTCACAGCACATAAACATAGGACAACAATTATAGGCAAACAAAACAGGGGTAAAGCATAAAAATTAAACACTTCTGCTGATCTCTTCTTGGTGTGTTAGCAAAGTTGCACAGGTTGCCAGGAGTTACAAATAATACTCACAGTCCATTTTAGCTTTAAGCTTGAGCTTACTCATAGTCCCACCAGGAGCAAGAGTGGGCACCCCACACACTGCGCCTGGTGCTGGGTTGCATGACATTTCCCTGTATCTTTTAGTCCTGACAGAGGAGTTGGGAACATCATCCTAAGAGATTATCCCCTGCCACTTTCTTTAGTCTTGGGCCATAGCCACCAAAGTTTAGCTTCCTTGCCACAATCCTTGTGGTGGGAACATCAGGGTACTTTCTGTGGCTGTAGCCACCTTGAATTACAGCCCACAACTGAAAAGGGAACCTGGCCACTGCAGAGTCTGCTCACTCTAACTCTTCTGGTGAATTCACTCACCAGTCCCAGTTTCCCCAGTACTCCTTTGGAATGCCCATGGACCCTAGACCTCCCACCATTATGGGGAGGCCTTTTCTCCTGGTCCTACATTTTTCAACTCAGTATCCTCCCTCTCTCTTCCTAGCCTTTTTGCTACCACCCCCTACAGGATCTGATGTCACAGGTACCATCTACCAGGTCTCTTTCTGCTTAGCCTGATGTGAGGGGTAAGATACACACATCCCATACACAGATTTGCCCTACCCCCCTCTATCTGACCAACACGTGCTATCTCATAACACAATTTCTGTAGTCAGCTAGACTGGATGGCACCATCCCTCTATACATCATACACACTAACCAACCCATTCAATGCTGGTAAATGGCCAACACTCTCTAATGCATGCACACACAGGGGACATTAATATTTCAAGAATGGGAACACAGGTTAAAGGGATAGTAATACTTAAAATGTAAAAAAAAATATGTTGTAGGGTTTATCCCCCTGAGTAAAACAAGAGTACTCCCACTGCTGAAAGGTGTTTCATTCAAAAGTTATTCATTTTCAAAGTTGAAATTTTTAGGTGCAATATCACAGTGGCCTAATATTGTACAGTGGCCATATTGTACAGCCTATGGAGATTTATGGTCCCGGGACCAGAGCTGTCCATAGGATCGTGTAGCAACAGCTAAACTATACAATTTCAGGCCACTGTGATATTACACCTAAAAAATTCAACTTTGAAAATTAATAACTTTTGAATGAAACACCTTTCAGCAGTGGGAGTACTCTTGTTTTACTCAGGGAGATAAACCCTACAACATATGTTCTTTTACATTTTAAGTATTACTATCCCTTTAAGACAATGGCGATCACTGAAAACAGACACATTTCATTCTCTGGGTGACAACCATTCCGTCACAATATATATTGCATGTTTAGTGTTATGCGTGTTTTGTATTTTTATTTGTTTTGTCTTAAAATCTCTTCTTAACTTCATTTTTTGTTAAACAGTATGTAGCCAATATTGTATTTAATTAAACAAAAAAAAAAGAACAGCTATCATTTACAAAAATGTTACACAGAATACAATCAGCATAAATTGCATTCTTACATTCTGTTCTTTCTGCAAGAATATAAAATAGTAACATAACGTACAGCTTTGTCACTTTTTGCTATAAATATCTTGGACAGTTTCCATGGACATATGAGAACAAGAAAATATTTTGTTCCTTGTAATCACTAAAGTGTTTAGATGTTTTCCTGATAGCTAGCATAGAAACATTTTCCAAAATAGCACAAAAAGTTCAGAATTTTCCATTGATACTGAGAACAAATTTTATGGTATTGGATTGCTGAGAAACAAGAAGATATGCTTAGAATCTCTTTACTTTTCACATAAACTTTTTAAAAAATTGCTTTAAAAATACATTTTTACATTTCTTAGCTTTCTTAAATGTCTATGGCCTAAGTGAGTTTCAGTATATACAAACAAATACACTTAAATGTTAAAAATACAATGCTAGATTATTGACTTTTTTAATAAAATACACACTTTGAAGCGCTGTGGAATAAGTTGGCACTTTAAAAATAAAATGATAATATAATATGAAGCAGAAAATAACTATTTTTCATGTAGATATTGTGAAATGTGTATCTTTACTCTTTTAAACCAGCACACATAGCTTTGGACACAAAACAACGAGAGGCCAAAGAATAACAAAGGAAAATATACCAGTGAATGCACAAGAAGTTCAATGTTGTCAAAGAAAGTTCAAATCACAGCCAGTCAGCACAAAGTAAAGTTGCAACTTCAAATCAAACCACTGTATATAAACCCCAAAATAACCTCCTTTCCTTGCCTGTATTTGAGCATTTGCGGAGTAGAGAACAGAGATAGTGAGAGAGTGTGAGACATGTTCAGTAGAGAAAGGTGATACTGGTTGGAGGAGCAATGTTACTTGTAGTCTGAACACATTGTACACCTTTGAGCATATCAGACACATTACATTTATACACTGTAGCTAACTCAGAGACACACACACCACATTTTTTTAATCACACTATACATTTTTCTTCTTTTATTTCATACGGTGTGTAAGGGCTTGACACAGTCTGCACTTGACTGAAATCCTGTGTGAGTGATTGAGTGTAAGTGGGTATATGTGTGTGGGGGAGAAGGAAGATAGGATAAAGCTGGCAGGGAGAGGAGAAGAGGTTAGAACGGAGGGGTCCTGGGCAAGGAAAGAAAGGGGAGAGGAGAAAAGGGATGGTGAGGTCACTAAACATAGCTAGGTACATGAAAGGTAGTGACATACAATGCAAAGGGACACAAAAGGAGGAAAGGCCCAAACATGGCACGTGATGGCACAAGCAGGGGCTTTGGTTCAAAAAAGCCACATAGCATGTCCAGGCCTCTGAGAAGGGAATGGAGAAGACAATTTGAGGAAAACATTGTCCAACATGTGCACATCCTGTCCTTCATGGAGAATACCAAGGGAATTAGTGCAAGGAAGAAACAAACTGCAACCAGAAAATAAAGGCCAAGAAGGGCAAAGTGGCAGAGCATGCAAGGGCTACCTGGGGTAAACCCCCCTCCTCCCCCTCCCCACATGTCACTTTTAATGGCTGGAAGGAGATGCTGAGATAGTCTGGTCTTGATGGTGGTGACAGGGATTGTAGGGGGCTGTATTACTGGAGATGACAGCACATTATAGGTTACTGATAAGCAACCTGTTTGATTCACTAAGCAAAATGTTTTAACAACCAACATAATTAGCTATTCATGTGTCACCCTACCCAATATCATGAGTGACTAAACCCAGGTTTAGGAAGCCTTAGCCGTTCAGCTGTTGTGGCAGTAGCTGGGTGGTACTATCGACCTCCCAGGAAAAGTTAACACCATCTACTTTGCACCTATGGGTGTTTTGTAGTGCATCTCTATAAAGAAATACTCAGGACATTCCTACATTTGAATATTATGTAGTTAAGACTCAGGAGGTGCAAGAAGAAAAACCAAGAACACTCTCCCTTTGCAGGTTAAATCCTAACTCCAGATAAAAAACCCTGTGTGAAAAGAAATAACAAAAAGACAGAAAAACCCTCCTAAACTAGCACTCATCAAAAGAACTATTAGGAGTCCTGGATATGGATATAAGGACTAAAACTTAACTTTTAATGTGGGATATACATACAAAATATAAAAGTATATATGAAGAAGCAAAACAAATTATTAGATGGATGGTGTACTGATGGGGCATAAAAACCGGCTTGCCAAAATTTACAAAAATATACAAAAGTGTTGGTCAAGGCAAAAAGGATGGTTTGCAAAAGACACATACAAATAAAGTGTGATTAAATGGACGAAAAGAGTCACTCGTGATAAGAGATGATGCTGAACAAATGGGGATCACATATTGATATATGAGGGTTAAACTAACCCATAGGGCTGATAGGTATTGATTTAAAAAATACAATAGGAATACAAAATTATCAATAATGAACCCTCATCATTGACAAGCTGGCTAGTGCTCCGGTGAAATATGATGTAAATAGGCAGGTGATGATCTTTTGACATCACTTGACTGGGAATCAATGGATCCATATCTATGAATTTAAAAACACACTAGTTTTATTGAAGTAAATGAGGAGTTATTGCAGGGAAAAAAATAATATTATTATTGGTGAGGAGTGATAGAATTCAGTAAAAAATTTCAGCAATTTTCTTTCTGGAGTAGTCTGTTCTCAATATCACCCCTCTTATTTCCAGTGATATCTGTTCCAAACCTGATATCTTTACTTTTTTGGGATCTCTGTTATGGGATACAAAAAATACCGCACACAAGTGTGTTTTTTACCTTCCAATTGATCACTTCAGGCATTCTTTATATTATTCTAATGCTCCCGGGCTCCCTTTTAGAGCAGTCTACTGATCATACCAATATGGGATTTGTTGCAAAGACACCATAGAATAAGCCATACCCTTAGAATTACAGATTAAATAATTTTTAAGATTGTGCTTTCTTCCAAACCTGTTCAATATATCTTTTAAGTTGGCTATGAGAGGGCAGGTTTTGCAATTTCCACATTTATATGTGCCAATTGCTAGTGTGTTTTTCCTCTGACAAAGTGGCTTTTAAGCAACATATCCTTCAAATTCAGTGACCTCCTGCTGCATGGTTTTACTCTGTCAGGAATCACTTGCTTTAAATCAGTATCTATTGGCAGAATGTGCCACTGTTTGTTGAGTATTTGTTTAATGGAATTCCATTGGTTGGTATGTGTTCCAATAAATCTAAATTAAATTCTTCACTGATTTATTTTCCAGTGGCGTGCTTGTCGCTCTTTTTGTAGTAGCCTTAATTATGTTCCTGCTATATCCTCTCTCATCAAACCTCCCAGAAAACTCATACTTTCATTTCTCAAACCATGAATCTTCAGAGATTCAGAGTTTCTCCTCAACCTAAAAAACTCCCCTGTAAGTATAACTTTAATAAAAGAAGGCAGATTGAAACTGTCTTGCTGTAATACTGTATTAGTTGCAGTGGACTTCCTATATAGATCATTAGCCAAAATCCATCTTGTGTTTCATATATAGAGAGATTTAAGAAATAAATTTTAGTTTGGCTAATTGCTACAGTAGATTTTGAATTATAGTTGCTATCATTTTTTTGTCTGACAAATTCCTTAAAGGTGTTTTCATTATTCTCCCACAATTTGATCAGGTCATCAACATACCTATACCACATGCTCGTATACATGCTGAATGAGACCAATGTGTCTCCCATGACCACCTCACTGTCCCACCATCCAAGGTAAGGTTAGCATTTGGGAGGGTGCAAGCTGCCCCATCACTGTATCTCAGATCTGGAGGTAGAAGCAGTCTCTAAAAAACTAATTATGCATTGAGGTCAACTTGAGGTGCTTAATTATTACATTTTTATATTCCTCACTTAATAATTTATCCTGATCCAAGTAGAATATTACTGCCCTCAATCCCATTTCATGATTGATGGATGTATAGTGAGACTCTACATCACACATAACTAGACATGTAGATGTCACAACAATTCAATTTGATCACTTCAATTTTCTTAAGAGTATCATAGTAGATAAGGCTGAAAAAAGACATGCGTCCATCAAGTCCAGCCCATGCCAATAACACCCCTGTTGATCCAGAGGAAGGCAACAAAAAAGCCCTCTGGAGCAATTTCCAATGTAGGTGTGTGTGTGTGAGTGTCTCAAATAGTTCCCCGGCTCAATATCCTATTTGCTTTGAAGAATATCAAGAGTATCAAGGGATCTCTGATATATTATGGAAGTTGTAATAATTATTTGTGTAACTTCATATCAAGACATTTGTTAGCATTTTCACAAAATCCCCCTTTACAAGATACAATTGGACATCTAGGAGGTGTCTTGTTGGCAAGACACAGAGGCTCATATTATGCTTTTATCTCCATCTTTACTACTCAGCAGAAAAACTTTATAACATTAAAAGTAAAGACAAACTTGATGAACAGATAACCCCACCCCTACATATAGGTAACCAATCCCATTCCGCTTCAGGTGTATAACTGCATTAACACGTAGAACTAGTTCCCCTTTCTTTGCTGCTCAGGGCAGATGTGTATCAGTTTTGCACTAAGGCTGTCTTAAACTGATATTGATTTTGTTTCCTTCACTGATATTTATCAATGTGTGTATTGTACACCTACTGCTATGTCTCCTTGTCATGGCTTAGTGTATATGACCCTGCACCTGTGCTGTGTTTCCATTCACCTTTGATATTATCTCATTCCACCTTTCCCTTTCGAAGCTGTGCTTTCTTGTGTCTTAATCCCTTTAACTTATACCTGGGCCTAGTCCACTTTCTATCTGTCCGTTCAGTGTTCCACGGACACCATCTCTGCATTGTTGACACAGTAGATCACCCACTCCTCCAAGCACTCCACTCCCTACGTTTCTGAGACACTGCACTCTCCTGGTTTTCATCTTATCTCTGCAACCGCTCTTTCAGTGTTTCCCACTCTGGCTCCACTTCCCCACCCATCCCACTGTCTGTTGGAGTGCCTCAAGGACCAGTCCTGGGACCCTTGCTCTTCTCAATCTACACTGCGACCCTTGGAAAACTAATAAACTTCTTTTGGCTTCATCATCATCTCTATGCTGACAACACTCAAATATATCTTTCCTCCCAGAACTCTCCCCTTCCCTCCTGTCCTAAGTAGCTGACTGTCTGTCTGCTGTGTCTTCCTGGATGTCCACCCGTCAACTCAAACTTAACCTTGGCAAAACTGAACTAATAATCTTCCCTCCCTCTACAACTAGCCATACCCCAGATATTACCCTCACTGTTAACAACACTACCATCACACCAACCCCTACAGCATGCTGCAGGGGGTCACATTTTACTCTGCTCTATCCTTCATTCCTCACATCCAGACAATCTCCAACTCATGCCGCCTCCACTTCCATAACATTGTAGAATCTGACCCTTTCTCACACAAGACACTACCAAAATTATAATCCAAACACTCATCATGTCCCATCTTGACTACTGTAACTCATTACTAATTGGCCTTCCTCTCACCCAACTAAGCCCACTACAGTCTATAATGAACTCTGTTGCAAGACTACTCTACCTCACTCATCACTTCTCTAACACCAAACCCCTCTGTCAATCCCTACACTGGCTCCCATTAGCATACAGAATTAAATTCAAAATTCTGGTGCTAACTTATAGAGCCCTCACTAACACCGCACCCCCCTATATTTCATCTCTCATTTCCAAATACATTCCCACTCACCACTTCGTTCTGCACACAACCTTCTCCTCTCCACAGCTCTTATCACATCCTCCCACTCCCGCCTACAGGACTTCTCCCATGCTGCACCCCAACTCTGGAATTCCCTCCCCCACCCAATCAGACTCTCCCCCAGCCTTCAAATCTTCAGACTCTCCCTTAAAACTCACCTCTTCGGGGAAGCCTATCAACTGCCTCCATAAACATTATCACCAAGAATCACCCCTTGCCTGGACCATTGCACTGAAAAAAGCACTTCTCACTCCCACCCACTGAGTGCCTGCCTGTTCATGTGGCAGGAGGCACTTACACCCAATAGCACTTACTCCTTCTGTGTCAAAAAATACCTTCCTCTAGACTGTAAGCTCTCATGAGCAGGGCCCTCTGATCCTTCTATTTCTCCACATTTGATTGTACTATTTGATACCTCTGTATGTCCATTCCCAGTTGTACAGCACTGCGGAATTAGTTGGCGCTATATAAATAAAGTATAATAAATAATAATAATTGTTGGTGTGCACTCCTCTGGTGCTTAACCACTCTATATCCCCCATAGCGTTTTCACTATTTGCTTACCTCACCTTGGTCTTCATGGCCCTCCACTAGACTACTCCATTACGGGGGTTTCAGTCTAGACATGGCAGCCATCTTGTTTGTGGGAAGATCTCCCTCTCAACCCCGTATGCTCAGGTGCTCCTCTGTTAGGTGGGAATTCTCACTCGGTGGCTTCTTGCTTCATTGGCAGATGCCCTCTGCTTTTGCTCCATTACATTGCTTTGTGGTGAAATATTCTTCTAGAACTCATATTCTATTATTCTACATACTATAGTGCTATCCGTAGCCTAGTGGTTTAGGTACACAGCTTTCATGCGGTTAGTCTGAGTTTAATTCCCAGTAGAGCTGACTTTCCCCATTGAATAATTTCTCACATTATATGCTATCATTTATTAAATTGTATTATTTTTATACTTGATATTCATAGGACCACTACTTATATATTGGTACTACTGTTATATTATGTTTTGCAAAAAACTGGTCTCTCCTTGTACCCCCTTGAAGGGTAACAAAATCCCCCCTTATTTCTTGGTGGAGGACAATGTCTCAGTGAATTCCGACTCCTAGGAGATTATGGTCTTGGCCCCAAAATCCAATGTGGAACATATTCAACATATTTTGGACCAGTCAGTGAATCAAACTATTTCTAATGCCATATCCTCCTGCATGGGTCAGAATCCCTGGCGGAATTTCTACAACACCAAACTATGAATAGACCCCCATTAGACGTACGATCTCACACTATGGGGAGGCTATGTTATCCAAACCCTCTCGTACTGGATAAGGACAAATACATGTTGGGGGGAAGAGAAAGAAGAAAAACAAGCATCGTCCCACTGAAACAGAACCTAAACATTCTTATCTTGACTTGCCCAGTAATCCTGGCACCCAGACATGTGGGTCACCCTCACAAATGAGAACCTCTTCTCGGGAAGATAGAATACAGAGGTCACAAAATCAGAAAAGGTCTAAACCTGATTCTTTCTTTTTAGTCTTATACTCAGATGAGTCTGACAGTAAATTAGGAAATGTATCAAGTCAGTCCTCTGACCCTGATTATTCTGCTGAAAGTGAGGATAATGATTTAGACCTGGAGGACAATTATTTTGGTGCAAATACTGTACTGGCCGAACAGGGCCAACTCCTATTCGACCCAAGCAAAATAAAGCACCCATGATCCACAGAGTGGATATCTAAAGATCACGTTTCAAAGTGTATTGATTTATGGGTGCGTAAAGCTTTAGACCCAAAGGCCCGGAATAAGTTAAGGTCTGAATGCCCAGGACCCTTGATAAAGAAGACATGTGAGACGCCAGTTCTAGATCCACAAACGGCGCACTATATGTCAAAATCAGGAAGAGACCCCAGAAAGGGCGTTGAACACTCATTGAAGCAACGCTAAGATAAACTCTAGTGTTGAGCGAGCATGCTCGGCCGAAGCTCGGTTCGGCTCGAGCATCGCTCTGCTCGGCACATGGCGGTACTCGTACGAGTACCGCATGTGCTCGCCCGCCATGTTCGGGTCTCCTCCCCGCACGTTTCGCGGCTGCTGCGCAGCCAATAAACGTGCAGGGAGGCTCTGACATCAGTGTAATGCCAGCAGCCATGTTGGCTACTGGCATTACACTGATTGGCTGGCCAGAACCCGTGATCGGGTGCTGTATAGCACCTGACCAGCGAGTTCGGCACAGTCTTAGCCAGGGAGAGATGAGGATAGGAAGGGAAAGTCAGTGTAGGGAGAAGAAAAGCAAATTTGTAAAAAAAAAGACCCAAAAGTCCTTTTTAGGAATACTGTGTGTGGGGGCAGCAGTTTATTTTGTGTGGGGGGGAAAAAAAAAAAAAAAAAAAACTTCATATATTCTGTTTAGTGTGCAAAGTTGCAGATTAGAGCACATTCTGTTTAGTGTGCAAAGTTGCAGATTAGAGCACATTCTGTTCAGTGTGCAAAGTTGCAGATTAGCAGCACATTCTTTTTAGTGTGCAAAGTTGCAGATTAGAGCACATTCTGTTTAGTGTGCAAAGTTGCAGATTAGAGCACATTCTGTTCAGTGTGCAAAGTTGCAGATTAGCAGCACATTCTTTTTAGTGTGCAAAGTTGCAGATTAGAGCACATTCTGTTTAGTGTGCAAAGTTGCAGATTAGAGCACATTCTGTTTAGTGTGCAAAGTTGCAGATTAGAGCACATTCTGTTAAGTCTTCAAACTGTAAAATATCAAAGTCACATATTCCATTCACTGTGCGTCGCCGCAGTTAAGAAGCAAATTCTGTGTACTGTGCACAGTTTCAGAATAGGAAAAAATTCTGTTAAGTCTTCAAACTGTAAAATATCAAAGTCACATATTCCATTCACTGTGCGTCGCCGCAGTTAAGAAGCAAATTCTGTGTACTGTGCACAGTTTCAGAATAGGAAAAAATTCTGTTAAGTCTTCAAACTGTGAAATATCAAAGTCACATATTCCATTCACTGTGCGTCGCCGCAGTTAAGAAGCAAATTCTGTGTACTGTGCACAGTTTCAGAATAGGAAAAAATTCTGTTAAGTCTTCAAACTGTAAAATATCAAAGTCACATATTCCATTCACTGTGCGTCGCCGCAGTTAAGAAGCAAATTCTGTGTACTGTGCACAGTTTCAGAATAGGAAAAAATTCTGTTAAGTCTTCAAACTGTAAAATATCAAAGTCACATATTCCATTCACTGTGCGTCGCCGCAGTTAAGAAGCAAATTCTGTGTACTGTGCACAGTTTCAGAATAGGAAAAAATTCTGTTAAGTCTTCAAACTGTGAAATATCAAAGTCACATATTCCATTCACTGTGCGTCGCCGCAGTTAAGAAGCAAATTCTGTGTACTGTGCACAGTTTCAGAATAGGAAAAAATTCTGTTAAGTCTTCAAACTGTAAAATATCAAAGTCACATATTCCATTCACTGTGCGTCGCCGCAGTTAAGAAGCAAATTCTGTGTACTGTGCACAGTTTCAGAATAGGAAAAAATTCTGTTAAGTCTTCAAACTGTAAAATATCAAAGTCACATATTCCATTCACTGTGCGTCGCCGCAGTTAAGAAGCAAATTCTGTGTACTGTGCACAGTTTCAGAATAGGAAAAAATTCTGTTAAGTCTTCAAACTGTAAAATATCAAAGTCACATATTCCATTCACTGTGCGTAGCCGCAGTTAAGAAGCAAATTCTGTGTACTGTGCAAAGTTGCAGATTTGCAGCACATATTCCGTGTAATATGAAGAAGGCGGGTAAAAAGGGACGGGGAAGTGGACGTGATCCTGATAGTTCAGGGCGCGGGTCAGGACGCGTAGAAACTGCGCCTGGTGCCAGAGCACAAGACAGAAAGACATCCACCATACCTAGCTTCATGTCTCATTTTACAGGGCGTCGCAGGACATCACTCTCGAGGTCCGACCACTGCGAACAGGTGGTCGGTTGGATGTCAGCTGATACTGCTTCCAGTCGGTTAAGCACCACCCTGTCTTCCACCAAGTCCACTCTCAGTAGCCAAGAGTCTGGTCAACATAATCCTCACTCTGATCATCCTTCCTCCCACCATAGAGGATCTGGTCAAAGAAGTGATCCCACACTGGGATATAGTGAGGAGCTCGTGTCATCACCAATCCTTAATTTGAACCTCTCTCCAAGCACGCTTGCAGAGGAACATGACATCTTGTGCCCTGATTCACAACCTCTCGAGGGTACCCAATCACAAGAAGATGACAGAGGTGAACGGCATTTAAGGTCAAAGGAAGTGGATGATGATGATGATGAGACACAGTTGCCATTACATCAACCACTATTACTGTCTCAAGACCTTGATGAGGAGGATGATATACAGTTGTCAATGACTGAGTATGTGGTGGGATCAAGACATGAGGAGGATGATCAGAGTGAGGAAGTGGAGGAGGACTTGGTGGACGATGAGGTGACTGACCCCACCTGGGAAGGTGTAGAGCCGAGCGATGACAGCAGTCCTGAGGGTGAGCCATCTGCAGCACCGCAACAGGCTGGAAGAGGCAGTGGTGTGGCTACAGAAAGAAGGCGGACCGCACCAAACCGGCCCGCAAATGTTCCACGGAGCACCCCCTTGCGTAAATCTACCTTGCCAAGGGGTAGGTGTTCCGCGGTATGGCGTTTTTTTAAGGAAAGTGCGGACGACAAAAGAATTGTAGTTTGCAACCTGTGCCACACCAGAATGAGCCGAGGCATGAACACTAGAAACCTCACCACCACCAGCATGATCCGACACATGGCATCCAAGCACCGTAATAAGTGGGAGGAACGCCTGGATCGCCCATCTGTGTCTGCAGACCACACCACTGCCTCCTCTTCCCCTGTTTTCGGTGCCGGCCAATCGCCTGTCGAAGGCGCAGGCCCGCATACCTCCCGCCCTGCACCTGTACCATCTGAAGCACCATCAGCGACCACATCCACTTCCCTGTCCCAGCACAGCGTCCAAATGTCGTTACCCCAGGCATTTGAGCGCAAGCGAAAATACCCAGCCACCCACCCACAGGCCATAGCACTAACCTCACACCTTTCCAAATTACTGGCCATCGAAATTCTGCCATTTAGGCTTGTGGAGACTGAGTCCTTCTGCAGCCTGATGGCAGCAGCTGTCCCTCGGTACGCGGTCCCCAGCCGCCACTACTTTTCCCGGTGTGCCATCCCCGCATTACACTACCATGTGTCCCGTAACATCACCCGTGCCCTGACCAACGCAGTTACTGGGAAGGTCCACTTAACGACTGACACATGGACAAGTGCTTGTGGCCAGGGACGCTACATTTCCCTGACGGCACACTGGGTGAATGTCGTGGAGGCTGGGAGCGACTCGGACCCTGGGATGGCACAGGTGCTACCCACGCCGAGGATTGCGGGCCCTACCTCCATCAGGGTTTCCGCCAGCACCTACGTTATTGGCTCCTCCTCCTCCGTTTCCACCTCCGAATTCTCTGCGCGCAGCGCCACTCACCCATCAGCCGGTAGCTGGAAGCAGTGTAGCACTGCAGTGGGGAAGCGTCAACAGGCTGTTGCAGGGGATTAGTCACCAGACCGAGCAGTGGCTCTCGCCACTCAACCTGCAACCAGGCATGGTTGTGTGTGATAATGGGCGTAACTTGGTGGCGGCTTTGGAGCTCGGCAAGCTCACACACGTACCATGCCTAGCGCATGTATTTAATTTAGTGGTTCAGCGATTTCTAAAAACCTACCCCAATTTGCATGATCTCTTGACCAAGGTGCGCCGCGTGTGTGCACATTTCCGTAAGTCATCTACAGCTTCAGCCGGCCTGTTGAAGCTGCAGCAGCGCTTACAATTGCCAGCTCACCGGCTGCTGTGTGACGTGAGCACGCGCTGGAACTCCACCTTCCACATGTTGGCCCGGCTTTGTGAGCAGCAGAGGGCAGTAGTGGAGTACCAGCTGTTACACGGTCGTCGCCTCTCCGTTCAACTTCCTGTAATCAGAAGTGAGGAGTGGGAATGGATGTCAGACCTCTGTGATGTTTTACGCAATTTTGAGGAATCGACACAGATGGTGAGCGGCGATAACGCTATTATCAGTGTAACCATCCCACTTCTGTGTCTACTGAAACGCTCGCTGCTCACAATTAAAACTGACGCTTTGCATGTGGAAGAGGTGGAAATGTGGGAGGAAGAGCTTACACAAGGTGATAGCCAGAGCACACTCACTTCGTCTTCTCAGCGACAATTGGAGGAGGCGGAGGAGGAGGAGGAAGACACGGTTGCCTCCGCTACAGAGGGTAGCCATGGAACTTTAGTTCCATCTCTTCAGCGTGGGTGGGCAGAAGAGGAGGAAGAGGATGAGGAGATTGAGAGTCATCCTCCTGGTGAGGACAGCGAAATCTTGCCTGTTGGTACTCTGGCACACATGGCTGACTTTATGTTAGGCTGCCTTTCCTGTGACCCACGCGTTACACGCATTTTAGACAACACGGATTACTGGGTGTTCACCCTTCTGGACCCCCGCTACAAAGAGAATTTCTCATCTCTCATTCCTCCGGTGGAGAGGACAAGCAAAATGGTGCAATACCAGAAGGTTCTTGTTGAAAAATTGCTCCAAAATTTTCCATCTGACAACGCTGGCGGCAGAGTATGTGCTACCTTGGCCAACCGAGAAGGGGAGAAAAGGGGAGCACACAGCAGTTCCGACAAAGGCAGGGCAACACTCTCCAAGGCGTGGGACACCTTCATGACACCCCGCCAGCACCCTCACCCTGATGCGCAGCCTAGTGTCACAAGGAGGGAAAAGTTTTGGAAGATGGTGAAGGAGTACGTAGCAGACCGTGTCAGCGTCCTCAATGATCCCTCTGTTCCTTACAACTACTGGGTGTCCAAGCTGGACACGTGGTATGAACTGGCACTCTACGCCTTGGAGGTGCTGGCCTGCCCTGCCGCCAGCGTTCTGTCTGAGCGGGTATTTAGTGCTGCTGGTGGCATCATAACAGATAAGCGTATCCGCCTTTCCACCAACAATGCTGATAGGTTGACACTTATAAAAATGAACAAGGCCTGGATTTCCCCTGACTTCTCCACTCCTTCCATATACCCTGGGATATAATTTTTATATAGGGCCAGCTCACCAGCGGGCCCAGTGATATAATTTTTATATAGGGCCAGCTCACCAGCGGGCCCTGTGATATAATTTTTATATAGGGCCAGCTCACCAGCGGGCGCAGTTTGACAATTTTTGTATAGGTCAGCTCACCAGTGGGCCTTGTCATATAATGTTTTATTGGGTCAGCTCTCTAGCGGGCCCTCTCATATAATGTTTTATAGCGTCAGCTCACTAGCGGGCCTTCGCATATAATGTTTAGGATGGTCAGCTCCGCAGCAGACCCTCACCCATAATGTTTTAGATGGTCGGCTCAGCGCACGTTTCCCTCTTAATCATGGCCCCAGTTCAGAAAAATCGAGGAAATTTTTGGGAGAATTTGCCTTTGCGCACGTTTCCCTCTTAATCGTGGCCTCAGTTCAGAAAAATCGAGGAAATTTTTGGGAGAATTTGCCTTTGCGCACGTTTCCCTCTTAATCATGGCCTCAGTTCAGAAAAATCAAGGACATTTTTTGGAGAATTTGCCTCTGCGCACGTTTCCCTCTTAATCATGGCCTCAGTTCAGAAAAATCGAGGAAATTTTTGGGAGAATTTGCAGATGATATACAAGTAAATATACAGCAAATACTGTTTGGTAACAATTTTTCGCCTAAAGTCGTTTTTATCTGCCTTTTTGTGTGTTTTACGGTCAGTCTGTAAAAATGGCGTACTACGGGCGAAAGATCGTTCCCAGCAGCGACGTTGGAGTCCAAGATGCATCCAGACATCCTCCCTATGCTGTCCCTGAACCATTTCTGTGGTGTTTCCATCCTTTTCTGCCCTTTTCCTATGGACCAGGCACCCTCCCCTCATCAGAGCAGGGGGTGCCTGGTGTAATGCTCGAGTCCTCCCATTGACTTCAATGGGGCTCGGGTGCTCGGCCGAGCACTCGAGCCTCCGGGGGTGCTCGGTCAGAGCACCCGAACACCCGAGCATTGGGGTGCTCGCTCATCACTAATAAACTCTTGGATATTGTGGGTCCTCTGGCTAAGATCTTCAACATGACCGAGGAGGCCATCCCATGTTGATGTACATCCATTTGGGGGTTGGATTCAAAGGGCATTATGTCTCTGTCCACAGAGCGTCATAGAGTGATCCTTCTATGAATAGATCCCAAACTATCAGAAAAGACGGCCACAGAAGCAGGTCTCAAAGCAAATGGTCTCCTGTTCAGTGACTCTTTTATAAAAAATTAACCTTCACAGTCCTCGACAAAGCCCAAAAATCCATGAAGAAAGTCTTCAATAGATGGGTTTTTGTCAGGGCTGGGAAGGGTAGAGGTCAACTTCCCAGACAGACAGCGAGTTCCTTCAAGGGTCAATTCAGGAACTCTCAAGACCCAAATCAATTTTCAAGAGGCACATAATCCCAAGAGACCAGGCCACCACCTCCCTTCTATCTCCCACATGGCAGAGTCTGGAGAGGAAAGACATTGAGGGGATTTCCACTTTCCAGAGACTTCTCAGGTAAGTGTCCTTCCCCTTCCCTCTGAGGGAAAAGTGTGTGGCAAACTCACCCATTTTTTCCATACCTGGTCTTAAATAACCCCAGACCAATGGGTACTTCAAACTATTCAAGGTTATCACATACAATATTACAATGAACCCTTTCAAAACAAAATCCCACCTTCTATCCACTTCTCAAAAGAAGATTTCTACCTTGTGGACTTAGAGATCCTAGGGGCTAGATTTAAAGGCAGCCATTAGCAGAAAAAGTACTACCAGTTGCGTTAAGATGTATTTAGCAATTTTAAGATCCGTCCAAAGAACAGCTAACGGCAGTTTGATAATCTTTACGGCCGAAACACTTACGTGCCTTGAGATGCATGGAACAAGATTCCCCAGAGCCATTCAAAGGAGTGCGGTACTGCTAACAGCTGAAAAAAAGATACAGTTAATGGCCAAAAGTTAAGACTCTGTTTCCTTAGCCATTAGACACTTAACAGTCAAAAAAAACCCCGTTACATAGGAAAACAGAGAAACTGCTTACCGCACAAGCATGTAAATGGCAAAATTAACCCTCAAATCACTGTCACACATAACAATAAACAACACCACAGGCACAAGGACTTCCAGAAAAACACCAGCACAACATGACACAGAACAATGAGGGTTATCACACAACATGGACACCTGCCAATACAAAACAATCTCACCTGTTCAATATCACCACACGATCCAGACACAACCTGTACCCCACAACTTCACACCCGCAACTGGCAGAGACATCAATCAGAACACACCACATCTTAAAACACAGACACACCTGCAAACACTTACCTGGACAGCAAACACCTTCCCGTTGGTCATCACTCACCTCATCACCACACCTACACAACGCCCTACCACGTACTTAAAGGGACAGCTCACCACACTCACCTGTGGCTTGTTTTCCGCTCAGGGAGAGACAGAGAGCGATAGATAGAGAGATAGATAGAGCATCAGTATGTTGGCTTACATATTGATGCAAAGACTGCGGAGAAGGCATGCAAGGGAAAGAACTAAGGAACACCAGCAACCCCCAGGCACACCTGATCAACAGGCTTCACCTGTTGCAAGTGAGGAGGCTCTGGCTCAAGAGCAACACAGGAGCCCATCCCCACCTGAAGGACAACACTTGTCTGCAGATGCACAGCTGCAGCAACAGGATGCTCCGCAGCTGCCACAGAGACCCCTGGAGCATCGTAGGATGTATAGATGACCACCAAGGCCAAGGGTATACTGCCCAAGGGCGACTATCTTTGAAATGACAGATGACGAGGTGATTGCTCGCTACAAGTTGAGGCCGCACAGCATCATTGCCTTGTATGAGGTCATCAAGGATGAGGTGGATCCAATTTACATCCACAACCATGCCCTATCTGGCTTGCAAAAACTCCTGTGTGCCATACACTTCATGGCAAGTGGCACCTTGCAAACTTGCAGTCAACTGAAGGTTACGCATCTGGCATGTCACAGGCCACATTCTCCAGGGTGCTGGCCCAGGTCTTGCCAGTCCTCAAAAGCAAGGCCAGTAGGTATATCCATTTTCGAACCACCGACATGGATTGGACACATCTGAAGCAGGGCTTTGATGCAAGAGGAGGAATGCCCAGGGTCATGGGTGCAAAATAGATTTCACCCATGTCCGTATCAAAGCCCCAGCATGTGAAAACATCATTCACACAACATGTGCTCCCTGTCTTACCATGTCACTCACTTTCCACAGGTGATGCTGGCTATGGCTGCAAATCATGGCTCCCCCGGTCGCCAATCCCCAAACAGATGCCCAGGAGCGATACAACCAGACTCATAGAAAAACAAGGAATGCCATTGATAACATTCTGTCACATCAGGGATTAAAGGGCCATTGGAATCAACATGGGACCTGTACTTTGCAAGAGCTGAGAAGAGCAGCAGAGGGATGGATCCACAGTGGTATTGTTACACAACATAGAGGTCATGAAACATGGATCAGATCTCCAGGGACACCATGCTGACCTGTTTGTGTGCAGTGATATGTGCCCCTGACATAAATACACACATCAACAAATATGTCCTAATGGTTCCATGAGACAAATATTCATTTGTTTCATGGAGCTATCAGAACATATTTGTTGATGTGTGTATTCATGTCAGGGGCACATATCCCTAGGGCTGGTTCACATCCCCTTAGTTCTATACATATTAGGTTACAGTAGAGTACACAACACATTACAAAGCAATGGTTTGTGTACTCACCTGCTCCAAATCCTGTCCTCTTGTCCCACAGGTATCCATAGCATGATCCATCCTTGAACAGAATAGTTTCCATGTGACTGGACTGAAGCCTTGACAACACTTCCATGAAGCTCACTTTCTGATGTTTCAAGTGATTGTGTTGGTGATGCAATGTTTGACCTGCATTGTGGACAACACATGAGCAGTTCAGTAGTGTTTCTAAAGTATTCATATTTAGTTTAAATGTACCTTTTACGTGCTCATACAAGTGTTCAATGCATATATTGGCAATACCCAGAAAACACATGTATGTTTTACTGTAGTTTCAGACACAATAAAGGAGAACCATCACTATTCTATCTGTGTCTGTATGAATAAATGTTGTATTAGACATGTCTCAATGTGGAACCACACATACAAGGTTAGAGTATCTCTAATACATGGGAAGGCATGACCTACATCACAGAAGACCACTACTTGTTTGACCATGAGTGGACTCTGTGATATATTCATGCAAAACGATGATGGCAGTGATACTCTAATGTGTGTTGTGAGTGATAAAGAGATACAGGGGACATACTTCCACAGTGATTTCATGTCCACGGTTTCTGTGTTGCTCAATATAATCAATGTTCTGAGAATGCTTTAGGTTGACATGGGCTAAATCAACAAACAACCAGACTAAGTGGACATGTGTTATCACTGGTGTAGTGCGTTATAACCTTAGTATAATAACAACACAACTTACTAGATAACCCAATGCTCAGCTTAAGGTTTCAATGTGTGTGCTACACATTGAAATATCAGGACGATCATTGGGTTATCCAGTAAGTTAGGGTGTGATTCTAATTCTTATTGTGAAACTGAATTACTGGAGAACCCAATGCTCACCCCAGGATTTCAATGTGTGTGCTACACATTGAAATCCTAGGGTGAACATTGGGTTCCCCAGTAAGGGGGAAAAGAACAACTTGGACTGTTTATTTCCTTTTCTTTGGGGGGACCTTTGACTGGGTGCCAGATGTTGATGCCCTTTGCTAATCACCCTTTGCACCCTAGGTGTGGCTTCAGGGGTCACACTGGAGGGAGTGGTGGGTGCAGTGGACCCCTCTGTGGAATGCAGCTCTCTCTCCACACACAGGGTCTCCCTGCGGTTGTGGTCTCTCAACTCCATTAGCACCTGCCCAATCATGTCCCGTGTGTTACTGATGGAGTTGTGTGTTGATTCTTGTCAGTTCCAACTCCAGGGCATGTACCTAGCCTCTATCTTTGAGGTGTTCCTCTGGGATTCCCTTCTGTTCCTTGATATGTTTTGGTCAGTCCTGTGGCATGCCCGGAGTAGCCTTCTCTGTAGCACCATGCACTCCGCCTCCGTCCCCATGATGCGTGCAATGCTGGAGGTGGATGTGCCTGGTGACTCTGCTGGTGGGGTTTCTGCTGCGTCTGAGTCCTCTTCTGCTGAGTCCTCTGCTGCTGTGTCTGCTGCTGCTGAGTCTGCTGTGGCTGCTGCATCTGCTGCTGCGTCTGCTACTGTTGAGTCTGCTGCGTCTGCTGTTGCTGAGTCTGCTGTGGCAGCTGCTGCTGTGGCAGCTGGTGGAGTGACTGCTGCAGATGATGGGTATATGCGCACCACATCTAGGGACTATGAGCTGCCCAGTGATGCCTGTGCTGGTGGAGGTGGTGGAGTAATGTCTCTAGAGGGTGCTGGGTCTTCCCAATTAGGCCCAGGTGTTGGTAGTCCATTGGTCAAGGGTCATACCTTGACCACTGGTAGGTGCTTGGCTCCCACCTGGGATCATACCTGGGGCCATGCTGGGGAACCATCCATGAGGGTAGGTCCATCTGCTCTCCATATGTGCTATAATGATGGGTGGCCACTGCCACTGCCACTGCCTCCCTGGTGGTGGTGCTGCTGCTGGAGGGTAGTAGCTCCTGACAGTGGTGGGATGCATCCACCTCTCCTCCTGTTGCATCCAGGCACTGTAATTGGGTGGAGCAGCCTGTGGTGGAGCAGCCTGTGGTGGTGCAGCCTGTGGTGGAGCAGCCTGTGGTGGTGCAGCCTGTGGTGGAGCAGTCTGTGGTGGTGCCACATGTGGTGGGCAGCCAATGGTGGAGCAGCCTGCGGTGGAGCAGACAGTGGTGGAGCAGACAGTGGTGGAGCAGACAGTGTTGGAGGAGGTGTGGATGGTGTGTACGGTGACCACCGGCTGCTCCCCTCCTCTGTAAACTCCTCACTGGGTACTGATTCCGCCTCCTCAATGGGCTGACCCCTCGTTACCTGACCCCATATTCCCAATTACTTCTGGATCCAACAGGAATACCTCACAACTTATTACTTCAGAACCAACTACATCTTTTGTCTTGGCAAATTTTGGGAATCATCAGTTTATCGACAACATTTTGGATTCGGCTTGGTTCCTTATCTCCGAAGCCTGGGCACCAGGTACCAAATTATGCTACCAATCCTGTTGGAAGGTCTGGGTACGCTGGTGCCTGGAACGGAACCTGGATCCCTTTCTTTCAGATTTAAGTTCAATTATAAATTTCTTATCCGATTATTTTCAACAAGGTAAAGCTTATAGAACCATTACCTGCTATTGGTCTTCTATTTGCAGCAGCTTATGAATATATCGAGGGTTCCCCTATAGTTCAACATCCATTAGTGTGCAAACTAATGAAAGGAATTTGACTATCTAGACTTCTTGTCCCCAATTACTCCAATCTTTGGGATGTTTATTCAGTCATCCTCTTCAGGGAGTCTTGGACGCCTAATAAATAACTCTCCACAAAACTAACAATGCTTCTTTGCCTTATTTCATTTTGCAGAGTATCCAATATTCACACTCTAGACATATCCAATAGATCTTATGAACCGGGTGGGGTACGCTTCAGTATTACTAGGAGAGCTAAATCCTCAACCAAGGAAATCTTTTACCCAAATTTTTCTCGGAAACCACAACTGTGTGTAGTTCTTTGTTTAAAAACTTCTGAAACTGCTACCTCTAAATTTAGACTCCCTGACTCTCATCAATTACTAATTTCATTTGTAGAACAACATTTACCTGTATCATCAGCTACTCTGGCTAGATGGGTCCTCTGGATCATGTCAGCTGCAGGAATTAATACTGATCGATTTGGAGCTCACTCCCCTCAGGGAGCTATGGCCTCCAAATCCCTCTTAACTGGTTGTAGGCTTGAGGATATCCTCAAGGCTGCGGATTGGTCCAACTAATCCACATTCAAAAAGTTTTATTTTAAACCAATTGATCATGTATCTAATAATGTTAACAGCTTTAAACTAGCATAATATAAGCCATAAAATTCAAGGACTTTCTTAACTTCATGATGGAAAGTCAGGATTTTATTAAAGTCACAGAGGCGAGTATTATCCCTCCATATAACTAACCCCCCCCCCTTTTTTTTCATCTCTTTATCTTCCATTAGGTTAATCAAATCTTTGGCTGAAGATCGTATTTGGGAGTATTCCATATGTTACATTTTGAGATGAATTTCGAATCTTCCAAGGCTCAGTTTGACTTTACTCCATCAAAGAAAGAGTAACTAGTTCTACGTGTTAATGCAGTTCTACACCTGAAGAGGAATGGGATTGGTTACCTATATGTAGGGGTGGGGTTACCTGTTCATCAAGTTTGTCTTTACTCTTAATGCTATCAAATTTTGCTGCTGAGTAGTAAAGATGGAGATAAAAGCATAATAGTTGCCTCCATGTCTTTAATAAAATCCTGACTTTCTGTCACGAAGTTAGGAAAATCCTTGAATTATTCACTGTCAAAAATCTTCTAGTCATTTTAGAGATAATATTTTAATCAACAGCAACAGCTTTGAGCTTCAGTATTCTGGTAATCTGAAGTAGGGTTGGAGGGTAGTCTTTCATAACATTGGGTATCAGAGTGTTGATCGTGAGCTTCAGTCAAATAGAGTGTGTCTGGCCACATTACAACATTCCCTCCTTTATCAGCGGGCTTATTCATCACATTATGCCAACAAACCTGAAGATCTTTCTGGGCATTGTTTTGTGTCTGTGTTAAATCATATGGTCCCTTTTTAGGGGATAGGCTTATGATATACCTTATTACTAATTTGCTTCTTTTGAATGGTTTTTATTTTAGTTTAATAAAAGTTACATTTTAGTAATTGGTAAGTACCCTTTCCATTCTTTGTATTGTATAAGGAGTGGGTTCGCTGATCATTAATCTGTTTTTCTTCCTTTTATTGTCTTAACTTTCTGGACATATCATCTCTTTCACTTTCAACATCATCTGTCACTGAAGAAGAGGAGAATGCTGGAGGGATATATTTTACACCTACATCATCATCATCAGTCATTAGGTCATCCTCAGCATTGCCCACCGCTTCTTCCCCACTACTTTTAAATTCCTCTGGAGGCCTCAAACTATTTCTTTTTACTTTTCCCCATTGAGAGATGTTGACAATGTTCACTACTACTTTAGGGGCACGTGTTTTTATGCTTGTTTGTCTCACTGGCAGATGCAGCAGTTGGTTAAGCTGCTACACCTTCTTGCACTATGCCATCAACACTGGAATGTGATTCATTGACATCTTCAGTAGTTTTAGATGGTTTTTCCCACCTATGCTATTAGATGGTACAAAACTTTCCACCCATATACTAAATAAATTCATAATTTCCCGCACCGTAGTGTGGTTTATTTGAAGGACACAAAGAGAGAGTGAGAAAAAAATAAACGAAAATCAAAGTTTAGAAAAATAATTAGAAATAAACTGGTTCATAGGCAGATACTATAACCATCATCACTGCTGTAAAAAAAAAAGGAAGCTAGATGGACCCTGAGTCTAGTGTGACTGTCTCTGAGAAGAAGTGTGTCACTAACACTAGCAGTGACACTACCACTGCTAAAGGGACTGGGACTGTGGGCCCACATTCCCCAGACCCAATGAGTCTGAGTCCCTCTCCCTTGGAATCTGGGTATGGCAGACTTTCCTCTGTCTCAGCAGCAGGATGGTAATAAAAGGGCTAGTGTGCTGTTGTCTGAGCACCACAGCCATCCAGGGACTGGCTTCTTCAAGCAGTGATATGAGACCAGGGCCTGCTCCACTTGCCACCAGTAATCCTGGACCTAGCTGTTGATGATGTTGAGGTAGTAGCAATACTTGCCCTAGCCAGTGAAGGTGATTGTGGAGAACAAGAAAGCCATTGTTCTCTACCTATTCTCTTGCTGAAATCGTGGATGTGGGAATATTTTTCACTTTGGACAGGCACAGTGCAGTATTTGTTACAAGGTTGTGAAAAAGAGAAAGGGGGGGATACACCTTGGCACAACCACCTTGATTAAGCAAAAGCAAAATTGTCTCTGGCCTGTATATGTTGCACTTGCAAGTTTGAGTCTTGCAAAAAATCATTTCCTCAGGGTTTGTTTTTGGCAAGTTCTGCAATAAATTGTTTACACAGAAAATTTATTTGGCTTTTCTCTCTGTAAGCCTGCTGGTATGCTGCCTACCAATTATTACCATTATCTTGTTTGACTCAAATGTAAGTTATCATTCTCAGATTAGTGACACACATTAAAGGGATAGTAATACTTTGTTTTAACTTTATTTTATTTTGTAGGCATTAAAAAAACATGAAGAATGATATAAGTCTTATCTCTCAAACCTTTATGGTTTATGAGATATTCACAAGCAAAGTTTCCCCTCCCCGCCCCTTTTACCTAGTGTAAGCCATCTCTTCTCAGATGTGAATCTGGTTGTATGACAGGACAGATAACATAAGGGGACAATTTTCTTTATATGAAAACAATGAAAGCCCTTCCCCCCTTGATAAGTTTTTCAGCTTTTTCCCTTATCTTAATTGAAGATTGTCCCTCTCTGCAGTCTAACTGGGCACCTCCCTTCTGATCTGGTTGAACGGGGGGTGGGATACTTTGTTTGTGAATATCTCTTAAACCATAAAGGTTTGAGGGATAAGACTTATATCATTCTTCATGTTTTTTTAATGCCTACAAAATAAAATAAAGTTAAAATGAAGTATTACTATCCCTTTAATCAGTGGTCATAACAGTGGTCTCAACAGTGGTAGATGGTAGCAACCTTTCACATGATCTTTGTTGCTGTTAATAATACATGTGCCCTGGCTTTCTCTCTCTGGTGTGGTTTTGTCTACTTCTGCTACCTGATACTCAGTAGGGATGCGCAAACATTTTCACCTCAAAAGAGAAATATGAGAAAATGGCACTTCCTGCCAAGTGTGAAAAATCAGCGAGGAAAGTGTAGTTTTTCTGCTTTTTTGCATAACTCATTGCATTGAAAGCAATGGGAAGACTACATTTACAAACACCATAGAGCAAATTTACTTTATTTCCCACAGACATAGCATAAAAGGGGTCTCAGGGCCACAGCATGCCCGTCTGTTTTTGTGAGAGGAAGAGAGAGCAGCACGCTTGTCAGCTAGTAAAGACAGGCTAATAAAAAGGTGTCAAAGCTTAGTTTACAGCATCTTATAGACAGGACATTTGTTCCCTGCATTAGGGAAATCTACGGACCCCAATACAGCAACATCTTGTGTAAAAGACTGGGAAGACACAGGCAGTCGTGGTCAAAGTTGTTTTCAGATCTGGCTGTTATCTCTGTGTCAGGGACAGGGATGTCTGGGGGTGTGAGAAGGGATCAAAGGAGAATTACCCTGGAAAGACACAGGTAGCTGTGATCCAAGTCTATGGTTCCATGACTGCCAGTGTAGTGGGACAAGGCTATTGGCCAGTATGGTTCTATGGCTACCAGGTAGAAGGACAAGACTCAAAGGTGGTTTTATGGCTACCATGGGACACAGCTTGGAAGGATAGTAAGTGTGAGTCTATGTCTACCATGAGACAAGGTTGGGGCAGTTAGTATGTGCAGTACTATGGCTACTCTGTCGGACAACTCTGGTGGTCATAGTAGTGATGGGAAATGTGCTCCTGCTGTTGCTACACAAAATTGTGAATATTGTGATCCAGGAGAAATCTGAATACATTTTGGAGGTATTCAGGGACAAGGTTGAGTGGGACAGTATATGGCTACTATGGCTACTGTTGGACAAGGCAGGGAGGTTATTTTTTATGGTTTCTCTGGCTATAGTGGGACAAAGCTGGGGAGGCCAATATGAGGTTTTATGTGTACTGTGGGACAAGTACTAGTGGACAGTATGAGTAATTCTATTGCTACTGTTTGACAATCCTGGGTGGGCAGTATATGTGGTTCTATGACTACTGTGCTACAAGGCTGGGAGGTCAGTATGTGTGGTTCTATCTCAGTGGTCTGAGATTCTATACCAGTATACTGGGACAAAGCTGGGGCTCAGTATGCATGGTTCTATGGCTACTTGTGCAGTGGGACAATACTTGTAGGTCAGTATGTGTGGATTTGGGCTACCTGTGATCAATCTTGGAGGATAGTATGTGTGGGTCTATGGCTACAATGGACAAGGCTTGGGGAGGTTAGTATATGTGATTCTATGGCTACCCTGTGGGACAAGGCTGGTGGTCATAGTAGTGGTAAGAAACGTGATGTACTCCAGCTGCTGCTGCACTAAATGTAGAATAAATTATTACATTTGGTTTCAATACATGTAAGCTGTTGATCTAGGGGGAAATCAGAATGCCTTTTTTAGGCATTTAAGATTTTTTTTAGCCAATTGGGGCATACCTGAAAGTGGCTCCATTTTTGTTTTACTTTCACTGGCTCAACAAAACTATATAAAAAAATGTAACT
Organism: Rhinophrynus dorsalis; assembly: GCA_037306005.1. NCBI lineage: Eukaryota > Metazoa > Chordata > Amphibia > Anura > Rhinophrynidae > Rhinophrynus > Rhinophrynus dorsalis. Next base: position 384,837,630 of record CM074719.1, read on the forward strand.
TGATGGAAGCATACCTTTTTTCAGCTATATTACTATTGCTTCAATGCATATTTTATTTACACAAGAAGCATATTTAAAAAAAAGAAACTTGATGACTTACATTAAGTGCCATACAACTGTAAAAGTAAAGTCAAAAAACAAACTTTTGCCCTGTGTTAAAACTGTGCACAGAGCATATCTGATGAAATAACAACAAGGAATTATTCTATCCTAGACATAAAATATATTTGCACATAACGTCATTCCATCAGCATGCCAACATACACTCATTTAAATCTTTATACTGTTAACACATAATGAGTACTCAGTTGTTCCAAATCTAGTTACTCACAAACAGTGGAAACCTTTACCAACGCTGTCAAATAATTTAAGCACTTTTGTTTTTAATGTGCACTGTACAGTATATCTTTATTAAAGAAACCATTTTTACATCTTCCATTATATTCTTGAGGATAGTGATGCTATAATCAATCAACTTAACAAATGAGCATTATAAAACATATTTAAATGTAAAAAATACAATACATTCTTACAATATATATTGAGTAAAAGGTTATAAATGTGTATTCATATGAATGGTACAATAATTTAAATTTTAAAAAATATATAGGATTTATCAGCTATTTACAGATCCCTGTTATTCTGGCCCAGAGAAAGGTGAAAACAGTAATTTCCAAACTAGTTACAATAATTTGTATTATCCTATATAGCCTGGTTTGTTATGGTAACAGCCAAACAGAAAAGTTTATTGAGACAAAAGTCATGTAAAATCTACCCTGGATTTTTCCCAAAGCCTGGTACAGAAAATTCAGATCCAGCTTTTTTCATTTAGAACAGTGATTCTCTACCAGGGTGCCAAGTCACTATTGCGTGCCTTAGACTAGGGATGGGTGAACATTTTTGCCTCAAACTGAAACTGGCAAATAATGGCCCTTCCCACTTGGCAAATAATTTCCTGTGAAAAGTGACATTTTTTCTCATAGCTTATTCCATTATAATCAACTAGTTGAAGAGCCCGTTACACGGGCCACAGTGCCACTGCCAGCCAGTCTCGGGGCAGCTCTGTATCAACAGCAGCGCGGGCAGTCTCTACTGAGCATGACTGTGTCGTTACACACATTTTAGCGAATTATTATATAGGATGGGAACATTGAATTTACACACAACACATAGCAAATATTATTTTATTTCCCAAAGGCATAGTATAAGAGGGGCATGAGGGTGCCTGTGTTGGTGGAGTGTGGGCAAAGAATCAGTTGAACAGGGGATGTTTTTGGGAGGTTTGTGTACTGGGATTGGGGGCAGTTAATAAAAATAAATCCTAAACACAATTAAAACCCCCCATAAGACATGGTATAAAAGGGGTCTGAGGAGGGTGCCTGTGTTGGTGGGTGCAGTCTGGGGAAAGAATCAGTTGAACAGGGAATTTGTTTTGGGGGGGTTGTTGACTGCTATTGGGGGGGCAAATAAAAAAAATAAAAATAAAATAAGAAATTTGTATGTAACGTGATAGAGACAGGGACTCTCTGATATAATCTGCAACTTGGGTAGACTGATACTTAACATGACAGAGTATTTTGTAGAAGATGTTTTGCAAGATTTGTTGTAAGAGGCCCAAGCCCTGAAGAAACATTGATTTGTAGGACTTAGACTATTAGAAGCCTAATCCCTAAGGAAACATTGACATAGAACTTAGACTTATTAGAGGCCCAAGCCCTGAGGAAACATTGACTTGTAGGACTTAGACATGTTTGGCACAAGCCCTAAGGAAACAATGATTTGTAGTACTTAGGCTTATTAGAAGCAAACCTGCAAAAATTGTTTTTTTGTTTTTTAAAGCACAAGCCCTGAAAAAAAATTAAATAAAATGCCCTACTGGCCTAGTGCCAGCAGGTCATGTCATGTTGGCCAGTGGCCACTAGCCATTGTCAAAGGCCTTGATGTAGAAGCGGAATTTGCCACTGTTGCTCTTGCTGCTGCTGAGTTCTTTAAGGATGATTAGGCAGCTCAAACGGAATGGGATCAAAAACAGCAGTAACAAGGGTGATGGAGGATGAAGGTTCCACTTGCTACAACTAGCTTCAGTGATGTGCCTGAGACAGTAGCAGCACAATAACTAAACCCCAGTATATAAGGAGAAAAGAAGAAGTTTGCCAATAATTCTTCTTCACCTGTCCCTCCTCCAGAATCATGGGTGTGTTGTTATTAGAATACTGGGCCTCTCATCAGCAACTGCTCAGTGTGTGTGGAAAATAACACCGGGCACAACTCTGTCCAAACACCATGATACCAGAAACCAAGTACTGCTGCTGTCACTATACCCCTTGTCCATACCCCGCTAAGGACATGACAACTTGCTGACAGTTTAATCGTAATGATGAACCCTCCCTGCCACCATCTTAGCATATTCTGTGGGATGGAATCGCCTCAGATGCTGCTTGATATCCTGATTGCTATTTTCCTCCACCACACTGCCTTGTGTGGTCAGGGTATCACACTTCCATGTGTGGTCAGGGTACCACACAGTGTGCAATGGGTGGACAGGAACTGCCACATCTTAACATCTACAGAGTGGCTATCCTTTGGTGGGGGGAGGTAATGATGAACTAGGTGGATTGGCAGAAGATGTAGTTACCCTAGTGGAAGAAGATAATAGCGAGCTAGTTGTTTTGCTCGCTCAGCTTCCACCCTCTGCCTGGGTTTCTCTGTTCTTCCTCCTCTTTGATCTCCAACTCACCTCTTGTTGCTTTTCCAGAGAATCAGGGGGTAGAGCAACAGTGGTGCTTGGTTTTTGTGGTGGGTGTTTGGCTTTAACACTTTTGACATAAATTTCATGGTGTCTGTTTTTCATATGTGTCATCAGGGTGGTTGTGCCAAGTTGTGTTCCCTCCTTTCCCTTCTCACTAATGTGTCACAAATTGTGCACAGTGCTGTTGGTGATAACCGCACTGTGCCTTCCCCAAGAGAAAAATATTCCCACACCCATGACTTCAAGGGGTAGGAAAAAGGTGGAGAAGAATGGCTCTTTCTTCTTCTCTACATTCCCCTTCACTGGCTGGGGCAGAGGATGATGTTACTGCTGTTGCTGCAACTGCCTCAGAATCAGCACTGCAACTATGACCAGGAATATTGCTGCTGCTGCTGCTGGCAAGAGGAACCTATCCTAGTCCCGCATCACTTGTTGACCCCATTCCCAGTGTGTCCATGGTGGTTTGTGACACACTAGCCTTCTCCTCAGCATCCTTCTACTCTTGCAACTCAGCAGCAGCAGAAGTTAGAGAAGATGAAATCTCCACAAATTTCAAAAGCTCACTGCTGGTGGTGGTGGTGATGCCCATCCTCATCCCTGTCTCCCATTCCTTCTCAGTTTGGGTTAAAAAGACCATCAATGTCTCTTCCACCCCAGCTTCTCCACCATCATCCTTACCACCACCACCACCACTAGTCCCTCTATACTGTTGCTGCTCTATTACAGACATCTCACTCCCTGTTGGAGGAGGTGAAGAGAAATGTGATAGAAGGTCCTCTAATGTAACACTTGCCATTTCTTGGTGATGTGAAGAAGGCAGACTGCAGCACTAGCAGAAGACACAGGCAGCTGATCTATGCTCCTGGTGGTGGTATTGTTGCACCTGCTATCCACCAGTTCTGGCTTCTTCAGAAGAATGTTCCAACTGGACAATGCTGTGGGGGGAAGGGGATCCCAGGGCCAGGGAAATGGTGTGGGCTCCCTTGACTGCTAGTCTGGACGCTCTCAATTTCTTACCCTGCCACTCCCCTAACACTAGTCCCACCAGCTGCTTCACCATTACTGTTACTACTACTAACACCAACCACATCAATTTCAGGCCCTTAGTCTTCCTCCTCACAGTCACTAGTAATATGATTACTACTGCTTGACTCCTAACACTAACAAGCTGCTGGACCTTCTTAGTAGTAGTACTAGCATTGGCGGGACTGCTTGGGGATGGCAAGTGTGACGTAGGGTCCCCTGCTGTCACATTTGACATCATTTTCTCCTCCCCCCCCTCCTGAGTATTACAAGACACACTGGCAGAAGGTTCAGCACTGGTGGCCGCAGACTCAGCACTGGCATAAGGCACATTAATGGTGGCAGCAGGTTCAGCACTGGGAGCAGGCACAGCACTGGTGGCAGCAGGGGCAGCACATATGACAGCAGACACAGCACTAGTGGCAGGAGGGGAAGCATGTCTGACAGCAGGTACAGCAATGGTGGTAGCAGGGGCAGCAAGTTTGATAGCAGACACAGGCAATTGACCTGTCCTACTCTCACTACTACACTTTTCTTCCTTCCTTGACATTAATTTCCCCCAAATCCCTAGGAGTGGTTTAGAGGGACTGGCCAGCATTGGATCTGTAGTGCTCAGTTACTCATCCACCTAAGACTCAGTGGACACATAATGGTCCTTACAGTTCCTCCTTTTATTATTTTTAAACTTTCTCATAGTGATAGCAGTCATTATGAGCCTCAATTTTACAAAAAGATCACAGCAGAACAGCACAGCACGCCTACCTCTCTCTGTAGATGCTTCTATTGTGCTTCAATTCTGCAAATACATTTTTCAAGTGAATAGGCGAAAAACACGTAAATCAATGGGCAGAAACTTTCTAGCCATTGAAAAAATGGCGATGAATTTTGGCCAATGGGTGAAAAAAAATTTTAATTGCTGTTTTTTTTTTTTTTTGGTTTTCAAAAAGCTTTATTGAGAGAAAAATAGTACATCACCAGATAAGAGCATAGATTGAACAAACAGAAATAGATAAATCGATACATTAAATCAGTGTATAGAAGCAGGATGCTGCTACTAGTAACATGAAAAATAAAGTCCAGTATAACAAAACCAGTACATTAGTCCAGGTATAGATATGTTGGTAGATGTAGAGCCATTACTGCATGGCACAAAATCAGAGACTAGCAGACACAGAGGAGGAGTCACAAGTGTAAACCCCCAAATGATGGATGGACAGAGTGGAATTGAAGAAGGTATCCATACAGAAAGAAAGAGAGAAGAGAAAAAGAGAGAGGAAAGAAGGGGGAGAGAAAAAAAAGGAAGGGGGGAGATCAACCATTTCAGCGGCTCACATTTGGGGTAATAAAGATCAGTCGCAGGTCAGATGGTGTAAGAAATGGCAGGTAGAAATGAAATTATCTACCACAACAGGGTCACCACCCCTCTTGGCAATGTGAATCCTAAGTATAGAGATGTGTAGTCTCACTCTGCTCATTCATTCCGAGACAGTGGGGGGGGGGATTAGCATCCCTCCAGTGGCGGGGAATAATAGCTTTGGCAGTGAGGAGCATAGCTAATAGTAAACATTTCTTAAAGAAAGGTAAACATGGAAGTTTTAGAAAAAATAGGGTCTGCCAAATATCTCCGATGAGTGAGATGTTCAAACAAGTCACAATTCTGTCCAGGCAGGTGGTCCAGAATGGTGAGATTTTGTAACACATCCACCATATATAGCATGGGATGCTCCTCTCCAGCCAGCATCTCCAACAGGAGGAGCTGATTGACAGGTAAAATGTGTGTATACTAGATGGAGTGAGATACCATCTGGAAAGAAATTTTAAATGTGTCTCCAGCACTGAGGCAGAAATGGAAGCCGAAGACGCACCTTTCCAAATCCCCTTCCAATCTTCTATATGTAACGTAGTCCCCAGCTCCTTTTCCCAAGAAATAGCACATTTTGGTCTATGGGAGATGTGAGGTGAGGAAAGGATCCCATAGATTTTACTAAATTTACCAAGACTAGGTGATGGGGAAAGGACAAGGGATTCAAATTTTGTCAGCTGGGAAGTCCATGCCAGTTTCACCAATGGTTGCTCCAAAAAGTGTTTAACGCATAAGAAATGCCATAATTCAGACCTAGGGAGATCAATTAAACATCGTAGATCATCAAAGTGTCTAATCGTGCCATCGGAAATGAGATCTGTTAATCGTAGGCGTGGAAAGGTAAGCCATCTGGGGAAATCCAGAGTGAGAAGAGAGTGAGTGGTACGCTGCTTGTAAAGAAGCGGAGAGGCTAAAGAGGGGGACTATGCTAGGACATGAGATTTATTGCAAGTAGACCATACATTGAAAACATGAGACAAAATGGGAGCATCAATTTACACCTTTGTTTGAGGGGTAGAAAGATTTCGGGTAGGGGGTCGCTACTAGATATCACCCCTCTTTCAATGGGAACCCAAGCTTTATTTTCTATGTTCTGTGCCCAATCAAGGACAGAAGTGAGTGCGGAGGCATAATAGTGCACGTGAAAGTCTGGGAGACCTAAGCCCCCTTGAAGTCTGTTTAAATGCAAACAACTAGAAGCCAGTTGGGGGGGGGCCTGGATCGGCAAATAAAGCGACAGATAGAGCGGTGAAGTGGCAGGGTTTGGAACAGATATAGAATACGGGGAAGAATATTCATTTTAATTATATTTATTGTACCAAACAATGATAAGTACAGTTTATTCCATTTCCCCAGATCGTGTTGAATTAAGCGTAGTTAGGGGTAAAATTAATGCAATAAACCGAGTCTAAAGAGGAAGGTAGATGAACCCCTAGGTATTTCACATGGGAGTTTGACCATTTGAATGGTGTGTGTCTCTTAAAAGTATGGAGAGTTGAGTCTGGAAGATGAACGTTCAGGGCTTTGGATTTTGATAAGTTGATTTTGAAATTAGAAATAGATGCAAAGGAATCCATTTCCTCAAGGGTGGTAGGTATGGAAATTTCAGGTTCTGTGACAGTAAAAAGCACGTTGTCTGCAAACATTGCTAACTTACAGATTGAAGGTCCCAACTGAACACCTTTGATTTGATCATTAAGGCGAATATGTTGGACAAAGGGTTCTATCAGAAGAATAAACAATAGCGGAGAGAGGGGACAGCCCTGTCTAGTGCTGTTAGAGATCTTAAAATGTTCAGAGGTGGCCATTGACCCTTACTCGAGCGTTGGGATTTTTGTATAGTGTAAGTATGAGACGTAGAATTTGAGGGCCGAACCCGAAAGCTTGAAGTGATTTCTCTAGAAAGAGCCAGCTTACCCTATCAAATGTTTTTTCAGCATCAGTAGACAAAAAGACAGATGAAAGGTGACGGTCTTGGAAAAAATGTAGAATTTCAGTAATTTGCTTGTGTTATCTCGAACATCTCTGCCAGGTTTGAAGCCGGCCTGATCAGTATGAATTAGTGAGGTCAACAGCAGTTTGATATGTTCAGCTAAGATTTTGGCAAAAATTTTAATGTCTAAGTTGAGGAGAGATATAGGCCTGTACATCAATGGATAGTGGTCCATGCAAAACTAAATAGCCCAGTAGTGGACAACAGGGTCATCATTATGCTCAAGAATCCCAAAGTACAGTGTGTATCCCTTCCCTACTGAGGTGAGAAATCCTAGACTTTCAGGGGGAATGCTATAATAAACTATTCAGAAGGCTTTGTTTATGTAACCATATGGGTCAGTAAACCGACCTAGAGGGACATTGCTCCAATAGACTCAACAGCGTACATAGAGGACCACGTACATCCAGCTGAGTATATAGAAAGCAATCATAGAAAACAAGCTTGTAATTTAGTAAACTGATAGAACATTTTAATCACTGAGGATGCCAAATCACCCAGAGTTATTAATTTTGTTTTAATATATATGTGATTTTTTTTTTTTAAATTTTCCCCCTTAATCAATCGCCCATCCAATGCAACCTCCCCACCCCCAGGGCCTCCCCCATGTCAATCGCTGCCACCACAACCCTCCTGATGGAGGAAAGGGGTGTCAGCAAGGAACCTGTAAGGGGGCCCCAACAAGTAACGTTCCCTTATAGGGACCCCACAACCGGATTGAACGGTAGCTCAACATCCACAGTAAGCATGGTCTAGAGAGATGTAAACGTTAAGAAACATGGAAAGAAAAACAAAGGGCCAAGAATGACCAGCGATCACACCTTTCAATCAAGTAGTATGGGGACACATCGAAAGCATGTCCAGAGACCCATTATAACAGAGGGTAAACATTACTAACAAGGGTATACCCCGCTCAAATCATCCCACAGCGATAGGTTGTACTCCCTGGATAGGGGACAACAGAATTGCTTTGGAGGCTCTTCTTTTTTTGAGGCTGGTTTCCAAGGAGAGTGAGGTGGGCCACAGTCCATTTCAGTGGGTACATCAGGGAAGCCAGACAGCACATTGTCTGGGAGCTGTAGATGTAAGGCAGTGCAGAAGGCCTTTACGTCGCCATTGTAGTGCAATATGTGTGTAGTGTCGTTGAGTTGAACCAGAAACGACATGGGGAACCCCCACCGATATCAAATCTGTCTAGCCTTCAGCTCCAATGTGATAGGTTTCATGTCACGTCTCCATTGAATCGTCGTAGGTGATGGTCTTGGAACACTTCAACAGAATGACCTTCAAATGGGGTAGCGTTGAGGCCCCTGGCGGCCCTGTATACAAGTTCTCGGTCTTGGAAGATACAAAAGCATAGGATAACGTTCCTGGGAGAGTCGTTTTGTAAGCCTTTGGGCCTAAGGGCCCTATGTGCCCGAACCAGGGGGAATGTGTGATCCAAGGAAGCATTAGTGAGGGATCTGAAGAAGCTCTGTAAAAAATCTGGCAACAAGGTATGATCCACAGTTTCTGAGATTCAACCAAGATGCAGGTTATTACACCTGCTGTATTATTTATTTATATCCTTCATCATATTATTTGCAAATGACATATGAAATAAAAAAAAATCAAGATTACAAGTTAGGTGTGCCTGCCTTGAGAGAAAAAAGGCTGAGGGAGAACCACTGAATAAGAATGTAACCTAGTGATGCCACTAGCTATGCCATCACTACTAATTCACTTCCCACACCCTTCAACAACATGTAGCTCTTACTGTCCCTATTAACAAAAGAAAGGTTAGGTATAGGGATGTGCACTGCTCACCCCTGTGGCATTCAAAGGGTTACAATAAAGAAAACTAGTACATCAAGAACTACACAATGCCCCCCTTCGACATTCCCCCCCTTAGTATGTCAAATATATTGCATATATTCGACATACTAACTCCATCCACATCCACCTCAGGGACTTCCATGTAGTGGACAAATCTGTCTGATATTCAACACTTAACTCTTTGAGTACCAGAGAGGTAGGAAAGCATTGCTTGTTTATTCCATTCTTTTTCTCCATCACTCCTCTTCTCCAGTACTGTCTCAATGTCTATCGCTCCTCTTTTTTTGATGCCAATTTGCAGTCCTGCCCCCTCTTTCCAGTGCTACCACCATCTCCCCTCCTTTCACTCTCCATAGCTTCTGCTTGCACCAGTGATCTTGTTCTTCCATTGTCCTTGTCTCCCTGTCTTACTTCCATAAACTGTTCATTTGAGTCAATTGAAAAGACCTGAACATTTCTCTGGATCCTCTTAATAGATTAATGAAATAAATTGCTGATCTGCTCATCTATAATGCTCATCCAGGCAAACCCCATCAACCTATTTCGCTAATTAGCATTCCTGAACCTAGAATCTTGTTGCCTGCTGTGTAAAACCTTGGTCTTGTTATTTGACCACTACCCTTGTCTGCTGTCCTTGTTCTCTTGCTCCTCCCTGTGTATGACTCTTGTCTTGTTAACCCGTTAAGTACCCATGATGGTCCAGGACCGTCATGGGTTGAATCTACTTAAGGACTCATGATGGTCCTGGACCGTCATGGATTAAATGATAGCAGTGCGCCTCCGTGGACGCTGCTATCATTAATTCCAGGCTGAGACTGAGCTCTCTGGTACGGGAGAGTTCAGTCTCAGCCACTTTCACTAGTGCCGGGTTATGTGATCGCTGCAGCAGTTATCACATGTACCGGCATTTGGAATGAATGAGACAGTGTGATTTACACGCTGTCTCTGTGTCTCCCCTATGCCTGTTTGTCCCTTATGATCAAAGTAAGGGACAGAGAAGCAGAGGAGGCACCTACTGGGAAAAAAAAAATAATCAACAGGTGGGGTATTAACCCCTTCACTGCTGTGCTGGAGGCTGGCTGAATGCAGGTTCATTTTTAAAAAAAAAACACAAAACAATTTTTTTTAAATAAAATAAATATTGTATTAAAAAAAAAAACATTTGAATTAACAAAATTGGGAGTTTGATTGTTGTGGAGCCATGTAATACATTTATAAACACCTCCAAATCTCATCAATACAAAAGTGGCAAAATAGGGTGGGAAAAAGGGACATGAGGATTTTCACCCAGGGGGGGACAGTGCCCACTTAAAACTGCCCATTTTGCAGGTATGACTGACCGGTCATACCTTTCATGCAGTCTCCATAAAATTTTAACCCATTGTGCTCAAATGATCCCAAGAGAAAAAAATGGCGTTTTGTTTACAATTTTTTTACCGTTTTCTTTAATTTTACTAAAATAAATGGTGGGCTATCCATATAAGTGTGGTATCAAAAGAAAGCCCTATTTGTGCGTAAAAAAACAGTATATAAATTTCTTGGGTAAAATTAAATACTTAGAGGGAAAACACTGTTGAACAAAGACATAGTCAAAAAGGTCAGAATTGCTCTGATCCTAAAGTGATATCCACCTCAGATTTTCCCATTCCTTAAGGGTTAAAGAAACACAATTTCAGTCAGTAGCCTGCCTTCAGCTTCTAAATAACTACCATTTCCATTGCAATTCATAAGTTTATCAGAGGATTTATCTACAAATTTCTTCATATACTTCAATGGGAATCTGTTGGCTAAAACCAATGAGAACACATCATCTGCAATGTAATCTCAGCTTTAGCGTGTAAAACAACTAACACTTCAGTTGCCTTTTTGCCAAGGTTCTCAGCTTGTTAAATGACCAAAACAACATTGTTCTCATTGACTTTCATATTGTCAATACTTTTGATTTGCAAACTACTTTCCCCAAAGGTATGTGACCTCAGGTCATCCCCACTCATCCCCCTAAGCATATCTTAGTTCCTTATTCAGTCAGTTGATTTACTGTACAAGCTAATTCCTGTCTTGGCATGTTTAACCATTTCAACCAACATAGCATGGTAGCTACATCCAGGATTTAGATGTTTTGTCACTGCAATATTCTGGTCCAAAATCTGATGTTATATGTAAGTGCCCACTAACCTGTCTGCCCACTTCTCTAGTCCTGTCCAATAGTCTCTTTGCTACTTCTACCCACTTATGCATCAGAACATCTATGTAGAAATGTAGCAGTACTTACTGTACATGATTTCCCTCTCTTATCTATTACTTTATGTGTTAAGTAAACAAAGGTCAAGATGGCTTAATCAGATAGATGGCAGTTAAGGACTTCTACATATGTAACAGTTTAGAACCCGGACCCTAGGTTCTAAGGTCGTTGCCTAGTATTTCTCCTATGCCCTGCATGTCCTTGTCCAGTTAGTGTGTCAGAAAAACCAAAGCAACTGCATTCAGATAACTAGTCACTGGCAGACTGGTTTATGAAAGGGTTTGAAAAATCCATAGTTCTATTAATTTAATCTCTTTTTAATTTGAAGCACATCTTGTTTATCACATTATCTTAATATGATAACTTTTGCAACTATAACATTTAATATCTGTCTTTGTCTTATTAATGAACCTACAATTTACATAATGAATTTTTGTTTATACTTTAACATAACTCTTTTTGTCAGTAAGGTAATATTTTCAAGCAATCCTAATTCTTAGAACCCTGGATAGTCAGACTTAGAAACATTCTTTAATGGTACCAGTTAGCGTTAAATAGCATTAAACGTCTTATGTATGATATATGTGTTTTTAGGATTATGTTGATGTTTAGTCAGTCAGTACATTGGATACACTTATTCTTACACGAAAATTGTTTATATTCCCAGTTGCTGTATAGATTGGGATAACATTATTTTACCCCTGGTGTCTCCTTTTTGGTGCTTTAGATATTATTAGTTTACAGTTTGTGGTAGAGCGGTTATGTGTAGGGATTTGTGTTCTGAATCCCAATTATTGCAGATCAATGTTTCAGTTCCCTAACCCTTTATATTCTAGGGACATGTCCAGCACATTGCATTGCCATGCATTTGCCATAAAACTAATGTCAAGCGTCATAGTGATAGTGAAGTGCACAGGTGGTAGAGGCACAGGGTGTGTTACACAAGACCATTACATGTGGGGTTTGAGCCCAGGTAAACGGTTAGGTACATGTATATGAGTGATAATTTTATATAATTATATCATATATATATATCCAATATAATTATTGTTGTTTGTCGTGTGTATGTTTTTTTTTGTTTAATGTGATATACATTTGTGGTCATAATTATATAACAACAATAGTAAGTCTACCTGAAAAAAATGGTGTTTTTCACAATTCATAAATGTAATGGGGCTCAATGGATCAGATTTAATAAGAGGTAATATGCTAATTGCTAAGGACAAGGGAAACAATTCTGTAAGCTCACTATTTGCAGAAAACATGACATTTCAGAATATATGAAATAGGTGTTTTGATTTGCATTTTATTTTCCATGTGTTATCTAGAAAATAATTTAAAAAACAGGTGTATTTATCTCCAGATGTCAGTCAAACATGTTATTGTCCTAATCACTCATCTGAGTAAGGTGAAGCAACATCTTCAGCAGGTAGCAGGACTGCTCAATGATTTTCCTCCCAAACACTTTTCTCTTCAGTCCTCAGTGCACTTTCCTGATCTCTTCCATGTTCCTGCTAGCTCCCAAAGATCCTGACTTCTCTATCACATCTCTCTTTTTGCATGTTCCCTACTACAGCCCTTTTGTCTCTCAAACACTTTTATCTGCACTGTTCCCACCACCATCTCTTTTGCCCTCCAGCACCTTCATTCCCTCTACCACAGTCCATCTCATCCACTCTCACCACTTTGATTGCTCCAAATTAGTTCCTGATGGGCTGGAATTTTCCTCTGGTTCTCCAAATCATTCGTCAAAATAAGTCACTAAGGTTTCACTCATTTAAATATACTCATGCTACTTTCAGGGAAGTGAGCAACATAAGTCTTCTTTCCTTTTGATTCAATTTCTTGTGCATAAGACATTTATCTGCTATAGTTTACACACAGAGGTACTTGTAAAAAGGTTAAAATAACCCCAATGTTTCAATATGCATCCAAAAGCCTACATTTTACATCAAGTTGGTGATTTTTCTCAAAAAATAGAATCTGGAAAATAAAATATTGCATGAGTTTTAAAAATGCTTCAGTGCACCATATAAATAATTTAGTCCAAGACTTCTACAACAGGGAACAAACTTTGGCTGGATGTTTGTGTTTGGTTTATTAGTGGCTTTATCACAACATTTCACCATGAAAAAAATAAAATAAAAAAAAAAAAAAAAAAAAAAAAAATATATATATATATATATATATATATATATATATATATACATACATAGCCGGTAGGGAAGCACTCCAACTAAATGGTTAATCTTCCTGGGTGCTCACGTACTCAGGACACTATTTGTTATATATATATATATATATATATATATATATATATATATATATATATATATATTTATTTTCAAACAGAGGCACTCTCGTTGCTGTTATTGTTAGTGCCTGGGTGCTCGTGTAGAAAGCCGTATGCATAAATCCAATAAAGAAACAGCAGCACTCACAGGTCTTCCATATGATATGTGTCACATAGTGAAAATTTTATTGATCAACGTTTCGGGTGCATTACAGCAGCCTTCGTCAGGAAGGCTGCTGTAATGCACCCGAAACGTTGATCAATAAAATTTTCACTATGTGACACATATCATATGGAAGACCTGTGAGTGCTGCTGTTTCTTTATTGGATATATATATATATACACACACACACAACAGAACAGAAGCTCATATGTGTCACAGGCAAAGAAGGACAGACACAGTATTAAAATATAACCGCCTTTATTAGAATATACAGTGATAATAATATGTGAGATATAGCAATGATAATATCCCATACAACCCCAGACCACCGGATGATAGGGCCCAGACTCCTACCTGGAGCTGCACACTGTGCTATGCACTGCACTACTGCGATGTACCAGAGACTAAAGGCAACAGGGAGCGAGAGTCGGACAGAGCTGAAAGACACAGAGGCTAATGGTCAGGCAGGGTAGGAGCGTATGGAGCGAGTTAGTCAACCAGAGCCACAGGTCAGAACCAATGTGGGTAGTCAGACAAGCCAGGATCATGCACGGAGTGGATTCTCACATAAGCACAGGTCACAATGGAGCACAAGAGTAACTAACAGGAACACCACGTAAGGGCAATGACTCCTAGCCCCAAGGAGGATTATAAAGGAGCAGAAGGAGGCAGGACCCAATTAGGCCACCTAGAATAGGCCCATAAACAGGCGTCCAAGCCAGTGCCTGTAACAGACATAGTAATGCAGAGGTCGCCGCAAGGATGCCGGCAGACACACCACAGAGGAAGGAAGCACATGCTAACTAGGCCTCAAAGGTAGACTGTGATAATATTTGAGTGCATTTGATATATGTGTATTGTTTCCAAGTATACATCACTCAAATAAGGCACTACTGGTGCCCCTCTTCTCTTTTGTTCTTTTGTATATATCATATACCCTTTCCTTGTGGTGGTTGTTTGGAGTGGAGCTGCCCCTATATCTATCTGGGCTGCATAGAAATGAAGATTACTGCACTAGGGGAGCAGTTATAACATACCCCCGAGCTGTTTATGCTGATTAACATATAAGTGTTATTTTCAGCTATCTCTTTTGTGAGGAGAACCCGAATGGTGGTGGGAAGGTGACTGAAGCCTATATTAACTAGATTGCACTAGGAGTGCCCCCTTTTCTTCTTTTTTCTTGTTTGCTACCATGAACATCTAATTTTAGTATATTAGAAGTTATCAAAATCAAGCCTTTAGAGTTTTCATGTTAATATCATATCCACAGTCCCAGTGTAAACATTAAAAATAACTATGAAGTTTTTGAGTACTGGCCTTTCTTTCTCTCTCCTTTTCTCTCTTCTCTCTCCTTTTTCCTTTCTTCTTCTACTTCACCTCTTCTCCTTCCCCATTTCTCTTATATCTCTCTTTACCTTGTTATATATATCTGGGAGTTCTGCAATTTATCTGTGTATCTGTTCTTATACTCAATAAAGATATTTTGAAAATAAATAAATAACTATGTAGTAACAACAATGTTGACCTGCATCTTATGCAGAGGAGTGTACCTAATATATGTCATCTCAGATGCCACTCGTTAAGGGTACTACTGCAAGGAAACATTGCACAAAACACAAGATAAAGAATGAAATTGCAAGCACACGATTTTATAAGCTAACATAAAAGTGAAGGAATAATTTCCACTGGTGGATTTATAAATACCCTCCACAATATTGAGGTGTGTGGAGAGCATAAACACCAGTGTTTTCTGAGCTGAAAAGTTTTAGAAACTGCTTAGAGAGTGAGCATGTATCCCCAAATGTGGCTTTTTTAATAATGGCACAATGACTACACTATTGGAACAGACCTAGTGGGGGATGTGAACATTTCTTTTAAGTTCTTTGACAAAAATGATCCATATTTGAAAATGTACTGGGAACTGAGCCAGATCATTTAGAGTCATAAGTAGTTACTACTGCACATGTATTAACCATGTTTAATTTGGTTTCCAGATAGAATGTAAAATAATTTTCATTAATTAGCTCAGCAAGGTTACATTAATTAAGCCATAAACATTCCAATGCAATTTTCATATTGCTTACTGTCTTTGGAAAGAATGCAGTTCTTTTCATACATGCTTTATGTATGAAAAGATGTAACATCCCTTACCTCATTTCCATGGCATTATCACTTCAATGTGAAGAAATTGCAGTCATTAAATATGATTTCATTTGATAGAACTAAAAAAAGAATTTCATTTATTACACAAAGATAACTGACAAGCTTAATAAAATTATAGAACAACATTGCTTAGGTCCATATTTAAATCCAATTATGAAGCTGAAGAAGAACAATTCTGGGGCAAATGAACTGCACCATGGAGTTGAAATTAAATTCTGCAAACCATGGATTAAAATGGTATTAATGTGTGAATGTGTGGTCTCCAATACATTCAGTTGTTTCAAGGCCCCATTTAAATAAATTTAAAATGTTTGTTTCCCTGGTTTATACTGACCACGTGGAGACTTGATTTAACATATTTAGCAAGAAGGTCCATCTTTAGTCTCAAGTCTTGGGCTCATGTTAGTTTATCTACTTCCCTAGTTAATGGGCAAGGTGGCAGGAGTTTAATGTGTTCTTTCATTTATAGAAATACAGCATTGACTGCACTCATGTTATGTGAGGTTCTGCTTTATTAGCATCTCCATGTAGTCGAGTACTCACCTTTGTTGAATAAAACATCACTTTTATTTAAACAACATAAACATGGACACCATGTTTTATGTTGTTTAAATAAAAGTGATGTTTTACTGAAGTAAAGTGGATACATGAAGATGCTTTATTCCTATGGAGGTTTAAGCCTGGTAATAGATGACTACATTGTTTGAGGCAGTCTAAGGAGGTTATCTGGTTTATTAGCAACGATATTATTTTCATCATGTCTAGTTGGCCCATGATGTTCACCAGTTTATAAGTAGATTATGAGAATACTCAGGTTCCTGTCATGATTCCCATCAGTGAGCTCTCTTTCCAAAGCTTCAAGATAATATGCCAGAGTTCTGGTTTGTGAGTGTGCTTTTTTGTGCAGTCTAAAATTGCCACATCATATTTTTTTATTTTAAATAGGTAATGCATGAATGAGTTTTCAGTTGTCCCCCTGGCTATTAATATATTTGTTTTGCATCCTCAAAGCATAAGAATAATGAGGTCCACCAAAATACCCATTTTATGACTGAAGGCACATTTGAGCTACTAACATCATCCTTCACAACCAGGCAGTACGTTTAAGAAAACTTGATGAATCATAGAGCGCTAATTGCAATGTCAACAGAAGAAAAGAGGAAAGCTTTATCTACAATAATTTCCACTGTAAGTATTTATTAGAAAATGTTTTATAAATTGATTTAAAATGATGTGTGATATTCAGTGCATTGTATTCATATATAGGGATGTGTGAAACATCCAGTTTTCTTCCCACTGAGAGAGAATTAAAATATTAAAATAAATCTAAAGTTGTTTGAAGTGGTGCTAGCATTATGACCACTGCCAGCAACAAGAGAACCTGGATGGACCCAGATGCTGCTGATACAGAGGTGAAGAAGGAATTCAGAAGCACCAGTGGTAAAGGAAGCCCTGACTCAATACTGCCCAGTCCCCCAATATTGTCCCGTGGGATGTGGGGAACTATTCTGAAAAAGAAGGTAGAACTGGCTAGCAGTATGAACATCACATGTCAGCTGTTTGTGCCTGCTGTTCCTGCTGACAGTTTGCCTTTGTAACGGATCCTACCCGTTACTGGGAGCTCTTGTCTGGGCATGGCATTTATTCACCCCTGGGCCCAAGGATTATGGATATTGGACACTCCTTTGTGCCCTGGCGTACAATCTCTCAAGCCCTTATCCTGGACTAAGAGACTTTGGCTAGCCTTATGTGGATAGGCAGCTGTACCAGAGGAAAGAACAATTCAAGGCTTGGGTGCTGCAAACTCTTCTGACCTGCAAAGGGTTAATCATTTGAGTTTGAGCATATTTACTTTCAATATGTATTGTAGTCCCCCAAGCCTTTTGGCTTAATTACTCAAGTCATTGTATTGAGCACTGTCCTGTGACCCCCCGCTGTGTGATTAATCCAATCATGTCTGCCCTATTATGTTTCCCTGAATCATTTGTTGTTGGTTCTTGGACCCTTTGTGGTGACTGAATTATCCCCATTGTAGTCTGCCCTACCATTTGCTGTGTCCTATTGATGAACTGTGATTGAATTAAGTCTCCTGTACTGTGCTCCAAGTTAGTGTGGTTTGAAACTGTATAAATATGCTGTGGTTTGTTGTAATAAAATGAGTTCTGTTTTGGAGTGAACAAGGAGTCCTGGAGTCTTGTATTGCTTATGGTCTAAAGTATCCACTCTGATACCCATCTGCGCCAAGTATCCTGAATCGCCGACCGCCTGCTGCCAGCTTCCTGCGACCTAACTTCGTGGACTGTCAGGCGGCGACGTGGACTCTTCCCTGTTTCCCTGCTTCCAGTGATCCTGTGGCTGTTTCCAGTGACTGTTCATACTTCAACTGGTGCATCCGACGGCGCTTATCTGCGTCGAGAAGGAGAGACCCAGGAACGACGGCGGAAGGCGACGCGGTCCCTTCTCAGCTTCCGTTACATTGGTGGCATAGCGGTGGGATTTCTCCTTCATATTGGGTGCAGCAATTGAGGCATGGCAGATGAAACAGTGCTGGCAGACACTCTGGGAGCATACAAGGATCGCTACAGCGCCATCCGAATACAGTGGTGGACCCGGCTGGGCGATGTTATCTACGACTTCGTTCCAGAGTTGGATGCGTGCATTACAGAGGAGCTCAGAGTACAGGAGGAGTACTGGGACTTTGTTAAATACCTGGACCAGGAATATGGATCCGAGGGCCTTTTTGACTGGTGCCCATCCCGCTTGCGATGGGACATCCAAGGGCTGGTATGGAACGCCTACCACATGGACTCTACTTTTGGGTGCCCTGACTCCAGCAGATACTGGGAGATCCGGGACAAAAGAGAGGACCGTTTTGGTGGATACATTCCTGCGGACTGCCAGGGAAATTTGGATATTCTGGCAGGATGTGAATGGGACCTGGAGCAACTATATGCTGGGTTCATTCAAGAGGTCCGGGAATTCCAAAAAGAGGAAGAAGAATGGGGGGGTAATGCATCTGAGGAGGACTTCAGCAACTTTGAGGGCCAGGATTGTGTTACCCCTGTTCACTCCACACTGGTGAGTGGGAATTCGTTCCTCACCAGTGCCCCTGTTGTTGCCCCTGCATCAGGAAGTGGGAAAATCGTCCTTCCTGATACCCCTTTGCCCCTGAACTGTGTGTTGCCTGAGCTGAGGAGTGGGAATTCATTCCTCCTCAGCCAAGAAGATGCCTCTGCATCAGGGGATGGGACAGATGTCTCCCCTGATAGGCATGTTGCCCCTTCCCCTGTCTTTCCAGCTGCAGTGGATGAGATGCAGGTCCCCACCAGCAGCGATTGTATGTCCCAACTGATGGGTAGGAGAGAGCCCATCAGTCCCTGTGAACCCCCTGCTGTGGTGAGTGTGGAAGAGCTCACCAGCTGCCCCAAAGTGATGCCCCCTGTTATTGTGGAAAATGCCCTGGAAGCGGAGCAGTATGTGCTCTCCAGGGCCACAGAGGATGCCGCCTTGAGGGATGGGACTGCGGTCTCCCTCAAGGCAGAGAAGGCCCTGGAAAGTGATGGCCTACAAGAGGAGGTCCCCAGCGGACCGGAAGAGAGCAGCGCTGCTGGCCCTCCTGTGAATTTGTTGTGTGAACTGATGGGTGGAGAAGAGTGCCCCATCAGCCCCCCTGTAAACCCTGACCTGGTGAGTGGGAGCGAGCTCACCAGGGTCTGGGAAACCCCTGCTGTGGTGAAGGAGATGCAGGTCCCCACCAGCAGCCCCAGTCCGTCCCCTGTTGCTACTGCCCTGGAGAAGGGGAAGAGTGTCTTCTCCAGGTATGTGACTAAGATTGCGAGGAGGATTGAGACTGCCCTCCTCCAGAAGACAAGAGATGGCCCTGATGTGAGGGGCCAAGAAGAAGAGGGGTACAGAAGGCTGCCACTCTGCAGTGCTGCTACTGCCCCTGGAAACCCTGGATGTTGCCCCAAGTTCCTCATGCTGGAGAGTAGGAGCGAGCTCTCCAGTCCCCCTGTAACCCCTGGCTTGGTGCGTGGGAGCGAGCGCACCAGATCATGTGAAACCTTGGCTGGGATTAGTGGATCAACAGTCCTCATCCCCAGCCCAACGATTGTGTTCCCTTTCCCTGTGACCCCTGGCTTGGTGGATGGGAGCAAATTCACCGGGTCCTGTGAACCCCCTGCTGTGGTGTGTAGGAGTGAGCACACCACCCCTTGTTTTGCCCTGACACTGGTGAGTGGGAGCAAGCTCACCAGAAGCCCCAAGAAGGCGCTCCCCAACAGTTCCCCTTTGGGCCCTGATCTGGTGAGTGGGACCACCGTCCTCATCAGGGATGTTGCTGGGGCCCCTGAATTTCCTGAGCTCTGCCTGGGGGGTGGGAATGTGTCCCAGAACGTTGCCCCAGCCCAGGAGAGTGGGACAAACATCCTCTCCTGTTCCTCTGGGGCAGTGGCCCAACTAAAAGGGGGAGATATACCTCTCTCCCCACACTCTGATGCACAGAAGCCAGAGACACAATTGCCCCAGGAAGATCCCCCTTATAGACTGGCTCTGGACCCTGAGCCACTGGCCCCAGACCCAGAAGGATTTGACTGTAGCACTGCCTGGAGAAGGGCCCAGGAGAGGCCCCCTAATCTGCTATTGGTCAGGGCAACCCAGTACCAGTTCCCCTGGCCCAGGACTAAGGACAAAGGAACTGGCATTCTCCTCACTGGCCCAGGAGCAGGGCCTTGTGCACCACTACCAGGCCCAGACAAAGGGCTCCTGTTTTCCCCTGGCCCAGGACAGAAAGACTATTTCAATCTCTGGCCCAGGACAAGGGGCCCCACAGTTAAAACTGGCCTAGGACCAAGGCCTCCGGACTAATGTACTGTCCAGACAAGTGCCTCACCATCTCTATGCTCTCTTACAACTCCAAGCCAGCATTTAGTATTGCAACCGCTGGCTTGGTACAAAAAAGGGGGAGAAATGTAACGGATCCTACCCGTTACTGGGAGCTCTTGTCTGGGCATGGCATTTATTCACCCCTGGGCCCAAGGATTATGGATATTGGACACTCCTTTGTGCCCTGGCGTACAATCTCTCAAGCCCTTATCCTGGACTAAGAGACTTTGGCTAGCCTTATGTGGATAGGCAGCTGTACCAGAGGAAAGAACAATTCAAGGCTTGGGTGCTGCAAACTCTTCTGACCTGCAAAGGGTTAATCATTTGAGTTTGAGCATATTTACTTTCAATATGTATTGTAGTCCCCCAAGCCTTTTGGCTTAATTACTCAAGTCATTGTATTGAGCACTGTCCTGTGACCCCCCGCTGTGTGATTAATCCAATCATGTCTGCCCTATTATGTTTCCCTGAATCATTTGTTGTTGGTTCTTGGACCCTTTGTGGTGACTGAATTATCCCCATTGTATTCTGCCCTACCATTTGCTGTGTCCTATTGATGAACTGTGATTGAATTAAGTCTCCTGTACTGTGCTCCAAGTTAGTGTGGTTTGAAACTGTATAAATATGCTGTGGTTTGTTGTAATAAAATGAGTTCTGTTTTGGAGTGAACAAGGAGTCCTGGAGTCTTGTATTGCTTATGGTCTAAAGTATCCACTCTGATACCCATCTGCGCCAAGTATCCTGAATCGCCGACCGCCTGCTGCCAGCTTCCTGCGACCTAACTTCGTGGACTGTCAGGCGGCGACGTGGACTCTTCCCTGTTTCCCTGCTTCCAGTGATCCTGTGGCTGTTTCCAGTGACTGTTCATACTTCAACTGGTGCATCCGACGGCGCTTATCTGCGTCGAGAAGGAGAGACCCAGGAACGACGGCGGAAGGCGACGCGGTCCCTTCTCAGCTTCCGTTACAGCCTTCTTCTAAGGAGATAGCAAGTGTGACAGCAGGGGATCCTTTGACACATTTGTCATCCCCAATCAGTCCCATAGATCATCAAGAGACTTGTAGTGGTGATGACGAGAGTGAGGGTTATGGTGGAGCACCTGGTGTGGAGGATAGTAGGAGAGTGTTTTTGGTGGAAAGTGGTAGAGAATGAGAGAAATAAATGCAAAAGGGGATGGGCATTACCACCACCACCAGCAGCAGTGACATTCTGGAGTAGGCTGCAGCTGTAACATTAATCTGCTACAGCAGCAGTATAATTATGATGAGCATGCTAGTGTACCACATAACACAGTGGCTGCCATGGCACTGGGTTTGTCAAGCATTGATATGGGACTAGGACAGATTCCGCTTGCCTGTACCAGGTCCTAGCTCTAGTGCTGATGCATCACCTACTCCAGCCAATGAAGTTGATTCTGCCAGAAGAAGAAGAAGGCACTTCTGCTCCACCTCTCCCCTCACTGGAATCATGGGTGTGATAATATTTTCCCCTTCGGGCAGGCACAGTGCAGTCCTCAGTGACTGCACTGTGCATTTTGCATGATAAGGTAATGAAAAGGGGAAAGGAGGTGACACACCTTGGCACATCTGCTCTGATAAAACACTTGCAACATAGACACCCCAACATTTATGTTAAGCATATGAAAGCCAAACCCCCAAAATAAATCAAGAGCCACTGTCATTGTGCTCCTTTTTTCTCCCCAAAGGCACAAAGAATGGGGGTAAAAATCCCAGAAGAAGACAAGAGAAACCCAGCCTGGAGGTTTGATTACAAGCATAACACCTGCATCCTCATCATTTGGTTTGCTAGTTTCTGAATGTGGGAGAATGTACCCACTGACTCCACCCCAGCACCCACAGGGTCTTCTTCTTCCTGTTCCTCTGGCATACCACCTTTGCCTATGTTATCGCACCATCAGCTAATAGCACTTCTGTAGATGTGAAGATCTGGAAGTTTGTGTCCACTCACTGCAACTGTGTGGAATACTGACCGCACATGGCAATTTGGTGGAAAGTAGGGATGGGCAAATGTCCCATTTTGTTCCAGCAAGAATTTTCATTAAATACATACGATTCTCAGCTTTTTTGTGGGAAATCCTATTTATTGAGAAACCCACAGATTTTCCGCCATGTCAATAACACCACAGGATTTCCTGTGAGAACTGTTTTCTGTTTATGTGTTTAAATCATGGAGAAACTTCCCACCCCCATTCTACAAAAACCCAGAATTTCCTGCCATGCAGTGTGGTGTAGAATAAGCAGGAGTGGGAAGGAGACAGAGAGATAGAGAAAAATTTATAATAACTAGTAAAACAAAAATAAAGTGTTTCAAGTGCTGGCTAGCATTATGACCACCACTGTCAGAAAACAGAGAAAAGCTGGATTCATCCTGGTGCTACTGATACAGAGAAAGAGGAAGTGAGCAGCATTAGTGCCAAAGGGAGCCCACATTCCCCAGAACCAAGGATGCCCACTCCCCTGATATTGTTCCTTGGTACCAAAGTAAAAATATTAAAAAATGCAGAACTGGCTAGCAGTATGAGTAACACGTCAGCTGCCTGTGCCTGCTGCTACTGTCGCTTTTTATGAGGAGGAGTAGATAGTAGTGATGAGCGAGCGTGCTCGGCCGATGCTCGGATCGGCTCGAGCATCGCTCTGCTCGGCACATGGCGGTACTCGTCGAGTACCGCCATGTGCTCGCCCGACATGTTCGGGTGGCGGGGATCTGTGCCGGAAGAGGCACAGATCCGAAGAAGCTCCGCTGGACCACCAGGGACTGGAGGTACGGGGGCATTGCGGAGATGAAGGGGGCATTGCGGAGATGAAGGGGGACATTGTGGAAGAGGGGCATAGACTCTATGCCCCTCTTCCACAATGTCCCCCTTCATCTCCGCTATGCCCATCTTCCACAATGTGCCCCTTCATCTCCGCTATGCCCCTCTTCCACAATGTGCCCCTTCATCTCCGCTATGCCCCTCTTCCACAATGTCCCCCTTCATCTCCTCTATGGCATAGAGGAGATGAAGGGGGACATTGTGGAAGAGGGGCATAGCGGAGATGAAGGGGCACATTGTGGAAGAGGGGCATAGCGGAGATGAAGGGGCACATTGTGGAAGAGGGGCATAGCGGAGCTGAAGGGGGACATTGCGGAGCTGAAGGGGGCATTCGGAGATGAAGGGGGCATAGCGGAGATGAAGGGGGCATTGACCAGGCACCCTCCCCTCATCAGAGCAGGGGGTGCCTGGTGTCGCCCCATTCATTCCAATGGGGCTCGGGTGCTCGGCCGAGCACTCGAGCCTCAGGGGGTGCTCGGTCAGAGCACCCGAGCACCCGAGCATCGTGGTGCTCGCTCAACACTAGTAGATAGCAAGTGTGAAAACAGAGAACCCTCTGTCACACTTTTCATCATCATCACACAGTCCCGTTCCCATAGAACAGCAAGGGACTGGAGGTGGTGGTGGTGGGGATGAGAATAAGATTGGGCATGAAGAAGCTGGTGTGGAGGAGAGTATGAATGCTTTTTTGTCACAATGCAATAGTGAATGAGAGAAAGACATGCAAATGAGAATGGGCATCACCACCACCAGCAGTGCTATTCTGAAGTTTGACACAGCTCTAATTTCTGCTGCTGAGGTGTAAGAGATGAGCATTCATCTGTCAATTAATGATATGGGGCTAGGACAGGCTCCACTAGACATGAGTACTCGTGCTCCTAGCTGTAGTGCTGATGTTTCTCCACCTGTTCAGTCACTGAAATCATAGGTTTGGGAAAATTTTCCCTTGTGCCAGGCACAGTGCAGCCATCAACAAACTGCATTGTGCACTATGTGTGGTAAGGTAGTAGAAAAGGGGAAAGGAGGGGACACACCTTGGTACATCTTCATTAAGCACATGCATCATATACACCCTGCCATTTATGTTAAGCATCTGAAAGCCAAACTCCACAAAAAGAAATAATGAGCCACAGTACCTATGCCCTCCCCAAGAGCACTAAGGACAAGAGAAAACCAGCCTGTAAGTCTGATGATGAGAGTAATAACTGTGTTATCATCATCTACATGTGTTAGGGTCCAGGTGTGGAAAAATGTATCCACCCTTGCACCCTCAGGTTCATCGTCCTCCACCTTTGGCATGCCACCTTTGCCCCCAATACCCCCTACACCAGCTGATAGCATTTCTGTAGGTGTGAGGATCTGGCATTTCATATCAATGGCCACATATGACAATGTGGTAGAAACAATCGAATGCAGGGTATCACGGAGCATCTGTGGACATTTCATCCTACCGAATACACAAAGCTGGTGGCAGGGAGGATTCATTATTTTTATTAAGTCTTCTTGGCATCTAGAGTCCTCAGTGAAGAGGACAAGGGCCATAATGACAGTAGGACCTGATTTGTTGGGGCATTGTTTTACTTGGCCAACCTAAGCTTCAAGGTGTTTTGGTTGTAGTTGCTCCTGTTGTTTCTTTAAATGAGAATGTACGTGGGACTTGGGACATGCCAGTGGGGCGTCAAGCATTCTACAAAACCTCTATTTTCTACAAAATAATAACACATCATGTCAACTGCCAATATCCTGAGAACTTTCCCATTTCATATGCTTACTTTGGAATTATTTTTGTGATGTTTTTAACTACTTCCCATGAACTCAGAAAGTGTGTGTTTGCCGTATATTGCAGAACTGTGTAACTTAATTGCTTTTGCAACATGGCTTGTAGAAGTGGTGGGGGTTTTGATGGTGGCATGTGTGGGCAGCCTACGACTCTTGTCATCTCCTACAACAAACTTAGGGTCATAGTCTTCTGCAGCAAGATCCATGGTGTTATTTCAAATGAATGAAATCTTGGCACACTATCTGTCATATCAAAATCATCACATCTATTATGTGCCCAAGAACCTTGGGAACTTTTAGGAGTGCTACTGTTGCTGCTAGTTATGACATGTCTGACAGATAGGAACATGTTTAGCTTCTGGATTATGAGTGAAGTATCTCCATACTGTGGACTTCACAGACTGAGGGATCCCTGAGGTGATGCTGCTACTGGGGCTAGATCTTGCTGCAGATGTACAAGGAGTAGGTGTTAGTGGTGCTGCACTTCCAAGAGCAGCAGAAGCACTCATCATAGCTAGGTTTGGACGAGATGTTGATGACCTGTGTTGTTGGTGGTTAGTTAACACTAGCGTGTGTGGTGGTGCTGACGACGAGTGACAGGATGATTTTTTTTTTATATCTTTTCTTGTCCAGAGTCAGACTTTCCAGTTGTTTTCTAAAACAGTATAAAATAAGCTCAGTGTTCCTGCTGGGAGATTTGCTTTCAGCTAATTTTCTAGCCATGTCATCATCTCTCTCACTCTTAACTTAATTTTCATCTGAAGAAGAGGAGGATGCTGGAGGGATTTATTCTAGATCAACATCATTATTAGTAGTTAGGTCATCCTCAGCATCATGCGCTACTTCTTCCAACTGCTTTTATATTCTCCTAGGCTTGGTGAATTGTTTGAAGTCTCAAACAATTTATTTTAACTTTTCACCTTACAGGCATTTTCACAATGTTTTTTACAGCATTCAGAACATGTGTTTTAGTTATTTGTGTCACTGTCAGAGGTGTAGCAGTTAACTGAACTTCTACACCTTCTTCCATTATTTCATCAACAGGTGAATGCGACTTGTTGTCATCTTCAGTGTTCTTACATTGCTTATTATATTACTAGTTGTGGTGGTGGAACTTTTTATAGGACTTTGACAAACAGCCTCCTCAAGAGAAGGAAGATCATCATCCTTCATTGCATGCTGCAGCAATAATGGCTTCAGTGATGCCTTGCCCTTTTCCAAAATGCTATCTCTTCTAGTATCTGTCTGCTTTAGTGACAGCTCATGTCAGGGTCCCTGTCTCTATCAAACTATTTTAACTTTTCTTTTACTTTATTAAATGTACCTATCACAGTTGACAACAAAAAATAAAAAACACATTCCTTGTGCAACTGCTTCTGCCCCCAGACAGATGACTTTGTCTTCCCAGTCTGTGAACTTTGTCTCCTTTGCTTCCTTCACACACCCTCAAACTCTCCTAATGCTGAGAAAACAGTCACATCAGGAAAGAACTTGGATCACAGCTGTCTGTGTCTTCTTTGCTATACAGCATTTTGGGGTATTTTGGGTAAATCTCCTTTCCTCCATTCACACACCTCCCAGACTCTCTTAACACAGAGCTAACATCCAGATCAGGAAGAAATGTGGGTCTCAGCTGCTTTTCTCAGTTAAAAGAGAATTTAGGGTATTTGGGGTAAATCTCCTTTCTCTCTTCACACTCCTCCAGAGTCCTCCAGACTCTCCTAGCACAGAGAATAAATATCCAGTTCACAAGACTCCCAAATCTATACTCCAGGTTTTCTTAATTTGTCTATCCTAACTAGCTCAAAATTGTTCTGCTGTCTCTATCTTTGTAAACACAGAATTACATACTCTTTGAACCTGACACCCCTTTGATACTATCCCTGCAGGAAAAGAAGGGAAACTTGCCTTGTGGTGGGGAAATGTAGTCTTACCATTGATTTCAATGCAATGAGATAGGTGGGAATAAGTGGAAAATCTGCTCTATTTTTTAAAAAAATCCCCACTTGGCGAGAAGATACATTTTTCACTTGTTTTGCTTTTGGGGCAAAAAGTTTTGCCCAACCCTATTCATATATTTCAAATCACTATGCTACTAAAATTGCTAAGTTACACCCTGTCTTGTTAATTACTCAATAATATTTTGCCTTCAAATATTCTGTAACTACATATGTACATTCAAATTGCCTATATGTATAATATTTCTTACCTTCACTTATTTTTTACACTTTTCTATCCTTTTCTATTAACAACATGTCATATAGTGGTTTAAACCCTTTGAGTCTACGAGGATAATGCATAACATTTCATAGAAACATGATGGATTTCTTAAGTACATAATTGAGAGTGTCACTGCTTAGCAAGCTATGTGTTATGCAAACACTAAAAGTGACACATTTATTGTCTAAATTCAGAGAACCTCCAGAGTAAACAGAAGAAAATTCCTGGAATACAAACAAACAAGAGAAAATAGTGCCATTAGTAGTAGTCACCTACAAACCCCTGCTTGAAGAACTGTGCAAAATCTAAAAATATCTCAAACAATATTACATATTTAAGGCACATTACAAAGAATCTTCCCAAAACTTCTGCTCCTGTCTTATAAACAGCTCCCCCAACCTCCTCTACCTACTATTCTCACTGTCCCTACACACCCTTTCCCCTCCCTCCCATCCTACTCTTCTATTGTTTCATTCTCAGTTATAAGCATGCAATACACTCAAATTAACTTGCATATTGTGTAAGTAAACAACCACAAAAATGTATAATCAACTCAATTACATTCTTTTCAGGGAGCTATCAGCTTGGCACAAGCCAAACAAATTGTCAGACCACCATTTTTGTATGCTGTTGCTTGCTGACCTCAGCCACTGATAGACAGTAAGATTAGGAAAGTGTTCTTGAGCCCCTTCCATTTTTTCAAACCAATTACTTGAACAGCCCCCATCACGAAATCTAAAATTCTCAGCATTTGAGTCATTGGGTCAGCATGTGGGTCAAAAGCTAGCAAAAGAAAGATTACAAAATAACAATGTTAATAGATTGAGATAAAGGAATTTTTTCTTTAAGAAACAAAGACAGTTCACCTATGACAGATATGGTCTCTTATCACGGTTCCCGTGATTACCTGTCACTCTCTGCTGTGGTGTGTTCCTATTGGCAGTACCTGTTATACCCGCCCAGTATGGCCTTCTTATACCGGGCCTTTGGCACCTGTCAGGTGCCCTTTCGTGGTGTTCCAGTACCACTGCTTCCGTTGCTGTGTTCCTGCGTTGTGTACCGATTCGGCTTGTCTGACTATTCTCCTGGTTCCTGCTCCGTGTATGACCCGGCCTGGCTGACGTTCCTGCTCCGTGATTGATCCGGCTTGTCTGACGCTCCTGCTCCGTGTATGATCTGGCCTGACCTACTTTCCTGCTTGGTTCCAGTTTCCAGTGATTTGGCTTCAGTGAGGCTTCGACTATGTCGCTTGGCGACATTGTGAACTGTCAGACCTGTGCCTCTTTTGCTGACCTCCATTTTCACTTGCTGAGCCTGTTGCCTCCGTTACCGAGCTTGTCCATTAACCCTTGGCGTGCCTGTTGCCTCAGATTAAGGGCCGTCCGTTAACACCTGCTGAGTCTGTTGCCTTCGTTACCGAGCCCGCTCGCTGACACTTGCAGTACTTGTGGCCTCTGATACTGAGCCATCCGTTAACTCTCGCTGAGCTTGTTGCCTCCGTTACCGAGCCTGTACATTAACCCTTGCAGAACTTGTAGCCTCAGATACAAAGCCTCTCCATTAACAGTTGCTGAGCTCATTGCCATCCGTACCGAGCCTGTCCGTTCACATGCAGAGCCGTGGTGATTTCCGTTACTGTCTACCTAGTGCTCTTGCCATTCACTCGATTCAGTTATGCACCGGAAGGGTGCTACTGGCTCTGGTCCTACTCAGCTCTAAGCAGTGTTGGTATATCCATTATGCACCATGGGGTGCTACTGGCTCTGGTCCCGTTCAGCTCTGGCAGTGTGGGTATCCGTTGATGCACCAAGGGGTGCTGCTGGCTCAGGTTCCATTCAGCTCACGCAGTGTCATTAACCCATTCTACACCGCGAGTGCCGTTGGCGCTGATTCCATTCAGCTCACACAGTGTGGTTATCCAATTCCACACGGCAGAGTGCCCTTGGCTCTTGTCTTAAGTGGCTCTACCATAAGTGGTTGGTCTTGCAAATCGCCAGTCCTTGAGTACTATTGTGTGGACTCACTACCAGGTGCTTCCATCTCGCATCGCAGCCCTTGGCTGTTCTTATCCACCACTGGGCGTTGGCTTACACACCACCTCAGAGACTGATTATTACATTGGACTTAACCCTTGCTTTCTACTGTTCCATTGTTTGTACAGTATTGCTCCTTACCTATACCGTGTCTGCTATATTACCATATTGCCTGCAGTTATGTGTAATTACCTATTGCTGCCCTTAGGGGGCTGTGTTCTTTATTTGTTCTCAATAAAACTGTGCTTTATTTTTTACCTCTGGTCTGAGAGTCTGAATAACTGTTACACCTCTATACAGGTATGGAGACCTCAGACTTTGAACCAGTGAACAGTATCCTTAAGTCATTAACCCATGTCAAACAACTAAAAAGAATAACAGGACATTTCATTTTTTGCAAGATAACACCAGGACAGATCATAATACTAAAGAATGAAACCTTTCAGAGGAAGACATGGGGGTCCTAAGCAACCCAACACAAGTAAAACCATCAGTAAACACAAGGGGTAGAAAACCACCATCCATTCACTGTGAAACTGTGAAAGCCAAAGCCATTTATTTCAATGAAAACATCTTAAAGGGATAGTAATGTTTCACAATAAAAGCAGCTCCAGTTAATCTTCATAGTATTTGGGCAATGGAGAATGTTATTTCAATACTGTCAGAGTTGTAGTTCAACAGTAATTGAATGATAAATTATCCCCCTCCCACCCTTTTAGTGATGTAGCATGCTCATCTCAGAGCAGCAAGGTTGTGTCTTGGTGGATCTCAGAGAGGGACAATCTTCTATTAGCATAAGGGAAAAACCTGAAAAAACTGTCAAGGGGGGCAGGGTTATCATTGTTCTCGCAGTAAGAAGATTGTCACTTGCTGTGAGCTGTCTGATCTCAAGACCAGATTCCACATCTGAGGGGAGGTGGCTTACGCTAGGTAAAAGGGGCGGGAGGGGGAAGTTTTATCATTCAATTACTCTTGAACTACAACTTTGACAGTATTGAAATAACACTTTCTATGGCTCAAATACTATGAAGATTAATTGGAGCTGCTGTTTTTGGGGAGCATTACTATCCTTTTAAGTCCAGGTCATGTACAAGTTCTCTTCAAATACAGATCCCTCTGCGACTGAAACCAGTCTCAACCATTGCAAGTTGAAATGAAGTCCAAAATTATTGACCTAACATCATGGTTCTTCTATCAAAATTCATGCAATCATTTTAAAAAATCATCTCATATAGGTGTATTCTAAGATTTAGTCATGCAGGACCTACAGGTACAAAGAAGTTAATTGCACTAATCTCAGCATAAAGGAAATGAACATCATCCTCTGAAAGTGATTATTTCTTGGTAAGATATAGTCATTAAACACCCTGATAAGGAGGACAGCATAGTGCTATGGCTGAGAGAACTATATAAGTAGGAAGCCCTCAGACAGATGATATGAAAAATGTGATCCAAAATCTATTAGGTAACCCTACAGAGAGAGTTAGACAATGCCTTGATTCACCGAGAAAAGTCAGTGGCTATAATAATTAAGAAAGAGCACACAATGCACCCAAGGTTGCTACTTGTTATCTAACCCTTTGAGTGTCAGAGGGGCACGGAACACATTGCCCTCTGGCACTCAAAGGGTTAAAGTACATGAAGACCTAAGCAGAATACCACACCAAGTTATGTAAGGGGCACAATGTTTCACAAAAACAGCTGGTATGTTGACACAAAACTGAAACCATCTGTAGTACATGCAGTACATTTGAGTAGTTCTCAGATAAATGGGATGACACACTGTTCCTCTGGGATTTGAGTATTGAGATGCCGGAGGAATTTCTTTGCATACTTAATATAAATACACTTAATCAGAAATTTACTAAACAAATGAGTGAGATCTGCCCTCCATTTCTTGATGTCATGATGATACACAAACTCAAAATGAGAGGAACATCCAATTTGTACTGCAAAGACATGGCTATAAATAGCATTGAAACAGCATCACGTCAGATCATTACCAATAAGGGAGTTCCTATGGATTAATAGCTTCTTGTAAATAAACATGTAGGATTTAGTACCTAGTCAAAAAATATTTAAAAACAGAATTTCTAATATATTCACCTGCTTTCAAACAATATCGGCTTGCATGAGTGGGTGGAGGCCTTGGAAGACTGGAGCTCCATCAGTCCACCTACCCCCACAAGTCACATGGGGTTTGTATAATACCTTGATTGCAAAAAGACATAGGCTAAGCAAGTCAAACAGAAGGCCAGATACCATGCCTTTAACAACCTGTTTGCAAATAATAATAATAATTTCATTTTAAGTGCATTTAATTCTATATCATGTATAATTATAAAATTAAATAGAATATAGTGAAAAAACAGCTAGAATGAGAAGAAGAGATATACAAGAGCAAAAAAGAAAAGAAGCTCACAGCGCTAACTCACCATAACATAAACATATAATACACAAAAGAATATAAGATATAATACACAAAAGAAAATAAGATATAGATAGGTCTCCAGGCCCCCAAAAGTTAGGCAGAGGCCTAAAGCAAAAACTAAAACAAAAAACAGAACTACAAATTATCCAAATGTGCACCATGTATAAAGAATATATTATAATACTTCTGGTAAATTTGAGGTTTTTGTTACTTAGCTTGGCAAAAATATATTTAAACTTGCTTACCATGTCACCATTGTCCAATATCAAGCGAGTCCTATCTAATACAGGAGGAATTCTTGTAAATAAACCCACATGATTTAGTACCTAGTTAAAAATATTTAAAAACACAATTTCTAATACCTTTATAATATGACTCATCTGCTTTCAAACAATGTTGGCTTGCAGTGACTGGAACTCCATCAGTCCCCTTTATAGGTCTTTTCCACCTACCCCCCACAAGTCACATGGGGTTTGTTTAGTACCTTGATTGCAAAAAGACATAGGCCAAGCAAGCCAAACAGAAAGCCAGGTATAATGCCTTTAACAAGCTCTTTGCAACAATTAGGGTTACTTCAATAGTGGCAAAAAGGGGATGATCTAATGGCAATAATGTCCCTCAATGAAAAGATATGTGTTATGGATACATAGATGCTTAAGGAACTTATACTGGAAAATATGTGAAAGACCAGGAATTCCACGTTGGTCATTAGAAATAATATGACAGGCATAGGCTGACCCGGGAAGCATTTGCCCCCCTGGCCACTCACATATCTAGGCCAGCAGGCCACTGCCTCACTCCCATCTACTTGCTTCTGTAAAGAAGTGGGTGGTGTGAGTGCATGGGGCTGGGCCAGCATTTCATTGGGCTGCCCATCCACGAGGCAGCTTGATACAATATCTATTCAGTAGGTAGCATGTATAAATGTATCAAATACTTCATTATTTGCCTCTTTATTCTTTCTGGACTTGCCAGACCCTATATTTCTTGCCATAACTAGATTTCTGGATGTACAAAGGGAGTCTGTACATTACAAGACAGGACCTTGCAGGTCCTGAAAGACTATGATGATAAAAGAAATGAAGCAGGTGAAACATTCAAAATGTGAACTACTGGATACACACTACACATTTAGACGAGGAGAGAAGGAGTGGGGAGAGAGGAAGGCAGATGGAAGTGGTGGTGAGAGAGATGGGGGAGTAGCATATCAGATAACTTTCAAAACAAGCTGACCCTGAGAAATTTCAAATATTAAACTTTAATGTATCACTATAGCATAGCTCAATATAAATTGTAATCTCTGTAGCACCATTAGTGTTACCCTGTTAATACTACAGAAATGACAATTGAAATGGAGCTACATTCATGATACACAGAGCATGGAACTGAAATGATAGTGATACCACAATGCTTATAAATGAAATGGAGTTACAATAGTATTTACCAGGAAGAATACACTGAGATGTCTCCCATTTTCAGGTATGTCCTGGAGTGTGTACAGCAAGGAGTATGTGTTATATATATTATACACACACATATACTAAAAATGTTATATATAGTTGCATATTGTTTTTAGATATAAAGAAACAGTTATTTTTAAGGATTTTAGACTGGGAGAAGATCTGATTTTTTTTATAAGTTTGATGTCTTAACAATGAACAGAATTTTTCATTCCTGGAGTCTAGCTAATTAATATTAAAGTCTCCAAGAACCAACAGCTCACTTTTCTTATTATGGGTGGCAATCTCATTGAGGTGGTGGGTTAGGTCTGTAAGCGACTGTGGTGACATATTTGGAGGCCTGTAGAAACCACAGAGCTTACAGTTGAAATAGACCTGCTCTAGTGATACAACAGGGTTTCCTAATGAAATTAAGCCATATTTGTTATACCATAGACTGTACAATGGAAATGGAGCTACACTAGTGACACCACACAGGTCACAATTTAAATTAATTATACTAGTATTATTACAAATTTTACAATTGAAATTAAGCTGCATAAGTGATAGGAAAGAGCTTACCATTCTACCATTACTACACTAATATGGCTCCATTTCAGTTGTATCCCCATGTATCACTAGTGTAGCTCAGTTTTAATTGCAAGCTCTGTGGTGTCTCTGGAGTGCCATTATTCCAACTGTAAGCTTTCTAGTATCATTAGTGTAGCATCATTTCAGTTTAAGCTCTGTGGTATCACTATTGTAGCTCCAGTTAAATACTTCTTGTATAGCACTTGAGATATAAGAGCTTACAGTTAAGCTACACTAAAGATAGACAATCTTACAATTGAAATTGAGATACACAAATGATACTACAGAGGTTACAGTTGAAATGAGCTACATTAGTATTAGTACATTAGTTTTTGATGTAAGCTCTGTGGTATCACTAGTGTAGCACAATTTCAGTTACAAGCTCTGCATTATCAGTAGTGCATCACCAATTCAGTTGTAAGCTCTGTGGTATCACGAATGCACTCCATTTCAAGTGTAAGCTCTGTGCATCACTAGCACAGCTCAATTTCAATTGTAAGCTCTGTGGTATCAGTAGTATATCACCACTTCAATGTTGTGGCTAATTTAGCTCAGTTTCAACTGTAAGCTCTCTGGTATCACCAGTGTAGCTCCATTTCAATTGTAGCATTTGTGTTACCAATAGTGTAACGATATTTAAATTTCCAGTCTATGGCACTTTTTATGGAGTACACAAAATTTTAAATAACAATTTATTTCCATCCACCTCTCCATTTCCAACTATAGAATATAATTACTACTAATTCATAATCTGATAAGTATTTAGTATTATCCCCCTCCTACCCTTTTAGTGATGTAGCATGCTCATCTCAGAGCAGCAAGGTTGTGTCTTGGTGGATCTCAGAGAGGGACAATCTTCTATTAGCATAAGGGAAAAACCTGAAAAACCTGTCAAGGGGGGCAGGGTTTTCATTGTTCTCGCAGTAAGAAGATTGTCACTTGCTGTGAGCTGTCTGATCTCAAGACCAGATTCCACATCTGAGGGGAGGTGGCTTACGCTAGGTAAAAGGGGTGGGAGGGGGAAGCTTTATTATTCAATTACTCTTGAACTACAACTCTGACAGTATTGAAATAACACTTTCTATGGCTCAAATACTATGAAGATTAATTGGAGCTGCTGTTTTTGGGGCGCATTACTATCCTTTTAAGTACAGGTCATGTACAAGTTCTCTTCAAATACAGATCCCTCTGCGACTGAAACCAGTCTCAACCATTGCAAGTTGAAATGAAGTCCAAAATTATTGACCTAACATCATGGTTCTTCTATCAAAATTCATGCAATCATTTTAAAAAATCATCTCATATAGGTGTATTCTAAGATTTAGTCATGCAGGACCTACAGGTACAAAGAAGTTAATTGCACTAATCTCAGCATAAAGGAAATGAACATCATCCTCTGAAAGTGATTATTTCTTGGTAAGATATAGTCATTAAACACCCTGATAAGGAGGACAGCATAGTGCTATGGCTGAGAGAACTATATAAGTAGGAAGCCCTCAGACAGATGATATGAAAAATGTGATCCAAAATCTATTAGGTAACCCTACAGAGAGAGTTAGACAATGCCTTGATTGACCAAGAAAAGTCAGTGGCTATAATAATTAAGGAAGAGCACACAATGCACCCAAGGTTGCTACTTGTTATCTAACCCTTTGAGTGCCAGAGGGGCACGGAACACATTGCTCTCTGGCACTCAAAGGGTTAAAGTACATGAAGACCTAAGCAGAATACCACACCAAGTTATGTCAGGGGCACAATGTTTCACAAAAACAGCTGGTATGTTGACACAAAACTGAAACCATCTGTAGTATATGCAGTACATTTGAGTAGTTCTCAGATAAATGGGATGACACACTGTTCCTCTGGGATTTGAGTATTGAGATGCCGGAGGAATTTCTTTGCATACTTAATATAAATACACTTAATCAGAAACTTACTAAACAAATGAGTGAGATCTGCCCTCCATTTCTTGATGTCATGATGATACACAAACTCAAAATGAGAGGAACATCCAATTTGTACTGCAAAGACATGGCTATAAATAGCATTGAAACATCATCACGTCAGATCATTACCAATAAGGGAGTTCCTATGGATTGGAAAATATTGTTCAAAAAAATATCCATTTGAACAAATATCCATACAATTCACCACTAGACTAACTGAAAGCATTAATAGCTTCCTGTAAATAAACATGTAGGATTTAGTACCTAGTCAAAAAATATTTAAAAACAGAATTTCTAATATATTCACCTGCTTTCAAACAATATCGGCTTGCATGAGTGGGTGGAGGCCTTGGAAGACTGGAGCTCCATCAGTCCACCTACCCCCACAAGTCACATGGGGTTTGTATAATACCTTGATTGCAAAAAGACATAGGCTAAGCAAGTCAAACAGAAGGCCAGATACCATGCCTTTAACAACCTGTTTGCAAATAATAATAATAATTTCATTTTAAGTGCATTTAATTCTATATCATGTATAATTATAAAATTAAATAGAATATAGTGAAAAAACAGCTAGAATGAGAAGAAGAGATATACAAGAGCAAAAAAGAAAAGAAGCTCACAGCGCTAACTCACCATAACATAAACATATAATACACAAAAGAATATAAGATATAATACACAAAAGAAAATAAGATATAGATAGCAGCAAGGAATGGGGGGGGTCTCCAGGCCCCCAAAAGTTAGGCAGAGGCCTAAAGCAAAAACTAAAACAAAAAACAGAACTACAAATTATCCAAATGTGCACCATGTATAAAGAATATATTATAATACTTCTGGTAAATTTGAGGTTTTTGTTACTTAGCTTAGCAAAAATATATTTAAACTTGCTTACCATGTCACCATTGTCCAATATCAAGCGAGTCCTATCTAATACAGGAGGAATTCTTGTAAATAAACCCACATGATTTAGTACCTAGTTAAAAATATTTAAAAACACAATTTCTAATACCTTTATAGTATGACTCATCTGCTTTCAAACAATGTTGGCTTGCAGTGACTGGAACTCCATCAGTCCCCTTTATAGGTCTTTTCCACCTACCCCCCACAAGTCACATGGGGTTTGTTTAGTACCTTGATTGCAAAAAGACATAGGCCAAGCAAGCCAAACAGAAAGCCAGGTATAATGCCTTTAACAAGCTCTTTGCAACAATTAGGGTTACTTCAATAGTGGCAAAAAGGGGATGATCTAATGGCAATAATGTCCCTCAATGAAAAGATATGTGTTATGGATACATAGATGCTTAAGGAACTTATACTGGAAAATATGTGAAAGACCAGGAATTCCACGTTGGTCATTAGAAATAATATGACAGGCATAGGCTGACCCGGGAAGCATTTGCCCCCCAGGCCACTCACATATCTAGGCCAGCAGGCCACTGCCTCACTCCCATCTACTTGCTTCTGTAAAGAAGTGGGTGGTGTGAGTGCATGGGGCTGGGCCAGCATTTCATTGGGCTGCCCATCCACGAGGCAGCTTGATACAATATCTATTCAGTAAGTAGCATGTATAAATGTATCAAATACTTCATTATTTGCCTCTTTATTCTTTCTGGACTTGCCAGACCCTATATTTCTTGCCATAACTAGATTTCTGGATGTACAAAGGGAGTCTGTACATTACAAGACAGGACCTTGCAGGTCCTGAAAGACTATGATGATAAAAGCAATGAAGCAGGTGAAACATTCAAAATGTGGACTACTGGATACACACTACACATTTAGACGAGGAGAGAAGGAGTGGGGAGAGAGGAAGGCAGATGGAAGTGGTGGTGAGAGAGATGGGGGAGTAGCATATCAGATAACTTTCAAAACAAGCTGACCCTGAGAAATTTCAAATATTAAACTTTAATGTATCACTATAGCATAGCTCAATATAAATTGTAATCTCTGTAGCACCATTAGTGTTACCCTGTTGATACTACAGAAATGACAATTGAAATGGAGCTACATTCATGATACACAGAGCATGGAACTGAAATGATAGTGATACCACAATGCTTATAAATGAAATGGAGTTACAATAGTATTTACCAGAAAGAATACATTGAGATGTCTCCCATTTTCAGGTATGTCCTGGAGTGTTTACAGCAAGGAGTATGTGTTATATATATTATACACACACATATACTAAAAATGTTATATATACACTGCTCCAAAAAATAAAGGGAACACTAAGATTACACATCCTAGATCTGAATGAATGAACTGACAACAAAATCACACAAAAACTCTCAATGGAAATCAAATTTATCAACCCATGGAGGTCTGGATATGGAGTCACACTCAAAATCAAGATGGAATACCACACTACAGGCTGATCCAACTTTGATGTAATGTCCTTAAAACAAGTCAAAATGAGGCTCAGTAGTGTGTGTGGCCTCCACGTGCCCATATGACCTCCCTACAATGCCTGGGCATGCTCATGATGAGGTTGTGGATGGTCTCCTGAGGGATGTCCTCCCAGACCTGGACTAAAGCATCCGCCAACTCCTGGACAGTCTGTGGTGCAACATGGCATTGGTGGATGGAGCGAGACATGATGTCCCAGATGTGCTCAGTCGTATTCAGGTCTCATCTCGGTACCTAATGGCAGTCAGGCTACCTCTGGCAAGCACATGGAGGGCTGTGCGGCCCGCCAAAGAAATGCCACCCCACACCATTACTGACCCACCGCCAAACCGGTCATGCTGGAGGATGTTGCAGGCAGCAGAATGTTCTCCACGGCATCTCCAGACTCTGTCACGTCTGTCACATGTGCTCAGAGTGAACCTGCTTTCATCTGTGAAGAGCACAGGGCGCCAGTGGCGTATTTGCCAATCTTGGTGTTCTCTGGCAAATGCCAAACGTCCTACACGGTGTTGGGCTGTAAGCACAACCCCCACCTGTGAACATCGGGCCCTCATACCACCCTCATGGAGTCTGTTTCTGACCGTTTGAGTGGACACATGCACATTTGTGGCCTGCTGGAGGTAATTTTGCAGGGCTCTGGCAGTGCTCCTCCTGCTCCTCCTTGCACAAAGGCGGAGATAGCGGTCCTGCTGCTGGGTTGTTGCCCTCCTACGGCCTCCTCCACGTCTCCTGATGTACTGGCCTGTCTCCTGGTAGCGCCTCCATGCTCTGGACACTACGCTGACAGACACAGCAAACCTTCTTGCCACAGCTTGCATTGATGTGCCATCCTGGATGAGCTGCACTACCTGAGCCACTTGTGTGGGTTGTAGACTCCGTCTCATGCTACCACTAGAGTGGAAGCACCGCCAGCATTCAAAAGTGACCAAAACATCAGGCAGAAAGCATAGGAACCTAGAAGTGGTCTGTGGTCACCACCTGCAGAACCACTCCTTTATTGGGGGTGTCTTGCTAATTGCCTATAATTTCCACCTGTTCTCTGTTCCATTTGCACAACAGCATGTGGAATTGATTGTCAATCAGTGTTGCTTCCTGAGTGGACAGTGTGATTTCACAGACGTGTGATTGACTTCGAGTTACATTGTGTTGTTTAAGTGTTCCCTTTATTTTTTGGAGCAGTTTAGTTGCATATTGTTTTTAGATATAAAGAAACAGTTATTTTTAAGGATTTTAGACTGGGAGAAAATCTGATTTTTTTTGTAAGTTTGATGTCTTAACAATGAACAGAATTTTTCTTTCCTGGAGTCTAGCTAATTAATATTAAAGTCTCCAAGAACCAACAGCTCACTTTTCTTATTATGGGTGGCAATCTCATTGAGGTGGTAGGTTAGGTCTATAAGCGACTGTGGTGGCGTATTTGAAGGCCTGTAGAAACCACAGAGCTTACAGTTGAAATAGAGCTGCTCTAGTGATACAACAGGGTTTCCTAATGAAATTAAGCCATATTTGTTATACCATGGACTGTACAATGGAAATGGAGCTACACTAGTGACACCACACAGTTCACAATTTAAATTAATTATACTAGTATTATTACAAATCTTACAATTGAAATGAAGCTGCATAAGTGATAGGAAAGAGCTTACCATTCTACCATTACTACACTAATATGGCTCCATTTCGGTTGTATCCCCATGTATCACTAGTGTAGCTCAGTTTTAATGGCAAGCTCTGTGGTGTCTCTGGAGTGCCATTATCCCAACTGTAAGCTTTGTAGTATCATTAGTGTAGCACCATTTCAGTTTAAGCTCTGTGGTATCACTGTTGTAGCTCCAGTTAAATACTTCTTGTATAGCACTTGAGATATAAGAGCTTACAGTTAAGCTACACTAAAGAAAGACAATCTTACAATTGAAATTGAGATACACCAATGATACTACAGAGGTTACAGTTTTAGATGTAAGCTCTGTGGTACCACTAGTGTAGCACAATTTCAGTTGCAAGCTCTGCATTATCAGTAGTGCATCGCCAATTCAGTTGTAAGCTCTGTGGTATAACGAATGCACTCCATTTCAAGTGTAAGCTCTGTGCATCACTAGCGCAGCTCAATTTCAATTGTAAGCTCTGTGGTATCACTAGTATATCACCAATTCAATGTTGTGGCTAATTGTGGCTAATTTAGCTCAATTCGAAATAATAAAAAACGCCTTATCTTATAAATATAAGATAAGACGTTTTTTATTATTTCTAATTGTTTTTATATTAAATCTAAAATTTTGAAGAATTCGTTTAGTTCTTTTTCCTGGGAGTAGTGACTGAATCGGGGCAGTCTGGAACTTTTTCCCCGTTTGCTTTAGCTGATTGTTACTGATCAGCTACTTCACATTCCAGTTGTGAGTATCTCTACCAATGATTATATGTTCAAGTGGAGGCAATATTTGAATTTGGGTTGGTGTTTTCTTGCGCTCTTCCTGTGTGTGCTGCTGAGATACAAGGGCAGCAGGATGATGAGGAGTAAACTAGTGTACCACTGACCACCGTGGACACTGGAGGAATGGGGTTAACAAGTGATGTGAGACTAAGACAGGTTCCACTTGCCAGCGGCAGCAACACTCCTGGTCCTAGTTGCAATGCTGAATATGATACAGTAGCAGCAACAGCTGCAACATTATCCGCTGCTACAGAAAGTGAAGGAGAATGTGGAGGACAAGAAGAAAAAGCCCATTCTTTTCCATCTGTTCCCTATTCCTCCCCCCAGAAGTCATGGGTGTGGGACTATTTTTCTCTTCTGGCAGCCACAGTGCAGTCATCGTCAACAACGGTACAGTGCAAAATTTGTGACAAGTTAGTGAGAAGGAGAAAGGAGGTAATACACCTTTGCACAACCTCCCTGATAACACACATGAAACACAGACACCATGACATTTATGTCAAACATGTTAAACACCCATTACAGAAATCTAGCACTGTGGTTACTGTACCCCCTGACTCTCCAGAAAGGCACCAAGAGGTGAGGTGGAGATCAAAGCAGAGGAAGAATAATGAAACCCAGACAGACACTGGAAGTTCCATGACGAGCGAAACAACTAGCTCGCCATCAACATCACCTTCTTCATCTAGGGTAACAAGTACATCTCCTGCCAGTCCATCTCGTTCCTTGTTACCTCCCCCGCCAAATGATAGCCACTCTGTTAATGTTAGGATACGGCAGTTTATCTCTACCCATTGCACACTGTGTGGTGCACTGACCCCACATGCCAGGAGAATCGATACCAGGTTATCAGGTGGCATCTGAGGAAATTCCATCCTGCAGAACATGCTAGGATTCTGGCAGGGAGGGTTCATCATTTCTATTAAGCTGTCAGAAAGTTGTCATGTGTCTTTAGAGGGGTCTGCACAAGTGACAGAGGCAGTACTTTGGTTTTGGTGTCATGGTGTTTGGATACAGTTGCGCCCCCCAGATGTTATTTACTACACACACACTGTGCACATTGCAGTTGCTGATGGAAGCCACAGTTCCTGTTCTCAAGGGAAAAATATATAATCTAATAACAATGCACCCATGATTTTGGAGGAGGGGCAGGTGGAGAAGATTTAATGACCAACTTCTTCTTTTCTCCACATATACTGGGGGCTACTTATTCTTCTGCTACTGTCTCAGGCGCATCACTGGAGCCAGTCGTGGCAAGTGGAACCTTCATCAACCATCTTCCATGTTACTGCTATTGTTGATCCCATTCCCTTTCAGCTGCCTAATCATCAGGCTGCATAAACAACTCAGCAGCAGCAGTATGAACGGCAGTTGAAACTCAGGACTCAGGAAGACATTTGACAGTGGCAACTGGCCAACATGACCTGTTGGCACTAGGCAAGTAGGGCTTTTTTATTCTTTTCTCAGGGCTTGTGCTTTAAAAAAACAAAAACAAAAAAACATAGTGCTACAAAAAAATAAACAATTTTTGGGGGGTTTGTTTCTAACAAGCCTAAGTCTTACAGTCTTACAAATCAATGTTTCCCTAGGGCTTGTGCGAAACAAGCTTAAGCCCTACAAATCAATGTTTCTTCAGGGCTTGGGCCTCTAATAAGTCTAAGTCCTACAATGGCCTCTAACAACAAATCAAATAAATCATCATCTACAAAATACTCTATCAAGTCAAGTATCAGTCCACCCCAGTGGCAGCTTATGTCAGGGGGTTCCTGTCTCTATCACTTTACATACAAATGTCTTATTTTATTTTATTTTATTGATTTATTTTGTTATTAACTGTCTACCCAAGAGCAGTCAAGAAACCCCTCCCCCCAAAACAAATTCCCTGTTCAAATGATTCATTCATTCACCAACACAGACACCCTCATCAGACCCCTTTATATCATGTCTTATGGTTTTTATTTTATTTTATTTAGGATTAATTTTTTATTAACTGCCCCCAATCCCAGTAAACAACCCCCCAAAAAATCATCCCCTGTTCTTTCTTTCCCCACACCCCAGCAACACAGGCACCCTCATGCCCCTTTTATACTATGTTTTTGGGAAATAAAATAATATTTGCTATGTGTTGTGTGTAACTTCTATGTTCCCATTGATTTCAATGGAATGAGCTAGACAGAAAAAGCGGAAAAAAGCACTTTTCGTGGGTAATTTTTCACCAAGCAGAAAGTGCCATTTTTCAGCAATTTCAGTTTGAGGCAGAAATTTTCGCCCATCCCTACTCACAAGGAAAATACATCAAAATTGTTGCCTTTTCCCTAACTAGTTTCCAGCAAGATCCTTGCCATTTTTTGCTTATGCTTTCTATGGCTGCAGGATTTACCAATGCAATACTTCTGCTACTGAATAAAAGATGTTAGCAGGCTGGGTCACACACCAACATATGGAGCAGAAGTATCCATCATAGCTAGCAGGGTTGTAGTGGATTTTGATGATGACCTGAGTTGCAGCTTTCTCAACAATAGTGTGCGTAACTGGATGGGGGTTGGATTTGGAAACAGTGACGATAAATGATGAACGTCATGATGATTGTGTATTTCTAGGCATATTTACTTGCACAGAGCCACACTTTCCAAATAATCACTCAAAGAGTTTATAAACAGGCACAATGCTCCTTTTCAGTGATGGAAGATTTAGCCTCTTCCTTTCAGCTAATTTTATGGCCATATCATCGCTCTTACTATCTGCTACTTCTGTATCAGAAGAAGGGAAAGACAGATATATTCTGAGTCAACATCATAATCAATGATTGGGTCCATTTCCTGAGCACTACTTTTATATTTTTCTAGGATTTCTTCAGTCTAAAGCAGTTTATTTTTATTTTTCTCCTTAGGACAATTTATGGAACATTCACCAGTGCTTTGCAGATGGATGGTCCTCTCACTGTCAGTCATGGTAGTTTGTTTAACTGCTAATCCCTCCTCTACTATAAAACCAACACTGAAATTTGTCTTGTTGTCATCTTCAGTGTTCTTAAAAGTTTTATTACTACAACTGCTGCTTCAATGACTATTGAATAAAAGAGAAAGAACAGAAAGCTGGCAGAGGAGAATGAAAAAGTAAGAAAAAGAAGAAGAAAAGATAGAAAAATGGAAATAAAGGAGAGAGATACAAAGCTGGGCCTCAAAGAAGTAGAACAAAGATATCTCATTATTGTAAACGTCATGC
Organism: Rhinophrynus dorsalis; assembly: GCA_037306005.1. Taxonomy (NCBI): domain Eukaryota; kingdom Metazoa; phylum Chordata; class Amphibia; order Anura; family Rhinophrynidae; genus Rhinophrynus; species Rhinophrynus dorsalis. Next base: position 384,881,659 of record CM074719.1, read on the forward strand.
ACTGCTGGTCTCACAATTGGTTAGAAGGCTTAACAGTCTGCCTAATTGTTAACCATGAAACTCAATATATGTGCTACAAGTGGAGAATGAGGAATGATGCCATGTGGACCAAAATTTTGTTTATAAGAGGGCAAGGTTTTAAACAAGTTGTGTAGCTTTTTTTTTATCTCTACATCTAACTCAGTCACTCCACTCATCAGTGTTAAGAGGTTCACTCTGTTTCCAGCTGTAGGGGATGTTCAATTTTACCACGGTCAACAGGAAACATAAAAGAGGGAATTTACTGGGTGAGAAAAAGAAGCAGTCATGTATCCAGTGGAAAAGGGAATCCCAGAACAGCCTCCACTGCCCTAACTATCTGCAACCAGTACACCCACACACATGAACAAGACAACCAGATGTGACTCATAGTGCATACTGCTTGTCCATGTATCCAGCAGATATGTTCAGAATCAAGGCAGAATTTCAATAACATATTTGGAGTCATGTACCAATGAGAAAGTAATTTAAAACCTCCTTCTTTTCAGCAGAAAAGTAAAGGCTCTAAATATTCTTCTACTGACTCTGCCTGTCTCTTTTACCTTTCAGTCAAAATACCTGCCTGTACACATAGCTATTGTCAACATTTCAGCAGCTTCTTTCTTTTTCTATCTTGAATTTAGTATTTGTTTTTACAGAGCAGTTAAAGATGAGGTTAGGCCTGTTACCTTCAGAATCAATAGTTTGTAATAACGATTAATGTGCACAGAGCAGCAGCTGATACAAGTGTACAGCACTACCACACCTCACTATGTGCTTTTCCCTCTTCTTCTTGAAGCTTTATGATTGAGTGCATTGTACTTATCAGTCTCTTGAGTATATGATATACTTTTCTGCAAAGTATATCTGCCAGACTGTCGTTCAGTCAGTTATAGTAAAGGCCCAGCCAGCTCAGACTGAAGGATAGGTGCAGTCAAAAAAAGGTTGTCTTTTTTTTAAACGTTCCTTTCTCTTCACACACTCTTCCTCACACACAGAGATCAGCTTGGCTACCACCAACACTCTTAAAAATCATCTTCAGCCCCACCCTGTTTGCCTGTCTCCTATAGCATCAAAACACAGGTTTTCTGTCTTTCTACCAAGCATAGACTGACAACATGCAAAAACATGGTGCCAGTTTTATACTAGCAGGGCTCAAAATTTCAAGTCCTGAGCTACTAGCCAGGCCTGAAAATTTACTTGCCATCAGTTTCAACGCCTAGCCCCACCCATATCCCCACCTTTAACCCCACCCATCTCAAGTTCTCTTTGATGAAATGACAATGACACTGCATTATAGCAGTTAAATGCTTCATTTAAATATGCATGTGAAAATGCTTTTAGGACCCACTACTTCTCCCCACAACATGATACAATTGATTTGCCACACTTTGTCTTTATACATAAAGGCCATAGTGACTGAGCACTCAGCATGCCACTGGAAGGGGAAGCTGCTGTTTAAGCTTACAATAATCATATCTGGGAACTTCTAAAATGAGATCACCCAGAGATTTTTGAAATATTAATCCTTAACCCTCCCAAGAAAGTAGATTCTTGGTGCTATGTCTATGTTTGCCCTAACCTAAAGGCGGTTCAGTCTGTCCTCAAGGAACCATAAACATGCTACAGTGCTGAGATTTCCAATTTCTTTGTGCATAAGGCTTTATTTAAGGCTTAACCTTTTGAGCACCAGAGAGTGGAGAGCTCTCTACCAGTCAAGGAATTAATACCCTGGGATTTTTATTCTGCCCCTATGGTGCAGTTGGTTTGTCCCATAATCTAGGGCTTTGCTGGATGAGCCTGTCCCATCTCTGTCATGTTTCATTTTACACATGATGTTGCCTGGCCAGATTAAGTGGGGTGTTATTGGGACCTATGAGTGATGTTTTGCATTTATATGTACAAACATGTTGGTGCCACACCATGAGCATACAGTTAAATAAAAAGTAAATAATAGATCTGAATACCAGCCAGTTGTTACGGTTTTCAGACACTCCAGACAGAGGGTATGGTAAAACGTAGTTTTAATAAATAAATTAATGAACAATATCGCCCTCTAGAGGCACACAGGGTAAACAAGAACAAGTGTTTAGGCCCTTACAGGCCAGTATACTGAGAACAGACAGAGTAGAATATATGTACAAGAAATAATATACTAGGACTGGTAACCCAGACAGGGACACATAATAGTTAACTCAGTCCTCATCAGTCTTTGTTGTGGTGTAGGCACGCCCAAGGTGTAGCTGAAGCTTGTATAAGTATGAGGAGTCAATACCAAGTCTGTAGGAGAGCACTCGACTTGCACGGTAGAACTGACCCAGAACGCTAGAGCAATAATGGATAGCCCCCACGGGCTTAACAAGTGCCACCAGTATTTGGGAACTGTGAGTCGTTAGCCCCCACGGGCGTAAACCGGAGACTACAAGCTGCAAGAGCAAGGCACGTTAGCCCCCACGGGCATACAAAGGAGATTGCAAGCTGCAAGTGTCAGGATCAAGCCCCCTCGGGTGTAAACGGAAGCCAATAGATAGTGCCAGTTAGCCCCCACGGGCGTATAGCTACTCCACCAGTGCAAGTGCGTGGGCAAGATGACCACCGGTACGGTACCGGAACAACTACCCTGCATAGATGGACTATGAGCCCCCGTCTCTGAGGCCCAAGCGGCCGGCTCAGCAGTAGTAGCGTAGCACTGAACGGGTTAACTAAGCACTTGGTAGGAGGTGAGGCACAGCAAGGAATCAGCTCAGCAATCGGAATCACCCTGATGATATCACTCTGCAAGCTTAAGGAGACTCAGCAGTAGTATAGCTCAGTAGCGTTTGACAGTGAACAGTGACTCAAGGGTTAAGGTCAGTCTCGAGCACGAGCGCGACTCCAGGAGTAAGAATGTCGCCCAGTCTTCAGCAGCAGGAACGTAGATAGACTGGAACCGGGAACTGTGGAGAGTCGTAGACACGACAGATCAGCAACAAGCAGGAACGTCAGCCAGGCCGGGTCGGATACCAGAGCGGGTTCGTAGACAAGCCGGATCAGCAACAAGCAGGAACGTCAGCCAGGCCGGGTCAGATACCAGAGCGGGTTCGTAGACAAGCCGGATCAGCAACGGGCAGGAACACAGGAGAGTCTCAAGCAGGCCAAGTCGGTACACGGAAATCAGGAACGCAGAGAACAGCAGCAAGGCTCAGGAACACCACGAAAGGGCACCAGACTGGTGCCAGCGGCCAGTATAAAAAGGGTAACCAGGGGTGGGCCCACACAGCTCAGCCAATCAGGGAGCAGCACAGCAAAGAGTGACACACAGGATCACGGGGACCGTGATACCAGTATTGTATTTTGTGGCAATAATTTAAAAAAAATAACATACAAACATTCAGATGTTAATTCCTATTAGAGTGTGACTAGTAAATTATGTAATTTTTTGTGATTTAAATAGAGGGAGAGAGATATAGAGAAAGAGAGAGAGAGAAAGAGATAGAAAGAGAGTGTATGACTTTTCCTCACCTCACACTACATGACGGGGAATTTGGAATGGACATTCCAACCTCTCGCTCTCAGCTGGATAGGCAGTAAATTAAGAAGATTCAGACTGCAAACTGACATTCGGCACTGGAATTGCAGCCCAGTGTTAACTACTTCCATGTGTGCTGCATGGCCTGACAGAAACCTATGTCAGAGATAACAGCTGGCAGTAATCTCAGATCATGGCTGGGCAACCCTGAACTGCAACAGTTGGCTGGGGATGATGGAAAACATAGTCCTGAGCAGCTTGAGGGTCTCAGGTTGCCCAGCCATGATCTGAGTTTACTGCAGGCTGTTATTTCTGACATAGGTTTCTGTCAGGCCATGTAGCACACATGGAAGTAGTTAACAGTGAGCTGCAATCCTCTCGTCTTAAATGGTTATGCGCTGATGATGCAGTCATAAATCGACCGTCAATTTAAAAAAAAAAAAAGAAAAAAGGAAGTAGACCAATCTTCACAAATGATGAAGATGGGCCTGTTTTACCAGTATGACTTGAAGCTGCAGCTCCATGTTAACCCATCCCCAAATTGATGAATTCCCTAGGATGAAAAACCATCTGTAGCTGAAAAACAGCTAATGTATGGTTATTTACCTCCCCATGTCCCTTATTTACCCCTGGCCTGAAACTCTTTGACCCCCTCCATGGTGTCTCTTCGTACCAAGACAGCTTTGACAAGAGGGAGCCTGAGCAACAGAATTAAATTATAATAAAGAAAATAATACCTTAACTGTTTAAGGACCAGGGTGTGCAGTGTATGGCTTTGCAATGTGTTGTTCACCCCTCAGGTCCTTATGGGGTTAATGATTCAATTCAGTCTTTAGCAACTCTCTGCTTCTTTGAACATCCCCTTTCCCTGGTTTCTTCAAGCAGTAGTGATATGTGGCTAAACAGAACAGCGGTTCTGTCAGAATAAGTTGACTTGCTCAGTGCCGGCATCCTCACTCACTGACTCTGCTGTCTTTGTACCGAGGAGGACTAACTTAGGAGGCCACCAAGGGTGCATTAAGACATACGCTGCAAGCGTGCGCATCTAACAAAGCGTGATGCTCAGCGCACTTAAAATGTCAGCATCTCACTGTTCTTGATCAACGCAGCTAAGGGAATGTGTGGGTTAATTGATTGAAGGATGCTGAAGCAGCCAGACATAAACATGGAAAGGGGCCATTTTCATTCAGGGCTTCACTTTCCACTCGCCCTCACTCAATTCCTCCTTGCCAAATGTGAGTGGAAATTTTGAGCCCTGATACTAACATGACGATAATGCATGTGGAAACTCACAACATGAGTGGAGTGGGAAATGCATTTTTATCATTGATTTAATTGATTTAAAGGCAGGGAAAAGTGGGAAAGTGGCACTTTTCACAGGTATTTTTCCAATTGATGTGAAGTGACTTTTTTCTCCCGTTTCATTTTTAACTTTCCGACAATGGACGTACATGTACATCCCGCAAAAACTGTCACTTAATGACTGAGGACTTTCATGTACGTCCCAGAAGTCCGGGTTCCTGTGCGGCTGCACGCTGTTCGGGGACTCTGGAATAATTTTAAAAAAAAATTCTTAGCTGGGGGTTAAGTTACTGCCACGTGTGTGCGCGGCCGGTCACTAAGGGGTTCAGGCAAAACATGTCCCTATGCATTCATATGAGGTTATATGGAATAATTTAAGACCAGCATCTTAATCAGATAGATGTGTTTCCAAAAGGTATAACTACCTAAGATCCTTGCTGCTATGGCCATACCTCTGATAAAGGCATTTGTCTGCCCAGATGTCAGGTGCAGCTGGTGGTTTCTCTCGCTGGACCTATCAATAGGAGATAATACAGAATGTGGGGCAAATCAGACTGGAGAAACAATGAGATATTGACTAAATGGGCAGGAAGAAGCCGCTATACAGGCCTGTTTAGGCTAAGCAGGGAGACAATATACATGTATCTTTGTATATACATTTTCACATAGAGTTAATATAGGGGTTTTATAAGAACCAGAGCTAATGTAATTATAAATAAAAGTATAACAGCTAATTTGCATGTTATTTTCATAGTGTCAGCATAGTAAACAGATCTGCAAAAGGATGATGTATTAAGCAGAAATGGAGCAGTTCTGGGCAAACCAACAGCCCAATGGGACACAATAAAAATCCCCATTGCTTTAAATTCAGCTTTTAACCCATTCAATGCTGGAGGCATCCAATGCCTTCACAATTTCTCAATTTCCTCATTGTACATCAGCCTTTATGATTCTACCAAGATACTCTTTTCCTGTTTTGCTGGGTGTCGACAAACCAATGGTATATGTTTGAAAGTGCATGATATACTTTTGTACATTGCAGTATGTTACTGAGGTGTCTAAACAGTCTAACATGAGATTAAAAAGCCTCAGATAGCATGGGGTTAACTACATCATATTTACTGACCCTATTCAAATGAGCAAGCATTGTCATGCATGAAATGCCTTAGGTGGTGTATCATTTTCTTTCTCTCTCTGGTTTGCATGTTTTAAAGATTATTTCAATAAAGATGAAGTATTTAACATATCTGTGACTGAACTGATTTCACAAGAAAATGCTAGATTGTGTGCAGTTTTGTTCTGAATCATTAGCTTTTGCTGTTAGTGTTGAGGTTTTTTTCAAGAGAGGAGTGCCATTTATTTGTTCAAGGAGAAGTAATACATCCTAATAAATCCCCACTTAACTATTGTGGTCAAAAAATCCAAACAGTAACTTATGAATTTTGCACTTGTTTCTTTATGCAATAAATACCATCTTCAGTTAGTCTTGAATATCATTTCCATGGAGACAGACACCACATTTGATAGCACACCACAGGACACAAACTCCATATACAGCACACTTCAGAAAGTATTGAATACCCCTTTGACCCTTAAAGGGTTAAGCAGGCATAGTCACTGTGTCTGCTTTGGTATGAAGAAACTGCCAGCAACTGTCATGTAGAATCCATAGAAATGACATTCAGGGCAGCCTGTTGATTTTTTCTCCTGACCAAAGAAACAAGGGCAAAATGCACAGATGCAATAATGTTTTCTGGCCATAGTAGGTAAGTAGGATGTTATGGTTAGAAGCCAAAAAAAGAGAGACTGTATGCACATTTATATGTGGTACACTGTTGTAAGGACCAGTACAAAATACCACATTATTTGGTATCTGTTTATAAATGAGGTTTCACCAGCTTATTGTTTAGTGCACCCATGAAAACTATGTTTCCTCAGGACTGGATAAGCTATACTTATCATATACATATATACCCTACATTAAAAAATATATATATTATATATAGATGCACTAAGGTTCATTGCAATAGCGAGAAATGTCAGTAAAACACACAGAGGCGGGAAGGGACCTAGCACTACAGATGTGCAAATGAGAAAAAAAAGACAGCATAGTGAAAAGAAAAGAAGCAAAGGATTTATGTGAACTCATACCTATACCTCATTAGCAGTCATTTGAACAAAAAGAATAAATAATATTGACAATTCCTAAAGCTGCAAAGTAATTGTAGTAGTGAAACAGATTTCGAGATTCAAATGAATGATCTGAGGGAGTGTTTTTTGGGAAGGAATCCTATATAATAATTCGCAAAATGTGTGTTTGTCAGAAGACGTCATGCACAGTAGAGACGGCTGCGCTCGCTGCAGTCATGCTCAGTACAGACTGCCTGTGCCGCTGCTGATAACGGAGCGGGGCTCCGAATTCAGACCTTTGGTGCGCAGTATCAGCTGCGGCGATGGCAGTTAGTGCTGTGCATGACTGCACCACGCCCGTTGCTGGGTGGCACTGTGGCCCATGTACACAGGCTCTTCAACTAGTAGTTAATAATACATACAAAAAGCTCATGCACAGAGAAGAGGAAATATGTTAAAAAATAAAAGTAAAACAAAAAGTAAAAAGAAAAATTGAGGAAGACTATATAATAGATGCTGGCCATTCATATCACTGAAGTAATTCAAATGTGTAACTCTTAAGCTCCTGATGGTGTCATTAATGATGCGACACATAAAATAAATACAAAACCACTGCCTATTAGATCTAAAATGTGGAAGAGTATGTCCCAATATAAAATCTAAAAGCGATATCAATAGACAAGTGCAAATCGGCATGCAAATAATACGCAACCATGAAAGACTTGGATACTCACAGTAAATGTTATGAAATAATCATCTTAATTAATATGCCGTACTTATGTTAGAAAGTAAAAATCCAAATTAAACCAAGATATCTTGGATAAAGTTCAAAACAAATTTAACAGAAATATAAAGGAAATAAAATATTGGCTTATATATATCAAGAACTGAAAACATTATTTTCCATGGTTAGATCCGAAGTGGTCCATAAATATATCCTAGGTAAATTACAGGATTAGAATCTATAAAACGGCAAAATATCTTGCAGATATGGTATGGTAGTAGAAAGCAATAGTTAATAACTTAAAGTGACAGTGCCGCTACTGAATTATATACATATGCAAAGAACCGTGGAAAGAGATATATAAAATTGTCTCAATAATCATATGCAGTTTACAAATAGTAACAGATAATTTACTAAATCACACTCCATTATTCCCTAATACATATATCAGTCCTCCCTCATGTGTTACGTAATCACTATAAAGACAAATTAAATGTTTAAATAATTATTGATATAGCTACATGTTACTCTAAAATATATTTATTCTTGATGTAAGTGAAAATACATGATTACTTGACAAAAGGGGGAGCAAATAAGATAACTTGCTTACAGACATGAATGTAAGGGGCAATATAGTATAATCATCACAATAGATCAAAATGCAAATAAAACAGCACACTACTTCATATACCAACAAAAATGTCAAAATAATAACTAACATAAGGTGATACTTGTGTAAGAAAACTATAACTAGAAATGATAAACCTCGGTACTGGCCCTGTAAAAACAACAGCCAGATAGAGGGTACAATACAACTTGAAGCAAACAGACCATCATCATTTGCTGTTGTAGATAGAGGGTCAAACTAAAAAAAGAGCTAAACAGTGAACTGAGTGGCCGGCATAGGCAAGAAACAAACATTCAAAAATTATATTATACATCACAGAAAAACATAGTATTACATTTTCTTACAAATCAACTTTGGATTAATAATATCAACAATCAAAGCTGGTCTGAGATTATACATATTTAAAAATTAGAGACAGGATGCAACAATGTTTTGAAAATCAGAAAAGTTTTCTGATACATTTGTTATATCTTTGAGGAAAATATCCAACTTCCCTCAGCATAAATGGAAGCAATTGATCCATGTCGGGACATAAGTTCAATTGCAGTTAGTTCTAATCCTTGCAGCTATAACTATCTATGCTGCCAAAAGCAGAATAAAGGAATCGTTGAACTTTCAAACACTGCATAGGTGCAAGAATCTGACAGCAATATTTAAATAGTATTCTTGAATATTAAACTTCAAAAAGAGATGAGACAGCTGCTAACATCTTCTATCCCTTGGGAATACATTTCAAAGATTGAAATGAATCCAGCATCGCAAGTAAAAAAACAGAAGTCATCTTCCAAAATCAAGCCAACTGTTTCCATCCTGTAGATCAAACCAAAAACCACCTGGAGAGAATCAATCCTATGTATTAGAGTGACAGCCAAAGGGTAGCCTCCATAGGATAACTAACCATTAGGAACTGTAAAGGAGGCAAAAACATTAGTGAGTATATTCTGAGAATAACATAACTTCATTCATATCATTCGGTTGACAAGATTGTAACATATATATATCCACCAAGTTTCCCTTTTAAGTAGCATTTTTGAGATATTACCTCTCCTGACATTAGGTTTAACCCTTTCCAAAACCACAATATTAATATTATGATGAGTTGTGGGCTGTCAAAAAATGCTGGGCCACAGTGATCAGGGTGAAACCCTTACCTGAATCTGTCTGGGCATTGCAGATCAGTGAAAGATGTTTTTGTATACACAATTTTATCATCTGTGTTGATGGCATAAATACAATTGTTAGTTCAACAATTGACAAAATGTTTGAGCCCTTACCATCACTGGGCTAAAGATCTTCTTGACTGGTGTCATGTACTTACAAATAGAGCAGCTTCCACATTGAAAACTGCTCACACATTTATGTCTGGTAAGTGACTATGTACTAGGATATCAAAGACATTGGTAGATCTTCTGGTTATCACAGATGGACAAGCACCAAGAAATGTATTCAGTGTCACATCCATCTGTAATATATGCTAGACTTGTGCACGATAAAAATTTTCGGTAAAATTAAAATTCGGCTGATTTTTTTTTTCTCTCATTCGGAGGGACCGACACTCGGACCAGACCTGTTTGACTCAGACGAAATTTGACGACAGTCCGAATTATTCGTCGAATTTAAAATGCTTTAAAAAATACAATAAAAAATGAAAATTAAATAAATAAAAATAAATGGAACCATTTCCAGGGCCTAATGAAGACTGTGGAACAGGGTAAGGTGGAGCTTTAGCCTTATGGTACTATGGAAGAAGTAGATGACGTATGGATGTAGCTAAATTTGAAGGAAGAAGGAAAACACTGTGGGTGTAGCCAGCAGCAAACTGCAGAACACTGGAGCAGGCAGGACTCAGTAGATACATACAGCATGGTTCTAGAGTTGGGTATGGGTAAGCTGGAGCGCTATCACGGTGCCCGTGATTGCTGCATTTCTATGTCTGTTACTGGTAGGGGGCTCCCTTTGGTTGTCTGCCTTTAGCCCGCCTCACATTGCCTAATTAAACTGTGTCTGGGCACCCTTTGGTTGCCCTTTCATGGTGTCTCTGATTGCATCCACTCCACTATGCTACAGAAGCTTATTGAGCCTTGCTGCAGTGTTTTTGAGTTCCTGACTTCATCCTGTTCCTGAGTCTCCTGTCTGCAGTGCTGGTTCCAGTGCCTGTTCCCGTTTTGCTGCCGTTTCTGATCTGGTTTATTGTCCTTGCTGGTTCCTGTTCGTTTCCTGGGCCCGGTTCCTGCATCTGTGGCGACTTTCTGCTTCGGTCGCTTTGGCGACATTTTCTGCTGGTCCCAGCGTGCAGACTCTGGTTCGCTCCACAAGCCTTGCAGCTATACTATTCTGTCTGTTGGTCCCAGCGTGCGGACGCTGGTTCGCTCCACAAGCCTTGCGGCTATACTATACGGTCTGTTGGCCCCAGCGTGCGGACGCTGGTTCACTCCCCAAGCCTTGCGGCTACACTATACTGTCTGTTGGTCCCAGCGTGCGGACGCTGGTTCGCTCCACAAGTCTTGCGGCTATCCTATACTGTCTGTTGGTCCCAGCGTGCGGATGCTGGTTCGCTCCACAAGCCTTGTGGCTATACTATACAGTCTTTGGTCCCAGCATGCGGACGCTGGTTCGCTCCACAAGCCTTGCGGCTATACTATACTGTCTGTTGGTCTCAGCGTGCGGACGCTGATTCGCTCCTCAAGCCTTGCGGCTTTACTATACTGTCTGTTGGCTCCCAGCATGCGGACGTTGGTTCGCTCCACCTCTCTAAGCTACCACTATAGCTTGTAGGATACCAACGCGTGGGCGTTGGTTCGTTCCATGACCTGTGGATTAATCTATGTCCTGCTTGTTGGTTTTCAATGTGAGGGCACTGGTTTACTTCCTTGTCTCTTTACGCAGGTAGTCTGATTATTCACTGTGTGCTGTCCAGTCCTAGACAGCTAGTTTTCCTGCTGTACACGGGTGCTGCAGTATACAGACTACAAGGGGATACCACTGGATCATGCAGGCCATCATTTACTACTAGACTGTCATTGCCATCTGACAGTTATTGAGATCACTGGGGTTCACACCTACACCTTTGGGTTGCCTTGCCCGGTATATTGGTAAGGCTGATAGAACCTTACATATTCCATCCTGAGGTTGCCTTACCCGGTATTGGCAAGGCCGGTAGAGCCTATTGGTATTCTTTTGGCTGCCTTGCTAGGTATATTGGTAAGGCCGGTACAACCTGTTACGTTATTCCATCCTGAGGTTGCCTTACCCGGTATTGGCAAGGCCGGTAGAGCCTACTACTTGGGTTTCCATTAGGCTGCCTTGCCCGGTATATTGGCAAGGTCGGTAGAGCCTTTTATTCCTTATTCGCTCAGGCTGTCTTGCCCGGTATATTGGCAAGACCAGTAGAGTCTGTATTACTATAGTCCTTATATCTGTTATTCTATGCATTGCACGTATGTGTTTAAAATCCTATGGGATTATCTTAATCTTTTCAATAAAGTTGTGTTTTTATCTAACCTTGCGTCTGAGAGTCTTAACAAACCGTGACAAGCGCTAAGCGTATTATAATACTATGGATGATTGTAGATTAAGTCCTTTTTGTTTTTCTAATCTGCATCGAACCTGAGAGCAAGGTAACCCAGCTTTGGCAAGTTGACTTTTAAAAAAGTAATTTTCTCCATGAGGAGGGGGGCCAGTTGAGAGCCCTGGGGGCTAAGTTTATTTCCTGTTACGGAAAATACCTTCTCACTCTGGACAGTGGCTGGGGGGCAAGAAAGCAACACCTGGCTACCAGGGACAAAGTTGCCTCAGCAGAAAAACCAGCAGCTGCTCCACTGGAAGAAGATGACGTGCTACTGGCGCTGCTACTGATAGGTCCCGGAAGACCACCACACTCCTCCAGCTCATCTTCGGAATCTTCTCCAGCTTCCTGTGACTGCATTCTAGTTTTTCTTTGCCTCTCCCGCACCCTCTCTATCAATTTTCCCTCCAGGCAGTGAGGGAATTGGAACGAAGTGCCATCTTGCCTTTGATTCGAGCATCGCAAATTGTGGCAAGCATTAACTCAGGACAATTGTCCATACACTCTTCCATGCGCCGTGTCAGTTCTTTTTTCAGCCTCGTTAGTAGGGCAGCAACACAGAAACAAAGGTGATTCTCCCTTGCGGTGGCAATAAGGTACTAGGCCTGCCTACACAACTGTGAGATTGGCTGTGTCACTCTGAAAATTATTTAAATTCCTAATATTATTTTAAATATTTAACACAGAACCACAACTGTGAGATTGGCTGTGTCACTCTGAAAAATTTTCACATTCCTAATTATTTATTTAATATTTAACACAGAAACAAAGGTGACTCAAAGCTGTGACTCAAATCTGTCAACATAATAGATAACTCACTTGCTAATCTATAGGAGTAACAGATGAATTTAAATCCAGTAGTTATCATAAAACTTACAAAATTAATAGTAGCATTACTTTTTGCTCAAAATTTGTGGTTTACACATTGAACTGCAAATTATTTACATTTTACAATTTATTTAAATACACTCACAGTAAGCCAACTTTGGAATGGAGCATCTCAGGGATCACCATCCCTATCCGCCATGATCTATATCCTTCTGTCACTTAAACTTTTGAATCGCTGCTTTGATGTTTCAGTTCTGATAAGGAATATTTAAAGGGATAGTAATGTTTCACAATAAAAGCAGCTCCAATTAATCTTCATAGTGTGTGGGCCATAAAGAGTGTTATTTCAATACTGTCAGAGTTGTAGTTCAAGAGTATTTGAATGATAAAATATCACACTCCCGCCCCTTTTTACTGATGTAACACTACTCACCTCTGAGCGGCAAGACTGTCCAGATGGATCTCAGAGAGGGACACTCTTCAATTAGCATAAGGGGAAAAATCAAGAGGGGCAGGATTTTCCTTATGATCACGGTAAGAATTGTCCCTTACTTTGAACTGTCTGGTCGCAAGACCAGGTTCCACATCTGAGGGGAGATGGCTTACACTAGGTAAAAGGGGTAGATGAGGGATACTTTATTATTCAATTACTCTTGAACTACAACTCTGACAGTATTGAAATAACACTCTCTATGGCTCAGATACTATGAAGATTAATTGGAGCTGCTTTTTTTATGAATTACTATCCCTTTAAAATCACTGTCCCAATGATCAGTACAGGAGTTCTTCTAACAGTAATGGGATAGCACTACCATTGTACCCCACAACTAGATGGTAGAGTAAAGATGGCAGTCCCAAAAATGGATGCTGAAGATAGGTGGGATATATCCGCATAAATTGGGATAGATTCAGATGGAGAGGAAAACTCACAGGGGGTGGGGAGGGACCTGGCACTACAGATATGCATAATAATAGGTAGAGAAGGGATAAAATAAGAAGAAAAAAAGAAAAGAAAAGAAAAGAAAAAAATTCCTAACACATTTTCATGAAGCACAGGGTTACACTTCTTCTGGAATGACTAAAAAAGCATTAATTAATATGTTGATCTTTAAGTAATGATTGGTGTGTTTGAAATTGTAACTGGGTGCAACTGAACAACACAATAAACAAGTTAAAATAAATTACAAATTACAATAAATGAAAAATAAATGAGAAAGAAGACTTTCAATCATAAAACTTTATATCTGCATTAGAAATGTTATTGAAATGTTTACTAAAAATGTATATAAGTGAAAGTAATCTGTTAATCTAAATATTATTTTACATACATATATTGAGTATATGGTATAATATGTTGTATACAGAATTATGTATATATAAAAATAATAAATAAAATGTTTATATTAATGTGTGCATGCATTACCTTTCTAAATCACAGGTGTAGAAGATAATATAACAGGTCATGATCTGACAGTATTTCATCATGTTAGATGATGTTTTAATAAGGCAACATTTTAAATGGTGTGATTTTGAACACACCATTTTGATGTCACAATTTTTTAAAACTTGCTGTTGTGCCACTTGTACATATTCTACTCACCATACTGTACATAAAAAGTGTCATGTTCCAGGTCAGAAAACATAATTTGTGACCATATACATGAGAAGTCAAGGGAGAAAAAGCGAGAGAGAGAGACACACACACACAGAGAGAAAGGAAAAAAGAGGGTGGGTGGAATTGTGGGTGATGGGGGAAAGCTTAGCATGAGTTTCAAAAAACCCAAATCTATCTATATAGATGGTGACCATTTATATAGGGCACATAAATAAATAGATAAATAGCCACAGGTGGTAAGAAGTGCTGTCACAAGAATGCTGTAAAATCATAATCCACATTTAGACCTGTGTGGGGGGGGGGGTCAAAGTCTTCAACTCATGTATCCATAATCATATAATCAGTTATGCTTTTCTTAAGCTCAATAAATCGATCTCTACCCTATGATCCAATGTGACCTGTTCTAAACCAGTGATGGTGATGTAGATATTAATTATATTTTACTAGCTAATCTACCTATAATTATTAAGCCTAGCTAACATAACATTAGCTGCTGCTAAACTGAGTACTATGGTCTCCAGCAAAGGAATCAGAAGAAAGAAGGAAATTATTGTTTTGTCTTCCAACAATGTAGAGAGATGAAGTGATGATCACAAGCCTGTGACATGCTACTTCTCCTCTGTGTACTAAATTGCAAGTAAAGAAAATGTATTGCATCCAAATGTTATTAGTTTGAGGCGCCATCCCCTTGGATATCAGGATTGGCCAGAACATAAAATGCATCACAGATTCACCGGCTGTTGCAACAATCTATTTCTAAGGTGACTGTCCTCCACTTCCTTCTTGGATTGCATTGGCTATTCTGTGTACCAATCACTTCTGCTCTCTACCTTCCTACACACACACACAGTCTTTTCCCCCTTTCCCAGCTGAAAGGGCTTGAACAAATGATGTAATTGATTTCAACAAAAACATGGAAATTGTAGTTTGTTATCCTGTGACTTTGTCATTTTTTATTTTAAATTTGTTATGAAATGATTAGGGGTGGGCGAAAGGTCCTGTTGTGTTCCGAGCAAAAATCCACGAAAACCTCATGGTTGTCTGCTTTTTCACATGAAAATCAGCCTTACACAAAACCCTTAAAATGTTCTCCTTTTCTCCTACTGTCAAAATGTTTTTGCTATTTTTTTCTATGGCTACAAAGTTTCTGCCTTATTACTTACATGTACCTTGCATTTTCTTGCCAAAATAAAATTTAATTTACAGGACGTAAAACACAAAATTAAGCAGCTAGAGAGGGTACTAGGCAATTCTTGTAGCTATTTATATAGTGAAATAAGGACAATAGAGGCTCTGACTATTGGCTAAGAGGATGAGCAGCCTTCTAAAAAAAAGGAGGAGCTGGAAGGACCGTGATACATCCAGTGAGTCAGAGGAGGAAGTGATCACCACCTACTTAGCGGGTCTGGGAGCTCTAATTCCCAGACACTATGATGTTCAGTCCCCTGTCATCGTCCCTTGGGATCTGGGGGAAATTTGTGAGCAAATCAACAATGGCACATGAAGAAGTGGGTAATAGTGTGAGCAGAACAGGTCAGTTACCTGTGCTTGCTGCTACTGCTGCCAGTGTGCCTTCTGATACGTAGGAGGAGGAGGAGATGATGGCAAGTGTGACAGCAGGGGACCCTAAATCACACTTACCAATCCCAAACAGTCCCACTACTACCATACGCCAGCAAGAGAGTGTTGGGTGTGAGGGAGGTGAGGTGATGATGATGGGGATGACAGTGAAGCAACTGGTGGTGGAGCTAGTGTGACTGCAGTAGATCTTCCTGCTGAGATGGAAGCAGAAGTGATGTTTACCAATCAGACTAGCAGTCAAGGAAGCCCACAACATCTCCCTGACCTTGTGATTCCCCTTCCCCTGGCCCTGTGCCTCTGGTACCTGATGCTGAGGAAGGCAGAACTGGCAGTATTAGCATCAGCACAGATCAGCTGCCTTCACCTGCTGCTAGTGCTGCCAGTGTGCCTTCTTCACGTCAAGAAGCGATGGCAAGTGTGACAGCAGAGAACTTTCTGTCACATTTGTCATTATTACCAACCAGTGAGACTCTCATAGAGAAGCAACAGCAGCAAGGAGGGACTGGTGGTGGTGGTGATAAAGGCGATGGTTTTGCAGCTGGGGTGGAAGAGACATTAATGGCCTTTTAGGAGAAAGAGAGAAGGGATGGGATAATGCAGAGTTTGCTGCTGCTTTAATTCCTGCTGCTGCTGAGTTGTAAGGGTAGCAGGCTGATGAGGAGCAGGCTAGTGTGCCACAGACCGCCATGGCCACTGTTGTAATGGAGTCCCACAGTAGTTGTGATGCGGGACTAGGACAGTATGAAAAAACAAAAGAAAATGGTGCCCAATAGTGTGATATCATTTACAATTAGTAAATAGGAATACAGACCAATGGGTACTCACAAGTGGTGTTGTCAACTGGGTACCTGCTGACAGAATGCGCATTCTGAGAAATCTAACCTGTCTCTGCTCGGATGCGTCCAGCAAACATATGTGAAATAAGATGTTCAGCAACAAGTTCCACAGATAAAAAAAAATTATAAAAAATATATACAATAAAATGTAATGTATAAACCCAAAGTATTAACTCGTTTCTCGGCTATAAACATTATTATCAAATATAATAGTAAATGGGTTATAAGACAGGGAGCCGATAAACAGAATAGTTTAAATAACCCCTCTAATCCAATCATTGGGTAAACAGAAGAGAGGAGGGATAGCCTAATACTATGGCGAATGGTCAGAGTGAATACACATAGAGGACGTCTAATAGTGGCGTCACTCAATAGCATAAACACTCTGACCAGGCGGTCACATGATCGGGATCCGATAGCAACATATTTCAGGGCAAACAGGCAATCTGATAAAGAAGAACAAATATCGGGGACTAGGACAGGTTCCACTTGCCAGCAATTCTCCTGGTCCTAGTTGTAGTGCTGATTTTGAGGCAGCAGCAGAAGCAACAGCAACATCATCCTCTGCCACAGCCAGTGAAAGGGATTGTGAAGAAGAAAGAGGTCATTCTGCTCCACCTTTTCCCTCCCCCCTGAGGTTGAGGGACTGTTTTTCTCTTGGGGCAAGCACATTGCAGTCATCAGCAACAGGCATTGTCCACTATATGTGATAAATCAGTGAAAAGGGGAAAGGAGGGAACGCACCTTGGCACAACCTCCCTGATATCACACATGAAATGCAGACACATGAAGAATATTAAAGCCAAAAACCCACAAAGGAATTCAAGAGCTGCTGTTTCTGTACCTTCTCTCACTCCCCAAGGGCACGAAGAGTCGAGGAGGAAATTGAGTAGGAGGAAGAGACAGAGCCTGAAAGTTTGATGAACAGTGAAACAGTGAAACACCTGGCTCATTATCAGATTATTGTGCTAGGGTGCATAGCAATATCTTCTGGTGATCCACCTCTGCCATCATTATCTCCCACTCCACCTGATAGCGATTCTGTAGATGCAAGGATGTGCAGTTCATGTCCACCCAGTGCACATTTGGAGGTGCGCTGAGCACACATGTCAATGTGGTGGAGTGTAAGTGGAGGCATGGAATTAAGCAGCATTTTAGGCAATTCCATCTCACAGAATAAGCTAAGAAAGTGTTCTTAGCGGAGATGACAAGGGGCATAGTGATAGGAACAGTACTTGGTTTCTGGGGGGATAATTTATTTGACATTGTGGACTTGAACATCAAGGTGTTTGCTTTCAATTGTTCCAGTTGTTTGATGTGAGTGCAGATGTGTCCATTGCTCACAGTCCTTCACTTATATCCTACATTCATCAGTTGCTGATGAAAGGCACAGTTCCTTGCTGCTGTAGTGTCAAGGGAAACATTAGTATTCCAAAAAAACCAATGAGGAATTTCAGGAAGAGAAGCATTACTGGCCAACTTCTTTTCTTCACATATACCTGAAGAAGTGGGGCCTAGTTGTGGTGCTGCTACTGCTTGAGGTGCATCACTGGAGCTAGTGGCAAGTGGAGGATTATCGTCCATGTCACTGCTGTTGTTGATCCCATATCCCTTGGAGCTGCCTAAATGTCCTGCTGCTTAAACAAATCAGCAGCAGTAGCATGAACAGCAGTTGCAAATGGTGCTATGACACTGTAGCATTTGCCAATGACCAGTGGTCAGTGGTCAACATAACATGACCTGCTGACACTAGGCCAGTAGGGCATATTTTTTTCTCCAGGCTTTTTCTTTAACTATGCCACAGTGGCCTATAAAAAACAATTTTGTGGGGCTTGTTTCCAACAAGCCTAATTCATACAAATCACTGATTCCTCTGGGCCTGTGTCTCTAACAAATCTGAGTCCAGCAAATCACTGATTCCTCAGGGCTTGTGCCTCTAACATGTCTGAGTCCAACAAATCATTGATTTCTCAGGGCTTGAGTTTCTAAGAAGCCTGAGTTCAAAACAGTCATCACTCATTCCCCATCACACAAGATGACTGACTGGTCCCCTGCACAGATTCTAACTAAATGTAGCCCTGAGATTGAAACATTTTCCAGCCTTGCTATTTAACAACATCACAAAAGGGAGGAATTGCAATAATCAACCACTGTAAAAACAGTTTTTACATTTATTGAAACATAAAAAATGCACTGGCATCTAAGGGTATACTGTCCAAATATCCCCAGTCAGTAATGACATTGCAGTTTCAGTCCTTCAACTGGGTTTTACAAATCTTGAAACTTCCCCAGATCATTGCTCCTTCTACTTAACATCATTATCACTAATAAATCTGAGCTAATTTTTATGTGTCTTAATAAGTATCATAATTTTAAATACAATCGGGGAGACACACTAAGGTTTGATTATGTGGCAATGTGTGTTTGGTGAACACATTGTTTTTGTGATGGAGACACAAATGCCAAGTGAAGGAGGGGAGAAGATCCTCATTAGCATACGGGGTTGTTAAACTGCTGGTAATGTCAACGGGATCCCTCGCTTACACATCACTAGCAATTCAGCAACCCTGAAGTCTGAGAAAATTCTCTCTGCTCCCTCACGTTCATAAAATTTGTTGTTTTTAGATCTTGTGAAACATTTGTGTCTCCTTTCACATCCTTAATTAGAGATCACTCTGAGCATCTTAGGGTGCCTTTAAGGCAGCTAACTGAACTTAGTGCATGTGACGAACTGCCACAATAACATATGAACACACCCACATGATTATGACAATGGCTCATTAACTTGCATTTCAATATGGAAATGAACCACTGTTGATGTGTTCAGTGCAAATTGGTAAACCTGTCAAATACCTGACAGATTCATGGTGATGAGGACAGATTGGTTATGGATTGAAGAGGATACGATGAGAAAGACATGTTAGTGCATTTTGATGATGTTTCTTCAACACAGATCCTACCTAATTGATACATGAATATCATAGCAAAACCTTAAAGGGGTAGTAATGTTTCACAATAAAAGCAGCTCCAATTGCTCTTCATAGTATTTGGGCCATGGAGAGTGTCATTTCAATACGGTCAGAGTTGTAGTTCAAGAGTAAATGAATGATAAAGTATCCCCATCCCGCCCCTTTTACTGATGGAACACTGCTCGCCTCAGAGCAGCAAGAGTGTCCGGATGGATCGCAGAGAGGGACAATCTTCAGTGAACATAAGGAAAAACCTGTCAAGGGGGCTGGGTTTTCCTTATGCTCACAGTAAGAAGATTGTCCCTTGCTGTGATCTGTCCGGTCAAGAGACCAGATTCCACATCTGAGGGGAGGAGGCTTACATTGGGTAAAATGGGCGGGAGGGGGATACTTTATCTTTCAATTACTCTTGAACTACAACTCTGACAGCATTGAGATAACAATCTCCATGTTTCAAATACTATGAAGATTAATTGGAGCTGCTGTTTTTGTGAAACATTACTATCCCTTTAAGTTAAAAACACATAAAAACAGGCCACAAAGGGGGAACACAAAATACCCTATATCAGAGATCCCTACATAATACATAAGCCTGAGAGTGGGACTACATAATCTAAATAATATCAAAAATAAATATTCCCATATAGAAATAAATACAGGTGTAAATCATCATACACAAAAAAGTGAAAAACAAACCGATGTGCTAAGTGCACTACTAAATAAGGTGCAAATCATATAATAATAAACTTAAACACCACCCTAACAAAGATGAATAAATACTTATCTATCACAGCATCAAAATACAATGGGAAAAGGCACCATCCAGACACCTCCTTATAGAAACAGCCCATAGCGTATTGCCAGCTAACTGGCTTTGTCAAGGGATAATAATCAATGAGTCGGACAGCATCTTTACGCTGGATAGCAGCCAATGTACATCCAAAGCACCATACAGTGAATATAAAAAGTCTACACACCCCTGTTAAAATGCCAGGTTCTTGTGATGTTAAAGAATGAGACAAAGATAAATCATGTCAGAACTTTTTCCACCTTTAATGTGACCTATAACGTGAACAATTCAATTGCAAAACAAACTGAAATTGTTGAGGGGGAAAAAGAAAAAAACTCATAATAACCTGGTTGCATAGGTGTGCACACCCTCTTATAACTGGGGATGTGGCTGTGTTCAGAATTAACCAATCACATTCAAACTCATGTTAAATAGAAGTCATTACACACCTGCCATCATTTAAAGTTACTCTGATTAATCACAAATAAAGTTCAGCCATTCTAGTAGGATTTTCCTGACATTTGCTTAGTTGCATCTCAGAGCAAAATTCATGGTCTGCAGTGAGCATCCAAAGCATCAGAGGGAGCTCATTGTTGAAAGATATCAGTCAGGAGAAGCATACAAAAGAATTTCCAAAGCATTAGATATACCATGGAACACAGTGAAGACAGTCATCATCAAGTGGAGAAAATATGGCACAACAGAGACATTACCAAGAACTGGACGTCCCTCCAAAATTGATGAGAAGACGAGAAGAAAACTGGTCAGGGAGGCTTCCAAGAGGCCTACTGCAACATTAAAGGAACTGCAGGATTTTCTGGCAAGTACTGGCTGTGTGCTACATGTGACAACAATCTCCCGTATTCTTCATATGAATGGGCTGTGGGGTAGGGTGGCAAGACGGAAGCTTTTTCTTACAAAGAAAAACATCCAAGCCCAGCTGAAGTTTGCAATAACAAACATCAAGTCCCCCAAAAGCACGAGGGAAAATGTGTTATTGTCTTATGAAACCAAGGTTGAACTTTTTGGCCATAATTCCAAAAGGTATGTTTGGCGCAAAAACAACACTGCACATCAACCAAAGAACACCAAACCCACAGTCAAGCATGGTGGTGGCAACATCATGCTTTGGGCTGTTTTTCCTCAGCTGGAACCGGGGCCTTAGTCAGGGTGGAGGGAATTATGAACAGCTCCAAATACCAGGCAATTTTGGCACAAAATCTTCAGGCGTCCGTTAGAAAGCTGAAGATGAAGAGGAAGTTCACTTTTCAGCACAACAGCGACCCAAAGCACACATCCAAATCCACAAAAGCATGGTTTCACCAGAAGAAGATTAACATTTTGGAATGGCCCAGCGAGAGCCCAGACCTGAATCCAATTGAGCATCTGTGGGGTGATCTGAAGAGGGCTGTGCACAGGAGATGTCCTCGCAATCTGGCAGGTTTGGAGTGCTTTGGCAAAGAAGAGAGGGTAAATATTGCCACGTCAAGATGTGCCATGCTAATAAACTCCTACCCAAAAAAGACTGATTGCTGTAATAAAATCAAAAGGTGCTTCAACAAAGTAATAGTTTAAGGGTGTGCACACCTAAGCAACCAGGTTATTGTGAGTTTTTTATTTTTTATTTTTCCACCTCAACGATTTCAGTTTGTTTTGCAATTGAATTGTTCATGTTCTAGGTCACAGTAAAGGTGGAAAAAGTTCTGACATGATTTATCTTTGTCTCATTCTTTAACATCACAAGAACCTAGCATTTTAACAGGGGTGTGTAAACTTTTTATATCCACTCTACATGTGACTATTTTTTTATAAATTTAAAGAAGCAGTAAACTGTTTTTATGAAAACACATTTTACAGATATCCCTATCCCTTGGTGGCGAAACCAAAACAGGTATTCGCCATTAAGGGACAAAATGTATCCAAGAGGGGAGGCGTAGAGGAAGGAGAGGTAGAGGTCTCAAAATCAAAGAAGACAAAAAAAGATCTAAATTGAGTAGTGTCTTCAATTTGTCGAAATACACATTAACTAGGGACAAACATAAGGTTTTAGAGAAAGGACTTTCCTTTTGCCCTTCATCCGATCCAAATGTGTTTGATTTGTTTGTGGATTTACAGAATTTTATCAGAAAACTCACATTAAACGATATTTCGCAAATAAGAAATTTAAAAATAACCCACTTGCAATTCCAATAATAACGGATCAGGATGATATTGATATAGAAGGTAGACAAATTATACCCTATATTGATAAAGAAACAGAATACATCTTGGATGGAATTGTCCCTACAGGATTGAAACCCAAATCATGTTTTTTTCCCTTTGAACAAAAAGGACACCATTTAGATGTTTTCCACACAGTAGTGATGAATGATTTTCGCAATTTGTCTAAAATAAAGAACAATTTTAAAGACAATTTAACACAAAGAGAGAGAAGAGCCATTAGAGATTTAAAGAACAATCCACATATAATGATAATACCTGCGGACAAAAGGGGAGGAGTTGTTGTTCAGGATCTCACCAGTTATCTTAAAGAGGCTGATAGAATACTATCAGATACTACATATTATCAACGGCTCATGGGAGACCCTACAACTCTATTTCAGTGTGAACTCAAACAGATGTTGGATGAGGCTGTAGATTTGGGCCTCCTGGCGGCATCGGAGAGAGATTTTATTTATGTGCCGAATCCCAACATGGCCATATATTATAATTTACCTAAGATACAAAAGTCTCTCTCTGATCCCCCCGGTAGGCCCATAATTTCCAGTATAGGTTCAATGACCACAAATTTATCTTCATACATTGATTATCATCTACAAAGGTTAGTGATAGGACTTAGATCATATTTACGTGATACATCTCAGTGGGGGTATAACAGCTACTAGATTCTTCCTAATGGAGGATATTTTAATGCCAGTTCGCCAAACAGATTTTATCGCTAAGGCGATAGAGTTCACCCTTTCACACAATTATTTTGAATTCAACAAACAAGTCATCTTACAAAAGAAAGGTACGGAGATGGGCACCAAGTTCGCGCCAAGCTATGCAAATTTATTCATGGGGTACTTTGAACATCTGAAGGTATATCAGAATTGCCCTTTTGGCGCAAACTTGGTGTTCTACCACCGATACATAGATGACATTCTGATTGTGTGGAAGGGTGAAAAAGAATTGGTATCACAATTTGTGTCTTCTATGAATGATAATCCCTGGGATATCGAATTTATGAGCATGGTGGATTGTAGTGGGGTGCAGTTCTTAGATTAACGTCTGACTAGTGAATTACACAAGCCAATTAAAACCTGTACGTTTTTCAAGAAAGTAGATTCGAATAGTATTTTGGATTTTAATAGTTGTCATCACAATCCGTGGCTCAGAAATGTACCATATGGTCAGTTCAGGCGTATCAAGAGGAACTGCACCTCACTGGAAGATTATGATACTCAATCAGAGATACTTAGAATAGATTTTTTGATAAAAAATATTCAAGAAACCTAGTGGATGATTCATATTTAAAAGCGAGGAATTTTTCAAAAAAATCTGAAGAAAAAACTAAGAGTGAAGAATAAAGATATGATAATAGCTATTTTCCTAGTTTTGTTACCAATTATAATTCACAAAGTCAAACCATAAGAAAGATCATGTATAGACATTGGAACATCTTACAAAATGATGCATTGCTGAAGGGTAATATTCCATCAAAGCCTCAGATTACATTTAGGAGAGCTAAAACTTTAAAAAACATTTTGGCCCCAAGTAAGTTTAGATCCAATGTGAGTTCCAAATCGGTCGGACAAGCTAATAAAGATAAAAGCAAAGAAAAAAACTTTTTAGAGATAAAAACTTCAAAAGGAGCCTATAAATGTTTATTAAATCGATGTCTCACTTGTCCTTCTATCCTTAATAAGAAAAAAACTTTTAGTTCCACCGTTACTGGTGAAACATTTGAAACCAAATCATACATGACCTGTGGATCTAGATATGTAATATATCTACTCTCATGTTCGTGCACTCTTCAATATATGGGAAGGACAACCCAATGTTTGCGAACAAGAGTTGGACAACACAGATGTAATATCAAAAATAGATTTTTATTACATAGTGTATCCAAACATTTTGCGACAGTACATGATGGGAATTCTGAATCGCTTACAGTGACACCCATTGAATGGGTTAACCCAAATTCAAAGCCGAATAGACTAAAAAGATTAATAATTCAGGAATCCTTTTGGATATACAGATTAGACACAATGTATCCAAAGGGTTTTAATTGAAGTTATAGAAATGTCATGATAAAACAGTCCTATGATATCAATAAATCTTTATAATAGATAAGTTTGAGGGACTTCACTTTATATAATATATTAAGAAGAATAGTTGAACACACAATATTTAACACATGTATATTAAATATTAAATTTAATATAATTATATATATATTTAATAGTGTTTCACCTGAAATGGGTATTATTATTTTAGACTCATAGTTAGTTTAATTAGAGAGTCTATCACATATATATTAAGGTTGAATTTTATATTAAACAAATTAGCATGGGGGGTTGTCACAGTAGATATGATTGACAGTAAAATGGTGGCGTTATTTCGTCATAAATAGACAATGGCACGTAAGGTGTATTCAGGTAATGCTTTATGGGGTGGCTATTTAGGTCTGGTTTTTTGCGGGTGATTAAGGGTTAGGTTTATTTGAATAGTACTTTGGGTATAAGTGTCCATTTATTGATGGTGATTCAGTGAGTAGAACATAGGTTGGACCGCACATCCATTTTTTATGCGTTCCACTCGATAGGTAGAAGGAGCGCTAGTGACTTCCGGTTTTCTAAGGCAAGCCAATACGATACGAATTGAAAGGCATCGTTGAGTGCGATAAGATCATTGAGGAATGAAGGACAGAAATATCGTTGGGCACGATGGGAAAGTTATTGTTGAGATGGTGAGCATCTATTGGTGAGTTAGTTTAAAGATCATAACTTTTATTAATTTGAGGTTGCTTTCAGTTGTGGCCTTGAGGGATATAGTGAGTATCATGGAATGGGTATTGTATAGCGGGACAAATTAAGAAGATGAGCGTGATTGTATGGCAGGGAGGAGCATTTGTCGTGTGGATGAACTGTTTTGAGGATTGTGGGACTTTTCGTTAGGTAGAGGATTAAATCATGTAGATGCTATTTTGTGAAGACGAGTTCCGGGTCATAACGGTTATTTGTGATGAATTTCCTGTTTCCAAACAGAGACATGAAGTTAATTAAATTCTCAAAGGTAATATAGTTATTACGTTTATGAATACAAGTTTGATATTAAGGTCTAACAGAGTCTCCAAATACTATCATTTTATAGGCTTTTATTTATTTTAAATATAATAAATGAAAGTAAAAATAGTGATTGAACCAATCTGGACCAATTAGATACAAGAAGGTCAATTAACCTATTAGACACAATGGAGGGATATTTAAATGATGTGATTCTGATGCTGCTTTGTATGTCTTTTTGGCTTCTGCTGAATCTGAGGAAGTAGTTAGGTAACTACGAAACGTTGTTTAGCTAGCCTTCAATTTTACCTTTATGTAAAAGTTTTTTAAAGATATTATTTTATTTTGTTTAAAAAATATTTTAAACATTAAATTAACAAACAATTTTGAAGATAAGCAGCATCCTGTGGATTGTATCCTTCCATTTGGGGTCACCTGAACAGAGACAGGTTAAACTCTCTGTAGGCTCGTTTGTTGTGTTTGGGCATAAGCCTTCCCACAACCATCACATTTGTGAGTATATTTTGAAGATTTCAACATTGATTGTGTCGTAAAAGATAATAGGCACTATTGGGCGCCCTCTCTGTGTTTTTTGTACATATTTTACAGAGCATTTCCTGCTGAATAAAACAAGGTCACTCATATCGCTGTCAGATGTTTTATTCAAAATTTATAGCAGTTCAAATAATCATAAAGTGAATTTACTGTGTTTACTTCCTGGAAGTTCTAACTGACAGGAAGTGACAGGTAGTTTCTATCACATTCTATGGAGAACTGTATGTCTCTGTCTTTTCTGACTTTCCCCTCCATCAGAATCTAACAGGAAATCTAATTAGAATTTGACCACTAGAGGGCACTGCTAATGTAAAAAAAACATGGGTTTAAACTGTAATAACTCTGGAAATATGAATCTCTTGGAAGTGGGAGTATCCTTATTTTACTCAATAAGAAAATCCCTACAATATATATTTTTTCATAAAAAAAGTTTCCTGCTCCTTTAAATGTTACAAAAGTGTTGGAAGCATATGGGGAATCCTAATGAATAATCAATCGTGAAAAAGTCATGTGAAAAAAAGAGAAACCATTGTTTTTATATAACAGCCATTAAAAATATTAAATAATCCTTCATATTGAGTGTCTCATTAATTAGCCTTTCTATACAGATTGCACTAAACATGCCCTCTTGTGCTGTGTTTCTTTGTGTCTGATGGTTTGTATCAAAACAATTACAGGCTCAGAGAGCACCACACTATTTTAGTGTTTCTTGGAGTGGCTTTGACTATAACTAGTGCTATTTATGTCATTACTAACAGAACATCACTGTCCTTAGCCCTTATAGAACTTTAATGCATCTCAGCCAATGCGTACTTACTTTGATGTCTACCTTTTCTGATGTTGTAAGTAGAAGTGTTGCTATTGATCTCTGTGAAGAGTTGAGTGTTGTTGAGAAGAGGCATTAGATTGCAATAGCAAAAGTTCTATGATAAACCAGACTGCACATAGGAAATGTTAATTTCCAGCTGTAAAAAACAGAGGAAAAAATCTAATTCCATTATAATATCTTTTGAATGAAGCATCTCCTCATAGTAGGGAAACATTTTTTTAACTCAGAAGGAAGTGATCAGCAATATATTCATAATAAGTGTTTACTATGTCTTTAGTCCCTTGGATGCTAGTCATTGCCTCAAATCATTGCAAAAGCACTGAGATGACTCTAGCACTGAAGATATTAATGCCCATAGCAAAATTGCATTATTTATATCATATTTGTGCCACTTGTTTTGAGTATATGGTTTATATTTAAATAGACTTTATTTTCGTTAGAATGGTTCAGAGCAAATTAACTCTTTGAGTGTCAGAGGGGTGTCCAATGCAATGCAAAGCAATGTTTTGGACACACCTCTTCCACTCAATGGATTAAACTACAGTATAGCTTGTCAGCTGGCTGTGTACTACATGGGGTCATAAAGCAAACCGTTTGCATCCTCAGATGGATAACAGATAGTGATAAAACCTTCTGCATCTCCAGATAGATAACAGAACTAATATACTGGCACTCCAACAAGGGACAATGTAGGGCATAATGTTAAGTACGTGTTTCTGAAACATTACCCAGACAGAATAACCCTTCACCCAGTGTTCCAGCCGACAATTATTTTTTATATCAGACAGCTATATATTATTAATGCCAACATGATTCCATATGCTGGCTTCTGTTTTGGCAAGAGGAGGTATTTGAGAAATCACTGACATAGCATCTTCTCAAATTCATAGAGCTAAATGTTTTCTCCCTACTAAAAGCAAAAATGAAAACAAACATAAGTTTCATCTCTAAATGATTTGTGTCTTTTCTGAAAGTAACATAATGCAAATGGTTTAACCTTTTGAGTGCCAGAGAGGTATTCAACACATTGCAACACCCAAAGGGCTTTTATAATAGGAAAGCCATGTGGCAACAGTATGAGAATTCTGGGGCAAAATAAGAGCACATTATTTCTAAAATGATCTACTATACAGATCCCTAACACATTGTGATTATACAATGACAATTTGCAGTACATACAGTATATACACACATTCATAACTTATGAATTTCCTGAACCAATTACCTGGCCAATATTTGTGGTCTGCTTTGGAAAATATTCAACTATTAGTGATATGCTCTCAGAAATTAAATGAAATCCACCAGGCATTGAGTAAAACCATTGTATTTATGTTATGCTATAGAGACTATTGTCAAAAAGTCTCAGTTGATAATCATATAGGGTTACTAGCCGTGTGTGATGGCATTGCCTGTCTGTTTTTTGCTTTTTAAGCAATGCTTAACTCTTTGAGTTGGACAGGAGTAAGCAAGGCACTGGAACATATTGCGTACCCCTCTGGTACTCAAAGGGTTAATGTTATCCTCACTGACACAGGAGTGTATATATAAAGTATATTAATATACACAGTGTACACACGGGACTGTAAATATATTGTATATTAATTTACACACTGTACACACACGCACACAAGTATATATAATGTACTCACAGGAGTGTATATATAATTTGTTTTAATATTCATTATATACAGTCCTGTTATAATTTGTAGAGGATATATACACTCCTGTGTGTAGTGTGTACATTAGTATACATTATATATACTCCTGTGTCTACAGTGTGTATATTTATATACATTATACATACACTCCTGTGTGTGTCAGCCTCACATTAACGCTTTCAGTGAAAGAGGAGTAGGCAATGCGTTACACACTCCTCTGACACGCAAAGGGTTAAACATTGCTTAAAAATGAAAGAAAGAGACGTGCAACTTCATCCTGCAACTTCATCCCATACTGCTAATATATATATATATATATATATATATATATATAGATTATCTCACATAAGTGAGTACACCCCTCACATTTTTGTAAATATTTGTATTTTATCTTTAATGTGACAACACTGAATAAATGACACTCTGCTACTAAAGTAGTGAGTGTACAGCCTGTATAACATTGTAAATTTGCTGTCCCCCTCAAAATAACTCAACATATCTCAAGCTGAGTAATGCGAGTGTGGGCAGATCATAATGAACAAAATAGCATGTGTATTAAATGATAGCGACCCGCTCACTGTACTCTTCTAACACATGCAGAGCCGGTGCTAGGATTTTTGTCTACACAGACGAAGGTGCATTTTGATGCCCCCGCCGCCAATCCCCCCACCCCCAGGGTTGCCACCTTTTCCTCAAAAAAGTACCGGCCATAATTGTTGATCGGTGAGGGTGGAGCCACAAAAGGGAAAGAAGCACTCAATGTTGCAAGTTGATGAAGCTGGGGCTGCACTATGAGCCCCAGCGTGCCACCAGGGGAAACAGAACAGGTTTTGAAAAAAGACCTTTGGGAGTCCCCCATTGGTCCTGTGGAAAGAGACTGAACTGCAAGACTGAAGTCTCACAGCTCAGTCTCTGTCCTTTGCCATGCTGTGCCTCACAGGTCCTCTGTTTCAACCTTTAAAGCTCACAATACAAAGTCAGAGCAAATACAGACCTAACTGCAGTAT
This sequence comes from Rhinophrynus dorsalis, assembly GCA_037306005.1. NCBI lineage: Eukaryota > Metazoa > Chordata > Amphibia > Anura > Rhinophrynidae > Rhinophrynus > Rhinophrynus dorsalis. Next base: position 384,911,469 of record CM074719.1, read on the forward strand.
AAACACACACATATATTATTTAAAAAATCAGAGTATATATTTGTACAGACATACTACTACACACACATTCATATTACCTACAAAAATACTCCCATGTACAGACAGTACTTACACATTAGCACACACTGACACAAATACAATACATACAAAGTACTTACAACTACATAGTCATAGTACATAGATATTACTCCACACATTCACATAAAGTACTTACATACTGCTACACACTGACAGTACAGAAAACACATACTACTCCACACATTCACATAAAGTACTAACATACTGCTACACAGTGACAGTACATACACATTACTACAAACATAATGACAAAACATGATGGCATACAAACTGCCACATAAGCACATATACTATTACATGACAGGGCACACACTCAACCACAGTACACAAGCGCTAGGCATTGTGGATATCTCCAGCTGCTGCCAGACTACTATTCAGTCATGATCCCCCAGTAAAGTGATGGAAAATTCATATTGTTACCCTGTGAGCAGCTACCTTGTTGGAGAACTGCCAGGACCCGGGCCCCAGCACTCCTCCTGGTCGAGCTCCCCGCAACCTGGGACCTCCTCATCCAATGGAATCCCAAAGTAGTTGTGAGCGGTGGTGAGAAGAACTGCTTCCTCTTGTCCCCGCCAGCATCTAAGTTCTCCACTAAGCTTGCAAAGTTGCATTTAACCCTTTGAGTGCCAGAGTGGTATGCAACGCATTGCAAAGCAATGCGTTGCATACCCTCTGGCATTCAGAGGGTTAAGGCGATCTGACACTTCACACCGGCTGCAGAACCTTGTTGAAGAGCCGCTACCATAGCAACCACTGCCACCTTTGCCAGTTCTCTAAGATGGCCACAGCATCCAGACATGCACGCTCATGTTAAGGTGCACACGGTTACCTATATGTACAGCAGATGACCGGTAGTGGTTTTACATGGATAATAGTTACATTAAATAGCCCCATGGGTTAAGTCTCTGGACGCACACAAATCACCTGGCCACAGCTCCTCTGTTTCGGTGCCCCTCCGCTGTGGCACCCTAAGGCGGCTGCCTAAGCAGTCTTATGCTAGCTCCGGCCCTGAACACATGTGCATTCCGTTCTACGGTTACTGTGATGATTTTCTTAGAGAATAGACAATAATGTTATAGTGCCTCACATACGAGAAGATGAAGAACCATTCCTCTTATTGTGTCAGTGTATGGTGTCTAGTGGGAGCCATCTATGAGGTCAACTCAGTTGACTGAAACAAGAAGTCAGTGCTAACGAGTTAAGGTGTTCAGCCCCACAGTTACTTTCTCCCCACAGAATTAAATAAACACACATGAACCAATAATTGTGGCAAAATGAAGTCATTTTATTAATCCTCTGCAGCTATGGTGTAACTCTGTGTGTGTCCCAGCAAAACCCCCATGAGAACACACAAACCTCTCCATGGCTCTATTCACCCTACTAGTGATGCGCTCAATGGCTTTAATGGGGTGCGAGCCTCTCCAAACCAACCTGGGGACAATATTGGACCATACCACTGTGGCCTCTGTCCATTTTGCCTGCACCCCTTCAATCGCTTTCTTGCTTATCTCATCGTCTATGCACAGTCTGTATCATCAATGGACAATGTCTCAGCCTCATTCCTCTGTTTCCAAGCCATCGGATGTCTGTGTGTTCTCCTGGCAAACCCAGCTGTGTACCATAACTTATAGCTTCTGCCCTCTTTTCTGCCCAGTGCACAAATGAATGACCCATAATTATAACCAACGCTTGCTGACGTTGTTCTGTAAATATAAAAATATGTTACCTATCACTTCCTATACACCCCTGACTTCCAATGGCCTACCTTCTTAATATCCTCCCACACATACCAGCTCTGGCTCCCTCAGTAGCTGCCCCAATCCTGAATGAATGTAATCCAAACACACGCAGATCAAGCACTGCACCTTCCAATGCCTATGGAACATAGTGAGGTGCAAACCATTCCTATGCACCAAAAACAAATCCCCACCCAATGGCCTAACCACCATATATTCTTTAACTGCAGCCACTGGGCATGTCACACGCCCTACTGCTACTAGAGACAACCACTTGCCCCTTGCCATCTGGTCCATTTTAGAACAATGAATACAACACAACACCACTTCGCCTGAACATTGCACAAATTTATTCAGCAAGCCTTGCCCTACTGCCTTAGCCGAGGGGGCTACTAATTCCCCTAATCTAAATGCCCCTGCAAATGCTATAGTAAATGCTGCCCTAAATAGCACTGCCTCAAATTGGTCTATGCAAACCGCCCCTAATACATCCTTTAACCTGGCCAACCTGGCCCTAGTTATAGGTTGCCTTTTGTCTGTTCTCACCAGCTCTACCTTCCCCCAACCCTTCATTATCCTTGACACAGCAAAATCCTTTGTAGGGTCGCCCATTTCCTTGACCCTGGAAAAAAACGCTATTACTGCCAAGCCCCCCTGCACTCTAGCCCTAGATCACCCTTCCTTGTACAGCAATTCCAAATATTCTAACAATCTACCACGCCTCTCTGATGCACTCCCCTGGGCAAAGCCCCCAAAACTTACCCATGCTTGCTATTCGTGACTGTAAAGTTAGCATCTGTCTCTTCTGCCTCAAGGGCCAATGCAAAAAACCACCCCATCTGCCCCCTGGATAATGCATCCTCAATTCCATTATCCACACCCGGAACATGCAATGCCCTAAAATGTATGTTCTGTCTCATGCAGCCCAACACCATTCTCCTCAACAAACGTATCACTGATAATAAGCCTGATGAAAGATTGTTAACTGCATGTACTACGCTCATATTATCAGACCAAAATTTCACAGCCCTATTCTCCAGTTTCTGCCACCATAGTTCCAAAGCTACCACAATGGGGAATAACTCCAAACAAGCCATATCCTTTGTCAGCCCTTGCTGTGCCCACTGCTCCAGCCACTGCTGTGCACACCAATATCCCTCTATCACGGTGCCCATGATTCATGTGTCTATTACCTGTAGGGGGCTTCCATTGGCTGTCTGCCTTCAGCCCGCCTCACATTGCCTTTTTAAACTCAGTCTGGGCACCCTCTGGTTGCCCTTTCTTGTTGTCTCTGACAGCAGCATCTTTCTCCTTGCTACTGTTGCTATTTGGGCCTGTTGCTGTGTTCCTGAGTTGCTGAGTCATCCTGTTCCTGAGTTCCTGTCTGCTGTGTCGGTTCCAGTCCGATTCCGGTTGTCATCTTGAAAGGTTGCTGTTCCTGCTGCCAGTCTTCTCTTGCCGTTCCTGATCCGGCTGACCATCTCTGCTGGTTCCTGTTCGTTTCCTGCTTCCAGTTCCTGCACCCGTGGCGACATTGTCATCAGGCGCTTCGGCGACAGTCGCTATCCTGCTGGTTCCCAGCGTGTGGACGCTGGTTTGCTCCATTAGCCTTGCGGCTACACTCACAGCCTGTTGGTTCCAGCGTGCGGACGCTGGTTTGCTCCATTGACCTTGCGGCCTATACACAATACTGTTGGTTCCCAGCGTGAGGAAGCTGGTTTGCTCCTTGGCCTTGCGGCCTATGCTCTGTTGGTTCCCAGCGTGCGGACGCTGGTTCGCACCATTGGCCTTGCGACTACATTTACAGCTTGTTGGTCCCAGCGTGCGGACGCTGGTTCGCTCCTTGGCCTTGCGGCCTATACGCTATCTGTTGGTTCCCAGCGTGCGGACGCTGGTTCACTCCATTAGCCTTGCGGCTACATTTACAGCCTGTTGGTCCCAGAGTGCGGACGCTGGTTCACTCCTTGGCCTTGGTATATTGGCAAGGCCGGTAGAGCCTATTCTTTGGTTTCTGTAAGGCTGCCTTGCCCGGTATTTGGCAGGGCCGGTAGAGCCACCTATTGATATTCATCCAGGTTGCCTTGCCTGGTATATTGGCAAGGCCAGTAGAACCTGTATTGCTACTGTTATGGACATTTGCCTATTCTATGTATTGTCTGTATGTGAATAAAACCCTATGGGATTGTCTTAAACTTTTCAATAAAGTTGTGTTTTTACCTAACCTTACGTCTGAGAGTCTTAACAAACCGTGACACCCTCAAAGTAAGCTCCAAAACCAACTGCCCCTGCTGCATCAGTAAACAACTGTAACTCCTCATTGGACTGCTCATGGCCATGCCACAAACACACCCCATTAAAATCCTGCAAAAACATGTCCCACACTTCCAGTTCCGCTCTTAACTGTCTTGTCATCCTAATCTTAAAGTGTCTTTTTTGTCACACCAGCTGTTGCCCTCTCCGATCACCTGTTATACACCCTGCCCATCGGAATCATCCTGCAAGCAAAGTTTAACACCCCTAGCAACTCCTGCAACTTAAAGAGCTCCAGCTTACTTGCCTCCTTGGCCTGCCGCACCAAATGCCTGCCTTTTAACACCTTATACTCTGATAGCCTACACTTCTCCCCCTTGGTATCTATCTCAATACCTAGGTATGACAGCCTAGTACATGGCCACATTGTCTTGTCCTCTGCCACCCCAGTTTACTTAGCAGTGCTAACAATTCATCCAGCAAACCCTTGCACACACCTGATCCAGAATTCCCTATCATTAAAAAATCATCCAAGTAATGCGCCACTGTGTCAACCTTTGCCTGACTTACAAATGCCCAATGCACAAAAGTTCTAAACACCTCAAAATAGGCGCAGGACACTGCACATCCCATAGGTAAACACTTATCCACATAAAACTTCCCTTTAACGCAACAACTTGTGTACTTAAAACTGTGTGGATTCAGTGGCAACAACCTAAACGCTGACTCTATATCAACCTTTGCCAACATGGCCCCTGGGCCCACCTCCTTCACTATCTCCAAAGCTGCATCAAAAGATTGGTACTGCATGCTACAAGTTTCCTCCTGCAATTAATCATTCACTGACCCCCCTTCCAGGTATGACAAATGCTGAATTAATCTGAACTTTCCTGCTTCCTTCTTGGGCAACACCCCCACCGGGGAAACCACTAGACCCTCAATTGGACTGCTGTCAAATGAACATGGCATCCTACCCAGACCTACCTCCTTATCAATTTTCTCCTGCAAAATCTCTGCTTATGTATAAGCCAAAGTCAAGTTTTTCCCCTTGCCCACCTTCAAAATTGCCTCGTTAACCGGAATAACAAAACCTTCTGAAAACCCCCTCAACAACCATTCTGCCCTAGCCCTGTCAGGGTACTCCTGCAACAATTCTGCCAACTCATGTACCTGAACTGGCGACTTCATCATTTCCAGGCCTACGAAAGGACTGCTTATTTTCGCTGCGCCTTCCCTGCCTGTAATCCATCACTGAGTGGGTGCCCCCACACATCTTACATGCATGCCTATATTTGCAAGCAAAACCCCTAGTACACTTTTTCTCATTGTAAGCCCAGCATACTGCCTTTAGTCCTGATCCAGCTCCTGACCCCTGCCTAGCAAATCCCACAGGCTGGCTTAGCACCTTCTTAGGGGGCACAACCATCACTACATTCGTCCATATGTCCATATCTTTCTGACCAAAGCTTAAGGCCTTACATTCTGCCCTCTTAGTCCTGAACTCTCTATCATAATCCAACCAAACCGACCCACCATGCTTCATACACAAATCCACTATCAGCTCACTATATTTACACAAATTCTGTGCTTCCTCTGGCTTAAATTCTAGATATATACTCGCATACACAGCAAAACCCCTCATCCACTGCAAAATATACATTTTTGCCCCCCTTTTTCCTCTTTATCCCCCTTCTCCTGTTTCTCCCTCACTGCCTCCCTAGTTAGATCAAAAACACATACATATTTGCCCGCCCCTGTTCATAAGGGCATTCATAAGTATTCCCTGCTGTTGCTAACTTCACGCCTTTCCTGGCCTTCTTTGTCCCCTTCTTTGCCTTCTTTACATTTAAACCCTTTACACATTTCTTCATTAATTTCAACACCACACCCTCCTTAGAGTCATCATCTGATGGATCGGACGAATCTGACTCCTCAGAGGATGACACTTTGTTAACAATATAACCAGACTCACCATTGTTGCTGATGTCCACCTCCTGCTGACCGCCGCTCTCTGAAGGCTCTTGCATCTTCTCTGCCCTGTCTTCCTGTGTCTTTGAACTCTGCCTTGCTGTCTCCTGCCACCCCAACACCTGGTCTGAATCACAAGCAACAACACTGCCAGGCTGAACCGCCACTGATTTAATCCTACTCCCCTCACCCTGTCTAGCTATCCCCTCCGACCCCAGACACTTCCCTAACTGCACTTGCTCCCCCGGATAAGCCGAGATTTCCCTCCCCCGTCATACCCCAAGGACCTGGACCCCCAAAACCAGTAGCCCCAAACCCCCAACCCCCACACCCCCTGTTGCCCCCTGGATCCAATCCCCCCCAAGGGGCAGCAAGAGGGCCAAACCCCCAGCCCCCCATATTGGCCTGCTGAGGCCAAACCTGCCACTGTCCATTTATACCTCCACTGCCCCTGAGAGGCCCTCCAGCCCCCTGATGCCAGGGGCCAAAACTATATTGCCCAGTAAATCTACCCCCCACCTGGGAGCCTCCACCCCCCCTAAGGACCATACCCCCCAGGAGCCATCCCTTCAAATTGTCCCATACCCCCATAACCCGCTACACCCACCCCCCATCCCCCCATGCCTCGCTGCATACCTGGGGTCCGGGACCCATCCAATCTGTGCCTCTTAAGTCCCCTGCCGCCACCAGAGTTCCCCTCTTCCTCAAGGAGTGGGCGCCCACTTTAAATCTGGCACCTCTGAGAGTCGATGCCTCCGGGTGCACTGAGCATACACCAGCAGCATCTATCCGAGAACTGGAAGTCGCTTTTGACGAGACTTCCAGTTTTCGGTTTACAGTTCCAGCAGCATCAGGAGGAGAGGACAGGGGCATCCTCTACTCCTTCACCATGGCGGCATCATTCTCATTGCCGGACCGCGCTTCCGGGGCAGCGATGAGGACATTGGGGACATTCTCCAGCATAGCACTCTGCCTGGAGCACCACTCTTGGGATACCCCCGGGCCAAAAGCATCTCCAGCAACCACCTGCTTAATCACAGCCACAGAAACAGCCGGAGGCAAGTCAGAGGGAACCGAAGCATAAGGGAGAGACAACGGGGACACAAGAGGAGAGGGAGCAGAACAAGGGGCCAAGGAAGGCCCGGCAGGCCCCACAGACGGGACGGACCTAGAGGGAACATGAACTGAGGATAAAGACAGACAAGGACCAGGCAAAGGGGTAGACAAATAAGGGACAGAGGAAGATGGACGCTTGCGCCGCTGCCTGGAAGCCAGGGCCGCCTTACCTGCCACCAAGGGCTCTTGGCGGTACCGCTTTGGAAGGGAAATTCTCCGCTGAGGCAAAACCTTCTTCTGCTCCATGATCCATGTTCCTGCAAGACACAAGCAAACAGGTTAGTAGTAATGTGAGGCCAGCCTACCTGGCCTCACCTTTATACACACCTTTACCTGCCAGGTGTGAAAACCCCGCCCCTTTCTTTTCCCGTGTGGACGTGGAGTGCCCAGCATACATCATCCTTTGTCTCTCCTCCTCCTCTTGAATGCTGAGCCTCCCACGGCCATCATTTTTGGGTGCCTGGGGGCGAGCACCTTAACGGCGCTAGATCCCAGGCAGTCGCTCGCTTTTATCGAATTATGATATCATATTGGTTGTGATGAGTATAAAGTATCATATATGCAACACATAGTAACTATGTGTAAGCACCAAATATGGGCTACTATGGTAGAGATTTCTGTGTTCTCACAATACTGTGTGACATATAGACTGTGTTAATCCTGCAGATGATCAATACATTAAAGAATACAATAAACATGGTTACAAAAGCTAACTCATTATTGATGTTGGTAGCAGTAGAAACAAATGTATATGTAAAGTTATTTGCTGTATGGTGAAGTTATAATTCTGCAAGTTCTATAGGATGATCTTAGTCCATCTTTAAAAATGGAAGCTGAAAGTTTTTATGATGTCCCTGTTTGTCACAGAGGGTAGTAAGAATATGAGGATCACCTCATCATGAAACTGTATATCGACCATGTTATAGGTCGACTCTTAGTATGGTTACTTTGCTTAAAACCAGTTTGATGAATGTTTGATGAGGCACTACTCTGTATTATTATGTAGTCAGTACCAGAGAATTGCAGTGTAATGTTTATATTTAACAAGTGTTGATCCTCAGGTAATTTCATATTTATATAGTCCACTTGCACATATATAGATACGGTCCTGGATGTAAACGCCACCCCCATATTCAGGGTCCAAATGGAATGTAATTCATGTTTGGCTATGAAATTAACTGTTTTTCTTGTACAAAAAATATAACTCACACTCTTGTGTTGGGTCCACTTGAAATATAATCCTTATTGAGAGGAAAAGCGTAAATCATTCATCCGGTGGTATCCAAGTGCTGGTCATAGTCCTATTTGTACACAGGGATCTACAGGTTAAGGTATGATGTCCGCAGATGTTGGATGTTGGTGCAAGTGGAGAATTTTAGAGTAGTATTCATTGTGCACTTGTAGTCAAATAAGAAGTCTTCAGCATCTGGTGATACTCACTGTGCTGGACAAAAGTGCCATAATACACAGAGGTCCAGAGTATCTTGGATGAGGAATTAGAAGAAACAGTTAAAGCTTATTTTTTCGATGAGGCCCTTGTGGGTCTCCTGTGCATTCCACAGCAGACCAATGTACTTTTATACAGCTAGCTGTGTCCCATACGATTGACAGTAATACCAACATATATTCATATATCAGAGACCCTCAAATAAACACGGTAACATATATTTATACACAAAGTATACATGTTTCTGTCTATGGTTCTCCATGTATTCGTTTGTTCTGACACTGAATACTATGTAGTTACATTTTAATTTTAATTATGTCACATATTATGATGACTTGTTTTTATTGGTGAAAAACACAAAGAGAGGAGGTGCTCCTAGTGTGGTATGTAGATAGTTCACAATTGGAATATTACCAGATAGAGTCTACTCACAAAAAAGGTGTTCAGTGTGAAACATATATTTCCACTGAATTCCGAACTTTTAGGGAACTTGGACCGTCCCAAAGGTCTACTTCAGGGTATGTATCTCTATGGCTGCACCTCTTCAACATCCATATCCAGGAAGCTCATATAAGAAAAACACACAAAGTCAGAGGGCGCCCAATAGTGCCTGTAAACGTGATTATTTAAGTAATAACCAAAAGCATAAAGGTTATACTCACAATTTGTAGTTGCTAATTACAAGGCATATGCCCAGAACCAGCACTTTAAGCTTGTGGAGATTTCAAAGTCTGTCTCCACTCAGATCTGTTTGTAGAAATTGTTCTAATGAAAACCAGTATCCAAAGGAGCAAGATGATTAAAAAGAAAAATGTAGTAGGCTGCTAAAGTTTCTAAAAACAATCAGCTTTTTATTATAAAATAAAATAAAACAACAGACCAATTGAAAAAAAATATAATAGTAGCGTAACGTTTCGCAGCTCTAAGGCTACTTTATCAAACCAACTGGAATGTTATGTAAAATAATACAAAGAAACAAACATGGCAGCCTAACTGACATTTAAAATTTCCCTCCTAGGTTCTCATTGGTTGAACTATTACATCAGATGACCTTTGAGGTTAAACAAACTTCTGATATTTGCAATCTAAAGGTTAAACATTGGGGTTTTATTGGGGCATTTACACTGTAAATTTATGCATAGAGGTGATGTCACTAATTAAGGAATGCCAGATTTTGGCAGCACAATTATGGTGAAGGTTTAAAAGGTTTTGTGTTACAATAGACTGTATCCCGAGGAAGGCTGACAGTGTACAGCCGAAATGTTGATCCAATAAAAAAAAAATTGGTTTCAAATTTCCTGTGAAGTCCTGAGAGTGCTTATGTCTACAAAGTATATGTATATTTCTGCAATTCTTCATCAGCATCCAGGCAGTTATATGGTGAAAGCGTGAGTGCTTCCTAGAAACCTACAGCGTATATATATATATATATATATATATATATATATATATATATATATATATCTCACACTCGAATTGACAATGATCACTCATATAGCAGACTTGAAACAATATAACTCAGAACATTCTCATCGCATCAATGTGATGTCCTCAAATTTCCATTTTCATTGATCCCCATAAGTGTAGATGATGTACCTGTTCAGTCTCACAGCAGATGCTCTGTTGATTTAAACAATATTGTGCATAGTATATCTCGTCTTAGAATGCTGTATGTATCTTGGCTGTGTAAAACATGCATATAGTTTTTCTTCAGATACTTGTAACAATAGCAAGACAGATACTGTTTGTCCGGGACATTTTTCTGAGTTATATTGTTTCAAGTCCGCTATATGAGTGATTTCTGTCAATCCGAGTGTGATATATATATATATATATATATATATATATATATATATATATATATATGTGTGTGTGTGTGTGTGTATATATGTTTATATATGGATGAGAGTTGCAACATGTGACATTGTACTTAAGTGTCGGCTGTAGTTTTGGATCGCCATTATGAGAAGAGGATAATTTTCATAACTGATTTATCTTGTCCGTAAGCATTAACCTTGTCCTATGATACATTTGACACATTAAGGCAAGGATTGTCTGGATATATATGGATACTATGGTCTTGTGGGACTAAGTTATTACAGATACAGTTACTAATGTCCTATGTCATCTAGTACACATCTTTTTAATAAAGTGGAATCTCCTTATTCATGACATCTTTGATTCACTACTTTGTGACTTGTGTATTACTATTAATGAGATTACACTGATGCCGGCATCTAGCGATAGGATTGTGTTTGTGTTTTTAGTATTATGTGGTTCTGACCTGGGGTATGTGGTGGAGAGGGGGGAGGTGGGGATGTCAAGTGTGGGAGCATTTCCTATCTTCAGGAGCATTTTTATTTGAACTCTTTGAGTGGCAGAGGTTTGGTACCTGTTTACTGTTTAGCAAGGGGCAAGACGGATACAGAGACGACTGAAGGTGGATCGGCTGTGTGTGTATGTATGTTTCTTTGGCAGAACACATGAGGCACGGATGAGCGCAAGGTACAGTCAAGGATACAGGATGGAGGTGTTATATTTGAACCCTTTGAGTGGCAGAGGTGTACGGCAATGCATTGGTTTGCAATGCATTGCATACCGCTCTGGCACTGAAAGGGTTAAAGATGGAGATTACATGGAATTTGTGTATCAGTGAATTTGTATTTCCTATAGCAGCAAAGCACACAGTTTTTACAGTACAGCTCATGCACCTGACCAGTGACATCTGCGCAAGGAGAATGGCTAAATGAGGACTCATGAGACATAGAATGTGTAGGTAGAGCTCCTCCTGGGAACTGTTTGCCTGACTTCCCGTCAGAGAGCCTAGCTTAACAGGCAGTACAGTCAGGCATGTTTTATTTTTGTATAAGAGGCATTACCTAAAAAGTGAAACAACACTAGGCTGTGAGACAACGGTAGTGGGCTCCATTTCAGATGTTGATAGGTGAGAGTCAGACATGTTTTTGGTTTTCACAAAGGGATACTGAGGGGTGTGGAAAATTAGGTGCATGCATATCATCAGCTGAGGCAGTGTAGAGGTGATATGCAAATCTCCTCCTAGCTGCCCCCCGGGTTGTGTATGTTGGCCTCAGGCAGTGTGGAGGAGATCTGCATAACTCCTCTTATCTGCTGCCCCGGTGTGTGCGCAATGCTAGTTTAGTGTGTACAGCTGGGCTCATGCAGTGTGGAGGAGATATGCAGATCTTGACTTGCACAATCTTCAAATATGCATCTGCCTTGTAAGCATTGAACCCAACAAAATTCCCCTTGTTTCATTAACATATAAAGATACAGATACATGTAACAATGGACACACATTTGTATTTACAACTTAGGCATATATTAAGAATACCTTTTCAGCTACTACTTATGTGGAGAAGAACAGACTTCTATAACCAACATTGCAGGATAGTGCTCTACAATGTCCTGTCATCTTTCTTTCTTTCATTATTTATCCTGATGCTTCACTCTCTCAATCATTCCACCATGAAGATTCAGGAGCTACCCTCTTTTCTCAACCCAACTTACTGATCTAATGTGCCTTCATCTGGCAACATCCTCCAGCAGTTGTGAAATTGAAAAATTAAAAGGACTGTAAAACATAGTCTTAGACTTCAGGCCAAAGCTAGGCCTACCACTAAAATCATCAAAAGTCATGTTTCAGCACTCAGGAAATAAAAAAAACATGATATATGGCAAGCTATGATATCATAAATACAAAACAAATATAAAGAACACTTATTTTGCTGTTTCAAAAATACTGTATTTCCGTTGGTTATGAAAGTTTCAATACTTTTTAAAAGTCCCAAGCTGGAGGCCCAGATGCCAAAGATCAGGAAGTCTGTTGAGCAAGCCAGAGGTCATTAAGCCAGGGATCAGAGCCAAAAGTTAGGGAGCCAGAAGACAGGAAGTTGAAGACACAAGCCAGGAATCAGCAACAGGAGATTAGGAGAATCAGAACACAAGGTCGCAAGTACAGAGGCACAAGAACATCCGAGCATCTATCAGGGAACAACTCAGAGTTTAAATAGGGAACTGAAGGTGGGAACTTGCTTCATAAGGAGGGGACATTCCACATAAGAGATGCAAGAAATGCTGGTACATAACAAAATGACAGACATCTGGTGCTTCAAGTTGCGTACATCAATCTTGTGTATGGCGCAAGACAGAAGCAGAACATCATTTGCATGCACCCAAGGATGGAACTCTAACATGATACCTGGAGCGTGCGCTGAAAGTACCAACACAGAAGTGAGGTGAGTGATGTGATGGTGTCCTCCTGGAAATCAAGACCTGGGCTGAACAATAGTTTTACCTACATGCATGGCTTGTATAGGCTCACAGGAGCACAAAAAAATATTTGCACATTCTATTACATGGTAAAACTATCCTAAAAAAACTCAATAACAATATAAAAGCATATATTTCCTAAAACTAGGCTAACTGTCAAATCAGAAAATGGCTAACACAAAATAATAAAACAGTTATTAAACTGTGTAATAACTACATAGATGTTTTTTCTTGAGGTTGATTAGATAAATTCCAGAGCAAATCAAATGCACCATTAGAAAAAATACAAATTCCTAAATTCCTATTGAGTAAAATGGTGCTTTTAATCCCCAGAGTGGTCTGTGACAAAAAATTAGTTGAAAGACTCCCTAGCATTCAAGACAGTTAAAAGCCCCAGTTTAATTACCACTATGGTGCAGTTGGTTTCTTGTAGAAAAGATCCTTACTTCATTGACCTCATTATCTTTAAGAAATATAAACTGTTTTGCCAGATTGGTGAACAATTATCTAGCAAGTATGCATTCTCCATGACTTAGAGAAATGTTGTTTAACAGGGCTCTTATCTGTGACACAATTTATGTTTGTCTTTATCCATCATTGTTTCTATGAAACCAAATAAATCTGATAAAACAAAATGAAGGTGGTTTTTTTGCTTGCGTTGTCCAGAAATAGTGAGAATCAAGGTCACTTGCATATTTCCGCTTGGTACTGGATGACCTTGGAAATGTTGCATTGTAATTGGACATAAACCCATATATACAGCACCTGGTAGTTGGTAACCACATGCCCTCTCGACCCAATCCCATCTCAGCTCACGCAAGAACTCTCCCCTTTACTAACTCCAATCCTTACTCACTTATTCAACCTCTCTTTGTCAACCGGCACCTTCCCATCCTCTTTCAAACATGCACTAATCACTCCCATCCTAAAAAAAACCTCCCTGGACCCAAACTCACTGTCAAATTACCGGCCAATTTCCCTACTCCCGTTCGCCTCCAAGCTTCTTGAGCGCCTTGCATATAAACGGCTCACTAAATTCCTCTGCTCCCATTCCCTGCTAGATCCCTTGCAATCCGGATTCCGCCCTCATCACTCCACTGAGACTGCCCTCACTAAAGTGGCCAATGACTTGCTCTCAGCCAAGTCAAAAGGCCACTACTCCCTACTCATTCTTTTGGACCTGTCAGCCGCCTTTGACACAGTTGATCACCCACTCCTCCTCCAAGCCCTCCACTCCCTTGGTCTCTGCGACACTGCACTCTCCTGGTTTTCATCTTATCTCTGCAACCGCTCCTTCAGTGTTTCCTACTCTGGCTCCACTTCCCCACCCCTCCCACTGTCTGTTGGTGTGCCTCAAGGATCAGTACTGGGACCCCTGCTCTTCTCAATCTACACTGCTTCCCTTGGAAAACTAATAAACTCCTTTGGTTTTCACCATCATCTCTATGCTGATGACACCCAAATATATCTTTCCTCCCCAGACCTCTCCTCTTCCCTCCTGTCCCGAGTGTCTGACTGTCTGTCTGCTGTGTCTTCCTGGATGTCCTCCCATCAACTCAAACTTAACCTTGGCAAAACTGAACTAATTCTCTTCCCTCCATCTACAACCAGCCTTATCCCAAATATTACCCTCACCATTAACAACACTTCCATCACACCAACCCCTACAGCACGCTGCCTGGGGGTCACATTTGACTCTGCCCTATCCTTCATTCCTCACATCCAGTCAATCTCCAACTCATGCCGCCTCCACCTCCGCAACATCTCTAGAATCCGACCCTTTCTCACAGAAGACACTACCAACATTCTAATCCAAACACTCATCATGTCCCGTCTTGACTACTGTAACTCTTTACTAATTGGCCTGCCTCTCACCCGACTAACCCCGCTACAGTCCATAATGAACTCTGCTGCAAGACTAATCTACCTCACTCATCGCTTCTCTAACACCACACCCCTCTGTCAGTCCCTACACTGGCTCCCATTAGCATACAGAGTAAAATTCAAAACTCTGGTGCTAACTTATAGAGCCCTCACTAACACTGCACCCCCCTATATTTCATCTCTCATTTCCAAATATACTCCCGCCTGCCATCTTCACTCTGCACATGACCGTCTCCTCTCCACAGCTCTTATCACATCCTCCCACTCCCGCCTACAGGACTTCTCCCGTGCTGCACCTGAGCTGTGGAATTCCCTCCCCTGCCCCATCAGACTCTCCCTCAGCCTTCAAATCTTCAGACGCTCCCTGAAGACTCACCTCTTCAGGGAGGCCTATCAACTGCCTCCATAAACATCATCACCAAGATTCACCCCTTGCACAGACTACTGCACTCAACGGCACTTCTCACACCCACCCACTGACTGGCAGTTCATGTGGCAGGAGGCACTTAAACACAATAGCACTTATTCCCTCTGTGTCATACCTACCTTCCTCTAGACTGTAAGCTCTCATGAGCAGGGCCCTCTGATCCTCCTGTTCTCCACATCTGATTGTACTATTTAATACCTCTGTATGTCTATTCCCAATTGTACAGCACTGCGGAATTAGTTGGCGCTATATAAATAAAGAATAATAATAATAATAATAATTTTTATCACCAAAAAAATATCAGCTCTAAAGTCAGCATTTGACTTCAGAGATTTCTAAAACAAGCATTCATTATATGGGACAGCCACAAACTTCCTTAAAATGGACCTGTTACCTTCACAGTTAAATCAGTAAACATATCTAGTTAAACTTCCAAAAATGAATTGGTCTTTCTGTTTTTTGTTTTCCATACAGGTTAATGGTTTTAGTGATTTTTGAGATAGTAGACGGGGAATATTATCTCAGCTGAATGTTGTTCTCTGACTTGGACACATAAAGCTGCTTAATGAATTATTCACATCTGGAATATCACTGCCTTCCACCTTCTTTAGCTGATAAAACCCAGTCCCATGAGAGGGTGGAATAAATTGATAAGGACAAAGAATATTGCAAATCTGTTTAAGATGGAAGCTCCCATGGGGGGAAGGGGGGACTTCTTTAAAAAAAATAATAACGAAAACAGTGCATCTTAGAACAAACGTGCAAACATACTGTAATGTATATTTTTCAAAACTGTCTTTAGATTGATATGTCTGCTTTAATGATAGAAATGAACATAGACCTAATCAAAATAGTAATAAAAATCAGTAAATATACAATAAGAAAATTAAATACATAGGTGAATGCTTCATACATAATTAATGCTTTTCTAAACAGAAGTAAAAACATTTGCAACATAAATCCAGAATAGCATATGCAAAAAATGTAATGCTATTGCATGAAGGGAAAAGCAGAGATAAGTCTGTTACCGTTGGGTTCTCAAGTAGATTCAGCAATTGCCTGAAACATTTGTTTTTTCTTGCACTGGTTTGGGAAATGGAGCATGTGACTGTAGTTTAGAACATGACAATCTAGTCAGCAGGCATGTGAGTATGTGTGTGTGGTCATGTGTCTGTGTTTGTATATGCATGTTTTTTTGCATGATCAAAAGAGTGTTAGGTCCTTTGTTCAAAAGAAGAAAAATTCTGGGGCAAACCATCTGCACTGTAGGGAGAACTAAAAATCCCCATTAATTTAAATTGAGACATTAACTCCTTGAATGCTAAAGAGTTTTTTAACCAATGCGTTAGAAACCGCACTTGAATCCAAGGGGTAAAAATTCCCTATTTAAATCAACTGACATTTTTGAGGATGTTTCTCTTGTACTACGATTGGTTTGCCCCTGGCTTCACCCACTTCTCTATTGAACAGTGTTTTTTTGTTTATGAAAGTGGGAGAATATGGACATTCATGACTGCATGTGTGTGTGTTCAAGAAGACTTCTCTGGCCCACATCACAAATCCTAATTCTAAATGCAGACAGACAGATTTGCTCAGCCCTGACTTAGAAAGTGCAATCAATATTTCATGTGCTAGAGATTACCACAATCCACTGAAATCAATGAATAGGGCACATTTCTATTATCCTATATTTTTATATACCAATGTATTTATTTGTAATTAGAATAAAAAAGGTACCTTCTATCAAATATAGAAAAAAATAACTATTGTGAACTATATTATGGATACCAATTAGGCATTGAAGAATAGAATAACCTATCACATTTGGTGAGGCAGTTCTAAAACATTATAATGTGTGGGGGGTGGGTAGAGAAAGCAAAAGAAAGAGAAAAGGAGGGAGAGAGAATGACATTTCCCAGGCTCTCAATAAGTAAAGTAAACTCATGCTACCCAGACAAGCAGATTCTTTATTACATATTTCTATCAACATGTGATTGATTTTGCTGAATATTGGTTAAAATAATGTATGACCTGTTTAGGGAGTGGGAGCTTCTGGTGAAATAAAGAGCAACTTGTCCATTGCATACCCCTCTGGCACTCAAAGGGTTATTATCAGATGGCCTAAACATGAGTTACAATATGTCAGTCAAAGTAGTCTCTCCAATGACGGAAAGCTCTCCAATTTCATACACGCTGGAAACATAGGAATTAAAAGTCAAAACAGAAATATTAAATAAGTATCCTCTCATAGCTATTAAACCTCCTTAACCGCTTTGTTACTGCAGGGATATTTAGTGGTTGCACAAAAAAGTAAATAAAATAAGGACACATTTATCACATTACTATATACAGTTGTATTTTACTGTCACCTAGTACTACTTACAGGGATAAAGGCTTTTGTCCCAGGCAGGCTAATATGCCATAAAACAGCTTCAGGCAGGGAATTAAAGGAACCTTCTCAAAACTGATTGGCTGGGAGGTGCGTAAGCACACATCCCAGCCAATGGCTGTGAGTCATTTTGAACAGAGACTGCCCATATAAAAAAGGCAGTCTCTGTTCATAATTCTCTCACACTGGAATGAGAATTGGCCTGTGAGGTACTTGGTGGGGTCTCTATTGTCTATTCCTAACACTGTCATCACTGCCGACAGCGAACAGTTTGGGCACAAAAATATTAGCAGACAAACGGGGGAATAATATTTATACTCTGTCATATACTTTCTACTATTATTTGAAATCAGACATATGTGCAATTCTTAACCCTTTGAGTGTCAGAGAGGTACACAACACATTGATCTGCAATGCTTTGCATACCTCTCTGGCAATGAAGAGGTTAAACAATGCACATGTATCCTAGTAGGGTTTAGGTCACATCATTAATATTTCTCATGTTCTGTATTTTAGAGGACTGTGAACAGAAATGGATGAATGAAGACGGAACAGAAGAAGAAAGAAGATGGACAAAAAGAAGAGGAAATAAAGAAGATATAAGAAGATGGAAAGTGGATGACAGGTAAGTGTTACACAGATCTGGGTGTTAGAGTAGTGTTAGGGGTAGTATTGTGGCACTTAAGCGTTAGGGGTAGTGTAGGGTTAGTGTTTGGGAGGGTGACTATATTTGAGCTAAGGATCAAATAAAAAAGTATGTCAGGCACCAATCTTTAGCTTTTTTTCCTTTGATGTTCCCATTATTCACACTACTTAGCATGAGTTTTTGGAACTTAACATACAAAACGGATGTTAGGCCACGTATCCTTTTCTTTGGCCTAACGTTGGTTGTGCTTTCAGCTTGTAAGGTAATTGAATACCAAATTAGAAATGTTTTCCGTCAGCAGCCAATTTAGCCCTACGGCATGTTTTATCACACAGAACTGAATTGAGGCCTAAGTTTCTAAGCTTTTAAGGAGGATATGTACTGAAGTGAGAAAAGTTTCCCCAGTGAGAGAAAGCTCTCTAATTACTGTCTCTTTTCCTATTTGGACAGACCTTGCATTTGAATGAAAACATGTGGAACCCTGGACCCATGCCAAATTACATGTTTCTAAGTGAAAATAAGTTAGCACAGCCTTTGCAGTGAACAATTATAAGCTTGACATATTTCTGTAAATTGTAAAGTACAGTTAGAGTTTATTTGCTAAATTTAACAGGCTGAAAAAATAAAACAAAAGTGGCATGTGCTAAAGTTTGTAGACTCTATTTGTCATTACTTAGTCATTACTTATTAACTCCACCTTTAGCAGAATTCACAGTCTCCAAACATTTCTTGTAGCCAGCTTACAGTTTTTCTATTCTTGCAATAGAAATTTTGTTCCCACTCTTCCTTTCAGAATGCTTCTAGCTCACTATTACTCTTAGGTCCTCTTGTATGTACTGCATGTTTGAGATCTACCTACAGATTTTCAATAATATTCAAATCTGGGGACTGTAAAGGTAATTCCAAAATCGTATGCTTTTGTTTCTAGAAGTAGTTCCTGGCTTAGTTTGAGGAATGGTTTGGATCATTGTCTTTGGATCATCCAACCTCTTTTTCAGCTTCAGTTTCTTCACTTACTGTGTACCATTAGCTTCCAGGATTTGTTGATACTTGGTAGAATCTAGTCTTCCCTCTACCTGCATAATAGTTCCTGTGCCATGGGCTGTCATACAGCCCCAAAGCATAATAGATTGACCCCAACCTTAACAATTGA
Organism: Rhinophrynus dorsalis; assembly: GCA_037306005.1. NCBI lineage: Eukaryota > Metazoa > Chordata > Amphibia > Anura > Rhinophrynidae > Rhinophrynus > Rhinophrynus dorsalis. The sequence continues at coordinate 384,930,853 of CM074719.1, forward strand.
CAAGGTGTTCTTTTCTTCAAATGTCTAACTTTTTTCTCCAAACATACCTTTGGTGATTGTAGACAAAGAGTTCAACTTTAACTTCATCAGAACACATCACTTAGTTCCTAAACACCTCTGACCTATTTATGTGTAGTGTTGCACACTTTAGATGTTAACTTTTGTGATGATATTGCAGGTAAAGTTTCCATCTGATGACTCCCCTGCCAGCTAAAGTTTGCTGTAGGCCCTTTGCAGTGATATGGTGGTTTTGTTTACATTCCTGACTAGTCTATGAGCAATTCTATAAGAGATTTTTTTTTGTTTTCCTGATCTTGTCTTACCTTCAATAGTTCCCCTTAACTTCCATTTCTTAATGACATTATGAACAGTAGAAACAGCAGGAAAAGTTAGATACCTTTGTATTGTCTTCCACTGCTTTGTAAAAGTCAGTTATCTTACTTCATTCCAAATAACAATGAATGTACATATAGCTTATCTATATTTCCGTAAAGCATTTGGCACTGTCCCTTACAGAAGACTCATTAATAAACTGCAGTGGTTGGGTCTGGATGTAAAAATAGTTAAATGGATAAGGCAATGGCTGAGTGACAGGAGACAGACGGTGGTAGTCAATAGAGAATATTCGGACGAAAGGAGTGTTACTAGTGGAGTACCTCAGAGATTTGTACTGGGGCCCACTCTTTTTAATATTTTTATTAGTAATATTGCAAAAGGTCTTCAAGGAAAGGTATGCCTTTTTGCAGATGGTACCAAGATCTGCAATAAGGTAGACATTCCAGGGGGAATAAGTCAAATGACAAATGATTTAGGTAAATTATAAGAATGGACAATAGTATGGCAGATGCAGTTTAATGTTGATAAATGTAAAATAATATACTTGGGACATAAAAATACAAAGAAAAAATATACTATTATGGGTACTGTGTTGTAAGAGACAACAGAGAAAAGGGATTTGTGAGTAATTATTTCTAATGACTTAAAGGTAGGCAGGCAATATAATAAAGCGGTGGGGAATGCAAGCAGGGTACTGGGTTGTATAGCTAGGGGCATTAGTAGCAGAAAAAGGGAAGTGCTCATGCCACTCTGCATATCTCTAGTTAGACCTCACCTAGGGTATTGTGCACAGTACTGGAGACCCCGTCTCCAGAAGGATATAGATACTCTAGAGAAAATTCAAAGAAGGGCTACTAAAATGGTGACTGGTTTACAGGAAAATAAACATCAGGATAGACTAAAGGATCTGAACATGTATAGATTAGAGGAGAGAAGAGAGAGAGTGGATATGATTTAAACATTCAAATACATGAAGGGATTCAACAAAGTGCAGGATGGAAGTATATTTCAAAGGAGTAAAAATGTTAGGACAACAGGCCATAGTCTAAAACTAGAGGGACACAGGTTTAGATGTAATGTAAGAAAGTTTTACTTCACTGAGAGGGTAGTAGATAACTGGAATAGCCTACCTGCAGAAGTGGTAGAAGTTAATACAGTGACAGAATTTAACCATGCATGGGATAGGCATAAGTATGTCCTTAACATAAGAAAAGACCAAGGCCCAAAAAAGGTTTGAGGTTTTTACAGTAGGAAAATGGGCAGACTAGATGGGCCGAATGGTTATTATCTGCCGTCAAATTCTAGGCTTCTAGGTATGGCTCCTGCTTCAGAGAAGTATGATGACTCTAGGTTTGCTGTAGGAGATAACAAGAATCATAGACTGCCCACATATTCTGCTTCTACTGCCACCACCTCCTCTAGTCATGTTGTTAAAGCAATAAAGTTACAGGGTTCTCCTGTTATGTCCTGCCAAACTGCATTGACTGGGTTCCTGGGAAGGAGAAAAAACTTCACAAAAACAATCCAAAAGTATGCCTGTGGAAAGGCAAGATTTCCAAGATGTCGGCAGTGGACATGCTGTGTATTCTCGGGTAGAAAACTGAGGTTTCAGAGAACTATTGTCATGTGTAGCTCTATGCTGGCATATTCAAAGCTGTAGTTATTTTTCCAGGATGGCTGTGTCGGAATTGTACAAGCAGAAAGCCAGCCTGTACAGTAGCAGAGAGGAGGAAAAGGGATGTGAAGAAGGGTTGCTATCATCTACCACACTTGGGATCACTGCTATGACAATAATAAATTGAAAAGAAAGAAGATAGAAAAGAAAATGAATCTGGATTCAATCCGTCTTATTGTAGGAAGGATCCCAGATTCATATGTGATAGGAGGCTAGTTTAGTGCTTTCAAATAGATCAGGGGTATTGCTACATACTTAGAAATCAATATTTATTTCAAGACTTGATTAAAAACCTAAAAAAAACTTAATTTCATTATTCATTTAAAAATAGAGGGTGAACTTGGAAGGGAAAGGCAGTTTTTCAGGCAGCTATTACAGACTCTTGTCAGTTAAATATATTTTAGTTGTTGTTCAATTCACACATAGTTTGGTGTATCATTCACACTGAACAGCTATTTACTGAGGCTATATTTTAACAACAGATGTAAGTGATATTTACTTAAATTCCTTGAAGTAATTACCACAAAGTAACTACTAAACCATTGATTTCTAGGGAGTTCTTTCAATTTCCTTTCAACAAAACCGTTAAGTCCAAGCCAATTTTAACCCTTTGCCTGCTCCAATAAGCTCTAGCAAGCGTAGATTAAAGCGCTAGATAAGTACCGATTTTTGGATCACTGTTATCCATGGAGTTTGCAATTATTTCTGATGGATTCGTAAGGAAAGTTTCAGTTTTAACCATTTATCTGCCTTAATCAATTATCGCAGCACTCCAATTGTGCTTAGTTTCCATGTATCTGAAATCAATAATATAAGTTTTTACTCCTGGAAGTTTTACCATACTGTATCCTACTGTACTTATTAACTTTTAAAAATTGATTAGTGTTAATTACAGATGTAACTTTTCATTCCTGTAATAATTTCTTTCAACATGAGTTTGTATTGCCTCTCTTTCAATCCTGCACATTCTCTTACCGGCTATATTAAAGACTTCTGAGTAAACAGTGCTTTTAACCCTTCGCTCACCCTACTTTTTAAGGGCTGTGCTTTCTATAGATTTTAAGAGAACGTATCATTATTTATCTGATTTTACCACCATATGGCAGAAAATGAGCAACATTATTCACTGCCACAGACAGTGAAGGGGAATGTGGAGGTAAAAAGGTTGATATTTGGAAAGTTTCATTCTAGATTGAGATAACTCTTCGTACTCTTCAAGCATTAGAATAAGTTGTGGGATGGATGTAATCAGATTAGACAGAAGAAGAGTATGTCATCTGCATTTGCAGATAGCTTGACATTGTGGGCTTCTGAAGATAAGCCTGTTATGAGTGGATCCTTTCTGACTAAATTTAGGAAAGGTTCAAGAGCTAAGATGAATAAAATCGGGGATAGGGGGCATCCCTGTCTTGTACCGTTGCTGATACTGAAGGCTTCCTACAGGGTTCCACTGACTGCTATTTTTGCTGATGGATTGGTATACATACTTTGAATATCTCTACAAATATTGGGACCCAAACCTAGGTGAGAGAGAGTGTTTCAAATAGATGAGTCCAATGAACCCTGTCAAAAGCCTTCTCTGCATCTGTTGATAGTAATATTGCAGGGATGTGAGATCTATTTGCTAAATGAATCAGAGATGTAACTAGTGCCGTGTTGTGTCTGGCTTCCTGACTTTGGACAAATCTCCCTTGGTCTGGGTGTATTATATTGGGGAGTAGGGGTTTCAATCTGTTGGGTAGAATTTTTGAGAATATTTTAATATTGTCATTGATGAAAGAGACTGGATGGTAGCTGCCACATTGTATTGGGTCTTTGTCTGGTTTTGGTACTACTGAGATATAGGCTGTTAAGGCTTATTGTCGAAATAATTCTCCTGTCAAGATGGAATTAAAGGAATTGCTTAAATGTGGGATAAGAGTAGATTGGAGACTTGTGCACGACAAACATTAGATGTAGGATGAATTTTTTTTTTCTTCATTCGTCGACTCCGCAATTGGTATCTGACCTGTTCGACTCAGACGAAAGTCGGCGACAGTCCGAATTATTCGACGTCTCTGACAAAAGTTGTTCTTCCTACACTGATAACTGTATGTGTTTCAAAATTGAGAAAAATTCAGAGTACCTAGTTTTATCACTCTGTTTCATGAATACCTTCCACTGAAGTGTTTGCATTACTTCACAAAGCATTCCAATTGCTCTAACTCCCCTGGCATAGTGGTTGCCTTTTAGTCACTTTCAGCAGAATGTGGGCCCATTGTTTCAGTTTGAACAAGGATTTCCGAAGCTCCACTGTCTTTGAGGTGCAGTCCAATACATGAAAACACTACTTTCTGGAGATGAAACTCTCCAATGCCAAAAATATATTGGAAAATGTTTTTGGATGAAGAAGCTGAATTTCTTTAGCTATGTGATATACTCATTCATCACAGCACAAAGAACCCTCTTGAAGATTCAACTGGCACAGAATATCTTGGAAGTTATACACTGATGTATAAATAGAATCATACTGAGTTGCAGGATAGGGCAGGATTGGGGTAAATCCTGTAATTGTCCTGTGAGATGAATGCTTAGACAATGCACTCATTAAAGCATTTCTGGGTGGAATCTCCATATCTTCAGGGAAATTTAGTTCAGTTACATTTGATTCTTTGAGAAAGAGTGAAAAACCATACAAGATCCAAATCTTGTCCTGCATTTTTTATTTCATTTGCTGTATTTATGTCGCTGCTTGGAATAAAGATACTGAAAGTGCACCTTTTTTTGGCTTTTTATAGTACAGTAGTTTTTGAGTGTCTATTTCTTTATTGAGACTTTGTGATGTAAAATCAATACCAAATGTTCCTGAGTACTTTTCTGGACCATCAGTTTCTTCCAATAAAACACACAGATGTTTATCATGAACCTGTCGATCTTGGAACAAAACCAGTAGTATGTCATGCGTACCATGCATGCCTGACATTGTAGCTTCTTCTCTATCAAAATTTTCTAAAGCACCAAGGACAAGGATGTCACGTTTTGTTGCAGGTGATATTGGGACTCTGTGTCCTTCAGCTCTGATGACAGATCTGTTTGCTAGCATCTGGTCTTGACAGAGAACATCATCATAACTGCAACATAGTCCTTGACAGTTGAACATGGTATTGAGGATCTTTGATCTATTTAAATTGTGTATTGCTTGTGAACAGGTGATATGCATTGGTGTTTTTTAAGTCATTGTGAATAGGGAAATAAGCAATCTGAAACACACATCTGCATTAAGTACCTGCTGATTTACAGAATGAAGGTGCTTATTCTTGTAGGAACCTTTCCCACTGCTCTGGCCATGACTGTTCATACTCCATTTCAGATTTTTGTGATCACCTTTATCACCAAACTTCCCACTTAGTTTAAAGTCATAACTGTTTGCTTCTTCATGAAGTATAGTAGCACAGTTTCTAAGTACATCAGTAGATCATACTTTAGCCACAGCCGAACCAAAGTCAATTTTGGATGCATAAACAAGCTGGAATAATTCCTTTTCCCTTGGGAACGAGAAACATACACTGTCACCATACACCTCAATGATCATTGATTTCATTTTTCTATTTCATGTTGTATGGGTTGGATTTTGCTTCATAAATTCATCGTGAAGATCAGATAGTACATAACAATTTGTCCTCAAATTCACACCCTCTACAACATTTTTTAGGTCGGCGTGACCTTTGTTTTGATCGAGAATTCTTTCAGTCGAGTTAGAGGTTTTGCATTTGTTAGTATACGGTTTCATACAATTACTATGATACATAATATCTGAGGCGAACACACTTGATATGTTACTTAAAGTGCAAGTTCTTTCAAAAATTTAATTTTTAGGAAACTTTGTTGCATCGAGAAATTCCTGTGCTGTAGGTTCGCAGATGCCGAAAAGTTATGCATCTCTCTTACGTTTGGACTGGTTGCAGATAACACATACTGTTGACTGTGGTGTTGTTCAATTTAATCTGGGAATGTTTTCTTTCTTGTGACTTTTTGGTGTCTTTTGATGTACCTTGTGATGACTCTTGGTCTAAAGTTTTGGTGGTTCTCTTTAATCTTAGAATGTAAGATCTATAACGTGTCATGTTGTAGAAAATAATAGTCTCTGTTTCTAAAAATAACATAATTTAACAGAGCACTATCTTCTCACTTGCTGTCAGCCAGGGTCTATCCCATATAGCTTTTCTCACTCCAGTGATTTGCACAAAACACAAACAAAGAGTATTTTCTCTTCTTGTTTGGGGGAGACCATTGCAATTCCACAGTGTGCATTTTTATGTTATTCCATTACAACTAAAAAAATTACCTGTAATTGAAGGTTCTGTACTGTCAGTCATTAACTATATACTCTAATGGATTTGTATGTAATTCACACTTCTTTCACTTTTAGCAAATTTCTAATGATTTTATTGAACTCAGCATACGTGAAAACATATAAAATGATATGCACCAACCTTATAGTAAATGTCAATAATTTTTCAAAAAATTTGGGGGAAAATCAAGGTGGTGGCAATTTTTTAAAAATGACCACTAGTCAGAACATGTGACACTATACATAATACAACGCGTCAAAACAAACAAAAATAAATATAATGTGTGTGTGTAAATTTATCGGTCACTGTTTCTATCTTGGACCAGTATTCCCTTTTGCCATATTAAATCCCTACGGTTGCTGCCCCTTATTTATTTTAGTCTGATAAAATGTTACTCTAATTAAAAGGTATTATCACCTACTGTGATGTTCATTCATTTTACATATATGTGTGTGTGTGTGTGTTTGTGTATGTGTGTGCTATAGTGCTTTTCTTAGGAATAAGGCAAAGATACTGTTAGTAGATTGTTAATTCAAAAGTTATTTAGGCAAGCTATTAGCAACAGCAGCAATAACAACAGAAAGGGATTTTTTTTATAATACTCTCTGTAGGAGAATAATGCTCTTTGTTGGAGAGTCATAGACTTTGGGTCCCCATAGTATGAGACAGAAACAACGCCACCTGGTGATAAGAGAAAACTGCAGTTTTGTTAATAAAAAAAAAGCTTGAGCTCTGATCTCCCAGCAGTAGGAGCATTCTTGTTTCATTTATCAGGAAAATAATTACAATTTATATTTAATGTTCATGGTTACTGCAATAATATATAGATATCAGAAATGATAACGTTCGTATATTCAGTAAACTGCTCTCAAATGAGGCATGCCAAATGTGAGAACTCAGATCCTCACTTCCTCCAAGCTCATACTTGGGTGAGACCATATATGCATCAGCTAAGCCAGAGGTAGTCAACATATGGGAAATGTAGCTTCCTACTCCCTCTTACAGCTGTAGGTCCAAAGATTGACTACCAGTGAACTAAGCCAAAGAGTTGCCCTTTAGGAGTTAGCTTGAAGGTTTGAAACACAAAAGAGAGATTTAGGACAAGTAGAAGGAAAGTGGCAGTTAGTAAGAAAGTGAGAATTAAATCATGTTATTTACCGACAAATGTGGAAAGTAACTGAATGTACAAAGCGATGAAAATTGGAACAATATTCGAACATTTTGACTTTATGATCTTCTGGATTTGGTTTTAAATCAAATACCAGTGAATCCTTGTGAGTCACTTCATAATGCTAAACAATACACAAAACCCATTATCTTGCATGATACTATAGCTTTATCTAACCCTTTAATTTTGGAATTTTCTGGATACATTTCTAGCAGCCAAGGGGTTAAAAAATGTATTTCTGAGATATACCAAATAAACGAAATTCACTTGTATTTTTTATTTTTAGAACAATATGCATTGTCTTTAACTGGAGACAGGAAGTATTTTTCCCTAATGAGATATAATTGACAAATCGTTTCACTGTGGCTCTTGCTTGCCATACAGTGGATCAATATAACTATAAATAGAGAGTCCACTGCCCAGGTTTTCATGATGGATATCTTTTTTTGCCTAATTGGCAAGGTTTGCTATGTTAATCAAAGTGGAAGTTTAATGCCTTTAATGCTAAAAACATGCCCAACACATTTTGAAACAAAACATTGGTTTAACTACAGAAGTAACTGGAAAATGTGGCTTAAAAATGTATACTGTATGAATTGTTTTTGTTATAGCGCTTTTCCTGGTAAATAAAACAAGGATACTTCCAATGTTAGAAGATGTGTAATTCAAAATTGTTGCAGCTTATATTTATATTTGTTTATTTTAATCAATCTGTTAGCAACAGCACCATCTGCTGTTAAAATAACTTTTTTTAAATGAACTCTATATGGCAGCATGATTAATAAAAGTCAACTCTCTATAGCAAGTGATAGGTATTATAGAAAATTGCAATTTAATTTAAGAAAATGTTTGAGGTGTAATATTTGAAGGCAATTCTCCCAGAAGTGGGATTAACCATGTTTTATTGAAAGGAAAAGAATTGAAAAATATATATATTTTTTTCATAAAAATATTGCTTCTTTATTTATTTAGAAAAAAATTTGAAAGAGCAGGAATATGTAGGAAGTATGTAACATAAGAATAATGTTCTTTTGTAAATTAACTTTGCATTATTTGCAAATTATAGAGTACATCAGAAAAAAGGGTCTTTTCCCATCAAGGTCTTGGTTAGGCTATTAGTTGTATGGCATAAGTGAAACACTTTGATAAACATTCTACAATACCTGCATCTATAGCTAGAATGAATAATTAAAGTGTTAAAAATGGAAACCTTTCTGAAGCATCACAATGCTTTTTTATGCCATTACAATTGCAGCTACATCATTAACCTCTAAAATGTAAAAAGAGGAACCATATATCTGTCTGCACATTTTCGTGGTTCTAATATTTAATTCAAGGATAAATGAAATACAAATATTTTTTCACTAACCTCCTCTGTTGAGGTAAATATATACACCTGTCACAATGAGTTTATCTATTGTAAAAACAATTGTTGGTGTAGGCAGTTCATTTAAATCAATAATTAATGGGAGGAAATTGGATGGTAGATGTTTACAGGTCAAGGTCATGTCTTACATAAAATGAGACCTTAGAGATATGTTTTGTACACTATCACCTTCATACCTCTGTACCGATTTTTTCATTTGCTAAATAGGAGAAGATCTTCTAATAGATTTTATATCTGAGGTTTCCTCTCCATTTATATTACAAGACTGACTCTTCACTGATGTAAGCCCTAAGGATCATATTCAGGAAGAGAGAGGTCTCTAACATATTGTTTTGCAATGAATTGGAAACCGCTTTTTCAATCAATGAGATAACCCCTTGAATGTCAGAGTGGTATGCAATGCTCTGGCACTCAAAGGGTTAAAAGCACCATTACAGTAATTGAGAATATGAATTTGTCATCTAAAGTTCATTTGTTTTGCTCCCCTTTTAGACTTCCCTGATGAGGAGAAAAGCATATTTGGGCTGTGTATACTGGATTAGGGTAGGAGGAGAGCATTGTTTATTATCCACATTGGAAGAAGTGTTTCTTTAATTGAAGCCAAAATCAATAGCAGCTTCATCCTTCCCTCCTTCCACTTTTTTCTTGTACCTGTTAAAGGAACACAAACTAAAATAATTTAAGTAGGCTAGCATTTGTAAAAATTGAATATTCATAAGACACATACCTAAAACATCATATTTATCTTGATTTTGAACATGAGCAAAATGTCATGTTAAAAGAGCATGTATTTAAAGTTGCTTGCACTATTTATATTGAGAAGTAAGAGCAAATCAGTTAATTGATTGTGATTAGTGCTTACTGCTCTTGAGTTCACAAAGGTTGTTATCTCAGCCTATTTAAATATAATCCTGGTCAATGAAATTAGAGCTATGGAAAAGGCAATAATGTCTGCTCCCTTAGAGAAAAGGTAAGACCAGATTTTAGATCTCAAAATATGTATGTATGTATGTATGTATGTATGTATCTTTATTTATATGGCGCCACACAGTGTACGCAGCGCCTTACAATAGACATATGTTACAATAAATAAGAGGGGATGAAATAAGTGCGACATTCATAGAAACAATGGGAGAGTGGTCCCTGCCCCAAGGAGCTTACAGTCTGAATGGGTAAAAGGAGACATACAATGGGGTAAGAGGGTGTTAAGTGCTGAGATTACAAGTGCTGAGTTTGGCCAAAGGCAGTGCATGGTCCTAGTGCTCCAGAAGATAAGACTTCAGGGTAGACTTAAAGACAGAGGGGGATTTCTCTAGATGTAAGGAGAGGGGTATGGAGTTCCATAGGTATGGAGCAGAAAGCGAGAAAGGTTTGAGACGGGAGAGGGCAGAGGATGTGGATGGTGCAACAAGAAGTGCATTGTGTGCTGAGCGAAGGAAGCGGCCAGGAACATAATAGGAGATGAGGGAAGAGATGTAAAGAGGGGTAGCAGTGTGGAGAGCATTAAAGGTGAGAAGAAGGACTTTGTAATTGATATTATATAAAGAGAATTGTTTCAGATGCTGTCATGATATACAAATTAATTAAGTGTCTAGAACCCCAGTTTATTTTAGGTGTCGCGTTCCTCTAATTCTTTGTCACAGCTTGGTCAGATTAGTCAATGCCTGCTATGATAAAGATAAGGTTACCTGATGACTAGGTGCTCTAGATGTAGTCAAGGGGGTGGCTCCTCTATGCATATGTTATGGCAGTGGCTGACTTCGGTCCAGGGTCTTTCATACGATCTCAGGTATACTGAAATCATTTATTTGAGATAGTCAATCCCTTTTTTAACAGTGATGATTTTTCAAAATTTGTTGGAGAAACATGAGATGGAAATTTATTTTCTTGTTTTGCATTTGTCTATGACAAACAACAGTCTGTGAAGATTTAAAACTGAATCTTATACTTGTAAGAGGACTGATGGTTAAGGATGACAAACATTCTGAGAGTTGGGTATTCAAATAGAACAAGATGTTCCAGAAGACTTAAAATAGGTGTTTCATACAATCGGATAGCATAAAAAGCAATACCCCATATCAATGCATGTTCCATACACTGCTCTGATAAACTTTTAATTCTGTAATTTATAGTTTTGTGTTTACATTGTTGAATGGCTAATGTATTTTTTCATGTCACTAATAAAAATATTGTTCAACATTTATTTATTTTGCACTTAAGATGGTCTGTTTTGGCAATAAGAAAAAAAAAGCACTAATATACTATATCAGTTTAGTTGAGACAGGAAGGGACATTTCCTTCATAGCTAAAATGAGTATGGTTGTTACTGCTTACTGCCAGTTTGCCTACCAAGGGAAACACAGTTTGGAAAAGATATATATACTACCTCTATAATTATCAGCATGGATAATATTTATGTAGTTGAGATAGTCAATCCCCTTTTTTCGCAGTGATGGTTTTTCAAAAGTTGCTTGGAGAAGCAAAGGGGAATGATTTCCTTGTTTGACATTTGTCTATAACAGGCAACAGTTTGTGAATAACACTGAAAATTATATTTGTAAGAGCATTGCTGGTTAAAGAGGAGTGAAACATTCAATTGGAACAGGATATTCCAGAACACCTGACATATTTTGTTTGATGTTCTAAGCAATCAGCTAGCAGGAAAAGCAACAATGTGATGTAAAAAAAAAAACAATATTTCTTACCTGTGAACATCATTTAAACAGTTTCTTGTTTGGCTAGTTGTCCTGATTACCACGTATTTCTATATCAATAGAAAACCTCATAAACAGATTTATAGCTGTGCTGAGCACCCAGAACAGGCAACAATCACAACAAAATACATCATAAGAAAATATTTCAAATGACCAATAATTCAAAGATTTTCTTAGCTTTGTGAAGGAAAATCAGGATTTAACTTCTTTAGCAAATCAGTATAACACATACAGAAAATCTTAAAACTTCACATGTAATAACCCTGCCGCTTTTGAGTTCTGTCCACCAGTCCCCTGACAGGATATTCATAAAACAGTTGATATCTTAAAGCAGCATCCTCTTCCTTTGGTATCCAATATGTCAACTTGAGTACAAACGTGTTTCAACTTGGTTTGTAATCTAAATAACAGTTAAACATTCAATTGCATATGAAGTTGAGAAGTCAACCTGCTGAGACAATAGAAACACATGATAGGGAGGGTATCACATGGGAGGGATAACATTCGCCTCCTTGTCTTTAATAAAATCCTGACTTTCCTTCACAAAATTAGGAAAATCTGTACATTTGATTGAAAAACAGGACTTCATATTATGCTAGTTTAAAGCTGATTTATAACATTAGAAGATACATGAGAAATTGGTTTAAAGTAAAATTATTTAAAAGTGGAATATCTGGGCCAATCAGCTTCCTTAAGGATGTCCTCAAGACGACCCGACAATAAATGTGACCTGGAAGCCATGGCATCTCTCTAGGAATGGACTCCAAAATAAGACACATCCACCCCCACTAACTGCATGATCCAATGAATTCCTTGAGCTAAAATAGCAGGCGAAACTGGAAGATGGGATTTCCTATAAGAAATTAATAGTAGAATTTGGTTAATAGATCTGAGATTAGAAGTGGCTAATGGCACAATGCAAAGTTGGAAAAGTCTGCATATTAAAGGCCCATAGGCAAACCATCCACTTTATCATTGTTACCAGAAATAGAATATCTATAACAATTACTAGTTCTGTAAGCTTTTCTTAGTTTAAAACAAATAGAAAGAAAATTAATAATACTGACTAGACTGGCAGATGTTGGATCCAAATCCCGTTCCAGGCACCACTGTGACCAGATAAACCTATACATTCTGTAACATGCCTAATACTTGGGGCCCAGGACTCTGAGATATGAGATTTGGCAGAGTTCTGAAAGTACCTTGATACTCCATGGACCCGTGAAATCAGCCAAGCCATAATTGTACAAAAAGAAAAGAAAATAGAAAAAGGCACTCCTTTGTGAAATATCTTTGGTGTAATTGGAATAATCACACCACTGCCACCAGTGAAGATCTACTCACAAAATGGATGGGCAGAAATGCACTTGCATGCAGACCAGCTATGTGGACTCAGAGATTTATAAAGCTGTCCCCTTAACAGCTATCTTGTCTCTTCTGTAAGGTGGTCCCTCTCCCAAAGACTCCACTCTGAAAGCCGAATATATGGAACAGAAACAGACAAAAAGGAGGTGCCAATAGTGCCTTATCACACTAGTATAATAAAAGAATATAGTATTTGGGAAAGGACCTCTCAAACCCAGTCTGTTTTTGAAAAAATATTTTTACTATAAAACAATTAAAACATTTTTTAAATTGATATGTCTGCCTTTTAGAATACTATGTTAATATATGATCTGTCTTCGAATGGGCAATTCATAGTGAATATAGATATGTAGCTCTCCATGACTGACCTATTATAGGGTTAACTATGAGTGATCTTTACAGGCACCCGTATAGAGAGCTATGTGTTATCTTGTTTCCATTTGAATTGTCAATTAGATCCAGAACGACTATTAAAGAGATAGTAACACTTCATATATAGTAACATTTATATTGTAAGGTTTATCCTCCTGAGTAAAACAAGGGTACTACTACTGCTGGGAGGTGTTTTATGCAAAAGTTATTAAAGATCAAACTTGAATTTTTTAGGTGCTGTATCACAGTGGCCTGAAATTGTACAATGGCGCGGTTGCTACATCATCCTATGTAAAGTTCTGGTCAGTTAACCATAAAGTTCCATTTTTACCAAATGGTAAACATTCTTTCTTATTTTTTTCAATGGCTAGTAAGTTGTTGCCCCTTTATTAACGTGTTTTTTGCCATTTCGCTATAAAAATGTGCCTTTTTCCAGGAAGTAAAACACAATACAATCAGCTACAGAGCGAGACATGCTAGGCTGCTGTGCTGTGTGCAAATAGCAAAATTGAGGAAGGAGATATTCCTAGTGACTGCTATCACTATGAGCAGGCTTAATAACAATAAAAGGAGGACCTGCAAGGGCCATTATGCGTCCATTGAGGCAGTGATCACTACCACCAATATGAAAGGGTCTGGATGCCCTGGTTCCTCAGACCCAGTGCTGGCCAGTCTCCCTACATCATCCCTAGAGACCTTGGGGTAATGTATCTCTCAAGAGGAAGACGTAGGTAGTAGTGTGAGCATTTCAGGTCAGCTGCCTGAACCTGCTGCCAGTGTGTCTTGTAATTCGCAAGAGGGGGGTAGGAAGAGATGATGCCAAATGGACAGAAGGGGACCCTAAGTCACAATTGCATCCCCAAGCAGACCCACTACTTGTACTACTACTAATAAGATGCATCAGCTTGTACATAGCGTTAGGAGTGAAGGAGGAGGTGATCATCATATTACTAGTGAGGATAACGACTCAGGGACTGAAACTGATGTGGTTGGTTTTAGTAGTAGTAACAGTGATGGTGAATCAGCTCATGGGACTAGCGTTATGGGAGTGGTAGGGGAAGTAATGAAAAGCATCCATACTAGAGGTCAAGGGAGCCCACACCATTCCCCTGACCCTGTGAGTCTCCTTCCCCCCATGGCATTGTCCAGCTGGAACATGATCCTGAAGAAGGCTGAATTGTTGGCTAGAAGCAATATTACCACCACCACCACCAGGACCACAGATCTGCTGCCTGTGCCTGCTGCTAGTGCTGCCATTCTGCCTTCTTCTTTCTATTCTCATCACACACTGTCACGGTTTATTATGACTCTCAGACACAAGTTTTAGGTAAAAAAAAATCAATTTTATTGAAATAATAAATGATAACTTAGGATGGCAATAACATACATATATATATATATACAGAATATAGCACAGACAGAAGGCAGACTCTACCGGTCCTGTCAATATACCGGACAGGACAGTCTTTAGGCTCTACCGGCCTTGCCAATACCGGGTAAGGCAACCTGCAGATGGAATAGCATAACGGTTTTACCGGCCTTACCAAATTACCGGGCAAGGCAGCCTCAATAGATACACAATGTAGGCTCTACCGGCCCTGCCAATACCGGGTAAGGCAACCTCAGATGGAATGTGGCAAAAGGTTCTACCGGCCTTACCAATACCGGGCAGGGCAGCCCAGAGATAATAGCAGCAGTCAGATGGAACTGGCAAATTAGCAGAATCGTTAAGCAGCAAGGCTTTGGAGCAAACCAGCGTCCGCACGCTGGAAACAACACTGAATAGTATAGCCGTTAGGCTTAGCGAGCAAACCAGTGACCGCACACTGGAGTAACAAGATTTGTATAGCTGAAAGGCTTTGGAGCAAACCAGTGACCGCACACTGGTGTAACAAGTGAGTTTGTATAGCCGCAAGGCTAGGAGCAAACCAGCGTCCGCACGCTGGGACCAACACAGATTTGTATAGCTGATAGGCTTTGGAGCAAACCAGTGACCGCACACTGGTGTAACAAGCGAGTTTGTATAGCCGCAAGGCTTAGGAGCAAACCAGCGTCCGCACGCTGGGACCAACACAGATTTGTATAGCTGAAAGGCTTTGGAGCAAACCAGTGACCGCACACTGGTGTAACAAGTGAGTTTGTATAGCCGCAAGGCTTAGGAGCAAACCAGCGTCCGCACGCTGGGACCAACACAGAATTGTATAGCTGATAGGCTTTGGAGCAAACCAGTGACCGCACACTGGTGTAACAAGCGAGTTTGTATAGCCGCAAGGCTTAGGAGCAAACCAGCGTCCGCACGCTGGGACCAACACAGATTTGTATAGCTGATAGGCTTTGGAGCAAACCAGTGACCGCACACTGGTGTAACAAGCGAGTTTGTATAGCCGCAAGGCTTGGGAGCAAACCAGCGTCCGCACGCTGGGACCAACACGGAATTGTAGCAATGTCACCAACGCGACCAGGCAGAAGGTCGCCAGGATACTGAAGACAGGTGATGAGATGACAGGAACCAGCAACGATCAGTCAGGTCAGAAAACAGCAGAGAAGTTCAGCAGGAACTGCAACACCAGAGACTAGGCCGGAACCAGGACTGGAAGTACTTCAGCATGCAGGAAACACTGGAACAGTAGAGATCAGGAACTCAGGAACACTGGAACAGAGGCCCAGCTATCACTAGCATAGTGATAGCAAGAAGGTCAGAAACAACACGAAAGGGCACTCAAAGGGTGCCCAATCCAGGTTTAAATAGTCAATAAGAGGCGGGCTATCTGCAGACAGCCAATAGAAGCCCCCTACTGGTGACAGACAAGTAACTGCAGCAAATCACGGGCACCGTGATAGTACCCCCCTTTCAAAGACCCCCTCTCCTAGAATAGGGTTTAGGTTTCTGCGGGTAATTGGCATGAAAGGCCCTAGTTAACCTAGGTGCATGAAGGTCCGTACTATCCACCCATGATCGATCCTCAGGACCATACCCTTTCCAATGTACCAGGTACTGTACCCTTCCTCTAAGCCTACGGGAATCAATAATGCTCTGAACCTCGTACTCCTCCTGGCCCTCGACCTCAACAGGTCCTGGCACCACAGGTGTGGTAGTATAGCGATTGCAAACCAGAGGCTTAAGAAGGGACACATGGAACACATTATGGATACGCATGGATGCAGGTAGGTCTAGTGCATAGGAGACAGGGTTAATTTTGCGAATAACTCTGTATGGACCAATAAACCGAGGAGCCAACTTATTAGACGGAACCTGCAGCTTGAGATTTCTGGAGGAAAGCCATACTCTATCCCCAACCTGAAAGGAAACCGCTGGAAGCCTTCTGCGATTAGCATGGCGCTGATGACGCTGAAATGACTGACCAAGTGCCCTCTGAACTTGTGCCCATGTGGAACGGAGTTGCTCGATATGCTGATCCAGAGCTGGAATCTGTTGCGTCCGAAATGAGTCTGGAAGCAAACAGGGCTGGAACCCATAATTAATCAGAAACGGAGAGCTCCCAGATGAAGAATTGACTGCACAGTTCCTGGCGAACTCTGCCCAAGGCAACAAGTCGGACCAATTATCATGATGGTCAGTAACGAAACAACGGAGAAATTGTTCCAAGCCCTGATTAGCTCGTTCAGCGGCTCCATTGGTCTGGGGATGGTAGGCAGAGGAGAAGGACAGCTGTATGCCCATCTGTTGGCAAAATGCCCTCCAAAATCTAGACACAAACTGGCTCCCCCTGTCAGACACCAGTACCCTAGGCACTCCATGCAACCGGAATACTTCTCTGGCGAACACCATTGCCAATTCCTTCGCTGAAGGAAGACAACGGAGGGGCACGAAATGAGCCATTTTAGAAAACCTGTCCACCACCATGAATATAAAGGAGTACCCCTTCGACATAGGCAACTCTCCCATAAAATCAATGGAAACATGAGACCAGGGGCGTTCGCCATTAGGCACCGGTTGAAGCAAGCCCACAGGGAGATGTCTCGGGGTCTTAGCGCGGGCGCAGGTGGCACAGGCATTCGTAAATTCGGCACAATCGTTTCTCATGGAAGGCCACCAAAATAACTGAGAAAGGGACCATAACAATTGGTCTCTACCAATATGTCCCGCAGCCTTAGAGGAATGGTAGGTTTCGAGCAGCCTAGTACGAAATGATTCAGCGACAAAACATTTGCCCACTGGGGTTTCATGGGGAGCGGACCCCTGAGAGGCCAGGATCTCCTCCCCTAGAGGAGAAGTGATACTCGTGCGTATAGTAGCCAGTATTCTATCAGGTTGGATGATAGGAGCTGGTGCTTCCACTCTGTCACTGTCGGCCTCAAATTGTCTTGACAGTGCATCAGCCCTGATATTTTTTGACCCTGGTAAATATGATACAATGAAATTAAATCGAGACAGGAACAGTGCCCACCTGGCCTGACGAGAGGACAATCTCTTGGCCTCCGAGAGATAGGTCAGATTCTTATGATCTGTTAGGATTAAGACAGGATTCTTAGTACCTTCAAGCAAATGACGCCATTCCTTAAGAGCAAGGATAATGGCCAATAATTCTCTGTCACCTATCTCATAGTGGCTTTGAGTGACAGTCAACTTTTTAGAGAAAAACCCACAAGGTCTGAGAGTTCCACCTTTCTCGTGTCGCTGCGAAAGTACTGCCCCGACCCCAATATCTGAGGCATCAACCTCTAACGTAAATGGAAGTAAAGGATTGGGGTGGGATAACACAGGAGCCGCAGCAAATGCCAGCTTCAAATTCTCAAAGGCTTTCTCAGCAGATACCGGCCAACAAGAAGGATTAGCACCCTTGTGCGTAAGATCGGACAGAGGTTTGACAATGGAAGAAAAGTTCTTAATAAACCTCCTATAATAATTAGCGAAACCCAGGAAACGCTGTATGGCTTTAAGACCCTTGGGTTTTGGCCATTGTAGGACAGCTGACAACTTTTCTTTGTCCATGGCAATGCCATCATTGCCAATTATGAACCCCAAGAATGGCACACTGGTTCTATGAAACTCACATTTTTCCATTTTACAAAATAATTTGTTCTCACGGAGTCGTAGCAATACTGCGGATACATCTTTGATGTGCTGTGCCATGTTTTGGGAGTAAATCAGTATATCGTCGAGGTACACCACAACACATGTCTGTAACATATCTCTCAGAACATCATTTATCAGTTCCTGGAAAACTGCGGGTGCATTACACAGCCCAAAAGGCATTACTAGATACTCGTAGTGCCCAGCTCGAGTATTAAAGGCAGTTTTCCACTCATCACCTGCTCGAATGCGAACCAGATTGTAAGCGGCCCGTAGGTCCAACTTGGTAAATATCGAAGCGCCCTTAAGCCTGTCAAAAAGCTCGGTGATGAGTGGTATTGGGTATGCGTTTTTTGCCATTAGTTTATTCAAGCCCCGGTAGTCAATGCATGGTCTTAATTCGCCATTTTTCTTTTTTACAAAAAAGAACCCAGCCCCAGCTGGAGAGGTAGATTTACGTATGATCCCTCTAGCAAGGGCATCAGAAATGTAATCCTCCATAGCCTTATTTTCATCACAAGATAATGGATAAGTGCGTCCTTTCGGAGGTACTGCACCAGGCTGCAATTCAATGCAACAATCATAAGGTCTATGCTGGGGTAGCATACTAGCCTCTCCTTTGCTAAAAACATCGCCAAACTGTTGGTACACATCCGGCATAGCAGAGGAGGTGCACATGACCTTAATAGGCTGGATGACGCACTTGTCCATACAAAACTGGGACCAAGCAGCAATTTCACACTTTTTCCAATCGAATTGTGGGTTATGTAACTGTAACCACGGAAATCCCAATATCACCGCATGGTGCGGGGAATTAATCAGTTGAAACTGCTGCTCTTCTCTGTGAAGTGCCCCAATAGTCATAGACAATGGCATAGTTTCAAATATAACCTGAGGCGGTTCTAAGGGTCTACCATCAATCGCTTCAATAGTCAAGGGGTTTTCTCTTTCAATGCGTGGAACTCCGTGCAATTCAGCAAAGGTATTATCCATAAAATACCCTGCTGCACCGGAGTCAACCAAGGCCAAAACCTCCACAGAGCGTTGTGCCCAAGACAATACCACCTGTATGGTGGGTTTCATTATGCCCGACACTGGGGACGATTGTACACCACCTAGGGCCTGTCCCCCAAGATACCCTAGGTGTGTGCGTTTCCCGGACGTACCGGACAGGAATTTAGCAAGTGCCCTTTTTTACCGCAGTATAAACATAACCCTTGTTTTTTGCGATATAGTCTCTCTGCCTTGGATAGTCTAGTGAAGCCTATTTCCATAGGTTCACTTGTTTCCCGTACTGGTTCACTAGACTTCAATGCCAAGGGAGGGATGGGTGGGCAAAACATGCTACTAGGCTCATTATTTTTTGAGCGTAACTTACGATCTCTGGCAATTGATCTCTCACGTATTCTGGAGTCAATTATCATAACATACTCAATGTAATCATCTAGATCAATAGGTAGATCTTTAGCAGCGATTTCGTCTTTAATGTGGTCATTCAGGCCTTGAGAGAAGGCTGCCAATAATGCCTCGTTATTCCAACCTACCTCTGCTGCCAATGTGCGGAATTCGATGGCATAGTCGCCCACTGTACGCCTGCCCTGTTGTATCTCCATAAGGCGTTTGGCAGCAGAGGTGGTTCTACCAGGAGGCTCAAACACTCTTCGAAAGGAACGCACAAATTCACTAAAGTTCTTAGTACAAGGTTTAGCATTCTCCCACAAGGGGTTAGCCCAAGCCAATGCTCTGCCAGTGAGCAGTGATATCGTGAACCCCACTTTACTACGATCATTGGGAAATGCGTGTGCCGTCAATTCCATAAAGATTTCGAGTTGATTGATGAACCCTCTGCAGAGACTAGGGTCACCATCATATCTTAGCGGCAAGGGTGCAGAAGCCGTTAACCCTTTAACAGTACCCCCTAGGGGTCTGGTATCACTTTCCGGTGTCTGACTTGGCGAGACCACCGGGCTAGAGCTAGATTGGTCAGCAGGTACCGTGCGTTCAAGGATCGTTTGAATTGCAACTGCCAACTGATCCAAACGTTGCTCGAGCACATCCATCCTCCAATGGATATTCTGTGCGTTACCTTCACCCTTGCTGTCTGAGGTCATGGCCCTTTCGTACTGTCACGGTTTATTATGACTCTCAGACACAAGTTTTAGGTAAAAAAAAATCAATTTTATTGAAATAATAAATGATAACTTAGGATGGCAATAACATACATATATATATATATACAGAATATAGCACAGACAGAAGGCAGACTCTACCGGTCCTGTCAATATACCGGACAGGACAGTCTTTAGGCTCTACCGGCCTTGCCAATACCGGGTAAGGCAACCTGCAGATGGAATAGCATAACGGTTTTACCGGCCTTACCAAATTACCGGGCAAGGCAGCCTCAATAGATACACAATGTAGGCTCTACCGGCCCTGCCAATACCGGGTAAGGCAACCTCAGATGGAATGTGGCAAAAGGTTCTACCGGCCTTACCAATACCGGGCAGGGCAGCCCAGAGATAATAGCAGCAGTCAGATGGAACTGGCAAATTAGCAGAATCGTTAAGCAGCAAGGCTTTGGAGCAAACCAGCGTCCGCACGCTGGAAACAACACTGAATAGTATAGCCGTTAGGCTTAGCGAGCAAACCAGTGACCGCACACTGGAGTAACAAGATTTGTATAGCTGAAAGGCTTTGGAGCAAACCAGTGACCGCACACTGGTGTAACAAGTGAGTTTGTATAGCCGCAAGGCTAGGAGCAAACCAGCGTCCGCACGCTGGGACCAACACAGATTTGTATAGCTGATAGGCTTTGGAGCAAACCAGTGACCGCACACTGGTGTAACAAGCGAGTTTGTATAGCCGCAAGGCTTAGGAGCAAACCAGCGTCCGCACGCTGGGACCAACACAGATTTGTATAGCTGAAAGGCTTTGGAGCAAACCAGTGACCGCACACTGGTGTAACAAGTGAGTTTGTATAGCCGCAAGGCTTAGGAGCAAACCAGCGTCCGCACGCTGGGACCAACACAGAATTGTATAGCTGATAGGCTTTGGAGCAAACCAGTGACCGCACACTGGTGTAACAAGCGAGTTTGTATAGCCGCAAGGCTTAGGAGCAAACCAGCGTCCGCATGCTGGGACCAACACAGATTTGTATAGCTGATAGGCTTTGGAGCAAACCAGTGACCGCACACTGGTGTAACAAGCGAGTTTGTATAGCCGCAAGGCTTGGGAGCAAACCAGCGTCCGCACGCTGGGACCAACACGGAATTGTAGCAATGTCACCAACGCGACCAGGCAGAAGGTCGCCAGGATACTGAAGACAGGTGATGAGATGACAGGAACCAGCAACGATCAGTCAGGTCAGAAAACAGCAGAGAAGTTCAGCAGGAACTGCAACACCAGAGACTAGGCCGGAACCAGGACTGGAAGTACTTCAGCATGCAGGAAACACTGGAACAGTAGAGATCAGGAACTCAGGAACACTGGAACAGAGGCCCAGCTATCACTAGCATAGTGATAGCAAGAAGGTCAGAAACAACACGAAAGGGCACTCAAAGGGTGCCCAATCCAGGTTTAAATAGTCAATAAGAGGCGGGCTATCTGCAGACAGCCAATAGAAGCCCCCTACTGGTGACAGACAAGTAACTGCAGCAAATCACGGGCACCGTGATACACCCATAACTTTTTTGGAGGATGGGCAGGTAGAGAAGCATTATTGGACAACTTTTCTACACATATACCTGAAGTTTGTGAGGGCTAGTTATGGTGCTGCTGCCTCATGCGCATCACTGTTGCTAGTCATGGTAAGTGGAACCTTCATCATCCATCACCCATGTTACTGCTGTTGTTGATCAAATTCCCTTTGAGCTTTAATCATCCTGTTTTTTAAACAACTCAGCAGCAGCAGCCACAAATTACACAATTACGTCAGGGCATTTGACAATGGCCAGTGGCCACTGGCCAACACAACATGACCTGCTGGCACTAGGCCAGTAAGGGCATTTTTTCCCTCAGGGCTTGTTTTTTTTAAAAAAAAAACAGAGGCCTACTTAGGTCAGGTGGTTCCTGTCTCTGTCTCATTTTTTACCAATTTTATTTTTAATTGTATTTATTTTTTTATTAACTGTCCCCCCAATACCATTAAACAACCCCCCCAAAACAAATCCCCTGTTTAACTGATTCTTTCCCTAGACTCCACCCACCAACACAGGCACCCTCCTCAGACCCCTTTTATACCGTCATATGTTTTTTTTATCGTATTTAGTTTTTATATTTTTATTATCTGTCCTCCCCAATCCCAGTAAACATCCCCTGCCCCAAAACATTCCTTATTCAACTGATTCTTTCCCCACACTCCACCAAAACAGGCACCCTTACACCCCGTTTATTCTATGCTTTTGGGAAATAAAAAAACATTTTCTATGTGTTGTACATAAATTCAATGTTCCCATTAATTTCAATGTAATGAGCTAGGATAAAAAAAGAGGAAAAACTGCACTTTTCACAGAAAATTATTTACCAAGCCGGAAGTGCCATTATACACTGATTTTGGTTTGAATAGAACATTTTTGGCCATCCCTGTCATACGTCTGAGTCTTTTTTCTATACTAAGAAAATATTGCCAGAGTCTGTAATAGGATTGGCAGTATAGATCCTTTTTCTTTTCAGTTTTGGATTTCTTTTTCCATCAGATAACTTTCCTCCTTTGAGTATTGGTAAGAAGGAGGAGTCTTTGAATTGGAAGAGAGTAAAATTCTATGTGATGACCTCTGATTGTTTTCAGAATCCATTGATATGAGGTAATCTGAGACCAAAAGAAGAAAAGTGGTGAGTCTACCACCCATCTTTTCCCGATAAGGAAGGGGAAAGGGAATTTGACTTAGTAAAAGTTGTTATATATTTTCCTAGTTTCTTAATAAAGGAATCACCAAAACATAATCCCTCAGCCTCTGGCCTTGCTTCAGAAGAAGGCCATCTCTGTGAGCGTAGGATCAATTTTAAACATGATTGACCTGTGCCTTTCAGTAGAAAGAGATGTGTTTGCATTATCTAAAAAGCAGAAAGCTCTTTGAATCCAACCCCTAAGAATAGAAATGTCAAGGGAATTTATTGACCATGAATTCTTAAAGGGATAGAAACCCCCCAAAAAACTGTAAGCCAAATGATAGGAATAATAAAAACATACTTAACGTCCTCATTCCTATCTCTCAAACCGCCACCTCCCAAACACTAACCCTACACTAGACTTGTGCATGGAAAAAATTTTTGGTAAAATTCGATTTCAGACAAATTTTTTTTTCCCATTTGGAGGATCCAAATTTTGGACCGGACTTGTTCGACTCGGACAAAATTTGACAATAGTCCAAATTATTCAGCCAAATTTAGTAAAAACTTTAAAATATTCAATAAAAAAATTAAAATTAAACTTTTCTTAAGTTGCACCCATTATGTAACACATTATTACTGCCAAAACTGTAAAAATATTTTTTTTGGTTTTTTAAATTTTTTATTTTTTTAATAATAAATGAGAAAGTGTATATATGTATATGGCACATAAAATTAAAGCCCTTTCTGCCCTTTAAAAAATGGTATATATTATGTGTTTGTGCAATAAATGAGAAAGATAGGAATTATGGTTGAACACATACATAGCAAAAATGCCAAAATTGCTTGTGTCCTTAAGTGGTTAATATCTCTGCTCTTTGCATGAACTGTAAAGCACCTGTTTTACCAGATCTATTTTTAGCAGCATGTAGTAACATTGTAATAGTTTCAGATGGGAAAGTGCCATGCAGTCTGTTTTTAGTAGCATGTAGCAACATTGTAATGGTTTCAGGCAGGAAAGAGCAGTCAGAATTTCCGAAATTTACACTGAAATTTTGGACCAGGTCCGCTTCGGTTTCTGATTTTTTTTTGTGGGTGAACCTTGGATTTCAGAAGGTCCGAATTATGTAGAATAGCCTTATTCATCCGAATTCCGAATTTGGCCGAACGCACAGGTCTACCCTACACTATCTCTAGAATGACACTTAAACAATACTAACCCTAACACTATCCTAACACTAAGGATGGGTGAACATTTTCTCCTCAAACAAAAATTGGCAAATAATTGTAGTTCCTGCGTGGCAAATAATTTCCGGCAAAAAACGCAGTTTTTCCACTTTTTTTCCTAGCTCATTTCATTGAAATCAATGGGAACATTTAATTTACACAAAAACACATAGCAAATGTTAGTTTATTTCCCAAAGGCATAGTATAAAAGTGGTATGAGAGTGCCTGTGTTAGTGGAGAAAGAATCAGTTGAACAGGGAATGTTTCTTGGGGGTTTGTTTACTGGAATTCTGGGGCAATAAAAAAATAAATACTAAATACAATTAAACCCCCCATAAGATATAGTATATAAGGGGTTTGAGGAGGGTGCCTGTGTTGGTGGGTGGAGTCAGGGGAAAGAATCAGTTGTATAATCTTAAGATAATTAGAGAAACCAATTCATATCACAAGTCTCAAAATACTATAACTATACTGAAAAAGGAAGTGAAAAAGAGAGAAAAGATAAGAGGGTACAAAAAGTATCCCTAGGGAGAGACTAGTTTGATACTGTTATATCTAAGACCTAAGCGGTATCTTACAAAAGTATCACAAAACACATAACACTAAATACTTTATTAAAACCATATAAAGATTAAAACTTATGAACTTGGTATACTTGTAGATATTCCAGTTCGAAAAGTCACTTATAATTAGAGTGAATCTACTCAGGGTAGATGCGAACTGTGCAACATTTAAAGTCAATCTCTATTAATCCAATTAACTTTTAACAGCTGACCCTTTCGGATCAGTTATGTTACAGTTGTCTTTCCGACATATATAATATTAAATTACTTATGCAATCTCCTACTTCTTTATATCTGTGTTTGTGTCTACAGCCAGCCGTTGCATAAGATTATAGCAAATACATACGTTTTCTCTTCCTCGTATTGGTACTGCACGGGTTAAAATACCTTTTTAAATGCTACAGCTTGCTCTAAATAGCTGCCTCAAAGGTATACTAAACTATCTACCTAAGTCACGTTTCACTCTCTTCGCATGGATTGGACCTTTGAATCCACATCTAAAATGGAGTGAAAGGTAGACTGACCCTACAATGAAATATAAGTAAATCCATATCGCATGGATAGGATAGTTATCCTTATCCAAAACGGAGTGAAAGGCGGACTATAAATATTGCTACACAATGGTATCTCACTTAAGACACAAAACACTCTAGGTAGACCACGTTGCACCCCACACATCTGCCCTATAGTAGCCAAACACATTTCTCTGGTCACGCCAGCTTTGTCAGGGGCATCTATAGTGAATGACCGCTTCATGTTATTTGATATATATAGATAGTATGGGATGTGATGTCACACTTCTCATTTTCAATTTCTACCATGATTGTTTTCAATTGGCTGATTCTAAGCAAATGGGGGATCAGCTACTCTGTTACTATTATCTACGTATATCTTATCAAAGAATAGTTAACTTTTTCTTACTCTACTGATTATTAGACTTGTGCACGGTCAAAATTTTCGATTTAATTCAAATTTGGCCAAAATAATTTTTTTTAAATTTGGATGATCCTAATTTCAGACCGGCCCTATTAGATTCAGTGACATTCTGATCTATTCCAAATGATTCGGCCGAACTTAACATGGGTTAAATTATAGCAGTGTGCCTCCGTGCACGCTGCTATCATTCTTTAACCCCTTCGTGACACAGGACGTACATGTACGTCCTGTGTGGCTGTCACTTAATGACAGAGGACGTACATGTACGTCCCGGAAATCCGGCTCCCCGCGCGGCTGCGCGCCGTTCGGGGACTCCGGATTGTTTTTAAAAAAAAAAAAAAAAAATGTTAGACGGGCGTTAAGTGACGGCGGCCGTCACTAAGGGGTTAAAGACACGGTATGCATATAGAAAAAGATCCATCCCAAAAATGGACATTGTTGTACATTGCCATTCTGTGCATGTCACCACTTCTACAGCATGGGTTGCTGGTTACAATCCAAATTGCACGTGTTCGAACATTGAAAACCCATGCCTGTCACCTTCAATGTAGCACATGGTCGAACATCGACAACCCATGCCTTCAACATTCAAGTTTGCATATGGTCGAACATCGACAACCCATGACTGTCACAGCCTACTCAACATAAGTGATCGAACATTAACAAACTATACATGTCACATTCTGTGTTAGTATATGGTTAAAGGTTTCATTTTCTCGTACCAGCCTCCTACCCTATTGTCCCTCTTTGGTACCCAAATTCCTCTGTCTCGTTTTCCTACCCTGATTTCCCCTCATATCAGATCAGTCTATGTGTATACATTCGTTTTTCATACATTAATTTTCTGCTAAATTGTCAACTCACTTAGTCAAAGAGTTGTCAGTAGGTTATGAAGTTAACTACAAAGTGACCAGAATGTCCCACCAGTCATGGCACCAGCAACACGTGTATATGATCTCTGTATATCCATCTCCCTTCACCACTTTAGGCTGTAATCTTTCAAACACAAACCCCACTTTTCAGTGTTTCATTCTCCTAAGCAATCTTCATCCTGTATTGTCTAAACCCTTAGCCACTTTTACCCTTTGATTGCCAGAGCGGTATCCAACACATTGCTTTTCAATGTGTTGGATAACTCTCTGACACTCAAAGAGTTAAGTAATTTGTTCACATACACCAAGGGCTGGCAAGAGTTCAACCAGTAGGTCGACAACCATGCCCCATACACCACTAATTCAAAATAAATTTCCCCCATCTTTGGTCATTTATTTTCCAGTTAGCTCCATGCTCTGCTTGTGTCTTCCTAGCTATCACTGTAAGCAGTAATGTTATGTACAGTATACACTGGAGTTGTATTTGGTTCACCTGGTAGAGTTCTTACGTAGTAGTAAAGTTCAAAAGAAATGGAATGCGCCGGGCCTTGAGCACTCAGTTGCCTCTCTGACATGATCACAGATTGCCATGCATAGTTTGTTGAACATCACAAACATAACCCACCCTACACAGTTAGTCGAATACAAATGAAGTGAACATCCCCAACCCAAGCATGTCCCTGCCTACCCTGCACAGCTTGTCGAACAACCCATATCTGTCACTTCCGGACCCTGCTTAGTTTGCAACATCACGTTGTATCTTCCTCGAATCGTATTGGATATCTTGAGATGACATCGCCCATTCCGGCTCCCGCTTCGAATAATATTGGCCCAAGTTTCAAACTCTTAGCATTCCCATTGCTGGTTGGCCAGGTGCCTTGCTGGCAATGCAAAAAAAGTTAAAGATGACTCTATGACCTGGAAAAATAAGTGGGGAGTACCACCAAACAAGAACCAGACCCCAACAGACACCATGTTGAAGAAGAGGACTGAGTGCAGACCAACAGCAGCAATGGCCAGAAGGAGAGTTCTACCCTTCAGCATGGAGGAGTATAAGGCACTAGTGGGGGCACTGCAGGGCGGTTTTTCCCAGATCTTTGGCCCATTGGCAGCTTCCACTGCAGTAGTGGATAGGAGAGAAATGTGGGATACTGTGGTGGAAGCTGTCAATGAGGTGGTAGTGTCCCCACACACATCAGACAGGTGCAGGAAGAGGGTTTATGACATGAGAAGGCAGGTGCTGCTGAAAAGGGAGAAGATAGAGGTAGCAAGGTCATCTGGGGCCTCTAGTAGACCTTTTCAATTCCATGATTATGAACAGGTACTGGATATCCTCATTGCAGCATCTGAGGCAGAAGCTACTCATGCTTCAGTTAGTGATGAGGCTGTTTCTGGTCCATCACATGCTGGACCAGCTCCCATCACCCCTGTAGCAGGACCAGTGGAATCCTGAGATGCTGAAGATGACCATGCTCCTGCATCTTCCCCTGCCCCTACAGCACCCTGTCCACATGCCTGCTCCTGTTCCTGCTGATGTATGTGCCCATTTTCCATCAGATGGAGGGAGCGACTCTTCTTCTGGTCTGGTGATTTGCACCAGTTCCGCCAGGAGCAGTGGCAGTGATGTTCCCTCCCTGCACACCTCAGAGTTGGGTACTCCAACGCCAGACATTCCCTCAACTGAGGAGTCAGGGCATAATGGTGTGTTTTCTGGTAAGTAATTGCATTCTGATGCATGTGTTCATGTAATGTTGTTAAGTTATGTTAACCCTTTGAGTGCCAGAGAGGTACACAATTGTATATGTGTCACGGTTCCCCAGAATAACTCAGGAGTCAGTATGGTATAGTTAAAATGCAATTTATTAAAATAAAAAATAAGGTAGCACACAGAGGTAAATAACAGGAAAAAGTAGAGAGTCACAGCCAGCAAGTGCTACTATCAGATATAGTAAACTGCTAAGGTGGATGACTCTACTAGAGTCTAGGTCTAAGCCACTGGTAGTCTCTGCTGGAACCAGGAACAGGAACTGAATAGGAACACGGAGTCTACCAGACTCACGCATGCAGTCAGAATAGTAGTAGCAGATACTTGACTCATGCCTTCAGTCAGTATAAGAGCTAGTCTACCAGAGCCACAGGTACGCACCAGATTGGGTGCCTGCTAGGTACAGGGGACAAACAAGAGAATAGTCAGACAGAGCCACAAGTCAGCACCAGAGAGGGTAGTCAGACAAGTCAGGTCATACACAGTTCAGATAGTCAGCCAGAGCCACAGGTCTGCACCAGATTGGATGGTCTGACAAGCCAGGTCATACAAAGTTCAGGTAGTCAGCCAGAGCCACAGGTCTGCACCAGTTCTGTTGTCCAGTATAATAGGATCAGGCAGAAGAATAGTCAGACAGAGCCATAGGTCAGCACCAGATTGGATGGTCAGACAAGCCAGGTCATACACAGAGCCCATGGTAACAGAACTGCATTGTACAACAACGCAAGGGCAACTGAATCAAGACCCTGAGTCATTCTGACGCACCTCATAGCCTTGTTACAATTCTGCTTCAAGTCATATAATGACCGTGAGCCGCTTCCATCCAGGAGTACGCAGAGGCCCTGGACATCTTATACAGGATCTCAGCTGACATCAGGGGCTTACAGCAGCAAAAGTTGCATGCACTAGCCCACCACCCCTCTGTAACGGTTTGTTTGACACACAGACACAGTGGTTTAGGATAAAACACAGTTTTATTGAAATCACAGTAATATAATAACCCTCCCAGGTCCTGTAGTATTTAAGAAGAATAATACAGACACACGACAGGTTACATATACATATGCCTACACAGTTCCAGTATAACCATACAGTCCATAATAGCATATACTGACACAGGTCAGACAGAATATGTTGAATTCCCAGGAGAAAGGTACTGCATGTGTTAATGGTCTTCAATGAGTGTAAACAGTCCCATGTGAAGAGAGGTCTGTGATGGAGCTCAGTCCATATAGAGAGCTTAAGGATACGTAATGCCCAGAAATAGGTTAGCAGAACAAACATGAACTGCCAGAATAATATCAGGAATTGAGCAACATATGACACTTCCGTAGCAGTAACGGAGGCCAGACCACTTGCAATCTGCCGGAGCAGTAACGGAGAAGAAACCAATGGCACACTGCCGTAGCAGTAAAGGAGACAGGCCACTTGCACTCTGCAGGAGAACTAACGGAGACAAGGCCAATGGCACACTGCCATAGCAGTAATGGAGGCAGACACTTGCACTCTGCAGGAGCAGTAAAGGAGACAAGGCCAATGGCACACTGCCGTAGCAGTAACAGAGACAAACACTTGCACTCTGCAGGAGCAGTAACAGTAACGGAGACTAGGCCACTTGCGCTCTGCAGGAGCAGTAACGGAGACAAGGCCAAAGGCACACTGCCGTAGCAGTAACGGAGACTAGGCCACTTGCACTCTGCAGGAGCAGTAATGGAGACAAGGCCTATGGCACACTGCCGTAGCAGTAACGGAGACAAGACCAATAGCACACTGCCGTAGCAGTAAAGGAGACTAGGACAATTGCACTCTGCAGGAGCAGTAACGGAGACAAGGCCAAAGGCACACTGCCGTAGTGTCACGGCAGGAGATAACGGTACCCACAAGCCTCAGTGACTGAAAGGTGGATGGACAGTCACTACGATGACACAGAGGCTAAGTCAGACTACGTGGGCCGCCGGCAAATGACAAGCAACAACCGCGGACCAGCGTATGGGAAGGCAGGAAACCCAGCAATAGAGACAGTGGATGGATGTGGAGCGACCAGTGCCCTTACACATGGAAAGCCATAACTGTAATAGCAATCAGTTGAATGGAGCGAACCAGTACCCAGTACGTGGAACGCAAGACAGTTTACAACATAGCCGGATGGCTCATGGAGCGAACCAGTACCCTGTACGTGGAACGCTAACAACCTGCAGTACAGCCGGGTGGCTAGTGGAGCGAACCAGTACCCAGTACGTGGAATGCTTAGTGATCCTGCAATACAGCTGGGTGGCTAGAGGAGCGAACCAGTACCTTGTATGTGGAATGCTAAGAATCCTGCAATACAGCCGGGTGGCTAGAGGAGCGAACCAGTACCCTGTACGCGGAATGCTAACAATACAGTACAGCCGGGTGGCTAGTGGAGCAAACCAGTACCCAGTACGTGGAACGCTGACAACCTGTAGTACAGCCGGGTGGCTAGTGGAGTGAACCAGTACCCAGTACGTGGAACGCTAACAATGCAGTACAGCCGGGTGGCTAGTGGAGCGAACCAGTACCCAGTACGTGGAACACTGACAACCTGTAGTACAGCCGGGTGGCTAGTGGAGTGAACCAGTACCCAGTACGTGGAACGCTAACAATGCAGTACAGCCAGGTGGCTAGTGGAGCGAACCAGTACCCAGTACGTGGAACGCTAATGGATAGTAAGAGGCGTCCGGGTGGCTGTCAAGCAACCAGTACCCGCGTACTGAATAACCGGCCAGATAGAAATGTCGCCAAGGCGACTCAGGAACGTCAAATGACTGTAGGTGAACTGGACAGGAACCAGTAGATGGAGGCAGGAACCAGCATACAGATGATCAACCGGAATCAGGAACAGCGGCAGCGACTGGCAGCAGGAAGCGATGGCTCAACCGGATCAGACGGAAGCAGGAACTACTAGT
The DNA here is from genome assembly GCA_037306005.1 of Rhinophrynus dorsalis. Classification (NCBI taxonomy): domain Eukaryota; kingdom Metazoa; phylum Chordata; class Amphibia; order Anura; family Rhinophrynidae; genus Rhinophrynus; species Rhinophrynus dorsalis. The sequence continues at coordinate 384,962,353 of CM074719.1, forward strand.
CAGGTAACACTGGAACAAGACGAATACAGGTCGCAGGAACACAGCAGAGGCCCAAGACGATCAGGAACAATGTGTAGACTCAAGCAGCATAGAGACAACACGAAAGGGCAACCAAAGGGTGCCCAGGCTGGGTTTAAATAGGCAATACAGGGAGGGCTGAAGGCAGCCAGCCAATGAGAGCCCCCTACTGGTGATAGACACAAAAGGAGAGCAATCACGGGCACCGTGATACGTAGCAGTAACAGAGACTAGGTCACTTGCACTCTGCAGGAGCCATACGGAGACACAATTGCCTGATGGATAGAAATGTCGCCAAGGTGACACAGAGGCAACCAGTGCAGGAACGTCAACCAAGCCGGGTCGAATCACTGAGCAGGAACGTCAGCCAAGCCGGGTCGGTACACAGGAACGTCAGCCAAGCTGGGTCAGTACGCAGGAGCAGGAACGTCAGCCAAGCCTGGTCGGTACACAGGAGCAGGAATGTCATCCAAGCCGGGTTGGTACGCAGGAGCAGGAACGTCAGCCAAGCCGGGTCGGTACACAGGAGCAGGCGCAGAAGAATAGTCAGGCAATCCGGGTCAGTACACAGGAGCAGGAGACAAGATGCAGAGTAGTCAGACAGGCCAAGTCGGTACACTGGGAATCACTGAGCAGAAACAAGCACTGGTACAGGAACACCACGAAAGGGCACCTGAGGGGTGCCAGAGCCCAGTATATAAAGGCCATACCTTGACAACAGGGGGAGATGTTGTAATATCAGAATCAAGGAATTTCCTGAATCTGTGCCAATGAAGGACTTAGTACCCTTTTTGCAGATGCTGTTTGCTGAAGTCTTAGCGTGTCCGATGGCCCTCCTCTCGAAATTGAGCGGGCACACCAGGTCCTACGCCCCTGTGTTCCCCCTAGATCCCGACTGAGATGTCGTCTGCTGTATGCACAAATACACTGACAAGGACCGCATCCTGATAAGGAGCAGGGACCTGCCCGAAATGAAGTTTGCTGGTTGTGTGGTCCATTTTTTAAATGATCTCTCACCTCATACGTTGCAGAAAAGATGAACCTTGCACTCTCTCACAGATCATCTTCAGAACATGGGAGTAAAATATCCCTGGGGCTTCCTTTTTCACCTATCCGCTTCGTACAATGGCATCTCGGCCCTCCTACGTGATCCCTGAACTCTGCCACCTATTGGGACTGGATCCTCTGGTTATTGCGATCCCTTCACTGCCTTCATCTGGAGAGGAATCCCATGGGAGAAGAGGAACCGATGGAGTTCTGCACTAGGCCCTGAAGCTAAAGGAGCAAGACATCTGTCTCTACCCCCAGTGCTTCCACTGCTCCCGCATCTTCCACAGATTGGGACTGATCTACATTGTTCCGATAAAAGTTTCCCTACTTCTGTGCCTAAAAAGGATACTCAACACCTCATGTTCTATAGCAATTTCGTCTCCTGTTGAGAGTTATTTTGTCCTCACAACTGTATTTGAGGCATTGTGTTCTCCTATACTTGAATTATTTTACAACTGAGCAATTACTGATTTTCTCGACCTATGTTACTATAGAGTTTTAGTGGCTCCATGGGCTAGTGCAATGTTTGCATTGTGCTATTTCATGTGGTGCCTTGTGAGCCCTGGAGTTCACCTACAGCTCCTTGCCTTATGGTACCGTCAGTATGCTGGGAGGCCTCCCCTGGTCTGCCTCGGACAGTCCCACTGTTGTGGTTCCTCCAGGCCAGTCCGGGTGATGCAGCAGCAGCCTATCTGCCTGTTTGGGCTTGGCTGGACTTATCCCTGGTGACCATGTGGTTTCCAGGACCGTGCCTAGCGATATATGGGCAGAGATGTGATTCGCCTATTTTGGCTGTGGGTACCCATGCTATTTGTATGTATGTCTATGTTACTATATGCTCTTATGGTGGTGCCTGTCTCTCCTTCTGATTTTTGGAGGGGATGGGGACTCCACCCGTGTTCTGTGGGAGGAGGAAATTTATACCTTGTTGATTCCCTTAGTCAGATTGTGTGGAGGCTTGTCGCGGCCCCGGCCTTTGTCTTAATCTTTTTCACCTCTGATTGAGAGCCGTGGATTGTCTGTTCTGCTTCCCGTGAACAGCTGCGGGTTGGGCGAGACTAGGTTCCAGCTCTAGGCTTGGGTTGGGCCATGGCGGCCATTTAGCTAGTTGGCTTGAGTGTACTGTGATTTGTGCATGTGTGTTCATAATCTTTTTGTGTGCATACTTCGCATGCTCACATCTCAGGCCCGCTTTCTTCCTCATGGCTTGTGACTCTTAATACACAATGAGCGATGTCCCAATGGACTGCTTCGTACGGGACAATTAAGCTCCTTTGCTATCACTGGTCCCCATTAATGCCCCTCTCTGAGGCTTTATACATATTTGATGGGACTTTTGACACAAAGGATATGATGTTTGTCTTCCTGTGTGGGCCTGGCCAAGTTCACCCCTGGTGACTATTTTTTTTCCTGGTGCTGTTCTCGGCGATAGGCATGCTGGACTGTGACTGTTCCCACTCTTCCCTCCACTGCAGTGAGATGTATATTTCCTTTTTCAGATTATACTGCGGTTCGCCGTGGCCCTGGACTTTGCCTTAATCCTGGCCACTCTGATTGGTGCTGCATGTCACTTGCTCGGTTGCCAGTACATGGGCTGCAGGTTGGGTGGGATGGGGTGCAAACTCTGGGCTTGGGTTGGGTCATGGTGGCTGTCTAGCTGGAGATTTGAGACTACCATACTTATTCACATTTGTCAATACAATCTTTGTGTTTCTGATTCATCTGATTGCTTCTATGAACTCACCCCTATTATCTTAAGTGTGTGAATCTCAATGAGCTCTAAGAGCTGCCTCTATGACTTGACATTCCTGTTTGCTTTGTTCAACATGGGACCACTGTTCTGGTACTATCATTATTTATGTCCCCCTTCATTAACCCTTTCTGGGACTTTTTATTTTACTCTCCCCACAGACACACACACCCTATGACGTTAGCTACTATACGTCCTCCGCCCCCCCGTCCTTAGCCCCGTATTTTGTTCCACTTGCCAGTTTACACTCTGAACGTGGAACTGTGACCCACAATGCCATCCATGCCATCTTCCCCATGCGGCCTATGCAACCTGTAGAACCTTCCCATACTTAGGGTCTTTATATGTTCCTCCTCCCCTATGAATGCCTTTTCATAGCACCCATTGAGCCTGACATCCGGTTACATCATTTGGATTTTTCCTCCTTTAGCAAACATCAAGATTGTACCACTTTCTCTGCTATCACCTGATTTTTGTTCCACCCCTATTTGCCTTATGGTATTTCTGTGGAATTGGCTTTCCCCAGGAGTCTCTTTTCCTGGTGACTACTACCTTTATTTGGTATTTCCACAACCCCCTTCCTCTCTTTCCCCCTTCTTTCTTCCCCTCAATTCCTTGGACCTTAACCTCTACCTGGTCTTGGGCTTCTGGTGGGTTCCTATTTTAACTGCTATGATTGTGCTTGTATTGTGCTCTTGTCACCTCCTCTGATTGAGTGATGCCTCCACATATCCCTAAGATTACAATTACCTCTCTGAATGTTAGAGGCCTGAATATACCAGAAAAGATATCCTCATTGCTGAGGGAGGCTCGTAGGCTTAGCATTAATATCCTTTTCTTGCAAGAGACTAATTTAGCTCTCTTGGGATCATCCTTCACTTTTGTCCTCCTACTATCCATGAGGTTGGTATGCCTCCACGATGATCAAAAAGAAAGGAGTTGTTATATTAACAAGCATACTCTCTGGTTTCATATTGCAGAATTTGCAGATCCTGAGGGCAAATATCTCTTCCTTAAAGGTAAGCTGTTTGATCGCCCTTTCAACCTCGTGAATGTTTATCTGCCCAACACCGGTACCCCCAAGTTTTTCACTTCCCTTTTCCAGGCATTAGACTCCTTCTGCAAAGGCTTCTTGATTGTTGGCGGGGATTTGAACTTGTCCGTAGACCCTGTTGTGGATACTTCCTCAGGGGATTCTCAATACTCATCTTCTATATTGAATACGATTAGTACCTTATGGGACAATTCTCGTCTTGTGGATGCATGGAGACTTCTCAAACCTACCGCTAAAGATTTTACCTATTAATCTTCTTGCCATCGCTCGTTTTCCAGAATTTCAGATCATGCTCCCATCACGCTCACTCTATCCTTCCCCTCCGTTGTTTCTGGGGCTCCCACATAGAAGCTCAATGACACACTCTTACAGGATCCTCATTACAAATCCCAGATTCTGTCTACTTTAACAAATTACTTCACTCTTAACACCACCCCAGGGATGCAGGCAACGACTCTTTGGGAGGCCCATAAGTGTGTCCTTAGAGGCGAATGCATCTGTCTCGGCTCTCATCGCAAAAGATCTCAGCAAAAATATGTAGATGACCTGATCACTAATATTCGCAATCTTGAACTCTAGTACAAGACAGCACAGACTCCACAGAACTGGGCTTTACTATCCCAAGCCTGAAACACTGTAACGGTTTTGTAAGACACTCAGACCAGGAGGTTAGAATAAAACACAGTTTTATTAAAAGACAAGAAAGACTGCCTCCTATAGGCAATATAGCATGACTGCAAATTGACAACACTGCACAGATGCCCTCTCAGGCCCAGCATACAGGGAAATTAATATATACTGTCACAGAACAGGCATAAGCAAGCATTACAGGCACAACATGGGTCAAAGCTCATGGAAAGCAGTCAGTCTCTGTTGTGGTGTGCCTGACAACGCCCACAAGATGGCAAAGGAGCGAGACTGTGGTGCAAGATGGAAGAGCACCAGTCAATAAGGCAGAACTGAGACTACTACTTGTGCCGAGCAGGGAACCGAGGCCACAACACTCTGCAAGAGCTAGCACACATTGAGCCGTGAACACCCGACCGGTGCGGTAACGGAGACCAAGTACACTGCAAGAGCTGAGGTGTATAGAGCCAATAGCACCCAACCGGTGCGGTAACGGAGACTAAGTACACTGCAAGAGCTGAGGTGTTTAGAGCCAATAGCACCCAACCGGTGCGGTAATGGAGATCACGTACATTGCAAGAGCTGAGGTGTTTAGGGCCAATAGCACCCAACCGGTGCGGTAACAAGATCACTGCGAACAGCAAGGGCCAACGGAAACGCAGTGTCAACGGAGGCCACAATGCTCTGCAAGTGGAAGTGGAAGGCTCAGGGTCAATGGAGGCAACAGTGCTCTGCAAGTGCAAACAGAAGGCTCAATGAACCGAGACAACAGTGCTATGCAAGTGTCAACGGAGGCCCAGTGCAATGGAGGCAACAGTGCTCTGCAAGTGCCAACGGAAGGCTCAATGCAACCGAGACAACAGTGCTCTGCAAGTGTCAACGGAGGCCCAGTGCAATGGAGGCAACAGTGCTCTGCAAGTGCCAACGGAAGGCTCAATGCAACAGAGACAACAGTGCTCCGCAAGTGTCAACGGAGGCCCAGTGCAACGGAGGCAACAGTGCTCTACAAGAGCCAACAGAAAGGCCCAGTGAATCGAAGGCAACAACTCGGTCTGCCCTATGTCAGCACAGCGGAAGTCAGAATGTCTCCCAAGCGACACAGGATCAGGATAACAGCTGGAACACAAGCAGGGTCGTCAGGATAACCGGGTCAGGTCACGGAGCAGGAACATCAGCCAGGCCGGGTCAAATCATGGAGCAGGAACGTCAGACAAGCCGGGTCAGATCACGGAGCAGGAATGTTAGCCAGGCCGGGTCGAATCACGGAGCAGGAACCAATGAGAGTAGTCAGACGGGCCAAGTCGGTACACAGGAACGCAGGAACACAGCAACACAGTAACACTGGTACAGGAACACCACGAAAGGGCACCTGACAGGTGCCAGAGGCCCAGTATATGAAGGCCATACTGGGCGGGCAAACAAAGCTCAGCCAATGGGAGCGCACCACAACAAAGAGTGACATACAGATCACGGGAACCGTGATAAACACTCTCTCAAGCCACTTGCATAATAGCTACCTTAAATCCTACCACTGGTATAAGTATAAATCCTATATCAATAATAATAAATGTGGTAGATCTTTAGCGAGACTTGTTAAAATCAAGAGGTCACAAAATTTTGTCTCTAGTGTGAAGGGTGGAGATGGTTCGTTTGTAGATCCCTTCCAGATATCTCCACAGCTTTTTGCTCCTTTTACGAGGACTTATATAGTATTTCACTGTGTCCCCTTCAGGCAGATCCAGAGGTCTGGAGAGACAGAATATGAGATTTCTTATATTGTTCAGGCTCCTCTTGTCTCACCTCGGATTCCTTCAAAATTTATTGTCTCTTTTCAGCGTATTCTTAACTCATTTATTTGGAGGTTTCGCAGACCGCAACTTCCGCTAACCTATATTCAATGGATGCCTAGTAGAGGAGGTCTTGGTGCCCCTGAACTACTCCTGTATTATAGAGCCTCCACGCTCCTGAAACTATCCAACCTCTCCTGCACCCCTTCCAAGGAGTGGGTTGATTGTATACAGTTGTTTGCCCCTTGAATACATCTAAGCCATCTCTTTTGGTTCAATCCATCATCCTGTCCCCCTTCCTGCATGGAGAACTGCATCCTGGGTCACTTCCTCTGTTTGTGGACCTTTTTTAATACCAAATTTGGCATTCTCCATTATCCTTCGACTGGCATTCCTCTTATCCTGAATCCGGGCTTTCCTCCAGGCCAACACGTCCTCTCTTTCTCAGTCTGGAAAACGGTACACTTGATCACGGTTGGAGATTTGCTTCAGGATGGCAAAGTACACTCCTTTGATAGCTTAGTTTCCAGCCATGATCTCCCACCAGATCAATTCTGGCATTATTTTCAGGTGCAACATTTCTTTTTCCGCCTCCTACGTAACTACCTGCCCTCCCCTTCATCTTAGTCTCCTTACAGGATCCCATTTCTAACTCTGATGACCTGAAGTCTCCTTTTCTTTGCAGCTGGGAGCAAGAACTAAATATCTTTCTTCCATTTGCTGAATGGTTGAGTATTTTCTGGAAACGTTCCTCCTCCCTGGAAGTAGCGACTAAAGAGTGCAATTATAAAATGCTAACAAGATGGTACTGAACCCCTCAGGTTCTTCACAAAATGTACCCATCTTTCTCACCAGATACTTGCTGGTGATGTTCCTTGGGCTGTGGCTCTATGTCACACATGTGGTGGTTTTGCCCTGTGTTTTATAGCCTTTCTGGAGGGACATTCATTCCCACTCAACTCACATACTTGGGCTTCTCCTTCCTCTGGATCCTATGCTCCTGCTTTTTGCTTATGACTCTCAGTCTTTGTTTAAACTAAGACCACACCTCTGGTCTTTATTCCTTATTCTTATGAATGCTGCTAAATCTCTAATCCCCACTGCTCTGGAGGTCTACGTGCCATCCTCTGTTATCTTCATGGGTCTCTCGAGTTTAGGCACATCATTCAGCCCAGAGGTTGCATCCTAAAGTTACACAGATCTGGAATGAGTTCAATTGCATTTTGAGCCCATGGGTGAGATACTCCGAGTTGGGTCTCCTACCCATCTCTCAGTGACCCATGGCTACTGCAAAACCCACTCTCTGCATCGGGCCCCCTTTGAGATGGGGCCCTTCATGTGCCCAAGACTGGGTTTCCTCCCTCTTCCCTTCTTTCAGTTCTTCCTTTTCTCCCACTGCTTTATCTTTTACTTCTTCTTCTTCCTTTATACCCTCCCTCTCTATTCCTCTTGTAGTCCTTCCTTTTCTCTGTCCTCCTTTCCCTCTCTAAACCCTCTTTCCCCCCTTCCCTCCCCAATAAGTACAGATGTTATCACTGTTACCCATTGAATGATGGTCTGACTAACCGCAAATTTTACCTTTTACTTGACTATATTCGACTCTCTACAACATTAGGGTACCACCTTAATGTACCTACCTGCCGTTGAATGGGGCTTTAGTCTATCCCTATTTTGAATCCCTTCCCTTCCCTCCCATATTTTGGTGTTTGTTGACTGCTATTCTTGAATGGACAATGTATGATACTTGTTCAATATATTAATGAAGCACTTCTGTTTCGCCATTTGAATATGCAATGTTTAACTTTTCTGTAATGCTTTGATATTTTCAATAAAGCTTTTGAAAGAAAAAAAATGCTGTAAAGTGAGAATGCTTTCAAAAATAGACATGCTAATAGTTTTTATCAATTAACAAAATGCATAGTGAGTGAATAGAAGAAAAATCTAAATCAGTTCAATATTTGATGTGACCACCTGTCAGGGTACCTGTGTGGCAGCTGCTCGAGCCAACCGCATCTTGCCTCTGTTGAGGCTGGATCGTATTCCACGTGCTCTTTCGTTGTTATCCAGTGCAGTTCTATAGTTTTGGCTCTGTGTATGATCTGACTTGTCTGACTAACCGACCTGGTGCTGACCTGTGGCTCTGTCTGACTATCCGCTCCGTGTATGGCCCTTGGCTTTGTCAGACAACCATTCTGGTGCAGACCTGCGGCTCTGGCTGACTACCTGTTCCATGTGTGACTTCTGGCTCTGGCTGACTACCCGTTCCGTGTGTGACTTCTGGCTTGTCTGACTACCTGTTCTGGTGTTGACTTGGGGCTCTGTCCACTGCATATCCAGCATACCAATGTTTCAGTGGACATCCTATCTGGTACAAACCTGTGGCTCTGGCTGACTACCAGCTCCGTGCATGACCCCTCACCTGTCTGACCACCCAATCTGGCGCTAACCTGTGGCTCTATCTAACTATCCTCTAGTGTTTCCTTCCATTCTGTTAGATACCCAATCTGGTGCAGGCTTGTGGCTTTGGTAGACTTAGTCTTGTCTTACACTTGTCTGGCTTCTTCCAGGTGCGGACCTGTGGCATTGCAGACTACTCCTTGTCCTATCGCTGGAACCTATATTAAGAGAATCACACGGAAGCAGCCTTCTATTTCTGGTAGTTGTCGCTTGCTCCATTGTGTGCTTCTTTTTATTACTATATATATATATATATATATATATATATACATATAGTGATATATTTTGTGATATTTCTGTTTGCTGCCTAAATAAAGTTGGTGTTACCTTTTAGTACTTGTCCTGTGTTTACTTGCCGAACCGTGAGAGTACGAAAGGGCCATGTCTGTGGACGATACTGGTAACCCTTCTTTACAGAATATCATAACCAGGGTTGATGCACAAGATCAGTATATTGATCATTTGTTGCTAGCATTGCAAACTCTGTTGAATCAAATGGCTCACCTTGACTGCCCTATCCAACAACCGGTGGCCTCCACCGCTTCTGCCTCGGCACCGGTTACACCCACTGCCCCGATGCAGGCGTGATCAGAGGCTTTTCCAGGCATGCTCCACTTCCACAGTGGTATGATGGGGACCCAGTTCTCTGTCATGGGTTTGTTAACCAAGTGGGGATACACATGGAGATAGTACGTCACAGTTTCCCCAACGAGCGCAGTAAAGTGGCATTCCTCATTTCTGTCTTGTCTGGCAAGGCCTTGGCCTGCGCCAATTTGCTATGGGAGATGGATAAGCCAATTATTTATAACTTAACGGAATTTCTGGGCACTTTTCGTAGAGTTTTTGACATACCAGGACATCAGGTCTCTGCCTCTAAACACCTAATGACCATCCGCCAGGGTGCTCGTACTGTGGCAGAGTACGCAATAGAATTTCGCACTTTTGGCGGCAGAGGTGAATTGGAACAATGAGGCATTGGTAGCGGCTTTGTCCCAAGGGTTGTGTGATATGATCAAAAATGAAATCGCTGCTTGTGACTTGTCTAGAAATTTGGACGATCTCATCTCTTTTACCATCCTGATAGACACACATATACGGGAGAGATCCTTATTTAAGGAACGCCTGCATAGGTTTCCATCCCGATTGGTGCCCAACTTTACTCACCCACCCATTCCTCCCTCGTCTCCCACACCTCCTGGACGTGACTCCTCCGGAAGTGATCCCATGCAGTTGGGGGCCACTCACCTTTCCGGGGAGGAGAGAGCCTTTCAGAGGAGGGAGGGCCTCTGTTTGTACTGTGGGAAACCTGGCCACCTCTTAAGGTCATGTCCAGTTCGTTCGGGAAACGCCCGCACCTAAGATCCTGTCGGGGACAGATTTTAGGTGGAATCACCCAGTCCCTGAAGATGGTAAAGGGTAAACCTATGCTGGAGGTTATCCTTTCATGAGCCAACACATCTGTATCTGTGTGTGCATTGCTGGATTCTGGAGCGGCAGGTTTCTTTATCGATGCTGAGTTTGCTGGCAAGCACGCCATTCCCTTGCAGGCTCGTTCCTCTCCTTTGACGATTGAAGCCATTGATGGAAGGCCCCTACAAGCCTCCCATATTACTCAGGAGATGCTTCTTTTAACCCTGAGAGTAGGGGCCCTTCACACAGAAACCCTGCAGTTTCAGGTTATTAACTCTTCCCATTACGCCATTGTCCTGGGGTTTCCACGGCTTCAGGTACACAACCCAAGGATTGATTGGCACAATTGTGACATCTTGTCCTGGGCCTCAAATTGTACTAACACCTGTCTCACATGTCCTACTAAACTACTTTGTACCTCTGCCTCAGTCCTTCCTGAGGAATATATGGCCTTCAGGGATGTGTATCACGGTGTCAGTGATCCTTATCTGTCACTCTTGGTTGTGGGCGCTCCCATTGTCTCAGCTTGTTTGGCCAGTCCATTGTGGTCTTTTTATACCTGGCCTTTGGCACCTGTCAGGTGCCCTTTCATGGTGTTCCTGAGCCAGTGTTGCTGTTGCTGTGTTCCAGTGTTCCTGCTTCCTGTGTACCGATTTGGCCTGTTTGACGATGCTCCTTGTTTCCTGCTCCATGATCTTACCCGGCCTGGCTGATGTTCCTGCTTGTGACCTGATCTGGCTTGTCTGAGAATCCTGCTCCGTGACCTGACCCGGCCTGGCTGACGTTCCTGCTTGTGACTTGATCTGGCTTGTCTGAGAATCCTTCTCCGTGATCTGACCCGGCCTGGCTGACTTCCTGCCTGTGACTTGATCTGGCTTGTCTGAGAATCCTGCTCCGTGATCTGACCCGGCCTGGCTGACTTCCTGCACCGTAACCTGAACCGGCTCGCTGCTGACCCTGCCTCTGTTCCTGCCACTGCTGCTTGGTGTTGCCTAGGCGACATTCTGACTTCAGCTGTGCTTGTGGCAGGGCTGATCGTTAGTGTTGAGCGAGCACCCCGATGCTCGGGTGCTCGGGTGCTCTGACCGAGCACCCCCTGAGGCTCGAGTGCTCGGCCGAGCACCCGAGCCCCATTGAATAGAATGGGGCGACACGAGCATTACACCAGGCACCCCCTGCTCTGATGAGGGGAGGGTGCCTGGTCAATGCCCCCCTTCATCTCCGCAATGTCCCCCTTCATCTCCGCAATGTCCCCCTTCATCTCCTCTATGCCCCTCTTCCACAATGTCCCCCTTCATCTCCGCTATGCCCCTCTTCCACAATGTCCCCCTTCATCTCCTCTATGGCATAGAGGAGATGAAGGGGGACATTGTGGAAGAGGGGCATAGCGGAGATGAAGGGGGACATTGTGGAAGAGGGGCATAGAGGAGATGAAGGGGGACATTGTGGAAGAGGGGCATAGCGGAGATGAAGGGGGACATTGTGGAAGAGGGGCATAGAGTCTATGCCCCTCTTCCACAATGTCCCCCTTCATCTCCGCTATGCCCCTCTTCCACAATGTCCCCCTTCATCTCCGCAATGCCCCCTTCATCTCCGCAATGCCCCCGTACCTCCAGTCCCTGGTGGTCCAGCGGAGCGTCTTCAGATCTGTGCCTCCTCCGGCACAGATCCCCGCCACCCGAACATGGCGGGCGAGCACATGGCGGTACTCGACGAGTACCGCCATGTGCCGAGCAGAGCGATGCTCGAGCCGATCCGAGCATCGGCCGAGCACGCTCGCTCAACACTACTGATCATGTCATAGCCTCCGTTAACTCTTGCAGAGCCATGCCTCTGTTGGCTGAGCCTCCGTTAACACTTTCAGAGCTGTTATCTCCATTCCCTGAGCCTCCATTTACACTTGTAGAGCTGTGTCTCCATTCCCTGAGTATCACGGTGCCCGTGATTGGTGCTATACACTGTCTATCACATGCAGGGGCTTCTATTGGCTGCCTAATGTCTGCCCGCCTCTGACTGCCTATTTATACTCAGCTCAGGCACCCTTTGGTTGCCCTTTCGTGGTGTCTCTGACAGTACCTGTTTGTTCTTCCTGTCATGCTGTTTGGGCCTGTTCCAGTGTTCCAGAGTTCAGAGCTACAGAGTCCGTGTTCCAGTCTGTCTCACTGCTTGAGGCCTGTTCCAGTGTTCCAGAGTCTTCAGCTACTGAATCTCGAGTTCCAGTGTTCCTGACTTCAGCTGTTCCTGTTCCAGTCTGCTTGCCACTCCGGTTGGACCTCTCCGTGACGACTGATGCTCCGGTTATTTCGTCTGGCTTGTTCCGGTTGCTGTTTATTCAGTGGTGTTCGCTGTGCTCCACCTTCACTTAGTCTCAGAGCTCCCATCCGGTAGTTGCTTGGCGACATTGCTCACTCTCTCGCCTCGGCGATATTCTTATGGTTGGGCCCAGTGTGCGAACGCTGGTTAACTCCATTAAACCTGGTGACAGATTACTGTTGGTCCCAGTGTGTGGACGCTGGTTTACTCCATCAAACCTGGTGGTAGATTATACTGTTGGTCCCAGCGTGCGGACGCTGGTTAACTCCATTAAACCTGGTGGCAGATTATCCTGTTGGTCCCAGCGTGCGGACGCTGGTTAACTCCATTAAACCTGGTGGCATATTATCCTGTTGGTCCCAGCGTGCGGACGTTGGTTAACTCCATTAAACCTGGTGGCATATTATCCTGTTGGTCCCAGCGTGCGGACGCTAGTTAACTCCATTAAACCTGGTGGCATATTATCCTGTTGGTCCCAGCGTGCGGACGCTGGTTAACTCCATTAAGCCTGGTGGCATATTATCCTGTTGGTCCCAGCGTGCGGACGCTGGTTAACTCCATTAAACCTGGTGGCAGATTATACTGTTGGTCCCAGCGTGCGGACGCTGGTTAACTCCATTAACCCCTTAGCGACCCTTGACGTACCAGGACCGTCAAGGGTAAATGTGACCGAACGACCCTTGATGGTCCTGGTACGTCAAGGGTTAAACTCTTCCATCGCGGCCGCACGGAGCGATGGAAGAGTTCAAGCCGCTTGTTACTAAGTGTCCCGGTATCGGGACACTTAGTAACAAGCGGCTGAAACATTGTTGCAACATGCGATTCGCTTCAAAAGCGAATCACATGTTGCAAAACCTGAATGACAGGGACAGTATTTGTAAATACTGTCCCTGTCAGATCTCTCTGCCTCCCTCCACCTTGCATACTGTTAAGGTGGAGAGAGACAGAGGGAGATGGTGTTCCAGTGTGCCTGTAAAAAAAAAAATAAAAAAAAATGTTTAAATAAAGAAAATTAACCCTTTGATCACTGTTCTACAGTGATCAATAAGTGCCCCCCCATCTGATCACTCTTGGAGTGATCAATTTGCTGCAGATCAGTGTTTTCTGATCTGTGGGACACCCCCCATCCCCCTTGAATTTTTTTAGATTTTTTAAAAAATTTTTAAATTTTTTTTAAATTTTTAAAAATTTTTTTTTTTTTTTTTTTTTTTTTTTTTTTTTTTATATTAAATATAGTTTAGGTATTTTGGTAGGTAGTTGGGTAGGATTAGTGTAGACGTGTGTTAGGGAAAGTTTTAGGGATAGATTTAGGTTTAGGGGAGAAAAAAAAAAAAAAACCAACCCCCCCCCCAAAAAAAAAAAATATATATAATAAGCGCAGTTTAGATTGGTAGTTCAATTGGGTTAGGTAGGTTCAGGATATACGTAGGTTAGGGTAAGTTTTAGGGTTAGATTTAGGTTTAGGGATAGCGTAAGAAAAATAAAAAACCCAAAAAACCCCAAACCCCCCCCCCCAAAAAAAAAAATATATATATAATAAGTGCAGTTTAGATAGGTAGTTCACTTGGGTTAGGTAGGTTCAGGATATACGTAGGTTAGGGTAAGTTTTAGGGTTAGATTTAGGTTTAGGGATAGCGTAAGAAAAAAAAAAGCTTTTTTAGTGGGCAAAATGCAGCGCAGGTACAGCGTTGAAGAGGCATATGCCTTTTTGGCATCTGACTCTGAGGCAACAGACACTGCGTCAGATTTTGACATAGCGCAGTTTTCAGAAAGTGAGAGCAGCTCTAGTGATGACGCTGGGCCTTCTGTCAAGAAAAGACGCACTGCCCCAAAAGCTGCTCTGGCAACTGCCCCAGCACCTGCCAAAAGAACTGCCCAAAGACCTACCAAAATACCTACCCAAAGAAATGCCCCAAGTGCTGCCCCAAGAGCTGCCCTGGCAACTGCCCCAGCCCCTGCCAAAAGATCTGCCCAAAAACCTACCAAAGAAATGCCCCAAGTGCTGCCCCAAGAGCTGCCCTGGCAACTGCCCCAGCACCTGCCAAAAGATCTGCCCAAAGACCTGCCAAAAGACCTGCCCAAAGAAATGCCCCAACACCTGCCACTCCGGATCCTAATGAATGGGTATCAATTTATGCCCACAAATCTCAGAATTCACAGGCAACCCAGGGATTCAAATTGATGTGGAAGGATTTACCCATGATCATTTTTTTGATTTGTTTTTGGGGGAAGACATTTTAGGTGAAATTGTTTCCCAAACCAATTTGTATGCAGCCCAGTATACTGCCGCCAACCCTAAGTGTGAAAAACGCTGTTTTTTTTTTTTTTAACTTACGTCATGGTTTACGAGGGATTGGTGGTAAAATGGCAGTGTATAAAATTGGAAAACACACCTAAAACGAGAGCCTGGGGTGTCTACTTTCCAAAAATATACACTTTTGGGGGGAAATCTTAAAAAAAGAGCACTGTTACACAGCCCCAAATGAGACATGGCACCAGTAACGCAAGCTGTGAAGATTCAAAGTGTGAACCTGGAAACGCGCATGTTCCAATTTGGCCCCCGTAGCTCCCCCAAACCATGAGAAAGCTATGCATATGGGGTATTGCCGTACTCAGAAGAAGGAGCTGAACACCATTCAATTCAGTTTATAAAATCTTCACCTATTCTGTGCTTGAAATTCACATCAAAATTGAAGGCAAAGTGTGAAAAATGCTGAATTTTTTTTACTTACGTCAAATTTTCACAGGATTGGTGGTAAAATGGCAGTGTATAAAATTGGAAAACACACCTAAAACGAGAGCCTGGGGTGTCTACTTTCCAAAAATATACACTTTTGGGGGGAAATCTTAAAAAAAGAGCACTGTTACACAGCCCCAAATGAGACATGGCACCAGTAATGCAAGCTGTGAAGATTCAAAGTGTGAACCTGGAAACGCGCATGTTCCAATTTGGCCCCCGTAGCTCCCCCAAACCATGAGAAAGCTATGCATATGGGGTATTGCCGTACTCAGAAGAAGGAGCTGAACACTATTCAATTCAGTTTATAAAATCTTCACCTATTCTGTGCTTGAAATTCACATCAACATTGAAGGCAAAGTGTGAAAAACGCTGTTTTTTTACTTACGTCAAGTTTATGAGAAAGTGGTGGTAAAATGGCCGTGTAAAAAATTTGAAAACACACCTAAAATGAAAGCTGGGGGTGTCTACATTCCAAAAATATACACTTTTGGGGGGAAATTCTAAAGTGCAGCACTGGAACATAGCCCAAAATGAGTAATGGCATCAGTTAACCAAGATGTGAAAATTCAATATTTGTTCAAAATTGGGCCCCGTAGCTCCCCCAAACCTTGAGAAACCTATGCATATGGGGTATTGCCGTACTCAGAAGAAGGAGCTGAACACTAAACAATGCATTTTTAAAAATCTTCACCTATCATGTGCTTGAAATTCACATCAACATTGAAGTGCAAGTGTGAAAAACGCTGTTTTTTTAACTTACGTCAAGATTTACGAGCGATTGGTGGTAAAATGGCTGCGTAAAAAAATTGAAAACATACATAAAATGAAAGCCTGGGGTGTCTACTTTCCAAAAATATATACTTTTGGGGGGAAATCTTAGAGTGGAGCACTGTTACACAGCCCCAAATGAGACATGGCACCAGTGATGCAAGTTGTGAAAATTCAAAGTGTGAAACTGGAAACGCGCATGTTCCAATTTGGGCCTTGTAGCTCTCCCAAACCTTGAGAAACCTATGCATATGGGGTATTGCCGTACTCAGAAGAAGGAGCTGAACACTAAACAATGCATTTTTAAAAATCTTCACCTATCATGTGCTTGAAATTCACATCAACATTGAAGTGCAAGTGTGAAAAACGCTGTTTTTTTAACTTACGTCAAGATTTACGAGCGATTGGTGGTAAAATGGCTGCGTAAAAAAATTGAAAACATACATAAAATGAAAGCCTGGGGTGTCTACTTTCCAAAAATATATACTTTTGGGGGGAAATCTTAAAAAAAGAGCACAGTTACACAGCCCCAAATGAGACATGGCACCAGTGATGCAAGCTGTGAAAATTCAAAGTGTGAAACTGGAAACGCGCATGTTCCAATTTGGGCCCCGTAGCTCTCCCAAACCTTGAGAAACCTATGCATATGGGGTATTGCCGTACTCAGAAGAAGGAGCTGAACACTAAACAATGCATTTTTAAAAATCTTCACCTATCATGTGCTTGAAATTCACATCAACATTGAAGTGCAAGTGTGAAAAACGCTGTTTTTTTAACTTACGTCAAGATTTACGAGCGATTGGTGGTAAAATGGCTGCGTAAAAAAATTGAAAACATACATAAAATGAAAGCCTGGGGTGTCTACTTTCCAAAAATATATACTTTTGGGGGGAAATCTTAGAGTGGAGCACTGTTACACAGCCCCAAATGAGACATGGCACCAGTGATGCAAGCTGTGAAAATTCAAAGTGTGAAACTGGAAATGCGCATGTTCCAATTTGGGCCCCGTAGCTCTCCCAAACCTTGAGAAACCTATGCATATGGGGTATTACCGTACTCAGAAGAAGGAGCTGAACACTAAACAATGCATTTTTAAAAATCTTCACCTATCATGTGCTTGAAATTCAAATCAACATTGAAGTGCAAGTGTGAAAAACGCTGTTTTTTTAACTTCCGTCAAGATTTACGAGCGATTGGTGGTAAAATGGCTGCGTAAAAAAATTGAAAACATACATAAAATGAAATCCTGGGGTGTCTACTTTCCAAAAATATATACTTTTGTGGGGAAATCTTAGAGTGGAGCACTGTTACACAGCCCCAAATGAGACATGGCACCAGTGATGCAAGCTGTGAAAATTCAAAGTGTGAAACTGGAAACGCGCATGTTCCAATTTGGGCCCTGTAGCTCTCCCAAACCTTGAGAAACCTATGCATATGGGGTATTGCCGTACTCAGAAGAAGGAGCTGAACACTAAACAATGCATTTTTAAAAATCTACACCTATCATGTGCTTGAAATTCACATCAACATTGAAGTGCAAGTGTGAAAAACGCTGTTTTTTTAACTTACGTCAAGATTTACGAGCGATTGGTGGTAAAATGGCTGCGTAAAAAAATTGAAAACATACATAAAATGAAAGCCTGGGGTGTCTACTTTCCAAAAATATATACTTTTGGGGGGAAATCTTAGAGTGGAGCACTGTTACACAGCCCCAAATGAGACATGGCACCAGTGATGCAAGTTGTGAAAATTCAAAGTGTGAAACTGGAAACGCGCATGTTCCAATTTGGGCCCTGTAGCTCTCCCAAACCTTGAGAAACCTATGCATATGGGGTATTGCCGTACTCAGAAGAAGGAGCTGAACACTAAACAATGCATTTTTAAAAATCTTCACCTATCATGTGCTTGAAATTCACATCAACATTGAAGTGCAAGTGTGAAAAACGCTGTTTTTTTAACTTACGTCAAGATTTACGAGCGATTGGTGGTAAAATGGCTGCGTAAAAAAATTGAAAACATACATAAAATGAAAGCCTGGGGTGTCTACTTTCCAAAAATATATACTTTTGGGGGGAAATCTTAGAGTGGAGCACTGTTACACAGCCCCAAATGAGACATGGCACCAGTGATGCAAGCTGTGAAAATTCAAAGTGTGAAACTGGAAATGCGCATGTTCCAATTTGGGCCCCGTAGCTCTCCCAAACCTTGAGAAACCTATGCATATGGGGTATTGCCGTACTCAGAAGAAGGAGCTGAACACTAAACAATGCATTTTTAAAAATCTTCACCTATCATGTGCTTGAAATTCACATCAACATTGAAGTGCAAGTGTGAAAAACGCTGTTTTTTTAACTTACGTCAAGATTTACGAGCGATTGGTGGTAAAATGGCTGCGTAAAAAAATTGAAAACATACATAAAATGAAAGCCTGGGGTGTCTACTTTCCAAAAATATATATTCTTGTGGGGGGAAATCTTAGAGTGGAGCACTGTTACACAGCCCCAAATGAGACATGGCACCAGTGATGCAAGTTGTGAAAATTCAAAGTGTGAAACTGGAAACGCGCATGTTCCAATTTGGGCCCCGTAGCTCTCCCAAACCTTGAGAAACCTATGCATATGGGGTATTGCCGTACTCAGAAGAAGGAGCCGAACACTAAACAATGCATTTTTAAAAATCTTCACCTATCATGTGCTTGAAATTCACATCAACATTGAAGTGCAAGTGTGAAAAACGCTGTTTTTTTAACTTACGTCAAGATTTACGAGCGATTGGTGGTAAAATGGCTGCGTAAAAAAATTGAAAACATACATAAAATGAAAGCCTGGGGTGTCTACCCTATCACCTATCATGTGCTTGATATCAACAGTAGTATTGAAATGTAAGTGTGAAAACTGCAAAAAAACAATATATTACCACAATTTTGAAATTTTTTTCTGGAAAAATAGCTGCATGAAAAACTCCAAAATTCTCCTGATTATTTACCTTATGTTGTGTAGTTTTCAGAAACATATACCTTTGTGGGACATTTTTGGTTCTGGCACCGTCAGCTAAGCTATGATGCTCACATGCCAATTGTTGAGAAATTACAAGTTGGAAATAATGGCATCCATCTTGTAATATTTACCTTGTAAATGTGAGGAAGTGATTGAAATACTAGGCATATGGGGTATTCTTATACTCAGGAGAAGCAAATGAATATATTTAGGGGTATTTTTTTGTCATAAACTAATTGTATGCAAATCCTGACACGAAAATATAAGCAAAATGTTGTTTTTTTTCAATTTTTTTCCTCTTTTTTTCTATTTTAATCAAATTAAACAATGAGGTATTCATATAATTGTGGTATCAAAAGAAAGCCCTACTTGTGCTTAAAAAAACAGTATATAATTTATGTGGGTGCACAAAAGGAATTAAAGAGAAAATATGGTTGAACAAAGACATAGTCAAAAAAGTCAAAATTGCTCCGGTCCTTAAGTCAAATCAAACTCAGATTTTCCCGGTCCTTAAGGGGTTAAACCTGGTGGTATATTATCCTGTTGGTCCCAGCGTGCGGACGCTAGTTAACTCCATTAAACCTGGTGGCATATTATCCTGTTGGTCCCAGCGTGCGGACGCTGGTTAACTCCATTAAGCCTGGTGGCAGATTATACTGTTGGTCCCAGTGTGCGGACGCTGGTTAACTCCATTAAACCTGGTGGTATATTATCCTGCTGGTCCCAGCGTGCGGACGCTGGTTAACTCCATTAAACCTGGTGGTATATTATCCTGCTGGTCCCAGCGTGCGGACGCTGGTTAACTCCATTTAAGCTGGTGGCAGATTATACTGTTGGTCCCAACGCGCGGATGCTGGTTAACTCCATTAAACCTGGTGGCATATTATCCTGTTGGTCCCAGCGTGCAGACGCTGGTTAACTCCATTAAACCTGGTGGCATATTATCCTGTTGGTCCCAGCGTGCGGACGCTAGTTAACTCCATTAAACCTGGTGGCATATTATCCTGTTGGTCCCAGCGTGCGGACGCTGGTTAACTCCATTAAACCTGGTGGCAGATTATACTGTTGGTCTCAGCGTGCGGACGCTGGTTAACTCCATTAAACCTGGTGGCAGATTATCCTGTTGGTCCCAGAGTGCGGATGCTGGTTAACTCCATTAAACCCGGTGGCATATTATCCTGCTGGTCCCAGCGTGCGGACGCTGGTTAACTCCATTAAACCTGGTGGCATATTATCCTGTTGGTCCCAGCGTGCGGACGCTAGTTAACTCCATTAAACCTGGTGGCATATTATCCTGTTGGTCCCAGCGTGCGGACGCTGGTTAACTCCATTAAGCCTGGTGGCAGATTATACTGTTGGGCCCAGCGTGCGGACGCTGGTTAACTCCATTAAACCTGGTGGTATATTATCCTGTTGGTCCCAGCGTGCGGACGCTGGTTAACTCCATTTAAGCTGGTGGCAGATTATACTGTTGGTCCCAACACGCGGATGCTGGTTAACTCCATTAAACCTGGTGGCATATTATCCTGTTGGTCCCAGCGTGCGGACGCTGGTTAACTCCATTAAACCTGGTGGCATATTATCCTGTTGGTCCCAGCGTGCGGACTCTAGTTAACTCCATTAAACCTGGTGGCATATTATCCTGTTGGTCCCAGCGTGCGGACGCTGGTTAACTCCATTTAAGCTGGTGGCAGATTATACTGTTGGTCCCAACACGCGGATGCTGGTTAACTCCATTAAACCTGGTGGCATATTATCCTGTTGGTCCCAGCGTGCGGACGCTGGTTAACTCCATTAAACCTGGTGGCATATTATCCTGTTGGTCCCAGCGTGCGGACTCTAGTTAACTCCATTAAACCTGGTGGCATATTATCCTGTTGGTCCCAGCGTGCGGACGCTGGTTAACTCCATTTAAGCTGGTGGCAGATTATACTGTTGGTCCCAACGCGCGGATGCTGGTTTAATCCATTAAACCTGGTAACATATTATACTATTGGTTCCAGCGTGTGGAAGCTGGTTATCTCCGTTTAACCTGGTGGTCTTCTCCTTTGGGGCTGTCCTGCCCGGTATTGGTGAGGTCGGTAGAACCAGTACATCCCATCTCACGGTTGCCTTACCCGGTATTGGCAGGAACGGTAGAGCCTCTCCACAGTATTCACTGAGGCTGCCTTGCCCGGTATTGGTAAGGCCGGTAGAACCGGTACATTCCATCTCACGGATGCCTTACCAGGTATTGGCAAGGCCGGTAGAGCCTATCCTCAGCATCTCCTAAGGCTGCCTTGCCCGGTATTGGTAATGCCGGTAGAACCGGTATATTCCATCTCACGGTTGCCTTACCTGGTATTGGCAAGGTCAGTAGAGCCTGCTATTGATATTCCTTATAGCCGCTTAGGTTGCCTTGCTCGGTATTATAGGCAAGGCCGGTAGAACCTGTTATCTCCGTTGCAATGCCCGTGGGGGCTTGTGGCACTAGCTCATCTCTGCAGAGTATTTGGCCTCAGTTCCTGTTCTGCCTAAGCAGCAATCTCTGTTCAATAGACTGACAGTGTTGTTTCATCTAGCACCACTTGCTGCTCCATTACCACCTTGGGCGTGTCAAACACCACAACAGACTGATTGATTTACATGTACTTTAACTAGGGATGAGCGAGCACCCCGATGCTCGGGTGCTCGGGTGCTCTAACCGAGCACCCCCTGATGCTCGAGTGCTCGGCCGAGCACCCGAGCCCCATTCAAATGAATGGGAGCACTCGAGCATTAAACCAGGCACCCCCTGCTCTGATGAGCGGAGGGTGCCTGGTCAATGTCCCCCTTCATCTCCGCTATGCCCCTCTTCCACAATGTCCCCCTTCATCTCCTATGCCATAGCGGAGATGAAGGGGGACATTGTGGAAGAGGGGCATAGCGGAGATGAAGGGGGACATTGTGGAAGAGGGGCATAGAGTCTATGCCCCTCTTCCACAATGTCCCCCTTCATCTCCGCTATGCCCCTCTTCCACAATGTCCCCCTTCATCTCCTCTATGGCATAGGAGATGAAGGGGGACATTGTGGAAGAGGGGCATAGCGGAGATGAAGGGGCACATTGTGGAAGACGGGCATAGCGGAGATGAAGGGGGACATTGTGGAAGAGGGGCATAGAGTCTATGCCCCTCTTCCACAATGTCCCCCTTCATCTCCGCAATGCCCCCTTCATCTCCGCAATGCCCCCGTACCTCCATTCCCTGGTGGTCCAGCGGAGCGTCTTCGGATCTGTGCCTCTTCCGGCACAGATCCTCTTCACCCGAACATGTCGGGCGAGCACATGGCGGTACTCGTACGAGTACCGCCATGTGCCGAGCAGAGCGATGCTCGAGCCGATCCGAGCATCGGCCGAGCACGCTCGCTCAACACTAACTTTAACCATTGAGTACCCTTATGTTTCTATGCCTGTCCTGTAACAGTATATGTAGATTTTTTGCATCTGTATACTGGGCCTGAGAAGGCATCTGTAAGCCACTGTTCTTTCTATTATTCTGTATTGCCTATAGAGGGCGGTCTTTCTTGTTTTATTAATAAAACTGTGTTTTAGTCTAACCTGTTGGTCTGAGTGTCCTAAAAAACCGTTACAATGTGTTTGACAAAGCACAGGCAGGTGCGCTGCCTCCTCATAGGCCTTATGACTGGGAGATTAACCTGATTCCAGGAGCAACTCCTCCCAAGGGCCGTGTATATCCATTATCTGTAGAGGAGACAAGGGTCATGGAAGAGTATGTGTTCGATGCTCTCTCCAGAGGTATAATCCGCAAATCTACCTCACCGGCTGGTGCAGGGTACTTTTTTGTGAAAAAGAAAGATGGGGAGCTGCGTCCCTGCATTGATTTCCATGGACTTAATAGATTAATGACTAAAAGCACCTAACCCATACCCTTGATCACTGAACTCTTCAACAGATTAAAGGGTTCTAAGGTGTTTACCAAACTGGACCAAAGGGCAGCAAAAAATTTGGTCCGTATTAAGGAAGGACATGAATGGAAGACAGCATTTAACACCCGAAGCGGCCATTATGAATATCTACTTATGCCCTTCGGGCTGTGCAATGCTCCTGCTGTATTCCAGGAACTGATCAATGATGTCCTGAGAGACTTGCTGCAAACCTCTGTTGTCATATACTTAGACAACATACTTATCCATTCCCCCACAATGGAGACTCATCATGCGAACGTGTCAAGGGTACTACAACTGTTGAGAGAAAATGGGCTATACTGCAAACCAGAGAAATGCGAGTTTCACAAGTCACAAGTGACTTTTCTGGGATATGTGATATCTGCCTTCAGTTTTTCAATGGACCCCCAAAAGCTATCCGGCCATATTGGAATGGCCCCATCCGGTAGGACTAAAATCACTTCAAAGGTTCCTGGGCTTTACAAATTATTACAGGAAGTTTATCAAAGATTCCTCATCTGTGGTCAAGCTGCTTACGGACATGACTCGCAAGGGAATGGATGCCTCAAATTGGTTTCCTGCTGCGCTATTGGCTTTTGAAAAGCTCAAAACAGCATTTTCTTTGGCAACAATATTGATACACCCTAATCCCGCCCTGCCCTCTACGCTGGAGGTTGATGCGTCTGAGACGGGAGTAGACACCCTCCTGTCTCAGCTCTAGGCCTCGGGACAGGCTTTTCTTCCCTGTGGATATTTTTCTAAGAAATTATCCAAGGCAGACTGGATTTATGACATTGGTGATAGAGAACTACTGGCCATCATATTGGCCCTGAAAGAATGGCACTACTTTTTGGAAGGAACCAATGCACCGATTCTGATCCTTAGGGATCATAAAAATTTAACCTACTTGTCTGAGGCCAAACTTTTGTCTGCCTGGCAGGCACGATGGGCACTATTTCTTTCACGTTTTCACATCTAGTGTCATACCTTCCGGGTTCCAAGAACATCCATGTGGATGCACTATCCCGCCAATATTGTTCAGATTCTAGGGAAGAGTCCCCTCCTTCCCCTATCATTCCGGCTGATCGTATTCTGGCCACTATTCATACTAGTATCACCTATGCTTTAGGAGAGGAGATTTTGGTGGCCCAGGCTTCTGCCCCAGCAGAGAAACCTAGAGGGAGATGTTTTGTGCCAGTCTGGCTACGCACTAAACTCCTGGAGATGTACCATACCTCCAAGACCGCTGGTCATACAAGGCGCAACCAGTTGATATGGGCGATCTCTTGTTTATTCTGGTGGTCAAGCCTGAGAAAGGATTGTGCAGCTTTCGTGGCAGCTTGCCCCACCTGTGCCCAAAACAAATCCCCAAGAAGCTTGCCTGTGGGACTCTTGCAACCCATCCCGAATGGGGACCATCCGTGGTCACACCTGTCTATAGATTTCATGGTGGAACTCCCGGTTTCCTTGGGTTACACGGTAATCCTTATGATTTTCTCCAAAATGGCACACTTTGTACCCCTCAAAAAATTACCTTCTGCCCAGGTGCTGGCCGAGGTTTTCGCTAAAGTGGTATTCCGACTCCATGGCATACCAAAGGTGATTGTGTCTGACAGGGGGAGCCAGTTTATATCCAGATTCTGGAGGTGTTTTTGCTCGCAAATGGGAATTCAGCTTGCTTTTTCCTCTGCTTACCACCCACAATCAAATTGCGTGGCTAAAGATCCAAGCAAAGCCTGGAACAATTCCTCCGTTGTTACATAAGCAATCACCACAATAATTGGGCTGCTTTGTTACCTTGGGCGGAGTTTGCCAGGAATTGTGCCATTAACTCCTCATCTCAGAGTTCACCTTTTCTGATAAATTATGGGTCTCAGCCATCCGCACTTCCTGAGACTTTCGAGGCACAAGCTATTCTGGCTCTGGATGACCACTTATAGGCTCTCCTTTCCTCTTGGGTATGAGTACAGAATACGCTACGTGGTGCTAAGCAAAAACACAAGAGGCAGGCTGACCGCAGGCAATTACCGGCTCTTACTTTTCAAATAGGGGAGAGGGTATGGCTGTCTTTCCATAATCTCAACCTCCAGGTACCTTGTAGAAAGCTGGCTCCTTGTTTTGACGGTCCCTTTCAGATTATTAGTAGAATCAATCCAGTGGCATACGCGCTGGAGCTTCCTAGCACAATGAAAATCCACAATGTATTCCATGTATCCCTGCTTAAACCATTGGTATGCAACAGCTATACTTCTATTATGGTTCGCCCAGCCCCCATTGGGGTGGGAGACCATGACAAATGTGAGATACAGACTATTTTGGATTCCCGGAAAGTTAGGGGATGATTACAGTATTTGATACACTGGAATGGTTACGGTCCTGAGGAATGGGTCTTCTCGGATGACGTACATGCTCCCCTCCTGATTCGTAAATGTTACTCTCGTTTTCCCGATAAACCATGCTCTGGTCCACAAGAGGGGGCCATTAAGGGGGTACTGTCAGGGTACCTGTGCGGCAGCTGCTCAAGACGACCGCATCTTTCCGCAGTGGCTCCAGCCGCACTGTCTGCTACACACAATGCCTTGCCTCCATTGAGCCTGGATCTTATTCCACATTCTGGCGGCTCCAGCCACTTCTTCTCCTGGCGTTCCAGCAGGCAGGTGATGTCATAGTTGGGCGCACGTCCAAAGGTATGGACGTGTGTTCCATTTAAAGAGAAGCCACCTGTTGGCTGCTCCTCCTCTTCCTCTCACTTTTCTACTTGAACTGCCTGGACACAGGGCTCGGTCTCCCTTTCGTTTTGGCTCTGTGCATGATCTGGCTTGTCTGACTAACTGACCTGGTGCTAACCTGTGGCTCTGTCTGACTATCCGCTTCGTGTATAACCCATGGCTTTGTCGGACAACCATTCTGGTGCAGACCTGCAGCTCTGGCTGCCTGCACATTCCGTGTGTGACTTCTGGCTCTGGCTGACTACCCATTCCCATTGCAGACTACTCCTTGTCCCATCACTGGGACTTATATCAAAAGAATCATATGGAAGGAGTATTCTATTTCTGGTAGTTGTCGCTTGCTCCATTGTGCGCTTCTCTTAATCACTATATATATATATATATATATATATATATATATAGTGATATTTCTGTTTGCTGCCTAAATACAGTTGGTGTTACTTTTTAGTACATGTCCTATGTTTACTTGCCGAACCGTGACACCACCCTTTGCCTTCAAAACAGCATCAATTCTTCTAGTTACACTTGCACGACATCAGGGAGTTTGTAGACAAATAGTCAGGTGTATGATTAAACAATTATACCAAACAGGTGCTAATGATCATCAATTTAATATGTAGGTTGAAACACAATAATTAACTAAACATTTGTAGGTACTTGGATGTATTGATGTGGGGCTAGGGATCACTAGCCACGTATGTGTGTGCTGAAAACCACTTTTCTAACACACACCTGTGTTTTTCACTACATGTTAGGGACTATTGATGGAGCAGTTTTTTTTACCAAATAATGTGTGGTTCTTAAAGGGATAGTAATACCTAGTTTAAACTGTATTTATTATTATAGACATTAAAAAATATTAAGATCTATGTAAGTCTTATCTCTCCAACTTTTATAGTTTGAGAGATATTCGAAACTAAAGGCACACTTTGTAGACACTTTCAATGAAGTAGTTCTTTTTAAAGATCGTGATCTCGGCTCTGCTGAAGAGCCACCAGCTGGTGTGCTGCAAGAATCCAAATCAGTCAGCTAGAGCGCTGATGCCACTGAGAGGGGGAACTTTAGTTTTGAATATCTCTCAAACCATAAAGGTTTGAGAGATAAGTCTTACATAATTCTTAATATTTTTTAATGCCTATAATAATAAATAAAGTTGAAAATAGGTATTATTAACATGTGTTGAAGCCACCGCATGTAATAGAATGGCAAATTGAACTATTTTTTAATTGTGTCCAATGGGCACAAATTTGGACATTTTTATGGGCAATGTTTTTTTGACAGTGCAATTAATGTCAAAACCACTGTCACCAGTTTTGATTTTTACCATGGGTCATAGTATTGAACCCTAAATTCCCATGTGTACCTTTTAGATCCACTAAAATATGATGTGTCAAATTAGATTAATTAACTGGACATCAGATTCTATAGCAAATATAGCTGTTTAGAAATCTGCAATCCAATATAGATTCTCTTTAGATCTTTCATGATATAAAAACAGCATTTTATTCAGCCATACATTTACATTTTCAAAATTAATCTATCTGGATTTGTGGATTTATACAACTACAACTCCACAAATCTATTATTAATTGATTTGAACTGTTTATCCAGTTCTACTGACATGTAAATTGGCATTATCCAGAAAATGTGGATTATTTGTATAACTCTAATTTATATCCATAAACAAGTATTACAATTAATAGTTCTTAAGCTATTGAAATAATATCTTGTAAGCATGAAAAATTTAGAACATGTAATGTTGTTAGACAAAAGACAAATAAAGTAGGAGCTTTTCCACTTTAAAGTTAATTAAGTAAAATATTTTATGTGTATTTTGTTGTGTAATACTTCCACGTTCAGGCTTTTTAAACAGCTAAAGCCTATCATTTATTTGCTTTCTCAAGTGGATTAGAAAGTCTTGACACAGTGTACACAAGCTTTTAAATCTTTATATCCAAGCTTTTAAATTTCTAGTGTTTGAATTTCCCCTCTTTCCAAAAAAATGGCATGCACTGACTCATATGTCCACCATGTAATATATGTTTATTTTTATTATTATAATTTGTCTTATTGCCAGCATTTGGCAGTCATACACATTCTTTGTTAATATTTGTGACATAAATATTTTTCTCTCTGCACTCATGTTTATCATAAACTATTAAATTGGCTTGTAAGATAATATAGATTTTATCAGTATATGTGGAAATTCAAATATTTATTTGAGTTTAACTCATGTTAGAAACATCTCAAGTATCCTGAATGAACACGGTCCAATGTTGGTAATGCAGCTCTCAGATATATTTCATTCTGCATTTTACCTTAACATGCTGAGTTTTGACTCGTGCAGGTACTAAGCCCAAGTTAAATCATAAAATATGGACCAACGTACCTGGTCACTGCTGGAGTTACTTCAAGGGGCTGTGGGTTCTTTGGAACACAGCTGTGCATGAGACACATGCACATCTGCTGGTCTTCAGTGTTGATGTGGATAAACCTTGCATTTTGTCCATAGACTGCAAAGTAAATTCTCTATTTTTAAACAATTTGAGTATCGTTCAGTTTCATTTGATGCAGGTCTATTTAAAGGGATAGTAATACTTCGTTTTAACTTTATTTTATTTTGTAGGCATTAAAAAAACATGAAGAATGATATAAGTCTTATCTCTCAAACCTTTATGGTTTATGAGATATTCACAAGCAAAGTTCCCCTCTCCGCCCCTTTTACCTAGTGTAAGCCATCTCTTCTCAGATGTGAGTCTGGTTGTATGACAGTACAGATAACAGAAGGGGACAATTTTCTTTGTATGAAAACAATGAAAGCCCTTCCCCCCTTGACAAGTTTTTCAGCTTTTTCCATTATCTTAATTGAAGATTGTCCCTCTCTGCAGTCTACCTGGGCATCTCCCTTCTGATCTGGTTGAACAGGGGGGGATACTTTGTTTGTGAATATCTCTTAAGCCATAAAGGTTTCAGAGATAAGACTTATATCATTCTTCATGCTTTTTTAATGCCTACAAAATAAAATAAAGTTAAAATGAAGTATTACTATCCCTTTAAAGAAAGGAACAGAGTATTATGTCTACATTAAGGTGCTTTTTGTGGTGTATATATCCTCTGTGATATTATGCTGATTATCTTTTAGCTTTTGTACATAACTGTGCAGATCTTTCTGTAACAAGATAGGTTAACCCTAGTGTCACTGTAGGCCATGATATTAGCTGGGGTGACCTCTCAGCCTTTGAGCACAAAAGACATATTCACCCTTGTGTGGTTTAAGTTTAACAAATCATTGAGAGAGGCATTTCAAATTTGCTTACAAGAGGCATTTTAACCACTGTTAACAGAGCAGGCTAAGGTATCAGTGTAAAAGATAAATATTCTAGATTGTATGCTTGCACAAGCAGGACCTTCTCAATCAATTGGTATATGGGTCATTAATTATTACTCCCTAACTGTACAGAGCTGCTGGATATGTTTCAGTTTTATAAATGAATAATAATTAAACATTAGCGCAGTGGTTCTCAAACCTGTCCGCAAGCCACCCAACAGTTCATGTTTTCAGGCTATCCCCTAATGCGGAGACTGAGGTGGATCAATCAGTGTCTCAGCCAATCTGACGAGATGCTCCTGTGTCAATGACAGAATCACCTATGTGTTAGGGGCCAGTAACCAGACAGGACACAAAAAGGTAAAATGCAACACACCTTTATTAGTGCAACAAAAACAGAAGCATGATCCAAGAGCATAAACCAAAAGACACGCCAGAGTCAGGAACCAAGACAGGTATTCAGCCAAGCCTGAGTCAGGAAACCAGAAGTCTGCAAAGTCAGAAACAAGCCAAGGGTCAGAAGCACAGAAGTCCACAATGTCTGGAACAAGCCAAGGGGTCTGGAATACAGCAAACAGGAGCTCAGGAAAATCCACAGCAGCCAGCAGCAACAGGTCAGCAAACAAACACAAGGACAATGGGGAAGTGAGCCAAGCTGCTATAAATACCCTGAGATGGTTGGCTGATAACAGTCAGGTGAGTAATTAGAGAGGTCAGCTGATTCAGCCTGAGCCAGAAACTCAGAAGACAGCAGCAGTGGATAGCAGATCACTAGATTAGCCCACACAGCAGAATCAATAGGCAGAATGGGAGCAGCTCAGCAAAACCTTGACAGTACCCCCCCTCAACGACCCCTCCCCCACGGGGCAGGACCAGGTTTATGGGGAATGCATGCATGAAAAGCATGGAGGAGGGCAGGGGCATGCACGTCTGCAGCTGGAACCCATGAGCGCTCTTCTGGACTGTAGCTGTTCCAGTGAACCAAATATTGAAGAGTCTCTCAGAACCTACAAAAGTCAACTATGGATCGGACCTCGTACTCCTCATGTCCGTCAACTGGCACTGAATGAGTACTGAATACCCAGGATGTGTGGAACAATTTTGCAGTAGATGCCCTGCCTTACTGCAGTAAAGGCACAGGCCCTCCCCTCCTCCTCAATGGCCTTTCCGCAACTGAATGATGAGTGAACCCAATCTGCATGGGCTCCTCATCACCTGAGGTTTCGAGACATGGAGGGGCGGGAGGAGAGGGAGGTATGGGTGGGGATGAAAGGCTTGGAGTTAAACGGATGGGATGCCTCTGCAGGCGCTCCCTAAAGGATGATCTCTCATGGATTCGGGAGGTAATCATAATACAATATGAGACCAGTTCCTCTAAATCACTGGGAAGATCCCAGGCTGCAATCTCATCTTTAACCATATCCGAAAGCCCATTAGAGAAAGCAGA
The DNA here is from genome assembly GCA_037306005.1 of Rhinophrynus dorsalis. Lineage (NCBI taxonomy): Eukaryota > Metazoa > Chordata > Amphibia > Anura > Rhinophrynidae > Rhinophrynus > Rhinophrynus dorsalis. Next base: position 384,992,749 of record CM074719.1, read on the forward strand.
CACACGAGAGCCACATTATTCCAACCAACCTCGGCTGCCAGTGTACGAAACTCTATGGCATAATCGGAAATCATCCTAGTACCCTGCTGGATGGACATTAAATGCTTGGCAGCTGAGGTGGAGCAGCCCGGTATATAAAATACCTTTTAAAGGATGCCACAAACTCAGGGTAATTGTATACAATAGGTTTCTGTGTCTCGCAAAGGGGAGTAGCCCAAGCCAAGGCCCTGTCAGAGAGTAAGGAAATCACGAGGCCCACCTTACTCCTATCAGACGGGAAGGACTGTGGTACCATCTCCAGATAGATGCCAACCTGGTTTAGAAAACATCTGCATTGATTAGGGTCACCCCCATAATGCTGGGGAAGCAGGGTGGACCCTGTCATACCTCTCGCAACATTGGAATCACCATTGGCAGCCAGAGTGGGAGTGGCAGCAACTAAAGGGTCAGCCTGCGCTGAGGACCGCTAAGGCTTGGAACCAGATGCTCAGTACGGAGCAACAAAGCCTGGAGGGCTGCAGCAAACTGGTCCATGCGCTGGTCTACCTGGTCCAGCCTGAAAAAAAATGTGGTAGATTGCCTGCATCTCCTGAGTTCATGGTCCTTATATACTGTTAGGGACCAGTAACCAGACAGGACACAAAAAGGTAAAATGCAATACACCTTTATTAGTGCAACAAAAACAGAAGCATGATCCAAGAGCATAAACCAAAAGACATGCTAGAGTCAGGAACCAAGACAAGTATTCAGCTGAGCCAGAGTCAGGAAACCAGAAGTCTGCGAAGTCAGGAACAAGCCAAGGGTCAAAAGCACAGAAGTCAATGATGTCTGGAAAAAGCCATGGGGTCTGGAACACAGCAAACAGGAGAGCAGGAAAATCCACAGCAGCCAGCAGCAACAGGTCAGCAAACAAACACAAGGACAATGGGGAAGTGAGCCAAGCTGCTATAAATACCCTGAGAGGGTTGGGAAGGGAGTAATCAGAGAGGTCAGCTGATTCACCCTGAGCCAGAAACTCCAAAGACATCAGCAGTAGATAGCAGAGCACTAGATTAGCTCAGACAGCAGAATCAATAGCAGAATGGGAGCAGCTCAGCAAAGCCTTGACACTATGCTCATTTGAAGATATACTGAAAACCTGCAGGTTAAGATAGTAGTAAGAAAGCCTATTTGCTTATTTCGTTGCAAGGGAAAAATATAGTTTTTAAATGTGTTTATTTAGTTCTGGTTTATATCATTTTTTATATTATAAAACTTTAGGAACAGTCAACTTTATACTGACTAACTATACATGCAACAACTAAAATGCATGTTGGCTTATGCGCTGATGAGCTGATGAATGCAATTATTCAGTTATTGAAAGAAACTACAAATGTAACAATCAAAATAGATATATTTACTTAAAGGGATAGTAATACTTCATTTTAACTTTATTTTATTTTGTAGGCATTAAAAAAACATGAAGAATGATATAAGTCTTATCTCTGAAACCGTTATGGTTTAAGAGATATTCACAAACAAAGTATCCCCCCCTGTTCAACCAGATCAGAAGGGAGATGCCCAGGTAGACTGCAGAGAGGGACAATCTTCAATTAAGATAATGGAAAAAGCTGAAAAACTTGTCAAGGGGGGAAGGGTTTTCATTGTTTTCATACAAAGAAAATTGTCCCCTTCTGTTATCTGTACTGACATACAACCAGATTCACATCTGAGAAGAGATGTCTTACACTAGGAAAAAGGGGCGGGAGGGGAACTTTGCTTGTGAATATCTCATAAACCATAAAGGTTTGAGAGATAAGACTTATATCATTCTTCATGTTTTTTTAATGCCTACAAAATAAAATAAAGTTAAAACGAAGTATTACTATCCCTTTAAATATTATAGACATATGCAGGTAAGACAGTTCTTTTCTATTTGATAAACTTGAGGAATTATTAAACAAAATTACAGTTCCTATTTCAAAGGTATATTTGCACATACTATGCATTACCTTGTCCAAAATAAATATTTATTGAGACATATATAATTTCTATTTTCTGACACCTGTCTTGAAACAAACACTATTTCAGTGGCTCTAGTAGAAGTGTTGTATTAGCACCATTAGAGATTTTATGGTAATACAAATAAGATATAGTGCACCTCGATGTAACATGGTTCCAGACTTGGGGTGGCAATCTGAGGTCCTCTGCTTCTCTTCAACTTCAACAAAGTCATAGACTTGACAGCACTGTCCCTGGCTCTCAGCAACAATCATCTACTTCATTATTCACAAATTAAAAGTCATATTAATGGCAGAAGGCAGACTCACATTCACAGTTACTAAAAGTCTGTTCATAAAAAAAACAATCTGTTTGCATTAGTACCCTCACACTGAATGTGAGTCTGCCTTCTGACATCAATGTGATGTTTAACTTACTGATAGTAAAGTACATGTTTACTGTGTATAAGAGTATTTATACTGACAGCCTGGGAATGTGCGGTCAAGTTTATTGCTTAGTTTTCTTTAATTGTTTATATCCCCATTTAATTTATACATGTTAGTGTTTATTTAATGCATAAATATTGGGACAAAGTATATTTTGAAATGGAGTATCAAGTAAAACATAAAATATACAAAATAATAAATGTCTCGACTTGAAGTACGCTATCAGAGGCAGAGTTGTGCACAACATATTGCAAGTGTTTAAAATCTATGGTGACACCCCCTTTAAACCACTGAATGAAAGACAGCTCTCCAACATTTTGTATGCACTGATGATATCTTGGTCATCCACTAAGTTGGATGACAGCTGGTGAAGCATTCCTCTTCTTGAGTGGCAGATCCTTCACCAGTCACATCCTTCACCCGTCTTCATTATAAGCATGTTTCAGAGACACTTCCAAGTGAAAACAGACAAAGGTCCCACCGGGCATAGGATGCACCACTCAAGGACAGAAACACTCCAGCAGTTGTTATTAAACTTAGTAGAAGACAGACAGATCAGCAATGCATATGATATGTTGAAGATATTTCTTCAATTCAGTGGGTTAAAGGGGGTTCCCTAGCTCTTAAACATCTGTAATATGTTGCACACAACTCTGGTGCTGATACTGTTAAATAAATGTGTCTGTTGCATATAAAACTGTATATCAGGGTCATTCCAACGTTTAGCCTGTCAGATGCTGCATTTTACAATAGATGGGTACCAAGGGTTGTCTGGTGCTTGGCTCTCTCCATGCAATGTCTTGTTGAGGGGGAATGAGAAGAAAAATACAGTGGCTTCAGTAAGTCAGAGCTGGCAGGTAGATGGCATTGTGTGAACAGTAAGTCTGCACAAACCTCTCAGGGAAATCAGAAGGGAAGGGTTTCCATACAATCTGTATCTATTGTGAAAGAAGTAGCATCTATTAGGGGTGGGAGAAAACTCTTGTTGTATTCCCACAAGAAATTCCACGAAAACCACGTTGTTATCTGTTTTTTCACAGGAAAATCCCCTTTAAAACCAGAGATTATAATATTTGCATTTTTCACCCATTGACCAAAATTCTTCGAATTTTTTCAATGGCTAGAAAGTTTCCGCCCATTCATTTAGGTGGTTTTTGCCTTTTCGCTATAAAAACGTGACATATTTGCAGAAGTGAAATACAATAAAAGCAGGTAAAGAACAAGTTAGACATGTTGTTCTGCTGGGATCTTTTGGAAAAATTGAGGCAGGAGAAAATCACTATGAGCAGGTTTAAAAATAACAAAAGTAGGAACTGGAAGGATCCTTATATGTCCACTGAGTCTGAGGAGGAGGAGGAAGTGAGCACAACTGAACCAATGCTGTCCAGTGACAGTCCCCCTAAATCACCCCTAGGGATCTTGGGGAATTTAATGGGAAGGGAGGGAGAAAAGGGTAGTACTAGTGAGAGCAGGACCAATCAGCTGCTTGCACCTGCTGCCAGACGTGCTGCCCCTGCTGCCACCATTGCTGTACCTGCTACCAGATGTGCTGCCCCTGCTGCCACTAGTGCTGCTCCTGCTGTCAGATGTGCTGCTCCTGCTTCCACCAGTGCTGTGCATGCTGCCAGTGCTGAACCTGCTTCCACCAATACTGTGCCTACTGTCAGACATGTTGCCTCTGCTGCCACCAGTGCTGTGCCTGCTGCCAGTACTGAACCTGCTGCCATCAGTACTGAACCTGCTGCTAGTGTGTCTTGTAATACTCAGGGGCTGAAGGAGAAGGTGATGCCAAGTGTGACAGCAGGGGACCCTAAGTCACACTTGCCATCTCTAAGCAGTGCCGCCAGTGCTAGTACTACTACTACTAAGGTCCAGCAGCTTGTTAGCATTAGGAGTGAAGGAGGAGGTAATCATATCCTCATATTAATAGTGACTGTGAGGAGGAAGACTCTGGGTCTGAACTTGATGTGGTTGATGTTAGCAGTAGTAGTAACATTAATGGTGAAGCAGCCAGTGGGACTAGTGTTAGGGGAGTGGTAGGGGAAGCATTTATGAGAGTCCAGACTAGTGGTCAAGGGAGCCCACACCACTCCTCTGGCCCTGGGAGTCCTCTTCACTTCATTACAGTGTCCAAGTGGAACATGATCCTGAAGAGATCAGAATTGTTGGAGAATAGTAGGTGCATAAATAATACCACCTCCAACACCAGGAGCACAGGTCAGCTGCCTGTGCCAACTGTCACTGCTGCCAGTCTGTCTTCTTCACATCACCAAGAAATGACAAGTGTGACATTAGAGGACCTTCTGTCACATTGCTTGTCACCTCCTCCAAGCAGCAGTGAGATGTCTGTAATAGAGCAGCAGCAAGTAGAGACTAGTGGTGGTGGTGATGATGATGATGGTAGAGAAGCTGGGGTGGAACATTGATGGCCTTTTTAGCAGAAACTGAGAAGGAGTGGGAGACCACTACCGCCACCACTAGAAATGAGCTTTTGGAATGTGTGGAATATGCAACTCTTCTAATTCCTTCTGCTGCTGCGTTGCAAGAGCAGCAGGATGCTGAAGAGCAATCTAGTGTTCCACAGACAACCGTGGGCACAGTGGGAATGGGGGTAACAAGTGATACAGGACTAGGACAGGTTCAACTTGCCAGTGGCAGCAATACTCAGAGTCCTGGTCCTAGTTACAATGCTGATCCAGTAGCACCAACAGCAGCAACATCATTCACTGCCACAGACAGTGAAGGGAAATGTGGAGGACAAGAAGAAAGAGGCCATTCTTCTCCATATGTTCCCTATTCCCTGAAGTCATGGGTGTAAGACTATTTTTCTCTTGGGGCAGACACAGTGCAATCATCACCAATGGCACTGTGCACAATTTATGTCAGTGAGAAGTGGTAAAGGAGGGAGCACCCCTTTTGCACAACCTCCCTGACAACACACATAAAAAACAGACACCATGAATTTTATGTCAAACATGTTAAAGACAAACACCCACCATAGAAATCAAGCACCACTGTTGCTGTACCCCCTGACTCTCAGAAAGGCAACAAGAGGCGAGGTGGAGATCAAAGAGGAGGAAGAATAGAATACCCAGGCAGAGTCTGGAAGTTCCATGATGAGTGAAACAACTAGCTCGCCATCACCTTCTTCCTGTAGGGTAACTACATCTTCTAGCAATCCACCTTGTTCATCATTACCTCCCCCTTCAAATGATAGCCACTCTGTTGATGTTAGGATGTGGCAGTTCGTCTCTACCCATTGCACACTGTGTGATGCACAGAACCACACATGACAGTGTGGTAGAGGAGAATCACAAGCAGGGCATCAAGGGGCATCTGAGAAGAATCCATCCCACAGATTATGCTAAGATGCTGGCAGGGAGTTGTCATGTGTCCTTAGCCGGTTCAGGACAAGGGGTATAGTGACAGTGGCAGTACTTTGGTTCTGGTGTCATGCTGTTTGTATACAGTTGTGTACCCAGATGTTATTTACCACACACACACACACACTGTGCACATTGCAGTTGTTCATGAGAGACACAGTTTCTGCTCTCAATGGGGAAAATGTTTATTCTAATAACAACACACCCATGATTTTTGAGGAGGGGCAGGTGGAGAAGAATTATTTGCCAACTTCTTCTTTTCTCCACATAGACTGGGGGCTACTTATTGTGTTGCTACTGCCTCAGGTGCTTCACTGGAGCTAGTCATTGCAAGTGGAACCTTCATCATCCATCAACCATGTTACTGCTATTGTTCATCCTATTCCCATTCAGCTGCCTATTCATCCTGCTGCTTAAACAACTCAGCAGCAGCAGCAAGATCAGCAGTCACAAATTCCTCACTTACATCAGGGCATTTAACAATGGCCCCTGGCCATCAGGACATCACCTGCTGGAACTAGTAGGGCATTTTTGTTCTCTCGGGGCTTGTGCTTTTAAAGAAATTGAAACATTATAAAAAAAAGCATAGTCCGACAAAAAAAAAAAAATTGTGGGGCTTTGTTTCTAACAAGCCTACGTTCTACAAATCAATTTTTCCTTAGGGATTGTGCCAAACAAGCTTAAGCCTACAAATCAATGTTTCTTCAAGGCGTGTGCCTCTAATATGTCTAAGTCCTACAAATCAATGTTTCATCAGGGCTTGAGCCTCTAACAACAAATCTAACATATCATCCTCTACAAAATAGTCTGTCAAGTCAAGTATCAGTCCACTCCAGTGTCAGCTTATGTCAAATGTATTATTATTATTATTTTTTTTTTATTTCTGTTTTGGATTTATTTTGTATTAACTGCCCCCCAATCCCAGTAAACAAACCCTCCCAAAAAGTTCCCTGTTCAACTAATTCCTTCCTCACATTCCACCAACACAGTCACCCTCATGTCCCTTTTACACTAGGCATTTGACAACCTTTTATGTTTTGGATTAAGATATGTATACATTATTTGTCTTTAAGCATGATTACTACACTTAGAGGACTTTTCTTTTACTGTCTTTTATTGTATGCATTTCTGCACTTGCACTGGGCACTTAACCCTTTAAGTGCCAAAGGGGGGTGCAATGAACATGTCTATGGAGCTAAAAGGGTTAAGGGAGGGCAGCTGTTGTCTCTGCTAAAAGCTGTCCTCTGGCTACATAGAGAGCTACAAGATCCCAATATCAAGTAAGGGATGTTGAGACTGTGAACTCCAACAACAGAGACAGCTATCAGAGCGTAGTGCTTGTAGCAAAGTGCCATATTAACATATAAGGATTCCACATGAATACAACAATGGCTCATTAACTTACATTATACAGTATACACTTCAATATTTGCAGATGACACCAAATTACGTAGGGTAATACATTCAGAACAGGATATTTGTTTTCTACAGAGGGATTTACATAAAATGGCAGGCTGGGAAAACAAATAGAATAGGAAATTGAATGTAGGAATGTGTAAAGTTATGCATTTGGGATGAACAAGTTATAATTCTACTTCTGAACATAATGGGATCATTGTAGGGGACTTGTTGCTAGATAAGGATCTGAGAGTCCTTATAAACAGTAAACATGAAACAGTGACAATTGTCAAACAGCAGTAGCAGAAGCAAACTGTACTGTCTTGCATTAAACGGGGTATTGAAGCAAGAGTGGATAACATCATTTTGCCACTGTATAAATCATTGGTAAGACCTCAAATCGAATATGCAGTGAAGTTTTAGCCATCAATTATGAAAATGATATTCTAGAATGTGAGGGTACAGGGAAGAGCACCAAAATTAATTAAGGCAGTGGAGGATTTGAAATATGAACAACATCTAGCCAAATCTGGTTTATTTACTCTAGGGAAAAGATGCCTAAGAAAGAATCTTGATACATTGTATAATGTCAACACAAAGATCTATCTAGTAAGATTTTCATTCCTAGGCCAGATCAAATAACCAGGGGCCACCAATTATGATTAGAGGACAAGAAACTTCACCTTCAGCAGAGGAAGAGTTTTTTTACAGTAAGGTCTGTAAAATTGTGGAACTCTTTTGCTCAGGGTTTTATTGTATATTATTAAGTGCCGTTTTAGTTGCACAAAACGGTTTAGGCGTACGTGTATGTCTGTTTACTCGCTCTGTGTTGGAGTATATACGTTTGGTGTTTTTCCATATGCACATTAAATAAACTTGGAGTTTTATCGAGTATATGAATGGAGTGAACATTATGCTTGAGGTAGTTCCGTGAGTGCTCCCATACGGTGGTCTCCTTATATTGTATATTAGCAGGCAAAACAGGAGATTCTGGTAAATAGACAAATACTCATTTTGGGAACAGGAAGGCTTATATAGTTCTCATTTTTCCCGGTTATAATGAGGCAAATGTTGAACTTGATGAACTTGTGTCTTTTTCAAACTAATTTACTATGTTACTATATTACTAATCAATACTCTCAGCCTGTGATTGGCTATGGAAGTTATCCAATCATAAACAGCTATGTCTACCCAATTAAAGAGAAACTTTCGCTAAGATATAACTTTTATGTATTCTAATAAATGTTTAAATTAATAATATTTCTGTTTGATGTTATTTTCTGATTTATGCATGACATGCAAATGAGTTGTTTACTCCACCAAAGCCTAGCCACTGTCAGAGCAGTAGAGATGGGTGAAACATGCCTTCTGTGAGTATTTCCATGAGGTGCAGTTTTTCTGATTTTTCTTCTTCTGTGACACTCAGCTTTGTCCCATTGCACTGGTAGGTATAGAACCACACATACTAACCTCCCGGTCTTGCACCACTGTAGCCATAAAACCCACACACTTCCCAGCCTTGTTTCACATTAACTACAGAATTACACATCCTGACCACTAAGACTTATCCCACTGTCTGGTAACTGGGAGGGGAAACTTAAGGCCCTCCAGCTGCTGTCAGACTACACAGCAGCTGGAGGACCTCAAATTGCCCACCACTGCATTAGTGACCCCCAGCCTTGACCCACGATAGCCATATTTCCATACATAGTAACCCCCTAGCCTTGTTCCTCAGTAGCCATAGAACCACACATATTGAACTCTCAGCCTTGTCCCACTATACTGCTATAGCTAGAGACACACATATTGATTCTAAACCCCACTTCCCAAAGAAACTGTAAAAGTTCCCACTGGAAACTTCTTGGGGTTAGTGATAAGGCAGAAATTTAGGATTGTTTATAAGAACGGGAATTTTCTCTGGAAAACCAGCAAAATGCTGCTTTTCCATGATAATTCCCAATAGAAAAAAAAATTACTTTTTGCCCATTCCTGCAAAGCTGCTGTAAGTGATATACGACCATCTGACACATTATTCTCATCAATGTCCCTGCCACATCTATGTTGTCCCAAATACAGGATAACCATATAGACAGCTCACTGCCAACATGATTCCACATTTTGATCTCTTAACCCCTTACAAAATAAATGTATTGGAAACCTTTCTTGCATCTAAGTGGTTAAAAATGAAAGGAAAAATGTGAATATAAAAATACTGTAATTTTATTAACTAAATATTCATTTTCATTACTAGAATATTGCAAGTCAACATGTATATGTTTAAGTGAAAAAATAATAAATGATTTGTTCTTAATTAAATAGAAACAAGCTTCCCAAAATATTATCAACTTTCCCAAGCACTCTGTGTAAATAGCAATGTATTAAAAGCATAAATTTTATTACAATAAAGACAATTTGCTTCACCCTATTGCTGGTTGTGTACATTTATTTTTCTGTGGACTATAGCTGTGTTTTCTACAACTCCCCCTAAATTCCTGTTACATGACATGTTGGAAAGTCTGTTTTTTATTGTGTGACTTGAGTGCTCATATGTATATCGGGGTTCACAAGGTAAGCTTATAATAACACAGTTTGTTAATGGAAGACTCACAGGGGCATATATAATATGGGGAGCAAAACAGCTGCACTATATGAAAACATAAAAATTCCATGTAATTAAAAGGGGTTTTTATCCCCTTAGAACAGACATGCCAAGCACTCAGTGATTCCCTCTAAGGCCAAGACTCAGCAATTCTTTGGCTATTGATGTCTGCACTATTATTGTGTTGGGGAGGTCTGGAGACAAGATGAAATGCAAATAGTTTTTTTCTCTCCTTGCTGTGCTGATAATGAGCCCTAAGCTTACCACTAGAACCGTTGACTCTCAAAATTTTGGAGGCTATAACTCAGATCATCCCCAACCAACCAACTTCTGTATACCTTAATGTTTCCTACCTGTGACAGTAAACCATACTGATCTAAATCAACATTTGTCCCAGAATTGCAGCTCTATAATTAAAATTAGAAATCCTACTGAGAGATTCGGTTTATTAGCTAGAGGGCTGCATGCATTGCTAAGACCAAATGTTTGACATGCCTGCCTTAAACGCTTTAGAGGTTACTGAAGCACTGTGAAGCAGTATTTTGGAGACCTCTTTAGTATCCAAGTGGTTCATTTTATAAATGATGTGCGGTTATTTTGACCAAGAATTGCTCCACTTTTGACTTTATACATATGTCCCATAGCCATCATTTTATATAAACAAACATTTATTTAAGATCCATAGACTTTAACAGATACAATGGTCAGTTGACCTGCATCTTGTTATACAGCTCTAGTAATATTAATTTTGACTGTACACAGTGTGAAATAAAATGCAAATATGCTTTGTAATGTTTATTCAACTAATCTATATTAAAGTATATTTTGATCACTGATGACAAAGGACATTGAGAATATAAATATTTTTTGAAATTGTTCAAACAATGAAGAGCTTTCATGTTGTTTTGATATCAGCAGTGAATCTGATTTGCTTTTCCACATAATATTGTAGTCTGCAATATGCAGATATAGCAAACACCCTATTTTTTGTGAATCTGTAATGTATGGTGTGACAATATTAAGTAAAATCACAAGGGTAAAAAATCAAGTTATCTGGGCATTTCTCATTAAAAAATGTGGCTGAAGCCTGTGCCTCATGTAAATACAGGGCCAGCGCCACCTATAGGCGATATAGACGCCGACCTAGGGCGCACATCTAATGGGGACGCAGTCAGAGCAGAGCTGCATGCACATCGGCGGTTGCTGTGAAGTAGGAGAGAGAGAGGCTCTGGGAAGTGGAGATCAGTAACAGGAGAGGAGGGAGACAGTGAGCAATGAACTGTACATAGCGTGCACTATGCCCTGCTGTAGGGGTACAGTGCGCATACTGATTATCCAGCCATGGTGTCTTTGATATTGAGAATGAACAAGATGGGTGACAACTAAATGTTGATGATACATGTGAACCATTGTCATATGTACAGCTTTTATCAACGTGTTAATACATGAGGAACAATTTAGTATCTCTGGAATTTGCTACTTTGTTGCTTCAAAATTTGTAGCTGCACTATAAGAAATAAAAGGCAAGTATTCTGAATGACAATTCCTTCTAATAAGTCCCCTGTGCTACTCAAATGGAGGCTCTCTGCTTCCTGGACACATATAGAGAACACAAAAATTAACACACTTATATACATATAGGCAACACACACACACTGACATTTATACACATATAGGGAACACCCACATTAACACATACACACATATAGAGAACACACACATTGACACTTATACACTAGTGTAAAAGCCAGTATACACAGGCCACACATCAGGTGTGTTCGGGCAGTGTCTACTGTGCACAAGTGCATCTGCCTGCATTCGGGCAATCTCTACAGTGCATGACTGCATCAGACAAACATACATCTGGCCTTTTATATTATAAGAATAGGGAACACACATACATGCACACAATGTCACAGAGTAACTTAGGAATAACAACACTGACAAGTAAAAATATGGTAAAACAATGATCTTTTTTAAAATAGCACAATAATAAAATAAAAAGCACTTTCACCAGCCTTCACAGGGCCAGATATGAGGACAAAAGGTCAATTCATACATCTGAAAAGGATACGTAGTGATACAGGTTCTTACAATAAACAAGCCTGTGCCCTATTGGAAAGGTTAAAAGCTAGGGGTTTTTCTGAGAAACAGATAAATAGGGCGAAAAACTCTGTTGAACATATGAATCGTAAAAGTTTAATTGAGGGATCGTTTAAGAGAGATAAATCTTTTGCATACAATTGTAATGATTCAAACAAGATCCCACTGACTTTCGTTATGGAATATAGTCAGGAGTTTATACAGGTGTGTGGAATCATTAAGGGCCTTTTTCCTATACTATATGGTGATGAAATAGTTAAAGATATATTGGAAAATGGCTGTAGATTCACTAGCAGAAAGGCACAACATAGTGGAGGGGTTTATCTCCCAGTATGTTTACATGAGCGAAACAAAATACTGGAACATGGCTTACTATGAAAGGCTTCCACAAATGTGGAGGAAGATGTAAATGTTGTAATTATGCCATAGTATCTAAGGTATTTCATAATTCTGTTAGAAATAAGAATTTCACTATAAAAAGTTTAATTAATTGTAACACGTCTGGGATTGTATATCTAATATGCTGTAGAGAATGTTCTAAGCAGTATATTGGACATAAGGTTCACCTGTTAAAGGAACATATTAGGGAGCATCTCGATTCAATAGAAAATTTAGATGTGAGCTCACCAGTAGCCAGACATTTCATGTTACATGATGCAAAAGGGTTACCAGACATCCTAGAGGTGGGAACATCTTGCATTGTCTAGGTAAATGCGAGATGTACTGTATACACCTGTTGAATACCAGAATACTGCAGGGTCTTAATGCAGAATGGGACTTGAGTCTGTTCTACTAGGGGATCTGGTTCTGTGGTATATGGGTAAATGGTAAATCTTTTTGGAACTCGGCCTTGCATTTGTTTCAACATGATAGTGATTCCCTCTATATGATCATTTATTTGTCTAGAGCATATATAGTGGTATGGCTAGATATATGATAGTTTAATTAAGTATATGGATTTTTACCTGTGTGTTCTGGATACATTTTCATACCATGCGGTACTTTTAGTGGTTTGACACTTAGTATCGATTTTTGCATTCACTTTGATGTTTTGAGGGTATGTACAGGGCCGGACTGGCCTACCAGGATACCGGGAAAAATCCCGGTAAGCCGCCAGCACTGGGCTTCCCAGGGGCCGGCCGGAGCTTCTTAAATATAAGTGAGATCTTTGCCAATCATCCGAGGACACAAGGTAACAGCCGGCCGCGAGATGTGAACAACCGCCGGTCGTGTCTACTGAGTGGAGGCAGGCCGGGCCTAGACCCAGTGACGTCAGATGCAGCGTGGAAAGCACTGCATCTGCACACCGGGTAGGCTGGCCGCTCCTGCGTTAAACACATGTGTGGTTTGCGGAGACAGACAGAGCAGAGCGGGAGGCTGGGAGCATAGACAGAGTCAGCAGACGCCAGACACGGTCACAGGCAAGGGGGGGGTCAAGAGGGTTTATATAGAGGTAAGAGGGGGAGAAAGGCAAAAGGGGGATCAATAGCGGGTAAAAGAGGCAGAGGGAGTTCAAAAGGGAGAAAAAAAGGCAAAAGGAGGGGGGATCAGGAGGGGGAGAAAGCGGCAAAAGGTTGAGATCAAGAGTCAAGAAGGGGAGAGAGAGAGGCAAAAGGGGGATCAAGAGTTAATGAGGGGGAGAAAGAGGCAAAGGGGAGATCAAAAGAGAGGAAAGTGGGGGGAGGGGAGAAAAAGGCAAAAGTAGGGGGTCAAGAGGGGGAGAAAGAGGCAAAAGGGGGGAATCAGGAAAGGGGGAGATCAAAAGAGAGGAAAGTGGGGGGAGGGGAGAAAAAGGCAAAAGTAGGGGGTCAAGATGGAGAGAAAAAGGCAAAAGGGGGATGAAGACAAGAGTCAAGGCTGCATTAAGGAAAGAGGCAAAGAGGGGGATCAAGAGGAGGAGAATGGCGAAAGAAAAATCAAGAGGGGGAAAGAGAGGCAATTTGACAAGAGGGGGAATCAAGACCGGGTGAAAGAGGCAGAGCGGGGGTCAAGAGTGGGAATAAAGAGGCAAATGGAGGGGGGATCATGAGGCGAAAGGAGGGGCAATCAAGAGGCAAAAGGAGGGAGGGACCAAGAGGCAAAAGAAGGGGGAATCAGGAGGGGAAGAGAGAGTCAAGGAAGGGGAGAAAGGGGGATCAAAAGGGAGAGATAAAGGCAAAAGGAGGGGGCTCAAGAGTCAAGAGGGGGAGAACGAAGCAAAAGGTAGGAATGAAGAGTGGGAGAAAGAGGGGAATCGTGAGTCAAGAGGTGGTGTGTGTGTATGTGTGTGTGTGTGTGTATATATATATATATATATATATATATATATATATATATTATAACTCTTTATTACTCTGGTGGTGACATATAACTCTATTGTTCTGGTGGTGGCATTCAGATGTCTTTTAAAATACATGTTTTCCCCTTTTATAAACAAAAAAAAAAATGCCATTATGTTATGGGGCTGGTATAATGACGCAATGCTATGGGGTTGGTTTTTCCAGGGCTGGTTTTTATTCCCAGTCCGGCCCTGGGTATGTATCTTTAAGAGGTAGGAGTTTCTCTGTAATTTATTTATGTATTTAAAGTAAGGATCTTTGCGGTCCGAAACGCATAAGGGGATTATTGTGGGGTGATCGATGTTGTTCCTGTGCTCGATGTTTTTACTTTTTCAATAAAGCTCTGTTTTTTTATACTTTATATATACTAGCGAGTACGGACATTATTTTCCTTTTTGAAAGTTTCAATTGGAGGAGAGGAGTTCCTTTGTTCCGGCACTGCCATTGAAGATGGTGATTAATATCAGCTTGGAGATCAAGAGTGGTGGTGAGTGTTCGCACGATGGGGTGAGTGAAGCATCCAGTTAACTGTGTTATGTTTTGCAGTTTTTGCTACATTAATTGGCCATGTATTATCTTGTTGCCTGCTTGTTGTAGCACCCTCCGAGAATGAACAAAATACATTGTTTTACTCTAAGTCATAGTGACCCTTCAGTGGTGTACAAGTCATGTTTTTTGCTCCCATGTACCAATGCAGAGAGGAAATTTCCATAAGCATACCAGACTGGTCCCTTCCACAGATAGTCCAGCTCTTAAAGACAGGCAAATCCTTTCCGAACAAGAGAAACAGCACAACCCCAGATGTACATTTTGGCCTTTATGTTCCCAATCACTGTGGTGCAGCTGATTCCCTCTACATAAAATGCCGGGGATTCCCCTCAAACTTAGGGACACCTATAAACAAAGAATGTGATGAGCACCTACCGACAACAAACAGAAAGTGTTTTGCTCTAAGGCACAGTGGACCCTCAGTGGTGCTCAAGAAATGATTTTCACTCCCATGTGCCACTACAGAGAGGAAGTTTCCATAACCATATCAGATTGATCTCACCCACAAGCAGACCAGCTCTGAAATGTCAGGAAAATCCTCTCTATGTGAGAGAAGCAGCATAACCACAGACATACATTTTGGACTATGTGGACCTCATCAGAGTGGTGAAGTTGATTTTCTCTAGGCTAATGATCTATGACTCAACCACATATATGGACTGAACAAGGAGTGGGAACTTTCATATTTCTTTCTTTAGCAGAAAAAGGGGTAATTAAAGATCAGAACAATGGGAAAAGAGACTGTATGTGTGTAAAATAGATACACAAACCTAAACAGACAATGCAGTCATTATAGTAAGCAGTTTTGAAAGCTTACTACATGAAAAGGCAAGCCTGGCAATACAACTACACTATAATGAATCAAGAAAGGATCACCTAAGTCCATCAGACAATTTATACTAAACACCCAACCCCAGGAATCCTGTTAACATCACAGGATCAAACTACAAAATGAGGCTAAACATGGTGAAAAACTTTCTCAACATAGGTCCAATAAATCTATAATAAATAAAACCCCTTATGCTTATTCTACATAGAAATATAGCACTTGAAGGCAGACAAGAACCATTTGGTCCATCTAGTCTGCCCATATTTTCTACTGCTAAAATCTCAAACCATACCTGGCTCAAGGTTTTTTCTTATGCTCAGGATAGCCTTATTCCAATTCCATGCATGCTTAAATTCCTGCACTGTATTAACCTCTTCAACTTCTTCTGGATGGCTATTTCACTTATTTTCCATCCACTAAGTGAAGTAAAACTTTTTTACATGGCAAATAAGCCTCTGATCCTCTTGTTTTATTTTGACTTCTTCTTCTAGCAATTCTACTACTTGAAATGTACTTCCCTACAGAACTTTGTTGAATCATTTTATGTATTTTATTGTTTCTATGCTATCCCCTCTCTCTCTCTCCTCTGCTATACATGTCTGTATTCTTTAGACTTTCCCAACATTTTTATCATGTAAACCATTGAGCATTTTCTTAGGCCTGCTCTGAACTGCCCTCTCTGTATCTATATCCTTCTACTGATGGGGTCTCCAGTACTGTACGCAATACTCTAGGTGAGGTCTTACCAGAGATATATTCAATGTCATGACCATCCCCCTCTTTCTGCTACTAATGCCTCTAGCTATACAATCTAGTTTCCTGCTTGCATTCCCTGCAGCTTTGTTACATTGCCATTCTGATTTTAAGTTGCCAGAAAAAATCACCCCCAAGTCCCTTTCCTCTTTTGTCACAGCTAAGTACCCTTAATACTATATTCCTTCTTTGTATTTTCACCTCTTACGTGTATTTTTTATATTTTTCATCATTTAACTTCAGCTGCCACACTCTCGTACTTTCTTCTAACTTACCTAAACAATTTGCCATTTGCCTTTTTCTACCCTGTTGTAGATCATTAAGGTACCCCATTAGTAGGGATGGGTGAAAAGTGGTAAAAGTCTGTGTGACTTTTTGAGAAAACTTGCAGATTTTTCGCTTTTTTCACAAACATTTTCTCCTTTTCGCCTATGCAAAATTTTCTTCCTTTTTTCCTATTTTAGCATATATTTTGCCTATATTTCCTATAGGTACTACATTTCCCACTGCAATATTACTTCTTCTGAGGGCTGTAGTTTAGAAATAAGTGGCTGAAAGTCAAAGTTGTGAGTCCTACAGCAACATATGCCTTGGAAAATGTATTAGCACGCAGAGTGCATTTGTCCTTTTTAAGAATGTTAATCTCCCAACAATGTCCTGCGGTCATTGACAATGTAACCAGCTGAACTGAAAACCCTCTCATACTCAATGCTTGCTGGAGGACAACTACTTTGTTTGCCAGTAGTCCATGGGGTCATTGTTTCTGCCTAAAATGTGGCTACCCTGCAAGTACGCAGAAAACATCTCAAATGTAGTGTTGAGCGAGCGTGCTCGGCCGATGCTCGGATCGGCTCGAGCATCACTCTGCTCGGCACATGGCGGTACTCGTACGAGTACCGCCATGTGCTCGCCCGACATGTTCGGGTGAAGAGGATCTGTGCCGGAAGAGGCACAGATCCGAAGACGCTCCGCTGGACCACCAGGGAATGGAGGTACGGGGGCATTGCGGAGATGAAGGGGGCATTGCGGAGATGAAGGGGGACATTGTGGAAGAGGGGCATAGACTCTATGCCCCTCTTCCACAATGTCCCCCTTCATCTCCGCTATGCCCGTCTTCCACAATGTGCCCCTTCATCTCCGCTATGCCCCTCTTCCACAATGTCCCCCTTCATCTCCTATGCCATAGAGGAGATGAAGGGGGACATTGTGGAAGAGGGGCATAGCGGAGATGAAGGGGGACATTGTGGAAGAGGGGCATAGACTCTATGCCCCTCTTCCACAATGTCCCCCTTCATCTCCGCTATGCCCCTCTTCCACAATGTCCCCCTTCATCTCCGCTATGGCATAGGAGATGAAGGGGGACATTGTGGAAGAGGGGCATAGCGGAGATGAAGGGGGACATTGACCAGGCACCCTCCGCTCATCAGAGCAGGGGGTGCCTGGTTTAATGCTCGAGTGCTCCCATTCATTTGAATGGGGCTCGGGTGCTCGGCCGAGCACTCGAGCATCAGGGGGTGCTCGGTCAGAGCACCCGAGCACCCGAGCATCGGGGTGCTCGCTCATCCCTACTCAAATGCAATGGGAACACTTCTAGGAGCTACATGGTATTCCTGTGTGTCAGTTACCAACCCATACTTAGGGAGCATGTCCAAAATTGCTTGTGTCCTTATGTGGTTAATATCTGCACTTTGAATGAACTGTAAAATGCCTGTTTTACCAGATCTATTTTTATCAGCATGTAGCAACATTGTAATAGTTTCAGGTGGGAAAGTGCTGTGCCATCTATTTTTAGTAGCATGCAGCAACATTGTAATAGTTTCAGGCGCGAAAGCGCCGTCCGAATTTCCAAAATTTACACCGAAATTTCAGACTAGGTCTGTTTTGTATTCTGATTTTTTCTTTTGTGGGTGGACCTTGCCTTTCAGAAGGTTCGAATAAAGCCGAAAACACCTTATTCATCCGAATTCCAAAATTAGCCGAACCTAATCGCACAAATCTAGCCACCACCACCACCAATGTTGGGTTTTTGACACCCATGCTGAGACCAATGAATTACCCTGTGTTCCAATTAGGATATTCTGGTTCATGATGTAGCTGCTTCTGCTAGTTGAAAGGCTTTGCTGCCTTCCTTTTCACTATACTGTCTAGATGTTTGTTGTGCCCTCACTTTCTCTCTCTCATCCTGCACAATGCAACCCTCCACTTGATCAATAAGCATGTCTTAATATTCCTTGACAGAATCTGATTCCAAAGAGAGTTGCTGCTGATAATCATGACTCCTTGTTGTGAAAAACTGCTGATGGCCCATTGATAGAAATTCAGAAATGTTGTGTTTGATGCTGGGGACCAGCAAAGTGGCAGGAATGTATTCCTCATTGTTTTTAATGGACACTATGCAAGGATCTTGTTCAAAGCACACTAACATGTCCTTTACCAGCTGGTGCATGTCTGTGTTGTCATTATGGTAAGAATCCTAAGCAATGGTCCTCATTTTTTTCTGCAATAAAAATATCAGTGGTAGAAGGTCACTAATTTCTGCCCCAATGCGACTCACCAGCATGGTTGGCTCCTCAAAGGGTTTCAGTAGCTTACATACATCACACATTAATTGCCATTGGCCAGGTGACAAAGAAGCTCCCTCCAAAGACTTCCAGTTGTGTACTCACTAATGTCCTTATTCTGCTCGTACAAGTGCTCCACCTGGTAGGAACCTCCATTTTCAGCTGGTGATGGGGCAGGTTGTTATGCTCTACATGGAATATAGAGCGCTCCGTGCACTGTAAAAACAACTAAAAAGGCACAGATTTTGCAGGCAATAGTAAGCATCTTTTTGAGGGTTTCGGATTCTGTCAAAAATCTGGTCACAACTAAATTTATCAAAGGCCAAAGCAGGGCACATGCATCATACCACCTATTCTCAAACATAATTCTCAGCGATTATATTATATTCTTAGCTTACTTAAAACATCTACATCTTTGTGGGACTGTCTCTCAAAACTGCATTCACAAGTTGACATGACGATGGCATAGGTTATCCTGCTGCTGCTGACTTTTACTCATACTTCCACAACCAGAAGCATGATTACTGGCTGTCATCTGATGCTGTAAACTAGTGTTGTCCACTGTTGTTGCCGGGGGGAGGGAAACCCAGTGACCAGTCACAGTCATATAGTCTGTGCTCTGCCCACTTGTCCACATATGTGTTGTCAGGTGGATTTTCTTGTCATACACACTTTTCAGCCCTTTGCCCACCACACTAACCACCTGCTTGTACAATTCAGGCACAGCCATCCTGGAAAAATAACTGTGGCTTGGGATATTCCAGCATGGAGCAACACATGACATCAGTTCTCTGAAACCTTCTATAAGGTTTCTATAACATTCTACAAAAGAATACAGCAGCATGTCCATTGCCAACATCTTGGCAACCTTGCCATTCTTCAGACAGTATGGGTTGGCAGAACATGGCAAAAGAACCCTGAAACTTTATTACTTTTACAACATAACTAGAGGAAGTGGTGGAGGTAGATGCAGCATGTGTGGGCAGCGTGTGACTCTTGACTTCTTCTTCAACAAAGCCAGAGTCATCATATTCCTCTGCAGCAGGAGGATGAACAAGTGCTTCTGCTGCTGCTAGTCGCGGCACCTTTGGCCTGCTGATAGCATGTCTCCCAGTCAGATCTGTGGTTGTGCTTCAGGTGGGATCTCATAGAGGAGGTGCCTAGGTATGAGCCTGCTTTCCTCCTCCTGCTGACATGCTTATTGCACAGACAACATGCTTAGCTTGAGGATCCTCAGTGAAGTATCTCAATACTGTGGACTTCATGGAATGAGGGGTTCCTGAGGTGGCGTTGATGCTACTACTACCACTGGGGCTAGATGTTGATGCAGTTCTACTGCCACTACTACTAGGTGTCAAAGGTGCAGCACTTACAGCAGCAGCAGCAGAGGCACTCGTCATATCTAACATTGTGGATGTTAACCTGTTTTGCTGTTGCTGGGTACACAAAACAGGTGTGTGTGGCTGAGTGGGACTTGGACTTTGAAGAGGTGATGATGCTAATGATGACTGATAGGGTGGCTGTGTACTTTTTGACATCTGTGCTTGACCAGGGTTAGACTTTCCAATGGTTTTCTCAAAAACTTTATAGTCAGGCACAGTGCCTCTTTTCAGTGGTGGAAGATCCAACCTTTGACTTTCTGCTAACCTTATAGCCATGTCATCATCCTCACTCTCAACTTCATCTGTATCTGAACGAGAGAAGGATGCTGGAGGATTATATTCTAGATCATCATCAGTCATCATTAGGTTATCACCTGACAATTCTTGCCCACTACCCTTATATTCCTCTAAGCTTTTAGAGGTCTCAAACAATTTCTTTTTACTTTTACTGTAACAAAGTTTGCTATTACTTTGAGGACAGGTGTTTTGGTGCATGTTTGTCTCACTATCTGATACAGTAGGCGGTTCAGCTGCTACACCTTCCTCTATTATGCTGTTACCAGCATCATCAACACTTGAATGTGACTTGTTGTCATCTTCAGTGTTCTTCTTATATGGTTCTTTATTTGTACTGGCATTGGTGGTGCTGGAAGTTTTGCTGGAACCTTGACAAACTGCATCCTCCCTTGGAGTAGAGGGATCATTAATTGCACACTCTGCAGCAACCATTGCTGCAATCAGTTTTTGAATTACTACTTTACTCTCACTCCCCTGCAATGCTCTTCCCTTCCCTCTCCCCCTGTCACTCAACTACTGTGTGTTTTTACTCCACACTACACAACACAACTGATGGAGTATGATCTCTTGCCTAAGCCCAGTCAGCTGTCGTTCACTGTCACCTAATATATTTAGTTATTTGTTTATTTTTGTATTGTTTTTCTTTTTTTATTTTTTACGTTATCCACCCTGTCTTATCACTGTCACAGTCTGACAAAAACAAATTATAACTGAAAAACAAAATCAACAACTTCTTTCCTTAGACTTCCCCACCCAGCACAGAAACAATAACAGCAAGATCAAGCAAGCAAATAGGTTCCCAGCTGCCTGTGTCTTGCCAGTCAGTCATGTGGAATGCTGTAGTATTTGGGGGTCAACCTCCATCCTCCCTTCTTCTCCCCAGAGTGCCCCACTGACTCTCCTAATAGAGAGAACAAATGTCCTACCTAAAAGATTCCATAAACTAAACTTCAATTCTCCTATCTTCTCTAGTTCAAGCCAGGTGCTGCTCTCTCCTCTCACAAACACAGAATGGCATGCTGTGAGAGCCTGACAGCATTTTATATGGCTGTGGAAAACTAGAGAAAAGTTTGTTGTGGTGGAGAAAAAAATTTCTTCCCATTGATTTCAATACACAATGAGTTAGGCGTAAAAAGTGGGAAATAGTGGAAAATCGACACTTTTCGCAGGAAAGGATTTGCCAAGTGGAAAGTGTAATTTTTCGCCGATTTCAGTTTAAGGTGAAAAGTTTTGCCCATCCCTACCCACTGCTTTCCTATGAATATTCTGTATTAACTATAATCATCTGCCTCCTGTCACTCAGCCATTGCCTTATCCACTCAACTAATTTTATATCCAGGCCCAAACACTGCAATTTATTAATGAGTACTTTTGTGAGGGACAGTGTCAAATGCCTTACAGAAATCTATATTAGATTTCAGTTATATTATTTTAGTTATACAGTCAAAAAAATATATGAGGTTAGTTTGACAAGATCTCCCTGCAGTAAAGTTTATTATTTTTGTTTGATAAAGAACTGATCTGTTAGAAATGCTGTGGCCTATGTATTTTAGTTACATTCATATTGCTCTTTATACTGTCCCTAAAAGAGTGATCCAAATTAGATACATTATTAAGCAGATTTACAATTACAACTATTTTGTTTAGCTTGCACTTTTTGTTCATGTATTTGCTTTTTATTGTAACTTATTTTTGATTAAGCTATTTAAACTATGAGTCTACTGTATTATTTTGGAACTCAAAACAATAGAAGTATGATTTTTTTACTTTAGACCACAATATTTTGAGGAACCCTCAAGTACAATATAAATTAAGAGTTTTTTTAGTATTATCAATTTTTATTTAACAATAGTATTACTGATAGCAAACTATCTTTACTAGTAATATAACAATTTTTCCGATAAGTTGCTGAAATTATTAGTAGACATACTAATAAAAAAAACACATTATTACTTTATTTCAATTCACCATTCCTTTCCTTTTCTATCCCACTTGGCCTTTAAGAACTAGGCTTTTTGGCCTGTTCCAATGTGTATACCCCCTGTCTGTTTGGTATCAAGAATTCTTCACATGACTTGTGGGGAAGGTTACAAATGGAACATGTTCTCTATGTAATCACTTTATCAATGCAGGCCCATGAGGGTCCTGCACCAGGTAAGTCCTTCATCTACACCTTTTTTATTTTATTGTATGTCTGCTCTTTTTAATTGCACTACACAGAGGCCCACTAATAGACGCGTTTCAGAACAACATCTTTCTTCAGGGATTTTTAATTTAGATAGTAATTTAGGTAGGTGTTGGACTTACCATAAAGTGAGATACCTTGGCATGGTGGTAAGCTTACACACGGATTGGCCAATTTGTGAGATGAAATTCTCACTTATTTTACTTAGATTTACTAAGGATTATTATATATGGCCATTACAGGGCACACATTATTCACAGCATGTAGAGGAGTGCAGATTTGTTTGTTTATATACTAGTATCACGGGTCCCGTGATTGCTGTCACTCTCTGCTATGGTGTGTTCCTATTGGCAGTACCTGTTATGCCCACCCAGTATGGCCTTCTTATACCGGGCCTTTGGCACCTGTCAGGTGCCCTTTCGTGGTGTTCCAGTACCAGTGCTTCCGTTGCTGTGTTCCTGAGTACCGATTCAGCTTGTCTGACACTTCTCCTGGTTCCTGCTCCGTATATGACCCGGCCTGGCTGACGTTCCTGCTCCATGTTTGATCCGGCTTGTTTGACGCTCCTGCTCCGTGTGTGACCCGGCTTGATCTACCTCACCGCTTGGTTCCTGTTCTGGAGATCCGGCTTCATTGGGGCTTGTCTATGTCGCTTGCCGACATTTCGAACTGTCTATTCAGTGCCTTTATTGCTGACCTCCACCACGCTTGCTAAGCCAGTTGCCTCCGTTACCGAGCCTGTGCATTAACCCTTGACGTGCCTGTTGCCTCCTATTAAGGGCCGTCCGTTGCACCTGCTGAGTCTGTTGCCTCCGTTACCGAGCCTGCTCGCTGACACATGCTATACTTGTGGCCTCGGATTCTGAGCTTGCTGCCTCCGTTACTGAGCCTGTCCATTAACCCCTGCAGAGCTTGTTGCCTCCGATACCGAGCCTCTCCTCATACACTTGCTGAGCTCATTACTATCCATTACCGAGCCTGTCCGTTCACTTGCAGAGCCGTGGTGTTTCCGTTACTGTCCACCTAGTGCTCTTGCCATTCACTCGATTCAGTTAAGCACCGGAAGGGTGCTACCGGCTCTGGTCCTATTCAGCTTTAGCAGTGTTGGTATATCCATTACGCACCGCGTGGTGCTACTAGCTCTGGTCCCGTTCAGCTCTGGCAGTGTGGGTACCCGTTGATGCACCGAGGTGTACTGCTGGCTTAGGTCATTCAGCTCACACAGTGTCATTAACCCATTCTACGCTGCGAGTGTCTTTGGCTCTGATTATACTCAGCTCAAGCAGTGTGGGTCCAATTACGCACAACCATAGTGTACCTGGCTCTAGTCTCAAGTGGCTCTAGCATAGTGGTTGGTCTTGCAAATCGCCTATCCAGTATTGCTGTGCGGACTCACTTCAAGGTGCTTCCATCTGGCACCACACCCTTTGGTTGTTTTTTCCACCAGTGGGCGTTGGCTACACACCACCTCAGAGGCTGATTGTTACCTTGGACTTAACCCTTGCTACACCTACTCCTTGTTGTACTGTATTGCTCTTTACCTGTACTGTGTCTACCTTATTACCTTATTACCTGTATTACATGTCATTACCTATTTCAGCCCTTAGGGGGCAGTATTCTTTATTTTTTTCTTAATAAAACAGTGTTTTATTTTTACCTCTGGTCTGAGAGTCTGAATAACCGTTACAACTAGAAGGATAACTTTTCTATCTTCTATGCAGGCAATTTATAGTTTCACCCACTACCACAACCTGCAGGTGTTTAATAAATACAGGAAACGTCTTTGGTTGTGGCCTTTTTATGATATTATGATGAACATGTATTGTAAACAGAAACATTGTTAAGCGAAATAACTTTATGTTCTGCCAACTTTATATTGTGTCGTCATTATTCTTTCTTACAATGAAAGACTTAAAGTCTTTCATTTTTATTTTACATTCCGATGTGTATCTTTATATAACTAGCATTCCATTTAATAGAAACATCTTGTAAAAAGAGTTTTGATAAAAATAATTCACAGTTAAAGAATATGCTTTCATAATTAGAGGTTATGTATTCATAATGGTTGCATTATTTAAATATTGCTTTTAAATTGAAATGTAGCATGCAGAGAAAAAATGTTCATGTAATCGACAATACTTGGGACAAATTCACACTACAACGGGACCTATATGGATTAAATGACTAAATATTAAACTGAGAGCTCATTTATTCACCATCACCAACAACTGTCATTTATCTTTTCAAAAACATTTGAATATAATTTTAATAGTTATAGAATTATACATTATTTTATCTGTCATTAAATTTCCAAATTTGCTGGCCCTGAAAAATTTGTATTCCTTGATACTCCAGCACTATTCTTGAGATAATAAAAGAATAATTTCTCAGGTTAGTTTAAATTTACTTTTCAGTAATCATTGACTTCAAAATATGAGGACTAAGTCTAAAGAATATGTGTTGTGCTACACCATTTAATAGGACATATTTTGGCTGATTTTATTTTTTTAAAGGCTAGTAAAAATTGCTAAATGTTGCTGTCATTTTGGTGATAAACTGAAATGATAAAGTCTGAAATCTAGGAGCCTTTATATTTTTTTAACAAAAGCTCATATATTTATGCAAATGGTCTGGGATGGAGTAGGGGCAGAGATGTCTTCTCTTATATTGTAGTACTAACCATCATTTAATTACTCTCCTGTTCAGCAGAGCTTTAAATGGTGCTGTCATTTACCACTACTACATTGCATTGGGCCTAAATGATACATTCATCCCTTACCCCCAAACTGACTATCAGAAACTATACACAGGCTGACTATTCCTTATACTGAGCCATCTCAATATTTCCTACTGTTCTATACTGGATTATAACGTCACATATCTCTACAGATCAGGGGGGAGATAAGGGGTCAGGATGGAGATATGGTAGCAAATTAATGTCAATAGCCCTTGAGAAAAGAATGATTTATAGGACTTATGATTGTTAGAAACAAGCCCCCAAAAATAGATTTTATAGACCTCTGTTGTATATTTAAAGAACAAGCCCTGAGAAAAAAATGCCCTAGTGACCTAGTGCCAGCAGGTCATGTTATGGTGGCCACTGGCAAATGTCAAGATGTCACTGCGGCATTTGCCACTGCTGTTTTTCTGCTGCAAGCAGTAGGACAATTAGGCAGTCTAAGGGAATAGGATCAAAAACAGCAGTGATATGGGTGATGATGATCATGGTTCCACTTGCCACTAGTTCCAGTGATGTGCCTAAGGCAGTAACAGCAGCACCACAACTAGCCCCCATCACTTCAGGTATATGTGGAGAAAAGAAGCTGGCCAATAATGCTTCTTCTCCTGAAATTCCTCCAAAATAATGGGTGTGTTGGAATACTAATTTTTAGATTACAGAAGGATGGAACTGTGCATTTCATCAGCAACTGCAATGTGCACAGTGTGTGTAGGAGATAGGAGGACTGAGAATAATGGACACATCTGCTCATCAAATAAATGGCACAATTGAAAGCAAACATTTTGATGCTTAGGACCACAATGTAAAATCATCCCCCTAGAAACCAAGTACTGTTGCTATCATTATGCCCCTTGTCCGCTCCACTAAGGACATGTGACAACTTTCAGAATTAATAATAATGATGAATCCTTCCTGCCACCGGCTTAGCGTATTCTGTGGGATGGAATCACCTCAGATGCTGCTTGATTCCATGCCTATGGTTATACTCCACAACATTGCCATGTGTGGTCAGCGCACTACACAATGTGCAATGAGTGGACACGAACTGCCATGACCTGGCATCAGCAAAATTGCTGGTGTGGGGGGTAACAATGTCAGAGGCGGATCACCAGAAGGCATTGCTACATTTTCCTATGCCCAGACCTATGCTGCTCACACTACTACCCACTTTTTCATGTGCATTTGCTGAATACGACACAAATCAGGGCTCCCAGATATTTCCATGCTGGTGGAGGTCACTTCCTTCTCTGACTCACTGGACGCATCAAGGTCCTTCCATACTGTTAGCCAACAGTCTGAGCCTCTGCTGCCCTTATATCGCTATATAAATAGCTACAAAATCACCTAGCACCCTCTGTATCAGATTGCAAACTGGCAGGCTTTGGATACCATCCATAGAACTTTTTTTACTTTAGCTGATGAAGCAGCCTCAGAGTGGAAAAAATTTATTTTAGAAGTCTAAGGAGTTATGTCTTGCTTTTATTTTTTTAAATATTGCCTTGTATTGAAATAGAATTAACTTCCATAATAAAATCCAAACTCTGTGGATCTTGATTATACTGAATTCAGCTTCCAACTTTACTGGCAACAGTTCACCATATTTATTTTGCACACACTTTGTCATTTTTAGATTTTTGGATAGGACATAAGATATGTTAACTTAAGCATGCTTGCAAAGCAAAATTGCCTATCTTGAGGGTGCTCCATATTCATTCATTCTAACACCAACCATAAGGCCATGGCGAAAATAATTTTAAACTTCAGTACATCACATGGGTTATCACCCTTCTGTGTCCAATTACTGCATGGGTGATGATGGGTTTTAAAAAGAGTAGATGCCTCAGTTTTGTGAATCAAAAAGGAGTCCCATTAATATGTGGAAAAAACAGTCACAGTGGTTGTTGTGTTGTGAACACAGGGTAGCCTCTCTTCTTTCAGACCATATGTTTTAACTGTTTCATTACTAGAAACTGGACTTTGGTGAGGCCCCCTGAAATGACAGCCCACAGAAAATGCCATAATGCTAATGCATTAAACTGTCCTTGTCCATCCAACTATCTTGCAAGGGGATGACAATTTAAGATGTACAGATATACCTCTAAAATCCTCTTTGATGTAACCTAGGCAGTAAGCCTTACTTCTAGCATTACACTTACATCAGTCAGTAGTGTTCAGCCAGAAGATACAGTGTGACATCATACATATCCCATCCCACTCCAGACCCTCTCACAATAAGGACACTTGTGTTATATCAAGATTTTATGGCTACTAAATATACATATAATTATGTCCATGTATCATAATCAAATCATTCATAAGCATGCACTAATTTTTAAGTTTATGTGAGTGTAGTCACAGAGGAACTCTCATTTGGAGTAATTTCCATTATGAGATTGTATGCTGAAAGCACAAGAGGAGCAATTCTGGAGTAACCCAACTGCACAATAAGAGACAAATCCCCACTGATTGAAATGGGGCTTTGTTAACATCTCTAATGCAAGGTAAGCCTCCAAAGAACTGCATTTCAATGCACTGGAGACCTCTCTGTCATTTGAACATGATTTAAATGGGGCTTTTCGCCCAATGAATGCTAGCTCAAAGTAATGTATTGGAGACCTCATTATCATTCAGGAGGTTAAATGCCTCACAAGTCAAAGGGAATTTTTATTTGTCCCCTATAGTTCAGTTGGTTAGCTCCAGAACTATAAGTATTTATTTTCTGGAATACTGACTTATGCTCACAAAACAAGACAAGGTTTATTGTAGCATTCCTTATGTGTTTGATGCTGGAAATTGAGGCACCCTTTTTAATAATTCAAGCTTGCATGTGTATTTATTTCACTCTCAAGCATAAAAGTAAACAGATCCAGACAGGAAACAGGAGATATATGTTACAAACAAGGACACTCTAACAACAGATACCTTTTTCTTTGTAATAAGCTTGTGTGGGTGTATGTTGTCTGGAGCGAGTCAGTCTCCAGGGATATCTGGCAGTAAACTGAAAGTGTTTTAAAACTAAGAATAAGGAAACTCGGAAGCAAACAAGCCTATTGATTAATGGGATACATTGTAGTCTTGAAATATGGAAATGAAAAAATGAGAACTATTGAAAGTTGCAGCTGGTCTTGAAACACCACCAACCATTTGTAATAATAACTTTATTTCTACAATCTGGAGTGAAATATATAGCACAGAGGAATAGTTTATACCTGCACAAGAGATCTGAGTCTTGTGAATGAAATGATATGGTTATAAAGCAAGTAAGAACAACAAATCATTCTTTGTGTATTAAGCTTTCCACTTGTAGCTAATAAGTAGTGGTGGGTGAAAGTTCCCATTGTGTTCCCATGAAAAAAATCAGCGAAAACCATGTTATTGCCCACTTTTTCGTGGGAAAATCCGCTTTAAATAAAGTGATTAAAATTTTTGACATTTTCACCCAATGACAAACATTCTACACTATTTTTTTAAATAGCTAGAAAGTCTTCACCCTTTTATTAATGTGTTTTCACCTTTTTGCTATAAAAACATGCCAATTTCCGTGAAACACAATACAAGCAGCTGCAGTGCGAGAGAGAGGTGCTGTGCTGTTGTGCTGTGATATTTATAGCAAAATTGAGGCAGGAGAGGCACATAGTGACTGCTATCACTATGAGCACGTTTACAAACAATAAAAGTAGGAGCTGGAAGGACCCTTATGTGTACAGTGAGTCTGAGGAGGAGGAGGAGGAAGAAGTGACCACTACCAACATTGAAGGGTCTGCATTCCCTGATTCCCCAGACCCAATGCTGGCCAGTCACCCTAAATCACCCATAGGGATCTTGGAAAATTAATCTCCTGGAAGGAAGACAAGGGTAGTAATAAGAGCAGGACAGGTCAGCTGCCTGTGTCTGTTGCCAGAGCTTCACCTGCTGCCAGTGCTGCCCCTGCTGCCACCAGTGCTGTGCCTGTTGCCAGTGGTGAACCTGCTGACAGTGTGTCTTGTAATTGTCAGGAGGGGGGAAGGAGAAGATGATGCCAAGTGTGACAGCAGTGGACCCTAAGTCACACTTGACATCCCCAAGCAGTCCCACTGCTACTACTAAGAAGGTTCAGCAGCTTGGACAGACCCAGAGTGTTAGGAGTAAGGGAGGGGGTGATCATACTACTAGTGAGGAGGAAGACTCAGGGACTGAAACTGATGTAGTTGGTGTTAGTAGTAGTAACAGTGATGGTGAAGAATCGGATGGGACTAACATTAGGGGAGTGGTAAGGGAAGCAATGCAGAGCATCCAGACTAGCAGTCAAGGGAGCCCACACCATTCCCCTGAGCATGGGAGTCCCCTTCCCCTCTCGGCATTGTCTAGGTGGTGCATGATCCTGGGCAGTCCCCCTAAATCACCCATAGGGATCTTGGAAAATTAATCTCCTGGAAGAAAGAAGAGGGTAGTAGTGAGAACCGGACAGGTCCGCTGACTGTGCCTGTTGCCAGAGCTTCACCTGCTGCCAGTGCTGTCCCTGCTGCTACCAGTGCTGTGCCTGCTGCCAGTGCTGAACCTGATTACAGTGTGTCTTGTAATTGTCAGGATGGGGGGAAGGAGAAGATGATGCCAAGTGTGACAGCAGTGGACCCTAAGTCACATTTGCCATCCCCAAGCAGTACCACTACTACTATTACTAAGAAAGTTCAGCAGCTTGGACAGACCCAGAGTGTTAGGAGTGAGGAAGGGGGTGATCATACTACTAGTGAGGAGGAAGACTCAGGGACTGAAACTGATGTAGTTGGTGTTAGTAGTAGTAACAGTGATGGTGAAGAATCGGATGGGACTAGCATTAGGGGAGTGGTAGGGGAAACAATGCAGAGCATCCAGACTAGCAGTCAAGGAAGCCCACACCATTCCCCTGAGCATGGGAGTCCCCTTCCACTCTCGACATTGTCCAGGTGTAACATGATACTGAAGAAGGCAGAACTGTTGCGTAACAGCAATAATACCAACACCACCAGGAGCACAGATAAGCTGCTTGTGCCTGCTGCTAGTGCTGCCAGTCTGCCTTCTTTAGGTCACCAAGAAATGGCAAGTGTGATATTAGGGGACCCTCTGTCATATTTCTCATCACCTCCTCTAACCAGTGAGATGTCTGTAATAGAGCAGCAACAGCACGGAGGGACTGGTGGTGGTGCAACTGCTCTAATTACTGCTGCTGCTGCTGAGTTGCAAGTGCAGCAGGATGCTGTGAAGCAGGCTATTGTGCCACAAACAACCGTGGACACAGTGGTAATGGGGTCAACAACTGATGCAGGACTAGCACAGGTTACACTTGCCAGCAGCAATACTTCTGGTCCTAGTTGCAGTGTTGATTCTGAGGCAGTAGCAACAACAGCAGCAACATCATTCTCTGCCCTAGCCAGTGAAGTGGAATGTGGAGAAGAAGAGGCCATTCTTCTCCACCTTTTACCTTCTCTGAAGTCATGAGTGTGGATCTATATTTCTATTGGGCAAGCACAGTGCATTCATCAACAACGGCACTGTCCACAATTTGTGACTAGTCAGTGAAAAGCAGAAAGGACAGAACTCACCTTGGCACAACTGCCCTGATAACACACATGAAACACAGACACCATGACATTTATGTGAAACATGTTAAAGCCAAACACCCACCACAGAAATCGGGCACCACTGTTGCTGTACTCCCTGACTCTCCCAAAAGGCAACAAGAGGCGAAGCGGTGATTAAGAGGAGGAACAATAGAGAGACCCATCCAAAGGCTGAAAGCTCGATAACGAGCAAAACAACTAGCTCACCATCACCTTCTTGCTCTAGGGTAACTACATCTTCTGCCAATCCACCTCATTCATAGTTACCAACCCTGCCAAATGATAGCCATTCTGCAGATGTCAGTATGTGGCAGTTTATGTCTACCCATTGCACACTGTTTGGTGTACTGACCACACATGGCAATGTGGTGGAGAAGAATCGTAACCAGGGCACCAAGTGACATCTGAGGAGATTTCATTCCACAGAATATGTTAAGCTGGTGGCAGGGAGGGTTCATCAATACTATTAAACTGTCTGCAACTTATCATGTGTCCTTTGTGGGCTCTAATATGTCTAAGTCCTTGTTATGGACACTAAAAATAAGTAACATTTTGACTTGTGCTTTTGCAGCCATAATTCACTAAAATTATAGACTTTTTATGTTCACCAGTTAAGCAGATATTCCCTGGATTAAATGCCAGTTTTCAGCACTGGAAGGGTTAATTTCCTCTGTTTGAAATGTACTCTTGCAGGCTTGAAAACAGTAGAAAAACAGTTATTCCAGTTTTAGGAAGGCATAGGTTTTCAAAAGTCAGGAAATGGGCGTAGATTGGGTGGAACATAGGAGGAGAGAATAGGGACACTACAGAGGGGGTATTATTTAATCCCATACCCTGAGCTAGTGGGGGCAGTCTGACAGTCTTGGAGTTAAGAAGTTGAACCATGGATGGGGGGTAGATGTGACCAACCAGCCTGGCTGATAGCTGTCCAAGAAATCCAGTCAGGCCTCAATGTGGTGTGTAGGCCCAAGAACTGTGGCAGGATCCTGGCCTGCCTTTTTCCTGTCGCACCATCCTCATTGTTCTAGGATAGATGAGTATAGAAACTAAGTATCTCTCTTTCTTCTATACAATTTTTCTGGGAAAAACACCCTTGTAACCAACGTATAGTGTCTCTACTATATTTGTTGAATTTAGTGTTAGTTTGCACTGCAGTAAGTAATTGTCTAGTTAATATTATTAGGTGTTTAGCTAGAATATATTTGATAATATACAGTGTATTGTTCTGATTATAATATTATTGTTTGTTATTAAATATTATTGCTTATTGCTAGTACTGGGGTGTTATTGTGTTAATTGTGGTATTGGTCATTGGAACAAACTTCTCTGGGTATATCCTAAAATATATGGGTTGGCTCTTGGAGTGTTAACAAATACATATTGTTTCCAATAATTGTGCTAGTGTCTGTTACTGTGCGCATACCGTGTGTCTCTCTGTTTCTGCTAAGCCTGTGTTTTGTTCTCAGGCCACACGGTCTTACGCCATCTTGTTTGGCCTCTTGCATGTCTTTGTTTTCAAGCCACATGGTTGAGGATGCCATTTTGTAGACAGCACATGGCATGTGACTACATTAATCTTAACACAGCTGTTATTGTGAAACCCTTTGTGCCAGATTAATGTACCTAAAGCCACAAACTGTAACAGTCCTACAAATCAATTCCTCAGGGCTTGAGCCTCTAACAACAAATCTTACAAATCATCCTCTACAAATACTCTATCATGTCAGTCTACCCCAGTCGCTGCTTACGTCAGTGGGTCCCTGTCTCTGTCACATTACATACAAATGTCTTATTTTATTTTATTTATTTTTTATTAACTGCCCCCCAATACCAGTCAAGAACCCCCCCAAAAAAACAAATTCCCTGTTTAACTGATTGTTTCCCAAGACTCCATCCATCAACACACACCACCTCATTGGACCCCTTTTATACCATGTCTTATGGTTTTTTTAATTATATTTAGTTTTTATTTTTTTATTAGCTGCACCCCCAATATCAGTAAATAAAAAAAAAATCCCCTGTTCAGCTGATTCTTTCCCCACACTCCACCAACACGGGCATGCCTTTGGGAAATAACATAACATTTACTATGCCTTTGGGAAATAAAATAACCTTTGGATGTGTTGTGTGTAAATTCAATTTTCCCATTTAAAGTATTGCAAAAGAGAGCAACTAAATCCTAAACAATATATATAACAAAAATAATAAGGTTGATACTGGTCCTCTTAAGGCTGAGGCAGATGAATTGATTAGTGAGGATATGGCTATATCTGACACCGTAAACACAATAATTTCATCTGTATATACAAAGGAAACAACAATGGCAGGCTATGGTCAAACAGACAGAAACCACAGAATCTCCTCCATCATGTGCATCCAGTAATTTGCCCTGACAAATTGCAATGAGTGGCAGTATTGTGTCTGTCACTTTAAGGAAAACCCTCCCCCGTTGATGCAGGGGAGCAGGGTTTTATGATGACACAACATTGTCCCTTGTTGAGACCCTTCCAGACCGACTTTCATATCTGAGAATACTCTGCATGATGTAGGGATAAAGGGGCGGGAGGGGTAAACTTTAAAATAAAATGACAAGACGACTACACTGATATGGACATTTACAAAGGTACCATTCATTATAAAAAAGTAGAATGACTAATCAATCTTAACTCTATATCCTGACATTACTGTCTCCTTAATATGTATTGATTCACTTTCAGCAGCCATTGTTAAAAAAGGTAGGCAGATCCAAACCAGGAAATGACTTGTGAGCTTGACTTCCATAGTAAAAGGGTTACTAACTGACATTATTCAGAACTATATGAAGACCAACAATATTATTAGTAGGAGTTAGCATGGTTTTATGAAGAACAGATCATGTCAAAATAATTTACTTGCAATTTACAAAAGGGTAAGTAGTAATTTGTACAAGAGAATTGCTGTTGATTGCAGTAAAATGCTTAGGGTTAGTAGGTGATATTTGTGCATGGATAGAGAACTGGATAAATGATATATGTGTTTTAATTTGTTTATTAATTATCTAGAAGTGTGAATTGAAAGCAGCATCTCAATCTTTGCTGATGGCACTAAGTTGTGTAAGGAAATACATATAGAGCAGGATGTTTTTTCTCAGCAGATATTGAGAATTATGACAAATGACTTCAAAGCAGATAGGATGTTGACAGAGAGAAATATCTGACTGCCATTTGCAGCCACAAAGGAATTTATTTTACCCACTTGCTTATTTGGAAATGGCTTCATTTTTTTTTTTTTTGCCTTCCTCTGATTCAACAAGGGTGATTAGGCAAGGGCTGAACTTGATGGATGCATGTCTTTTTCCAGCCTTATGAACTATGTTACTATATTTCTATGTTACTATGTTTGACAGTACTCAAGTGGACCATAATTTCAACCTATGACATAGTTAGCATACAGATATGCTGTAACCACCTCACATCCAATGGGGCCTCTCCTTTGAGTCAGATGATGTTCAAAAGCATCAGTTACCAATTCATGTACTGGGAACAAGTACAATAGAGATGTGTTATTGCCACCACCACCACCAACACCAACACAAGTGGCAAGGAGAGGAGAGGAGTAGAAGAGGAAGGAAAAAAAAAGAAAAAAAAAAGGAAAAAGGGAAAGATTTTTTTTTTTTTTTTTTTTTTTTTTTTTTCTCTGTCTCACAATAACAAGAGGTTTCTGTCTACCTATATCTTCCCTAGTATCCTCCTCATGCATGCCAACATGAATGGATTAATACTCACTGTTCTAACTATCCCACTAATAATACAGATTTACTCTCATCCTAGCAACCATGCCCCGCACCCTCACCATAACATAATAATTCATCATGGACTTCTGCATACATGTGCACTATCAACTGAATGCTGGTGGAGAGTACTAAAATCAAGCCCACCCAGCCCCAGCAATTATAGCAACAAACGCACCCTCTCACTATATGTTCACCGCAAACAACTCACTAAATTTTTATGCATATTGTTACTTGCCTTAGCAAATGATATAGAAACTAACCCTGGCCCTAAAATAGAAATAAATGGCAACCTCCCCTTTAAAAAGGGTCTGTCATTAGTGCACTGCAACATACGCAGTATACTGCCCAAAATGGACGAACTAAAAGCATGGTGTTATGCATACAAACCAAAAATTCTTATTCTTACTGAATCCTGGTTATCCCCAAAAATTCCAGACACTGCTGTTGCCATAGATGGATACTCATGCTTTAGAAAAGACCGTGCAAAGCGAGGAGGAGGTGTAATCATTTACATACAGGAGCCAATAAACTTTACACTTCTAAAGGACTCTCACAACACTGATTCTTATGAATACATTGCTGGTAAAATTTGTCTTCCATACTCAAAACAAATCATAATTGTAGGCATCTACAGACCGCCAAATACCTCAGCACACACCGTATCTGACATAGCTCAACACCTAAAGGTGATTGCCACACAAAACAAGAAAAGCGAGTTGATGGTTCTTGGAGACTTTAATATTAATTGGCTTGATTCCAGGAATGAAAAATATTGTTCATTGTTTAAAGCACTGAACTTATCACAACAAATATCTTCCCCTACTCGCATAAATCTTAAAACATCCAACCATACCCTGCTAGACTGGATCCTCACATCCTGCGCAAGCAGAATCCAAGATTCAGGTGTTCTAGCAAACGTGTTTAGTGATCACTCCATAGTTTACTGTGTCCGCAAAATAAAACCAGTCAAATCAAACTTCAAAGTCATACTCACGAGATCATTTAGAAAATTTAACCTTCAGTCCTTCCTAAATGATTTAAAAAATTGCTCATGGCATAGATTACATCTAATACCTGACCTTGATTCAGCGATTGACTTTTTTAACTCAGAATTCCTACAGGTCTGTAATACCCATGCCCCACTAAGAAAGGTCAGGGTCAGGGGGGCACATCTACCATGGGTCTCAGCTGACTTGATTCAATTATTCAGTTTCAGAGATTCATTATGGACAAAATTTAAACAATCTGGCTCCCCTCATGATCACACTATATATAGGCAAGTACGGAATACATGTACAAAACAAACAAAACTAGCAAAAGCACAATATTTTAATAACAACTTGGACAATAACATTTCAAAGCCTGCCAACTTTTGGAAGGTTATAAAGAACATCTACAATCCACCTAACCATTCTCACCCATCAAATATAACAATAGACAATGAAACCATACAGTGCCCCCCAGCCATAGCCAATGCTTTCAACAGCTACTTTGTTGGATGTGCCACCACACTGATTAAACAAAACAAAGGCCACTCTGAAGTCCCACTAAGTTCAGAACAGTCACTGGCACCTGCTGCCTGGTCCAACAGTGCAAACGAATTCAATTTCAGGCCAGTAAATGAAAGTGAAGTATATGATCACCTCCTCAACCCAAAACTGAAATCTCAATCGAGCCCTGACCAACTACCAGCAATTTTATTAAAGCTCAGTGCTATGGTCACAGCCCAACCGATAGCAACTCTAATTAATGCCTCTTTGACATCAGGGTATATGCCCAAATCCTGGAAAGTGGCAAGAGTTGTACCTATCCACAAAAGTGGGGACAAAAATGTAGTATCAAATTACAGACCGATATCTCTCCTCCCCACTTTATCTAAAATCATAGAGAAATGTGTACATGTGCAACTACATAAATATTACCAACAGACCAGTTTCTTCACCCCTCTTCAATCAGGGTTTAGACCAAACCACTCAACAGTCACGTCTCTTCTAAAAGTAACCAATGATATCCAGACTGGCATGGAAAATGGTGAACTCACAGGAGCTATTTTCCTTGATTTCGCTAAGGCCTTTGACACAGTAGACCATAACATTCTTATCAGCAAACTCCATAACTCAGGATTGGGTAATAATTCTCTACAATGGTTCCGATCCTATTTATCAGACAGAATGCAGTATGTGTCAGTTGCAAACAATGACTCCCGTCCGCTCAAAATAACAAGTGGAGTTCCCCAAGGCTCCATTCTTGGCCCTCTTCTATTTTCTCTTTTTATAAATGATCTGCCCAAGGTTTGCAAATCATCTTCAGTACACATGTATGCAGATGACACCATAATCTATGCTAAAAACTCTAGCATATCACAACTTGAAACCGAATTACAACATGATTTCTACAAAGTGGAAAGATGGATAACACAGAACAAACTTTTCTTAAACACAGATAAAACAGTCACAATGATATTTGGCACAAAGCACAAACTGCGTAGTCTCGACAATATCCACCTATCCATTGTGACAGAGTCTAATCGTAAATTGGCCCCAGTAGACTCCTACAAATATCTTGGTATGTGGCTTGACCCTAACCTCAATTTTGGTCACCACATTGACAAATTAACCTCTAAACTTTATCCCAAAATAAGTACACTTTATAGAAACAAATTATGTCTAAGTACCCAGGTGAGAAAACGTATTGTACAACAGATGCTGCTGCCAGTCATAGACTATGGTGACGTAGTATATGCTCCAGCGCCAGAAATCCACCTCAGTAAACTTGACACTCTATATAATTCATTATGCCGCTTTATCCTCCAGTGTGACTACACTACCCATCATTGTGACATGCTAAAAGAACTAAATTGGCTAACACTCAAATCTAGACGTGACCTTCATCTTTCTTGCTTAGTACACAATCACTTCTCTGGAAAACTACCACAATACCTAAGCAGTATGCTCACCCCAGCTCTCCATACTAACTATAACCTCCGCTCCACTACTAACAACTCACTGCGTATACCACAATACAAGAAAGAAGCAGGAAGATCTGCCTTCTCCTTCAGAGCTCCAAAAATCTGGAACAATCTGCCGGAAAAAATCACATCTGCACCCAGTCTAAAATCCTTAAAAGCAAATGTTTCTTTATATCTACAAACAGTGTGTAACTGCAAATAATCCCATTATTTAATAAGTATGTATATTTCTGTATGTTTGTATATAATGTCTCACAATTAGTGTAAATATGTAACCTTTTACTGAAAACTATCCAGGACATACTTGAAAACGAGAGAAATCTCAATGTATTCTTCCTGGTAAAACATTTTCTAAATAAATAAATGTCAGTGGTATGGGCTTACCCTGCAGCTTGTCTTTATTACTACTGTCAGGGCCAGAGGCTTATTAGGGGTGACCTGCATTGTCCACTGATAGGGATGATACCCAGAGAGCAGTGATAGTCATATAGTACTCTGGCCACTTACCTACATATCTATGGCCAGGTAAACTTTTTTTGCCAGTCCTTTGACCACACACTAACTATCTGCTTGTCATAGCCATCCTTGGGATGGCTTGAATTACTCCAGTGGGGTGCAACACAGCACATCAGTTCTTTAAAACAACTGTGTTCAACAAAGGAATAATGTAACATGTCAACAGCTAACATTTTGGCAAGTTTTTCCAATCCATATGTGTATGCCTAGATAATATTGTTGCAGTTTTTGACTTCCTTATAAAAATACATTAAGGGTGAATATACAGAATATAGAAGAAGACTTTTTTTATTGTTTTAAAAACATGACTGGTGGTGGTAGAGGTGGCAGATGTGGTTGTAGATGTTGGGACTCTTGTCACCTCCAACTAACTCAAAGTCATCTTCCTCCATATTTTGAATTTGCATAACAGCAGTAGGAGGCATGGGTATTATTGTTACTGAATAAATGTAATCTCACTCTCTTAGACATCTACAACACCTCCCTTGGCCCTGTGTTTTTTTTAGGAGTGTTTTGACTGCTACTAGTCAATGCTCCTCTGATGTGCTCCTGATGTATCTCCCAGCAAGACCTATGGTTGTGTTTCAGGTTGGACCTCAATTAGTATATACTTAGATGAGATCCTGCTTTCCCCATGGTTACAAGTTGTTACACAGACAACAGAGAGCTTTTGAATACATAGTGAAATATCTCCATGCTGAAGATTTCATAGAGATCATGACTGGGTGGTAGTTGGACTTGGAGTGAGAATGTTTAAGTAACACACACCATATTTGAATTGTCTTGAATGTATGATGTAAGGGCATAACTACATGGGGTGCAGAGGATGCTATTTCACTGGGACCCAGCATCCAAAAGGGACCTATCTGCTCAGAGTCCAATAGGTTCTAGTTATGCCCATATGAAAATATTGTTGTCTTCAGGTCCCAAGCAAATTCTTGCACAGGGGTCTTCCAAATAATTAGCCACTGGATTTATTGTTTGCATATTATCTGTCACTCAGTCTCAGTAGAGTCTCAGTCAGGCTCTGCCAGCTTGGTTATGAAGACTCATCTGCCTTACTGTCTGTCAAGTGTCATAAAAGCTATAAAAAATTATGCATAGCCAATTTGACTTTATTTATTCTGCCCTAAAAGAATAAATAAAGCGAGCATAAAAGGTTGCTATATCTTCAATAGTTTATTTTTATATTACTATAGATTAGTGTGAAAATGTGAACGTTAATATTTAGAATTAAATGTAACATTCTTTTCATTATCCTTTGATATTCAGGCTTCTGGCACAAATCTGTTGTTTGATGCTTTTTCTTTTATTTTGAAGGATTGTTTAACAGATAATTAGATCAGTGACAGTTTAATTTACTATTGACAAACTGGCTTCTTTATTTAAGTTCAGCACAATGTAGGATGATGCTGCCAATAGTGCTATTATTCTTGATTATCTGAAGGAAGTAACAAACATTTCACACTGTACTCGTAAATACATGATCACAGCAATGCTGACACACATATGTTATTTCAGACAATGAGTGATCATTGAGGCAGATGTACTATGTAACTGGAGTAATTCTGGGGCAAACCAACTGCACTACAGTGGATAAATACATTTTCCCCAAATTGCAATAGGTTTAAATGAGACTTTTGATCTCTTGAATAGGGATGGGCGAAAATTATCACCTCAAACTGAAATCAGCAAATAATGGCACTTTCCACTGGGTGAATAATTTCCTGCAAAAATTGCAGTTTTTCCACTTTTTCCCTCCTTTTTTGCCCATTGAAATCAATGGGAAGACATTTTTTCTCCACCACATAAAAGTTTTCTACAGCCATATAAAAGTATTTTAGTAGGGCATTTGTTCTGTGTAAATGTGTATTAGGAGAGTTAATGGGGCACTCTGGGGAGAAGAAGGGAGGAAGGAGGTTGACCCCAAATGCTCCAAAATTTCATGTGACTGGCAAGACACAGGCAGCTAGGGACTTATGTGTTTGCTGATTTTGCTGTTATTGTCTCTGTGCTGGGTGGGGAAGTCTGGGGAAGGAATTTTTTGATTTTGTTTTTCCGTTATAATGTTTTTTGGACAGACTGTGATAAGACAACAGAGTGGACAACTTAAAAAAAAAAAAAAAGAATAAAGAACTAAATATATTAGGTGACAGTGACAGACAGCTGACTGGGCTTAGGCAAAGCCTCATACAACTCCATCAGTGTAGTTATGTAATGGCAAGAAAACGCACAAAGGGATGGGGGAGGGGTGGAGCAGTGCAGGGATGTGAGAGTAAAGTAGTAGTTTAAAAACTGACTTCAGCAGTGGTTGCTGCAGTGTGTGCAATCAATGATGATGATTCCTCTACTCCAAGGGTGGATGCAGTTTGTCAAGGTCTCAGCAAAACTAGTTCTAGCACCACCAGTGCCAATAGAAATAAAGAACCATATAAGAAGAACACTGAAGACGACAAGCCGCATTCAAGTGTTGATGATGCTGGCAATAGAATAACAGAGGAAGGTATAGCAGCTGAACTGCCTGCTGCATCAGATAGTGAGACAAACAAGCACCAAGCAGTAATAGGGAACTTTGTTACAGTAAAATTAAAAATAAATTGTTTGAGACCTCTAAAAGCTTAGAGCAATATAAGGGCAGTGGGCAAGAATTGTGAGGTGATGCTGATGCTGCTGAGGATGACCTAATGATGACTGATGATGATGCAGATCTAGAATATATCCCTCCAGCATCCTTCTCTCGTTCAGATACAGATGAAGATGAGAGTGAGGATGATGACATGGCTATAATGTTAGCAGAAAGTCAAAGGCTGAATCTTCCACCACTGAAAAGGAGCACTGTGCTTGTCAGCAGCAGGATAGCCCATACCATCGTCACGCCACCTTGTGCATGCAAAGTTTTGAGAGAGAGTCCCACAAAGCTGTAGATGTTCTAAGTAAGCTAGAGCAGGTGATAGAGGAATGGCTTGTACCCCTCTCCTTAAAAGCTGGTTTTGTGTCTGCTGATAACGGCTCCAACATAATTGCTGCTTTGAGAATAGGTGGTTATGGTGCATGTGCCCTGCTTTACCCATGTGCTAAATACAGTGATGACCAGATTCCTGGCAGAATCTGAAACCCTCAAAGAGATGCTTACTATTGCCTGCAAAATCTGTGCCCATTTTAGTTGTTCCTTCAATGTATGCAACGCTCTTTATTCTGTACAAGAGCGTAACAACCTGCACCACCACCAGCTGAAAATGGAGGTCTCTACCAGGTGGAATTCCACCATGTACATGCTAGGACATTTGTACAATCAGAATAAGGCCATTAGCGAGTACACCATGCATAACTGGAAGGCTTTGAAGGGAGCCTTTTTGTCACCTGTGGTGGTGGTGGCAGCACATCTCTTTGGGACTTGCTCCCTGAGAATGGGTTGGTAACTGTCACAGGAACACCGTGTAGCTCCTAGAAGTGGTCCCACGGCACGTGAGATGGTTTCTGCATACTTGTAGGATAGATACATTTTGGAATACTGGCAAACAAAGCAGTGTCTGTGGCCAACATTGACACGTACTGCAGTGGAAACCCTCAGCTGTCCTACACCAAGCCTTGAGTCTGAGACAGTTTCAGTGTGGCTGGTTATATTCTCAATGACTGCAGGACACGTCTATCAAGCAGCAATGTTGGGAGACTCACATTCTTAAAAATGAACCAACATCTCATACCATCTGAGTATCAGGTAGCAGAAACCACACATGACAGCGAAAGCCAGGACAAATATATTAACAGTAGCACAGATGAGGAGGTGTAGAAGTTATGTGAAGAAGGGTTGCCACCATCTACCCCACTTGGGACCACTGCTATGAGCGATAGGTAAAATGTGTCAATAATCTGAGAAGGAACATAGCATATGAAAATGTTAAAAATACATACACAAATCACAACATGCCAGTCCCCCACCACCACCACTACAATACACATCTGCCACATTGTAGGTGGTACTTTATTATTTGACATCATCGTGAATATGTGCCAGTGTCGGTTAAGCAGGAAGTTAGTGTTGTGGGCAGAGGACAAATGCATTCTGCATGCTAACACAAGGCATATGTTCAAGGCATATGTTTGCTGTAGGACTCACAATTTTGACTTTTAGACACTTATTTATAACTTCAGCACTCAGAAGAAGCAATATTACAGGGGAAAATGTAGTACTCATAGGAAATATAGGCTAAAAATGTGTTAAAATAGGCAAAAATTCTGTTAAAATAGGTGAAAAGGAGGACATTTTTGCATAGGAGGAAAGGCAAAATCTTTTGCAGAAAAAGCAAAAAATCGGCAAGTTTTTGTGAAAAGTCATGAGGGAAATTTTTCACACTTTTCGCCAACCCTTACTCTTGAATGCTAGACACACCCCAATGTATTACAAAGCATTATGAAGGGGATCACTTTATTATTCAGAGGGTAAAAAGGTACACCATATCTATCAATGCACATGTTGGTAATTTTTACTTGTCCGTTATGGTGCAGTTGTCACATATATTCTCCACTTTGCTTTATACATAAGGCCCAATATGCCATAGTATAAAAAGCATAGTAAGGGAGATTACCATATATGATTGCCACAGGATGTTTCCTTCTTTTACCCTGTGATATAGTAGCATAGTAGGATACTGCTAACATCAATGTAGCCTTTATAGAAACATTGGTTGAATCTGGATAGAAAATTAAATTTATTAGAAGGTAAAAGTTTCAAGCAATTGACAATGATGACTGTCTCCACTGAAACCAGTCAACTGGACCTTTTTAATAAATGAGTGGGAAACTTTATATTTGGGTAATGCTACCAATTCTCCTTTAAACCTACACTGGAGATAGCAATTTATCTCTCATCATGCTAAAAAAAAAAACAACCATCAAACTACAGTTGATGACAAGGTTGAAATGTTAAAATCAATGCACAAATTATATTTTTTTCTCTGTGGAATAAAAATCAAAAACAGGTTATGTTGTGATAGGCAGAACATTTAACCCTATGAGAGCCAGAGGGGTGTGCAGTGCCCTTTGGCACTCACAGGCTTAAGCACAAACAATCACAGATTACTGAGAACATGGGCGTCCGCAGAAATTTTTCCAGGGGGGGCATAATTTCAATGACATCCATGCTCTGTCCCTTTTTGACAATGTCTTGAAGTGGAGGGGCGTAGTCATTATTACATAAAGCGCAGGCATATGGAAAAGGGGAGGGAGAGGGAAGTTTAAATGCTACAAACAGAAAAACTATAAAAATTTGAGACCTGGGAAGTAGAGATTTTTTTAAGCATATCCCTTTAATTTATCACCATTTATAAACTCTGTCAATGACTGCTGCTGCAGTCTTGTATTATATATATATATATATATATATATAATTTTTGTTTTTTGGGCAGCCTTATCTGCCTGTTTTATTATATTTCTTTTGTTGAGGGCATCTGTCTCCCATCAGACTGACTAAAGAGACAAACTATAGAGACAAGCAGACGCAGCAAATGCTCCCACCCCACGTATCACCCACTGTACCCTGATAAGTCATCACCTGAGAAGCTCCCAGCTTTCTCATTATCTCGCCCACCCTCCTACTCCAAACCTCACAGTACACCCTTACCTTTACCCTTCTTGCCTTGTCAGATGTTGTGCTGCCTTGAAAAACACAATTTGCAATTGACTGTATGAG
The DNA here is from genome assembly GCA_037306005.1 of Rhinophrynus dorsalis. NCBI lineage: Eukaryota > Metazoa > Chordata > Amphibia > Anura > Rhinophrynidae > Rhinophrynus > Rhinophrynus dorsalis. Next base: position 385,036,793 of record CM074719.1, read on the forward strand.
CTAGATCAGAAATTTAGGAGCCAGACTCACAGTATCACAGAGGAGAAGCTCTCATTGGGGCCTGTTCCGTGTTTGTGGGCAGGATCAACTCACATACACCTGCTGACATTGATAACATTCAATGGGTTAAAGTGACCATTTAAATAAAAGGGAATTGATATTTTATCCCCTGTGGTACAATTGGTTTGCTTCAGATTTGCTCCTCTATTACTTGTTGAATATGATTTTAAAAGCTTATAATATTGGTGGGACTACATCAAGTGATATGCAATGGTGTATTGTGGTGGTGATATTCCTGAGGGTGCTGAGGAGTTGGCACTTAACCCTTTAAGGATCAGATCTGTGTGCAATGCATTGGACAACCCTGTGGTCTTTAAAAAATTAAAAGAGAGTGTGCTTCTAGCCAGGGCCGGATTTACATCTCAGGAGCCTGTAGGCACGGAAATCTGATGTGCCCCCCCCCCATTGGCCATCTCCACTGGACACCTCCACAATGCTCCTAATCTCCACACTGCCCCCCATCATCTCCATATTGCCCTCACATTGCCCCCCATCAGCTCCATATTGCCCCACCATCTCCATATTGCCCTCACATTGCCCCCATTATCTCCACATTGCCCCACCATCTCCATGTTGCCCTCACATTGCCCCCATCATCTCTACATTGCCCCATTTCCATATTGCTCTCATATTGCCCCCCATCAGTTCCATATTGCCCTCACATTGCCAGCCATCAGCTTCATATAGCCCCCCATCAGCTCCATATTGCCCCCATGAGCTCCAACGTGCCCCCGGCAGCTCCATATTGCCCTCACATTGCCTCCAATATCTCCACATTGCCCCCATCAGCTCCATATTGCCCCATCAGCTCCAAATTGCCCTCACATTGCCCCATCATCTCCATACTGCCTCCATTACCTTCATATTGCTCTCACACAGCCCCATCATCTCCACTTTGCCCTCACACTGCCCCCGTCAGCTCCAACTTGCCCCCATCAGCTCTATATTGCCCCCATCAGCTCCAACGTGCCCCCCATCAGCTCCATATTGCCCTCACATTGCCTCCAATATCTCCACATTGCCCCCATCAGCTACATATTACCCCATCAGCTCCAACTTGCCCCCCATCAGCTCCATATTGCCCTCACATTGTCCCCATCAGCTCCATATTGCCCTCATACTGCCCCCCATCAGCTCCAACTTGCCCCCCATCAGCTCCATATTACCCTCACATTGCGCCCACCCCCATTTCCTACCTCCTCCCTGGTGGTCCAGCGGCGTGGCAGGACAGGTCTGCTCCTCCTTCTGCATAGACCTGTAGCTGCTGGAGCTCCCGCGTGGTCTTCTCTTCCGTAATGCAGATGATGTAATCTCCCAGTGCTCTGCATTACTAAAGAGCCGGGGGAGCTTATCAGCTACTTGCCTGTGCCGACGGAGGCACAGATGGTAGACCTGACCGGGTGGGGGGCTAGTGCCTGCACTGCCAGCGGCAAGGATAATTAAAAAAAAAAAATTAAAGGAAAAAAAAAAAAAACGAGTCCCAATGACAGGCGCCCCTCTGTCTGGTGCGCCTGTAGGCAGATGCCTACTCTGCCTTATGAGAAATCTGGCCCTGCTCCTAACCACCAGCTAAGATAGGAAAACACTCTGATTTGCAGGTCTCAGAATAGTGCACTCCCCTCCCCACAGCCAAATGTGTCTACCACGGGCCTCCCCCCCACACACACACACACAAACACACACACATACACATCCAGTTACCTACTTGACCACCTAATATGTCTCTCCCTATCTAGATCTCACCACTTCTAATCACCCCATACTTCTTCCCTGCACAGTTTTCTTTCTCCTTCAAGCCAGGTGCCTGTCTATTCCCCACACTCCAAGTACGTGCCTGTCTCTTCACAACCTCTCTCAGGTCTCTTCCCTATCGTCATCTACCCATTCCCAGCACCCCATTCTAATAGGATCTGACTCTCTCCACAGCTGGTTGTCTAGTACCCATTGCAGATTTGTAAATGTCTCTTTTTCCCATCCAAATTCCCCTAAACCAATCAGTTTTACAATCTTTATCATCTTTTTCACACTTCCTAATATTCATTATTCTCACCCACCTTCCTACCTCAGACCTTAGCGTTACCCTTCTTTCCTTGTCAGATTCCTTGCACTGCGCTTCCTTGAAAAAAACATTTTGCAGACCAGTCAGCCTCCTCTTCAGCAGGGTCTGTAGCGCCTCACACTCGCCATTGATCCTCCTACTGCCTGCGGTGATCCCCTTCGCAACGCGATGCCCGTCATGTATAGCTGGCAGCCAATGAGAGAGGAGTATCTGGTAACTCTCCTCTCTCATTGGCTGCAGAGAGGTTCTCCTGTTGTAGAAATAATGCAAGCTCACCAGAAAGCCACATTTTTAAAGGGAAACTGGGCAAGAGTAAGAGATGAAAATTCGGGGTGGGGGTAAGAGATGAAAATCCAGGGGGGCAGGTGCCCCCCTTGCTCCCCCCTGCGGACGCCCATGACTGAGAAGATTTCAGCCTACAGGAGGCATTAGTCTAATGCAGATGCAATTCTTTCTTTGCCAATATATTTCTTTATTACTAGATCCTGTTTGGTTTTTCTGCAATCCCCCTAAGCCTAATAACTTAGACATATTATCGGGAGAGATTTTGTTAAAAGAAAGGTACCAGGTCACATTATTCTTGGTGGGCAATGTGCCAAAATACAGGGTCACTGACCTGGCATGACCTAGCTGAAAAACGTATCTGATTATTATTATTATTATTATTATTATTATTATTGCTATTAATGATAATAATAATAATAGTAATAGCAGTAATAATAGCAGTAGCAGTAGTATCCTTTATGATTTTATCAAAAGCAAATTATAAAACTGGATTGTATCAGTTACTTTTGTTGTTACTATGGAGTAGTATGTTTGTGCAGAAATGTAAGCAAGGGGTACATTTATTTATTTTACAGTTTTAACCCCTTTCTAGGAGGAAAAGCAATGCCTTGACTCAAAGTTCCTTAGAAGTCACTCAGGCAATGCAGGGGTGAAAGAGACATATGATAGGATAGTGCTTGGGGCATTAGAGAAGGGGTGAGTAATGTGAGGCTCTTCACTTGCTGCCAGACTACAACTCCTGTCATCCCCTGCCAGCCATTGTAGTTGATGTGTAGCAGCAGCTGGAGGGCCTCTTTTTGTCCACCCCTGCACTAGAGGAGTTAAGAAATACATAACTTTACGGGAAGAAATTATATAACTACATGTGTATTTCTATTTTATTCAACTTAATGAAATAGACACATGCTTTCAAATCATTGCTTTGATGAAATAGGAAGCTTGCTTTCTCATAATAATATGTATTCATTTATTGACATGTAATTTGTCATTCCAATGACAGGCAAGTACATTGCTTAAATTCTCTGTTCAACAAGAAAATGCAAGTAGAATCCAAGTTACTGTAGGCCACTTCATACCATGCATTTTGGAATAGAGACTTTAACATTTGGGTATTCCCATCAAATGTGCAAGCAGATTATGTTTACTAGATTTAAAAAAGAATTGGTTTCAGAATCAGAATATAATTTAATGACATTACTATAATTCATTCTAAAAATGAGATCAAACATTATAGCACTAGAAGTGGGTGAAAGGATTATTGAGGTTCACTTTTAAAATGTCGCACACACACACAATAGCGTGTGACATGCAGATGCATTCACCATATCGCCGTGTTTACAAGGGCAACATGAGAATTTTGCGCTTTTCATGCAGGGCGAGATTCTCATGTCGCCTTTGTAATCAATGCAATATGTTGAATGCACCTTCATGTCGTACACTATTGTGAGTGCAACATTTTAAAAGGATACCAAGCCTTCAGGGTCTGTTTTACCCATTACAGACATATGACTTTGTTTGGACTCTCTTTCAGAATATTCTCAAAGTAGGGCAAGCCGAGGGATCATTCTTCCCCTTTAATATGCACAGAAAGAAATAGGCCTTCCATTTGCTGATTGACTCATAAACATGCTTTTAGCATGGGTTTTGCCCTGTCTGTTGCTATCCTGCCAGAGTCATAGCCTTATGTGCATGTTATACATGCGATTCACTTACAATACTTTATATAACTTTAATCAAAATACATTTGTTTGTGAAATGTAGCACATACTATGAGCATCTTTAAATATGTCTTTGTTTATTACAAACTAGTTGAATAGCCTTTGTACACGGGCCACAGTGCCAGCTGGTCTCAGTGCAGTCATGCCCAGTAGAGACTGTCCGCGCCGTGGCTGATACAGAGCTGGATGCTCCAAAGTCAGACCCTGTAGCTTTGCTATTTGATACATCACATTCCTGCCCCTACACGACTAACCAGCATGGTTGCCTCTCCAAAAGGTTTCAGCAGCTCACATACATCACACGTATTAGTTGCCATTGCCCAAGTGACAAAGAGACTCCCTCCATAGCCTTCCAGTTTTGCACTGTATATTCACTAATGGCCTTAAATTGCTAGCACAAACACTCTAGCATGTACACGTGGTAGGGCCCTCCATTTTCACCTTGTGATGGGGCAGGTATTTACACTCTTTTACAGAATATAATGCGTTATGTGCACTGTAGGAGCGGCTAAAATGGGCGCCGATTTTGCAGGCAATATTCAGCATCTCTCTGAGTGTTTTGGATTCCGCCAAGAATCTGGCTACAACTACATGGGTAAAGCAGGGTATGTGCACCACATCACCTATTCTCAAGGCAGCTATTATTATAGAGCCATTACCAGCAGACACAAAACTAGCTTTCAAGGAGCAGGGTACAAGCCATTCCTCTATCACCTACTCTAGTTTATTTAATACAGCTATGGCTTTGTGGGACTGTCTCTCAAAACTCTGCATGCACAAAGTGGCATGCCAATGGTATGGGCTATTTTGCTACTGTCTTTTAATCACACTGCCAGAACCAGAGGAAAGATTACAGGCTGTCACCTGATATTGTAAAGTAGTATTGCCTACTGCTGGGAGGTGCTTTGCCCACTTCTCCCCATATCTGTTGTCAGATGGATTTTCTTGCCGTATTAGCTTTCTAGCCCTTTGTCCACCACAATAACATTTAGATTTTTATAAAACTTATTGTGGTGCAAAAACAGAGAACATACAGGTCTACACAGTGCTACACAGATTTGTATAGAAATATATTACATAAAAGATAAATGCATAATATAGAAATATATATATTACATAAAAGATAAACAAACAGTAACCAACTGTTTGTACAATTCTGGCACAGCCATCCTGGAAAAAGGACTGAGTCTTAGGATATGCCAGCAAGGAGCTACACATGACATCAGTTCTCTAAATCCTCTATTTTCAACAAAGAATAATGCAGCATGTTCACTGCCACAATCTTGGAAACTTTGCCAGTCCACATGCATACTTTGGGATTGATTTTTGTATGTTTTTTTCTCCTTCCCAAGAACTCAGTAAGTGTGGGTTGGTAGTACATGGCAGAAGAACCCTCCAACTTGGTTGCTTTAATAACATGACTAAAGGAGGTGGTGGAGGTGGAGGAAGTATGTGTGGGAAGTCTATGGCTCTTGACATTTACTAAAGTAAAGTTAGAGTCATACTCCTTAGAGGGAGGAGCCACGGTTGGTATTTTGAATGAACAAACTCACTAACTGAAACATCAATATCACTACTTCTATTATATGCCTCAGAGCTCCAGGAACTTGTTGGACTGTTTCTGCCAGCCAGATAAGGAAGATACTTGGATCATGGCTGCCTGTGTCTTCCAACTCAGTCACACAGAATTTTGGGGGTATTTGGGGTAATTCTTTTTTGCTCTCTTCTAATGTCCCAGACTCTCCTGACACAAAGATAATAGCCAGATCAAGTAGGAACTTGGATCATGGCTTTATGTGTCTTTTCAATTAGTCACATAGAATTTTGGGGTATCCAGGGTAAATGTCCTTTGCTCCCTTTTCACACACCTAGACTCCACTGACACAGAGATAACAGCCAGATTAGGAATGAACTTGGTTCACGATTGCCTGTGTCTTCCCAGTCAGTCACACAAGATGTTTAGGTATTTGGGGTCAACCTCCTTTGCTCCCTTTTCACACTCCAGACTCTATTACCAAAGAGATAGCAGCCATATCAGGAAGCAACTTATGACTGTCTGTGACTTTCCAGTCAGTAACATAAGATTTTGAGGTATTTGGGTTAAGCCTCCTTTCTTCTTTCCTGTCCCCAAGATTCCTCAGATGCCCCCAATGCAGAAAACAAATGTCACACCTACAGGACTCCCTAAACTGTGCAACTCCACTTTATTAGCCTGAAGAATGTGCTGCTTTTTCATCCTCTCATTCTGTGGGAGTCTGACACCCCCCTTTTATTTTATGCATGTGAGAAAGAAGGGAAACTTTCCATGAAGTGAGAAATTTAGTCTTCACATGACTTCAATGCAATGAGCTCAGAGAAAAAAATTGAAAATCTGCATTTTCACAACAAATGTAGCTTGACTAAAAGTGTGATTTTTCTCCTGTTTCTCTTTTGAGGAAAACACTTTTGCCCATCCCTATTAGTACTGTTAGTGTTCTGCTAGTCCTACTTTCCATTCTGAGGTATAGGCATCCCCATGGCTCTAAAGTTAAAAGCAAATTTGGCTATTTTTCAAAAGAAATTGTGGGCCCTATGTAAAGTGAAAAGAGCAGAGATTCTGGAGACAAAGAAAACTCCACATTGATTTTAGTGGGAACTTTTAAGCCTTTGAATGTTAGACAGTTCTCATTAGTATTAAAGAAACACTTACATCAATGGGAGTTTTGGGAATTTTTATTTCCCCTTGTTTCTCCATGGAAACATAACATTGTGGTTATATAGGAAAGCTTTCATGCTCATAATAAATACCAAAGATAACTGCTTCACATCTTAGACAGGAAAAAAATACATTTACGTTGAAGACTAGGCTATTTATAGTTCATGACAATAATATATTGTCAATTATTTTTGGAAATGTATCTTAAAGTAATCCTTTGTGACACCAACGTATTAGTTCTTAAAATCTCCTTCCAAGGACTAAGCTACAAGTATTTCAAAATGCCAGTGATACTGATCATAATTTCCAAATGTGATTCTGATGTACTGAAAGTTTCAAAGAACTATATCTGACTGTTTATGGTTACTAGGGAAGCAGTCATGGAATGTAAGTTTACAGTTAACATGACCGTGACAAATTACGTGAACTCTATTTTTAAACTTCACATAACTAAAACTACCTTTTATGACTCTGTGAACCTTATGTATAAACTAAGCTGGCCAATTATGGGGCAAACCAACCACACTAAAAGGTGTAAAAATTGATACAACTTTACTCCATTCCCCTGAGCATTATATGAGGGAGTGGTTCAGGTCTTGTTTTACAATGGCAAACCATGTGTGCTGAGGAGTACTAAAGTGATCACACCCTCAGGTGCATACCCCAAATTGTAGAAGAGGCTAACACCATTGCACAGAACTGAGTTGCCTTTGTGGATTCATGGCTTCCCATACAAAGTACGTAGATATACCTGTTTGATGGACTGCTACCTATGTAAGTACTTGTCATACACAGTAATTATATATACATATACCTGCCCCTTGTATGAAGGCCACCTGCCCAGGGAAGTCCTTATGTTACACACAGTATTTATATAGATAAACCAGACTGATGTATAATTGAGTCTACCATATGTAAGTCCTACTCGTATACACAGTCCACATACAAATATTCCTTTTGCCAGTGATGGACTCTAGGTAAGTCTTTCTGTTGCTCACTGCTGTATAATGAACAACTAGGTACGTTCTACTGTTAACCCATTGAACGCCAGAGGTGTACACAATACTTTCGAAAGCAACGTGTTGCACATCCCACTGGCAATCAAAAGGGTTAAAAACAACAAATATCTGGATATACTTGACTGTTGTATGAGGGACTCCTACTTAGATAAGTGCTTCTGTTGCACTCTTTAATTATATAGATATACTTGATCACTGTATGATGGACTGACCCCTTTAATTATATAGATATACTTGATCGCTGTATGATGGTCTGACACACAATGACACTGTAAAATCATTCACAGACTCATAGCTTCGTACAGTTTATTCACATGCTCCATCATAATCCTCTTGCCCCCTTAGCACTCAAATGACTAAATGTACACACAAACGCATTAGATAAATAATGAGAACAGTAGTCCAGCTATAGGTGGAGAGCCATATTTTCACCAGCACACTATGATTTGAGTACCAGAGTGCATACAAAGCATGGACTTACCTCTGACATTTCGATGTATAATGCAGATTAAAGAGGGGCACTTTTGCCTAGCAGAGGTCTCTTTCTTTCTTTCTTTCTTTCTTTCTTTCTTTCTTTCTTTCCATTGATGTCTTTCAGGACTTCTTATTAACAATGCTTAGCGCTTGACCAGCAGAAAAATGGGACTCACACTCATTCTGTATTTTTTGAAATGAACATGCTACCTTTTACTATATGACCCACAGGCCAGTTTTCACTAACAATTTTCGAAAAGGAAATGAAGCAGCTGCACAAATGGTCATTTTCTAGAAAAAACTGAGTCACTTCCCTATAGGTTTCAGTAACATTTAGAACCCAGTTTTCAGGCCATGATGTGTGGCACCCCAAATTTCCCCGCTTATTCACAGACACATAATATGGAAAGTACTAATTTAATTCAGGGTATAAATAGGCATTGTAATTGATCTCTTAATTGTGCACCTACCTAATTCAAATTTACTAAGTTACTTATGCCAAAAATATATCCTCTTGATGCCGCTTGTCCAAAAATAGTGAGGATAGTGTGTCAGTGCATGGACATTTGGTGGAATTCCATTCTTCTGCACTTTGTTTGATACCACGTACAAACAAGTCTCAGGGCAAATTGATGTAAATTTACACCATTTTAATCTGTGCATGCTACAGTGCAGCTGCCTGGTTTTGTAAATGATTGTGTGGAGAATGAGCTACGCTGGCAGAAACATACTTTAACCCCAAACATATAAATTTAAAATCACAACCACTCATAATACTTAACCTCCATATGGAAATAGGCCATTGTTGATGTGATGAGTTAAATTTCGTAAACATGTCTAAGGTATGTCAGATTGATGTCAATATGAGCAGATTTTTGTCAGATTCACTGGGATATGATGTTGAAGACACTTTAGTGTTTACTGTCAATGTTCCTTCAAAACTACTCCTATAGGACACTGACATTATGAGCCCTGTTCAACCTTTAGGGAATCTCCCCAAATGTATTTTTTATTTTTGGTAAAAAAAAAAGGTGCTGATACTGATTGGGGGATATTCACTAAGCGGTGATAAAGAGGTGATAAAGTGGAGATGATGTTTCCAGTTTATCACTTCTCCAGTTCCTATGTTATTCTGTAGAGCCTATGCACTAAGATTTCTTCAACCTTGGCGATCTTAGTGCATAGGCTCTATAGAATAACATAGGAATTGGAAAAGTGATAAACTGAAGAAGTCATCTCCACTTTAGCTCCACTTTATCACCTCTTATCACCGCTTAGTAAATCTCCCAATGAGTACCTCTGAGCACCCTCAAAATTGCCTTGTGGGGAGATAAAGAGGTGATAAAGTGGAGATAAGTTATCCAGTGATGTTAGTGCAGTGGCTCCATAGAATAACTTAGGAATTGGATAAGTGATATCACTGGAGAAGTCATCTCCATTTTATCACCTCTTTATCACACTTTACTGCATAACCCTGAGAAATATTAGTGCATGAGCTCCATAGAATAACATCGGAATTGGAGAAGTGATAACTTGGAGATGTTACCCCTACTATATCCCCTCTTAATCAGCCTTTGGTGCATTCCCCACCCCCTGGTGTTACTATATAGGGTTTTGCATTCTGTTGTAAGTCAGGGATAAGAAACTTTTGATTCATCACATTATTCCAGGCTGTTTCTCAGTTTGTTTTCAATACATCCATTGATTGCTATAGATGTCTCCAATGCATTGCTTCACATCTTCATTAGCCTCACTGTATTTTGGGAATAATATTAAAAATGTGTATGATAGATGCAAATCATTTGCCATTAGGGAAATTTACATATTAATCCTTTAATTAGGTATTTGTGTACTAATTATTTAATTGCCCCAGGTTTTTTTTATCACCTATGCATATTGCTAGTTTCTTTACTTCAACTCAGGAGATATATGCATGCCAATCTAAGAATTACATTAATTAACATTTCTTTTCTTACCTTCATTTGCCCATGGAAAAGAAAAGGTCAAGTCTGTGCAGTTGGTTTGGTACAGAACTACTCCAGGGATGTAATGCATGAAGGAGTGATAATGAGGTGATAAAGTAGAGATAACCTCTCCATTGATATCACTTATTCAGTTCCAAAGTTATCCTTTGAAGCTAATGGACTAAGAGTTTCAAGGTAGGATACATTTTAGTTTATTGGCTCCATAGAATAAAATAGGAACTTGAGAACTTGATATCACTTGAGAAATTATCTCTACTTTATTGTCTTTAAATCTGCAAATTTTCAAAGAGATAATGACGCTTTTTTAACAGTAGATAAATGATCTTCTTAATGGACATGGACAAACTTAGCATCAAAAACAAGTTAAAAATGGCATAATTAACATACCTGGGAACTCTAAAAATCTGATCAGAGGACTCCAGGGGGAGATGCACTAAGGTGTGATAAAGAGGTGATAACGCGGAGATAACTTCACTGATATCACTTCTCCAAGTCCAATGTTATTCTATGGAGCCACTGCACTAAGAGTTCTCCAGCTCTGGAGATCTTAGTGCATAGGCTGCATAGAATGGCATAAGGATTGGAGAAGTGATGTCACTGGAGAAGTCATCTCTACTTTATCAACCCTTTATCACACCTTAGTGCATAATCCCCCAGTTTTTATACTTAATAACTGGGTTTCAGAGGCTGATTCTCAAGTTCTCAGGGCTCAGTAAGTTCTCTTGTAACTTACATCAGCAGAGAGGAAAAGGCAGATTGACAGACTTCTTTCTTGTAGTGTGGGATACTCAGTGGGGGAGATGCACTAAGAACTGATAACAAGGTGATAAAGAGGAGATGACTTCTCCAGTGATATCACTTCTACAAGTTTTAAGATCTTAGTGCACAGGCTCCATAGAATAACATAGGAACTGGAGGAGAAGTGGTATCACTGGAGAGGCCATCACCACTTTATCACTTCTTTTCCCCCCCAATGGGGGAAAAACACTAAGGGATGATAAAGAGGCAATAATGCAGAAATAACTTCTTCAGTGATATTACTTTTCCAGTTCCTGTCATTCTGTGGAGCCAATACACTCACTGCTCAATTCAATAGGCACAGATTAAAAAAAAAAAAAAAAAAAACCACTGTCAGTAGTTTCAAGTCACAGTCAGGTATATAATTACCTGAGCTGTAACACACTACCGAACAGAAAAAATGCACTATGGGCTCTAACCTTCCACCCATTCGAAGCAATGGCAAAGTAGATGAATTTGCAATTCAATTACAAGTGGTGGCTATTAACATGCTTCAAGGCACTCACTTTTATTGTCAAACACTACTGGCTAGAAAATTTGGGATTGAGTCCCCTAATGCGTGTGCCTAACCACTGAAGTGTAAGTGAAGTGTCAAAAGATATTAAAAACATGCAAAAGTAGGGATCCCTATACAAGTGATCATTAATGTATTGATATGGAGGTCTAAGCCCCATATCGGTACATCCAAAGTATTAATAATATGTGTGTAAAGCAAAAATAACTAACCCTTTGAGCGACAGTGTGGAATGCAATGTGTTGCACATCATTGCATACCCCACTGATACACAAAGGGTTAATCCCCCAAAACTACCACCTTCCAATTAAAAGTAATGAGGGGGATAATGTTACATCTCAAAATATTTATTTAAGGCCATTTGGGCCTTAAATTAAATGAATGTTTTTATTTTACCAAATTTAAATCCTCCTCCTCCATTGCTGGAATCCTGGAAGAAAAGTGTTTGCAATGCTTTGGGGACCTCTCTAGAACTCATGGGATTGAAAGCCTCATTTACATCAACAGGACATTTTATTTGCCCTAAATTATGCAGTCTAACATTGTAGCCTGCATCTGTTTGGAATGTATGTAATCTAGTTGTCTTATTATCAATCAGGCTAATTTTCTGCTTCTAGACTTTACAATCTCATTTACAATCTTCTTTTGCTGCTTTAGTATACATATCCATCATCAATTTGTTCTCCAATTCTTTTTGAATAAATTTCTGGCTTTGACCTATGAACCTTTTAAAACTCCACATGTACTAATAATTATGCTCGTACAATTGTCCAGTCCAGTGGTGCCCAACCCGTCCCCTCAGGACTAATTTACAGGCCAGGATTTAGGAATTTCCTTACTAGAACACAGGTGTGTTGATCAGAGGCTCATTCAAATTGAAATTCATTTCTAAGGAAATCCTCAAATCCTGCCCTTTTAGTGGCCACTGAGGGCACAGGTTGAGAACAACTGGTCCGGACTATGTCATTCATGAACTATAAACCTCCTCTTCTCTGACAAACAATCTAAACTCTTATCTATAAAACATCTTCAAGGTGCTCCCTGTAATGGTATGCTTATTAGAAATTCAGCTGACAATTGATGTTATCTCTAACAAATGTAGAGCTTTACAAACAAAAAATGGAAGAAACAACTGCACCATAAAGAATAAATAAATATACCAATTGATTTAAATTGGGAGTCTGACCCCCAGAATGTTATAGAAGATTCCAACACAATAGCCACCCTATCATTCTAGAGCCCCATTTCCCCAATGGGGATTTTTATTTGTCCCTTTGATATATTTAGTTTGCTCAATTATTATTCTAGTTTTCCTTTTAGCATAAAACCCTATATTCATTAAGGCAGGTAAGAAGAGATTGCAAACAATAATTGAATACACTCTATAAAGTCCAGGTGTATGATACAGTACAGAGCATTAAAAACAGGGTAAATTGCTTTCCAGAGCAGTTTTAAGAAACCTTCAGGCCCCCAGCATCTAGGCTAAAATTAAGATACACATGCCCTACCCTCCTTCTTTCCTAATCCAAACCCCCTCAAGTACACACCCATGCATACACTGCCTGATAGGTAAACTTATTATTTAACTCCATAGATAGAAATAAAAACACAAGACAGTTTTTGCGGGAAAATGGAGGTCATGGTTTATTTAAGTCCTATTTAACTATTTAGACCCATGAACCCTCCCACATAATGTGGTACTCCTGAGCCATGGTGTCCTGGCATGGGAACTACATTACCTACACCCCCAGCCAGGGCAGCTACAAAGGTGAAAAGGCTTTTTACCAGATGTTCTTAGTCCAGCCCCCCACTATCCGTGGCTGCTCACTGCTTCATGCCCTTGGTGCTGTGACTTGGCAAATCCTATCCCCATCAGGATACACAGCCTCAAAACCATGACTGGACCTTAATGGGAACCTTCAGGAATGCTGCACTGGCAAAGTGCCCAGGACAAACTCATTACTTGGACCTTCAGTAGCCTAAATCCTGCATGGATTAATCTTTTGACCTAATAGCAACCATCTCTTGACAGCATGAATTGGTGAACTTTAAGTCTGGGTAGAAGAAAGGAAAAAAAATTAGTGCTCTTTCTAGACACAGTGGGCTTATTTAGACCCCCAGCCCCCTTCCCTCTCACTAGGGGGAAGGTGAGAGGGTCACAGACCCCCTCCCGAGTTTTCCCACCAAGCTGTGATGTCCAGCCTATGTCCTTTGTCCAGGTTCTGGCCATCACAGTGAAGAAGAACAATGGGAAGAAAGACCACACATCTTATTGGCTTTGGGTGTACTCAGCCAACCACCACCATCTTTAAAGGGATAGTAATACTTCGTTTTATCTTTATTTTATTTTGTAGGCATTAAAAAAACATGAAGAACGATATAAGTCTTAACTCTCAAACCTTTATGGTTTAAGAGATATTCACAAGCAAAGTATCCCCCCCCCGTTCAGCCAGATCAGAATGGAGGTGCCCAGGTAGACTGCAGAGAGGGACAATCTTAAATTAAGATAAGGGAAAAAGCTGAAAAATGTGTCAAGGGGGGAAGGGCTTTCATTGTTTTCATACAAAGAAGATTGTCCCCTGCTGTTATCTGTCTGGTCTTACAACCAGATTCACATCTGAGAAGAGATGGCTTACACTAGGAAAAAGGGGCGGGAGGGGGAAATTTGCTTGTGAATATCTCTTAAACCATAAAGGTTTGAGAGATAAGACTTATATCGTTCTTCATGTTTTTTTAATGCCTACAAATAAAATAAAGATAAAACAAAGTATTACTATCCCTTTAAGATGTCCATGCCCTCTCTCTTTCCCAATCCAAAACTCCAGAAGCACACACCCATGCATATACTGCCTTATGAGTAAACTTAATTCCATTACTAGAAATAAAAACACAAGACAACAGTTTTTGCAGGAGAACGGGGGTCAGGGTTTATTTAAGGCCTATTTAACTATTTAGACCCTTGAACCCTCCCACATAATGTGGTACTCCAGAGCCATAGTGTCATGGCATGGCAACGGCACTACCAACACTCCCAGCCAGCGCAGCTATCCAGGTGGGAATGCCTTATACCAGAAGTTGTTAGTCCAACTCCCAGTGTCCACAGCAGCTCACCACTTATGGTGATGTGACTTGGCAAATTCTATCCCCCTCCAGATACATCAGCTGCAAAACCAGTGACCTGAACTTAACTGGAATGTTCAGGCATGCCACACTGGCACAAAAAACAAAGATGCAAGTGGTTGGGGCTACTGTTTTATCATTAGCTATGGGGACATCCAGATTCCAGAACAGCCTCTACGCCATTTCTAGCAGTTCCTGGCAGCTGAAAGAGGAAAGAGGGCCTATGAACATGAAGTCAGTAAGATAATGTGCTATGACTTCAGCACTTGCTGCTTGAGTCACCACCCAGTGCAAGAAGGTACTGAAAGCCTCAAAATAGGAACACAAGATAGAACAACCCATTGGCAAACATTTATCTGTGTAATATCCTTGCCATAAGAGAGCCTGGGTCAGACGCTTGAACTAGTTTTAACACTTTATCAAATGCTGAATGATGCATGCCTCTTTTTGTATTGATCATTGACTGAGGCTTCCTCAGGGTAAGAGAGAAGCTGAATGAGTTTAAATTTACCTGACTTGTTTTTAGGTACCACACTCATGGGGTGGATGAACAGATCTGCCAGCGTTGATGCCCTAAATGGACCTGCTTTCCTCCCTGCCACAATCTCCTTCTTTAAAGGAATAGTAATGTTTCATAATAAAAACAGCTCTAAGTAATCATCATAGTATTTGGAGTTTGGAGAGTGTTATTTCAGTTCTGTCAGAGTTGTAGTTCAGGAGTAATTCAATTACAAAGTGTCCCCCTCCCGCCCCTTTTACTGATGTAACACTGCTCAGCCAAAGCAGAAGGGAGGTGCCCAGGTAGATTGCACAGAGGGACAATCTTCAATTAAGATAAGGGAAAAACCTGAAAAGCTTGTCAAGGGGGGTAGGGCTTTCATTGTTTTCATATAAAGAAGATTGTCTGCAGAGAGGGACAATCTTAAATTAAGATAAGGGAAAAAGCTGAAAAACGTGTCAAGGGGGGAAGGGCTTTCATTGTTTTCATACAAAGAAGATATTCCCCTGCTGTTATCTGTCTGGTCTTACAACCAGATTCACATCTGAGAAGAGATGGCTTACACTAGATAAAAGGGGCGGGGAGGGGAAACTTTGCTTGTGAATATCTCTTAAACCATAAAGGTTTGAGAGATAAGACTTATATCGTTCTTCATGTTTTTTTAATGCCTACAAAATAAAATAAAGTTAAAAACGAAGTATTACTATCCCTTTACCTTCTCTGTGACCACCTGTTGATACTGATATGCTGACTGCAAATTCTTAACCAATGTGGGGCTGGATTCTATTGCAGGTGCTAATTTTATCACTGCATTTATCTCCATTTTTTTCCATAGACGTCAATAGGTAAATGTTTGATAAAATGGGTTTTAGCATTTAGCACCTGTAATAGAATCTAACCTGTGGTCTGCAACAAAAAAGTAACCGGAATGAGAAGACAAAAACCTTGCAATAAAAACCAAGCTGTTTATCTAAGTAGGTCTGCAGCAACTCATTTAGCTTGATGATGTGAATGGGAGTCTGGGTTCTTGGCGTCAGTAACTCAAAATTAAGTATTCTTGAGTGCAACTGGCTTCTGCTAGGTACAATCTGCCACAGAGTATCCCCTGCTGCAAAGTGAGCATACATACATGCAAATCCCCACAAACACATCCTCTCATAGAGAGTGAAACATGCCTTCCTGCTACTTCCCCCAACCATGTTGGGCTCAGCAAAGGTGTGTTCCCTAGGGCATATAAGGTTCCTGTCATGTGTTACTAATCTGGCCCATGTGTCCATGATTCTATGTCCTAGTGTCATCACATGAGTAGGACGAATTGGCAGGTACTTTTTAGGAAGACACCTTGCCTCAGGAGGCATTGTGTACAACATTCTGGACACTATAAAGTGAATGGGAGACAGTGGCAATAGGGAGGGACAGTCATAGTGAAGGGGAGGAGCCACCCTGTTCATCACATCAGATGGGAGGGGCCACCATATCCCTTTTGGCCTGAATGTTTATAGACATGATTAAGTATTACATGGTGGCTCCTCCGCTTCATCCTGGAGAACAAGATGGTCACTCCCCATCACCGTGGTATCCCTCCCTTTTGTTATCTTCTCCCATTCACCACATATGTCCGGCATGTTTTATACACTGCTTCTTGAGCCAAGGTGTCTTCCTCCTAATAAGAACCTGCTAATTCGCCCCTCTCACACGAAGAAGCAATGCAGAGATTGGGAGGGACCACCCTGTACTCTTCGCAACATAGTCATACTCTCCTATAATGTTTACATAACCAGCTATTTGCCCCATGCGCACTAAAAAAAAATAGTGTACAAAGAGGTTTTAACCCTTTGAGTGCTAGAAAGCAATTCATTGGCTACCTCTAGCACTCAAAGGGTTAATAAGTAATAGAAAAACACCATAGAAGCACACATACATGGATGCAATCATACATAAAAACACACACACAACATGCACACAAACACATACTTCCTACTTAAAAGGGTAAATCTTGATGTGATACGCAACCTTTAACTAAACAAATATAGCCAATAACTCATGCACACATACATTTACTATGTTAGTTCACTAAGATACCCATTTAAAAAAAAATATTTAAAAAGTACAACATTTTTACTGGCACTGCCATGCAAGATTAGCTGATTATCTATCTATCTAACTAGCTAGCTATCACCTTCTTTTTTAACCATTTGAGTGCCAGAGAGGTAGAATGGAAGCAGCTGAGCTCTCATGCTCACCTGCGTCTCCCCTATTTATCTCCCAGGTGAATTGGCTGGGAGATCAGTAGATGGGGCATCAGGAAGGGTCTTGATGGTTAATTTTAAAGTTGTTGTGAAACAAATTCAAATGTTTAATCTGCACTGCGCAAAAGTGGTAGAAAAATGGTATAAAAAATGCTGCTGAATCTTTCTTTAGAAATATAAGCAATTGTAATTGTAATCCTTAAAATATTGATCACTCTTGACTTATTTAAACATAAAGTGATTTAACCTTTATTTTCATTTAGATCTCTTACAATGAGTACTGTAAATCTGGATCAGTCAATACACTCCTACTATATATTACTTTTATAAAATGGAGAGTTAATTAAATAAACAGCTATTAGTGTAGATCAACAACAATATATCATTTGGTTTGTGTTTTACTATTATTAATTTATCATCTGATCTGTAAATAATGTATGGATTTTAAAGCTGTGATTTATAGTAGAAGCAATTACACACAGGTTTTTGGATTAAAGCTCATTTCCCTTAGCTTTAATATTATTATTTTGCCACCTGATCTTTCTATAGGAAATAAGGAATGTAAAGATTTTAAATGTGTGATTTTACAGTGGGAGCAATTCCACATAGGATTTTGGATTAAAACATTTTTTTTTAATTATTACAACATTTTTTTTGCTATTAAAATCTGGTGGACTCAATTCAGTTTATCTGAGTGGTTAATACAAGGCAAGCCATGTTTTTTCACTATAATTATATGATTCTAAGGTCACACTTATATCTCAGGGAGAAACCAAAGTGATCAATGAGCAAAGCTCTAACAGATAAATGCAGCCTGCTCACTACACACACAAAAAAACAACATTTTATATAATAATCTCAAGCTAACAGTCAATGTCACACCTTTGACAATTGAAACCAATTATATGTATCTGTGTATCAACCATCCATCTCCCCCTGAATAATGCCTTAACACTGGATCAGTGATTAATCCATACACATATAATAATGAACAATCAATTAATTGTAACATCTCATAATTTTATTCTTACAAGTCTGACAAGGCTCCATGAAATCATACCAATCCCATAAATACAATATCAACATCTCTTAAGAATATGACAGTCTTAAATGAGTTGATAATGATGAAAAATGTATTGATGAAAAAAATAAATGTATGACCAGACCAATGAGTTTATGCAATTCTTTGTGAATCAATAATGGACATGTATTATGGGAAATGTGAATATAAATCCCTTTAGACTTGGATGCACTAGTCACCCAAAATGAGTTAGTATGTTAAACGGTGATTGTTAGACACTTGATTTTTCTGTTAGTTGTTAGCCAGCTAGCCAAGCTGATATAAATTCCTTCATGTTTCCCGATATGGTTCCAATAACACCAAGCAGCTTATATATCTAGAATAGGTCTTATCTCAGATATTCAACTCTCTGTTATGTCAGATAACAAATGTATTAAAAATGAAACTAATCTCACAAAAATAATCAAAGAAATAGACTAAAAGGTGGCTATGTATGAAAGAGAAACTGGTACAACAGGTGAGAGGCACTACCTAAGAGACATCATAAGGTCAACTGAATTGGCGTGAAATGGTAAGGTGGGGGAGAGATGCCCTAACAGAGTAGAAAATACAAGGAAGGACTTTTTCTGGATATATAAGCTGCTTGGTGTTATTGGACCTTGAGTAGTGGGAAATGAGAACAAATTTATATCAGTTTGTCTAGCAAATTAACTGCTAACTGAGAAATCAAGTTTCTAACAATGAGTGATGGACAAAAGTTTTTGCCTTGAATTCAATGGGAAGAATGAATTTCTTGCCACCAAATGGGCATAGTATAAAAGTGGTGTCAGTTTTCCACAGCATGCCATTCTGTGTTTGTGAGAAGAAGAGAGAGTAGCAGATTTTCAGCTAGAAAAAACAGGCTAATAAAGTGGAGTGGAAGCTTAGTTTAGGGAGCCTTGTAGGCAGGACATTTGTTCTCTGTATTAGGGGAGCCTGAGGGCACAGGAAGGGAGAAAGGAGGTTCACTCCAAATACCCCAAAAGCTTGTGTGACTGACCGGGAAGACACAGGCAACCATGATGCAATTTACTTCCTGATCTGGCTGTTATCTCTGCACTAGGTGAAGGGGAGTGTTGTGGGAGTAAGAAGGGAGAAAAGGAGATTTACCTCAAATACTCCCAAATTCTATGTAACTGATTTAAAAGACACAGGCAGCTGTGATGCAAGTTCCTTCCTGATCTGGCTATTATCTCTATGCTAGAGGAGTCTGGGGAAAGAAGCAGTTGAACAGGGAGTGTGTTTTTTGATGTTGACAGTAATAAGAATAGAGGGGATAGTTATTAAAAAAAATAAAATATAATTTAAAAAATTGTAGGTGAAACAGACAGGGACCCTGACTTCAGCTGTGACTGAGGCAGACTGATACTTGATGAGATAGAGTATTTGTGGAGGGCCAAGGCAAGACATCACACAATCAGTTCTATTTTGTACTTTACAGTAAAATCACACACACAGTAGTTGACTAATGTCCAGCAAATGCATAAGGGGTTGGGGTAGGGTGACAGGATTAGGAGCAGTACAGGGATGTGTGAGTAAAGTGGTAATCCAAAAACTCATGGTTGCTGCAGTGTGTGCAATAAATGATGATGATACTTCTCCTCCTGTGGAGGATGCAGTTTGTCAAAAAGTCCCATAAAAATTCCAGCACTACCATTACCACCAGTGCAATTAATGAACCATCTAAAAACACTGAAGAAGACAAGTTGCATTCCAGTGTTGGTGGAATAGTGCAAGAAGGGCTAGCAGATCAACCAACTGCTGCATCTGACAGTGAGACAAACAAGCACAAAACACCTGTGGTAGTAAATATTGAGAAAATCCCTCTAAGGGGAAAAGTAAAAAGAAATAGTTTGACACCTCTAAAAGTCTAGAGGAATATAAAAGTAGTGGGGAGGAAGTGGCAGGTGATGCTCAGAATGACCTAATGACTTATGATGATGATGTAGATCTGGTATATATCCCTCCAGCTTCCTCCTCTTCTTCAGATACTGATGAAGTTGACAGTGAGAGAGATGATGACATGGCCAGAAAATTAGCTGAAAGCAAAGGCTCAATCTTCCACCACTGAAAATGAGCATTCTGCCTGTCTGTAAACTGTTTGAGAAAACTACTGGAAAGTCTGACCCTGAACAAAGATGCCCAGAAATACACAATGTCATCATAATTTTACTACATGACAGGAGGCTTCATATTTTGCATTAACTTTCTTTACTTAAACTCCATAGCAGCCCAGATTAACATAAAACAAAACTGACCAATTAGAACAAGGCTAAGGTAATATAAGGTCTCACTACACCAAACCCCGCCTCTTTCTTTGCTGCTCCATTGGCAGACCAGGTCAGAGTTGTTTTTGCTATTCCCTTTGACTGTCCTTTTCTGTATGGGGATTTTGTTTGTTTGGCCTGTTTTGTCTTTCTGGGGTATCCCTGGCAGACAAAACTGTGGGTGGCTTTCCCTGGGATTATTTTCTGGGATTGCTCTTATGGTTAGCACACATGGCTATTACGGTTCCTAAACCTGTAAACCGATATCTAACCTCACTAAATACACTGCCAAATGTAGTGTTCCTGATGTTAAACTGACTTACTGTGTTCCGTCTGCACGGCGTTGCTCACAGCGGATTGTCCGTCTGAGTGGCGTGGTGCGGTGCTCTCCCTTTGGGGTGGCTGGCTCCAGTGGGGCGGTTCTAGTTGCGGTGTTCGCGGCTGGGCCGTTCGGATGGAGGCGGTCCCTCTTTGGGACAGTGTGAGGAGTTTCTGCCTCTTCGGCTACTTTAGGTGACTGTTTGGTTTGCGGCTCGCGGGAGTTTGTCCTGCGGGGACCGCGTGGGCTCATGCCTTTGGCTATCTGCCAGTGCTTGTCTCCGGGCGGCCTTCCTTGTCGGTGTGTGGCCTGCTCAGTTTCCTGCAGTTGCGGGTTGCGGCCCGGCTTCACACCGTTTCTTACTTACGTTCCCACAGATAAAGGTCCTTGCCGACCCGATCTGGGATTGGGTTCTTGCAGGGTGAGCCCCTGCTGATAAAAAATTACACCGATGGGTGAGCCCCTGTGGAGGTGTCTGGCGGGGTGAGCCCCTGCGTTACTGTCATACCCTGCTGGTGCTCTGCACTCGCCCATTGAGCTGCTACTGGCTTGTTCAGTGTGTTTTCCTGGGGGTGAGCCCTCCAGTTGGGTGAGGGTGAGCCCCTCTTTGTCTGGTGCTTTCTCTGACACCTTGCCTCTGACGGAGGTTTTGGTTGTGTGCCAAAAAAAAAAAAAAAAAAAAAAACACACTAAATCTGTTTAACACACACTTTATTTCTGTGTTTATTTGCGGGTGAGCCCCGTTACATTTGTGGTCCCTTGTCTACACGCCCTCTTCTGATTACACCTTTCTACTTTGCAGGTGTTTTTTCCTGCTGCTACATTCAATCATGAGTGATTCTCCTCATCGTACGCCGGATTTTCAGGCGATTATTGATGCTGCGGTTGCCGCTTCAGTGGACAAGGTGTTGTCGAGGGTCCTACAGCAGGGCCCAGTGGCTTCATCTGGTTCTTTGGCTGGTTCTGCGGGGGATGGCGAGGTGGAGACTCCCTACAATTCAGAGTCCAGGCTGGATCCTATAGCGAAGCGCCACTGGAAAGGGGCGTCCAAAGGCGGCGCAGGGAAAGCGCCAGTGAAGCGTCCTCGTTTGGGGGTTGACCTGGAAGCCTCCCTTCCAGTGGATTGTCGTTCAGACGACGAGGATGTTCGCTCTCCAATGCCATTGGATGTGTTGGATGAATGGCAGACGGGACATTCTGCGTCTGAGGAGGAGGACTGGAAGGATTCCCCGTGTGAGGCCTCTGCTTATGTTAAAGAATCAGTGGTCGATGCTTCTGCTGCTCAGGGTTCTTCAGCTTTCTCTTCCAAGGAGGACGATGATTGCTTGTATGATTCCAAGGGCAATATCATGTTCGATCCCAGATCCATTCGTCATCCCCGTTCTTCGGAATGGAGTCTTCCGGATCATTTGGCCAAGTTTGTCCACTTACGGCTTAGGAAACCATTGGATAAGGAGGTTCGGAGTCGTCTGAGAGCTGAATGTCCCCGTCCACTTCTGCCAGATAAGGTGGCGCTTACGCCTGAATTCGACCCTAATGTTCTGCTGTTCATGTCCCGTACGGGCAGGGACCCTCGGAGGGGCATTGAAAAAGGGCTTCGTGCCACGCAAGACAAGCTTCTGGATGTTTTGGGTCCTCTGGCGCAGATGCTGTACTTCGCAGATGACGCCTTGTCTCATGGTTCCAGTTTGGATGCTCATGCTGTTCGTGAATGGGCGTTGAGAGCGGTGTGTCTCCTGGGCAATGCCAATATGGCTCTCAGCTCTGAAAGGAGGAAGGCTGCACTGTTGAGAATTGACCCCAAGTTGGCGGATCTGGGGGAGAAGGAATTAGGACCTGCTGCTTCCGGCCTGCTGTTCGGGGAGCCTTTCATTCCAGAGCTCAAGCGGCATGTGGGTCTGTTCACGACTCTAAATAAGGCTCAGGTTTCCTTGAAGCAAGTCTTCCACCCGGCATCCTCCAGGGGTGTTTTTGGACGGGCTGGTCGCCAGAGAGGCCGGGCAACCAGCCGGTTTTGGGCCTCCTCCAACAGGGCTGCTCCGCCAGCGGCAGCGTTCTTCCCTGCTACTCCGTACAGACCACGCTTCTCGAGGGGTGCTGACAGGTCCCGAGGAAATCGGGGGAGAGGACAAGAGCTAGCACAGGTAACTATTCCTTCTTGTGTGGTTCCTTTAACTGTAACTGCAGACAGGTTGTGTTTTTTCCTCCAGAATTGGGAAGCCATTTCCGCAGACGCCTGGATCCTGCAGACGGTGCGGGGTTACGTCATAGAATTCACAGCACCTCCGGTCCAGTTGTTTCCTCCGCAACCTCCAGTCGTTTCTCGAGAAGCAGCCAGGTTGATCGACGCAGAGATTCAGGCGCTGTTTTCAAAAGGGGCAGTCGAATTCACTCCGGACGACGGGGGATTCGTCAGCAATATTTTTCTGGTTCTCAAGAAAACAGGCGACTTTCGTCCGGTCATCAACTTACGCCATCTCAACCAGTATGTAGTATATCGCCACTTCAAGATGGAAGGTATCCACATGTTAAGGGATCTTTTAGTGCAAGGAGATTGGTTTACTCGCCTAGACCTCAAGGACGCCTATCTGTCGGTTCCGGTAGCGCGGCGGTGTCGTCCTTTTCTTCGGTTCAGATGGAAGAGTCGCCTGTGTCAGTTCACGTGTCTTCCTTTCGGCCTCAGTTCCGCTCCGTGGTGTTTCACGAAGCTTCTGAAGCTGGTTGTAGCTCATTTCCGAAGTCATGGGGTGCGCTGTCTCATCTATCTGGACGATCTTTTGATTTTTTCCAACGAGGTGTCTCTGCTTCTATCTCAAACGTCCTTTGTCATTCGCTTCCTAGAGTCTTTGGGATTTGTGGTCAACAGGGACAAGTCGGCGTTGACTCCGGCTCAGGTGGTGCAGTTTTTGGGCTTCGAAATAGATTCAACGCTTTGTCAGCTTCGTCTGCCGAAGTCCAAGATTGTTTCGATTCGGAAGGAGTTACGTCGGGTTCTCCGTCTCGATCGCATACCGCTTCGCTTGTTGGCACGCATAGTAGGCCTTCTGGCTTCTTCTTTTCAAGCAATTTTTCCAGGGCCTCTTCACTATCGTGCCTTACAAAGGTTGAAGGTTCTTCATCTCCGAAGAGGTTTCTCTTACGACCATCTGGTGACTCTCACTCCGGAGGTTCAGGCGGAGTTGTGTTGGTGGCTC
Organism: Rhinophrynus dorsalis; assembly: GCA_037306005.1. Taxonomy (NCBI): domain Eukaryota; kingdom Metazoa; phylum Chordata; class Amphibia; order Anura; family Rhinophrynidae; genus Rhinophrynus; species Rhinophrynus dorsalis. The sequence goes on from CM074719.1 coordinate 385,061,108, forward strand.
CGTCATATGCAGGCGTGGAACGGCAAAGCCATCTTTGGTCAGTCCCCAGATTTTGTGGTGGAGTCGGATGCCAGCCTGTGGGGCTGGGGAGCTCATTGCGAGACTTGGTCCACAGGAGGTCCTTGGATAGGAGCAGAACGCGATCTCCATATCAACTGCCTGGAACTGATTGCAGGATCGTTCGCTTTATGCAGTTTTGCCAAAGACAGATCGGATTGTTGCATTCTTCTGAGGATGGACAATATTTCAGCGGTCCGGTACATCAATCGTCTGGGAGGTGTGCGATCCAAGGATCTGACGGAAGCCACGAAGGACATTTATCGTTTTTGTTTCAGTCGCAACATCTCCCTTCAGGCGGAATATCTTCCGGGAGTTTCCAACCTGCAGGCGGATTGGTTTTCTCGTCATTGGAGGGATGTCAGAGATTGGAAGATGGACGAGGACGTTTTTCGTCATTTGGCTCATCTCCGGGGTCCTCTGGTGCTAGATCTCTTCGCGTCTCGGACCAACCATCAACTTCCGGACTATTTCAGTTGGCTGCCGGATCCGTCCTGCGTACCGGTGGACGCTTTTCTTCAGAAGTGGCCAGTTTCAGGAGCGTATGCGTTCCCGCCATTTGCAATGCTATCCAGGGTGATTCATCAGGTACGTGTTCAGGAAGTGGATCTTCTTCTAATTGCACCGTGGTGGCCCAGTCAGCCCTGGTACCCAGATCTTCTGGAGCTGTCTTTCGAGGACCCTTGTCTTTTGCCGGCTTTCCCTCTCCTAGTGAAGGATCCCCGAGGCAATCCGCATCCTTTGATTCTTCAGGACCATCTGCGGCTAGGGGCCTGGATGATTTCCGGGGTGCCTGGTCGGTCTACGGACTATCGCAGACGACTAAAGACCTTCTGTGGGACTCATGGGCTCCTGGCACGAGAAGATCTTATATGTCAGCCTGGCAATCTTGGGCTGGCTGGTGTGTGGAGAGGGGTGGAGATCCCTTTACGGCACCTATTCCTCTGATCTTGAATTATTTGTCGCATTTGTATTCCTTGGGCCGCTCTTACCGGTCTATTAATGTGGTGCGTTCAGCGATTTCTGCAGCTCATGTTCCGTTAGATGGGGTTTCGGTGGGACGAAACCCGGTGGTTTGTCGTCTTTTGAGGGGTATTCGTTTGGCGCGTCCTCCTGGACCAAAATACTCTCGTTTATGGGATGTGGAGTTAGTGCTGCAGTTTTTACGCAATTGGCCAGTTAATGAGCGGTTGACGTTGCGTCAGCTTTCGGCTAAGCTTACACTGTTACTTTGCCTGGTGTCTTTTCGGAGGGTCTCCGATGTCCGGGCATTTGATGTTGATAGGTTTTCGGTGAGTCCAGATGGGGTCCGGTTCGTCTTAGCTCGCCGTACGAAATGTGATTCGCAAGAGGTTACTTATCCTTTTTTCCGGGAGGATCCCCAACTTTGTGTAGTTTCAGCATTGATTAGGTATGTGGAAGTTACTAACTTGCTTAGGGCTTCGCGTTCAGGTCAGTTGCTTGTTTCATATGTCAAACCGCATAAAGCGGTGTCTTCTACTACTCTAGCTAGATGGATTAGATGGTTGCTTGCATTAGCGGGCATTGAAGCTTCTTTCGGGGCCCACTCGGTCAGAGGGGCAGCGGCTTCTTCGGCTTTTTCGGCTGGGGCGGCTTTGTCCGATATTTTACAGGCGGCGGATTGGTCTCGCGAGTCTACTTTTCGAATCTTTTATTTTTGCCAGCCAGCGCATGCGGCTTTTTCCTTGATCTCGCAGCGTTAAAATTGCAAAATATGAAGCCTCCTGTCATGTAGTAAAATTGTAGATTATGTTAGCGTAGTGTACTTATAATCTTAATTTTAGTAATGACAGGAGGCGAGTATTTTCCCATTCCCTCCCTCCCGGTTGGTCTCTAGGAGTCAGGACGACACCATCACCTACTTTATGGAGGTAACAAGGGGATGGGTCATTTGTTATAAGGATGGCTATAGATGTTATGTCATGCTTCATTATTTCTGTTCGATGGTATCTGTCACTTGTTTCCCTTTTTTACAGCATAATCGAACCGTTCTCAGGGAAGGTGGATGATGCTGTTACAGTAGTCGACAAGGGCTTTCCGGAGACCGGTGTTTCGTTGGAGAGAAATTTTTCTGTTGTGCGGGTTAATTCTGTTCTGTTTTGTGTCGAAGCAAAGAAAGAGGCGGGGTTTGGTGTAGTGAGACCTTATATTACCTTAGCCTTGTTCTAATTGGTCAGTTTTGTTTTATGTTAATCTGGGCTGCTATGGAGTTTAAGTAAAGAAAGTTAATGCAAAATACTCGCCTCCTGTCATTACTGAAATTAAGATTATAAGTACACTACGCTAACATAATCTACAATTGTCATTGTTTCCAAGTCCAAGCCACACTCGGGTACACACACACACACACACTGCTAGTGTTGAATAATCAGATCAAAATCCTCAACCTTAGCTGTGATGGGTCCCTCTGCTGTTGTTTGAAGTGCAGCACCTGTGACACCTAGTGGTAGTACAATTTCAGCAACATCTAGCCCCAGTAATAGTAGCAGCAGCCCCTCAGAAACCCATTAGCTAATGAAGTCCACAGTATGGAGATACTTTCCTCATGATGATCCAAAAGCTAAGCATGTTGCTACTGGTTGTCTGTTTAAAAAAGCACACAAACAGGGGGAATCAGGCTCACACCTACACACCTCTTCAATGAGATCCCACCTGAAGCACAAACACATGTCTGACTGGGAGATGCACCATCAACATGTCAGAGGTGCCACAACTAGCACCAGTGGAAGCACTCCTACAAGTTCCTGGGGCTCTGGGGCACATAATAGAAGTAGTGATGTTGATGTGTCAGAGAGTGTGCCAAAAGTGTGTTTGTTTGAAAGAGCACCTATACCTCCTTCTGTAGAGATGTATGACTCTAAGTTTGCTGTATGAGATGACAAGAGTCATAGACTGCCCACATATGCTGCCTCCACCTCCACAACCTCTAGTCATGCTGTTAAAGAAATCAAGTTACAGGGATCTGCCATGTACTGCCAAACCACCCTTACTGAGTTCTTGGTAAGATGTCAAAAAGCCCACAAAAACAATCCCAAAGTATGCATGTGGAATGACAAGGTTGCCAAGATGTTGGCAGTGGACACTCTGACATATTCTTTTGTTGAAAACTGAGGATTTAGAAAACTGATGTCACGTGTACCTCCTTGCTGGCATATGAAAAGCTGCAGTTATTTTTCCAGGATGGCTGTGCCAGAATTGTAAAATCAGGTAGTTAGTGTGGTAGGCAACAGATATGTGGACAAGTGAGCAGAGCACAGACTATATGACCGTCACTGCTCACTGGGTTTCCCTCCCACCACCAGTGGGCAACACTAGCTTACAGAGTCAGCTGACAGCCAGTAATCTTACCTCTTGTTCTGGCAGTATGATTAAAAGGCAGCAGAAGGATAGCCTATACCATCAGCATGCCACCTTGTACATGCAGAGTTTTGAGAGACAATCCCACAAAGCCATATATGTATTAAGTTAACTAGAGCAGGATAGAGGAATGGCTTGATCCCCAATCCTTGAAATCTGGTTTTGTGTCTGCTGATAATGGAGTGATATGATACATAAACTCTGCTTTACCCATGTCCTCAATTTAGTTGTGAACAGATTTATTGCAGGATCCGAAACCCTCAGAGAGAGATTCTGAATATCACCCACAAAACCTGTGCCCATTTTATTTGCTCCTACAGTGCACACAATGCATTATATTCAATACAAGAACATAACAACCTGACCCATCACCAACTGGAAATGGAGGTCCCTAGCAGGTGGAATTCCACTTTGTACATACTAGAGCATTTGTACCGGCAGAATAGGGCCATTAGCGAGTACACAATGCAAAACTGGAAGGCTTTTTAGGGGGGCTTATTTGTCATCTGGGCAATGGCAACTAATGAGCGATGTATGTGAGCTGCTGAAACCTTTTGAGGAGGCAGCCATGCTGGTTTGTGGGTAAGGGCAGGAATTAGTTAAATTTTTCCACTCATGCATCTATTATAGAAAAAACTGAGGAGCATGGCTAAGGAATCTTACCATAATGACAACACAAACATGCGCCAGCTGGTCAAGGAAGTACATGCTAGCATGCTTTGAGCAAGCTCCTACCATAGTGTACATTAAAAGCAATGAGGAATATATTCTTTCACCTTTGCAGGACCTCACTTTAAACAGATAATTACAGAATTTCTGCCAAAGCATGATCAGTTTGTCACAACATGGAGTCATGATGAGCAGCAGCATCTCTATGAGGTACTGGATTCTGTCAGGGCATATAAAGCTATGCTTATTGATAGAGTGGAGGATGGCATTGTGAAGGATGAGAGTGAGAAAGTTAAAGCCAAAAAACTGCTTGAAAGCATAGTGAAAAGGAAGCCAGCAAAGAGTTTATACCAGCAGCAGGAGCAGGTACATCAACCAGGACATCCCATTCCAATTCTGAACACATGGGTCATGGGTCTCAGGAGCAGCAAGCAAACATTTGTGGTGATGGTGGCAAAGGCACTGGTGACATCTCTAAGGGACATGCTCCCAGACTATGGGTTAGTAACTGATATTCCTAGGAGTTGTCCCACTACATGTGAGATGGTTTCAGCATAGTTGAGGATAGCTATGACCCCATGGACTACTGGCAAACAAAATAGTGTGTGTGTCCAGCACTAACATAAACAGTGATGGAAACCCTTAGTTGTCCACTAGCAAGCGTGAGGCCTGAGAGGGTTTGAGGCATTGAGTCTGAGACTAAGTAATAATATCAAATCCTCGCTGCCATCAGTTTAGCATAATCTGTTGAATGGAATATCCACAGATGCTCCCTGATCCTCTGCATCTGATTAATATCCACCACATTGACATGTGTGGTCAGTGCACCACACAATGTGCAGTGAGTGGACACAAACTGTCACATCCTCATATTTAGAGAATTGTTATAAGTTGGTGGGGGAGGTAAGGTTGGCAGAGGTGGTACACCAGAGGAGGGGTATCCATTTGAAATGTCGCAGTCCGCATCGAGCGTCTTAAAATGTCGCATTTATTTGGTCTCGTCAATGCAAATGTTGCATTCCTCATGTCGCAATTTAAACAGTCGCAAATTTCACATGTTGCACGTCTTAAAATGTAGCATTTGACATGTCGTAGTGCTTAAGGGCGCAAGAATGGTGCATTAAAAGTGCACATTACAAAAATAGGAGGACGCTGTAGTGACGCATAGAAAGCTCAATAATGATGTATTAGTAACATAGTAACATAGTAAATTAGGTTGAATAAAGACACAAGTCCATCAAGTTCAACCTTTGCCTCATACCCTAATGACATGAGAACTGTATAGCTATCCTGCTACCAAATAAGTTAGTCTTCCTGATCTGCCTACTAATAAACAGTATAACCCTGTATGTTCCCTTTTGAATGAAATGTATCTAATCTTCTCTTGAACATTGTATCTGCCATAACCACCTCCTTGGGCAAAGAATTCCACAATTGAACAGACCTTACTGTAAAAAACCCCTTCCTCTGCTGAAGTCTAAACCTCCTTTCCTCTAATCTCAAGGGGTGTCCCCTGGTCACCTGATCAGGCCTTGGAATAAATAGCTCACCCCAGAGATCCTTGTATTGACCTCTCATATATTTGTACAATGTGATAAGGTCTCCTCATAGTCATCTTTTCTCTAGAGTAAATAAACTAAGTTTGTCTAGTCGTTCCTCATACATCAAGTCCTCCATTCCCTTAATTAATTTTGTTGCTCTTCACTGTACCCTCTCTAGTTCTAGTATATCCTTTTTCAGAACTGGTGCCCAAAACTGCACTGCATACTCAAGGTGAGTTTGTAGTTGACAAGGATACCCAGGTCTTTCTCTAGCAACGAGTCCCCTAAAATGATTCCATTAAGTTCATTAGTAGCCTTGGGATTATTTCCTACTAAATGCATGACTTTATACTTCCCCACATTAAACTCATATTCCATTTGTTTGCCCAATCTGCCATTTTATATAAATCCCTCTGTAGAGAGCAATTATCCTGTTCTGAATTAACTACCCTGCATAATTTAGTATCATCTACAAATATTGATATTTTGCTTTCTATATCTATTTCTAGGTCATTTATAAACATGTTAAACAGCAGCAGACCTAATACTGAACCCTGAGGTACTCCACTCTCCACTTTAAATGTATTGGAGAATTGTCCGTTTACAACCACACACTGTTCCCTATCCTTCAACCAGTTTTGTATCTAATTGCAAAGGTCATCTCCTAGCCCCGATTTCCTTATTTTATACCCCAGCCTCCTGTGTGGCACTGTATCAAATGCCTTTGCAAAGTCTAGATATACTACATCAACTGCCTTGTCATCATCAAGGTTGCGGCTTACTTCCTCATAGAAGCTGAAAAGGTTAGTTTGGCATGATCTATTCTTCATAAATCCATGTTGATTCCTGCTAATTATCTTATTTTTTGTGTTGTTATCCTGAATATAGTCCCTTACTATTCCTTCTAGCAGTTTTCCCACTACAGAGGTCAAACTCACAGATCTATAATTTCCAGGTTCTGTTTTAGTTCCCTTCTTAAATAGAGGCACTACATTGACTCTTCGCCAGTCTTGTGGTATTGAGCCTGTGGTGAGAGAATCTTTAAAGAGTAAATATAAGGGTTTTGCTAGCACTGCACTAAATTCCTTAAGAACCCTTGGATGTATACCATCAGGACCTGGTGCTTTGTCAGTCTTAATTTTGTTCAGTTTACTCATGACATCTTCTTGAGTTAACCCAATATCTGATAATTGTATTGCTTTATTAGTTACTTGTTGAGGCTCTTCTACCATTCTTTGCTCCCTTGTATATGCTGATGCAAAGAAAGTGTTTAGAACATCGGCCTTTTCCTTATCCTCACTAATCAACTCACCCATCTCATTTTTGAAAGGTCCAATACACTCCCTCTTAAGTTTTTTTGCTATTTATATATTTGAAAAACTTTTTGGGATGTCTTGCTTTCCCTTGCAATTCGAGTTTCACTTTCTATTTTTGCTACCCTAATTGCTTTTTTGCAATCTTTGTTGCACTCTCTGTATTTTAAGAAAGCATGTTCAGTTCCTTCAGACTTAAATAGATTGAATGCTTTTTTTCTTTGCCATTTCCTTCTTTACATGTGTAGTTAACCACATTGGCTGTGACTTACTTCTTTTGCATTTGTTCCCCATTGGTATATACTGTTGGGTACATTTCCGCAACCTAAATTTGAATTCTGACCATTTATCCTCAGTATTTTTGTCTTTAAATAATGTATCCCAGTCTATGTGTTGCATTGAAGCCCTTAACAATTTGAAGTTAGCTTTTTTAAAATAAAGAGTTTTGGTTGAACCTATACAGTTTTGCTTTGCCAGACTGATCTCAAATGTAACCATGTTGTGATCACTGTTTCCCAAATGTTCACTTACCTTAATATTGGATACCATTTCTGTGTTATTTTTATCACTAGGTCCAATATATTTTTATTTCTTGTCGGCACTTCCACCATTTGTAACATGTAGCTTTCACGAAGTATGCTCATAAACCTGCTACCCTTAGCACTCTGACAGGTCTCATTTTTCCAGTTCATATCTGGATAATTAAAATCTCCCATAATTTTAGTATGTCCAAGCTGGGCAGTTTTCCTTATTTGCAATAGCAGTTGGGCCTCAACATTGTCATTAATATTTGGTGGTTTTTAAGCATATACCCACCAACACCTTTTTTTCTACCTTTTACACCACATTTAGTCTCAATTTCTACACACAAGGACTCCACATTTTGGCCAGTTTCCTCACTAATATCACCCCTCAAAATTGGATTTAGCTCTGGTTTCAAATATAAGCACACACCTCCCCCTTTTCTATTAATCCTGTCTCTCCTAAACAAGGAATATCCCTCTATATTTACAGCCCAATCATGTGTATCATTATACCAAATGTCCAATTGCTCATTAACTGCCAGCAATTCTAGTTCTCCTATTTTATCTACCATACTTCTTGCATTTCCTAGCATACAATTAATTTTGAAGTCTTTACATAAATCATTCCCTACGTGCCTTTTATCTACATCTTTATTTACTAGGCATTCCTCCCTATTTACTACATTTATCCCCACCCTTTCTCCACCACCCTGACCATTTACTTGGAACCGGTTCCTATCTGCTCTATGTACCCAATATTTGCTATCTATACCCTCCCCCCCTTTCCTAGCTTAAAATCTCCTCCAAGCTTCTTAGCATTCTCTCCCCAGCACAGAGCCTACTCTACCATTTAGGTGCAATCCATCACTTCCATGTACATTGTACCCAAGAGCAAAGTCAGCCCAGTGCTCTAAAAACACAAAACCCTCCTTCCTACACCAATTCCTGAGCCATGCATTAAGCTCCCTGAGCTCCCTCTGCCTACCTGCACTGGCGCATGGCACAGGCAGTATTTCAGAAAATACTACCTTAGAGGTCCTTGCCTTGAGCTTGCATCCTAAATCCCTGAAATCATTCTTTAGTGACCTCCATCTTCCTCCTAATTTGTCATATTTCTGTGTTTTGGATTGGTTTTTGCATCCTTATTGCGCTCTTATTGCGTCCTTAATGCACTAGGGTATGGGGTGGTAGGTTTGGTTGGCTGTAGCTGTATTTAGCTAGGGTTAGGGTTGGTGTGTTTGAAGTTGGAATGCTAGTGTTTGGGGTAGCCCTTATTGTGTCCTCAATGTGTCCTTATTGTGCCCTTATTGCGTCTTTAATGCATCCTTATTGCACCCTTATTACGTCCTTATTGCGCCGTTATTGCATCCTTAATGCGTCCTTATTGTGCCCTTATTGCGTCCTTATCGCACCCTTATTGCATCCTTTATGCGTCTTCAAGAGCACCTAACTTCAACATGTGTTCAACATTTTGACTCAGGAGCCATATAGAAGGTGACATGCTGTACAAGGTAGCATGTTGAGTTTGCGACTTTTTAACTTGCGACATTTGGAATGCGCTATTTGCATTGATGCATCCAAACAAAGGCAACATTTTAAGATGCCCGGTGAAATGTGCAACATTTCAAAAGTAAACCAGAGGAGGAGGTAGAGGACCCTGAAGGTGCCAGGACGGGGAGTAGTTGATACATCTTTTCGCACCCAGACCCTAGGACAAGAAGTTGATGAAGATGCAGGTAATATGCTCGCCATCGAATTTCCAGGCTCAGGCAGGGTTTTGCTACTCTTGGATTTTTGCTGATGTTCTTTGTGCCTTTGGTGAGGTAGAGGGGGTAAAGTGACAGTAGCTCTCAATTCATTTATGTGGGGCTCTGGCATTCACATGCTTAACATAAATGTTGTGGTGTTGTTAGGGACCAGGAACCAGGCAGACACAAAAATGTGATGTACAAAACACCTTTATTAAAAAAAACTAAAGCAAACAAAGCAAAATCGGGGTCAGGAATATGGAGGTCAGCGATGTCAGGAACAAGCCAGGAGTCAGGAGCCAGAAGGGACGTCAGAGGAAGCCAGGTCATGCACAGATAATCGGGAACTCAGGGGAATACATTTGCACCCAGAAACAGCACAAGGGCAAGGAAGAAGTGAGCCTAGCTGCTTTAAATAGCCTGGAAGGGGTTGGCTGAGAACAGTCAGGTGAGTAGCCATGGAAACAGAGAGGTCAAGGCAGTTTGTTAATCATCAGCTGAGTCAGCCTGACACAAGGAAGGAAAGGCAGCCATAATCAACAGCAGAGTGTGTGAGCAGATTAACCAAACCGTGACAGGTGTCTGTATTGCATGTGTTTTATGAGGGTGGTTGTGCCAAGGTGCGTCCCCTTCTTTCTCCTTTTCACTAATTTGTCACACAAAGTGCACAGTGCAGTCGCTGATGACTGAAATTGTGCCTGTCCTGAGAGAGAAAAATGTTCCCACAGCCATGATTTCAGGGAGGGGACAGGTGAAGAAGAATGGACTTCTTATTCTTCTTGTCTGCAATCCCCTTCACTGGCTGGGGTAGATAATGATACCGCTAGCTCAGAATCAACACTAGAACTACGACCAGGATTTTTGGTTGCAATTGGTACTTGTCCTAGTTCCAAATCAGTACTGAAGGAAACCAGGCCATTGGTGGTCATGGAGGTCTGTGGCAGGTTAGCCTGCACAACATCATCAGATGAACGTCTGGCACTAGCAGCTCAGCAGGAGGAATTACAGCAGTTGCAAACTCTGCAATGTCACTGCTGGTGATGGTGATGCCTATACCCATTTGCATCTCTGTCTTTCATTCCGTTTTGCATTCAGCAAAAATGGCCCTCATTCTCTCCTCCACGCCAGTTGCTCTATCACTCTCATCATCATCAGCACCACCAGTCTCTTGCTGCTGTATGGGTGTGATACTGGTTGGTGATGACAAAAGTGACAGACTATTTAGGCTGAATGGTTTCTATATGCCGTCAAATTCTATGTTTCTAAGTTCAAAAGAGGTTATAAACTAACAGATGATTAAGGATACTCTATTGGTCATTTATTCAGCTAATACCATCAATTTGATGGTTCACTTTTAAAAGGTTGCACGCAAAAGAGCATGTGACCATTTAACACTTTAACCATGTCGTCTGGATAAAAACAGCAACATGACAATCTCATAGTGCATGACAGCACAAGATTGTCATGTCACCTAGTACTATACTATCCCGTTTGAGCCTTAACAGTTTATGTCTTTTTTTTTTTACCTTTCTGCCAGGGCAACCACCTTCCGCAGCTATGTGAGCCGCTCTTGCCTCTCTCTCCCCTTCTCTGCATGCAGAATGACAGGGAGCTGTGGAAGGAGGCTGCCCCTCCTGGCCTTGCTTTTGAGGGCTGGCAAAACCTGGGCCAGCACCCTGGAGAATGCGGCCTGTGACATGGCAGATGAGTAACCTTCTGTCGACTGGAAGGCATCACTTGCCATGAAGTGTATGGCACACAGGAGTTTTTGCAGGCCAGAGAAGGCATGGTTGTGGATGTAAATCGGATCCACCTGATCCTTGATGACCTCATACAGGGCAATGAAGCTGTGCGGCCTCAACCTGTAGCGATCAATCACCTTGTCATCAGTCATTCCAAGGAGAGTGACCCTTGGGCGGTGTATCCTGGGCCTTGGTGGTTGTCTATACATCCTACACTGTTCCAGGGGTCCCTGTGGCAGCTGGGGAGCATCCTGTTGCTGGGGAGCATCCTGTTGCTGCAGCTGTGCATCTGCAGGCATGTGCTGTCCTCCAGGTGGGGATGGGCTCCTGTGTGGCTCTTGAGCCAGAGCCTCTTCACTTGCAACAGGTGAAGGCTGTTGATCAGGTGTGCTTGGGGGTAGCTGGTGTTCCCTAGCTCTTGCCCTTGCACGCCTTCTCCGTAGTCTTCGCATCAATATGTAGGCGAACATACTTTTTGCTCGCTCTCTCTCTATCTCTCTCCCTGAGTGGAAAACAAGCCACAAGTGAGTGTGGTGAGCTGTCCCTTTAAGTATGTGGTAGGCCATTGTCTAGGTGTGGTGATGCGTTGCGTGATGACCAATGGGAAGGTGTTTGTTGTCCAGGTAACCGTTTGCTGGTGTGTTTGTGTTTTAAAATGTGGTGTGTTCTGATTGCTGTATCTCTGTCAGTTGCGGGTGTGAAGTTGTGGGGTGCAGGTTGTGTCTGGATTGTCTGGTGATGTTGCACAGGTGAGCTTGTTTTGTATTATCAGGTGTCCGTGTTGTGTGATAACTCCCACTGTTCCGTGCCCTGTTGTGTTAGTGTTTTATTGGAAGGCCATGTCCTTGTGGTGTTGCTTGGTTGTTGTGTTGTGTGTGACAGTGATTTGTGGTGCACTGGCATGTTTTTTGTGTTAATTTGGCATTGCACGGGTTAATTTTTCCATTTGCATGCTTGTGTGGTATGCGGTTTGTCTTTAACGGGTTTTTCTTTTTGATTGTTATGCCAACAAAACCGGGTCTTAACTTTTAGCCGTTAAATGTTTCTTTTTTTCTGGCGTTAGCAGTTCCTCACTCCTTCGAATGGCTCTGGGAAATCTTGTTCCATGCGTCTCAATGCACATAAGTCTATCGGCCATAAGGATTAGCAGACTGCCATTAGCTGTTCTTAAGACGAACCTTTAAATGGCTTACAACACGTTAACGCACCTGTTAGTGTTTTTTTTTACTAACGCCTATCTTTAAATCGAGCCCATAATACGCACCTGTGTATAATACGGAGGTGCAAATTATACCCAAGATTTTAGGGGAAAACAAGAGTGCCTATGTATAATACACACCCTTGTTTTCCCCATGTCTTACTAAAATAAATTTACTTTGGACGCTCTAACTCCCTCCCTCCATTGATTCCCTTGGCTTCCTGCCCTGCATCAACTCATCCCCGGAGTTGGCTGTGATCAACTGTGCACAGTGGGTGGCACTCTTGCATCTGCTGCCCTCTTGCAGCAAACCCCTGCGAGGACTTTTTCCTTTAAACCAATGTTAAGACCTCAAGGTCCTCGCAGGGCAATCCATACATCCAATGCACAGAGATCTATACTCGCATATAATATGCACATAAGGTGAAGAGGGGCAGAATTGTGCGTATTTTATGCAAGATTTCACGGTATGTTGAGATTTCATCAATGCAAATAAGCTATCGCCAACCTGACCCCTTATAAAACCTTAGTGTATCCCCCCTGTTTATCTTGGGTCCATGTAATGTAAGTAAGATGATGGGAAATTAAGTCGCCAACAGCTGAAGGTCCAACAAAAGAATACCATTGGTTTATAGCCTGTGAGGCTGATTGTACTCAGTAATTCTGGGGAAAATTAAAATGTCCTATTAATTTAAATGTTTTTTAACTCCTTGAATGCTAGGGTGGTCTCCAATGCATTGTTTTGCAATGAAGACCACTAGAGAATCCAAGGGGTTAAAAGCCCTATTTAAATTAATAGGATTTGAGGATTTTTTTTTACTTGTACCCAAATGTGCTGTTTTTTACTCCAGAATGACTCCAGTTCTATAAATCTCATTTAGTGACATCATTTCTTTTCATTGTTATTTAATAGAACTTTATTGATGTAACAAAGTGCATACATATACAATAATTTTAAAAAGTACAGGGGTGTAGACCCATAAGGAATAATGGAATGTATGTACACAAGTATATTGGAGTATCTCTGGGACAACCCATCTGCACCATAAGAGACAAAGAAAAATACCCATGGATCCTGCCATTAACCCATTGAATGCTAGAGATGTCTCCAAAGTATTGCTTTGCAATGCTTTGGAGACCTCCTTAGCATTTAAGGGTTTAAAAACTCCATATGAATCAGAGAGGATTTTGGAAATCTTTATTTGCCCCTATAGTGCAGCTGATTTGTCCCAGTTTACTTTTACACATACGGCCAATTGTCCTCAAAATGTCTTACTTTGTTTTTCCTTTTGTAGAACTGTATACATCTGGCAGAGCACAACCTTATGTTGCTGTCCTCCTCATGCACATAGTTTGCTGTCAGATAACACATCATGAGACTAGAGAGTTTATGCTGTTGTTAATTCAGTTTGTATTTGTATTAATAAGGTCATTGACATGAATGAACCATTGACCAGGCAACACCTTACCTTTTTGCATAAATCTTGTTTGTATGCCCTTTGTTCCATCAGTACTGTATATGTCTGGAACTCTAGATTCGTGTGTGTATGATAGTGATACCAGTACTACATGAGGATTTCTGTGGAAAGCAACTTCACCGGCAAAGACAAATATATTTATCGATTCAAGTTAAGCTTGTAACCCTTTGAGTGCCAGAGGGATATGCAAGTCATTGCAAAGCAATGCATTGCATACTCTTCCGGCACTCAAAGGGGTAAACCTTTGAATGCTAGGTGGTTGGAGGAGACTTTAAATTGGGAAAGTAGGTGGGGCAGTGAAACAATAAAGGATGAAGTAGAACATGTAGGAGAGGAACATGGATTAGAGAAGGGCCATAGGGGTAGAATTAAAGCCAGCCACTAACATAGCTGGTAGGGCCAAAGTGAATACCGGCTGTTAAACTAACATGTGTAACGTGGTATTTAAAGGCCCTACCAGCTAGAACTCCAAAGGACGATAAACCACAAAAACAGTCTTGTGGCTGAACATCCGTTTTGTGAGTTTAGTTCCCAAAATGCCGCTACAAGGAACTGAACAGTGAAAAACAAATAACTATCGGTGCTTGACATACTGCCAAGCACCGATCATTAACTGATCCCTGTTACACTTACCTGTCATCCACTGTCCTTCTGTCTTCTTTTCTTACTTCTGCCTTTTCTGCCTTGTCTTCTTCCTATAAAATAAAAGTATAAAAATCAAACATGAACGAATACATTCCAGAACCCTCTGAGTGGCAGAGGGGTACGTGATGCATTGGAAAGCAATGTGTTGCATACCTCATTGTCACTCAAAGGCTTAAATATTAGTGCTCCATAAACATACCCATATATGCCTCCATGTAATGACCCGAAGGATAAATGCCAATGAATTAGAAAGCTCCACATATACATAAATCAATGCGATTCATTAATGCCCATAAGTTAACTTAGCTTTAACTGTCTCCGCTGCTTGGAGCGGCCATGAGGGCAGCGACGGTGGAGACACAAATGTCCCACTATGCTCCTCTTCAGCTGTGTATGGGCCTATGCCCATAACACAATGAGATAATCAACCAAAAGGGAGAGGAAGGAAGAAAAAGGAGAACTCTAAGAGGAGTCTCTCTACCCTCCGTCTTCCCCAAACACAGCAGGATCTTATCCAAGAGGCACACAAAAAGCACTAACAAAAATAAAGAAAAATAGATCTTTATTGGCAGCTACAAAATCAAAGGTCAACAAATAGTTAAAAAAATTAAAAACAAAGAAAGAAGCTCTCAAGCTCCTGGCACATCACATACAGGATATATCAGCAAATATTTCTATCGTATATACTGGCCATTAGTTGCGATAAAGAATCAAATTTTCACAATGATATAACCACATCCATGCAGACACATATCCATTTAACGATAAAATATCCTATACAAATGAGAGTCATAAAACACAATTGTGGTAGATACAAAATATAATTAGCATAAAAGCATATTTTGATACCAACACCAAGTGTAAAGGTGACTAAAGAGACAACGCTCTAAAATTTATAATTATAAATATAACCGTGCTGAAAAGTGAAAATAATATTATATTATACTCATCTCAAATGACATTAGGGTATAATGTCTGCTATCTGTCCAGGAGCAAAAAGAGGCGCCTTAACCCACACCCATCCCAACGCATGTCGCCGATAGCCGCACAACACACACACACACGCAATACACATACACACAAGTGCAATACATACAATATACACAAGCACAATATACACAAAACACATAAACACAATGCATACAAACACAACACACACAATGTACACAATATACATATTGTGTACACAAAACACACACAAAAAACACAATACACATAGGCACAATGTACACAATACACACCAAACACAGTACACACATATACACACGTAAGACACATATAAACACAATACACGCACAAACAATCACACACTCACAATACAGGAAAATACACACAATCACACACAAACACACAATAAACACGCAATATTCTAAAAGCAATATGCTGTATGCAAAAACAAAACTCAAAATGCTAAATGCAATACGGAATAAGTAAGACGCAATACACTATACACAAAATGCAATACGCTATATGCATTACACAATACACAAAATGCTAAACACAATATACTATACACAAAATTCAATATGCTATACATTAAACACAATGCACTAAACACATTACGCAATATAAAACATTAACTGCAATGTGCTATACACAGAATGCTAAACACAAAAAGCAGAAAGCGAAACGCAACACCCAAGATGCTAAAAGTAATATGCTCGACGCAAAACGCTATATGCATAATGCAATATGCTATGCGCTAAGTGATAAACACAATATGCAATACACCATACGCAATATTCTAAACGCAATATGCTAATTGCAATATTCTTAACGGAATACATTATAAGCAGAATGCAAAAAGATTAAAGCAAAACAAAATGCTAAATGCAATAAGCTATATGAAAAACGCAATACGCTATACGCAATACATTATGCACAAAATGCAATATGCTAAACACAATATGCTGTACACAACAAGCTAAATGATATATGCAAAATACTATACGCAAAACGCTATACAGGATACGGTACATGCAAAATGCAATAAGCTATATGTAAAACGATAAATGCAAAATGCTAAACTCAATACTCAAAAGGCTAAAAAACAATATGATATACACATATGCTATACACAAAATGCTATACACAAAATGATAAAAGCAATATGCGAAGCGCAAGAAAAATGCTATACACAATCCGGAGTACACTATAAGCAATATGCTATGCGCAAAGTGCTAAAAGCAATGTGATATACTCAATATGATATAGGCAATACGCTATACACAAAATGCTAATGCAACACAATATGTGCTAAATTCAATACTTTATAAGCAATACGCTATATACAAAATGCTAAACAAAACATGCTCTACACAAAACGCTAAAAGCAATATGCTATATGCAAAACACTAAAAAGTAATACTCTATAGGGAAAACGCTAAAAGCAAAACGCTAAGTGCAAAATGCTAAATGGAATAAATTATAAGCAAAATGGAATATGCTAAAAGCAATATGTTGTATGCAAAAAGATAAAAGCAAAAAGAATACTAAATGCAATACGTTATATGAAAAACGCAATACGCTATAAGCTATATGCAATACGTTATATACAAAATGCAAAATGCAATATGCTAAACACAATATGCTATAAACAAAAAGCTAAATGATATACGCAAAACACTATATGCAAAACTCTATACAGAATATGGTATATGCAAAATGCAATAAGCTATATACACAATGATAAATGCAAAATGCTAAATGCAATACTCAAAAGGCTAAAAGCAATATGATATATATACAATATGCTATACACAAAATGATAAACACAATATGCAGTACACTATACGCAATACACTATATGCAAAATGCTAAAAGCAATGCAATATACTCAATATGATATAGGCAATACACTATACGTAAAAGACTAAATGCAATACTTTATACGCAATACGCTATATACAAAATACTAAACACAAAATGCTCTGCACAAAGCGCTAAAAGCAATATGCTATATGCAAAACACTAAAAGCAACACTCTATAGGGAAAACGCTAAAAGCAAAATGCTAAATAGAATGCTAAAAGCAATACGCTAACACTAAAAGCAATACAATGTGGGCAAAATGCTAAACACAATACTCTATATGCAAAATGATATAAGCAAAATGTAATTCAGCAATATGCAAAACACTTAATGAAATATGCTATAGGCAATACATTAAATGCTAAATGGAAAACACAATGCTCTATACGCAGTACACTATAAGCAATATGCTATACGCAAAACACTATATGCAATACTCTATACGTAAAGGGCTACATGCAAAAAGTCAAAAAGCAATACACAATATGCTACACACAAAATGCTAAACACAATACACTATATGCTAAACGCAATATTCTATACGCAAAATGCTAAATGCAACATGCAAAACACAACACGCTATATACAAAATGCAATACGCAAAAAGCTTAACGTAATACATGATACACAAAAGCAATATGCAAAATGCTAAATGCAATACTCTATACACAAAATGCTATACGCAAAACTCTAAATGCAATACACAATACGCTATGTGCAAAATGCAATACACTAAATCAATACTCAAAATACAATATACAAAATGCTTTACGCAACACACACTTCACACAAACACCCAAGCAACACACTCAAAATACACCCTCACATACTCGCACACTCTCACACACTCCCATGCTCACTGATGCAGAGCTGTGTAACGCAGTACTATGCACTGCGTTGCACACCTTTTTGGAGCTGAAAGGGCTAAGCACTAAAAATTCAACAATCCAGTCATTAAAAACATTGCTTCCTTTCTGGATTCATCTGCATGTCAGAGGAAAATAGTCCTACATGTAAATCCACTTTTAATATTTTAACCCTATTAGTGCAAGACACATATCCAATGCATTGAGCTGCAATAAGGTGTATAACATACATAATGGATACTCCGGTTCAGAATGTCTTCTATATTGTCTGTCTTTATAACACACTTCCTACATTCTATGTTTATTTAGTCATACATACAACTGCATGTGCTATTAACCGCACAGGCAAAGCTGGTTTGTTTAGATTAGAGAGGCATCTAGCAGGGGATATTATTATTATTTACAAATAAATTCAGGACCAATACAAAGAACTCTTTGTTGAACTATTCACTCAGAAGGCTGAGCAAAAAAAAACAAAAAACAAGGGGTCATCCAATTAAACTAGAAGAAAAGTGTTTTCAACTAAAATGGGCATTATTTTTTATTTTATTTTTTTTTTACAGTAAAGTTAGTAGAATGGTAGAATTCTTGCAATTCTGTGCCTTGGAAGCCTGTCAAAAATGTATTGGATAACTTATTAACTCAGAACAATATTTAGAATTATGATAGTTGATTAACTGCCAATGTTCACCCAAGATGTCCACTTGCTTTTTGGAGCCACTTAATAATGTTTTTACCCACTTGAGGCTTAACTGGATATGGCTTTAATAAGGTTGTTTTTTGTGTTTTTTTTTTTCAGCTGGATCAACCAATTCAGCAATGGTGATACAGCACATTCGTTTTTTGGATTAGACTGCTATGTTACTATATTACTATGTAGAGATTTCCAAGGCATTTTAAATAAGAATGGGTGAAAACTTTCACCCCATAAGAGAAAAAAAATTTAACTGTTCGTCATCAGCTGTAATTGCAGTGAAATGTGCCCTTTTCCAACATGATCCCACCCTTTTCCCACTGCAATAGTAGCCATAGAACTAGACTGCAGCCAATACACGGCACCCAGAAAACCACACATGCTGACTCCCAGCCATGTTCCACTTCACTGGCAGCCGTAGAGCCACATATACTAACCCTCTCACAGCCCCGTCTCATGGTATCCATAGAACAACATATATCGACCCCTCCCAGCCTTAGTCTACTGAACTGGTATAGTCAGAACCCCCCACATAATTGGAATAGCATGCGCTACCATGTGCATATGAACACCAAGAAATGTTGTGCTCATAATCATACTCATAATAAAAAAAAAACTTCAAGCCTTTTTATTCTATATTATTCCAATAAGAGTTAATGCAAAACATAATAGTAAATCATTAATGATAATGTTTCTCATATTTGTCAAGGTAGTCATAAAAATAACTTCACTATTTTGATATGTTTTTAAGTAGTACGTTTATCAGTTAGCTTTCATCCTATAAATACTATTATAAAAGCCACATGTTCAGTTATCAAAAATGTCATATCTTTTCATTCTGAACTGTACTCTATTACTCTATTAATCTTCTGATTAACCTTTTGAGCTCTAAAGGGGTGTTGAACAAACAAACATGTGAGCATTGTGTTGCTGGTAGCGGTGATGATGGCAGTAGTAGTACCCAACAGCAAAAGGTCCAACAATTCACTACCCATGGCTTAAACCAATAAACACATCATTCATACTAGAGAGATGTTTCTAACCCATTACTCCACAATGCTTTATTCACTATCTAGCATACAGTGGGTTAAATACTGCAGATCTCTGCATTGCCTGCCTTACAGTTCAACAGAAAATGAAAACAATTATAGTACACACTTCTAGTGTCACGCAATCTCCAAACTGTTATTTTCCTCTTTTGTTTTTTTGTAAGTTTATGATTGACTTTTAGACTTTGCTCTCTTAATCAACTTGTTTGTGATGTATTTACTTTATGAAAACAATCCATTTGAAGACTTGCACACATAGCATTATCTCTGCCTATTTGGTTTGGCCATGAGAATGCCATTTTTGTTACATAGTTGAACAAAATGTGTAAGCATTAGTATGTTATTTTTAAAGAGATAGTAATGTTTCACAAAAAAAGCAGCTTCGATTAATCTTCATAGTATTTGGTCCATGGAGAGTGTTATTTCAATACTGTCAGAATTGTAGGTCAAGAGTAATTCAATGATAAAGTATCCCCCTCCTGTCCCTTTTACCTAGTGTAAGCCACTTCCGCTCAAATGTGAAATTTGGTCCGTGGACCAGACGACTTACAGCAAGAGACAATCTTCTTACTGTGAGAACAATGAAAACCCTGGCCGCCTTGACAGGTTTTCCAGGTTTTTTCCTTATGCTACTTGAAGATTGTCCCTCTCTGCAAGCCATCTGGACACCACCCTGCTGCTCTGAGGTGAGCAGTGTTACATCAGTAAAAGGGACGGGATTCAATTACTCTTTAACTACAACTCTGATGGTATTGAAATAACACTCTCCATGGCCCAAATACTATGAAGATTAATTGAAGCTGCTTTTATTGTGAAACATTACTATCCCTTTAAGGCTTCATTGTTGTGTTGGTGATGTTTTCTACTTTTAGTATATGCAGGAGTCAACTGTCATATGACCTAGATGCTATAAACAACCTATTATAATTTTAGATTTTTTTTTTTATTTTAGTCTGGGTGTACTCTTGGGAATGTAATATTTTCATCATGATATTACTAAATAAATAAAACTTTCCTCACTACACAGTCAGGGTTAGATTAACATCAGATGCAAGGTGCCTTTGGCCTCACCTATGGCCAAACATCAGCTCTTCTAGTAAGCAGGACTGGGTTGACCATATAGGCCACTTAGGCAGTCATTTAGGATGCCAACATTCAGGGGGAGCTGCACCTCCAAGGTTGGACGCACACATTTGCCTTACATTGACCCACAGTGATCTGCCTGAAGTGGAAATTTTAAGATTATCTCTTTGAGTGCAAGAGGAATGTGCTACACAATGGTCATCAGTGTGTTGCACACATGTTAGGAGAGGCATATCAATATCATATATAGTTGACTTTTCTTTCATTAGATGGTACAATAGAGTAATGATTCAATATATTAATTCTAGATGAATGCTAGAGATGTAGTAACTTTAAGTATAATGGGAACACTCCTAATTAGTAGTTTATGAGGATAAATAAGAATAGAATTTCTCCGGAGAGTTGAATTTAATTTTATATTTAATGATTTAGGTGTTGTTTTTATAGAAGATTTTGGGATAATTTTTTGTTAGAGGAGTATCTTCTTGGAGAAATAAGAAGTTTTAATCTATGTATTTTAGAATTTGGAAGGTTTTGGTGATAAAAAACTTTAGATTCACCTTTTACACTTCTTATATTTATCTTTACATGGAATTTGTGTTTTTAAAATGGATAAGAAAAAGGAAGGTTCAGGTGGGGAAGTTGTCTTCGCCCCAGGCTAAATGTAGGGAGACTTATTAGGAAGATTAGATCTGCCGATGGAGAGCCAGGGGCGAATGAGTTAACTTAGCCATTAGAACTGAGAGGAGGTGATAAAAGGTTGGCCCACTAGAGGGCCGTAGTAACCCTTGAGAAAGCCGGTACAGAGACCGGCGATACGCGTGGGGAAAATCCTTGTCTATGATACCGTCAGGTTAGAAGAAAGGAGTACTAAGGAATCGTGAGCAGTGAGCAATTTGTGTATTAGCGTCACGGAATTTGAATACATCGAGGCAGCGGAGAATCCCAGAGTAACTGTCAGGTAATGTCAGGTACCCCCGGCTCTAGCTCTACCAGCTGAATGCTCCACTACCTGTGGAATTGACTTACCAGGGATACAGCGACTCCTCCAAAAAGGGCTGGTGGAGTGAAGGCTTGAGTGTGTCGCTGGGAAGCGTGGCTGGCGTTCGCAGGCCCCCTGTAGTACGTTGTGCTGCGGCCAAAGCCGTGTAAAGGTGCTGGCCGCAAAGCCAGATGACCCCCTTCGGTTGAGCCGATGGAGGCCCAGGATAACGCACTGCAGTGAGGACACCCACCACCAACCCCAGGGAAGGTCTGTTTCCAACTCTAGGACAAGGTGGACTCACCCAAGGTAAGTCCCAAGGCAGGTAGGGCAGAGACAGAAGAGGGAGTACCAAAACAGGGGACCAAGGAACTAGGAGCAATCCCCAGAGAAGGAGAGGCAGGAAAATACTGAACTAGAGAAATCCTAGGAGGCGGGCAAGGACCCCAGGGAACAGGCTGGAAGACACCAAGGCCAGGAGACCCTGGAGAACAGGCTGACTGCAGAGGGAACTAGCAGGAAGGTACTGGACAAGAAGCAGGCAAGGATCCCAGGGAACAGGCTGACTGCAGAGGGACAGGCAGGGAGATACTGGACAAGAAGCAGACAAGGATCCCAGGGAACAGGCTGACTGCAGAGGGACAGGCAGGGAGATGCTGGACTCCGTAGACTGGCCTGGCTGGACGGCACCAGGACCAGGAGACTCTGGAAAACCCGCAGACTGCAGAGGAGGGCAGACAGGAAGGCACTGGACACTGGGTCAGGAACGCTATAATTGCGTGCCGCACAGAAGCAGCGCCCGGCTATAACGGCCCAAACCCAGAAGTACGGGTGAAGGATGACGTCACCACACTAGCGTGGTGACGCGCAGACCGAAACCCGGAAGAGAGAGAGAGAGCGCAGAACCCGCCGAGGGAACAACGGGAAAGGTAGGCATGACAGTAACTCCACTAATAGAGGTACCATATGTGGGGATGAAATGGAAATCGGGCGGTCCGATAGTCCACTGATGTTATTGGAGTGACGTGAGATTCAATACCAATATTGAAAACTGCTCGAGGATTCATTTTGCCTGTTTTATTTGTGTATTTTGTAAGTGTTTCTTATGCGGGGTTTTATATATGCGAATAAACATACACCACTTTTAGATTTTTCTTTTTGTCTCTTTGCGCCCTCTTTTTGCACGATATAGAAATTCCAATGGTGTGACGGAGGATCATAAGGTGTATGGACTACAAGCTACTGAGCTGAAAGACTGTGGTTTGATCCATTTCCATTTCATTTGTCATCCTTCATCTACATATGTATGAGTGGAAAATTGAACATTTATAGACATTTATCTTTTTAAAATAAATCATTATCTATTATCTGTCATATGGTTACATAGGAGTGTGGGCGATACTGTACTGTTTGGGGCGCTGTAGTGGTGTGTTGGCAGACTACTCTGATAAGAGGTAGCGGGTTAAGTTAGCACGCACAACACTATACATCTTTTCTATATTACTATTAAACTGTCAGCAAGTTGTCATGTGTCCTTATCGAGTTCTGGACATATAGTGACAGCGGCAGTACTTGAGTTGTGGTCTCATAATGTTTGGATACAGTTGTGCCCCCAGATGTTATTTACCACACACACACACACACTGTGCACATTGCAGTTGCTGATGAGAACCACAGTTCCTGCTCTCAAGTGAAAAATTTCTATTCTGATAACTACACACCCATGATTTTGGAGGAGGGGCAGGTGAAGAGGAATTATTGACCAATTCTTCTTTTTCTTCACATAGACTGGGGACTACTTATTGTGCTGCTACTGCTTCAGGCTCATCACTGGAGATAGTTGTGGCAAGTGGAACCTTCATCATCAATCACTCATGTTACTGCTATTGTTGATGTCATTTTCTTTCAGCTGCCTAATCATCCTGCTACTTAAACAACTCAGCAGTGAGAACAGCAGTTGCAAATTTCTCAATTATGAACCCAGGAGGACATTTGACAATGGCCAGTGGCAACTGGCCAACATAACCTGCTGGTACTAGGCCAGTAGGGCATTTTTTTTTTCTCAGGGCTTTGAAAAAAAAAGTTCTACAAAAAAAAACTATTTTGGGGGGTTTGTTTCTAAAAAGCCTAAGTACTACAAATCAATGTTTCCTTAGGGCTTGTGCCAAGCAAGTGTAAGTCCTACAAATCAATGTTTCTTCTGGGCTTGTGCCTCTAATAAGTCTAAGTCTTACAAATCAATGTTTCCTCATGGTTTTGGCCTCTAACAACAAATCTAACAAATCATCCTGTACAAAATACTCTATTAAGTCAAATATCAGCCCACCCCAACAGCAGCTTATGTCAGGGGGTTCCTGTCTCTATCACTTTACATACACATTTCTTATTTTATTTTATTGATTTTTTTTATTAACTGTCCCCCCAATAGCAGCCAAGAAACCCCCCACAAAACAAATTCCCTGTTCAACTTGTTCATTCCCCAGACTCCACCCACCAACACAGGCACCCTCCTCAGACCCCTTTTATACCAAGTCTTATGGGGCTTTTTAAATTTTATTTAGGGTTTATTTTTATTAACTGCTTCCCAATCCCAGTAAACAAACCCCCACAAAAATGATCCTCTGTTCAACTGATTCTTTCCCCACACCCCACCAATGCAGCACCCTCATGTCCCTTTTATACTATGCCTTTGGGAAATAAAATAATATTTGCCATGCGTTATGTGCAACTTCAATGTTCCCATTGCTTTCAATGGAATGAGCTAAGATAAAAAAAAAAGTGGAAAAAAACTGGAGAAATTATTTGCCAAGTTGAAAGTGCCATTTTTCGCCGATTTCAATTTGAAGTGAAAATTTTCGCCCATCCCTACATATCTATATATTATCAAATGCAATTAAATAAATAAATCCATAAATAATACCTCACACATCAGATGCTAGAGATTCCTCCATTGCAGACCTTTCTAGAATGCAAGTGATTAAATAAAAGCCTGTAAATTGATATATGAACTGGTAAATAAACTGTTATTTAAGGGTATGTTAATTTATCCGCTGCAAAAACTTTCCTTTAAAGTAGAACTGTCTATCTGTAACAAATAGGTGATTTTTCTAAGTGTTTTCAAAATTACCTAGATTTATTTCCGCCATTTACTGTTCAACGATTTGAGTGCCAGAGGGGTATGCAACACATTGCTTTGCAATCCATTGCAAACTCCTCACTGCATTCTCCTCTGACACGCAGACGGTTAAAGCAATTTCTAAGATATGTAGGTGCTTTTATTTGTCAGTTTATTCACATTAGATAGTACTGGCTGGTATTCACATTCTAACATTACATCTGAAATGCCTCTCCCTGCTAGCCAGTTAATCTGCATGAACTGACAATTAAAGCTAAATATTTCATAAACTCTTATTCAAATAAACATGGCTAAAATGAATATAGGTGCTTTTGAAATGTCTTTCAATATCACATATTTGTTACAAAGGAGTTAGTTAATTTTAAGTCATCCCAGGCCGAATTAAGCAAATCGGTCTGGAAAGCTGAAATTATCCTGTATCAGAGAAGTAGAAGTTGTTATTTTGGTTCTGTCAGTCACTGAGGTATAATCTATCTCTATTAGTGGGAGCAGTCATTGGTTCCAGCAACCAATAGGAAACTATTAGGCCAATTAATAGGAAGGTGCAACTCAGTGCTGTTTTAGCCACTGGGAAGGCTAGGCTGTGTTTGCTCGTTTTGGCAGTCTTCAACTCACCCCAAAAATGGGAATCTAGAAGCACAGCCTCCAAAATGGACACAGACAGATATAGACAGGTAGAAGTCGGAAATTTCATTATTAGGAAGACAGGGTAATGTCTCAGGATCAGTTGTCAGAGACTTTGTCCTGGTGGAGCATAGAGGGTTAACTCTAATAGTAGAAGTTCCTGAAAATTCTGTTTAAAATGTGTTCAGATTATCTCATCCTTAAGACAAAGGAATACTTATGGGCCTCTTTGGGGGGAAAAATAACTGAGTGACAGTAATGGCAGATTGATGTTAAATTGTAGACGAGAAGTCTGTAATAGACACAGACTCCCCTACGGGAAAGCCTAGCAAAATGACTAGTTTATGGGGTCTCTGATAACCCATGACCTCTCTTAATTATGACGAAGGCCATGCTATGTGCCACATGTAAAATTCTAATATAGCGTAATGGTGCCATCTGTAACATTTATATTGTCAATACTCATCTTGGGTATTTGTCTTATATGATTAGCATAATATATATAAGTGTCCAATCAGGTCTGACTGATGATGTCATAGTATAATAAGATGGATCTCTGTCCAATTATTGGGAACTAGTTGAACAGCCCGTTACACGGGCCACAGTGCCTCTGGCAGCCGGTCGCGGGGCAGTCACACGCAGTGGAGACTACCCGCACCTCGGCTGATACAGAGCTGGACGCTCCTTCGGAGCGCCCAGCTCTGTATCAGCCATGGCGCGGGCAGTCTCTACTGCGTATGACTGCCGCACGTGCAGCAGTGTCTACTGCGCATGTCGGGCGTTACACACAACTTGGCGAATTATTATATAGGATAGGTGGGGATTACTGATAAGGTGTCATTTGCCTAATGTAATGCCAAAAAAGGATGATTTCACTCTATTGGCTTGCTGATTAAACTCCTAACAACATCCTGGTCCTGCTACCGAACAGAGAAAGACAAAGAGATTTGGATTTGGTAACTATATCATTTATTCATCTAGATTAATTTAATCCAGAATTTCATAATTTGTCTTCTGTTTGAAGAAACTTAAATTGTCTTATAATTGTCTTAAGTGGACTGGCCAACCATTTGGGATCAGTTATAATAAGCTATATATTAGCTCTAGATTTCTGGAATTAACAGAATCTATATATAATTATTGGGAAAGTGTTATTTTTTGCCAAATCAGTGTAATACAGTTATATAGTGTGGGTTATAAATCAGCTAATATAAGTCTTGGTATTCCTAGAATAATATTTTGTGGTTCATGGAAGATTATAATAGCTAATATTTGATCTAGAAAATCTGTTGAATCCAGTCATTAAACCTTTAATCGCTATTTGTTTATTGTTTGTGGTGTTATCTTTGGAATTATCTGTGAAGGTACCAGGCTTGTGTTTTGTAAATTAGAAGTATTCACTTCCAACAGACAAAAGAAACAATTTTGGGTGTGGCACCTATTTTAAATCAGTGGATTAACCCTTGGAGTGCCTATAGGTTTTATATATGTTGCTATAGTCAAAATTATGATATATGTTGCATTAAGTTGGTATACTTACTAGACATATGGTATTGGATTAATTCTAGGTAGATTATTTGTATAATCTTTGATTGACTATATTACTTGCAATTTATATATTGATTCAGAAGGTATGCAATAGTTGAAATCAGTACATAATTAAATTATAGTGATTAATCTGGGATTCTATTCCAGTTATTCCCTAAATTTGATTATTATTGATATTTGGTACAAGGAATTGTTAGAGGAATTATTTTAATTCATCTCACAATACACCTTACATCATAATTAGCATAGTCTATACAGTTTCTGGGGCAGAGGGTATTCATATACATTGCTACCAACTGTATTATATTAATTGTAAGGATCAATTAACCTTTTCTATGCTACTGAGTGCAATTATTGTTATTTAATACCTCTGAATATACCTATGTGTGGTTAACCCTTTTACCGCTGGTAATCCTCATGGTAATAATTGTGGTTTGTTTACTATGTATCTATTGAATTGCTAATCACTCATATATTTCATTGTTGCTGATACTTGTTATATATACAGTATATTGTATTTAATAAAATATATATATTTTTGCACAAATATGAAGGATTGATTATTATTAATATTAATTCTTTACTGTGAAGTAACGTGTCAATACATAATAAAGTATAAAGTTCTCAAATTATTTTATATTGTCATTTGCCTATGAAGAAATCCAACCTGAGTGGGTCTCTTGTTTTAACCCTTTGGATACCTTCATATAAATAGTCCAACAGAATATAACAGAACAGTTTGCTGTCTCTTTGATGCTGTGGTTTGACATGTAGTAGACTAGGTTCATAAGCTGATTGAAAGAGTGCGTGGGAGATGTAGGTCAACCATATAATTCATAAGCTTAAGCAAAGGACCTCTAAGGTGGTATTTTCTGAAACTCTTCTTGTGCCATGCACTAAACCAGGAAGTCAACAAGAGATGAATGTGCTAAATGCATGGCTAAACACTTGGTGTAAGTAGGTGTTTGGGTTTCTACAGCACTAGGCTGTCATTTCCTTTGTAGGCAATCTTTATAGTGAATTGCACCTATGTGGAAGAGGGGCTATTGTGAAATGGGAAAGATGGTTAGAAGGTTGGAATTGACTTTTCACTAGGAAGGTGGATGTTAAATAACACAGGATAGGATAGATGTGGTAAAATAGGGAACTGGATTAGAGTAGGGCCATGGTGAGGAGGTTGGACTAGTTCATCTAATACAGTTGCCTATGTTACAGATTGATTAAAAGTAAATAAATGTTTCAAAGAAGGCATATGTTCAAAATGGAAGTAACATATTGTATGCTTGCAGATGTGTAAAAGAAGATATTAATGAAGGGTCAAGTGAAAATTTAGAGACTCTGGCTTGACATACACACTGGCATGGCAGCATGCATTCAAGCCATTTAATATTGGGGAGTTTGAAGCAACCCAACTGCCATTACAAATGGAATAGGATTCTCAGAAAATGTGATCATATGCTATATTTTAACTGCCCTGAAATTCATTGCAGAAAGATCTTCCAGCACAGCAAAGGGAAATAATTTTATAAGTATAGTTATAATCATTTCATGTCCTAACTAACAGAGAACCAAAATAATAAAGGGTTTGCTGGACCTAGTGGTCTTAATAAAAAATCTGAAATTATATTCAGTATACAGGTAAGGGAGCATCTCTGCAGCAGTGATAACAAAATGTTATCCTTTGGCATTTGTCATGTGAAAGTCATTAACAAGGTTTTAACAAAAACAGTCAACTTAAAAAAAAAAACATTTTACAAAGCTAAAAGCAGTATTGGAAGACAATCAATGGAATGTAATATTCAAAAATAAAACACACAACAAAGATGCAATTTGTTCAAAATACTCTTGATACATAAATGTATCAATATATACTACTGGGGGATATTAAAGGGAACAGAGGATTAGGAATACTATACACACACTGCTATCATTAATTTAAACTGGAAAAGGGGTGTAGCCATATGTATGATATAGCCAGCTGATCCCCACATGGTGACACATATAGAGAGTGCTTGTCTGGTGATGTAGACAGGGATACTGCAGTTAGCTTTAAAAGTCAAAAGATAAATACAGAAATAGGGTATATAATATAACCAAGAAATCTTGGAAAAACACTAAAAAATTAAATTCATGGTACATGTACAAAGGTTAATGTTTAGAGAATAAAATTCCTGAACTAATTGCAATAATGAATAGGCATAATTTTGATGTAGTTGCTATTTCTGATCTTGGTAGAATTAATCTCATGATTGAGACAGTTATATCTGGGTACAATCTTACAGAACAGACACAGAGTGTAAGAAGGGTGGAAGAGTTCTTTCTGAAATGGACGACATAAAGTCATTTGGGTAAATACTGAAAATGACAATAAGGTTGTCAAGACAGAAGTCATTAATAAAGGAGGATACTATGAAACATTAGATAATGCATTGATGTGACTCTAACAATACTGAGTTTTAAAAAAAATCATCATTGATCCCTCAGGGCTTGTGCCAAATAAGTGTAAGTCCTACAAATCAATGTTTCCTCGGGGCTTTGGCCTAACACAAGTCTAAGTGTCACGGTTTATTATGACTCTCAGACACAAGTTTTAGGTAAAAAAAATCAATTTTATTGAAATAATAAATGATAACTTAGGATGGCAATAACATACATAATATATATATATAGAATATAGCACAGACAGAAGGCAGACTCTACCGGTCCTGTCAATATACCGGACAGGACAGTCTTTAGGCTCTACCGGCCTTGCCAATACCGGGTAAGGCAACCTGCAGATGGAATAGCATAACGGTTTACCGGCCTTACCAAATTACCGGGCAAGGCAGCCTCAATAGATACACAATGTAGGCTCTACCGGCCCTGCCAATACCGGGTAAGGCAACCTCAGATGGAATGTGGCAAAAGGTTCTACCGGCCTTACCAATACCGGGCAGGGCAGCCCAGAGATAATAGCAGCAGTCAGATGGAACTGGCAAATTAGCAGAATCGTTAAGCAGCAAGGCTTTGGAGCAAACCAGCGTCCGCACGCTGGAAACAACACTGAATAGTATAGCCGTTAGGCTTAGCGAGCAAACCAGTGACCGCACACTGGAGTAACAAGCGAGTAGTATAGCCGCAAGGCTTAGGAGCAAACCAGCGTCCGCACGCTGGGACCAACACAGATTTGTATAGCTGATAGGCTTTGGAGCAAACCAGTGACCGCACACTGGTGTAACAAGTGAGTTTGTATAGCCGCAAGGCTAGGAGCAAACCAGCGTCCGCACGCTGGGACCAACACAGATTTGTATAGCTGAAAGGCTTTGGAGCAAACCAGTGACCGCACACTGGTGTAACAAGTGAGTTTGTATAGCCGCAAGGCTTAGGAGCAAACCAGCGTCCGCACGCTGGGACCAACACAGATTTGTATAGCTGATAGGCTTTGGAGCAAACCAGTGACCGCACACTGGTGTAACAAGCGAGTTTGTATAGCCGCAAGGCTTAGGAGCAAACCAGCGTCCGCACGCTGGGACCAACACAGATTTGTATAGCTGATAGGCTTTGGAGCAAACCAGTGACCGCACACTGGTGTAACAAGCGAGTTTGTATAGCCGCAAGGCTTGGGAGCAAACCAGCGTCCGCACGCTGGGACCAACACGGAATTGTAGCAATGTCACCAACGCGACCAGGCAGAAGGTCGCCAGGATACTGAAGACAGGTGATGAGATGACAGGAACCAGCAACGATCAGTCAGGTCAGAAAACAGCAGAGAAGTTCAGCAGGAACTGCAACACCAGAGACTAGGCCGGAACCAGGACTGGAAGTACTTCAGCATGCAGGAAACACTGGAACAGTAGAGATCAGGAACTCAGGAACACTGGAACAGAGGCCCAGCTATCACTAGCATAGTGATAGCAAGAAGGTCAGAAACAACACGAAAGGGCACTCAAAGGGTGCCCAATCCAGGTTTAAATAGTCAATAAGAGGCGGACTATCTGCAGACAGCCAATAGAAGCCCCCTACTGGTGACAGACAAGTAACTGCAGCCAATCACGGACACCGTGATAGTACCCCCCTTTCAAAGACCCCCTCTCCTAGAATAGGGTTTAGGTTTCTGCGGGTAATTGGCATGAAAGGCCCTAGTTAACCTAGGTGCATGAAGGTCCGTACTATCCACCCATGATCGATCCTCAGGACCATACCCTTTCCAATGTACCAGGTACTGTACCCTTCCTCTAAGCCTACGGGAATCAATAATGCTCTGAACCTCGTACTCCTCCTGGCCCTCGACCTGGCACCACAGGTGTGGTAGTATAGCGATTGCAAACCAGAGGCTTAAGAAGGGACACATGGAACACATTATGGATACGCATGGATGCAGGTAGGTCTAGTGCATAGGAGACAGGGTTAATTTTGCGAATAACTCTGTATGGACCAATAAACCGAGGAGCCAACTTATTAGACGGAACCTGCAGCTTGAGATTTCTGGAGGAAAGCCATACTCTATCCCCAACCTGAAAGGAAACCGCTGGAAGCCTTCTGCGATTAGCATGGCGCTGATGACGCTGAAATGACTGACCAAGTGCCCTCTGAACTTGTGCCCATGTGGAACGGAGTTGCTCGATATGCTCATCCAGAGCTGGAATCTGTTGCGTCCGAAATGAGTCTGGAAGCAAACAGGGCTGGAACCCATAATTAATCAGAAACGGAGAGCTCCCAGATGAAGAATTGACTGCACAGTTCCTGGCGAACTCTGCCCAAGGCAACAAGTCGGACCAATTATCATGATGGTCAGTAACGAAACAACGGAGAAATTGTTCCAAGCCCTGATTAGCTCGTTCAGCGGCTCCATTGGTCTGGGGATGGTAGGCAGAGGAGAAGGACAGCTGTATGCCCATCTGTTGGCAAAATGCCCTCCAAAATCTAGACACAAACTGGCTCCCCCTGTCAGACACCAGTACCCTAGGCACTCCATGCAACCGGAATACTTCTCTGGCGAACACCATTGCCAATTCCTTCGCTGAAGGAAGACCACGGAGGGGCACGAAATGAGCCATTTTAGAAAACCTGTCCACCACCATGAATATAAAGGAGTACCCCTTCGACATAGGCAACTCTCCCATAAAATCAATGGAAACATGAGACCAGGGGCGTTCGCCATTAGGCACCGGTTGAAGCAAGCCCACAGGGAGATGTCTCGGGGTCTTAGCGCGGGCGCAGGTGGCACAGGCATTCGTAAATTCGGCACAATCGTTTCTCATGGAAGGCCACCAAAATAACTGAGAAAGGGACCATAACAATTGGTCTCTACCAATATGTCCCGCAGCCTTAGAGGAATGGTAGGTTTCGAGCAGCCTAGTACGAAATGATTCAGCGACAAAACATTTGCCCACTGGGGTTTCATGGGGAGCGGACCCCTGAGAGGCCAGGATCTCCTCCCCTAGAGGAGAAGTGATACTCGTGCGTATAGTAGCCAGTATTCTATCAGGTTGGATGATAGGAGCTGGTGCTTCCACTCTGTCACTGTCGGCCTCAAATTGTCTTGACAGTGCATCAGCCCTGATATTTTTTGACCCTGGTAAATATGATACAATGAAATTAAATCGAGACAGGAACAGTGCCCACCTGGCCTGACGAGAGGACAATCTCTTGGCCTCCGAGAGATAGGTCAGATTCTTATGATCTGTTAGGATTAAGACAGGATTCTTAGTACCTTCAAGCAAATGACGCCATTCCTTAAGAGCAAGGATAATGGCCAATAATTCTCTGTCACCTATCTCATAGTGGCTTTGAGTGACAGTCAACTTTTTAGAGAAAAACCCACAAGGTCTGAGAGTTCCACCTTTCTCGTGTCGCTGCGAAAGTACTGCCCCGACCCCAATATCTGAGGCATCAACCTCTAACGTAAATGGAAGTAAAGGATTGGGGTGGGATAACACAGGAGCCGCAGCAAATGCCAGCTTCAAATTCTCAAAGGCTTTCTCAGCAGATACCGGCCAACAAGAAGGATTAGCACCCTTGTGCGTAAGATCGGACAGAGGTTTGACAATGGAAGAAAAGTTCTTAATAAACCTCCTATAATAATTAGCGAAACCCAGGAAACGCTGTATGGCTTTAAGACCCTTGGGTTTTGGCCATTGTAGGACAGCTGACAACTTTTCTTTGTCCATGGCAATGCCATCATTGCCAATTATGAACCCCAAGAATGGCACACTGGTTCTATGAAACTCACATTTTTCCATTTTACAAAATAATTTGTTCTCACGGAGTCGTAGCAATACTGCGGATACATCTTTGATGTGCTGTGCCATGTTTTGGGAGTAAATCAGTATATCGTCGAGGTACACCACAACACATGTCTGTAACATATCCCTCAGAACATCATTTATCAGTTCCTGGAAAACTGCGGGTGCATTACACAGCCCAAAAGGCATTACTAGATACTCGTAGTGCCCAGCTCGAGTATTAAAGGCAGTTTTCCACTCATCACCTGCTCGAATGCGAACCAGATTGTAAGCGGCCCGTAGGTCCAACTTGGTAAATATCGAAGCGCCCTTAAGCCTGTCAAAAAGCTCGGTGATGAGTGGTATTGGGTATGCGTTTTTTGCCATTAGTTTATTCAAGCCCCGGTAGTCAATGCATGGTCTTAATTCGCCATTTTTCTTTTTTACAAAAAAGAACCCAGCCCCAGCTGGAGAGGTAGATTTACGTATGATCCCTCTAGCAAGGGCATCCGAAATGTAATCCTCCATAGCCTTATTTTCATCACAAGATAATGGATAAGTGCGTCCTTTCGGAGGTACTGCACCAGGCTGCAATTCAATGCAACAATCATAAGGTCTATGCTGGGGTAGCATACTAGCCTCTCCTTTGCTAAAAACATCGCCAAACTGTTGGTACACATCCGGCATAGCAGAGGAGGTGCACATGACCTTAATAGGCTGGATGACGCACTTGTCCATACAAAACTGGGACCAAGCAGCAATTTCACACTTTTTCCAATCGAATTGTGGGTTATGTAACTGTAACCACGGAAATCCCAATATCACCGCATGGTGCGGGGAATTAATCAGTTGAAACTGCTGCTCTTCTCTGTGAAGTGCCCCAATAGTCATAGACAATGGCATAGTTTCAAATATAACCTGAGGCGGTTCTAAGGGTCTACCATCAATCGCTTCAATAGTCAAGGGGTTTTCTCTTTCAATGCGTGGAACTCCGTGCAATTCAGCAAAGGTATTATCCATAAAATACCCTGCTGCACCGGAGTCAACCAAGGCCAAAACCTCCACAGAGCGTTGTGCCCAAGACAATACCACCTGTATGGTGGGTTTCATTATGCCCGACACTGGGGACGATTGTACACCACCTAGGGCCTGTCCCCCAAGATACCCTAGGTGTGTGCGTTTCCCGGACGTACCGGACAGGAATTTAGCAAGTGCCCTTTTTTACCGCAGTATAAACATAACCCTTGTTTTTTGCGATATAGTCTCTCTGCCTTGGATAGTCTAGTGAAGCCTATTTCCATAGGTTCACTTGTTTCCCGTACTGGTTCACTAGACTTCAATGCCAAGGGAGGGATGGGTGGGCAAAACATGCTACTAGGCTCATTATTTTTTGAGCGTAACTTACGATCTCTGGCAATTGATCTCTCACGTATTCTGGAGTCAATTATCATAACATACTCAATGTAATCATCTAGATCAATAGGTAGATCTTTAGCAGCGATTTCGTCTTTAATGTGGTCATTCAGGCCTTGAGAGAAGGCTGCCAATAATGCCTCGTTATTCCAACCTACCTCTGCTGCCAATGTGCGGAATTCGATGGCATAGTCGCCCACTGTACGCCTGCCCTGTTGTATCTCCATAAGGCGTTTGGCAGCAGAGGTGGTTCTACCAGGAGGCTCAAACACTCTTCGAAAGGAACGCACAAATTCACTAAAGTTCTTAGTACAAGGTTTAGCATTCTCCCACAAGGGGTTAGCCCAAGCCAATGCTCTGCCAGTGAGCAGTGATATCGTGAACCCCACTTTACTACGATCATTGGGAAATGCGTGTGCCGTCAATTCCATAAAGATTTCGAGTTGATTGATGAACCCTCTGCAGAGACTAGGGTCACCATCATATCTTAGCGGCAAGGGTGCAGAAGCCGTTAACCCTTTAACAGTACCCCCTAGGGGTCTGGTATCACTTTCCGGTGTCTGACTTGGCGAGACCACCGGGCTAGAGCTAGATTGGGCAGCAGGTACCGTGCGTTCAAGGATCGTTTGAATTGCAACTGCCAACTGATCCAAACGTTGCTCGAGCACATCCATCCTCCAATGGATATTCTGTGCGTTACCTTCACCCTTGCTGTCTGAGGTCATGGCCCTTTCGTACTGTCACGGTTTATTATGACTCTCAGACACAAGTTTTAGGTAAAAAAAATCAATTTTATTGAAATAATAAATGATAACTTAGGATGGCAATAACATACATAATATATATATATAGAATATAGCACAGACAGAAGGCAGACTCTACCGGTCCTGTCAATATACCGGACAGGACAGTCTTTAGGCTCTACCGGCCTTGCCAATACCGGGTAAGGCAACCTGCAGATGGAATAGCATAACGGTTTACCGGCCTTACCAAATTACCGGGCAAGGCAGCCTCAATAGATACACAATGTAGGCTCTACCGGCCCTGCCAATACCGGGTAAGGCAACCTCAGATGGAATGTGGCAAAAGGTTCTACCGGCCTTACCAATACCGGGCAGGGCAGCCCAGAGATAATAGCAGCAGTCAGATGGAACTGGCAAATTAGCAGAATCGTTAAGCAGCAAGGCTTTGGAGCAAACCAGCGTCCGCACGCTGGAAACAACACTGAATAGTATAGCCGTTAGGCTTAGCGAGCAAACCAGTGACCGCACACTGGAGTAACAAGCGAGTAGTATAGCCGCAAGGCTTAGGAGCAAACCAGCGTCCGCACGCTGGGACCAACACAGATTTGTATAGCTGATAGGCTTTGGAGCAAACCAGTGACCGCACACTGGTGTAACAAGTGAGTTTGTATAGCCGCAAGGCTAGGAGCAAACCAGCGTCCGCACGCTGGGACCAACACAGATTTGTATAGCTGAAAGGCTTTGGAGCAAACCAGTGACCGCACACTGGTGTAACAAGTGAGTTTGTATAGCCGCAAGGCTTAGGAGCAAACCAGCGTCCGCACGCTGGGACCAACACAGATTTGTATAGCTGATAGGCTTTGGAGCAAACCAGTGACCGCACACTGGTGTAACAAGCGAGTTTGTATAGCCGCAAGGCTTAGGAGCAAACCAGCGTCCGCACGCTGGGACCAACACAGATTTGTATAGCTGATAGGCTTTGGAGCAAACCAGTGACCGCACACTGGTGTAACAAGCGAGTTTGTATAGCCGCAAGGCTTGGGAGCAAACCAGCGTCCGCACGCTGGGACCAACACGGAATTGTAGCAATGTCACCAACGCGACCAGGCAGAAGGTCGCCAGGATACTGAAGACAGGTGATGAGATGACAGGAACCAGCAACGATCAGTCAGGTCAGAAAACAGCAGAGAAGTTCAGCAGGAACTGCAACACCAGAGACTAGGC
Organism: Rhinophrynus dorsalis; assembly: GCA_037306005.1. Taxonomy (NCBI): domain Eukaryota; kingdom Metazoa; phylum Chordata; class Amphibia; order Anura; family Rhinophrynidae; genus Rhinophrynus; species Rhinophrynus dorsalis. The sequence goes on from CM074719.1 coordinate 385,097,776, forward strand.
CGGAACCAGGACTGGAAGTACTTCAGCATGCAGGAAACACTGGAACAGTAGAGATCAGGAACTCAGGAACACATGAGATCAGGAACTCAGGAACACTGGAACAGAGGCCCAGCTATCACTAGCATAGTGATAGCAAGAAGGTCAGAAACAACACGAAAGGGCACTCAAAGGGTGCCCAATCCAGGTTTAAATAGTCAATAAGAGGCGGACTATCTGCAGACAGCCAATAGAAGCCCCCTACTGGTGACAGACAAGTAACTGCAGCCAATCACGGGCACCGTGATACTAAGTCCTACAAATCATTGTTTCCTCAGGGCGTGTGCCAAACAAGTGTAAGTCCTACAACTCAATGTTTCCTCAGGGCTTGAGACCAACACATATCTAAGTCCTGCAAAGCAATGTTTCCTCAGGGCTTGTGCCTCTAACAACAAGTCTCAGTCCAACAAATCAATGTTTCCTCAGGGCTTGTGCCAAACAAGTAGAAGTCCTACAAATCAATGTGTCCTTGGGTCTTATGCCAAACAAGTGTAAGTCCTATAAATCAGTATTTTCTAAGGGCTTGGGCCTCTAACAACAAGTCTAACTCTTACAAATCAATATTTCCTCAGGGCTTATGCCACACAAGTGTAAGTCCAACAAATCAATGTTTCCTCAGGGCTTGGGCCGTTAACAACAACTTTAAGTCCAACAAATCAATGTTTCCTCAGTGCTTGTGCCAAACAAGTGTAAGTCCTACAACTCAATGTTTCCTCAGTGCTTGGGTCCAATACTTGTCTAAGTCCTATAATTCAATGTTTCCTCAAGGCTTGTGCCAAACAAGTGTAATTCCTACAAATCAATGTTTCCTCAGGGCTTGTGCCTCTAACAACAAGTCTAAGTCCTGCAAATCAATGTTTCCTCAGGGCTTGGACCTCTAACAACAAGTCGAAGTCCTAAAAAACATCCTCTATAAAATACTCTATCCTGCCCCAGTCACTGGTTAAGTCAGGGTGGTCCCTGTCTTTGTGACATTACATACCGATTTTGTATTTTATTTTATTCTTTTATTTGTATTTATTTATCTCAGTCAACAAACTCCACCCCCGCAAAACAATCCCTATTCAACTGATTCTTTTCCCAGACTCTGCCAACACAGGCACCTCATACCACTTTTATACTATGCCTCTGTGAAATAAAAGTTGCTATGCACTGTTAACTTTGTAACTTACATTATTCTTAGGTAATATATATTTCTCTTATTTTAACTATCAATATCTACGTATATACATATGGGAAAGGATGTCAATATAAGTGTGCTATGTGCATAAGGTTCCATTAATATCCACACATAAACACATATACATTAATACAACATATATATGTCTACATATATTCATAAATGGCTTATTTGTCTTCCTACCTATGATAACTCCTGTTTAGACTTATCCAGATAGTAAATACCTCAATGCATTTATCATACATACATTAAAATAAGTACCACCTGGCTTATTCCAATTAACACTTATTTCCCTGTCTATACTACCTAGACTATGGGGTTCTGTATGAAAGAGTCAGCTTCATTCAAAATCACAGAAATTTATTAGAATACAACAGACAGTATATCCCAGAATCCACAGCATTAGTTAGTTTTCCTTATAAGGCCCAGTTATTACAACAAGGCATAGACAATACAAATAACATACATCCTAACTAAAACAATACAATAACGTAACCACCCTAAAGATTTACAATGCTTATTTACATGTGCGCATACTAATGGACATAGCTACCTGATGTTTGAGGTTCCTGCAGTACTGCTTCAGCTATGCCCCCTGCTGCAGCTCTCTCTCTCTGATCAACTCCTCTCTTCTTCTTCTCCTAATTCCCTAGCAGTGGGTCTCCTGTCTATCAGTTACCATGCTGAGGCTCCTGACTGGCTGTGGTAATACTGCTCCAGGATGATTTGTGTCCTAATCTCATTGGTTGATTTGGAGCAATAGTACATTGAACCAGTCAGTCTCCCCTTGGCAATATTTTTGAACAGGTGAAACAATACATCAGATTCCCTACTCATCAGGAATACAGGGTGTGTGAGTGGTATTTATGATATAAATAGAGGGTGATCTTTATCTACCACCTGGACAGCAGAATACTGCCAGCTTCCACCTAACCAAACAGTATTTGGTTGTCCAGATGCTGTGATAACTTGTTTGGGCAACAACTTCTATGCGCCATGGCCCCAGGAGATATCACTGACTGTGCTTATTCTATTAACCCTCTCCATAACTCCACTCACACACACTGTATGTTACTTTGGCCTATTACATTATATGTGCATATTCTAGCTATAATTATACAGAAAATAAAGATAATTCATAAGCAATTGCCCATAAGGTAACAGCGTTGTGTTGATTTCAATAAATGAGCTAGGTGAAAAAAGAGGAAAAACCCACTTTTCGCAGGAAATTTTTCACCTATTTCGGTTTGAGGCAAAAATTTTCACCTATCCGCATTCCATAGAAGATAGGAGATTGCCTCTCGCCTTGCAGGAACAGTAGGGATAACTAAAACATACAATTTGATCTGCATCTAAAAGCTGTATCAGGCTTGTTGACAATGTTAATAGAAATAGAAAACCAATATGGTTCCCAATGGGGCAGCAGGAGTTGTAAAGGATAAAAATGTTTATAATGTGAGTACAGAAAGACTTGGAAGAAAATACAGTATACAATCAAAGGGAATCTGATGCATTCTAAAAATGTGATAAAGCCTTAGGAAAAGAGAACTTTGAACATAGCAAAGTCTGTAAAAAACAGTGACAAATATTTCTTTAAGTATATTATTGAAAAGAGAAAATGTAAAGGAGGCATAATAAGTTTAATGTCAGAAAGCAGTAGCTATGTGAAGGGAGGTAAGGAAATAGCTGACTGTCTAAATATTATTTCTGTGCAGTCTTCACAGTAGAAAGAAAAGAAGGGGACCCCCTATATTAAGTGTAAGAAATGTAAATCTTAAACTAGTGCACCCTAGTCTATTTACAGACAATGAAATATCACTGATGTTATCAAAATTCAGAGGATAAATCAGTTGGTCCAGATCAGATTCATCCAAGAGTAATACAAGAGCTCAGGCCTGTGCTTATAGCACATCTGGCTGAGCTTTTTAAACAATCAATGTTGACAGGAGTGGTTCTGGGTGACAGGAAAATTGCTTGTACACTTAAAGGGCAGAAAGGAGGATTCTGGCAATTATAGGCTCATGAATCTGACATCAGTAGTTGGGAAATGGTATTGAAAGGAAGGATTCTTGCTTATCTGTAGTCAAATGAGATACATAATCCATGACATCATGGAGTTACAGCAGGAATATCTTGCCAAACAAATCTAGTTGAATTTTTGATTATGCTACTCAAGTGATAGACAAGGGTGGAGCAGTAGGTGGAGACTAGTTGGATTTTAATAAAAGCTTTTGACACTACCACATAGAAAGCACATTTATAAGATGCATAATTTGAGATTGGACTTTAAGTTAGCTGACAGGATGAATAATTTGCTGAAGGACAGAAACACTGTTCATCATCAATGGTATTTATTCAGAGGAAGGAAGGGTTACTAGCGAAGTGCAGTGATACTGACATAGCCATTCCAGCAGTATATATTTGAGCTCCTTCTATCAATCAGCACTTAGTTGTACTATGTTTCCAGTCTCATTGGCATATTCTGTGGCTTGTGCTTTGGTTTTGGCCCTTGGATAGTTTCTCCATTTTTTTTTTTGCTCCTTTGCCATCCACCCTGACCTTGGCCTACATATTTACCTGCTTCCGTTTTTGCCCACCGGTCCTGACATTTCAGTTCCCTGCTACAGGGTTTTGTCTCCTTTAATTTAGAACACCTCTCTTTAAAATGTTAGGCACTATTGCCAGTAGGAGACAGTAGAGAAGGATCCTACCGTGACAAGCAGCAGTTCCAATCCAGATGAATCCTCATACCCCACCCAAGCCAGTAGTGATGCAACCAGTGCCAGAATCAGAGCATTAAATGTGAAATGAGGTTATATATTAAAGACAAAAGAGCTGAGCAAAGTTTATCCATCCCCACCACCAGATCCCCCTCTGTGTCCAACTCTGAGTCCTCTATGACCCCCACCTTGTACCACTTCTGCTCTGACTCCACACCATGTTCCAGTCTCACTCTTAGTCCCTCACAATCTTCTACTCTGAGTCCCCCCACCAGCACCAGTATGATTACAGTGCAGCTGCCTTAGGCTGATACAGCTTCAATGTGTGAGGAGGAAGTGTGACCCACCACAGTGCAGCTGCTTGAGCTTGAAACAGCTGTATTAATTAATAGCATGAGAGAGGGCTAATCACCAGTACTGAAGGAGACGGGGAAGACTGCTGGGTTGGTGACAGCAAAAGTGTGTTACTGATAGTGGGTAGGGATGGGTGAAATTTTTTGTCTCAAAAGAGAAACAGGAGAAAAATGCCACTTTTCTCCAAGAGGGAAATATTTTGCTTGTTGCATCACTGGAAATACAGAATTTCTCCCCATCACATGGCAGTTGGCAAGTTCTCTTCTTTTCTCACAGGATATAAAAGGGTGTCAGATTATCACATCATGCCTAGGGGTTTGTGAAAAGCGTGAAAAATTTCCAGCAAAAAATTTCGCGAAAATGTGCAGATTTTTCACTTTTCCCGCAAAAAGTTTCACCTTTCCGCCTATGCAAAAATGTCCTACTATTCGCCTATTTTAACAAATTTTCTGCCTATTTTAACACATTTTTCACCTGTATTTCCTAGGTACTACATTTCCCACTGTAATTTTACTTCTTCTGAGCGAGGAAGTTTAGAAATAAGTGGCTGAAAGTTGTGAGTCCTACAGCAAAATATGGCTTGAAAAATGTGTTAGAATGCAGAATGTATTTGTCCTTTGCCCACAACACTTTCTTGCTTAAAGGGATAGTAACACTTCGTTTTAACTTTATTTTATTTTGTAGGCATTAAAAAAACATGAAGAATGATATAAGTCTTATCTCTCAAACCTTTATGGTTTATGAGATATTCACAAGCAAAGTTCCCCTCCCCGCCCCTTTTACCTAGTGTAAGCCATCTCTTCTCAGATGTGAATCTGGTTGTATGACAGTACAGATAACCGAAGGGGACAATTTTCTTTGTATGAAAACAATGAAAGCCCTTCCCCCCTTGACAAGTTTATCAGCTTTTTCCATTATCTTAATTGAAGATTGTCCCTCTCTACAGTCTACCTGGGCATCTCCCTTCTGATATGGTTGAACGGGGGGGGGGATACTTTGTTTGTGAATATCTCTTAAACCATAAAGGTTTCAGAGATAAGACTTATATCATTCTTCATGTTTTTTTAATGCCTACAAAATAAAATAAAGTTAAAATGAAGTATTACTATCCCTTTAAGTGACACTGGCACATATTCAGGATGATATCAATTAATAAAAAAAATAAAGTACAACCTACAATGTGGCAGATATGTATTGTAAACAAAGATAGAAAACCCACAGCTCTAAACCACCATGATTAATATATTTAATGTGAAGGATGTGAATGAATCTAGTGATTAAGGTATGGAACACTGCAAGGAAAGAGGGGGCTTGTCTCCAAACCTCCAAACTTAGGAAAAACCTATAAGAAACACAAAAGCAAAAATTAACCTGCGTTGAACCATACTGATAATATAAATTGTAAACCCCGTAATAAACCTTTATCATAATTGTGCTGTTCACATATTCAGGATGATATCAAGTAATAAAAAAAATAAAGTACAACCTACAATGTGGCAGATATGTATTGTAGTGGTGGTGGTGGTGGGGGGGAGACTGGCATGGTGTGATTTGTGTGTGTATTTTTACCATTGTCATACTCTATCCTCCTTCTCAGATTATTGACACATATTACTTATCGGTCATAGCAGTGGTCCCAAGTGGGGTAGATGGTGGCAACCTTTCTTCACATCCGTCCTCCACCTCCTCATCTGTGTTGCTGTTAATACATTTGTCCTGGCTTTGTCTGTCATGTGTGATTTCTGCTACTACTACAGCTACTGGAGCTGGATGTTGATGTAATTCTACTGCCACTACTACTAGGTGTCAAAGGTGCAGCACTTATAGCAGCAGCACCAGAGGTACTCGTCATATTTAACACAACCTGTGTTGCTGGGTACCCAAAACAGGTGTGTGTGGCTGAGTGGGACTTGGACTTTGAAGAGGCAATGATGCTGAGAATGACTGATAGGGTGACTGTGTGTTTTTTGACATCTCTACTTGTCCAGGGTCAGACTTTCCAATGGCTTTCTCAAACAGTTTACAGACAGGCACAATACACGTTAAAAGTGGCGGAAGATACAGCCTTTGACTTTCTGCTAACCTTATAGCCCTGTCATCATCCTCACTCTCAACTTCATCTGTATCTGAATAAGAGAAGGACGCTTGAGGCTAGATGCTAGATCTGCATCATCATCAGTCATCATTAGGTCACCAGCAGCAGCATCACCTGACAGTTCTTGCCCACTACTACCCTTATATTCCTCTAAGCTTTTGGAGGTCTCAAACAATTTCTTTTTATTTTTACTATAACAAAATTCACTACTACTTTGAGGACAGGTGTTTGGGTGTCTCACTGTCTGATGTAGCAGGTGGTTCAGCTGCTACATCTTCCTCTGTTATGCTTTTGCCAGCATCATCAACACTTGAATGTGACTTGTTGTTGTCTTCAGTGTTCTTCTTATATGGTTCTACATTTCTACTGGCACTGGTGGTGCTGGACCTAGTTTTGCTGTGACCTTGACAAACTGCATCCTCCCTTGGAGTAAATGGATCATCATCATTGATTGCACACACTGCAACAACCATTGCTGCAGTAGGTTTTTGGACTACTACTTTACTTTCACGTTCCTACACTGCTCCACCCCTCTGCCTTACCTTTGTTTGTTTGCTGGACATTCTGCAACTACACTGTGTTTCTTTTACTGTACAGTGCACAACACAACTGATGGAGCTGTACGATGCCTTGCCTAAGCCCAGTCAGCTTTCTGTCACTGTCACCTACGATAGTTCGTTTTTTGTTATTTTTTATTAATTTTTTATTTCTTATTTTATTTATTTTATTTTTTTAAGTTGTCCACCCTGTTGTCTTATCACAGTCTGTCCAAAAAAATTATAACTGAAAAAGAAAATCAACAATGTCTTTCCCCAGACTTCCCCACCCAGCACAGGGACAATAACATCAAGATCAGCAAGCAAATAGGTTGCCTGTGTCTTGCCTGTCAGTCACATGGAATTTTGGAGTATCAGGGGGACAACATCCTTCCTCCCTTCTTATCCTCTAGAGTGCCCCCAGACTCCCCTAATACAGAGAATAAATATCCTACCTAAATGACTTCCTAAACTAAGCTTCAATTCCCATTTATTTGCCTATCTCCTCTAGCTAAAAAACATGCTGTTCTCTCCTCTCACAAACACAGAATGACTGCTGTGAGAGCCTGACAGCCTTTTATATGGCTGTAGAAAACTTTTGTGTGGTGTAGAAATATTTCTTCCCATTGATTTCAATGGGGAGAAAAGGCAGAAAAAAGCAAAAAAACCTGCACTTTTCGCAGGAAATTATTCGCTAAGCGGAAAGTGCCATTATTCGCCGATTTCAGTTTGAAACAAAAATTTTCACCCATCCCTAATCATTCCATTCTGTGTTTCTAAGAGGAAGAGAAATCACCACATTTTTTAGCTAGCGCAGACAGGATAATGAAGTGGAGTTGAAGCTTAGTTTAGGGTGTCTTGTAGGCAGGAATCTGTTCTCTGTATTAGCAGAGTCTGTAGGACTCTGGTGGACAGGAAGGGAGAAAGGAAATTGACTGCAAATACCCCAAATTTGGGCATCCCTTTTTCAAGTTCCTTACTGATCACACTAATATGTCTGTCCTATGGGAGTCTGTGGGTGTGAAAAGGAAGCAAAGGAGCTTTACCCCAAATACCTCCATGTTTTGTGTGTCCAAGTAGATTCAAACAGCTGTGATCCAAGTTCCTTCCTCATCTGGCTGTTATTTCTGTGTCAGGAGAGTCTGGGATATGAAAGAGAGTAAAGAAGAATTACCCCAAATACCCAAAATTCTGTGTGAGTGACTGGGAAGACACAGGCAGATATAATGCAAGCTTTTTCATGATTTGGCTGTTATCTCTGTGCTAAGGGAATCTAGGTGTGTGGGATGGAAGAAAAGGAGAATTATCCCAAATACCACAAAATTCTGAGTGACTGACTGGGAAGACACAGGAAACGGTGATAGAAATTTCTTCATGATCTGGCTGCTATATATGTTCTAGGGGGGTCTGTGGAAAGAAGCAGTTAAACACGGATTGTGATTTTTTTTCTTTGACATTGATAGGGTTGGGGAGACAGTAAATTAAAATAAATAAATAAAAAAATATAAAAATTTATAGATGATACAGGCACCCTGATGTGAGCTGTGACTGATGCAGGCTGGACATATTTTGTAGATATCCAAGGCAAGATCACACACACACACACACACACACACACACACACACACACACACACACACACAATCAGTTCTATTGTGTGCTTTACAGTAAAAACACATACAATAGTTGAGTAATGTCCAGCAAACACACAAGGGGGAGTGTGGAAGGATTAGGAGTAGTGCAGGGACCTGCGAGTAAAGTGGTAGACCAAAAACTGACTGCAGCCATGATAGCTGCAGCTTGTGCATTAAATTATGGTGAGGCATCTCCTGAGGAAGCTGTAGTTTTTCCAACAAAAGTCCAACAAAAAGTTCCATCACCATCAGCACCAGTACTCTTAACCCTCTGAGTGCCAGAAGGGAACACCACTCATTTCTCTGCATTGCACTGCTTACTGTCTGACACTCAAATGGTTAATCAACCAGCTAACAAAACTGAAGATGACAACGAGTAACATTCCAGTGTTGATGGCATAGTGCAAAAAGGTGTAGCAGGTTAACCAGCTTCACATCTGACAGTGAGACAAACAAGCACAAAAACACCTGTTCTGAAAATAGTAGTGAATGTTGGGTAAATCTCTCAAAGGGGAAAAGTAAAAAATAAAAATGTTTGAGACCTCTAAAAGTCTAAAGGAATATAACAGTAGTGAGGAAGAAGTGGCGGATGATGCTGAAAATGATCTAATCACTGATGAAATAGACCTAGAATTAGGGAAGGGGCGAAAATGTCCGCCTCAAACTGAAATCGGCGAAAAGTGGCACTTTCCGCTTGGCAAAAAATTTCCTGCGAAAAGTGCAGATTTTCCGCTTTTTTCGCCTAGCTCCTTCCATTGAAATCAATGGGAAAACTGAAGTTACACACAACATAAAATAAACATTATTTAATTTCACAAAGGCATAGTATAAAAGGGGCATGAGGGTGTCTATGTTGGTGGGGTGTGGGGAAAGAATCAGTTGAACAGGGGATAATTTTTTTGGGGGGTTTACTGGGATTGGGGGCTATTAATTAAAAAGAAATCCTAAATAAAATAAAATAGAAGCCATAAGACATGGTATAAAGGGGTCTGAGGAGGATGCCTGTGTTGGTGAATGAATTACTCATTTGAACAGGGGATTTGTTTTGGGAAGGTTTCTTGACTGCTATTGATGGGACAGTTAATAAAAAAATAAATCAATAAAATAAAATAAGACATTTGTATGTAAAGTGATAGAGACAGGAACCCCCTGACATAAGATGCCACTGGAGTGGACTGAAACTTGACTGGATAGAGTATTTTGTAGAGGATGATTTGTTTGATTTGTTGTTTGAGGCCTTTGTAGGACTTATACTTATTAGAGGCTCAAGCCCTGAAAAAACATTGAATGGGATCAACAATAGCAGTAACATGGAAGATGGATGATGAAGGTTCCACTTGCCATGACTGGCTCCAGTGATCACTTGCTGAAAATGGAGGAACCGACCAGGTGGAATTCCATACTGTACATGCTAGAGTGTTTGTACAAGAAGAATAAAGAATAATAAGGCCAAGTGCAAAATGCAAAACTGGAAGGCTAGTGTCATCTGAACATCATGTTGCAAAAGTGGACAAAACCCCACATGACAGGGAAAGCCAGGTATCTTTCAAGGATATACACAAGGAAAGGGTTCAAAGGAGACCACAAATATATTGTATACCTCAAATAAATAAATAAAAATAGGTGGTAAAATTAATTTGAGATCTTTACACAAACTAGGTATTGACACACTACTTTGCAGAACAGAATTGATTAAAAGAATCAATTGTGCATATTTGTGAAAAAATATATATTTTTGTTTAAATATAAAAAAAAAAAATATATATATATATATATATATATATATATATATATATATATACTAGCAAAAAGGGGCATGGCGTTTCCCGTATGGATTAAATCCAGAAAAGGAGACAATGTTCTTAATGACTGGATTGTTGAATTTGTATATTTCCAGTATGTGTTCTATTTGTGTATTCTGTTGTGCATGTGTGTGTGTATTGCATGTGTATGTGTATTGTGAGTGTGTTTTACACATGTGTTGTGTGTGTGTTTTGCATGTATGCTGTGTGTATGTGTTTTGCATATGTATGTTGTATATGTGTGTGTATTGCATGTAAGTGTGTATTGTGCATGTGTGTTATGGTTCAGTACACTCAGAAATGGTAGATGTTGGTAAAAACACAATTTTATTATAGCACACAATGAATAACGTAGCCCTCATGGGTCCAGCATATAGAACATAGATAACTGACACAGGACAGGTTACATTTGCATGTTTAACCCACACGGGTCCAGTATGTACAGCAGAATACAATACTGACACAGTCAGGTAAATAGGAATTGATACAGTGTAAGAGAGTCCAGAGATATCAGTGGAGCCACTGACTAAGTCTGCCCGGAGAAAAGGAAGGCCCAATGTCGCTCTCAATGCAGCGAGAAGCGACAGTGACAAGATGTCAGTGGAGAGCAGGCAAGGCAACCTGAGCGGGAGGTTGCAACGGTGGACGCCCACCGGAGACTACAACAGAGTCAGTCAGAGTCAGTGCTCGTGCCACAGAACGTATGCCCAATGGAGACTATCCACCACCATGTGCCTGGTTAACGCACACCTTGGTCTATATGCGGAAGGTAACCGAATGCGCCCAACTGAACCCAGGAGTAGGAGACCAAGCAAACAAAGAGCTAACTGTCAGGAGGATATCAGTGGTGGAATAAGTAGCGGCACAAGGGCACCACCCCCGGAGGGGTTAACAAACGATATGGTCTAAATGCGGAAGGCAACCGGATGCGCCCAACTGAACCCAAGAGCGGGAGTCCAAGCAATCGTTAGTATAACGGTATGGAGGATACACTGGCACAATGAGACTCGAATCATGGACTGGACTACAAGGCGGTAACGGAGTACCATAGTTCAGCTGTGCACAGTAGCGTGAGCAACAGTGCACAGAGCGAGAACAGCAGCAGGCACTATACAGTATATTTTGTGTGTTGTTTTGCATGTGTGTGTTGTGGGCATGTGTTGTCTGTTGAGTGTTGTTTGTGTGTGTATTGTCTGTGCTTTGCATGTGTATTGCATGCATGTATGTATTGTGTTTGTGTTGCACGTGTGTGTGTGTTGTGCATATGTATTGCATGTGTGTTGCATGTGTGTGTGCATATTGTGTCTTGTGTGTGTATGTATTGTGGTGTGTGTGTGTGTGTATTGAAGAAGGCCCTTGCAATCTCTCATCTTTTTACAGAAGTGGCAGAGGAAGGAAATGGCATATTTGTTTTTTGAAAGAGGAGATGGGGGAGGGCTACTCCTTGCAGAGAAAAACAACAAGATTATCCATGGGTAGTCACAGAATTGTGAGTTCAATTCCGGTCCAAGCTGTGAATGGCCCTTGCCCTGTCGTATGGGGTGATTCCAGTTTACACAGTTTCTTCTTCTTGGCCAAGGAACCATCAGACCAGTCTCTCACTTCTAGGTTCTCAGTATTGTGGGTGTGGCAGACACAGTGTAAGATAAGGCATTTGTAATTAATATGTTACAGAGCAGGGTAGTAGAGTAGCATGTAACCCTCAACAAAAGAGACACCCCAGTGGGTCAATATTTTTTTCAAAAAATGAAAAAAAAAAACAGCATTAAAGACTTCAAAGTGGCTGTACTGATGGGACATTTTAGGACACACAGAGACAGAAAGATGTGTAGTATAAATTCATAACCAAGTTTAACACTCTGAACTGTAGCTTGATCCATGACAAATAATTTAATGTCACATTATTCCACAAAATAAACATATTTTGGTCCCCTTGGGTGCCAGGGGGCTGCACAGCTTATTACAAGTGATGGGTTGTGTACCCCTGTGGCACTTGGAAGGTTAACCCATACATTCGTTAGACTTAGCCATCTCTGGCTAAAGACTAAAATTCACTGGAGTATCAAAAAAGTAATAACTCTTGTTTGTTTACATTTTCTAGTCCACTTCAAATAGACTTTATTAGAGCCTAGGGAATAAATTATTGCCCATACTGATAAAAACATACACTGTCAGTAGAATTTGAATGTTAAAATAATGTACATGAGTGTTTAAAGTCATGTATTGTGCATTCAGCCTTCATTCTTACTATGCCTGACGAAAATACCTAGTTGACTTGAAAACTTTCATTCTAGAGGTGCTCAGCCAATAAAGGCATCTTTTTTTCTCTACTAGTTTCCTGATTTTTCTATGACTAACATGCTACCAAGCTTTACCCAACTTTATCAATGGCTATATCTACAAATTTCTCCTTAGACATCAATGGAAATATTAGATAAAACCCCTTGAGATTTATTCACTGCATTGTAATCCTGGCCTTAATTTGGCCAGAACTTGAATTTTCACAATATTCAATTGATCATCAAACTGAATTTGTCGAAATTTAGTTCATCTGTAATAACGGATCCCCTCTACATTGTATGTATAGTAATATTTTGAATGCTAGAGAAGGATCTAATGCATTACACAGCAATCTATTGGACACATCTCTACCATTCAAGGGGTTAAATAACAGAGACTGCTGTTTACAAATGTCATACAGAAAATTTGTCAGTATTTATTGATAAAATATGTTAAAATGTTAATACTGGCCAACAATTTAGAAGTTTGACTTTGCAGCCCACATTTCTCCTTCACTAAAATATTTTGAGGAAAGATGAGCTGTTTTTTTTTACATAATTGTGATTAATAGTAAATGGGAAATGAGCAAAAAGGGATTGCTGAAATAGAAATTGGTTTATGTTTGTGGCAGTATTATTCTTCAAGGTGCCAGGAAAATGCAAAAGGCACCAAAACACTCAGTGCACTGTGCCATTTCTCATAAAGCAACACAGAGCTCTTTGGTATTCTGAAGTTCTAATTTGTTAATGTCAAAACACAGAATGTGCTTGTATTATACACCATACAGCACACATGGCTGGCTCATCTTCCAAAGGGCTTCCCCCTGGGTTTACTGTCTCTCTGTACAAGGTAGCACTACTGATCTTTTATAAAAAGAAAAAGGTACATATATGAACCCCTTTATGCCTATTGCCTCATATATAAGCACTTTATTCTGTATCTTCACTGGAGCCATTTAAATTAGGTGCAATTGTATTAAATGGAGAGTGCATGCTTTCAATTCTGAAAGCATATCCTGTTTGCCTTCAGAAGACAAAATGGTCTGAGAGTGACAGCATGTGTTGTTTGTTAGTGCAATAAACTGATAAAATTGGTACCCAGCATTTCCTTCTACATTTTAATCCATAATAAGCACTGTGCCACCATAGGGCAAAGTGATGTGCTGTTTCTGCCAGCCCATTTCCTTGTGTACTGCTGGGAACAATTGAATTGGTTCCCAGCACTAAAATAGATTTAAGCTGCATAGTGGTATGAATGTACAGTATGGATTTATACCTAAATCAAGAGCAAGAATAGTATATTAATCTGTACACCTGTCTAAAAGCAGTTTACTGATACATACATCAAACTTCCTCCCTTACTGAAGGGGAGGACAAGGGGGCCGTATATGGACATTTATAGGTGCAGTCTATGGGCATTTAAAGATGGTCCTTTCCTCAGCACTTTGCTTAGATCAATGTAATAAGAAAGGCACAGAGGAGATTACATATGTGTATGCCATTTCCTTTGCATATGCTGTGGAACTGGCATTCAGAGCTTACTGGCATGATTGAAGACCTATATTGGAAGATTGTGTCCACTGGAACACTGTAGTGCATACATTTAAGTGCAGCAGTTGTAAGCTATCACTATTGGTGTTCCCTGTCACAGTGAATACATCTAAAACAGTCTTGGAATGATCCTGTGTGTACAAAGTAATGCTCTAAAGACCTCAATAGCCTTCAAGGGGTTAAAAGTTCCGTTTAAATCAATGGGAATACTAGGTATTATTACTTGTACCTTATGGAGCAGTTGGTTTGCACAGAATAGCACCAAGCTGTTTTTATGTATAGCTAGGGATAGGCAGAATGTTTGCCTCAAAAAGCAAAACAGGAGAAAGATGTCGCTTCTGTCGTGCAAATTCATGTATAAAGTGGCATTGCTTCCAGGTTGTAGTCTGTGCTTCGGAGAGAGAGAGGGTAAGTTGATGCTAGAGGAAATAGGCAAAGACAGCGGACTAGATTTTGTTTTCTTGGCGGAGGCAAAGTTGTTTTCTGTGTGTGGAAAGTGCGAAGGGAGAAAGGGGAGTTTAAAAAAAAAAAAAAACTATTTTTACTTATAAGTGATAGCATGGGAGAGTCGGACAGGTAGGGAATCTAAGTTCCGACCACAAGTGACAGTCTGTCAGATATACTTTACAGACAAATAAAAGAACATCATATACCCAAGACAGATCACTACAACTTACCTATTTCTACAACTAGGGGTGGGTGAAAGGTCCCGTTTTGTTTCTGCGAAAAAATCTGTGAAAACCACTTGGTTTTCCTCTTCTTTGACGTTTTGCCCACTGGCAAAAATTTGTAGTTATTTTTTCTATGGCTAGAAAGTTTTCACCCCTTTTAATCACTTTTTTCAACTTTTCTCTAGAAAAATGTGGCATTTTTCAGAAAGTGAAATACAATACAAGCAGCTACAGAGCAAGAGAGATGTGCTAGGCTGTTGTGCTATAAATTAATAGCAAAATTGAGGCGGGAGAGGCTCATAGTGACTGCTATCACTATGACCAAGTTTAATAACAATAAAAGGAGGATCTGGAAGGACCATTATGCCTCCACTGTCACAGTTACTCAGAGCACTCAGGAGTCAGAACGTATAAAATAAAACAACCTTTATTCAAGGCACAGAACAAGGTATAAACAGCGGACAATAGGAACAGGCAGTAGGTCAACAGAAAGCTAGTACTACTATCAGGAATAATAGGCCGCCTAGGTTAGACCTCACTGCTGAGACTAGGCCAAAACTACTAGTAGTCTCTGCCAGAACTTGGACTGGAGCAGGAACAGGAACAGCTACTGATGATCTTCTACTGGAACACGAACTGGAACTGGAACGGTATAACTTCAACCAGGAATAAACAAGTAGATACTGACTCACGCCTGCAGTCAGTCTAGTGGGAAAGGATAGCTGACTCGCACCTACAGTTAGTACAGATGGTAGTCTACCCGAGCCCCAGGTCTGCGCCAGATGGATGTCCAAGGGAGAGGCAACACGGAAGGCAAGCTGGACAGAGCCACAGGACAGCACCAGATAGGATGGTCAGAGAAGCCTGGTCCTACTCGGAGTGCTTGGACAGCCAGAGCCGCAGGTCTGCCCCAGATCAGGTAGTCAGACAAGCCAGGTCAACACGGAGTGGTTAGTCAGCCAGAGCCGCAGGTCTGCACCAGAATGGTTGTTGGATGAGCCTAAGGTCATACACGGAGAGGATAGTCATACAGAGCCCAGGTCAGCACCAGATCAGGTAGTCAGACAAGCCAAGTCATACACAGAATGGTTAGTCAGCCAGAGCCACAGGCCCATTATCCGTGGTTACATCTTCCTGCTTTACAAGGGGATTATGAGCATCATTTTTGTGGGAGATGGGATACAAAATGTTGACAGTGCCTCCACCTGACTGGGCATCGAGGGCATGGACAGGTTTCCCAGGCAGAAACATAGTAAATAATTACAGCACACAGCAAGACCAGTCAAAACAATATAAACATGTTTTAAAAGAATAGAGTAAGGCAGGTAATACAGTGATTGACTAAGACACCAAAAACTATCTAACCAGGCCCAGCACCCTCCCCAAACCACCTGCAGACCGACACTCCGGCTTCATCCTAATGGCTGAATGGTACCAGTTGGTGCACAGAAGTGTTGGGGCCTTTTAAAGAAATCCACAGGTTTTAAGTAGCTAATATCCACAGAAAGTGTCTGTGATATGTTTTATTAGTGTCAGTGATGAATAGACTTCCCTATTAGTGGGACAGGAGGAGTAGATACCACTCAGATTCGCAGAACAGAAGAAAAACTCCAGGGGCTGCAGCCATTTGCTGTGTGTGCATCCTGCTCCACAGCTCTTTCACTGGATTAGCACAGCAGCACACACTGGATCAGTAGATTTAGGCGTCATACACACCTTCACTGCTGCAGCAAATCCTTCTCCCTCTGTCTCTCACACTGATCTGGAAAGTTCCAGCCCAAGGCTCTTCCTGCTGGCTGGATTAGTCATGTGACCAACATCCGTTGCAGTCAAGCTCTCCATAGACTGTGATAGAAACTGCTGAGTCATTTCCTGTCATAAGTTTCAGGAAGTCAAAGCTCAACAGTCCCACTCATGCAAATAGGAAAAATGTCAGGGGCTACATTTATATATATATATATATATATATATATATATATATATACTAGCAATGTGGGACAGCGCTGCCCGTAAGGATATATAGGGAATTAATGCACACACATGGATGCAAGACAAACACACACAGAGACACACACGCAAATGCACACACATGCAATGAGATGCATAAAGAGCGACACAGTCATACACACATACATGCAATGCACAACATGCAGACACATCGAGTGTGATACAGACATGCAACACACACAGTGAGAAACACACAGGCACACACAGAGACACACATACACACACATAATTGAGTCATAAGGGGGTGACTTATGTGTAATTGTAATGAGTTTGTGTTTGTACTTATGACTCCACTGTGGCATTCATTCATATAGTTGAAATGCATGTGGTAATTGCACATACTGTGGTGGAAGGTGGATCGTGCTGGCTCCCGGGGTGTGAGTGAGTGTGAGTGAGTGTGTGTGAGTGAGTGGCATTCATTCATGTAGTTGAAATGCATGTGGTAATTGCACATACTATGGTAGAAGGTGGATCGTGCTGGCTCCCGGGGTGTGAGTGAGTGTGAGTGAGACTATGGTGGAAGGTGGATCGTGCTGGCTCCAGGGGTGTGAGTGAGTGCAAGAGTGAGTGATTGCGTCTGAGTGATTGCATGTGAGTGATTATGTGAAAGTTTAGTGAGTGTGTGTGATTGAGTGAGAGTGTGTGAGTGTGAGTGAGTGTGAGAGTGTGACTGAGAGTGTGTGAGTGAGTGAGTGTGAGTGAGAGAGTATGAGTGTGTGAGTGAGAGTGTATGAGTGTGAGTGTGTGTGATTGAGTAAGAGTGTGTATGATTGAGTCAGAGTGAGAGTGTGTGTGATTGAGTGAGAGTGAGAGAGTGTGTGAGAGTATGAGTGAGAGCAACTGAATGAGAGAGTGTGAGTGAGAGAGTGAGTGTGTTTGATTGAGTGTGTGTGTGATTGAGTGTGTGTGTGTGATTGAGTGTGAGTTTTTGTGATTGAGTGTGTGAGTGAGAGTGTGTGAGAGTGTGTGTGTGTGTGTGATTGAGTGTGAGTGAATGTGTGAGTGAGAGAGTGTGAGTGAGAAAGTGTGAGTGAGAGAGTGTGTGAATTATTGTGAGTGTGTATGATTGAATGTGAGTGAGAGTTTGAGTGAGTGTGAGTGTGTGATTGAGTGTGTGTGATTGAGTGTGAGTGTGTGTGTTTTTTTTGGCTGATGTGTTTGTGTCTGTGGTGTAGGAGTGAGTGGCAACCATTTTGTTTTTTCAGTTACTTGGATAGAGGTGGGCGGGCTGGATAGTGGGGGCAGGCCAGCTCCCTGCATGATTTAAATCACTCCCCCATTGAATCATCCAATGGGAGCAGTAACTCCTCCTTACTTAACCCTTTGCAATGCGTTGTGCACCCCTCTGGCACTCAAAGGGTTAAGTTATGGTAACATAGCAATATAACACACAGTGGCTTTTCAGTTGAGGCAGCATAGCAATATGCTGAGGGAACAAATAGATAGTGGTGTTTGAGGTTGCCCTCTGTAACATACAGCAAAGCATCTCTCTCCCTTTAAGGAGAAAGGACGGGAATCAGGAAGCAGGAAGTGGAGGAGTGACAGACAGTTAGTGAGGTGACTGAAGAGATGAAAAGAGTTAAATAAAAGAGTTGCTTTTAAGTTTATCCCTGAGTTTGTATTTTATGGAAACATTACACCCTCGTACTGAAACAGAGTGTATGGAGGGTTACAATTATCTGTGGGAGGTGAAACAGTGTGTTTGTGGGGTCATGATCCTGAGTGAGAGTGTGTGGACCAGGAGAAGTTATTGAGATCCCCTACTTCAGGAGCGAGCAGCAGCTATTTTTTTTTTTGTCAGTTGGATAGTGTTGGGCAGGCTGGAGGGGGTGGGCCAACTCCCTGTATGATACACATGTCCCCAGTGAATCACCCAATGGGAGCAGTAAAGCCCCCATTGAATCACCCAGTAGGAGTTGTGTCTCCTAATGAGACATAAATTATGTAATGAGGCATTCTGTTCAATGTGTGTTTGTTTTCCGAGGAGACATAAATTATGTTCTTTGTGGTACCATAAATTATGCAATGAGGCTTATTCTTGTATATATATATATATATATATATATATATATATATATATATATATACACACACAAATGCAAAACTATCTACAATGAACCTGCGCAAAAGTAGAATCAAGAAAATATTAGTGTCAAAAATAAATTTTCTATAAAATTAATTAAAATGTCCACTTGAGCAAGTGGAG
This sequence comes from Rhinophrynus dorsalis, assembly GCA_037306005.1. Taxonomy (NCBI): domain Eukaryota; kingdom Metazoa; phylum Chordata; class Amphibia; order Anura; family Rhinophrynidae; genus Rhinophrynus; species Rhinophrynus dorsalis. Next base: position 385,116,847 of record CM074719.1, read on the forward strand.
ATATAAAAGAAGTCTAATCGTATTCAGTCTAGAGGTCCAGGTTAATAGTGACAAGTAATGGATAACATGAGTTAAAATGAGAATATGGTGATAATGATGATAAATGATGAATGAAGATGAAAAAGACACCGTTCGAGAGAATGTCAGATGATGCTAGTCCGGTTCAAAAAGTGGCCTTGTGCACCATAAAGTCAATAGAATACAGAAAGGATGGGATAGCGCAAAAGCTGGACAAAAACACAAAAGGTAAAATAAATAATATCTGAGTGTAATATTTATTATACAAAGGCGTTATAAAAACATATAAAAGTTGCACTCACATTTCACCCATCTTGGGCTTCGTGCGTTACAGAGGTCCCTTCCTCTAACAGCCAGCGAAACTGTGTCTCCGTAGTCCTCATTCTGTGAAGTCCTGTTGGATGGTCCTGGATGTAAATCAGCATTATGTCTCCAGTGTACAAACTGTATATGTGGGAATAATATTTTCAAAGAATACCCAAATATGTGGGATGCATGTGTAACATTCAACATATTTTGGGTATTCAAGCAGTTAAAGATGCTCTCATCACACACAACACATTGTAGTCAGTTCAAATTGATTTTCTTGTCCAATGCATCCAGTTCATACTTTATCACAATTATTTTTTCTTCCAAGGTGAATTCTTCCTCCAAAAAAAAGGCGTAGCAATGGGGTCTACACAAACATTTATATGAATCAATGGAAAGATAAACATATCTTCAATAATAATCCTTTTTATAAAAACATTATTTATTACAAGAGATACATCGACGATTTGATTTTCATCTGGAGAGGAACCTCAGAATCTTTTCTGGAGTTGTCTCTCCATATGAACAACAACTCGTTAGGATTACAATTTGCTCGTAATATTCAGAAAGATAAAAATGAATTCCTGGATGTAGTACTTTTTCATGAGCAATCAAAAATATTGTCTATGAATCATAGGAAGTCTTGCGATGAAAATGGCTATTTGCACGCTAAAAGCAGCCATCATAAATGTTGGATTAATAATATTCCATTTAGCCAGTTCCAGCGCATCAGACGAAACTGTGTGAGAGATAAGGATTTCAAGCAGGAAGCAGCAATTTTAAAAGAAAAATTCAGAGAAAAGGAATACAACCAAGAAATAGTCGAAAAAGCCTATATAAGACGTTTAGAATCTAACAGGCAAGATTTACTGAAATACAAAAATAAAAATAATTCACAGACTAATCAGTGTTCATCTCAACCTCCATATTTTATGACCAGGTACAATAAAAAAGCATCACAGATTCAACACATTCTTCAAAAGCATTGGCATGTTCTCATTCAAGATTCTATTTTGCACCGAGAGTTAGGAGACAAACCACATACAGTATTCAAGAAAAATCATAGCATTGGTAATCAAGTGGCCCCAGTGATATTTTCAATAAAACTAGGGATAATAGAGCCAACGGAGGGCAACTCAATTTTGCACCATGTCCTTTGGGAATGTACAAATGTGGTAAAACCAACTGCAACACATGCTCACGCTTATCATCGCCCATGATAAGCTCTTTCAAATCTTCTAAGACAGGCATAGAGTATTCCATTAAGAACTTCATAAACATGTGGTGTGTCTTATTACCTGTAACTGTGGACTCCAGTATGTTGGCAGAACTAAAAGAAAGATCAAAACTTGCTTTGGTGAACATCTTAGGAATATTTTGCCAATGGACTGGAGTCACACAGTGTTTCCAAGCATTGCAAAGATTTTCATAATTGCCAACATTCCCAGATAAATATTACAGGGATAGAACATGTTACCTTGTCACACAGGGGTGGTGGCATTCTTTTAAAATTATGCCAGAGAGAATCATTTTGGATTCATGAATTACAAACACTGTATCCATCTGGGCTTAACATAGAGTTTGACCTGATGGCCTTCATGTAATCCTTTTATGATACCATTTTTAGGCTCTTTTTTAAGTTACCCAGTAATTGCCCTTTTTAGACATATTTATTTCTTAGAAACATCATCCTTTTCTCTTTTTCTTCTTTTTTTAACTTTTTAAATATTTTTAGCTTTTTTAGTAAAATCTATATTACACTTGGTTCTTATTCTGTTGAGTCCCCATACCTTTATAAATAGTTTATAGTGGTTACATTATTACAAATGATTACACATTTGTTTAGGTCATTTATTTCTCCTTTTCATTTATCATTAGGGTTTAATTCAACAAACATAACAAGTGTTTAATTTCATCATATTTATTTATTGAACTTTAGATTGTCTTAAAATACGTTTTCATTATTACAAATTCTATGTTTTATATTACCGTCAAGTAATTACAGTATTCCAAATCTGCATATTCTATATATGTTTTTAAATATATTTACTATTGTCTTGGAGGAACGGCGCGCCCTTAGTTAAGTCTTTTTATTTGTGTTAAGATGTGCCGGCGCTTCCATTTTTTTAGAAAACATGAATTGTATGATTTTGTAGAGATGGACATTTGTTTCAATCCTTTGAATGTGTCTATTTTTAACATCGTCACAATGCACGTTACAATGTATTTTGTGTATTTCTTTAACGACTTTGTTACATTTTCTTTTTTTTTGTTGAATCCAATAGTTTTCTCATGTTGACACCCATGTGGCCACCCATGAAGGTATATGTATGTATATACCCCATGGGTCACCGAGGTAATTCTAACAAACCCCTGAAGATGTGGAGTTGGAACTCCACAACACGCATCGGGTTCCTTTCAGTTGCATGTATTCCTAGGTCCCTCCTACGCCCCCTGTGGTATCTCAGCCTCCTTAGCTTTCTGGCAGTCATGCTGTCTTGCGGCCCCGAGCGTGGGCCTTCATCCACGAGGTTACAACCGAGATTATCCAGTTTTGTGTCTCCATCCCTTGGTGTTGCTCACAGTTAGCTCCCACTGTTCAGTATACGAACAGAGACTTGGACTGGGACTAGTTCCTGTCATCCCAATACCATCCTTTTGAAATATTATTCCCACATATACAGTATGGACACTGGAGCCATAACGTGGAATTACATCCAGGACCATCCAACTGGACTTTGCAGAATAAGGACTACGGAGACATGGTTTTGCTGGCTATTAGAGGAAAGGACCTCTGTAACACACAAAGCCCAAGATGGGCGAAATGTGAGTGCAACTTTTATATGTTTTTATAATACCTTTGTATAATAAATACTACACTCAGATATTATTTCTTTTACCTTTTGTGTTTTTGTCCAGCTTTTGCGCTATCCCATCCTTTCTGTATTCCATATATACACACACACAGTAATATGCAAAAATTTTAGGCAGGTGTGAAAAAATGATGTAAAGTAAGAATGCTTTCAAAAATAGACCTTAATAGTTTATTTTCATCAATTAACAAAATGCAAAGTGAGTGAACAGAAGAAAAATCGAAATGAAATCAATATTTGGTGTGGCCACCCAGGGGCAAGTGCAACTCTTTAGGCCGCACATTCAAAAGAAAAGTTCTGGGGTAATTGCACTATAGGGAAGACCTAAAAATTCCCATTTAAATGGCAATTTTAACCTCTTGGATGCTAGAGAGGTCTCCTACACATTGAGAAGTAATTCAAGAGATTAAAATCACCATTTAAATCAATGGGAATATGTAGTTCTCCCCTATAGTTCAAATGGTTTGCCCCCAGAACACCCCCTCTTTTCATCTGAACATATCTCACTTTAGGAGGTTTTCTGTTAATGTTGTAATTGGTACTATGTATGTGCAAAGGTTTTACTACTCGGAGGAAAATGTTACTGAAAAAAAGTTTGGAATGTATGTATAGGGGGTTGTTCCTTTCAGGATTTACCACTCAGCTTAGTTCCGTACTAAGCTGGAGATGTATTGGCAGTTATTCCTATGGATCACTATTAATATTGTGTAGGTTAACATTCTACATATCATTCATTCCTACAGTTAGTTAGGTACTAAATTTGTTTTCCTACTTTCATCTCAAATTGTGGTAATTTGAAGATAACAGAATTCTTAAATCAATACAGGTCATTTCACACATTCATCTAAAAAAATAAGCAAATGCTGATGCTCCTACTGACATTTTACAGAATACAAAAAAAAATGTTAGCCACATTTCTTAATTATTGGTTCTATTGAACATATTTCAGGGGTATGACAGGATGTAAATGCTACTACTGATATAGTGGCTTGTTCCATCCTGGACCAATCAAGAGATAGACCATAGGGTTTCGTACTCACGTCTCCTAGGAGGCTGTGCCCTGAATATATGCATGCCTTTAGTTCCAGATGATTATAAACTGTCAAAGCATAAAAGGCTTTTTTTTACAGTTTTAATGTTAAATAGGTTCTGAAGCTTAAAGGGATAGTAATGTTTCACAATAAAAGCAGCTGCAATTCATTTTCATAGTATTTGGGCCATGGAGAATGCTATTCATTACTGTTTCAGTTGTAGTTCAAGAGAAATTGAATGCTAAAGTATCCCCCTCCAATCCCTTTTACCTAGTGTAAGCCACCTCCCCTCAGATGTGGAATTTGGTCCCTTAACCGGACAGGTCACAGCAAGGGACACTTTTAATACTGCCCCTCCTTGACAGATTTTTTTAGGTTTTTACTTATTCTCACTGAAGATTGTCTCTCTCTGCGATCCATCCAGCTGACTTAAGAAACTAGGTGCAGGGGCATAAAAGACCCTTTGAAGCCATGAAGAAATTGTAAATGGAGCCCCCCCAAATATAGTAATAAGTTTGGTATCCCTTTAATTCTTGTGGTTACCTAGATCCATTAATATAACTAGGGGAAAGCAGACATATTGATGTGTCATACACTCAAAATATGCTCTCCTTTAAGATTAAATTGACTTCTTATTATGAATCTGAAACCGATGGACGTGCATAGCATGGTTCATATGCTGGGTACACCAATGCAGTAAAATCTCCCTGACCAGGTGAATGTCAAGATTTATTAGTTGGCGCTATATAAATAAAGAATAATAATAATAATAATAATAATACCTCTGAAACGTGTAATAGAAACTAATAACACGTCTACATACTGTGAGGATGGTCTAACTGAATGAAAACTGCCCAGAAATTCTTAGGCAATGAAAAATCCCTGAGGGAGCAATCTGGCTTAATGCTAGACTGGAAATGTGATTATTTATTGCCTCACCATCTGGCTGCAAGAGTGTTCTTATTTTTACACCTCCATAGCAGAATTGGAGACTGACAACTTTGGGATGAGCTTTAGCTGCTCTGCCCCAGAGGAATGTATACTATACAAAATAAAATAATAAATATTAGATATGCCTCCAGGCAGTAACCTGACCAGTCAATACAGTTATTTGACAAAAATGCATGAACTTATTTGCATTACAGTACAATGAGGAAGACAGTAATTATTGTTGATTCATTAGCTGATGTGTTCCATGCATGGTTTTCTTGATGCGTTTGTTACCCTTATATTTCTCAGGAGAGTGCATGTCATCCTGACAAGACTAAGTGCCATTTGCATGAAGAGAAGTAGAACAGTTGTGGGGCAAATTAATTGCACTATTGTGCACAAATAAAAATTCCCTAAATTGTCATTGACATAAAGGGAGTTAGTATTAATTTGAATGTCAGGGGTTAAAAGCTCCATTTGGATTGATGAAATATTTTTTGTCCTCTGTGGTGCAATTGGTTTGTTCCACGTTTACTTTTTCTGCATGCATTAGTCAACTCATTCCCTGCCAGAACTTGCTCATACCATACCGAAACCCCTTGTACTCAGCTGGCCACGCTTCACTATATTGCTCCCCACTGGTCATGCTAATGTCACCCCTTTGGCATTCAGAGAGTTAGTACACTAAGGATTGTTGTTGCATGTAAGTACCAGTGGGATAGTGGAAGAAGGCTGGGGTGTCAGACAGTGTATGTGTGGTTCTGTGACTAGTAGTGGGCGAGTAGAATAAGGCAGGGATATGATAGAGTGGGGTTTCATGCTTATCAGTGGGACAGTGAAACAAGGCGGGGCTGTCAGGTAGACTATGTGTGGTCCTGTGACTAGTTGACAATGGAATAAGGTAGCAAGGTTGGGGGGTGTCAAACAGCGTATGTGTGAGACTGTGACTGTAAGTTGGACAGTGGAACAATGCACAGATGCCAGAAAGTGGCTACCAGTGGACAGTGGAATAAACAAAAAAGAAAACATTATGTGGTCATGAGTATTCGAACTAACAGTGATACAGAGCATATTAGATAGTGTATGTGTGGGTTTCTGACTAGCAGAGGGACAATGGAAAATGCCTGTGGTGCCAGATAGTATATGTGTAGATTTACAACAAATAGTGGGACAGAGGAACCAGGCTGAAGTGGCAGATAGCCATTTGACAATGGCATTAGTAAGATGTTTCAGAGAGTGTATGTGTGGATTGTGATTACCAGTGGATCAAAGCTGGAGTGTCAGAGAGTATGTATGGGTTATATGGCTGGGACAGTGGATCAATGCTGAGATGTCAGACAGTGTATATGTGGCTCTGTGACTACCATAAAGACAATGGAACAAACATAAAAGAAAAAATACTGCGCTCACCAATATTCAACCATATGTCACAGACAACATAGTGTAATTCACAGTTCAAATATATAAAGTGACACATCCATAAATATCAATCAGTTCAAAATATAATTCCAATGCAGATGAAATCCAGTAGTGAGAGCGACGTCAGTGTGTATGTGTTTCTCCATATCAGTCGTAAGCTCTGTGGTATCATTAGTGTATTTCCATATCAGTTGTAAACTGTCATCAGTGCAGCTCAAATTCATTTGTGAGCCCTGATTATAACTAATGTAACTCCATTTCACTTGTTAATTCTTGGTATCACTACTGTAGCTCCATTTCAATTGTACATTCTGTGGTATCTTACAAATATATTGGTCAAATAGTAAAAATAATTCAGATTTAACTGGGTTGCCATATTAATACTCACATAGGTGATTCATGAGAAAAAGCGCACTGCAAGGCAACACTACCCAAAATGTGCATCTGTTTAATTTTTTATAAAAAGCACTAAATTACTGATTGATATTTACCTTATGTACTTTACAACAGTAATGCAATGTTAAAATTAACTAAAGGGGGTGGGTTGAGAGAGTGGGATAGGGCTATAGTAAAAATAGGCCATTTGATTGTCCTTGCCCCCCACCCCCAGGTAAGCCCTGTACATGCATGTGTGAATCAAAGCCACCTACTGACTTTTGGTTGTAGCTGTAGCCTATCTGCTTCTGAACTCATATCATGCTGGTGGGCTCTGAAGTGTTGCTAGGCTATTCATACATCCATCTCTGGCAGTCCAGAGTTCATTATTTATTGAGCCACAACTATCTGGCTTTATGCTAACATTTCAGTTTTTCTGTTCATATACTAAAAAGGCTCCTCTCTAACATATGGGGCTTCACTAACACTGCACAACAGCTTGTAATGTATGTCTTGTGACAAACATTAAAATGAGGTTGCTATGGTAAATGTATAGGGACATTAATGATGAATATGGATACACTCTTGTGTGTGTGTGTGTGTGTGTCTGTGTGTGTCTATGTGTGTATGTGTCTGTGTTTTGTGTGTGGTGTCCCCTTCCCGCTGTAAGCCTTAAGAAACACAAATACGTATTTTAAAAAAAATTGGTCTGAGGTCAGCCAACACATTGCTTCCAAATGCAATGGAGATTACTCTAGAATACCAGAAGCTAGTGTAAATTGCTGCCCATTTACTATTTATACCCTTTAAATCTGTAAAAATGTTATTAGGTTGAAAATGTGTATACAGGATGAGGCCATTTAACATACTTATTGGAAACGTAAAACAATATTGATGGTGGTGCCAAATATAAGCATTATAAGTAAACATTATACCATGTTGTATCTACTAATGCATTTATTTAGAGTTTTAAATCCTGCCAAAAATCATAAGTTATAACATAATTTTTTTCACTTTAACCCTTTGAGTGCCAGAGGGGTTTTTATCACTGCGCTGTTCACACCTCTGGTATGCAAGAGGTTAATAATAAGCCAGTCCTTATTTGCAGAGCTCACTAATTAGAACTCATTAACACAATGGTTATGGATTTTGAGATAACATGATTGCCTAATTTCTTTTGTTGCCAGATCCCTGTATGAAGAAGGGTCCAAAATGTACTGCATTTCCAAAAATTTGTCTATGCAACAACATTCTGGAAAACAAATGGTGCAGCAAGAGAAAATATAACAGGCAAGACCAAGATAAACAAAAATAATGCATTTATACCTGTAAGAAAATAATTTTATGGTGCTTCCATACTGTTTTAATCTCTTCTCATGTCTTAAGCACGGGGCAGTGACTAAGTAAAGACACGGACACATAACTTTGGGTTAAACCAGGCCACAGCTTTATTAACTTAAAACACACACCATTTACAACATTATTTACTTTAAGCCCTTGCCAATCCGTACCATGGTAGACATAAACTTGCCTACCCCTTTTACCAGAGCCTTCGGCTCTACCCGTTTGTTGCTTCACCTACCCGCGCCCCATTAGCTGGCCCGTAGCTCAATGGGGCCGGTGATTAAACCCGCGACCCCAGTCCGGGCGTCCTTGTCACCAGGCCGCTGGCCTCCTTATCCCCCAATTACTGACCATTCTACCCTTGGCAAGGGCCCAAAGCGCCCCAAAAGCTGTGACAATCAGAACCAAAATTCCCAGAACCCCCAATACACCACAAACAACAAAGGGAGGGAGGGAGGGACAAGTATTTTTCAACTTCCTCAAAGAGGAAGTTCCCATCAACCCCCAGCCCTATATATCCTCACCTAAGCCCCCACCTCACTTCCTGCCTACCCCCCCCCCCACTAGCCTTTACTCCTCTACCCCGGCTTTGACATGCCTCCCCTTCTAAGTTGCGGGGAGGTCTAAAGTGTAGCCAATCAAAGTACTGAGTGGATGTGTGAGTGGAGAGTGGAGGAGTGAAGATATATCACAGCTTCCACCCTGGACAGCCATACCAAAGTAAGGACTGATGCATTTTGGGGACGTGGTGGCAGGAACCACTGGCTGAAAGTGAAAGTGGGAAAACTATTGACTTGCTTCCAACTGCTGCTGCAAAAAAAAACAAAAGATGTATCAGTCATGTAACTATATTCAATGTTTAGATGGTCAGGATAGGAGTTAGGGTTTGTAATAAAAGGGGAAATTTACCCAAATAATATTTGATTCTAAATTTGTTTAAACTATTAACTTACCTAGGCAAATCACTTCAAACATCAGTCACGTATATGTCTGATTTTTTTAATTGTATTGCAGTTCTCTGCATATGCAGTGATCTCCAGGTCACACCTCCTCTAGGTCACACCTCCTCACAACAAAATGTGGGCTTCCATAGACCTGAAGAGTCACTAGCCTTTATCAGATTTTGAATGAAAACAGCTATCAGTAGACTACAACAGACATCAAATGCAAATATAAACAATAAATAGAAACAAATGATTGCTGTTTGAGGAGCAACTACCTAGGTAGGCCCTTCTGATAAAACAATTAAAAGCTACTTATTCTCAGGTTATAGCTTTCATTTAACCCTTTCAGCTTAAAGGGACAGTGTCACTATGGGGGGAGTAGGGACCCTTGCAGTCTAGGTACTGGTTGATGCTTGGGTTCGACGCTAGTGGACAATGCTCAGGTGTGTGGACGGTGTGCCTGGTACTCCCTTGCTGCAGCCGAAGCTGGATAAAGATGCTGGTGGCGAAACCAGATTGTTCCACCCCAGATGAGCCGGAGTGCAACCAGGATAGTAGTAACTGGGAACCGTGTGAACCAGGACCAGGAGGCCAGATGAGGGGGAGACAGATAAGCTGGGACAGGAAACCAGTGAACAGCAGTGGTCAGACAATCCGGGTCAGGATACCAAAGAGCAGCGGTGGTCACACAAGCCGAGTCAGGATACCGGAGAGCAGCGGTGATCAAACAAGCCAAGTCAGGATACCAGAGAGCAGCGGTGGTCAGACAAGCCAGGTAAGGATACCAGATATCAGCAGAAATACACAGGAACATACAGAACTACCAAACAAGCTTGGGGAATGGGAAGGACTGAAGGAATGACTGGAGATTTATACAGTAAACCCGCAATAGGAGTAAGAGGAAGAGCAAAAGTCCTAATGGGCTACAGAACAAAGCCCAATCAGAACAGCACACTACAGAATGCCCAAATGGACTTATGACATGTCCAATGGGCAAAAGACCAACCACACTCCCATTGGGCTACATGACTGAGCCCAATGGGAGAGAGAAGGCAGAGACAATGGGGGGAAGGACCTTAATGTCCGCACACAGGGGGCGATGTGATGGGCGCATGAGCGCTGGCTGGGGAAACCAGAAGTACACACAGATGCGCCGAGCAGGGACCCAGCGGCGGACCGAAGTGGGGACCCGGCGGCAGCCAGGAACAGAGCAACGGTGGCTGCAGAAGGTGAAGGATAGTAATGTTTCACAAAAACAGCAGCTCCAATTAATCATCATAGTATTTGAGCCATGGGGAGTGCTATTTCAGTACTTTCAGAGTTGTAGTTCAAGAGTAATTGAATGATAAAGTATCCCCCTCCCACCCCTTTTACCTAGTGTAACACTGATAACCTCAGATGTGGAATCTGGTTGCTTGACCAGACAGATAACAGCAAGGGACAATCTTCTAACTGTGAGAACAATGAAAACCCTGCCCCCCTTCACAGGTTTTTCAGCTTTTTCCCTTATGTTATTTGAAGATTGTCCCTCTCTACTATCTACCTGGGCACCTCCCTGCTTCTCTGAGCTGAGCAGTGTTATATCAGTAAAAGGGGTGGGAGTGGAATACTTTATCATTCAATTACTCTTGTACTACAACTCTGACAGTATTGAAATAACACTCTTCAAGGCCCAAATACTATGATGATTAATTAGAGCTGCTTTTATTATGAAACATTACTGTCCCTTTAAGGCATTTTTTCCCCTGCTGGTCAGGAACATTTTCAGCATTTTTGCTATCCATCTGTTTAGGTATGTTAATAACTTTCTAGCTATATAGCTATTTATTTTTTTCATAATTAAACTTTTTCATGGTGCCTCATAAGAGCTAAATTTTGAATCATGTGACACTATGATGTCATATATTCAAAAACAATGACTTATTTTACAAAGTTCATAAACTTTGTATCAAAAACTTTATGTTAGAAAATGTTCAGTTATTTTAACCCCTTAATGACATATGACATGTCAGGACCGTCACGCCGGTCCAGATGTTAATGATTGGTTATGGTCCTGGCACGTCATAGAATTCTGGGATAGCAGTGCAGCGTGCATTGCGAAGACCACCCACCATCGGATTGCCCCATTGTTAAAGGTTAAGAAGCTCTGAATCCTAAGTGTACAAAAATACCTACATGTATGGCTTGTGCAGACCCTAATTAACAGGAGCACAAAATTGAGGGTTATGCATAAAGGTGTGATAATGAGTTGATAACATTGAGATAATTTCTCCAGTGATATCACTTCTTCAGTTCCTATGTTACTCTATGGAGTCTATACATTCAGATTTCCAAAGTTGGAGAAATCTTAGTGCATTGGCTCTGTAGAACATAGGAACTGGAGAAGTTATCTTCACGTTGTGTTTTCAACTTCATAAAACAAAAATGAATACACCATTGGTTACATGGTAAAGCTGCCCTCAAATCGCACAATAACTATATTAAAGAATATATTTCAGAAAATAGAAATAACACTGCATGACATCAGTGGTCACTTGCTTTTATTTCTCTTGCCTGGTATGCTCAAATGTTTCCAGAAGGTGAAGCTAAAGGGAAAAAATAGGCAATTGTTTACACTTCCACCCCTTCAAATGTACTGAAATACTGTAAAAATATGGAAATTCCTGTTGTATTCATTAGCTACAGTTATTACAATGAAAATGGCACTCAGTGGTATGAGTTAAAACTCTGTAGGAGCTTACAGAAGTATAAAACTACACTAACTGTAATCCTTCATTTTTCTTTAAAAATTTTTAAACGTGACTTGCCTGCAGTAAAATGTTTGTAACAACTACAGAAATTAAGAAGAGGCAGATAAAGCATACCAGTTTAGAAAGAAAATAACACACTGGAAATGAGTGGTCATTTGCCTTTCTACTTCTAAACTGATGTACACAAATGTTTCCAAAAAGTGGCACTAAAAGAAATTTAAAAAAGGAAAAAAAAATATAATAAAAGAGTACCAAAATCTTTCAAAAATATGGAACAACCTACTGAATTCATTAGATACAACTTGTCCATGTAAAATTGTGCCCGTTGGTATGGATTGACATACTGTAGAGGTTTGCTAGAAGCACAAAATTGCCCCTACCTCTTGTCATGTTTAAATTTTCTCCTTGCACTAAAATGGTTATAACTATTACAGATATGAACAAAGGGTATGCATGGCATACCCTTTGGGAGAGCTGACATTTGCCTGCAACACAATTATTATTATTATTATTTATTTATTATTTCTATCCATAGTCTGGTATGCAAAAAAAATTGGCTTTATAGGGAATTTTTTTTAAAACCATGGCATTTTATACTGTATTCAGTACTTTCTACCAGCCCAAGAAAAATGGTATTCTATTTGAATGGGTTGATATACCTTATGGAATGCCAGGAGCACTAACTTACATCTGCCACTAGAGAGGTCCTGAGGTCTGTAAGAGATGTTTTTCAACAGGGCTGGATTTTTTTTTTTTTAATTTCCAGATATTGCCTTGACACCCGAACGTTTAAAGGTTAGGCTAAAATCCAATGGGGGAACCCCTAAAACTTCCATTAGAAGGTTAAATCTAGCTGGTGAATTGATGTGGTTTAAATGTGTAATGAGAATTTATCCTTAAAAGGATAGTAAAGTTTCACAATAAAAGCAGCTCCAAATAATCTTCATAGTATTTGGGCCATGGAGAACATTATATCAATACTGTCAGAGTTGTAGTTCAAGTGTAATTGAATGATAAAGTATCCCCCCCGCCCTTTTTACTGATGGTCACCTCAGAGCGGCAAGACTGTCCGAATGGATTGCAGAGAGGCACAAACTTCAGGGAGTATAAGGAAAAACCTGAAAAACCTGTCAAAGAGGGCAGAGTTTTCTTTATTCTCACAGTAAAAAGATTGGCATTAAAGAAAAACTGGCTTTAAAAGTAGCTTAACCCCTTAAGGACCATTGACGTGGCAGAACCGTCACGCTGGTCCGGCACTTAAGGACCAGTGACGGTCCTGGCACGTCACGTACTTTTACTCACCGCGCTCCTGTAGGAGCGCGGTGAGTAATACCGGGCACTGAAGTTAATCGCTCCAAGACCGGAGCGATCTCTTCCAGTGCCCCGTTTGACGTGCCGCCCCACATGATCAGTCACGTGGGACGGCACGTCAAAGTTTCCTATGTGGTCCTTAAGGGACGGCATGCCCCGGGACCGCTGGTCCTTAAGGGGTTAAAAGTGTTAATGGGATTTATAAAGTAAGTTGCGACCGTTCTTAAAGTGTTAACGCCATCTAGTTGAGTTTTCTATTAAGTGGAGTTAGAGCAAGTTATAAAAGTGGTGCAGCGCATTAAAATATGCATAATAAAGCCATGTTTATAAAAACGCCTTTAATAATTTAGAAATCAGACCTGGCGTTGTAGTCACTTGCCATGCCATAAGGACTGTTCTTTAACCCCTTAACGACCGGAGGTTATGGGACATTTCCGTCCCATAACGACCGCATAGGGGCACTTGGACGCGCCGGTACACGTGACCTGTCACGTGTATCGGCGTGTCACTATGGGGCTTGAAACAGATCGCTCCGATCTTGGAGCGGTCTATTTCATGCCCTATTTTTACTTACAGCGCTCCCGGTAGAGCGCTGTAAGTAAAAAGTACGTGACGTACCAGGACCGTCAAGGGTCGTTCGAGCACATTTACCCTTGACGGTCCTGGTACGTCAAGGGTCCCTATGGGGTTAAGGACAGTTTTTATAAATCTCCCTCCTTGTCCCTTGCTGAGAGCTGTCTGGTCAGGTGACCAGATTCCACATCTGAGGGGAGATGGCTTACACTAGGTAAAAGGGGTGGGAGGGGGATACTTTCTCATTCAAAGTATCTACAACTACAATTCTGACCGTATTGAAATAACACTCTCCATGGCCCAAATACTATGAAGATTAATTGGAGCTGCTGTTTTTTGAAACATTACTATCCTTTTAAAATAATCCCTGTCTGCTGTCTTACATTCCACAGACATATCTGTGGGAAGGAAATAAAGCCTTCATCCTTCCCTACTGAAAAGGGAGAGAGAGGGAGCATACTGTCAAAGTGATTTAGGTGGAATTTGGTGATATTTTAGACCAACAAAGGTATTATCATTTAAAAGTGGCTTATGAAAGGTTGGGGTGGAGCTCTCTTGGTCAACAGCTTTTTAGACATTACTCACAAAAACACAATTGGAACAATTCTTGGACTCACCAAACTAAGCATAAGTTTGTAGCTAAAGGTATTTTCCATAACTGTGTGAGATATATGAGTGGGGTTATAGCCATAGATGTAAATATGGCCAAGGACTCTTGCATAATATGAAATAAAATACAGCATTCATTTTAGCCACTAAAAAGCATGACAGAAGAAAAATGTGGCACCAGTCCTAGAGAAATTCATAAGACTATTTTCCAGGTAATTGCTCTGTGTTTTTCTATTTCTGTGGTCTTATGTCATTGTTTACATTCTGGATGTGTCTCTTTGTGATTCTATTTTTTAACCACATGAATAGTTTAACATTTTGGTCTGAACTTTACAAATACAGCAACATTCATTTAGTCTTCCTTGAACTGTCTTTTTTTTGTTCTGATTTAGTTATCTTTGCCTGCATGCTGTGGTAAATAGCTTTTTCTAAGGAATGTCCCACTGCTTTGGAAATATTTGCTTGCTTTTAGTGATTTCTTTCCCTAAACACAGCAGAAAAAAATGCCTTTCTGGAAAAAAAAATTGAAATTTCATCATTCATGCATTTTTTTTATCATCTGTGAAGAAGTTAAACTATATATTAAAGGCGTACAATCCTTAACGCTACTTTCTGGAAAATTGGCACTGTATTTTAACTCTTTGGATTCTAAATAGGTCTTCATCCAAAGGGTAAAACTGGTCCTGTCACCCCAAATTCATTTTTGTGTCTGAAAAAGCCAGTGAATATCCTATATAATAATTCGCTAAAACGTGTGTAAAGACAAAGTTATGCGCAGTAGAGACTGCCCGCACCACAAGCGTCCAGCTCTGTATCAGACGCGGCGAAGGCAATCTCTACTGCGCATGACTGCTCCGCGACCGGCTGGCAGTGGCACTGTGGCCTGTGTAACGGGCTCTTCAACTAGTTGGTTATATATTATGTTAGCCAAAAAGACCAGAAAATAGTCATACTTTTATTTCTGCATGGTTATTTATGTTATTGGTATTCTATGTACAGCATGGAACCTTACTAGCATAGGGTACTGCAAAATGAGAGACTTTCACTATTTCTGTATCAATATAGGTGCACGGCTCACACTGCACTAATTAAAGGCGCTTTGAAATCAGCTCCATGGCTGCTAAGTATATGCCTATCTCTGACTTGGCAACAACACGTTTTGATATTAAAGAGCAGTAAAGGATTGTATAATATGAAAAATATGCATACTGCTACTAATAAATGAATGTTCCTGCTGCATAAAACAAAGGAATCACCATTGCTAGGAGATACTTAACTCAAAAGCTATTACAGAACACATATTTATTGGGATACTTTCATGGCCTGCCATTTTAGAGTGGCACAGTTGAAACAGTAGTCTATAGAGGGCAACAGTCAGTGAAAAGAGTTGTCCAATAGGAGCAATAACAATGGTATGCATTGAAGCATTCCATCCAAAAAAACAAACACTTTGGCCAGGGATTCATCAAGGTGCGAATGGCTTAATGTGCAAGAAAATCCGAGGATTTCTTTCCTCATTAACCATTCGCCCATTCAGCAACCTCCAGATTGTATATGGCCATCGCTTATTGATGAATAAGTGATGGCCAGATAGATCCGCCAATTTGATCCCATTACATTGTATGGGACGAACACATGCATACAGGTTTTCATGTACGTGTGTTTTTTCCACCTGACTGGCCTATTTACGCAAATTTCCCTGCTTCGCATACACAAAGCAGGGAAACACTACAAATTATTGAAGAATACCCAAAAGTATACACCAATGAGGTGCTGGAGAAGAGCAGAGTATTTGATATGCTGCTTTTCCCACAATTTGATGAATCCCAGCCTCAGTTCTGTACAAAATTTACATACGATTTACAGAAGATTTGAGTGCAGGGGGTACACAATGCATTGAAAAGCAATGCTCTGCATACCCCTTTGGCACTCAAAGGGTTAAAAACAACAACTTAAATCCATGATATTTTCCCTTTAACTGTTTATTTGTACTTGTGACTTTTTCTCAGCATAACTGGGCCAATCTTTCAACTTAAACAGTCAAATGACTTTATTTAAAATACATTTTGTTTTTTTGAATAATTCTTCACCATCATTAATTGTAGAGAGTTTAAAGATGTATAAAAAGTTTATGATGACCTTTCTCCTAATTTAGTATGTGTGACATGGTACTGTACATTTATAGCCATCATTATTCCTGGCATATTTTAATGTATGTTTCTGCAGTGAGTTTATATATATATATATAAGCTACACAGCCTTGTGTTGGCTCTTCGCCCAGATTTTGGTTACTGGATATGGGTAGTGGTATGTTTAACTGTACTTAACTGTACCTCATGGGAATCGTACTAAATATGTAACTCTTTAAGAACCAGATGGGTGTGAAACACATTGCTTCTCAATGACTCTTACACCCCATGGTCCTTAAAGGGTTAATCTATCATGAACCATTCAGCATAATGACTAGGTTGCCAAAATCAAACTCCATGAAATCCTGTAATCCACCCCCCATCCCCTGGACTTTATAGGCCCTCAATGCATTGCAATGCTCTAAAAAAAGGAAATTAGATTCAGACTGCTGCCATGTCCTCATTTCACCTCTGACAGTGGTTTTCATATAAGCGTGTTTTGCATGTCATGAAATATGCATTCCAGAACTTGATTTTCATAGTAATCCATTGCAGTCTGTGAAGTCATATCCATTCAGATCCTCTTGGATGTTAGATGTTTCTCTAGTGCATACAGTTACAATATATTGGAGACATCTGTATCATCTGAAGGGATAAACATTTAAAGGAGCAGCAAACCTTTTTAATGAAAACCTATCCTATAATATAAAAGGCCAGAATGTGTTTGTCCGATGCAGTCATGCACAGTAGAGACTGCCCAAACGCTTAGAGTGCTGGAACATTCTGTGTGTTCGGGCAGTCTCTACTGCGCATGACTGCATTGCGTGTGCCTCCAGTGAGGAGGCTGCATTACGCAGAGCAGGGCCAGCCTCTTTACCTCACCGGACGTTGGCTGTGTACACGGGCTTTTACACTACTATCTTATAAAGCTTGTCCTGCTTTCTGCTGTCAGTTGTTTTATTCAAATTATATGACAGTTCAAATAAGAAGGAAGTGAATTTACTGTGCATTTACTTCATGATAGTTCTAACTGAGACAAAGTGACAGGCAGTTTCTATCACATTCTATGGAGAACTGGAAGTCATTGACTTTCCTCTCCATTAGAAAGGAAGAGAATAACTAATTGGAATTTGACCACTAGAGGGCACTGCTAATGTATAAAAAAAACACAGGTTTAAAAGGTAATAACTGGAAATATGCATTTCTCAGCAGTGGGAATACCCAAATTTTCTTCAACAGGAAACCTCCTACAATATATATTTTTTCATAAAACAGTATTCTGCTCCTTTAAAGGGCCATATATTCAAATGAAAACTGAAAGAGTTCTAGGGCAAACCATTTGCATTACAGGGGAGAACTAAAACGTACTATTGCTTTACATTTGAATTTTAACTCCTTGAATGATAGTGAGGTCTTCAACTCATTGCTTCACAATGCATTGGAGACCTCTGTAGCATTTAAAGGGTTTACTTAAAATCCCCAGTTAAATCAATGGACATTTTTAGTTCCTCCCTATATTGCAAATGGTTTGCCCCAGAACTCATCCACTTTTCTTTTGAACATATGGTCCTATCTTATACATAAAAGAAAATGAAGCATGTTGGGTAAAACTAACTGCATCATAGGTATGAAATTAAAAGTCCCAAAATGGCAACTGATTTAAATGGGGCTTTTAATGCATAGAATGCGAGAGAGGTCTGATCATCGCTGGGGTCCATTTATCACAGTATCCCTAGGCAGCCTCGCGCTCCTGTGCTTCCTACTTCTGTTTGGCCGCCAGCCGACATGGTCTCCAGCCACTTCCTCATTGCTGACATCAGGTAACAGGCGTATTTTGGGTGGCCTAATTGGGTCCCGCCTCCTTCTGCTCCTTTATAATCCTCCTTGGGGCTAGGAGTCATTGCCCTTACGTGGTGTTCCTGATAGCTTCTGCTTGCTCCGTTGTGATCATTGCCTGTCTGAGTTTTCGCTCTGTGTATGACCCGGCTTGTCTGACTACCCGATCCGTGTTGACCTCTGGTTCTGGCTAGCTTTGCTCCGTGTATGATCCTGGGTTGTCTGACTACCCGCTACCGTGCTGACCATTGGGTCTGTCTGAGGATTCACTCTGTGTATGACCCTGGCTTGTCTGACTACCCGCTACCGTGCTGACCATTGGCTCTGTCTGAGGACCCGCTCTGTTTATGACCCTGGCTTGTATCTACCGTCACCTGTCTGGCTTCTGGGTCTGTCTGTGGGTTCTCTCAGTGTGTCCCTGGTGTGCCTCCCTTGTCCTCTGGCCTCTGACTCATTCTGTGTAGTCTCCGGTGTCTGTCTTACTCCATGTAGTCTCCGGTGTGCTTAATATTGGCTCTGGCCTCTACCCGATATTGGGTTCTGGTGCGTCTCCTCTGGCTCTGGTCTCTATCGCTCCTTGTAGTCTCCGTTTGTCAGGTTAGTGGCTCTGACCATGACCTGTGCCTGTAGAGTCCCAGTGTGCCTGACCTGTGGCTGTGACTGTCTACTCGCTCCCTGTTGCCTACTATCTTGAGACCTAGAGTAGCCCTACGCCCTATCTCACTCTGGTGTTCTCCTCGAGCCTCTGTCTAAGGGCTTTCCGCAGTACAGTGCACAGCACAGTGTGCAGCTCCCGGTGGAGTATAGGGCCAAGCTTGTTTGGGTCTGGGTTTGTGTGGTTTATTATCTACCTTGCTGCATTTTTAATAAAGGTGGTTAAATTTTATACTGTGTCTGTATCACAGTGCCTGTGATCTATCTGTCACTCTCTTCTATGTACAAGGGTGATTTGTTCACTTAGTTTGGCCCGCCCCTTGGTTTCCTTTTTATACCTGGCAATTCCATCTGTCAGGCGCCCTTTCGTGGTGTTTCTGAGCCAGTTGTTCTGTTGCTACGTTTCTGATTCCTGTGTACCGATTTGGCTAGCCCTGACCATTCTCCAGTGTTCCTGCTTGTGTATGACCCGGCTCGTCTGACTATCTCCTCCGGATCTCGACTCTGCTTGGCTGACGTTCCTGCTTGTGTATGACCCGGCTCGTCTGACTCTCTCCTCCGGATCTCGACTCTGCTTGGCTGACGTTCCTGCTTGTGTATGACCCGGCTGGTACGACTACCTCCTACGTGCTCTGATCCGGCCTTGCTGACTTCCTCCCGCAAGATCACCTCCAGCGTGTTCCAGAAGACCCAATTTCCGGTTTGTCGCCGTCGCGACATTATCATCCACTGTTCCAGTACTTGTGTGGCTGTCTTGCCTGGTGTTACTTCGTGCAGTGCAGTGTTACTATCGTGCAGAGCTGTGTGCGCCTCCCTCAGACCGCAGTGCTGTGCTACCACAGAAAAGCCTTGTGTAAACGTGCCTTTTAACCCTACCAGTGCTGTCTCGGTCCCACTCTCCCTACTCCAGTGTGAGCCTCGTTCATAGTGAAACTCTTGCTGAGTTGGCCGCTCTCCGTCGGCAACTCGATACCATCCCAGTAGAGTGTTCACTTCCTATTAGGCCGGTTGGGCGCTTTGGCTCTCTATCTCTCTTGTTGTATACACTGGGCGATTCCGTTATACCGAGTGGTGACGGGCACAGGCTTCAGCACTAGCATTCCGGTACTACTTCTGTTGGGCTTTGGGCCCTGTCTCATTATACTCAGTCCGGTAGAGTCTGAAGAGGCTTGGGAGCTCTTGCACTGCAGGCCGGTTCGATACACGCCCGTGGGGCTAAGATCACTTGCACCAGCAGTAGCCATTCCTGTAGGTACGCCCGTGGGGGGGCTATTGGGCTCTGCTACACTACACACCGTGGCGAGACAGTCCCTATCCACTTGTTGGTGAACATTTCTTCAGCACAGCTTATCTACACCTTGGGCGTGCCAAGCATCCACTTAAGAGACTGATCATAATCAAGGACTTAACCCTTTGTGGTTACCTTAAGCGTAACCTACTCATACCCAGGGCGTGCCAAACAGTTCCTTTGAAACTAATATTTATAAAGGACTTAACCCTCCGGGGTTATACCCCTTCCTTGGTGGTAAATGTGTACTTGCTTTCCGTTTGTGCATTAACTTTGTATTTTCCAGTCACTATCATTTATGTACACCCAACCGCCACTAGAGGGCGACCTTATGTGTTATTATTGCTAAATAAAACTGTGTTTTATTTTACATACTGGTCTGAAAGTCTTTAAAAAACCGTGACAGTCTGTCATTATTTGCCTTATTACCGTGACACCATTGTCCTTTATATCCTACTAGCGTAAAAGACCGTGTACACGGGCCAAAGTGCATAAAACAGCAGAACTATACTTCCCAGCATTCTGTGCGTTCGAGCAGTCTATACTGTGCATGACTGCTTCGGCCTGAATTCGGGTAGTCTCTACTGTGCATGACTGCATCGGCCTGTGTTCAAGCAGTCTCTACTGCGCGTTACTGCATCGGACAAACATACATCTGGCCTTTTATATTATAGGATGTGATGAACAGATGGAGATGGAGTAATAAAAGACAGCGCGTCATACTACTCTAAGAGGAGACGGATATTATTGCATGAGGGGTTATTAGCTTCTTAGGGGTAACCAATAAATCTTATAATTCTTGGTGTACTATGTTGTGTTACTATTTGGTGACACATACTTCTGTTCTGTTTTGAGAGATAGCTTTCAACCGTACCATGGGTGACAAATAAAAATTCTTCATATTCCCATTGATTTAAATAGGGCTTTTAACCTCTTGAATTCTATGGAGGTAACCAATGGACTGTGAAACAAATCAATTCAGACCTCTGTAGCATTCAGTGAGTTAAAGGGAGAATTTATATCAATGGAAATATTTATCCTTTCTAGTGCATTTTGTTTGCCCCAAAATTACTCCAGTTTTGTTTTTTACATAAAGTAGATTCAAGGTACGTTTTCATCAAATCAAAATAGCCTAACTGAAGCCATGTTTGACACTAAAATTCTTATGAATATGTATAATTATTGTAACATAGGAACATAGTGGATGAAGCTGAAAAAAGACATGCATCCATCAAGTTCAGCCCATGCCATAGCACCCCTGTTGATCCAAAGGAAGGAAAAAAACATTGAAGGCAAAGGAAAGATTTTCCTTTCATATTGTTATAGTTGAGTTGCTATTAACCCCTTGAGTGCCAGAGAGGTATCCAATGCATTGCCATACAATGCATTGGATACCTCTCCAGCACTCAAATGGTTAATGTGGGTTGACTGTTCTTCAACATCTCTTTGTTGTAATCCTTGTTAGATATCTTAGGGTATGCATCAATGATAGCTCATATTTCCCTGTCTTGCATATGTATGGCATGGAAATATTGTAAACATTATGTAAATACCACCATTTGGCAATACGCATGCATAAGCATAAAGCTATGTGTATGTGTGTGCCGGCTCCCATAGAATGTTATGGCATCCACCATACTGAAGTTTGCTATGGAGTTTGCAGATGTCTGACTCTTCCTCAATGATGAATGTGTGCGAGTCAGATATCATCTGGCCATTGAAGAAAATAATGAACTCTCTAAGATTCAAGGGTCTTACATTATAGCACCATTTAAATCAATGTAAAACTGGGAAATTCTTGATCGTTCCCTATGGGGCAGCTGGTATGCGCAAGAATTGTTCTGGCCTACTCGTGCTAAGTCTCGTAACATAAAGATCAATGAGTCATCCATGATGTTCCATGAGACCACAGAAGATCCATTAATCTCTACTTATCAACATTACCCCAGAGTGTAGGAGAGATGGAATATAGAGTATACTCAGGATAGTCATGTGTGGTAATGTTTTTTTATAACTTTGTTTATACCAAATATATACCTTAAATTAGCAGCAACTGTAATAAGCCAACGCTATTAAATATGGTTTGATTTTGCTAGGTAGATGTAGTTTCTTAACCCTTTGTGGTGCAATGTGTTAAACACCCCTTTTGTCCTTAACCCTATGAGTGCCAGGGGTATGCAATGCATTGCTGTGCAATGCGTTGCGCACTCATCTGGCACTCAAAGGGTTAAAGTGTTAATGAAGCATTTGCCGTGACTATTTTCAACTACATAAGACAAAGCAACTTTGCCGGGTGGAATTAAAAAATCCCACTGATTCAAATATGGCTTTCATCCACTGAATGACAAAGTTCAACATATCACTTTGCAATGCATTGGAGACATCTCATTAGCCTTTAAGTGGGACTTTAGGGGAACTGTTAGTTTATTCGCTTAGTGATTGTTGTTCTCACTGCTGCTCATCATCAGCTTTCATATACAGGCTGCGTCCCTCACCTGTCATATGGCTCTAAGCCCAGCTGATAATTTAATGTGCAGAAACAGGAACCAGGCCAAGCCAGAAAAGCATGGGCATTCTTCATTAAACCCAGGAGACTTTTAGACCAACTGAATCCAGGGAAATGTTTATATGCCCCAAATCCTCCTCAAGGTGCTGGGGGCTGTGTGAGACAGGTTACAGAGCAGAGAGGGGTACAATGGAATATAGGGGCATCGGCATGTGGCAAGATTGCTGTGAAACCTTATACTTTCCCACCAAGAAAGAAAGAGCAAGGGATTTAACATCAAATAAGAGCAATACTGATTGTTCATTTCAGGGAATATGGGACCTAGTGACGATCACAGAAGGGTACAATCAGAGGATAAAAACAGGGATTATGGTGATGAAGCAAAAGTTTGTCCTACGTAAAAGTTGGACAGTAATGTTATAAATAAGGTGATGCAGCACACTTTTATTATCAAGGATGACTTGCTAGCTGCAGAATGTATACTGGTACCTGCATGTTATATCATAAGGCTTGTAGACAAGATCAAATAATTGATGTTAACGTACTATCGAGAAAAATCCCTTATTGAGTTAAATTAGGTTTTTAACAGGTTGAATTATAGAGAGGTCTCTAGAACATTGCGAAGCAATGAGTTGGAGACATTTCTAGCATTGAAGAGGTTAACCCTTTGAGTGCCAGTGGGGTACGCAAAGCATTGCTCTGCAATGCATTGCGTACTCCTCTGGCCCTCAAAAGATTAAAGACCCCATTTAAATCGATGGGGCATTTGCTAATTTTTAATCATCCATGCGATGCAGATGATTTTTTTTCAGAATGATTCTGGTTCTTTATAGTATATCAGCCTCATTGTCACTTTGGGATATATTGTAATAAGCAATGTAAATGGTCCATACATGGTCATAATTCACACTTTGCTGCACGTGATTTAATTTCCAGAGACATAATTAACTGCTCTATCAATTTCATTATTAGTTTAGTGAGCTGAGACTTCCATATACAACAGCTTACTGTAAAAATGATTAGTCTACATATTGATTACAGCGTACATATTAAAAGATGCAGTGGTACAACTGATGAATTTGATCTCTCTAAGAGTAAAATAATCAGATAAAGTAATTGTAGCGCTCACTGCAGATTGTAACATACACTATAAAACATCTCAATTTCTTAATAAAAAAAGAAGTGACATTCCTGTGAGTATACAAATGCTTATCATTTAGGTTTTATGACCAGTAAATCTGCTTTCAACACTTTAGAAATTAAAAATTAAATTGAAGCTAAAAAAAACCTCTGGCACCCAAAGGGTTAAGGGTTGTGTGTTCAACAGAAAAGTAAAGGAGTTCTGGGGCAATCCACTAGTGGGGGTGAACTAAAAATTCCAAAACAACCCATTGGTTTGAATGGAGATTTTGACCAACTGAGTGCTAGAGAGGTCTTCAGTACATTATGAAGCAATAAATTGGACACCTCTCTAGCATTCAAGTGGTTAAAACCCCCATTTAAATTAATAGGTTTTTTAGTTCTTTCCTACAGTGCAAATGGATTGCTCCAGAACTCTTCCACTTTTCTTTTGAGCATATGGTCCTTTTACTATAGATGCTAAAGAATCCTTCAACATCTCATCTGGATACATCTCTAGCATCTAGGGGTTACAGAGTTAAAATAGGTTATTGGTAAATTTGTCACTGAAAGTGGCTTTACCTAGGAGACATCAATTGTTGGACCTACAGTTATTGGGAACTTTAACTCCCAGGACCCCCAACCTCACTTGTATTTGTTTGCAAGTATGAGAAATCCTTCACACACCATAGTAAGCTGATCTCTGCTGAGAAATAAACAAAGGAAGAGCCAAAGACATTCCCATAGTGTCAGAACTCCCAGAAACAGTGGTATCAGTCTACTCAGAAATCAACCTTTAAATGTCACTTGGCAGTTCATGAAGGCATGTCATTAAAATAGAGATTAGTATAGTGTGTGAAAGGATGTCTGCTAGGAGTGTGTGATCAGAGGGACTGAAGTGGAGTCTAATTCACGTGAAATGTGAGCCAGATTTTTTACTGTGTAAGACAGAAAGCCAAGTGTAGGATAGTATAATGGAGCAGTCTATGGGCATTTCAAAGATGCCTTGTGATTAATGCCTTGTTAGTTCAATGTACTAAGCAAGGCCTAGAAAAAATAGTGCAAGTGTATGTCATTTCCCTCTACTTGCTATGGGACTGGAGTGTAGTGCTTGCTGGCTTTGAAGTCCTATACTGGAGGAGTGGGTCCACCAGTATACACTAAAGATATTACTGTGAGGTCAGTGCCTTTAAGGTCAAATTTCAATGCAAAGGACCCTAATCCTATTACATCTTGTTATAATACTCAGCCATTTAGATCGCCTTCCTGTTGATTTAAGTTTCTGAAAACCTCCATTCCACTCCAGATTTTACCAGTGGCTTTGTGAAAGTCAGTGAAAAGTAAAAGAAGAGTTTGTCTGTTTACATCAGAAACAGAGGAAAAACTTCAGTCAATCTGTCCTAACTGTATCCTATTTATGCTGCTTCCTGGCTGTACACCTGTGTCTGCATTAAGTGTTTACACTGTGGGCTTTGCACTTAGAAGTTCCAGAACTTATCCTGGCTAATCACCTTTTGCCAAGCACCTGGGTTTTGTTTCTGTGTGTTCCTCCATTCTCAGACTGATTCACCATGTATGATACGTGCTTGCCTCCTTGACCAAGAACCAGTGTAAGCGGTTGCTTACCTTCAAGCTGGCTGCTAGACACTGTGGGCAGCCGGTCTCTGCATCCTCTCAGGTTGCCACATCTGTTGTGAGTACCGGTGCGCCCTGGTGTTCATCAAGGCGACCAGCCTCCTTGCTGCTCCCCTGGCGGCTCCAGCCGTATCGGAACTCGGGCGCGCGTCACAGGGATTCCCTAATGATGTTGTGATCTGGTTCATAAAGGGACATCACATTAATTGCTCCACCTCTTGGGGGTGGATCAATTTGTATATAAACTGCCTGGACACCACTTCAGTTGCCCTTTCGTGGTTTTCCAGTGCAATTGTGCAAAGGTCATAATGGCTTATGAGCCTTCTACACCCTATTCCAAAATACTATTCCACCACCTACTATCCCCTACACACACAATCATCCAACTTTTTAACACCTATGCTCCCTTTGCCAGAGTTATGTTTACCTCCTCCAAGCAATTACTCCAGCCAGTACATATCACACTGTTCAAGCTATTCTGCTCTCCTCTTCCTCCGTTTTGCCAGTCTGGCTCTTCTCCACTCCCCTCTCCCTTCACAGTATTGCATATATAAATACAGATTACTGCTGTAGAACTTACTGAGGCTGATGTACTTGGGAAAATGGTGTAGTTCTACAGTAAACCATAGGAAACAAGTAAAAGCTTCCAAAATTCCCAATGATTAAAACATATAGTAATGCAAGCATTTTTTCTTCCTTTACATGGATTCTAAAGCATTAACGAGTGCTACTGCTGATGTTCACACCATGTAATTCTTTCAATGCCAGAGGGTTGGTGGTCAGACACATTTTCAGCAATTTTGCTGAATTACGCTTTTTCACTGTGCCTCATATAAAGTGGGTTTTGCACCTTTCAACAAGCTCTGATGTCATAAATACAAGAAAATGTAAAAAAAATGCATGACCTGCACAAAAGAGCATTTTCACCTTTATCAAACTAAAATGCATATTACACTGGTTACATGGCAAAAATACTATTCCCTTAAAGTAGACTAACTTATGAATAAGAAAATGGTTGACGTGTCTTCCAACACAAAATGAAAAAGTCAGGAATTATTGTTTAACCCCTTAAGGACCAGGATTGAGGTGCACTGGAGAACCAACACACTTTTTTTGTTTAGTTTGGTCTGTCTGCTGATCACAGCAAGCCTTGTAGGTGAGAGGAACATCACCATTCCTTAACACTGGGACCATCATGATGGTGCTGGCAAGTCATTATCATTTAGGGGTTAAATTAGAGGTTTTCAGAAAGGTTTCCAAAATGTAAATTGTCATAATTTACTTCTTAAGCAAGCCTAGCATAAGAAAAAAGCATGAAATATGAATGCCACATATATCCTAAGTATCCTGATTTTCAATATGTATAGACACACAAATGTACATCCTTCCCTAGGGCTCCACGTTGATAACAGCATGACATTTTCATTGAGATAACCAAAATGCACTAAACATAGTTTAGTTAAAGGGGATAAAAGCCCATTGTGGGAAATTTGTATTGGTCCCCTATTGTGCAGTTGGGTTGTCCCAGAATTGCTATACTTTTGTTTTGAACATAAGATCTTAGGAATAGTTCAGTTTATTTTTGTGCATTATTGTTAACATTGATAAATAAATAAATATGAATTTATACCAATATTACAAAGAAAATATGAAGACAGTGTTACCGTTTAATGGGCATATCATCTTTAATTGTAGCATGTAGTGCTGATGTCCTCACATAGCCATTTTCACTTTCAAGTTAATCGATACCTTAAATGGTCTTATTCTTTGAACTTCCCCTAAAAGGATCTAGAATAGATGGCTGTAATGTGATCATCTTATTATTGATTTGTTAATGTAGCTGCACTGTGTCCTGAAAGCACCTCCTTACTAGAATGCAGTAATTTGATATTTGACTTTACACACATATTTCATTTTAACTCTGTTGCTTGCTTGTCTGATTTCCTGTACTTAGATCATGATTCACCAGAGAAATGTTAATACATAGGCTCCATAGAAAAACATTGGTATTGAAGAGTTTATCATACTGGGGAAGATATCTCCTCTTAATCACACCTCCCAATAGTTGCGCACTTAAGTTTTATAACAGCTTGTTTTTTTTAGTTGACATAGAGGGATTGCAGTACAAGCATCAGTGATAGAGATCATGATAGTTATAAAAAGAAACACCACAGTTTAAAAAAAAAAAATCTTATATAAATTTCTCTAGCTTAATTGTCACTACTCCCAAAAGCAGCATTATAGACTTAAAACTCTAATTGTACAGGTCTGCCTAAGCTCCTGCTAGACCTGAAGCTTCCTATTGGCTGTGTTGATGTCTTACCAACCTGCAAAGCCAAAAGGAATCACCACCTCCTACACTAGAACTCACAGCAACAACTCTGAGGTAAAGACACCTGGGTGGGTGAAGATGTACACTGAGGGCTGAAGGGTTATAATGATGTCACTCCTAGAAGTAGCAAGAAGTGACTAGTAAATCACTAAGTGTTGACATATTCTTTTTTTATCATGTTGGTATTCTTTATGTAGAGTAATTAACTATTGCATGACAGAAGACAAAGTTTGACAACTCTCTATCTCTCATACATTTAAAAGGTAGATTCTTTTATTTAATACTAGTTGAAGAGCCCGTTACATGGGCCACAGTGTCACTGCCAGCCGGTCGAGGGGCAGTCATGCACAATAGTGACTGCCCATGCCGCGGCTGATACAGTGCCAGCCGGTTGAGGTACAGTCATGCTCAGTAGAGACTGCCAGAGCCGCAGCTGATACAGAGCAGGATGCTCCTTCGGAGTGCCCCACTTTGCATCAACCTCATCATGGGCAGTCTCTACTGTGCATGACTGTGTCGTTACAAACATTGTAGCAAATTACTATTTAGGATATCCAAAGACCAGAACCAATAGTAGATAACTTGCTACAAAACAATCATTACCTTAGCTCAAGCATAACTTTATCTGGCATAGGACAAAAAGTTTAAATGATAGGGCTTATATCAGTAATAACCAGATGACTATTCTTAAGGAGAAAATATAATTTTATAGTAACTGATTTATGTTGGTAACCTTTTGAAACATCGCCCACTATTGGATGACCAACAAAATGGCACATTAAACATGTTGCCTTCATGAAAAAGGTGATATCAGAATCTCAGCCACATCAAAAGGGCAAGATTCTGATGTCTCGGGCTTCAGCATTGCACATGGGCCACAGTGGCAGGCAGCAACAGCCGCGGTGCAGTCATGCACAGTAGAGACTGCCCTGCCGCAGCTGATAACGGAGCGGGGTGCTCTGAATTCAGACTGTGCACAGAGAGGACTACGGTCTGAATTCAGAGCACCCCGCTCCATGATCAGCTGCGGCACGGGCATTCTGTGCTGCGCATGACATCTTCTGACAAATATACATTAGTGAATTATTATAGGATTATAGGATATGCGTGATATTTAATTTTTTTATTTTTTATTAAATCCAAAGCTTACTAACGTATTATGGAAGGATATATATCTTGGAATATGGTACAGCTTTATATTGCTTATCAAAAATGCTTTGTGAATTTAAGATAAGATCATAATTGGAAATGATACTCATGATAACTTAAATATTTCATGAACATTGCATATTCTCCTTTGTACACTCCCTGGTAAGACAGATGATCATTTTATTGTCTTTTGTTTGGCCTTATTTCTGCTGTGTACATAACATGATAGAGATTTGGATCTGTTATTTAAAGGTGATAAAATATTAGCACATATATCCTGTAAAATAGGATAATTCAAAAATGCTTATGTGTTATGCAAATGTGTTTAGATAAGCAGTAGTGATGAGCGAGCACCCCAATGCTCGGGTGTTCGGGTGCTCTGACCGAGCGCCGCCGGAGGCTCGAGTGCTCGGCCGAGCACCCGAGCCCCATTGAAGTCAATGGGAGGACTCGAGCACTACACCAGGCACCCCCTGCTCTGATGAGGGGAGGGTGCCTGGTCCATAGGAAAAGGGCAGAAAATGATGGAAACACCACAGAAATGGTTCAGGGACAGCATAGGGAGGATGTCTGGATGCATCTTGGACTCCAACATCGCTGCTGGGAACGATCTTTCGCCCGTAGTACGCCATTTTTACAGACTGACCGTAAAACACACAAAAAGGCAGATAAAAACGACTTTAGGCGAAAAATTGTTACCAAACAGTATTTGCTGTATATTTACTTGTATATCATCTGCAAATTCTCCCAAAAATTTCCTCGATTTTTCTGAACTGAGGCCATGATTAAGAGGGAAACGTGCGCAGAGGCAAATTCTCCCAAAAATTTCCTTGATTTTTCTGAACTGAGGCCATGATTAAGAGGGAAACGTGCGCAGAGGCAAATTCTCCCAAAAATTTCCTTGATTTTTCTGAACTGAGGCCATGATTAAGAGGGAAACGTGCGCAGAGGCAAATTCTCCCAAAAATTTCCTTGATTTTTCTGAACTGAGGCCATGATTAAGAGGGAAACGTGCGCAAAGGCAAATTCTCCCAAAAATGTCCTCGATTTTTCTGAACTGGGGCCATGATTAAGAGGGAAACGTGCGCTGAGCCGACCATCCAAAACATTATGGGTGAGGGTCTGCTGCGGAGCTGACCATCCTAAACATTATATGCGAAGGCCCGCTAGTGAGCTGACGCTATAAAACATTATATGAGAGGGCCCGCTAGAGAGCTGACCCAATAAAACATTATATGAGAAGGCCCGCTGGTGAGCTGACCTATACAAAAATTGTCAAACAGGGCCCGCTGGTGAGCTGGCCCTATATAAAAATTATATCACAGGGCCCGCTGGTGAGCTGACCCTATATAAAAATTATATCCCAGGGTATATGGAAGAGAGTCAACCATATACCCGTTTTTTGGGTGGAAGGGGTGAATGGGAATACAGAGTATTCCCATCATTGTAAATAACATATATAAAGTCACTTTATGTTCCTCCGGGGCTTTCCTCCAGTGGAGTGGAGAAGTCAGGGGAAATCCAGGCCTTGTTCATTTTTATAAGTGTCAACCTATCAGCATTTTCGGTGGAAAGGCGGATACGCTTATCTGTTATGATGCCACCAGCAGCACTAAATACCCGCTCAGACAGAACGCTGGCGGCAGGGCAGGCCAGCACCTCCAAGGCGTAGAGTGCCAGTTCATACCACGTGTCCAGCTTGGACACCCAGTAGTTGTAAGGCACAGAGGGATCATTGAGGACGCTGATACGGTCTGCTACGTACTCCTTCACCATCTTCCAAAACTTTTCCCTCCTTGTGACACTAGGCTGCGCATCAGGGTGAGGGTGCTGGCGGGGTGTCATGAAGGTGTCCCACGCCTTGGAGAGTGTTGCCCTGCCTTTGTCGGAACTGCTGTGTGCTCCTCTTTTCTCCCCTTCTCTGTTGGCCAAGGTAGCACGTACTCTGCCGCCAGCGTTGTCAGATGGAAAATTTTGGAGCAATTTTTCAACAAGAACCTTCTGGTATTGCACCATTTTGCTTGTCCTCTCCACCGGAGGAATGAGAGATGAGAAATTCTCTTTGTAGCGGGGGTCCAGAAGGGTGAACACCCAGTAATCCGTGTTGTCTAAAATGCGTATAACGGGTGGGTCACGGGAAAGGCAGCCTAACATAAAGTCAGCCATGTGTGCCAGAGTACCAACAGGCAAGATTTCGCTGTCCTCACCAGGAGGATGACTCTCAATCTCCTCATCCTCTTCCTCCTCTTCTGCCCACCCACGCTGAAGAGATGGAAATAAAGTTCCATGGCTACCCTCTGTAGCGGAGGCAACCGTGTCTTCCTCCTCCTCCTCCTCCTCCTCCGCCTCCTCCAATTGTCGCTGAGAAGACGAAGTGAGGGTGCTCTGGCTATCACCTTGTGTAAGCTCTTCCTCCCCCATTTCCACCTCTTCCACATGCAAAGCGTCGGTTTTAATTGTGAGCAGCGAGCGTTTCAGTAGACACAGAAGTGGGATGGTTACACTGATAATAGCGTTATTGCCGCTCACCATCTGTGTCGATTCCTCAAAATTGCGTAAAACCTCACAGAGGTCTGACATCCATTCCCACTCCTCACTTCTGATTAGAGGAAGTTGAACGGAGAGGCGACGACCGTGTAACAGCTGGTACTCCACTACTGCCCTCTGCTGCTCACAAAGCCGGGCCAACATGTGGAAGGTGGAGTTCCAGCGCGTGCTCACGTCACACAGCAGCCGGTGAGCTGGCAATTGTAAGCGCTGCTGCAGCTTCAACAGGCTGGCTGAAGCTGTAGATGACTTACGGAAATGTGCACACACGCGGCGCACCTTGGTCAAGAGATCATGCAAATTGGGGTAGGTTTTTAGAAATCGCTGAACCACTAAATTAAATACATGCGCTAGGCATGGTACGTGTGTGAGCTTGCCGAGCTCCAAAGCCGCCACCAAGTTACGCCCATTATCACACACAACCATGCCTGGTTGCAGGTTGAGTGGCGAGAGCCACTGCTCGGTCTGGTGACTAATCCCCTGCAACAGCTCTGAGGCCGTCTGCTGTTTGTCCCCAAGGCAGATCAGCTTCAGCACGGCCTGTTGACGCTTCCCCACTGCAGTGCTACACTGCTTCCAGCTACCGGCTGATGGGTGAGTGGCGCTGCGCGCAGAGAATTAGGAGGTGTAAACGGAGGAGGAGGAGCCAATAACGTAGGTGCTGGCGGAAACCCTGATGGAGGTAGGGCCCGCAATCCTCGGCGTGGGTAGCACCTGTGCCATCCCAGGGTCCGAGTCGCTCCCAGCCTCCACGACATTCACCCAGTGTGCCGTCAGGGAAATGTAGCGTCCCTGGCCACAAGCACTTGTCCATGTGTCAGTCGTTAAGTGGACCTTCCCAGTAACTGCGTTGGTCAGGGCACGGGTGATGTTACGGGACACATGGTGGTGTAAGGCGGGGACGGCACACCGGGAAAAGTAGTGGCGGCTGGGGACTGCGTACCAAGGGACAGCTGCTGCCATCAGGCTGCGGAAGGACTCAGTCTCCACAAGCCTAAATGGCAGCATTTCGATGGCCAGTAATTTGGAAAGGTGTGAGGTTAGTGCTATGGCCTGTGGGTGGGTGGCTGGGTATTTTCGCTTGCGCTCAAATGCCTGGGGTAACGACATTTGGACGCTGTGCTGGGACAGGGAAGTGGATGTGGTCGCTGATGGTGCTTCAGATGGTACAGGTGCAGGGCGGGAGGTATGCGGGCCTGCGCCTTCGACAGGCGATTGGCCGGCACCGAAAACAGGGGAAGAGGAGGCAGTGGTGTGGCCTGCAGACACAGATGGGCGATCCAGGCGTTCCTCCCACTTATTACGGTGCTTGGATGCCATGTGTCGGATCATGCTGGTGGTGGTGAGGTTTCTAGTGTTCATGCCTCGGCTCATTCTGGTGTGGCACAGGTTGCAAACTACAATTCTTTTGTCGTCCGCACTTTCCTTAAAAAAACGCCATACCGCGTAACACCTAGCCCTTGGCAAGGGAGATTTACGCAAGGGGGTGCTCCGTGGAACATTTGCGGGCCGGTTTGGTGCGGTCCGCCTTCTTTCTGTAGCCACACCACTGCCTCTTCCAGCCTGTTGCGGTGCTGCAGATGGCTCACCCTCAGGACTGCTGTCATCGCTCGGCTCTACACCTTCCCAGGTGGGGTCAGTCACCTCATCGTCCACCAAGTCCTCCTCCACTTCCTCACTCTGATCATCCTCCTCATGTCTTGATCCCACCACATACTCAGTCATTGACAACTGTATATCATCCTCCTCATCAAGGTCTTGAGACAGTAATAGTGGTTGATTTAATGGCAACTGTGTCTCATCATCATCATCATCCACTTCCTTTGACCTTAAATGCCGTTCACCTCTGTCATCTTCTTGTGATTGGGTACCCTCTAGAGGTTGTGAATCAGGGCACAAGATGTCATGTTCCTCTGCAAGCGTGCTTGGAGAGAGGTTCAAATTAAGGATTGGTGATGAGACGAGCTCCTCACTATATCCCAGTGTGGGATCACTTCTTTGACCAGATCCTCTATGGTGGGAGGAAGGATGATCAGAGTGAGGATTATGTTGACCAGACTCTTGGCTACTGAGAGTGGACTTGGTGGAAGACAGGGTGGTGCTTAACCGACTGGAAGCAGTATCAGCTGACATCCAACCGACCACCTGTTCGCAGTGGTCGGACCTCGAGAGTGATGTCCTGCGACGCCCTGTAAAATGAGACATGAAGCTAGGTATGGTGGATGTCTTTCTGTCTTGTGCTCTGGCACCAGGCGCAGTTTCTACGCGTCCTGACCCGCGCCCTGAACTATCAGGATCACGTCCACTTCCCCGTCCCTTTTTAGCCGCCTTCTTCATATTACACGGAATATGTGCTGCAAATCTGCAACTTTGCACAGTAAACAGAATGTGCTTCTTAACTGCGGCTACGCACAGTGAATGGAATATGTGACTTTGATATTTTACAGTTTGAACACTTAACAGAATGTTTTCCTATTCTGAAACTTTGCACAGTAAACAGAATTTGCTTCTTAACTGCGGCTACGCACAGTGAATGGAATATGTGACTTTGATATTTTACAGTTTGAACACTTAACAGAATGTTTTCCTATTCTGAAACTTTGCACAGTAAACAGAATTTGCTTCTTAACTGCGGCTACGCACAGTGAATGGAATATGTGACTTTGATATTTTACAGTTTGAACACTTAACAGAATGTTTTCCTATTCTGAAACTTTGCACAGTAAACAGAATTTGCTTCTTAACTGCGGCTACGCACAGTGAATGGAATATGTGACTTTGATATTTTACAGTTTGAACACTTAACAGAATGTTTTCCTATTCTGAAACTTTGCACAGTAAACAGAATTTGCTTCTTAACTGCGGCTACGGACAGTGAATGGAATATGTGACTTTGATATTTTACAGTTTGAACACTTAACAGAATGTTTTCCTATTCTGAAACTTTGCACAGTAAACAGAATTTGCTTCTTAACTGCGGCTACGCACAGTGAATGGAATATGTGACTTTGATATTTTACAGTTTGAACACTTAACAGAATGTTTTCCTATTCTGAAACTTTGCACAGTAAACAGAATTTGCTTCTTAACTGCGGCTACGCACAGTGAATGGAATATGTGACTTTGATATTTTACAGTTTGAACACTTAACAGAATGTTTTCCTATTCTGAAACTTTGCACAGTAAACAGAATTTGCTTCTTAACTGCGGCTACGCACAGTGAATGGAATATGTGACTTTGATACTTTACAGTTTGAACACTTAACAGAATGTTTTCCTATTCTGAAACTTTGCACAGTAAACAGAATTTGCTTCTTAACTGCGGCTACGCACAGTGAATGGAATATGTGACTTTGATATTTTACAGTTTGAACACTTAACAGAATGTTTTCCTATTCTAAAACTTTGCACAGTAAACAGAATTTGCTTCTTAACTGCGGCTACGCACAGTGAATGGAATATGTGACTTTGATATTTTACAGTTTGAACACTTAACAGAATGTTTTCCTATTCTGAAACTTTGCACAGTAAACAGAATGTGCTTCTTAATTGCGGCTACGCACAGTGAATGGAATATGTGACTTTGATATTTTACAGTTTGAACACTTAACAGAATGTTTTCCTATTCTGAAACTTTGCACAGTAAACAGAATGTGCTTCTTAACTGCGGCTACGCACAGTGAATGGAATATGTGACTTTGATATTTTACAGTTTGAACACTTAACAGAATGTTTTCCTATTCTGAAACTTTGCACAGTAAACAGAATGTGCTTCTTAACTGCGGCTACGCACAGTGAATGGAATATGTGACTTTGATATTTTACAGTTTGAACACTTAACAGAATGTTTTCCTATTCTGAAACTTTGCACAGTAAACAGAATTTGCTTCTTAACTGCGGCTACGCACAGTGAATGGAATATGTGACTTTGATATTTTACAGTTTGAACACTTAACAGAATGTTTTCCTATTCTGAAACTTTGCACAGTAAACAGAATTTGCTTCTTAACTGCGGCTACGCACAGTGAATGGAATATGTGACTTTGATATTTTATAGTTTGAACACTTAACAGAATGTTTTCCTATTCTGAAACTTTGCACAGTAAACAGAATTTGCTTCTTAACTGCGGCTACGCACAGTGAATGGAATATGTGACTTTGATACTTTACAGTTTGAACACTTAACAGAATGTTTTCCTATTCTGAAACTTTGCACAGTAAACAGAATTTGCTTCTTAACTGCGGCTACGCACAGTGAATGGAATATGTGACTTTGATATTTTACAGTTTGAACACTTAACAGAATGTTTTCCTATTCTGAAACTTTGCACAGTAAACAGAATTTGCTTCTTAACTGCGGCTACGCACAGTGAATGGAATATGTGACTTTGATATTTTACAGTTTGAACACTTAACAGAATGTTTTCCTATTCTGAAACTTTGCACAGTAAACAGAATTTGCTTTTTAACTGCGGCTACGCACAGTGAATGGAATATGTGACTTTGATACTTTACAGTTTGAACACTTAACAGAATGTTTTCCTATTCTGAAACTTTGCACAGTAAACAGAATTTGCTTCTTAACTGCGGCTACGCAAAGTGAATGGAATATGTGACTTTGATATTTTACAGTTTGCACAGTTAACAGAATGTTCTCCTAATCTGAAACTTTGCACAGTAAACAGAATGTGCTTCTTAACTGCGGCTACGCACAGTGAATGGAATATGTGACTTTGATATTTTACAGTTTAAACACTTAACAGAATGTTCTCCTAATCTGAAACTTTGCACAGTAAACAGAATGTGCTTCTTAATTGCGGCTACGCACAGTGAATGGAATATGTGACTTTGATATTTTACAGTTTGAACACTTAACAGAATGTTTTCCTATTCTGAAACTTTGCACAGTAAACAGAATGTGCTTCTTAACTGCGGCTACGCACAGTGAATGGAATATGTGACTTTGATATTTTACAGTTTGAACACTTAACAGAATGTTTTCCTATTCTGAAACTTTGCACAGTAAACAGAATGTGCTTCTTAACTGCGGCTACGCACAGTGAATGGAATATGTGACTTTGATATTTTACAGTTTGAACACTTAACAGAATGTTTTCCTATTCTGAAACTTTGCACAGTAAACAGAATTTGCTTCTTAACTGCGGCTACGCACAGTGAATGGAATATGTGACTTTGATATTTTACAGTTTGAACACTTAACAGAATGTTTTCCTATTCTGAAACTTTGCACAGTAAACAGAATTTGCTTCTTAACTGCGGCTACGCACAGTGAATGGAATATGTGACTTTGATATTTTATAGTTTGAACACTTAACAGAATGTTTTCCTATTCTGAAACTTTGCACAGTAAACAGAATTTGCTTCTTAACTGCGGCTACGCACAGTGAATGGAATATGTGACTTTGATACTTTACAGTTTGAACACTTAACAGAATGTTTTCCTATTCTGAAACTTTGCACAGTAAACAGAATTTGCTTCTTAACTGCGGCTACGCACAGTGAATGGAATATGTGACTTTGATATTTTACAGTTTGAACACTTAACAGAATGTTTTCCTATTCTGAAACTTTGCACAGTAAACAGAATTTGCTTCTTAACTGCGGCTACGCACAGTGAATGGAATATGTGACTTTGATATTTTACAGTTTGAACACTTAACAGAATGTTTTCCTATTCTGAAACTTTGCACAGTAAACAGAATTTGCTTTTTAACTGCGGCTACGCACAGTGAATGGAATATGTGACTTTGATATTTTACAGTTTGAACACTTAA
The DNA here is from genome assembly GCA_037306005.1 of Rhinophrynus dorsalis. Lineage (NCBI taxonomy): Eukaryota > Metazoa > Chordata > Amphibia > Anura > Rhinophrynidae > Rhinophrynus > Rhinophrynus dorsalis. Next base: position 385,154,323 of record CM074719.1, read on the forward strand.
CAGAATGTTTTCCTATTCTGAAACTTTGCACAGTAAACAGAATTTGCTTCTTAACTGCGGCTACGCAAAGTGAATGGAATATGTGACTTTGATATTTTACAGTTTGCACAGTTAACAGAATGTTCTCCTAATCTGAAACTTTGCACAGTAAACAGAATGTGCTTCTTAACTGCGGCTACGCACAGTGAATGGAATATGTGACTTTGATATTTTACAGTTTAAACACTTAACAGAATGTTCTCCTAATCTGAAACTTTGCACAGTAAACAGAATGTGCTTCTTAACTGCGGCTACGCACAGTGAATGGAATATGTGACTTTGATATTTTACAGTTTGCACAGTTAACAGAATGTTCTCCTAATCTGAAACTTTGCACAGTAAACAGAATGTGCTTCTTAACTGCGGCTACGCAAAGTGAATGGAATATGTGACTTTGATATTTTACAGTTTGAACACTTAACAGAATGTTTTCCTATTCTGAAACTTTGCACAGTAAACAGAATGTGCTTCTTAACTGCGGCTACGCACAGTGAATGGAATATGTGACTTTGATATTTTACAGTTTGAACACTTAACAGAATGTTTTCCTATTCTGAAACTTTGCACAGTAAACAGAATTTGCTTCTTAACTGCGGCTACGCACAGTGAATGGAATATGTGACTTTGATATTTTACAGTTTGAACACTTAACAGAATGTTTTCCTATTCTGAAACTTTGCACAGTAAACAGAATTTGCTTCTTAACTGCGGCTACGCACAGTGAATGGAATATGTGACTTTGATATTTTACAGTTTGAACACTTAACAGAATGTTTTCCTATTCTGAAACTTTGCACAGTAAACAGAATTTGCTTCTTAACTGCGGCTACGCACAGTGAATGGAATATGTGACTTTGATACTTTACAGTTTGAACACTTAACAGAATGTTTTCCTATTCTGAAACTTTGCACAGTAAACAGAATTTGCTTCTTAACTGCGGCTACGCACAGTGAATGGAATATGTGACTTTGATATTTTACAGTTTGAACACTTAACAGAATGTTTTCCTATTCTGAAACTTTGCACAGTAAACAGAATTTGCTTCTTAACTGCGGCTACGCACAGTGAATGGAATATGTGACTTTGATATTTTACAGTTTGAACACTTAACAGAATGTTTTCCTATTCTGAAACTTTGCACAGTAAACAGAATTTGCTTTTTAACTGCGGCTACGCACAGTGAATGGAATATGTGACTTTGATATTTTACAGTTTGAACACTTAACAGAATGTTTTCCTATTCTGAAACTTTGCACAGTAAACAGAATTTGCTTCTTAACTGCGGCTACGCACAGTGAATGGAATATGTGACTTTGATATTTTACAGTTTGAACACTTAACAGAATGTTTTCCTATTCTGAAACTTTGCACAGTAAACAGAATTTGCTTCTTAACTGCGGCTACGCACAGTGAATTCAATATGTGACTTTGATATTTTACAGTTTGAACACTTAACAGAATGTTTTCCTATTCTGAAACTTTGCACAGTAAACAGAATTTGCTTCTTAACTGCGGCTACGCACAGTGAATGGAATATGTGACTTTGATATTTTACAGTTTGAACACTTAACAGAATGTTTTCCTATTCTGAAACTTTGCACAGTAAACAGAATGTGCTGCTAATCTGCAACTTTGCACACTAAACAGAATGTGCTCTAATCTGCAACTTTGCACACTAAAAAGAATGTGCTGCTAATCTGCAACTTTGCACACTGAACAGAATGTGCTCTAATCTGCAACTTTGCACACTAAACAGAATGTGCTGCTAATCTGCGGCTAGGCACAGTGAACAGAATATATGAAGATTTTTTTTTTTTTTTTTCCTCTGCCCCCCCCACACAAAATAAACTGCTGCCCCCACACACAGTAGTCCTAAAAAGGACTTTTGGGTCCTTTTTTTTTTTCACAATTGCTTTTCTTCTCCCTACACTGACTTTCCCTTCCTATCCTCATCTCTCCCTGGCTAAGACTGAGCCGAACTCGCTGGTCAGGTGCTATACAGCACCCGATCACGGGTTCTGGCCAGCCAATCAGTGTAATGCCAGCAGCCAACATGGCTGCTGGCATTACACTGATGTCAGAACCTCCCTGCACATTTATTGGCTGCGCAGCAGCCGCGAAACGTGCGGGGAGGAGACCCGAACATGGCGGGCGAGCACATGCGGTACTCGTACGAGTACCGCCATGTGCCGAGCAGAGCGATGCTCGAGCCGAACAGAGCTTCGGCCGAGCATGCTCGCTCAACACTAATAAGCAGAATACATATATAATCAGTATTGATGCTTTTTCTACAGATTACCTAGTTAACATATAAATAACATATATATATAACTATATGGTATGAAATCAGTCATTCATGTCGGTGGACATGACATATCACTTAGTGAAGAACAATAAAATTAATATGTGGTTCTAACATGACGCAGGATTACATTCTTCCACCTGATATAGGGTGGGGAGTAGTAATATCCCACACCCACTATGACTTAATAATTAAGTTATGATTTAGGTTTTTTAATTTATTAGAAATTCAGAAGTCACTGGTGACCAGTGATGCCCTAGCTCCTCATCTTTACATCTTAGAAAAATGGGATATCTACATATAAAAAATGTAAAAAGTAGTAATTCCACAATAATTCATGTTTGCTGGGCTAACTAAATATCAGCACTGAATATTCTCAATTGAAGTAATGATATAAACACATAAAGTCTGTGATGTGTTAATTTGTTTATACTACTTATACATTTGAGGAATGAGATAATATGAGCCTTAGTCGGTCCAAACTTACATGTTCTGACAAGACAATGACCAGCTACTAAGAGCCAATGACAGTTCATTGATGAGTTTGAATCTATGGAGTTAGATATAAGAACCCCTGCGGTCTCAAATTACCCCTGTTTTTTCTGGGTATTAACCCAAGGAACCTTTAGTTTTTGTTTTTTTTTGTCTGTTGTTGCTGTTTTTTGCATGAAGGCTGTTTTTATTTTGGGGGTGAGGGTTGGAGAATGCAACAGATTTAGGACTTTTAACTTTTAGACTCACAGTTGTGTAGCATTGTGGATTGCTGCTGTTCAAGTGAAAATTAAAATCTATTGTAGGTGTGTTTTTATTATCAATATTATCAATATTATTATTTAGACTTAAAAATGCTTCATACTCCAGGTTAAAGGTGGGAGACTTATATTAGACAATAAAGTATGGGGGATAAGAGGGGCATTGATGCCCTATGAACTATGAGCCTAGCCCTAAGTCAAGGCTATATAACGGCTATGTGAGCTGTTGACAGCTGCTGTGGCCATTTGTTATTAAGCAATAGGATGTTTATGGCACCTTTATACATAGATGTAGCAGAGGCATACTGTTAAGACATGTACAAACAATTAGAGGCTGTCACGGTAACTTAGGCAAATAAACACACGACACAGTACAAGTGAATGTAACCAGTTTATTGAAGCAAATAATAATAGTAATAATAATAACAATAGGAGTGAACACTTCCTCAACCGTGGGGAGACAGGTGTAAGGACAGTGTCTTGTCCACTATCCAAGAGCTGACACTGAGCTGAAATCAGTACAGTAGATATAAAGGGTACAGAACCAGACTTGGCTCTAACCGACAGATAGGAACCTGGAACGCCAGGAATCAGTAACTGAGCAAACCCGGACAACCTCCAGAGAGGGATGTCAGACAACAGCTTGGGCAGCTATAGTACAGGAGTAGTACAGACTGGAGGCCACAGAGTGGAGGCACTCTAGCCGGCTACCAGAGATGCAGTTGCAATAGCACAGTGCGGAACTCAGGGCGAGTACAGGCAGAGACAGCAAGGAATAGTTTATGGTACTGTACCAAGAGGCAACAGATCGAGACATAACAGGCAACACTACCAGCCCAGAGGCAGTGGGATCGCACAGTGCGGAGGCAACTTGCAATGTTACCAGCAAGGTAGTTGTTGTACCGGTGTTAACTTTGTAACTTGTATTAGTCTTAGGTAATATATATTTCTCTTATTTTAACTATCAATATCTAAATATATATACATATGGGAAAGGATGTTAATATAAGTGTGCTATGTGCATAAGGTTACCACTTATCCATTAATAGTCACACATAAACACACATACATTAATACAACATATATATGTCTGTATATATCCATCAATGGCTTATTTGTGTTCCTACCTATGATAACTCCTGTTTAGACTTATCCAGATAGTAAATACCTCAATGCATTTATCATACGTGCATTAAAATAAGTACCACCTGGCTTATTCCAATTAACACTTATTTCCCTGTCTATACTACCTAGATAGTGATGATCGAGCACCCCGATGCTCGGGTGTTCGGGTGCTCTGGCCGAGCGCCCCCGGAGGCTCGAGTGCTCGGCCGAGCACCCGAGCCCCATTGAAGTCAATGGGAGGACTCGAGCATTACACCAGGCACCCCCTGCTCTGATGAGGGGAGGGGGCCTGGTTCATAGGAAAAGGTCAGAAAATTATGGAAACACCACAGAAATGGTTCAGGGACAGCATAGGGAGGATGTCTGGATGCATCTTGGACTCCAACGTCGCTGCTGGGAACGATGTTTCGCCCGTAGTACGCCATTTTTACAGACTGACCGTAAAACACACAAAAAGGAAGATAAAAACGACTTTAGGTGAAAAATTGTTACCAAACAGTATTTGCTGTATATTTACTTGTATATCATCTGCAAATTCTGCAAAAAATTTCATCGATTTTCCGGAACTGGGGCCATGATTAAGAGGGAAACGTGCGCAGCGTAAAGCAGGTGTTCAACGTGGTTATGGCCCGGGTAAGGTACAGCATTCAGGAACGGAGGCCGCAGCTACCACAGGTTTTACAACATGTCCGTTTGCCCTTGTTAAGTCCAAAATGTATAGTCGTAACAGTGGGGTCTGATCCATTCAGTAAAAGTGACGAAGTGACTTAGTGGATGAAGCCAAGAACTACCTTCTGCTCTGTCGAACACCCCAGCCCTATTTAATTCAATGGGAGGACCTGAGGCACTCCGATACAACCTGTATATCACAAAATGGAGGGCCTCATTCACATTGTGGTACAATAGTTCAGGTAGTGGTCCAACACTCATAAAGCCTATGCACTAAGTGAAAGGGCTGCCAAAAATTAGACTGCAATGTCACTCCAATACACCCTTTATTACACATAAAGGAGGGCATCATACACAGCCTTGAAAAATTAGGATTAATGGCCTGCTGGTGACCCTCTAAAACATTAGGGGCGAGGGCATGCCGCTAAGCTGACCATCTAAAACATTAGGAATGAGGGTCTGCTGCTGAGCCGACCATCTAAAACATTATGGGTGAGGGTCTGCTGCGGAGCTGACCATCCTAAACATTATATGCGAAGGCCCGCTAGTGAGCTGACGCTATAAAACATTATATGAGAGGGCCCGCTAGAGAGCTGACCCAATAAAACATTATATGAGAAGGCCCGCTGGTGAGCTGACCTATACAAAAATTGTCAAACAGGGCCCGCTGGTGAGCTGGCCCTATATAAAAATTATATCACAGGGCCCGCTGGTGAGCTGGCCCTATATAAAAATTATATCACAGGGTATATGGAAGAGGAGGAGGAGGATGAGAAGATTAAGAGTCAACCATATACCCGTTTTTTGGGTGGAAGGGGTGAATGGGAATACAGAGTATTCCCATCATTGTAAATAACATATCTAAAGTGACTTTATGTTCACCCGGGGCTTTCCTCCAGTGGAGTGGAGAAGTCAGGGGAAATCCAGGCCTTGTTCATTTTTATAAGTGTCAACCTATCAGCATTTTCGGTGGAAAGGCGGATACGCTTATCTGTTATGATGCCACCAGCAGCACTAAATACCCTCTCAGACAGAACGCTGGCGGCAGGGCAGGCCAGCACCTCCAAGGCGTAGAGTGCCAGTTCATACCACGTGTCCAGCTTGGACACCCAGTAGTTGTAAGGCACAGAGGGATCATTGAGGACGCTGACACGGTCTGCTACGTACTCCTTCACCATCTTCCAAAACTTTTCCCTCCTTGTGACACTAGGCTGCGCATCAGGGTGAGGGTGCTGGCGGGGTGTCATGAAGGTGTCCCACGCCTTGGAGAGTGTTGCCCTGCCTTTGTCGGAACTGCTGTGTGCTCCCCTTTTCTCCCCTTCTCGGTTGGCCAAGGTAGCACGTACTCTGCCGCCAGCGTTGTCAGATGGAAAATTTTGGAGCAATTTTTCAACAAGAATCTTCTGGTATTGCACCATCTTGCTTGTCCTCTCCACCGGAGGAATGAGAGATGAGAAATTCTCTTTGTAGCGGGGGTCCAGAAGGGTGAACACCCAGTAATCCGTGTTGTCTAAAATGCGTATAACGCGTGGGTCACGGGAAAGGCAGCCTAACATAAAGTCAGCCATGTGTGCCAGAGTACCAACAGGCAAGATTTCGCTGTCCTCACCAGGAGGATGACTCTCAATCTCCTCATCCTCTTCCTCCTCTTCTGCCCACCCACGCTGAAGAGATGGAAATAAAGTTCCATGGCTACCCTCTGTAGCGGAGGCAACCGTGTCTTCCTCCTCCTCCTCCTCCTCCGCCTCCTCCAATTGTCGCTGAGAAGACGAAGTGAGGGTGCTCTGGCTATCACCTTGTGTAAGCTCTTCCTCCCCCATTTCCACCTCTTCCACATGCAAAGCGTCGGTTTTAATTGTGAGCAGCGAGCGTTTCAGTAGACACAGAAGTGGGATGGTTACACTGATAATAGCGTTATCGCCGCTCACCATCTGTGTCGATTCCTCAAAATTGCGTAAAACCTCACAGAGGTCTGACATCCATTCCCACTCCTCACTTCTGATTAGAGGAAGTTGAACGGAGAGGCGACGACCGTGTAACAGCTGGTACTCCACTACTGCCCTCTGCTGCTCACAAAGCCGGGCCAACATGTGGAAGGTGGAGTTCCAGCGCGTGCTCACGTCACACAGCAGCCGGTGAGCTGGCAATTGTAAGCGCTGCTGCAGCTTCAACAGGCCGGCTGAAGCTGTAGATGACTTACGGAAATGTGCACACACGCGGCGCACCTTCGTCAAGAGATCATGCAAATTGGGGTAGGTTTTTAGAAATCGCTGAACCACTAAATTAAATACATGCGCTAGGCATGGTACGTGTGTGAGCTTGCCGAGCTCCAAAGCCGCCACCAAGTTACGCCCATTATCACACACAACCATGCCTGGTTGCAGGTTGAGTGGCGAGAGCCACTGCTCGGTCTGGTGACTAATCCCCTGCAACAGCTCTGAGGCTGTGTGCTGTTTGTCCCCAAGGCAGATCAGCTTCAGCACGGCCTGTTGACGCTTCCCCACTGCAGTGCTAGACTGCTTCCAGCTACCTGCTGATGGGTGAGTGGCGCTGCGCGCAGAGAATTCGGAGGTGGAAACGGAGGAGGAGGAGCCAATAACGTAGGTGCTGGCGGAAACCCTGATGGAGGTAGGGCCCGCAATCCTCGGCGTGGGTAGCACCTGTGCCATCCCAGGGTCCGAGTCGCTCCCAGCCTCCACGACATTCACCCAGTGTGCCGTCAGGGAAATGTAGCGTCCCTGGCCACAAGCACTTGTCCATGTGTCAGTCGTTAAGTGGACCTTCCCAGTAACTGCGTTGGTCAGGGCACGGGTGATGTTAAGGGACACATGGTGGTGTAAGGCGGGGACGGCACACCGGGAAAAGTAGTGGCAGCTGGGGACTGCGTACCGAGGGACAGCTGCTGCCATCAGGCTGCGGAAGGACTCAGTGTCCACAAGCCTAAATGGCAGCATTTCGATGGCCAGTAATTTGGAAAGGTGTGAGGTTAGTGCTATGGCCTGTGGGTGGGTGGCTGGGTATTTTCGCTTGCGCTCAAATGCCTGGGGTAACGACATTTGGATGCTGCGCTGGGACAGGGAAGTGGATGTGGTCGCTGATGGTGCTTCAGATGGTACAGGTGCAGGGCGGGAGGTATGCGGGCCTGCGCCTTCGACAGGCGATTGGCCGGCACCGAAAACAGGGGAAGAGGAGACAGTGGTGTGGCCTGCAGACACAGATTGGCGATCCGGGCGTTCCTCCCACTTATTACGGTGCTTGGATGCCATGTGTCGGATCATGCTGGTGGTGGTGAGGTTTCTAGTGTTCATGCCTAGGCTCATTCTGGTGTGGCACAGGTTGCAAACTACAATTTTTTTGTCGTCCGCACTTTCCTTAAAAAAACGCCATACCGCGGAACACCTAGCCCTTGGCAAGGGAGATTTACGCAAGTGGGTGCTCCGTGGAACATTTGCGGGCCGGTTTGGTGCGGTCCGCCTTCTTTCTTTAGCCACACCACTGCCTCTTCCAGCCTGTTGCGGTGCTGCAGATGGCTCACCCTCAGGACTGCTGTCATCACTTGGCTCTCCACCTTCCCAGGTGGGGTCAGTGACCTCATCGTCCACCAAGTCCTCCTCCACTTCCTCACTCTGATCATCCTCCTCATTTCTTGATCCCACCACATCCTCAGTCATTGACAACTGTGTATCATCCTCCTCATCAAGGTCTTGAGACAGTAATTGTGGTTGATTTGATGGCAACTGTGTCTCATCATCATCATCCACTTCCTTTGACCTTAAATGCCGTTCCCCTCTGTCATCTTCTTGTGATTGGGTACCCTCTAGAGGTTGTGAATCAGGGCACAAGATCTCATGTTCCTCTGCAAGCGTGCTTGGAGAGAGGTTCAAATCAAGGATTGGTGATGAGACGAGCTCCTCACTATATCCCAGTGTGGGATCACTTCTTTGGCCAGACCCTCTATGGTGGGAGGAAGGATGATCAGGGTGAGGATTATGTTGACCAGACTCTTGGCTAGTGAGAGTGGACTTGGTGGAAGACAGGGTGGTGCTTAACCGACTGGAAGCAGTATCAGCTGAAATCCAACCGACCACCTGTTCGCAGTGGTCTGACCTCCAGAGTGATGTCCTGCGACGCCCTGTAAACTGAGACATGAAGCTAGGTATGGTGGATGTCTTTCTGTCTTGTGCTCTGGCACCAGGCACAGTTTCTATGCGTCCTGACCCGCGCCCTGAACTATCAGGATCACGTCCACTTCCCCCTCCCTTTTTACCCGCCTTCTTCATATTAAACGGAATATATGCCGCTAATCTGCGGCTAGGCACACGAAACAGAATGTGACGCTAATTTGCGGCTAGGCACATGAAACAGAATGTGACGCTAATCTGCGGCTAGGCACAGTGAACGGAATATGTGACGTTAATTTGTGAATTTGCACACTAAACAATATGTGACGCTAATCTGCGGCTAGGCACACGAAACAGAATGTGACGCTAATCTGCGGCTAGGCACAGTGAACGGAATATGTGATGTTAATTTGTGAATTTGCACACTAAACAGAATCTGACAATAATCTATGGCTAGGCACACGTTTAAAATGGCCCTTTTTGTCACTGCGTTGTAAAATATTTGTCCCTGTGCACCTAGTACAATGTCACCTTACTAATATCCCCCCCCACAAAAAAAAAAGGAAATTGTGCCCCCCCAAACAAAATATAAATGCTGCCCCCACACACAACAGTCCTAAAAAGGACTTTTGGGTCTTGAAAGAGTACCAACACTTTTATTCTCCCTACACTGACTTTCCCTGCCTGATCGCATCTCTCCCTGGCTGAGAATGAGCTGAACTCGCGAGTCGGGTGCTATACAGCACCCTATCACGGGTTCTGGCCAGCCAATCAGTGTAATGCCAGCAGCCAACATGGCTGCTGGCATTACACTGATGTCAGAGCCTACCCGCACGTTTATTGGCTGCGCAGCAGCCGCGAAACGTGCGGGGAGGAGACCCGAATATGGCGGGCAAGCACATGCGGTACTCGTACGAGTACTGCCATGTGCCGAGCAGAGCGATGCTCGAGCCGAACCGAGCTTCGGCCGAGCATGCTCGCTCATCACTATATCTAGACTATGGGGTTCTGTATGAAAGAGTCAGCTTCATTCAAAATCACAGAAATTTATTAGAATACAACAGACAGGATATCCCAGAATCCACAGCATTAGTTAGTTTTCCTTACAAGGCCCAGTTCTTACAACAAGACATAAACAATACAAATAACATACATCCTAACTAAAACAATACAATAACATAACCACCCTAAAGATTTACAATACTTATTTACATGTGCACATACTAATGGACATAGCTACCTGATGTTTGAGGTTCCTGCAGTACTACTTCAGCTATGCCCCCTGCTGCATCTCTCTCTCTCTGATCATCTCCTCTCTCCTCCTTCTCCTAATTCCCTAGCAGTGGGTCTGCCTTGTCTATCTGCTACCATGCTGAGGCTTTTGATTGGCTGTAGTAATACCACTCCAGGCTGATGGGATTTGTGTCCTGATCTCACTGGGTTACTTGGAGCAATAGTACAATAAACCAGTCAATCTCCCCTTGGCAATATTTTTGGACAGGTGAAAAAGTACATCAGATTCCCTACTTATCAGGAATACAGGGTGTGTGAGTAGTATTTATGATATAAATAGAGGGTGATCTTTATCTACCACCTGGACAGTAGAATACTGCCAGCTTCCATCTAACCAGACAGGATTTGGCTGTCCATGTGCTGTGATAACTTGTTTGGCAACAACTCCCATGCCCCATGGCACCAGAAGATATCACTGACTTTAGAGTAACCCTTTCAATAATGCACTCAATCACACTGTATATCTCTATGGCACATTACATTATATGTGCATATTCTAGCTATTTAAATAAAAATAAAGATAATTCATAAGCAATTGCCCATAAGGTAACAAACGGATAGGTAGAGTGTGCCGACTGCTATACCTGGAGACAAGTGGTAGTCAGACAGGAGCGGGGAGTAGCACGGAGAGTAAGTCAGACAAGCCACAGTCAGGAACTGGATTGGGTAGTCAGCCACAGCCTAGGTCAGCACAGAACGGGTAGTCGAACAAGCCAGAGTCATACACGGATCAGATAGTCAGACAGAGTCAATGGTCAAAACCATATTGTCAAGGAATGCTGGGTCAATGCATAGAAAACACTGGAACAATAATTTCAAAGACTCGATATACTGAATGCTTTGATTGAGCACTGACACAAGGGTGTCAATCAAATACCTGGAAAGGGCAGAAAAACCCGGAGAAGCCAGAGAAACATGACACTATGCCAGGGGAGGGCAAACAGCATCCCTCCAGCTGGTGTCGGACCAAAAATCTCATCAGATGTTGGATGGCAGAAGATGATGAGAATTGTAGTTCAGCAACCACTAGGGAGCTGACAGTCATCCCTCCCTTGTCCTTGCACAGGCAGCTGCAACGGATTTTCATGCTGAATTATACAGGACAAGGTATTATTACTGTATACTTTTTAAATTTTTTGAAAACATCTCTTTGAAATTCCTATGTTTGTCCCCCAGGTTAAATAAATTGTATTCAAGGATAAAAGAAAAATAGTATAGTTATGTTATGGCATTAGAATAAGAAATATGAATGTTTTTTGCTTAGCGTTTTCATTTAGATTGTGTAGACATTCATTGCCAACAGTCCTTTAGCATTATTCTTTGGAAGAGTATGCATAACCCATATGCATAAGCTGTTTAGCACTGCATTATGCAATATATTCTACCTACCTAATCCTGTTAGGATTTTCCAAATTACATGCTTATTCAGCAACAAAACATATATACTTAGCTGCACATATGGATTTTACACTGCTTATGAGAAAGGCATTTCCATTAAAATAAACATATCATTTTAATACCTTCCATGTGTGGGTTAGAGAAGATTGAACTGAGGTAAGGGAGCTGGCTAGGGAGCATGAAGAAAGGGTAATGGGATGGATATGGGGGCTTCTGGAGGACAAGACAGGGAGGGGACTTGAGGAGATGGAAGAGAATGGAGTCGGTCAAGAAAAGAATATGAGGTGATTTTAGCACTTAGTAAAAAAAAACAGTTGTTTTGCAAAACTTATTTCTGGTGTAGTGAAAGAGCCTGTATCAGAAGTCCGAATAAAAATAGTAATTTAATTCACCTCTTTTAATAACTATAAATCTATAGAGTAAAGAAGTGCAATACACATTATGGAAAACGTGAAGAGACCCTCAAATCAAATTTTCTCAGAAGTATACTAATTATAGAGAAAACCATCTGCAACATAGGAGACATATAAAACTTCTCATTGATTCAAACTTGACCTTGTCATTATTCATGGTGAGAAAAGTCGCATTTAAATCAGTGGGAATTTTAAGGATTTTTATTTTCCTTATGATGAAGTTGATTTGCGAAGAAATGATCCACCAATTTGTTAACATTGCCCACCAAGCCACCCCACCCCCTACTTCACCAAAAATGAAAACATCTATATTTGCCTTCATGTTCAATATACAAGTCAATAGACTTTCTAAAAACTTTGAAAGTCAGTTTCGACTGCCTTCTGTAACTGCAGGTAGTGTTTTCACCAACCCAGTCTGACAAGAGAAGGAGAACTTCATGACCTACCTACTTTGAAAGTGACAAAATCCATTGAAGCCAAATTTAGTGCAATACCAAGATAATCAGATCTTGGATGTACTCCAAATCCAATGACATGAGATGTGGATACCAGGATAATGCGAACTACTGAAAGAGGGAGAGGCAAGTAAACGGGGTTACAGGTAAAGTGATCAGAACGTCATTTTAATGCAATATGTTTATAAAAATGTGATTCTGCAGGGCTACATAGGAACCAGTGCAACCCTGTGTGATTTTCATATGCATCCAGCATTAAATTGGAGATCGGGGGGGAGATGCACTGAGGTATGATAAAAAGTTGATAAAGCAGAGATGACTTCTCCAATTCCTATGTTATTCTATGTAGACGATGCACTAAGAATTCTCCAACTTTCCACTGAAGTCAAATTTAGTGCAATACCAAGAGAATGAGTCTGTATGTGAATCAGATCTTGGATGTACTCCAAATCCCAGTGACATGAGATGTGGATACCAGGATAATGTGAACTACTGAAAGAGGGAGAGGCAAGTAAACGGGGGTTACAGGTAAAGTGATCAGAACTTCATTTTAATGCAATATGTTTATACAAATTTGATTCTTCAGGGCTACATAGGAATCAGTGCAACTCTGTGTGTTTTTCATATGCATCCAGTATTAAATTGGAGATCGGGGGGAGATGCACTGAGGTATGATAAAAAGCTGATAAAGCAGAGATGACTTCTTCAATTCCTATTTTATTCTATGGAGCCAATGCAGTGAGATTTCTCCAACTCTGGAGATCTTAGTGCCTAGGCTCCATAGAATAACATAGAAACTGAAGTAGTGATATCACTGGAGAAGTCATCTCCACATTATCACCTCCTTGTCACTTCTTAAAGCATAGCCCCCCTGGTCACATTAGTTATAGTAAAAAAACTTTTTTAGATACAACGATAATTATCATTATTTTATATTTTAAAGGTGCAGTGCATTTTTCATGACAAAATATATGTAATATTACCTTAAAAGCAAAGTAAAACAAGGATATTCCCACTGCACAAAGTATTTTCATTCAGATTTTATCGTAGCCAAAACTGACTTTTTAATTCAACTGGGAGTATGGTGTATAGTTATAATGTACTGAGTGGGAGAGCTTTAATTATAGCCCATGGGTGATAGGAACAATGCCACCTGGTCATCAGAATTAAAAAAATGCACTTTAATTAAAAGAAAACCCCTGAACAATAACTTTTGACTAATAAATCTCCCCAAGTAGGAGTGCTCTTATTTTTGTTTTAATATAAAAAAAGTTTACTGCTTCTTTAATCACACCTCTATCCATTGTTTCCAGTTATACTGGGAGTAGGAAGGCATTAATTGCTAGGCAAACAATTCCATGTACATTATCCTCACTAGTCACCATAATATAGAACTGATTGTGATGCTGTAAGGGCTTTAAGTGTGCCATAATACAAAAACTACTGGGGGGAGATGCATTAAGGTGTGATAAAGCAGTGATACAGTGGAGATAACTTCCCCAGTGTGATAAACTCTTAAGCTCCTATGTTCTGCAGTCTATGCACTAAGATCCATTAAGTTTGAGAGATCTTAATGCATTGGCTTCATAGAAAGAAATAGGAAATGGAGAGGTGATATCACTGGAGAAGTTGTCCCTGCCTTATCACCACTTTATCACACCTTAGTGCATCTCCTCCTTGGTCTATTCACATTATCTTATGCATGATATGGTTTCTATGGAATTTTTTTCTATGACATTAACTCCTTGAGGACCAAAGGAACTTGCAGCTCATTGCTTTGCAATGTATTAGACACCCTTCGGGTACTCAAGGGGTTAATATATAACATTCCCATTTTGTATTTGGCAAGACTATTCTGAAATGACTAAATTACTATTCTAGAAAAAAAACTGTCCTTGGAGAGCAGACTTCTTAGCAGGATCAATTATTATTTTTTGCTTTTAATTTAAGACGCTGTTCTGTTAGGCATAGAAGAGCCAAATGAGGACATAATTACATTGTCAAAGTCAATAACAGCAAACAGCCTCTATCATTTCTAGCTGTGCTCAGCACACTTGCAGAGGAACTGCTATGAAGCTCTTCCGCCACAGAATCCATTTGGCTCCATTTAAGAGCAGAGTACCGGAAGGTAGTTATTGTATGAGATTAGTTTCCTGTATGCTGTAAATTGGCAACAAAGGAAAAATACAAGATAGATTTATTAGCCTGCAAGGTCAGCAAGTAAAGGTCTTGTAACTTGGGCTGGTATTTGCTTACTGTACAATTGTGTTCTACATGTTCATGCAAAATGGAAATATCACTTAACAGCTTCTTGGAATTTCAATAGCTTTTAAATGATAAAATAAGATTCAGTTTCAGTAAATTAAACTTCCTCTGCTTATGTCGGACATTTCCTATACAAAATAATACTTTAAATATCTTTATGATGATTTTTATGAGACAATATTGAGTATCATAACTTATTGTTTTATTTGAATGGTGCTGTAAGCAAAATGAAGAACAAAGGAGAACTTTAGGGAATACATGGCCATGTTCAATAAGCTAAAGAAATGCAATTCTGGCTCAAAGCAACTGCACTACAGAGGACAAATAAAATTTCCCCAAATTCCCACTCATTTAAAGGGGAATTGTTACACCAAATAAAGTCTCCCCCAACAATTAGGCATTTAGTGATATCTTAACAATAGTAGTATTAGCCAGCATAATTACCACATTAGTAAGAAATCCTACTTCTGCCAAGACTGATGGCCAGGAAACAGAGCAGACATCTTTGCTTACAGATGTCTGCATGCCTGCACTGTCAGTCCCGGTCTCCTCTAGGAGGAATTCCATGGTACCTTTAGGTACCAGAAAGGACTGGAGACACAGGCACGCAGATTCCTCTAAAGAGATGTTGCCTGGCCATCAGTCTCTGCAGAAATAGGATTTCTCACTAATGAGGTCATTATGCTGGCTAATACTACTATTGTTAAGCATATAGCTAGAAGCCTAATTGTTGGGGGGAGACTTTATTTGGGGTGATAGTTCCCTTTTAAATGGAGTGTTTCATCCCTTTAATGTTAGAGAAGTCTTCAATGCATTGTGTTGCAACATTTTGCTCTGTAATTTACACCTTTTTAAGTTATTGAATTAGACCTGTAAAGCTTAGAAGCAATGCGCTGGATACCCTTCTGGCATTCAAAGGGTTAAATCCACGCAAATAGATGTTTCTAGGAGCTAGACAGGTCCTGCACCCACTTAGCACCAAAGTATCAAGTTTTTTGCAAATCTTAATGGCCACTGTCTATCAAATGCACCAAGGGACAGGCCATGTGGGAGTGTTTTAGGTGTGTTATTCCTCTGTTCCTAGTTGCAGACTAAGCACAAAATGCGTAGGAAATAGGCTTCAAACTCATCCTTTTTTAGGCCTACTCCTGGAGTGGCAGAAATGTCATGTGTATCTATATGAATAACATGCTCTGCTCAGGTGCTTCACCTGCACAACACAATGCATTGGAGATGTTTTTAGCATGCAGGGGATTACACTGATATAAATGTAAACCTTGAGGTTTTTTTGTATTTGTTTTACACTGAGCTATCTCCCTGCTTGATGAGTTACGTATGCCCTTTGTTTCATGAGGCAAAATTACATCTAGAATGGGTAAACCATGGCTTTCCAGGTATTGTTGAATGATGATACTAGGGTTTGTGACCAACAGCTGCAGAGCCTCAGGTTGTGCACCTTTTTAGTTAGATCCACATTTTTATGTGCCAAATTCAGGGTTGTATTGGTGCACCAGGATACCGGGGGATTACCCTGTGGTCTAGGTACTTGATGGGGCCTATATATATGTATATATATATATATATATATATATATATACCTATATTGGATTAGTTTAAATCAGTAAATTGCTTTACCACTGCCAGCATGCAAAGAGGCTTTGCAACATAAGTGTAAGAGCATAAAGGGGATGACATTTCTCACTGCTCCACTGCCTATAAGGGAGGAAGGACTGCAGAGCCACACTAACTCTCATAGGAGCATTGTGTGTAAGATCTACCTCTTTATTATGTCTTGCAGAACAGGTAGAGCAGAGAAGGAAGTGAGGTAGACAAGCAACATGTGGCTGTAAAGCTATTGATATATTATAATTCATCATCAGCTGTCCAATGGATGACTGGGAATGATGAAAGCTGCGTCCAACAGAAGCTAGAGAGCCACATGTTGCCCATCC
Organism: Rhinophrynus dorsalis; assembly: GCA_037306005.1. NCBI lineage: Eukaryota > Metazoa > Chordata > Amphibia > Anura > Rhinophrynidae > Rhinophrynus > Rhinophrynus dorsalis. Next base: position 385,171,108 of record CM074719.1, read on the forward strand.
TTAGTACAATAGATGGCTACTAGTAGCAGAGTGCCTTCTCCTAGTACCAGAAGCAAAGTGTAAGACAGGAACTGATGCAGTAATTGAACTGGAGGAAGTCCAGCCATGTCTGAGAAAGTAAGCTGGGAGCATTAAACAGTCCAATGTAAGCTACAAACCTCTTTGGCTTTATGAATGCCAGTCTGGATTCCCAGTCTGCTGATAACTCCTTTTCTCTTTGTCCTATTGGAACACAGGAGCCATGGGGGCTAAGTTGCTACCAGTAGGAGACAGGACAGTTTCAGGGAAAGCTCTCTGGAGGAGATTCTCTCCCGGAACTACTTAAACTCCACCCTGTAGCAGTAGCCTTAGTTGTATGCATAGCCAAGACACATGGAAAAAAAGAACAGTGCAGGTAGGCAGTCTCCATGACAAGGAACACTGAGGACACCCCTGCATGGGAATAAAACCACATGTTTTTCTCTGGCAGGGATGCTCTGTGTTCCACAAGGACTAAGAGAAAAGGATTAATCAGTAAGTACACAAAAATCCCTTCTCTTTTGTTCATTGTGGAACACAGGAACCATGAGGATATACCAAAGCTGTCCCAATCAAAATTTCAGGGGGAAGGGGACTCCCAACAACAAATCCAGTCTTCCAAAGCCAAAAGCAAATAAAACCAAGAACTTCATGTGTCAATGGACACCGCTGTGCAATGTTTCATTATTATGTGAAGCAGCAACCACATCACAACATTGCACAAACTCTACTGCAGAGGCCTGGTTCATGCAGACCCGCTATAAACCCACCTCTCCAGTAGAATGCAGCATCATTGTGATGACATAGGCCTGGTGAATGGTCACCTTGATTCAGGAACTCACTTTCACCTTAGAAGCCACATGAGTCATCAGGAATAGCATACACCACATACAACTGATTCAGTCATTTTCTGTTCATTAGACACGTCATTACAAAGAGATGGAAGCACAATCTCCTGATTAATATGGAAATCAGAAACCACTTTGGGAAGAAACCAAAAGAGAGTACTGAATATCATCTTCTCTGCATGAAAATTCACAAAAGGAGCGTTGTAAGAAAAAGCCTGCAGCTTGGCCAGTCCCAGAACAGAAAAAATTCATTAGAAGTAACATGCTTTTAAGGGTCAGAAAATAAAGAGATACAGAGCCATTGGCTCAAAAGGATCCCTCTGGAACACTCCAAGGACCAGATTCAGATTCCACTGATTCATGGGATCCCTACAGATGGGGTAGGTACCTACCACCCTCTGAACCCAAGTCTGAACATCAAGCAACAGGGCTATATGCTTCTACAAAAGAACCAACAGAGACGAGATTTGATGAAACTAAGTCAAAGACATTTGTGGAGGCCATCTCTGAGAAAGGTCAAAACCATCAAAAAGGACTTATTAAAAAGGACGTGGACAAGAATCATGCCACCTGAAGAATAAAAAACAGACCCTAAAGTAAATCTTGGATGAAATTTATGGGCTTTAAGCATAGTCACAATGACTGGATCATAGAAGGTCTTGGTTCTTAGGACATCAGCTTCAAGAGCTATGCAGTCAAATCTAGTCACACTAGGCCTGGATCACAAAACACACACTAATTTATGAGGTCTGAAAGAAGAGGGAGTTGCCACTGGCTCGTCTACCTCCAGGGTGATCAGATCCATGGTAAGATCCCACCTTTAAAGGGATAGTAATACTTTGTTTTATCTTTATTTTATTTTGTAGGCATTAAAAAAACATGAAGAACGATATAAGTCTTATCTCTCAAACCTTTATGGTTTAAGAGATATTCACAAACAAAGTATCTCCCCCCTGTTCAGCCAGATCAGAAGGGAGGTGCCCAGGTAGACTGCAGAGAGGGACAATCTTAAATTAAGATAAGGGAAAAAGCTGAAAAACTTGTCAAGGGGGGCAGGGCTTTCATTGTTTTCATACAAAGAAGATTGTCCCCTGCTGTTATCTGTCTGGTCTTACAACCAGATTCACATCTGAGAAGAGATGGCTTACACTAGGAAAAAGGGGCGGGAGGGGGAAACTTTGCCTGTGAATATCTCTTAAACCATAAAGGTTTGAGAGATAAGACATATCGTTCTTCATTTTTTTTCATGCCTACAAAATAAAATAAAGATAAAACAAAGTATTACTATCCCTTTAATATGTAGTTCAATTCTGAGAGCCTTTCCTGAAAAAGGACATTATGGAACTGGAGCAAGTGCAGAGGAGGACTACAAAACTCATAAGAAAGGCTAGAAAAGTTACAATTTTACAGACTATATACATGGTATCTTAGCAGGGATATGATAACATTATATAAATATGTTCAGGGACCATTCAAATGGCTCTCCAAAAACCTGTTCATTAACAGAATGGTACAAAGGACAAGGGGTCACCTGACTTGAGGAAAGGAGATTTTGTATACAACAGCAGAAGGGATTCTTTATGGTAAGGTCAATAAAGGTATGCAATTCACTGCCTGAAGAGGTGGTGCTATCAAATATATTAGATTCCTTTAAAAAGGGCCTGGATACTTTTTAAAAGAGCAGAACATAGAAGGCTATGTATGTTAGTGTTTAGGTTAATATTTATTTAGTGCTTGTTGATCCAAGGAGAATTCTGATTGCCATATGAGTCAAGAAGGAATTTTTTCCCCATTCAAAGCAGATTTTGAAATTGATGAAATAAGGGTTTTTTTCCTTCTTTTGGATCAACAACAGTAAACAAGAATAGGAAAACTATTATATAACTATGTAAGAATGAGATGCAATGGCTCATCTACCATAAGGGAGATCAGGTCTGTGAACCTACAAGGCCAGTTAGGTGCAGTCAGAATGACATGATCTGTTCACCTTGATCTTTGTCAGCACCCTTGGGGTCAAGGGAAGAGGAAGGAAGCTGTAGGTCAGAGGCAACTGCTGTGGAATCTCCACTGCCTCTGCCATTATTGCTCCCTGGATCTGGAGACAAACTGGGAACCCTGGTGATTCACTCAAGATAACATAAGGTCCACAACTGGAGGGCCCAAGTTCCAAAACACAGAATCGAAAATGGACTGCTTTAGTTCCCAGTCCTCAGTATCCAGGCACTGATGACTGCATTAATTCACTGCTACAGTGAACACTCCTGGGATAAGAATTGCCAATACTGCCAGAACATAAGCTTCCATCCTGGAGAGGTTCAATCAAACCTGAGGCCATGTGGCCAAGCTTCTGGTCATTCCACAACAACTGACAATTTTTGTGTTGTCTGACTGGACCAGAACCAGTTGTCTACAAAGCAACTGTGGACTACTGTTGAAGAGCCAGACAGATTGCCCAAAATATCAGCACATTGATAGAAAGCTTTTTTATGACCTTTCTCTTGTTGGCTGAAACCCTTCATTATGTGATCATTGGCATCTATACACTTGCTCATGCGGAAATGTTTTCACTTTTATAAGTGCGCGCATCAAAATGCACACTTCCAAACTTGTGTAACATGTTGCATATGCACATTTTTTACTGCCTATATCTACTATATACACAGTCCCTTCAGTGCTCAGTTATTAGCCTTTTGGTGAAGGTTCCTAGTTCCTGGTGGCTGCTTTTATATTTTATTTTGGCCTTGGCTTGTCTCCTGATCTGCTCAATGTCCACCTATTTTGACCTTGGCTTGTCTCCTGACCCTGCACAGACTCTACCTGCCTTGGCCTTGGCTTGTCTCCTGACCCTGCATGAATTCAGCCTGTCTTGAACTTGACTTGTCTCCAGATCTTGTCCTCTGCACATGTGAAGATGCAAACAAAATACATATGCAGAGGATGCCTTCTGAAGAAGATCATACAGATAGGGCATAAGAGAGATCCCCTGGATATGGTCTGTCACGGCTGCCATAAGTTTGAAGAATACCCATGATGCAGATACCAGACCAAATGGATACATAGTAAATTGGAATCAACTATCTTGAAATGAAAAAAACAGAATCCTCCAATGTCTCATGTGAATGGGAATGTGAAGATAGGCATCCTTTATATCCAGTGAAGCCCAGAACTCTCCTGGAAACATGATGCAAATGACCGAAAGTAGGGAGTCCATCTTGAACCTTGGCATAAGCATGAAATGATTGAGATATTTCAGGACTAGCACCAGGTGACAGCCTCCGTCCTTCTTGGGGATTATAAAGAAGTCGGAGGAAAACCACAAAAACCTATGCTGATGAGGTACTGAAATCAAGACCTCCATGTTCAAAAAAGCTTGAACCTCTTCCCTTGGCTGAAGAGTCCTCAAAGGGTCTCGGGAAACCCTTGACATAAAGAACTGGTGCCGAGGAGTGTCTTTTAAGTCTATTCGATAATTCTCTGAAGCTACCTGAAAAACCCATAGATCGATCATTAATATGACCCCCTTGTCTTGGAAATGCTGCAGGTAACCTCCTATATCCTGGGGCAGCCCTGCGTGCAACATGCCATTCTGAGAGAGTCTTATCAGTGGGAAGCTTCTGGGTAGGCTTCTTAGCCAGACCAACTTGGGCTTGTGTTGAAAGTAGGACTGGTGAAAGGAGACAGGGAAAGCCTTGGTTGCTTAGGAGTAGTAGTGGAGGGGCCTGGAAAATGACCTTATTAAATTCAGAGCCAAAGAGCTGTTAACTCAAGATTGGAAAGGTGAATTTTTCAAAAACTGATCAGCCAACCAGGTTCTTAACCACCAAGTGTGGTGCACAACCACAGAAACCGAAGATCTCTTAATAAGAAAATTAATTGCATCCAAGGCCATTTCACGCAGATAGGCATTAGCCTCATGAATCCTAGATATTGCATGCATGCAGCCGAATACTCCCATATGAAGTAAGAGGTTGCACCAAACATACATGGTCTTTCCCTTCCTGGCCACAGCCAAATTCGGGTGCAGAGCAGCCGTTGCAGCCATAAAGTTAATTTCTAAGGGAGAATCCTGGTGTTTATCTGCCTGGACCTTAAATCCTGCTCAGGGTAGGGCTGGCAACTTGTGGCCTGGAGGGCAAATACAATCAAGTTGCCCATTTCTTCTATCGTTCCAGCACACGGTCCCATGCTACACCCTTTTGTTAATTTTAAAATTGGCATTAACGTTTTGAAGTAAGTGACACCACATAGAGTATAACTGAAATGGGGCTACATTAGTGATACCATAGAGATTACAATTGAAATAGAACTACATTAATGATACCACAAAGCTTACAATTTAAGTAAAGCTGCACTAATACCATAGAGCTTACATGGGTTATGCTACTTGTGTAGCTCCATTTCAATTGTAAGCTCTGTGATATCACTAGTGTAGCTCCATTTCAATTGTAAATTATGTGGTATCACTAGTGTAGCTCAATTTACAGCATCAAGTAGGGAATTGAGTAAGGCAGTAGCACACAGGCCTAGACATATAACCAGCCCAGGGGTAGATTGCTCCTCTGACCCCCAGTCCAGCCCTACCCTGATCCTGCTGCATCAGCTACTGGTAGGGTTGCCTCACAATTCCATCACTTCCTTAGAGAAGGGATACAGAAGGCCAAACCATCTAGATAAGTAGACCTTTCTACCATGAAATATTCATTCCTCCAAGATAAGCTGATCTAGGGAATCATAAGAAGAAAACTGAACTGAAGCCCTCTTCCACCACTTAAAGATGTCCTGAAACTGAACAGATTTGAAGGTATATAACACTGCCAAATCAGGTTTTCCACAGAACTCTGGGGATGAGTCATCCTCATCCCCTCTCTTACCCTTTTCTAGTGAGGAATCATCCCCAAAAGCAATGGAGTTGCTCTTACCAGGAGACTGGTCCATCTTTCTGAAGGAAGCATAGCATCCCTGATCCAATTTATATAAAATACTCTTGATGAAAGAAGGCATACTTGCAAGAGTCTAGAGTCCAGCCAAAGAAGTGGCCTAGACCATGATGGCGCCGCCTGGGATTTCTGTGCTGGAGCCACAGTACAAGAGGGGTATAGCTGACCTGGCTGATTCTTAGACAGACTGAAATGGCAAGACAAACAGGTGACCTAGGTTTCCCAATGTCCCCTTTTTGGCTCCGACAAGGATATTATCCCCCCAAAATGTCCTAGATAAACAGGGAAGGAAGATAAGAGACAGCCTGTAGCAAGATGTCTCCTTGGTGATCAGCAAGAGTGGAAAGAAAGGAAGGAAGAAATAGGGCTGTAAAAGTGGTGTTGTGGATTTCTAGCTATCCTGTGCAAAATCACTTCAATGGTGGGGGAACCCAGTTCCTGGGATTTCCTTCTATCAGGTTCTTGTTGGGGGATGACGAACCCCTCTAGAAGCTGATTGGCTGGGAGGTACGTTAGCACACATCCCATCTAATCAGAGGCTGCTAATTATTTTGAACAGAGAAAAAAAGAAAGAAAAATAGACACTGAGCTCAAAGGGAATCGATTAACCCCGTGGGTGGGATCAGAGAGGGACACAATCTTAACAGATAGTATATAGATTAAATATGGTCCAATCTTTTGGACAGAAAGAGCAGTGAGTTCAGCAATAAAGATACAGTTAAGATCAAAAATTCCCAATCTCTTGCAGCTTGTCCTTTGTTTCCAATTACATGGGTCCAATTCTCATTGAAGATCCATGGTACACATGAAAAAGAAGAAGAAAAATGGAGGGGGGGGGGGAGGACAGCTCAAGTTGTCTCCTCCAAGTGTAGTATTTGAGTATCACATATATAGTAGGTGAATTTTACATAAATCAGGGAACTATAATATAAATTATAATATGAAAAAATCAGATCTCAATATAGTGAAATAAAAAAGTACACCTTTAATACAATCTAACCAATAGAATAAAATAAGAATGACATGAAAAAGATCACAATAAGCTATATATGATAGTATTTTGCTATAAAGAATGATGTGAATCAATCTACTTATGTATAGCTATGTATAGTGATCTACTAGAAGTGGATCCCACAAACTTGTGATTCCGTTTCAGTTATGAGAGTATATTTATGATCTAAATTGTCCGGAAGGGAGAGGTGGTATATATAAGCAAGATAGGTGTGTGCCGCATGTGCCACGGGCAGTCTCTACTGCGCATGTCGCGGCATTACACACGATTTAGCGAATTATTATATAGGATACTATCATATATATCTTATTGTGATCTTTTTCATGTTATTCTTATTTTATTCTATTGGTTAGATTGTATTAAAGGTGTACTTTTTTAATTTCACTATATTGAGATCTGATTTTTTCTGTCTGCAGCTCTGCTCCTGATTTCCAAAGATATTTATCCCAATCCTGGTCCCAACTGCATTGCCACCTGTGTCCATCCTCAATTACTGAATGCCTCTTCTTCTCATGGAGCAGACCCCAGTAATCTACTGACCACTCACGCCTCCCTCCATCCCCTTCACACTTCTCCTGTGCACACTCTGTAGGTAACATACTCCACACAATCCATGACCTTTTCCTTCCCATCTCTCTTAACCTTCTCACTATCACAGAAACCTGGCTTTCACATTCTGACTCTTCTGTTGAAGCTGCTATTACTATGGTGACCTATCTTTATCACACACACATGGCACCATGAGGCTTGGGTTGGGGGTGTAGGTCTTCTTCTCTAACAGCTCTGCCATTATAGGCATCTGTCTCTACCACTATCATTCTTTTTTTATTTCTTCCACAGCTGTAGTCCAACTCTTTTCTCCAATTCCTCTCCAGGTAGTTGTGATCTATCACCACCAATCAAGCTTTCCTCCTATCTAAGTTTGAAACCTGACTTTCTGGCTTTCTGGCCCCGTATTCTCCTATATTGCCTCTTGGTGATGTCAAATTTCACATTTATGACTTGTCCTCATCCAGCACTTCTTCCATTCTTTCTTTTTTCAAAATTTGCATCAGCAGCTAAGTCCACATTTACCCTTTCAATTTATCAAATTGGCCAAAACGGATCTAGGAACCTCTTCAACTCTCCCATTGGGAGAGGATCTACTCAAATAAATTAATATGGGCTCTGGAGATTCAATATTAAAAATTTAAAAACCAAAGGAAGGGGTCCAAACATCTCTTCCTCTACCCTTCGTAAGGATAGAGAAAGCGTAAGAAAAAGATTAATATCGGGTTCAGAGACCCCATATTAATTAATCATTTCCTCAAGAAAGTGGTTTATAGGAGTTTCAGTAACGGCTTATACTAAAACAGTTTAATAATGAATTTCATAGGAGTATAATTCCCTCTGCAACTTCTATGTGCCTACTAAAATTATCACAATGGAGCCCACTGAACATTTAAATGACCCAAGGGTTTGAAAAGAGATAAATGAAATAGGCAAATTTTCCTATACTACATTTTTATTGAATCTGGTTCAGGCAGGTGTAACCAGGAAGTGAAGTCCTCCCACTCGCTTGTCTGATACACAAGAGAACCCCCAAGCTAAACAACCTGTTACCACCTACATTGAACTCTGTATGGCTTAACCCTTTGAGTGCCAGAGGGGTACGCAACGCATTGCAGAGCAATGCGCTGCGTATCTCTCTGGCACTCAAAGGGTTAATGAGCTTGCAATCCAATTCTGAAAAGATGCCTCTGACAACACATTACTTTTTATTAAATCATGTTATCACGTTGTTCGGGACTTCACTGTACAGAATTGTGTATTGGCTTCATGAGCAACTGAGTTAAAATTATTAAAACATAATTTTACCTCCTGCCCCACTTTTATATTAAAATTAACCCATCAACTGGTGCATTTGGGTCAAAGAAGAGTTTGCCGACTGCAGTTTGGACTTAGATTGTAATGTATAGTAACATGTAAGTCAGAAGACCACTCACTATTATGCAGAATTTCCAGATGTCATTTTAAGGGAAAGTAGCACCTCCTAATAATAACCCCCGCTTACTTTACTTTACTATGGTTAGAAAAACCCAATGTTAAGTCCGACATTTTGATTCTTGATTCAAGAGATAAAATGGTCAATCATTCCTAGATGTCATCTCCACGGAGGCGGACATGACAGTTGCTTGCAGGACCGCAGGCCACAAACTCCACCCACTGCACATGCATTACCTACCTCCTGGTCTTCAAAGGGTTAAGCAGACTCATTCACTCCACCTGCTTTGGGATATAAAAATCACAGCAACTCTCATGCCCGCCTCAGTGACATCCAAGACTTATTGAAGATGTCATATTTTGAATAAAGGTACAAGAGCAATACTATCTATCTATCTATCTATCTATCTATCTATCTATCTATCTATCTATCTATCTATCTATCTATCTTGATAGATAGACAGACAGGCAGGCAGGCAGGCAGACAGACAGACAGACAGACAGACAGACAGACAGACAGACAGACAGACAGATAGATAGATAGATAGATAGATAGATAGATAGATAGATAGATAGATAGATAGATCTCCAAACAGTCACTTCAACAGGACAGATGACCAAGAATGCTATTATTTATACAGATGGCACAAGTAGTAATAAATGTGAGTGGCCACAAGATGTCAGTCACACAACAGATAACTCATGCAAATACTTACAAATCTAAACTATATTTCAGAGGCCCTCACAATAATCCAAGATCATTTTAACAGGCCAACACAGACAGCTGCCCGGGGCAGATCAGTAGAAGCCCCCCGCCCCCCAATCAAGGAGATATCTCTTGACACAGTTTGGAACCATTTCTACCTCCTTTTCAATGATGCTGTGGCCGGGCATTCAACAACATCTGCTCAATTTGTGAAGTCAGGTGGGAAGGCTCAGCTTTGAGTGAAGATAGGTACAAAAGCTCAGTATTTGCACAAGTAACTGTAATGTAAGCAATTAACATTTTGTGAGACTATGTGTAAGTACACAACATTCTAGGAAGTCAATGTAAAGTGAAACTTGGGTGAAGTTACTTTTAACTTGAAAGTGATTTCTTTAAAACTTTTAGAAGAATTACAAATATGTTACTTATTATTTAACCTCTTGGATATTAGAGGGCCCCAACACACTGTGAGCCAATATTTTGGAGGCATCTCTTCTCTAGTAGCAAAGGGTTAAGTGGAGCTGTAGCTTAAAATGAACCTGCAATAATTATTAACCCCATAAGGACCAGAGGAATTAAAAAATAAATATAAACACTGGCTGGTGGGTGGGGGTTGGGTGGGGCGGCGGGCCTGGGGGAGAGAGGAACTGGGATCGAGGGATATAGTTTTGACTTAGGTTAGTTGTTTGAAGTTTGGGTTGTATTAATATATAAACCTCAGGTCGACTCTGTACGCCCTTTTACTATGTCTTTGTTCTGTTTAAAGTCATGCATGTTTGCATACTTCTATTGTACTTGAAAGACCTCATTTGTACCTTTTTGTTTTCTTTGTAATTGTATGGAGTGATCTGATAATAAAATATATTTAAAAAAAAATAAATAAATATAAAAAAATAAAAAATAAAATGAAATATGGTCACAGTGACATAAAAACAGCCACAGGAGCTAAACAGCAAGACCTCCAGCCTTCACCTATAAAAATGTGAAATAAACTTATGTTAGGGTAACTGGAAGACTTTAAATGATCTGAATTTAAAGGGACATTATCACCCAAAGAATGAAAATGGCTCAAATCCATTAAATTATTGCATACTCCTAGACATCATTTGTTAAAAAATTATATATATATATATATATATATATATATATATATATATATATATATATATATGTATATATATATTTGGTGGGAAATTTCTAAAAAGTTTATAAAGAAGAGGTAAAAGTGACCACTTCTGGCCACTTTTTATCAAGCCTGTTAAAAATTGATAAACGATAAAGAGTGATAATTTGTTTTAGCTCAGAACCCAATCAGCTGATATCACTGAAAATCTTACTTATTTAATTACCTAAATTATGCCATACATTGCACTTATCACTTGTATAAACTGAACAGGGTCAAAAGGTCATGCACAGCTGCCTCCAGATGAGTAAAAACAAACACTTTGTATCCAAGAAATAATTTTACAGATGCTGACTAGGATTGCATCATATTTAGAAGACGTGAACCCTTTTCCTTTTTAGGTGATAATGCCCCTTTAAGAAGAAGAAATGAGGGGCTTCAGAAAAATAAATCATAATGGGCAGTTTGTATAAGGACAAACAGCAATTCTGAAGCAAATTAACCGCACCACAAAGGACAAATAATAGCCCCAACTGATTTAAAGTGGGTTTTTAATCCCTTTATTGCTGGATAGGGTAACAATGCATTTTGAAGCAATGCACTGGAGAACTCGCTAACATTCAAAGGGATAGAACCTCCAATTTAAACCAATGAGAATTTAGAGAATTGTATTTACCCCATATTGGACAGTTGATCTGCTTTGAATTTTTGTATATTGCCCTCTAACAGGATCTCTTCACTTTCAAACTAGAGACTGGCCAGATTGGATTAATCTTTATCTGTGTACTACATAAGCACATATGTTATCTATTAGATTTCAGATTTCTGAAATCATTTAAAGGCTTAAAAGCTTAATTTAATAAATTAGGTAACACATGATACTATGTTAGTCACGGATAAAGCAGGAGCCTTATAGAGGAAAAGTGATGATACCTTTATTCGCTGAGTAGCTTAAAGGGATAGTAATACTTCGTTTTATCTTTATTTTATTTTGTAGGCATTAAAAAAACATGAACGATATAAGTCTTATCTCTCAAACCTATATGGTTTAAGTGATATTCACAAGCAAAGTATCCCCCCCTGTTCAGCCAGATCAGAAGGGAGGTGCCCAGGTAGACTGCAGAGAGGGACAATCTTCAACTAAGATAAGGGAAAAAGCTGAAAAACTTGTCAAGGGGGGCAGGGCTTTCATTGTTTTCATGGCTTACACTAGGAAAAAGGGGCGGGAGGGGGAAACTTTGCTTGTGAATATCTCTTAAACCATAAAGGTTTGAGAGATAAGACTTATATGATTCTTCATGTTTTTTAATGCCTACAAAATAAAATAAAGTTAAAACGAAGTATTACTATCCCTTTAAGTGTACAGGATCCCAAGACCACTTAGGTCTCTTAGGGTCATATAGTCAAAAGAAAAGAGGAGGAATTCTGGGGCAAACCATTTGCATTATAGGGGAGAACTAAAATTCATACGGATGCATTGGAGACCTCTCTAGCATTCAAGGGGTTAAAATCCCCATTTAAATAAATGGGGATTTTTGAAAATTGCAGTGCAAGTGGCTTGTCCCAGAATTCCTCTACTCTTCCATACAGCCCTAGTCAGCCATGCTTGTCAAAGAGATCTAAGTGGTCTTAGAGTCCTAAAGCTACTGCGTTAGCCAGTAAAGGCAATCTTCTTTTATAAAAAAAAAAGCTATTTATTATTGTTTGTCTTTTAACAGTCACTAGAAATTTATATTAGTCCATAAAATCAATTTAGTTAATGAATACGATTCCAACAAGATGCCAATTTATTAAGCTATTGACCCCTAAGGTTCTCTGTTTAATGCCTCTTTCTCAGAGGGGATGATAGTGTGGGGGTATATGAGCATTTCATGATGTTTATGTCCTGTTTGTTTTGTTGTATGCAGAGGAAATTGTCATAACTTTATGCTATTTTCCTACACATTCTATGGGGACTAGCGTAAGGGGCTTGCTGCCATTACATTCATATTCAGTACACATTACAGAAATTGTACACTCTAGTTCATACCCTGTAGTGCAGGCACTTGAGACTAACACCAGTGGAATTGTACCAGTGGACTTCTACATTCACTCAATTGTTATATTTATAGTATTGGTTTGAATAATAACTTTTTCCTTTTTAATAACTTGTTCCTTTTTAACTGGCTGGTGAAGCTTGGGCTTGTTTTTCTTTTTCTGCTTTATATCCAAAAACCACACTACACCAAGAAAGAAACATAATCAACCTTTTTTGTTAATATTATATAGCATGGTTTCATTTTTCATATGTCAATACCAAGCTATTGTAGTAAGATTTATTATTCTTCAAATTAACACAATCCTCTTGTGTCAAATAGTAAATAGTTTTACCCAGGTGCACACTGCAATCAATACTAAGCAGCTCTGCTGGCTGCAGTTGCCATGTTACACATAAGCCATGCAAATCTTTAAAAGGTTATAAAGCACTTCAGCTTGTCATAAGAATCCATTATGATTGATCATTTAACACCCAGACTCCATGCCTCTCTTGAGCCCGTACATCTATCAACAAAAGCCAGGCATAAACCATGCAGTAAACATAGTAAACATTTTATTTGAATGAGGATTACCTGTAAATATTACCAGGTCATTTAGTATTACACACAATACAACTTTTAAGACTCTCCATCTCTTAGCAGTGGATATAAAAATGAAATATATCAGTATTTTAATCTGAACTACTGACATGTTGATTCTGTTTTATTTCCTAATATTAAATAAAACTGTAACAGAAACAAATACTGACAGACAAACCTAATGGATTTCGGCATACTAAAGGGGCAGTGCCTCCTACGACAAGATATGTTAATTACAGTAGCATTGTTAAGGGGAAACATGTCCGATCTGTGTTTTCTTCTTGATATCACGTGTTTTATAGACACATTTCCTCCTCTGGTGATTTCAGCTGCTCCAATGTTGCCCAGCCATATCAGCTCATGCTGCGCCTTCAGATATCCCTCAGTGAGGTAAACTTTTCATCATTGAGTGCCAGAGAGGTATCCAACCCACTACAACCACTACAAAGAATTAAAGAATAAAAGGGACAGGATGAATATAAAAGCAGTGTAATTTAGAAGCCCAGGAGAAATGTAGATAATTGTGAAAAATATTAAAACCTAACTTACTTTATGGTACCATTAAATTGGGTAATAATATCTATACCCAAGGACATACTTGAAAATGAGAGACAATCTCAATGTATCCTTCCTGCTATAATACTTTGATATTATTATTATGAGCGTTTGAGGCTGCTTAGGAGTGTTAATGAAAAGCTACACAACAATGTATTTATTCAGAAAAGTATTATTTCTTGTAGGAGGTACTGCCCTTTAATGCACTGTAAATCCCGCTGGTCACCTTTTAACTAAGACTGCTATGGCAAAGAATGAAAGCTAGGTAACTTTAGTACCTCTAGCTACCCAGGACCACAATTCCTATCATCCCTTGAAAGCCAATAGCTGGCTGAGATGATGGCAATCGTAGTTCTGATCAGTTGGAGGGCTTTAGGTTTCCCAGTACTGGGTGAATGCACTAAGCCTTGTATGGGCCTCAGTTATTTGGAGGACAGTCAATTACTCTTAAAATAGTTTCATTTTTGTCAAATATATATCCTTTTAATTTTTCATTATCTTTGTTGAGCACACAATATCATTTATTCTTAGGATTTTTAGTAACATAGAAAATTAAGTTGAATAAAGTCTATCAAGTTCAACCTTTCGTCTCATACCCCAGTGACTCAAAATTTTATATATTTCCTGCTACCAAATAAGTTAGTCTTTATTAGATCTTCCTGATCTGCCTACTAAAAACAGTATAACTCTGTATGTTCCCTTTTGAAAGAACTGTATCTAATCTTCTCTCAAATGTATCCATTGTATCTGCCATATCCACCTCCTTGGGAAAGGAATTCCACAATTTAACAGACCTTACTGTAAAAAAAAAAAACCTTCCTCTGTTGAAGTCTAAACCTCCTTTCCTCTAATCTCAAGGGGTGTCCCCTGGTCACCTGATCAGGCCTTGGAATGAATACCTCACCACATAGATCCTTGTATTGACCTCTCATTTACTTGTACTTGTACACTTGTGATAAGATCTCCTCTTAGTCGTCTTTTCTCAAGAGTAAATAAACCAAGTTTGTCTAGTCGTTCCTCATACGTCAAGTCCTCCATTCCCTTGATTAATTTTGTTGCTCTTCGCTGTACCCTCTCTAGTTCTAATATATCCTTTTTCAGAACTGGTGCCCAAAACTGCACTACATACTCAAGGTGAGGTCTTACCAATGATTGGTATAATGGCAAAATAATGTTATCCTCTCTTGCTTCAATACCTCTTTTTATGCAAGACAGGATCTTGTTTGCCTTTGCTACTGCTGTTTGACACTGGTCACCGTTTCCAAGTTTGTAGTTGACAAGGATTCCCAGGTCTTTCTCTAGAAATGAGTCCCCTAAAATGATTCCATTAAGTTCATAAGTAGCCTTGGGATTATTTCCTCCCAAATGCACGACTTTACATTTTCCCACATTAAACTTCATATTCCATTTGTTTGCCCAATCTGCCATTGTATGTAAGTTCCTCTGTAGAGAGAAAATATCCTGTTCTGAATTAATGACCCTGCATAATTTAGTGTCATCTGCAAATATTGATATTTTGCTTTCTATATCTATTTCCAGGTCATTTATAAACATGTTAAAAAGCAGCGGACCTAATACTGAACCCTGAGGTACTCCACTCTCCACTTTAACTGTATTGGAGAATTTTCCATTTACAACCACACACTGTTCCCTATCCTTCAAACAGTTTTGTATCCAATTGCAAAGGTTATTTCCTAGCCTCAATTTCCTTATTTTATACCCCAGCCTTCTGTGTGGCACTGTATCAAATGCCTTTGCAATGTCTAGATATACTACATCAACTGTCTTGTCATTATCAAGGTTGCTGCTTACTTCCTCATAGAAGCTGAAAAGTTTAGTTTGGCATGCTCTATTCTTCATAAAACCATGTTGATTTGTGCTAACAATCTTATTTTTTGAGTTGTAATCCTGAATATAGTCCCTTATTATCCCTTCTAGCAGTTTTCACACTACAGATGTCAAACTCACAGGTCTATAATTCCCAGGTTCTGTTTTAGTTCCCTTCTTAAATAGAGGCACTACTCTGGCTCTTCTCCAATCCTGTGGCACTGAGACTGTGGTGATAGACTCTTTAAAGAGTAAATATAGGGGTTTTGCTAACACTGCACTATGTTCCTGAAGAACCCTTGGATGAATACCATCAGGAACCGGTGCTTTGTCAGTCTTAATTTTGTTCAGTCTTCCCATGACATCTTCTTGAGTTAACCCAATATCTGATAATTGTATTGTTTTATTTGTTACTTGTTGAGGCTCTTCTACCACTCTTTGCTCCCTTGTATATACTGATGCAAAGAAAGTGTTTAGGACATCTGCCTTTTCCTTATCCTCACTAATCAACTCACCCATCTCATTTTTGACGGTCCAATCTGATCCTGGGGTCATCTGGCGGCTCTGCAGCAGAGCCGAGATCACGTTAATGCAGAAAAATCCTTCACTGAAATGGTCTTGTATGTGTGCTTGGTTTCCAAGCACACATACAAGACCATTTCAGTGAATGATTTTTTCTTCATTAATGCGATCTTGGCTCTGCTGCAGAGCCTCGGGATGGTCGTACGACAAACTATCCCTGCAGTCAGCTAAAACGCTGACCGCAGGGAAAGGGAAGGGAGGGGGGGGATTTGAAATTGATTTTCTCTCAAATGTGATTTGGGGCATTTCATTTTTTTTTGTAAGTTGTACAAGTTGGGGATTAGTAAATTTGAAGTATTACTATCCCTTTAAATAGTTTGAATGCTTTTTTTTCCTTACCATTTCCTTCTTGTGCAGTTAACCACATTGGCTGTGACTTACTTCTTTTGCATTTGTTCCCCATTGGTATCTACTGTTGGGTACATTTCGGCAACCTAAATTTGCATTGTGTCCATTTTTCCTGAGTATTTTTGACTTTAAATAAAATATCCCAGTCTATGTGTTGCATTGAAGCCCTTAACAATTAGCTTTTTTAAAATTAAGAGTTTTGGTTGAAGCTTTACATTTTTGCTTTGCCAGACTGATCTCAAATGCAACCATGTTGTGATCACTGTTTCCCAGATGTTCTCTTACCTTAATATTGGATACCATTTCTTCATTATTCATTATCACTAGGTCCAATACATTGTTATTTTTTTTCAGCACTTACACCATTTGTGTGTCACCGTCCCAGCAAGGAAACACAGGACACGTACTTCAAGGTAACACCAACTTTATTAAGGCAGCAACAATACAGAAATATTACAAGACAACAAATAAATATACGAGACTAAAGAGAAGCGCCCAATGGAGCAAGAGACAACTACCAGGAATAGAAACCTGCTACCGTGTGATTCTCTAGATAACTGTATCCCAGCAATGGAATTAGGACAGTCTGCAATACCAAAGGTCCGCACCTGGGAGAACCCAGACAGAGATGAGGGGAACCAAAGTCCCAGGTCCACACCAGGGAGAGCTGACAACTGGGAAGGCACCAGGAAAGAGTCTGCCAGAGCCACAAGCCTGCACCAGATTGTTATCTATCTGAATGGAAGGCCACACTCAAGGTAGTTAGACAGAGCCACAGGTCAATGCTAGATTGGATGGTCAGACAAGCCAGGGGTCAAGCACACAATGGTTATCAGCCAGAGACACAGGTTTGCACCAGATAGGATGTCAGCTGAAGCGTTGATATGCTGGATACGCAGTGGACAGAGCCCCAGGTCAATACCAGAACGGATAGTCAGACAAGTCAGAAGTTACACACGAAGCAGGTAGTCTGCCAGAGCCACAAGTCTGCACCAGAATGGATGTCCGACAAAGCCAAGGGTCATACACAGTGCGGGTAATCAGACAGAGCCACAGGTCAGCACCAGGTCAGTTAGTCAGAGAAACCAGATCACACACAGAGCTCAAACTCAAGAACTGCACTGGACACCAACAAAAGGGCAACTGAGCCCTGTGTCCAGGCAGTTTAAATAGGAAAAAAGGGAGGAAGAGAAGGAGCAGCCAACAGGTGGCTGTCTCTTTAAATGGAGCACACGTCCATTCTTTTGGACGTGCTCCCAATAATGACGTAACCCGCGGCCGGAGTGCCAGCAACAGAGGCGGCTGAACCGCATCAGACACCACCAGCGGCTGTGCCACCAACATGAAGAGGATCCTGCCTCAACGGAAGCAACAAGGTGGGGAGGACAATGCGGCTGGAGCCGCTGAAGACAAATGCGGTTGGCTCGAGCAGCCACCGCACGAGGTACCTTGACATTGTGACGTAGTTTTCCTGAAGCATGCTCACAAACCTGCTTCCCTTAGCACTCTGACAGGTCTAATTTTTCCATTTGATATCTGGATAATTAAAATCTTCCATAATTATAGTGTGCCCAAGCTGGGCAGCTTTCCTCATACACAATAGAAGTTTGGCATCAACATTGTCATCAATATTTGGTGGTTTATAGCATATACCCACCAACACCTTTTTTTTTACTTTTTACACCACATTTTGTCTCAATTTCTACACACAAGGACTCCACAATTTTGCCATTTTCCTCACTAATATCACCCCTCAAAACTGGATTTAGTTCTGGTTTCAAATATAAGCACACACCTCCCCCTTTTCTGTTAAACCTGTCTCTTCTAAACAGGGAATAGCCCTCTATATTTAGAGCCCAGTCATGTGCATCATTCTACTATGTTTCTGTTATAACAATTATGTCCAATTGTTCATTAACTGCCAGTAATTCTAGTTCTCCTATTTTATCTACCATACTTCTTGCATTTGCTAGCATACAATTAATTTTGAAGTCTTTACATATATTACTCCCTACATGCCCTTTTTCTACATCTTCATTTACTATGAGTTCCTCCCTAATGACTATATTTATCCCCACCCTTACTCTAACCCCCTGATCATTTACTTCCTATCTGCTCTATCTACCCCATTTTTATTATCTACCCTCCTCCACTTCCTAGTTTAAAAGCTCCTCCAAGCTTCTTAGCATTCTCTCCCCTAGCACAGAGGCTCCTCTACCATTTAGGTGCAATCCATCACTTCCATATAGATTGTACCCAAGAGCAAAGTCAGTCCAGTGCTCTAAAAACACAAAACCCTACACCATTGCTAGAGACATGCATTAAGCTCCCTGAGCTCCCTCAGCCTATCTGAGCTGGTGCCTGGCACAGGTGCATTTTATAAAACACTACCTTAGAGGTCCTTGCCTTCAGCTTGCAACCTAAATCCCTGAAATCATTCATTAGGGACCTCCATCTTCCTCCTACTTTGTCATTGGTACCAATATGTACCAAGACAGCTGGATCGCTTCCAGCCCCTCCCAATAATCTGTCGGCCCTGTCCATAATATGCCGAACCTGAGCGCCTGGGAGGCAACACACTGTTCAGCATTCACGTTCCTGGTGGCAGATTACCGTATCTACCCTCCTAATAATAGAGTCCCCTATTACCACCAGCTGCCTTGGTTTCTGCCTACTCTGTATCCCATCTAGCCTGGAAGGAGGACTGTTCCCCTGGCTGCTAGAGGAATCAGCCCTCTCCAGTGTTGCCAATTCTGAGCTATCCTCATCAACATCTGCACACAATCTTGCAAATCTGTTGGACTGAGTAAACTCAGGACTGGCCTTCCTCTTCCTCTGCCCACTACCTCCCCTCCTTACCTTTACCCAGCTGCGTACCTGTTGCTCTTCTTCTACAACTCCACCCTCTTCACCACTAACCCTACATACTGCCTGCTCTGTGAGTTGTAAACTCCTTTCCATCTTTTTCTCTAGCTTCCCCTATTTATACACAGTACGGGTGTGTATTCAATCACTTCCAACCAACATATGTATAGTCTACAAATAGTAAGGAATGGTTTTAACCGTAGCATGCCTCAGTAACAATGATAAACCCTTTGATTGCCAGAGAGGTACATAATGCATTGCAAATCAATGTGTTGTGTACCCCTCTGGACACAAAGAATTAAGTAGTGATATCTTGCTTTGTATCCATGTTATTCTACTAATCAAAATGAATAAAAAATGCCTTTTGTGTTTTTATCTATTGATCAAAAGTAAAAACATATACCAGGGGTCTCCAAACTTTTCTTTAACACATTGAGTGCCAAAGGGGTATGCAATATATTGCTTTGCAATGCTTGATGAACCAGTATGACACTCAAAGGGTTAATATGAGTTACTTTTAAACACTGAAACATGTACTGATTGATTGTAAAACAAATGTTGAAAATATATGAATTTATCACTGTATGTATAAAACCAACTCCAACGCTGTTCCTAGGCACTCTTTGTTCCTTTCCTTATCTTCAATTAACAAAATACTGAACAGAATACAAGCATAAGGTTATAAAATCCTGTTACAAGATGTATATTTTTTAGCAGAAGAAATCCATATTTACTATAGCAGACAAAACATGTGGTTCTCCAGTGAGCCAAAGATTTTCTGATTGATAGTGGCTTCCCACCTTAACAATATTACTGTGCATGTTTGCATTTATTAGAGTGGTTTATTAAAAGTGTATGAACATCAAGTGCGATAGCTCACTTGGTTAATACACTACTTGTAGAACCTGTTCAAGCATTAGAGTCACAGGTTCTAGACCTGGCAATGATAACTCAGCCTTTCACTCTTCAGATGAAGATAAAATGAGTACCCAGGACATACTTGACAATATGAGACAATCTCAATGTATCCTTCATGGTAAAATATTTTCATAAAAAATATATAGCTGGCATCTTTTGTTACAGTGGGTGAGTGGCTATTACTAACTAGACTTGTGCACAGCAAAACATTTTGTTTAGTCCATATTATAAGGTACAGCATTTTTTTTTACCATTAGGATGTTACCGTTCATTTGTTGTATGCATAGAGAGTCATTTACTTCTGCATTCTAGCTCAAATGAAAAAGTCACTCCACACAGAATATGCTTAAACATCTTGTTTTCTGGAAAAAAATTAGAAATGTTGAAAGATAAATTTTGTCCTCTAGTAAATCCAGAATTTCTAAATCTATAAGTGAAAAAACATAACTTTAATTAGAAATGACATGTTGGGGAAAGCCATTTTCCATATAAAGCAAGACCCAGCTTTACCTTTCAGTCAGAATGCACAAGTAACTACTCAATCATGTGGCATCACTCTGTGTGATGACTCAGTCACCCTAATAAAATGGCTAGAAAAGCATTCTTATTGGATGGGGAGACTTTTATTTTGATTTAGCTGGAATATGTAATCCCCTTCCCTTTCATGCCAACACAAATCATTTCAAATTACAACTGGTTTTCCCTTTATTCCCATACCTCACCATTCCTCTCCTCTGTACCTCAAACTCTTTAAATATTTTTCCCCTCTCGTTGCCTTCATATTAATATTTTTGCTTGTTTTTTTATCCCACCTTGTCTTTGTATCCCACAATACTCTGTCCCCCACTATATCCCTGTCCCCAACCATTACTGTTGTTTCTCCATCCCTATGTGTCCATCCAATCTGTTTCCTCACTCGATGATGTTTCCAGTTTCCACCAGCGTGCCTGTTTTCCCCTTACATTCCTCCCTCCATATCTTTATTCCCTATATCTTACTGTTCTGCTCTACTTTGCCACTATCTTTAGTCATCCTATCTCCACTACACCAATATTATCTCTGTCCTCTATCTATTCCATTCATAATCCACCCATATCCCTTACTTTCTCAACCCCTCTCCCATTATTTCTGCCTGTTATCCGACACAGTGTCTTATGCCTCTCTCCCCCATAATCATATCCCTCATTTTGCCTCAGTACCACTGTCACCATCATTTGCATTATTATTCCCATGTATATCTCCACATCTCTTCCATTGTCTCCATTGTTTCTCTGCCATTGAATGAATCTACCTCACTGTCTCTAACTTACTCAGCACCATCACTCCCATGTCTTTGCCCTATGCTTTTCTAAATAATTTCTGTAGTGTACTCCTTATTATATACCAAATTTTCAGTAATTTCCAATGCATAGTATATCAACAATGTATATCAACCATATTTCAAGTCAACATTGCTAATGTGTGCTCAGCATCCATACTTCAACAAGCCAGTGTTCCATCACAAAGGTTCTATGCATAGAAGCAAACATACAGCTCCAAGAACTGCAATTTATAATCTTTTGGAGACATAGAAACTCACTATATATTTGCCAGAAAAAGATGTAAAAAGATTACTCTAAGCTACCAGATTGTTGCTAAGAAAATAGCATCTAACAACAAAACTAAAATTAATAACTATGAAAAAAATCAAAGCAGAATTCTCAAATTGAAGTAAGCATGTCAGATAAGTAGCTATCAAAAATATGGTGAAAAGAAGCACAAATATCAAGATACTAGTTGAAAGGTCAGGATGAAGAAAATAGCAGATAAGAAAAATAAAAGGTTGACTCAAAGAAAATTTACTAGGCCTCAAAGGATTTCAGAATCTGTCACTAAGATTGCATGTGATTGGTGAAATCAAGTTACTCAGCCACCAATAAAACCTATTCATATGTCAAGAATGGCATTCGCAAGCTGCTGTCAGCTAAAATACATGTCACTTCGTTTATTCATTCCTTTTCTTAGTAGTAAAAAACATACTTTGGAGACACTCAAACTGCAAGAGGAATTTTATTGGATCATTACAGTAAAATAGGCAGTTATCAATTGTTGCGGTCAGTGGTAGTTAATATATGATAACTAACTGTATTGCTTTAATGTTCTTATAAAATAAAGCTTGTTTGGTAAAACATTTGCTCCCCACTGGAGGACCAAAGAGGATGTGTTCAGACTTCAGTACCACAAACCCTTTCAGTACCATAGAGCTGTTTGTTGCATACCCCTGTGGCACTGAAAGGGGTAGAAAAGGTGTAATAGAAACTGAAGATTAGAGGCTAGAAACAAGACTCGGTAAGACAAAAATCTCACCTAAAGAATTCAATCACTGTTTGCCTGTGAGAGATAGAAGACATGTTACTGCACATAACATAATAGTCTGTGTTGAACATAAGCTATGTTGATACATTGCCAAGCTGTCCTGCATCCCTTCACATCACCTGCTTGCACAGTGTGTCTGACCATTCACCCCCTTCGCTATCCTTCAACCATCACCTTTCACACACCAATCATTCACCCATTCATAATGACCCTTTCACAGTCCCCTTTGCCTCTCCGCCTATCCTTCCACCTCCATTCTTTCTTTTAATGCACCTGTCTTCTTGCTATTACTCATATGAATGATGTAGTTCAAAGGATGTGAGAGAGCAGAGGAGAAGGGACTTTAACCCTTAGAGTGTCAGGGGGTCTGCAGTTGCATCTGAGTTCTGATAAGTGAGGAGGATATTGTATGGGTCAACTTCACCCAGGCGACTCCCACCTAAAAATGATAAGCCAGACAATACACAAAATATGGAAGGCAGATGAAGGTTGGGGTCTGTGTGAAACTGATAGTGTCTGTGTGTGAATATGTGTTTAACAGTGAGTGTGTGCATAATATATGTGTGGGGTGTGTGTAAGAGTCATTGTATGTGGGAATGGATAAAAAGTCCAGTTTTATTCTCATGGGAATTTTCACAGGTGACTTGCAATTTCTTGCTTTTTCCAAAGAAATTCAAGAATATAATTTCTGCTTCTTCTCCAGACTTTGTCAGTTTCATCTTGTGCCCAAGAATTTTCACCTGAGGGGTCAGTCTAAGAATCTGAGGTCCTATGGCTGGGACTTGGAGGTAGGTATATGTGGTTCTATGACTACCAGTGCATTGGGACAATGCTGGGAGGGGTTTCAGTGTATGTGGTTCAGTGAAGTGGACCAAGGCTTTAGGATCAGTATATTTGCTTCTATAGCTACTGTGATACAAGGCTGGGGTCGGTATATGTGTTCCTGTGTTTACCAGTGCAGGGGCACAAGGCTGAAGGGACAGTGTGTGTGGTTCTATGGCAGTGGTGGGCAATGTGAGGCCCTCCTGCTGCTGCCAGACTACATCTGCAAGAATGATAGAGGAAGTACACTGGAAGCAGCTGGAGTGCCTCATATAGAGCTTCCAGTGCAGTGGGATAAGGATTTGGGGTCAGTATGTATAGTTCTAGGCCACTACTGCACTAAGACAATTGGTATGCCTGGTTCTATGGTTACAAGGCCAAAGAGAGAAGTCTGGGAATGAGTATGTAGGTGGCAGGTAAAAGTGGTAAAAGTTGACTTTTTGCTGGAATTCCTGCACTTGACAAAAAGTAATTTTTGTATGTAAGAGTGAGTGTTCCTGCGTAAGTATGGAAGGTGTACATATGAGTGCTTGTGTCTGGGGGTGTACTAAAAATATGATGTGTTTTTGAGGCTCCTGAGGTAAAGGAAGTGGTGCAATTCTGGAGAACACTAATGGCACCAGTGAGCAGAAATCCAAAATCCAAAATTTACTTTTGATTTAAAGGGATAGTAATGTTTCAAAATGAAAGTAGCTCCAATTAATCTTCATAGTATTTGGGCCATGGGGAGTGTTATTTCAATACTGTCAGAGTTGTAGTTCAAGAGTAGTTGAATGATAAAGTATCCCCCTCCCGCACCTTTTACAGATGTAACACTGCTCGCCTCAGAGGAGCAAGACTGTCCAGATGGATCACAGAGAGGGACAATCTCCAGTAAAAACTTGAAAAACCTGTCAAGGAGGGCAGGCTTTTCCTTATACTCACAGTAAGAAGATTGTCCCTTGCTGCTACCTGTCCGGTCTCAGGAGCAGATTCCACATCTGAGGGGAGGTGACTTTCACTAGGTAAAAGGGGCGGGAGGGGGATACTTTATCATTCAATTACTCTTGAACTACAACTCTGACAGTACTGAAATAACACTCTCCATTGGCCCAAATATTATGAAGATTAATTAACTGTTTTTATTTGAAACATTACTATCCCTTTAACCCTTTGAGTGCCAGAGGGGTACGCAACGCATTGCAAAGCAATGAGTTGCATACCCCTCTGCCACTCAAAGGGTTCAATATGAATTTAACCCCTTGAATGAGGCTGCTGTACTAAATAAAAGTGGATCGATTTGGGGATAAACCAGCTCAACTATGGGGGACAAATACACATTTTCATTGATTTGAATGGATATTTTAACCCCCTAAATGCTTGAGAGGTCTACAATGCATTGCAAAAGTAATGAGTTAAAAAAGTATTTTAAATCAGTGGAAATAATGGGGAATTTCATGATCCCTGATGTAGATTTCTCCCAGAATTGCCTTACTTTGCTCAGTACATTAGCCTCAGTATGTCTGTGTGTCTGAATGTGGCATGCAAATGCTTTGATTTTTAACCTTTTGGTTGCCAGGTGTCTATCCATTGCATTGCAGCTGCAATGGACACTCCCTTTTAGTCATATGTTTATTGACACCAAGGGCTGTGGAGTAATTTAGTATTAAAGTTAGCGTAACTTCTTCCAATGTCAACTGTTGCATCACATTTTGCAGCAATGCTTTGCAAGCTTGTATGGTATCAGAAGAGTTACTGAGGATTCAGAAGTGTTGGGGGCACTTGGGGACATGGGAGAGACACTTATGCATGACTAGGCCTATTTTCTGCTTCTACACCTTGAACTTTAGAAACAGTAAAGGCTTATTTTATTGCAAAAAACTGTTTGGAAAGGCCATTCTGGTTAATGTAATCATTAGAATGATCTTTTTCAGTGGTGTTCTGAGGGCATTATTTGTACTTGCCATGCATACTTAATGAGTCCCTTAAAGGGATATTAATACTTCGTTTTATCTTTATTTTATTTTGTAGGCATTAAAAAGACACAAAGAACGATATAAGTCTTATCTCTCAAACCTTTATAGTTTAAGAGATATTCACAAGCAAAGTATCCCCCTCCCACCCCATTTACCTAGTGTAAGCCATCTCTTCTCAGATGTGGAATGCAGTCCATAGACCAGACAGATAACAGCAGGGGACAGTCTCCTTACAATGAAAACAATGAAATCCCTGCCCCCCTTGACAAGCTTTTCAGGTTTTTCCCTTATCTTAATTGAAGATTGTCCCTCTCTGCAGTCTACCTGGGCACCTCCCTTCTGCTCTGGTTGAGCAGTGTTACATCAGTAAAAGGGACGGGAGGGGGATACTTTGTCATTGAATTACTCTAGAACTACAACTCTGACAGAACTGAAATAACACCCTGCAAAGTCCAAATACTATGATGATTAATTAGAGCTGCTCTTATTATGAAACATTACTATCCCTTTAAGGACAAAGTGAGGTGAGCAACACCATACCTCCCAAGTGTCCCTCTTTGAGACCAAATCCCTCTGTCCCTCTTTCCCACTCTGCTGTCCCTCTTTTTAGGAGATCAGACTGTGGGGTTTGTATTTAAGTATATCACAATGCTCCACAGAAATAACACTCACAATAATGTTTGTTTAAACTTCAGTATCTGTGTTTATAAATTAGTCTGAGTAAATAAAATAAATGTATTAATTTAAACAAAAAGGTGTCAGTAGATAAGGAAACAGTCTAAAAATTCTATATAATGCCCCTCCTAACAGCCACATCCCCAGCAACAGCTCCTAAAACCTAAGTGTCCCTCTTTGGCCACTTGAAATTTTGGGATTGCAACACACTGCAAAAATGTGTTCAACACCCCTCCGGTCCTTAAGGAGTTAACCTCAATGTAAGCGCAATGTAATAACTAGAGACTTAAAAAGGTTAAAAAAAATATATCTATTTTTGGCTCTTCTCCTGGTCATTGGGCCATTTGGCTCTAGTGATATCTAGGCCAAACTTACCTGTGCTAGGAGACTGACATCAGATAATATGACATATAGAAACATAATTACTTTGAAATCACTAAATAATGTTTTGGCAGTAATCTTGCTCTGCACTGATTTCGAATTATGAAAATTCAAATATAAATAGCACTTTACATGTTATGAAACTTGTAACTTGCACTTAGATAAACAGGTATAAGTGTTTACTTCTACATCCAAAAAGACAGTACAAAAGGCAGGGTGGTAACAAGAGGTCCTTCAGCTGTTGTTGGACTACAACTCCCATCATCCTCTGTATCCAATTCTAGGTGGAGATACACAGGTTACCCACAATTGACATAAGGTTTTACATTTTCTCTCACATAATCCCTTCAATATACATGTAAAGGCAAAGAAGAATTCATAGACACATACAAAAATACACAAGCATATACAAACTCTCCCTCTCTCCCCTCCTCTCATCCTGCATCCTGCCTGCTGAGCTGGAGCTTGGTGGCTCTGACCTGTATTAATCACTGTGACCTGCCAACAACTCTAGCAGTTAACCAGGTCTCTTTGCTCTGAATGGGAAAGGAGGTTGATGTAGCCAAGAAGTCAGAGACAGGTTTTGTGTCATTATTTGCAGGTCTTAAACCATGTGAGGTCTGCAGGGAGCAGGCAGAAAGAAAGAAAAGATCCTGAGTAACACATAAAATACTGCTACAGATACACAATACTAAAACTTAATTGACTTCAGCCAATCTTTTTATAAATATTCTATTAAATACAAAATGTAAGACCCATGTTACTGCCTCCATTCTATATTGCACTACTGCTCTTGGTTTCTCTTAAGTGTGTAAGAAAAAGGTGGGACATTAGATTTAGTTAGAGGCATTTGAGTATCAACATAGGTACAGGTGTAATAATCATATATAATAATTTGCTAAAACGTGTATAACGACATAGTCACGTGCAGTAGAGACTGCTGCGTGTGCTGCATTCATGCGCAGTAGAGACTGCCTGCGCCGAGGCTGATACAGAGCTAGACGCTCCGAAGGAGTGTCCAGCTCTGTATAAGCCGTGGTGCAGGCAGTCTCTACTGCACATGACTGCCCCGCGACCGGCTGGCTGTGGCACTGTGGCCAGTGTAATGGGCTGTTCAACTAGTACTAAACAACTAACATCTCCTCAGAATAACCTGTCCACACACATTTACCTTACAGGAGTGACTGAAATTGTTACGTCTTGATCAAATCACATTCATAGGGGTCATTAAGATTTTCTGCAAACAGTAAGGTAAGTTATTGTTAGGTGGTGATGTTTTCCTTTAATAAACATTATATGCAAAAATACTAAAGTGGTACAATAATGAGTAAATGTATCAACTATGTAAGTGGTAAAGAGGCATATAGTATAAAAATAGTAATACATCTATCACAGTTGTTACAATCTGAATAAATATGCGTAGGGCACTCAAGGGTCTTAAGAATTAAAAAAAAAAACATTAAGTCTATGCTTTATGTAAAGGTCCAAACAGGATCAAAAATATGACATGAAGTACAGAATAAATTATTTTATTGCTAAATTCTATGAATGCCTGATAAAGGGGAAGTCACATGCTGTCATCCTGTGTCTGTGCCAGACACATCCAGGAGTAGCAGAAGGGTGCAGATGGAGTAAATGCTATGTGGCATTTGTAGTCTTGATTTGCTCTATTTTCTGCAGTAAACAAAAAAAATCTAAGCATCCCAGTTACAAATGTTCTGAAGCTTGGTTCTGTGCCTGGAATACAAAGATACATCGTTTCAAAGTTTACGGATGCCTCACACTGTTAGTGGAACACCTACAGCTATAATTACGCAAACTAAAACAGGAGTTAGCAACATGTGGCTCTTCAATTGGTGTATTTCAATTTTCATTATCCTCAGAATAAGAAGGTGAAGGTTAATACAGAGGAAAATATACAGATATACTGATAGATAAAGTGGTATACACAGAGAAAGAGATACATAAAAACAGGCAGTGAAAGAGCATGCAAGAAAGCATATACACATGAGAGGGAGCATGCACAAAACCGAGAATTCAAGAAAGAGCAATACAAAGCATGCAAGAAAGAGGGCAACAAGAGAACAAGAGCATGTGAGAGAGAGCTTATTCAGGAGGGACAGTACATGAAAGAATACATTTAAGAGAGAGGCAAGAAGAGCATGCATGATTGCTCTCTTTCTCTGGCATGTGGGCTTTCAAGATAAAGAGGGCACATGAGAGAAGAAACCGAAATGGTGACTGAAAGACAGCAACAGCGGGAGGGAGAAAAAAAATTAAGAGACAAGTAAGAAATCAAGAGAAAATAACAAAAGAAATAGTGAAAGAAAGACTGAACTTGTGAGTGCAAGACAGGACTAACATTGTGGGGAATGGGTGTTTAATATTGTGTATTATTTACGCTAGTATCTTATAAGGAATTTTTCAAGATACATACTTCCCATTTATAACCTGGAGTCCATGTGACCTTACACATAAATATTTTTTGTTTCTTTCTTAATAGCACCTTTTGTTATTAAAGATCTCCAAAAACAGAATAAGTTTCTCCTTCCTCAAACTAATGGTAGCAATAAGTGTGTTTTTGAACTGTCTAACATGTAGTAATATCTCATACAGGATCAATGAGTTTAGTTCAATGGTAAAGCAGAAAACTTCCATATAGATAAGCATCTTAACTGTGGGTCTTGATATGTTACATGTCTGATTGTGTATACAGCCTATATTAATTGGGCTGCACTGCACAATGTGTGAGAACTAGGTTGGGACACCATTGTAATGTCCTAATTGGCTTCTTATCCCATAGTTTATCATGACATTGTATAATGATTCTTAATTATATACTAATGTGCTGAAATTATCCCTGTAATGCATATTTTTATTAGGAAAAAGAAAAGTACAATGGTCATGTAGATAAAGTAAAATCAGAAGTAAAAATCCATAAATGTAAACAGTATGTGTCATAGGTACACTCCTTGATCTAACAGATTCAGGAACATGCCAGAAACTATTGTTGTGTTTTGTTCCTTTCTAGAATGTTTCCTATTACCAGTTGCAATAACATAAAGAGTGCAGGCCAAGTGAAGGTAGGGTGCCCTCAGATCACTTTTTTTAATCACCTTTTTGATCACATAGTAGGGGCACCACATTTAATAAAATAGAATAGAAAAACTAGACATACTTTATTTTTGCACATTATACATGTATTCCATATTGTGTTTTTCTATATATTTTACTGGAGCATTATACACCACTTTCAGGTTTCACATAATCCATATTCTCTCATTCATGCACTACTAGCTTGGTGTAGTATTGAATACATATCAGAGGGTAGTTAATGGTTAGCTTAGAAGGCTATGTAACTATAAAGAGATTTATAAGTATAATTAGATAACACATATGCATATTTCATAAATACCAAAGCAAACAGAGACACATTTCATTCTTGTTTTTATATTTGTGTCCCACATGACAAAGTTTCAGATTATTTAGTCCCAAAGCAGTGTGGCCAGCCTTGTCCCTTCTGTTTTGTTTCCTTCTTTTTAGATGTAATGCTTTCCATTTGTAGCTTTCACATAAGAAGAATTAACTCTCTACTTTTTCCAAGGCCCTTTCATTCCGTGATCATAATATCCGAAATACAGATCATTTTGGCTATAATACAGTCTTGTAATATTCAAAATATAGAACATCTCCCTCATTTATGTTGAGAGGAAGAACTCATTTAAAACTCTAGGACGTTCTGAAAAAAATAAATCTAATGTTCGAGGGGGGGATGTAAGAATCCTCCAGCATACCAAGTTTTCTGTACTGAGAAGTATGCTTCATACTCCTGCTCCTGCAGTCCATATGATAGTTTCATGCATTACTGTGCACAAGCTCTGCTGTCATTAAGCCCTTAATGCCTGTAATCCCCAAACGTCTCTCCTATAACATGTGCTGGTAAACTGAGTAAAGCTACTCTAATATTCTCTGTACCTTATTAGCATGTAGCATTAAGCAAGGCACAAAGGAAAGGAATGTGACAAAACATCATACACTTACCCACTGTCTACCCTTGGTGCAAGCAGAGTAAAGTGGACACATTTCATTGCGATCCAACTAATCAAATTAAATATAATATAGATCAAACATTGGACAATTTTCTCAGTCTGAGATGGATTACAGAAAAAGAACATGTGAATCTAAAAACAGAATTTCCAGTTAGATCAGTGTTCTATACCGGCCCAAAAATACACAGGGTTTGAGTCTCCCTCCAGGGAAATCCATTGTTTCATCTGTTCTAGAGCCCATGTGTCAGCTTTTGGACAGGTATATAGTACCTTTGGTACCTAGTTTACCAGCTTTTATAAAAGACTCTACTCATACTATACAAATATTACAACAATGTTATACTGAACAACTTACTTATTTAGTGACACTAGACATAGAATCACTTTATACTAATATACCACAGGATAAACTGAGACAAGTGATTTGTACTACTTTGGAAAATGAAGGTGCCAATACACAGTTACATCCATAAATGTAAAAGGGATAGTAATATTCTGTCATTAAAGTACAATCAAGTCTTCTTCCTACTTTTTTATAATGACGTGTAGCAGTAAAACATTATAAAACTTTGCTGTTTTACATTTATTTTCAAATAAATGTACATAGACATTGTAAAACTGCTGGAATTTATGTTCTTCCAGTGTAGTAAGGAAAATCTAATTTCGCTGAGATATGCAATAAAAAGGAAACATCATATCCCAAAAATTCTAATTCATGAAGGCTTGGAAGCCCACTGGTGTATTACAAAGACCAGAGTGGCATTATAAATTATTCATATGCCCATACCTGGTGTTAAAAGTGGTCTTTCAACTTGTCTTCTCCAAATTAAGTTTTAGTCTCCCCTAGAATCAAGTTTAGTAGTAAAGATGGTAGATGTCTTGAGTAGGTTGAAAAGTTCTGAGATCTATGGTAATGGGTAACAATTGTTTACCTTAATTTTATTCAGGTTCCTGTAGTCAATACTTGAACACAAAGACCTAATAAATCCTTTCTCCAGAGTTCCATGGATGTACCTGGTGGGAGCTTTGTTTTCTGGCTCGAGACAGAATAGCACCAAAGTGAACATCGATAAGACAGTCATAAGATCTGTGTGGTGGTTGGTGAACAGCCTTTTTTGCTTGGAGAATATATCTAGGAAGACCCAGTATGGATTTGGGATCAAGTTCATGATAGAAAAAGCAACTTATTCGCTGCTAGCCATTGATATGATGAGGCAAAACAGCTTTTAAGACAAATGGAACTCCAGGAAGGAATTTGATCCATAATCCAATAGATAGCCAGAATATGCTGGTGGAGCCATGAGGTCTAAGAATTACTGGAGTGATGGGACAGTGAAATAAATCAAAGGAGAGAGTTTCAGAATAGAGTACTCTGATAATTATGGATAAATGTTCCAACTCAGAAGAGATAGTGCCATTGCCCAGAGGTTTCACTTTGACAGTAGGGAAAAAAATGGGAATTTCCTGACTTTGAGTCCAAGGGGCATTCAGTAAGATGCCGGAGTCCACCTGGGTCCAATAAGGCCTGAGTGGAAAGCTAACCCTGAGCCCAGACCAGTCTCATAGGTGTCAACAGGAAACTGGGAGAGGTTCAAAGATGAGAGGACATGCCTGAGGAATGACCTCCGCAGCTCCCTAGGCTCTTTAATTTCCTGTATGAATTGGGCTCTGATGCACCAGGTGCCCTTTTGGACACAATAAAGGAAGAGCCCCAGGGAGCTCCTTTTTTATTTCCCAGAATAGGACAGATTCACTTGTTGACCTTCATAAGTTCTTTTGTTTCCTCATGAACCATCTGAGGTAAGGGAGAAAAGCAGCTGAGGTAAGGGAGAAATCCATCTTTCACAGTGATACCTCACTCATTCTTGTAGCCATGATGCAATGGTCTAGCTCAAAGCATAGGTATTTGAAAACTTCCAAATGTTCTGCAATACCATGGATAGCTAAGGCTTCTTTTAGATTCTTATTCAAGTCCAATAGGAAGGCTGCCTTGAGAGCCAATCAAGTTCCAGTCAGTATTAAGCTCAATGGAATATTCTCCTGCAAAATGATTGAACTAACATAGCTTCAGAAGAGAGATTTCTGCAGTAGAGCTATGATAAGGAACTTCAAAAACAGCATAAAAGGAATTTAATAAAGTCATCAAGCTCCTCTAATAGATGGGAATTCTTTTCCAAAATGAATAAAGCCCAGGCTACAGCCTTCCCTTTGAGGAGGGAAATGAGGAATTCTAACAAAGTTGAGTGAATACAAACGTCTAGGGTAATGTGCGAAAATGTAGCCTCCACTGATTAAGCAACCCTCTGCAGTATGAAGATTGTCTGGAATATCTCTCAGAAAGGACACTTTTCAGAGGAATATACTTCCTCAGTAACTGATGCTGCTCCAATGAGGAGAAAGGAATGTTTTTTGTTGAAAGGATAATACAGTGGACGTTTACATGCCAAGAACCATATCAAGCTTTCTTTCTAGACTTTGAAGATGTGAGGCATAAACTGCTTTTGATGATCCTCATGGCTCAACAGCCTGGACAAGTCTGCGGATCCATAGTATTTGCCCTTTCTTACTTTCACAAATGCTAGTTTGTGAATCTCACAAGAGATGTTGGAGAGCGATGCTAGAGATCGAAGCTGGGCAGCATCAAACAGCTCATGTTCCCTTGCTTTGGTCATAACTGGAATAAAGTTGCTGTCCATGAGACCAGATTGTCCAAACCAAGTTGGATTGGGACAGAACAGGATAGGAACACTGAGAAGTTGAAGAAGTGAGATTGCAAACAGCTTGGAGCCAGATTTGGATATATATTGAAGTCTGGAGCAGGGATGCAGAGGAAGTTGGAGGTAAAAGAGTCTGCCAGAGAAGACAATGAGATGGATATTGTCAGTAGGCTGGAAGCAACTATAGAAGTGTCTGCTAGTGCAGGTGATGAGATGAACACAGTCAGCAGGCTGGAAGTATAAAGCAGCATTCTCTGGTGAAGGTGATGAGGTGATAAAGCGGAGATAGTCATCATCTGATGGTGAAGGCAATTAGGTGGACAGTTAGCAGGCTGGAAGTGTTAAAGGGATAGTAACCCCCCCAGAAAACTTGAAGCTAAAAGCTAGTAATAACCACAACATACCTAACTCCTTTGTTCCCATCTCTCAAACCGTTATGGTTTGAGAGATATAAGAAAAGAAGGCCCTCCGCTCCCTCCCCTTTCTGCCTGACGAGCTGTAAAGCTGTCAGAGGCAGAATCCGGTCAACCGACTTACAGCGGCTCTTCAGGAGTGCTGTCATCTCGATATCTCTGTATAATTACTTCATCGGTATGGTCTACAAGATGTGCTTGCAAGCCAGGCACATGTTTTAGACCATACCGATGAAGTAATTATACCAAGATATTGATATGACAGCGCTCCTGCAGAGCCGCCATCTGGTCACAGAAGCAGTATCTCATGATGTCCACTATACAGCGGACGCATGAGAAGGGGGAGGGAGCGGAGGTCTTTCTTTTCTTTCATCTCTCAAACCATAATGAGATAGGAATAAAGGAGTTATGTATGTTGTTCTTATTACTAGCTTTTGGCTTCAGGTTTTCTGGGGGGGTTACTATCCCTTTAAGCAGTGTCAGCAGACAAAAGGCACAAAGTCACAGAAGCACAGACAAAGTCCAAAATGTGATGGTCAGGGCTGGCAGTGTTCTGTCAGAAATGGGTAAACAGTCCAGGTAAACAACTGAAGTATCAACAAGAACAAATGTACTAAAGAAGCTTGGAGATGAAACTATGAGGGGAAAGAAGCCAGAATTAAGAAGGCTAGAGCAGCCAAAACTAAAGCAGAAGTGGTGGCATAGCTGATGGAATGTAATCAATGGGGTTTTGCACAATCAGCTGTCAGAAAGCAGTCGATTGTGACATGTATTACAAAAATTGTGGTTGGCATATACTAGATGGTGGTTTGCATACAAGTAAAAAAACACTTTGCACTGATCTGCTTTTCACAGCTAAGATTGTATCATCTTTATTGCAGCATCACAAGCTAATGACAAGCAAAGGACCACTGATAATCTTACTCACTAACAGGCAAATATTTTTTCTTATTCCCACTTTCCTGAATATGAGAAACTTACTCCACTGTTTTGGCTCATAACCACTCAAATCAGTCAAGTAAATATTCCTTCATTACTTCATCAAAATAACTCTAGATGATTTGCATTTAATAATAATATAATCAAAATCTAATTTTCATCACAGCCACCTATATAGAAAATTATTGAGCTGTAATTTATTTCATCCCTGAAGGTTTTATGTTCAAAGTAAAAGATGAGCAATTCTAGAGCAAACCAATGGTGAAGTAAAAATTGCCATTGATTTAAATGGAGCTTTTAACTAGGGATAACCAAAACTTCACTAATTTGTTTCACAGGTCAAGTCAGTTTAGGGTCCATTCAAATCAACAAGCAGGGAATCTCAGATGAGCAGTGAGAAGGAAGGTCAGGAATGGATCAGGAAGGTATGAAGGGAGGGAATAAAGATACCAGACTAAAAAAGCAAGGAATGGAGGGGGGACTGAAGTGCAATGTTGTGGGAAAGCGAAGAGTGGGAGAAGAAGGAAAAAGGGTCCAGACTATGGGACAGAGCGGGTGGGGGGGGGGTTAAGGGTGAAGCATGGGACAGATAGCCAGAGGTTCTAAAATGCAGGGAGCAACTAAGAATGAGGCTGGGAGTGCAGGAGACAGAAGGATGGGCACAGTGCTGGAGAAATCAAGATGGGGAAAGAGGGGGAAGAGCCTGGTGTTCCATATTTTGTTGAAAAGAGTCCCCAAAAAGGAATATGATCCTGTGATACGGCTTTTTTTTTAACAAAAATTAAACTACAGTTTGTTCATCTTTGCTTTTAACATGTTGAATGCCATAGAAATTTCTAACATAATGACATTGCAATGCATTGGCAACCTCTCTAGAATTCAAGGGGTTAAAAACTCAATTTAAATCAATAGGAATTTGGAGAAATTTTATTTCTCCCCCAGTGGTGGAGTTGGTTTGCTCTACAATTGTTCACCTTTCTCTTTCCGCATGAGGCCCTTAGTGACTAATTCATCAGACTACAGAAAAGGTGCAGTACTGGAGCAAACCAACTACAGCATGGGTAGAAGTGAACATTCCTCAAATTTCCATAGATTTAACCCTTTTAGTGCCAGAGGGGTATGCAACACATTGCAAAACAATGTGTTGGACATCCCCTCTGGTGTTGAAAAGGTTACATGTGGATTTTATCTCCATGAAATCTAAGGACATTTCCAGTTCATTGTTTTGGAATACAATCCTTCTAGCATTCAATGGCTTAAAAGTTCTATTTAACCCCTTAAGGACCGGCGTGTATGCATTCGGCTGGCATATACCATGGAGCAATTTTTTTTTTTTATTATTATTTGGAATCCAATTCAGGGCTCCATGAACACTGTGCAGCCGCATGGGGAGCCCTGAAATCCATGACGTACAAAAGAAGCCAGAAGGGGCGCAATATCAATCTCGCAATGTAATCCCAATACACGATAACAGAACTGTTACTCACAATTAATAGAAACACCGGTTGGACTCTCTAACAACGGGTATAGCAAGCAGGGATTTATATATCCGCCCTGCTACAGATATACGTCTCTCCAGATAAAATATGTACTGGAACTAAATATGTACAAAAAGTATGTATCAAATGTAATAAAATAAGTAAACATACAAAGTAAAAATGTGACAGAGTACAGAAGCCCAAAAGCTAAATGCTTTTCGAAGCACCGTTTCTTCCTCAGTAGCAAAAAATTGGGCTAATATAACAACTTACGTGCTCAATGTCACATAATAAAAACATATACATCCAAGTACGTAATGGGTCCTTTAGGGACATTCACCCATGAAGTACATGTACATCCTTGGTCGTTAAGGAGTTAATCAATGGGATTTTTCATTTCTTCCCTTATTATGCAGTTAATTTCCTCTAGAATTGCTCCTCTTTAGCTTGGCAATTAAGGCCCCCTTTTAGTATGATAAAACATTTTTGCAATAATTTCTCTCTTCTCTCTGACACACAGAGGGTTAAAATGAGTGTTCCTCATATCCCCTGAGTACCTGTCCCTCACATCAGGTGCTTACTACATTGTTTTTATGTTGAGTACTCTCTAAACCAAGAGGGACCTGACTGGCTACTATGTTTATAAAAGGGAATTGTAATTTCCTAAAATGTATGATGAAACATGATGAAATTTGTCAATGCAATGTTAAGATAACATTAGTACAAAACTACTAACAATATGTACTAGTTTCATTTAAGGCTGTCCCTGGGAACATGGCTTCTTTGAATTAATTGGTGAATAGGCAAAGCTTATTTACCTCAGGGGAAAAGGGAAGAGTGTCTGTGCAATCTCTTTCCTCGTGTTGCGTAACCTCCTGCTTATCACAAAACAAGATAATTGTCATAGGAAGAGGTCTGGCATAATAACCATTGTCACTGTGTGTGACAGGAATCCACCCTCTGAGTGCCAGAGGGGTGTGCAACACTTTGCATTGTGTGCCCCCCTGGCATTCAATGGGTAAAAGAAAAAAAGGTTTTGGCATCATTCTGATTTTATTGATTCATGGAAATTAAATAGACTCAATACCTGACTGAACTGCTTCACTGAACAGCACTTCTTTCTCCCAGCCACTGACTGACAGTTCATGTGGCAGGAGGCACTTCCACTCCATAGCACTTACTCCTTCTGTGTTCCATCTACCTTCCTCTACACTGTAAACTCTCACAAGCAGGGCCTTCTGATCCTTTTGTTTTCTATGTTCCATTTGTACTGTCTGATGTCTCTGTATGTCTATTCCCTATTGCACAGTGCTGTGAAACAAGTTGGTGTTATATACATAAATGATAATAATGTGATAGACACTTCTCTAACATGCATGGGGTTAAACACCTCATTTAAATCAATGGTATTGGGGGAATTTGTCTGTTTTCAATGATATTTGTAGACTTACCCACCATGGCTCCCTTTTTGCCAGATAATTCTGCAATGCATTGTGAAGAAATACATTAGATACCTCTTTGGGGTTAAAAGCTATATTTAAATAAATCAGAAGCATTTTTGTTTTTATAATTTTTCTAAACAGACATTTTGCTTTACATATATGACAACCCCCGGAAGAATTAACTAAAGTGCCAGTGTAGGCACATGGTGTTATCCTCTAGCTCCAGTGGATACACTACAGAATTTCATTGCTGTAGTGCAAAGAAACAGGCACACTCCACCAGCATTAGACTTTAATGTCATGAAGCCCATACACCTGCCCCATTGCATGAACAGAGAAAGTAACCATGACCAAGCTGTCTATGCTGTGTTAACATGATGTAGCACTTAATGTAACTAAAGATATACCCTGGAACTTCCAAAGACAGCTTAATTGTCCTCCCTTTTCACAAATGATGTTAATGGGAGGCTTTTTGATG
The DNA here is from genome assembly GCA_037306005.1 of Rhinophrynus dorsalis. Classification (NCBI taxonomy): domain Eukaryota; kingdom Metazoa; phylum Chordata; class Amphibia; order Anura; family Rhinophrynidae; genus Rhinophrynus; species Rhinophrynus dorsalis. The sequence continues at coordinate 385,209,149 of CM074719.1, forward strand.
TGTAGCTTAGTAAATTGGCAGTAAGCAGGGGTAGGGAGTATTCCACAGCATGATGTAGCTCAGCATTATTGTCATACATTCACACCCTAGGAGCCAGCTATTAACCCTTTTTAGTGCCAAAGGTGTGCTCAAAGCATCAGTTTAAAATGTGTGGGGCTCCCTTCTGTACTCATAGGGTTAAGATATACAGAGAGGCTGATTTACTAAGAAGGAGTAACTGAGGAGTAAGTCCAGTGCACCATAGAGAACACACACACACACATTTCCAGATTTTAATGGGGTATTACAACCCCGCTGAATGCTACAGAGATCTCCAGCACATAGCAAAGCAATGCACTGGAGATCTTTCTAGCATGCAAGGGGTTAAAAATCCAATTCAAACTGGAATTTCTATGCTTTTTTCTAGAATTAACCCAGTTCTTAGTAAAAACCTAGTCATCTATAATTGTTTTATTTTTTTTTTTGTAAAAAAATATGTATTTAAACCCTTTGAGTGCCAGAGGGGTACGCAACGCATTGCAGAGCAATACGTTGAGTACCCCTCTGGCACTCAAAGGGTTAATCTGTTTCTTTTCCTCAAATGAGACTTGGTATGAAACTCTCATATTATCTAATACAACATACCAAACAATATTTCTGAGCTTTGATTAAATACATACCACACAGTTTTTCCGATTTTCCTTTGTAAATTGTTATTGATTTTTTTATTTGTGCTCCAAGCAGTTCAGACTCAACAATGTCTAGGTCTGAGGACATGGAGGACACACTTTCACACCTGTTCTGTCTATTACTTAGGCACAGTAATTGGAGCATCCATGTGCGTTGCTGTGATTAGCTTGTCTTATATTTAGAGTTCTTGTTGAATAAAATAAATTATGGATGTAGTACACTTGGTTTACTCAGTTCTTAGTATATTAGCCTTAGTCATGCAGCACTTTTTTTTCTTTATTTTGTGTTCAATTCTGCTCTATCCCTGCCTGCTTAGACCTCCACAAACAGGAAAAAACCAAACCAGACAGGCAGAGAAAGGCATTGTCAGCGAGCACATGATAGCTGCTTCTAAACAGAAAGGGAACATTACACACAATAAATGGACTTCAAAGTAGGCTTTTCTCAATGCTGTGTACCAAACACTCTTGTATATATTGGTAGCTGGAATACAGCAAACATTTAAACATTGGAATTTGATATGTCTTTATATATTGTTTTTAATTTAATTTTACAGCTTTGCAATATGGGCAATATAAAACATTATACCAATGTTTCTAAATGTGAGTCCACAGGATGCACCAACTGGTCTGAATTTCAGGATCTCATTGCATGATGACAGTAGTAATCAGTGGATCCCTCATTGTGATTGATCTACCTGCACTTCAGTAGGGATAACCAGAAAACCTCACCTGTTGGTGTGTTCTTTTTGAGGATTGGTGTTGATAATCACTGCTGTATGTAAAGGCAACTTCTAAAATGTGTGATATAAGTACAGAACACAGCAAGGCAGGTAGTTCCATAAAGGACACATACAACCTTTCATTTATTTGAATGGGGCTTTAAACCCTGGAATTCTAGAGATGTCTCCAGTATATTGCTACGCAATCCATTGGAAACATCTAAAGCAATAAAGGGGTTACATGCCCCATTTGAATAAATGGGAATGTGGGAATTTTTATTAGACACTGTGGTGCAAATAGTTTGCTCAAAAATGCTCTATGCGGGAGATGCACTAAAGTGTGATAAAGAGGTGATAAAGTGGATAACTTCTCCACTGACCTCACTTTTCCAATTGCTGTGTCAGTCCATGGAGCCCATGTATTAAGATCTCTCTCACTTGAGAAACCTTAGTGCATAGGCCCCATAGAATATAATTTGCATTGAAGTGGTACACTGGAGAAGTTATCTCCACTTTATCACCTCTTTATCAAAGCTTAGTGAATCCCCCCCAGGTCTTCTTAGTACATAGCCGCTGAGCAGGCCAGTTTGACAAATTTTGGGATCACTGATCAATAGCTTATCTGTGTTACACTCACCTGTCATCCACTGTCCTTCTCCTTCTACCTTCCTTCTTATTTCTAATGCTCTTTCTTCTCTCTTATTTCTTCCTTCTTCTTTCTTCTCTTCATAAATCCTGTTCCAAAATAATTAATAAATCTGTCCTGTAAATAACCTGCACACCCATGCACAGTTTAACACACTGAGTGCCAGAGGGGTGCCTAAGCACACATTCCATCCAATGGCTGTGAGGAAATTGGAACAAAGACTGTATATATATAAAGGCAGTCCCTGTTCAAATTCCGTCATTGTGGAAAGGGCACTGACCTGTGTGGTACCGGGGCGGGCTGCTGCAACTCAGTTTCACCTTTTTCACCGCGGGCGCACACAGCAGCGGAGAAATACAAAAAGAGAAGTATATTTCTATTTAAAAATATTTTATTTGGCAACAAACATGGGCACAGTTTATTTAACTCTTGAGGCATGTTAATAAGTTTGTACCCGCACACATAGTTTAACCCTTGGAGTCCCAGAGAGGTGTGCAACGCATTGCTCACCCTCTGGCACACAATTATTAATGCCTCTCTTGTTTTGTAACAAGTTATATGAAGAGGGACTTAGGACTTCTTTTTTTCATTTCAGTTGCTGATGTTTAAATATCTGATAAGGGACTTTAGTCAGAAAAAACTGGATCTTAAATTTCAGTGCAAAAGTGAGTCCCTTATTGGGTCTTAATGGCTAACAGAGTCTATTGAATTTTTTTATTGGCTTTTTTATTTTTAATGGGCTAAAAAGCATCTTACTTTAGTGGCCAGCAGGGAGTTTTTTGCCGGCATTTTTTGATAGCACAGATAACTGAATCGCTTACCTTTTTTTTTTGGGTGTCGGCGGCCTTTAAATCGAACCCAAAATGATAGGATGGTAGGATGGGTTAATTAGTGTGGAATGAGAGACAGAGAGAGCGGAAAAAGGTACAAAGGCAAATGTAATCATGAAAGTGGGCCAAATATTGGCAGTGAGAATGACAATGATAAAAAGGTTTGTGACTGAATGTGAGTAGCAATGCAAGTATTAATGAAAGGGAGTATAATGTCACGTATGGAGAAAAAGTGGGAGTGTAGAAAGGCGAAAATAAATGCTGAGGTTTTTTTTTAATTTGTTTTGTTGCATATGTTAAAGGGAGCATGTGAGTGTGGGAACAGAGAATGCCAAAGTGACACACTTATCTTATGTGACACACTAATAATGGGTTAGTGGGTAATGCTAGCAATCTCCTGCAGTGATATGGCCACAAGAGCCATCATGGCCAGATCATCTCCTGAGCATGGAAGAGACGTTTGGTTAGAACCTCAACCACAGCCATCCCATTTGGTACAGAATGGAGGGTTTTGCATAACCCTTTCTGTCGCCCTTCAGGGTGGCTGGCAGCAAATCAGTAATTAATATATATAGCTATATAGATTTATTCTAGCAAATGCTGCACGCATTGGATTCAGCTGTCTGTGCACTTAAGGGAAACCACTGGATATCATTGGCATTGAGTCCCACTTTAGCAATTTTCACAGGACAGCCCTGGCATTCCCTGTGAAAATCACTGCCCCTGTGAATCTTGCTGCAGTGAGGTGGCCAAATCACTGCCCCATGGCAATTTCTTGAGTGCAGGTGCACTATGCCCCCCACACACACAAACACATGGGTGGGGAGGACAGCAAACCAGAATTTATAGTTGGGGTGTGTGTGTGTGTGTATGAACTCTGTGGGTTCCTAGTTGATGTACAGAAATGAGTCCTAATCAGGCTGAATTTTACAAAGCCTGGACCATTTATTGACACAACAAATAGGAATGGGATGTCTGGTCATGATCAAGGCCCATCCTGAAACACCAGTCTACCTGTGATGGAAGGGCCTTGGGTGCTCTATCCCTTCCATTAGTTGATTCTTAAGGAATATGGATTAGGGAGGTAGCTGACTTCAAACAACTACCTACAGAAAGTGAATTTAGCCAGTGAACCGAAGCTCTTTTGCTATTGCAGGGTATCTGCCTTAGATAAAATGTAAATTCAAGCAGTCAGACGTAGTAGTGATTATAGCCCATTTTTGTTCCTAGGTACATTGCTTGTAGTCCATGTCCTTGCATGTGGTCTGTGCCCTTAATAAGCAGCATCTGTTCCCAGTAAGGTATTCTTCTCTCTTACTACACATTGTGGAACAAAGAATTGCATTTACATGATTTCAGTAGCATGGAAAGGAATCCATATTAGGGAGGCTTCAGTGTGCAGCCAATCATGAAATAGTTTGAAATGTCCAGTAAACAACAGAACATGCTGTTTTGTCCAGTTGTGTTGCAGGAGTATGCCCTTACCCCTCTCAGATTTTAACTGGACAGTCCATTCATCAAATCCCTGGTGGTTGTACTTCAACAAATATGAGGAGCGCCTAGATTGTCCATTCAACTGTAATGGAATGTTCCACCAGTTCTCACAGAATCTACTTTCTCACCATGTTATTCAATGGGCAGGCCCCTCTGGGAAACCCCCCAGGGGATATCCCTGCTTTCCATTCAACAGGCCAGCTAGTGTAATGGCATGCTTTGCAGATAATCATCTATTCCCATAAGAATTCCATTAATAAACACATGTAATCCTCCCAAAGTAAGTAACATTAACTGGTATAGTTCAACCAAATACAATGTATAACAATGAAATGCACAGAAAACATTATTCATATAAAGACATACATGTATTATGTTATGCAACCTGCCCATAATCAACTGTCATCTCTGTTGGCCGTGGATAGATAATGTAGACCTGGGCTTGTCTTTTCTTAAAATTGGCACAATCCTGACCCCACCTCCTGACCAGAGCTTACTCCTGCTCCACCACACTTTATTTTATCTTGCCCAGGGCAATGCACTTGGGGTAAGGCAGGTTTACAGAGGCAGATGCGAGATGGGCTGGATTTTTATTCAGTAAGCCCTCTTGATAGCCATCTTGCTAGAGAGAACCAGGGGAATTTTATCTCCTTCAATGCTAGAGAGCTTTCCAACACTTCATTTGTGAACCGTTAAAATCTGTTGTAAATAAGATTTTTTTCATGGATGCTTGATAGCTATGCATGACCATATAAGACCTGACAATCACATTTATGACAATCTTTTGAGCGCTTACATCAAAGAAATGTATTTTTCATGTGTTTATTTATTTACACAACTATATTTTATTCAAAGGGATATTAGCCCATTTCCATTTTAGATGACACTGTCTCTTTAACCACTTAGATACTACAGGGGAACTCCTTGAACTGAAAAATAGTTTTCTACCATCACCTTATAATGTTTTCTACCACCCTTTTGGACAGTCTCTGTTCCAATTCCCTCATAGCCATTGGCTGGGATGTCTGCACCTCCCAGCCAAAAGGCAGTCTCTGTTCAAATTCCCTCATTGTGGAACAGGCATTGACCCGTAAGGACAAGTGTGTGTGGGGGGGGTGCATCACTACTCACTTTTCTCCGCTGCCTCCGCCACCGCAGACACACACAGCAGCAGAGAAATTAAACAAAATAAGGTTATTTTAATGCAACGTAATTTGGATTTTAAGGAAAAGGGCACAATTTCCTAAACACTTTGTGTTATTTACCCGCACACCTATACATAGCTTAACCCTTGTGGTACCAGAGAGGTACACAATGCATTGTTCAAAAATACGTTGCGTACCATTTTAACTGAGCCATGTGTTACTTACTGTATGTCTCACACTAAATCACATCCAATACCTCAGTTTAGTTTAACTGTCAATGTCTCCACTATATATCCTGTGGCCAATGCATATTGCTTCTTCTCCTTCCTTCACTGCCAACATTAATAAAATAACAAAAAACTGTCAGTTTGCTCTATGAAACCACAAAAATCCAGCCATTTCTCTCTTATACAACTAAAACCTTAATTCATGAATGTATCCTCTCCTGCCTTGACTACTGTAACTTGTGTTATGCACAGCTCTTCAATCCATAATTAACCGAGCCACCAGAATCCTCTTTCTTCCCTCCAGGACAACACTTACCTCCATTATACTAAAATAACTTTCCTGGCTTTGCATCAAGCAAAGCATTGCCTGCAAAATCTATTTATCATCAAAGCTCTTAATTTCTCTTCCCCATCTTATATATCATCCTATATAATAATTCGCTAAAACATGTGTAACGCCTCAGTCATGCACAGTAGAGACTGCTGCGCGTGCTGCAGTCATGTGCAGTACAGACTGCCCGGCTGATACAGAGCTGGATGCTCTGACGGAGCGTCCTGCTCTGTATCAGCCGCGTCGCGGGGCAGTCTCTACTGTGCATGACTGGCCCACCACCGGCTGGCAGCAGCACTGTGGCCCGTGTAACGGGCGCTTCAACTAGTCTGTAATAATCTGCCATGCACCTGCACACCCTCTACTTCATAGCAGACGTCTCACTACTCCCTAACCGCTATTGCTTTGTCTCAAAGGCTCTCGCTGATCAGTAACCCCCCACCCAGCATTCACCAGGCTTCAACCCTTCACAGCTTTAAAAGCAAACTAAAAGAACACCTGTCAAATGCATGACTGCAGTAAAATACTAACTCAAATTCATAAGCAATATCAGTACTGTCAAACTGCATTTGCTCCTCTCCCTGAATGTATCTGTATTTTGCCCATTCTCTACTAAGACTGTAAGCTCTACAGGGCAGGGTCCTCCTGTCCTATCCTAATGATGAATACCTACTGGACCTCCTATTACAATATCTGTATAACTACTGAACCTGGTATACCTCCCCTGCACTGCAATTTAAAGTGTTAAGTACAAATGTTGGTGCTATAGAAATTCTGTTAGTCCAATAAAAAAGGTATTACAAGATACTTATTTTGTTTGTTATTTTACATATATATATATATATATATATATATATATATATATATATATACATACATATATTCATACATTAAAAAATTATATATATATATATATATATATATATATATATATTCAAATGCAGAAGCACATTCTGCAGTACTGTGTAACCGTAGTATTAATTAGAAACATAATGTGGAAAAGTAATGTTGGTGAGTGTTTTGTTGTAGGTTCTTATAATCTAGAGCTCACCAGTTAATGCAATGTGACTTTACAATCACACTATTTACTTGTTGCTCTATTATTTCATAAACACAGTGTGTCATGAACCCTGGGTCCAGTGACCAATGTCATTCATTTTAGAGATGGGGTAACAGGAAGCTGTCAATGTGCCAAATAGGTTGAGGTCAATGGGAGCTTGTGTGTGGTTGCCCTGTCCTGAACTGCCACCATTTACTGCACAGATTCCACTGAACAGCAGAAGAGCAAAAAGAACAACAACAATCCTACTAGTAATGAGAGCTGAGTAAACAAATAAAGACAAAGGAAGGTGAAATGAGGTTGCATGCAGCCAGTGTCATCTGGGAATAATTACCTCAGTTGGTAGATTAGCTGGTTGAATACTAGATCAGAAATGGTCTCAACAGAAAACATCTTGCACAGCTAAATGTCTGCATTGCATATTTAACCTTTCCTGTCCCAAGGGTAGATGTAACATTGTCAGATAAACAATTTTGCAAAATATAGGGGCCCTATGTTCAAACAAAAGTGGCGTCATTCTGGGGCAACCCATCAGGGGGCAACTAAAAATTCCTATTTATTTATATGGAGATGTTAACCTCTTGAATTACAGAGGCGCCTCTTTAGAGTTCTAGGGGTTAAAATGGACCCATTCCGCTAGGATTAAAGAGATTGAAAAAATTCATATATGTTATATTGTCCATTTTCTGTAACATATATACATATATATGTGGGCTGTATGTTCAAAAGAAAAGTGGAGGAGTTGTGAGGCAAACCATTTGTACTGTCTGGGAGGACCTAAAAATTCAAAAAATTCCCACTGATATAAATGGAATTTTTAACTCCATGAATGCTAGAGGGTCTTCTGTGTATTGCTTTGTAATACATGAAGAGTTTTCTAGCATTCAATTGGTTAAAATTCCCTTTTAAACCAATTTGAATTTTTAGTTTTCTCCTATAATGCCAATGGTTTGCCCCAGAACTCCTCCACTTTTCTTCTGTACATATGGTCCATATGAAAGTGTTTGAGAAATGAACCTTTATTTGTTTATGGCACAGTGTGGTATTTTATGCTTAAAGGGATAGTAATGTCAGAAAAAAAGTATTAACTATATGGTAGATACAATTAAAAGAGAGTACAGTAAAATCTCAGGTATAATACAGGTATAAAACATTTACATCGCTTGTATTTTGCCTTTTTGAATGGAGACTTCAGTGGGGGCTTAAATTAAACATAGTAAGTCTTATTTTAAGTGCGGATTGAGCTGGAGCAGGGAGGGAACGTATCTGCCAATACAATTTTTTTTTTCTCAAAAAATACTCTTGTGTATATTACACATGCCCCACTTCACATAAGGTGAAGTGGGGTAAAATTGTGCTTATTATATGCGAGATTTTACGGTACTTGCACTTATTCGTATCTCTAAAACTGTTATGGTTTGAGAGATATAGGAAAATAAAGTTCTCCGCTCCCCCCCCTTTCTGCTTGACAAGCTGTACAGCTGTCAGAAGCAGATTCTGTGATTGCAAACCAGGCACATGTTGTAGACCGTTCCGATGAAGCATTTATTTTTAGGTATCACTATGTCGGCGCTGCTGAAGAGCCGCTGTCTGATCCAGGAACTAGAATCTGCTTCTGACAGCTTTAACGCTTGTCAAGCAGAAAGGGGCGGGAGCGGAGAACTTTATTTTCCTAAATCTTTCAAACCATAACGGTTTGAGAAATACGAATAAGTGCAAGTGCTCTCTTTTAATTGTATCTACCATATAGTTAATATTTTTTTCTGACATTACTATCCCTTTAAACCCTTAAGGACCCATGATATGCCAGGACTGTCACAGTGGTTCTGCACTTAGGGATCAGTGAAGGTCCTGGTATGTCATGGAATTAAGAGGTCTGGACCCCTAAATTCAAATCACGAAAAACAAAAAAATGCTCTATGGTCCTTAACTGTAAGGGGTTAATAGTTTGAATGAATGAATCTAAGCTGAGGACACATGCTGGGTATATCCTATATAATAATTCACTAGGATGTTTGTCACGATGCAGTCATGCACAGTAGAGACTGCCCGCGTTCAGCCAGTCTGTACTGTGAATGATTGCATTGCGTGAGTGAGGCAACGCAAGACTGTATCACGTTGAGCAGTGAGGTAGCAGCCTCTTAACCCTTTGAGTGCCAGACGGGTACATAACGCATTGCAAAGCAAAGTGTTGCGTACCCCTCTGCCACTCAAAGGGTTAACATTACCCGGACCTTGGCCCGTGTACATGGGCTTTTACACTAGTTTCTAATAACACGGTTAAGTTAAGCTATGAACACAGCTAATTAGCACATTTTATAGGAAATTAGCATAAAATGCCACACTATGCAGCCATAACATTAACCCCTTAAGAACCAGTGAGATTCACAATGCATTGCAAAACAAGCGGCTTGTTGATACCCCTTGCCAGCATAAAGTGATTCCACGTGGTTATTGGGAGGGCAACTGTAATTGATCTGACACCAGGTTTAAGTTTTGGAACATCACTCTGCATTGATGGGGACTGGGACATGTCCCATCAGGCTTCTGGGCTCTGGGGGTTGGTGCACATATTTTCATAACAATGTTGATGGTGATGAGTAACAGGTATACTAATGCTGGCACAGGAATACTGACTGGTCTAATGCCATGGCTTCTAATCTCCAGTACAGATCCTGGCTGTCTTTGTGAGAGGTGTTGGAATAGCCCATGAGGGTCTGCCCTCTTACGGTCATGATAAATGCTAATTTTATTGCACAAGCTGCAATTTTTACAACAAGCTGGATGTTTTTTTTCTTAAATAAATTGTATATTAGTATAAAATATGTATGTCACATGTTCTTCATCCTAATGTTGCAGGTGCAGACCAGCTCTGATGATGAGGCTACAGAGGCAGAAACGGATGTCTGAGGTTTACTGGTGTTCTTGTGTAGAGGAAGTCTGCCTGGCATTTCAGGCCTGGACTGCCCTTATGCATGGAATCTAACTGATTTGCACACAAACTATTTTCCTTTGTAATGTCACAAGAAAGCTAAAAACAAGACTGACTGCTCCTAAGAAAGAACCATCCTGCAGAACAAGCTATATCCTTGCATTGCAGAGCAATACATCCAAGGGTGTCCATCACAATTTTAGCTTTGTGGTTTTAAAAAATAGTTGTAGGATTTCTTCCTTGAGCCTGGATTACATTGCAGTTTATACAATATATATTATATCACTAGTGTGGCTCATTTTCAGTTTTAACTTCTGTGGTATAAATAGTGTAGCTTCATTTCAATTAAAAGCTCTGTAGTATCACTTGCCTCACTTCATAACATTAATGCCAGTGATAACATTAAAAAAGGGTGTGAACTGGGATATTGGACTAGAGCAACAGCAAAATAGGCTATTCTACTTATCCCTGAGGCTAAAAGTTGCCAGCCCTCCCCTGCAATGCCCTACATCCTCATTTCAATGACCATGACTTCACCATCCAATTAAGATGGCTGCATGGTCATTATAACAGTAGCAAGGGTGTGGCAGAATATTGAATGCAGTGCACATAATAGTTCCAATTAGGTAAGCTCCATGGACATTGGGCCACATTATCAAAAATACGTATGTGTGAGGGCCGCATTCATTTTTTTATTGAGGGCCTGTTCGCTATTAAAAAAAAATGTATTCAACTTTATTTGTAACAAAAAAAAAAGTGTACTGTTAAAGGGTAGTGCTAGTTATTTATTAATGTTGATCAATTTAATGACAAAACTGGTAGTTAACAGACTGAATTCTTTAGAACTATATGGTGTCAGTTAAACAGCAAGTAGGTGTTAGACCCTATTGGGGTATTAGTTCCTGGGTGCTAGCTATTCAGCCAGGAGTCAAACAAACTGGATGCCCAAGTCTTAAATAATAGAGAGGTATCCAACAAATTGTGAACAGTTGGAGATGGAGTTAAAAGCCCAGTGTAAATCATTGGGAAGTTTTAATTGTTCCCTATGGTGCAAATAGTTTGCCCGTTTTGTAGTTGTGCAAAAGACTCTGTGTGTATGTCAGCCTCTGCACATGTGTTAGTCTCTGCGTGAGCATCAGATTCTGTACTCCTGCTAAGTTTTTCATATATTAATTGCCCAAGCCAGATTCAATACATGTTAAGTTGTTTGTTTAGAGTAGTTTATAAAAAAAAACTAAATAAAATTCAGAACTGTGTGACATGTTTCATATATCACAAATATAGTCAAGTTGATACCTTTATTGGCTAACTAAGCAGATTTATGATGCAAGTTTTCAAGACCTCTCAGTTCTCTTCCTCAGGTATGTTATACAGATAAATTGTTATATATGTATACAGTATAACATGCTGTAGGAAGAGAAATGAGATGTCTTGAAAGCTTGCATCTTAAATCTGCTTAGTTAGCCAATAAAGATATCAACTTGACCATATTTGCCTCCTGTATTTCTACGGCTAACATGAAATAAGATGAGAGTTGGTACCATATGTGACAGCTTCACAGCTACCAAGTCAAAACTGAAATTATTTTTAATTATTAATATCAAAATGCTACATATAGGCTTAAGTTACACAAATATTTAGAACACAGCAATGCATTGGACAGCCCTCTTGCAATCAAGAGAACAAAAAAAGGAAAATCGGTATTTTACAAAACTATTATTCATTTCAATAGGTTACTGTTTAAAAATGCAAAATCAAATTGGAAATGTTTACTTAACCCTTTAAAGAAAGAAGGGGTGTGTGCAATGCATTGCAAAGCAAAGTGTTGCACACTCCTAGGGTTAAACAAGGCAACATTTTCCATATTTAAATATTCTAATTTTTACAAGCAGCAAACTAATTAGCAGCAGTTGAAGCTTATTGTATTTTGGTTTCTTGATGTCAAAAACAGTGGTTTCCTTTCTACTAAAATGCACATAGCATTGATTTGGAAGATGGCCTGCTTTTCTTTGTAGCTTGCAATGGCAAAATGCCAGAGATATAGCTGTGCCCTAATTAGACTGCTTGTTTTTGTACCAGGTGTTTACGTTTTATGAGCTAAAATTTAAAGGAGCAGTACATTTTTTTAAATATATACATTGTAGTTCTTTTCCTGGTGGTATATTTTATTCATTCAGGTAATTGCAGTTATTTTTTGTTTTGTTTTGTCTGTTTTTATGACACTGTATTTTTCTGTTATGTTCACAAGGGGTGCTGTTCCTTCCCTGTAATATGGAAAGCCATGAGCTATGACTCTGCCGCATTTTGTACAACAGTTGGTGCAGTTGCTACCGCTTTAAATTTTGATCTTTAATGACGTTTGACAGAGAAAAAATTTCCAGTAATGGAATTGTCCTTTTTCACTCAGGAGGAAAAGTACTACAACATATATCTTTTTCATTAAAAATAAAAAGTCTATTGCACTTTTATCAAAAGTTAGCATTGCTCACTCTGTTACAAATATTTCATTTTCACAGCTCTCTTCTGCACTTATTTAACCCTTTGGTTGCCAGAGAGGTGTGCAAGGCATTGTTCTGCAATGTGTTACATAACACTCTGGCACTCAGTGGGTTAAACTCTTGAGTACCTGGGGGGGGGGGGGTGCAACGTATTGCTTTACAGCATTTTGTGCACTCATCTAGTCCTCAAGGGGTTAATAGCCATGGCCTGTGCTTGTGAAATATAGGAATGAAAACAAGGGGTTAACCCTTTGATTGTGTGTAGCTTATGGATAGACAGAGCAAAGGAGTGCATGAAAAAGATATAAAGAGAGAAAAGCACATACTGCAGTAGTATATGTAATTATTTGTACAGCAGATAGAGGTAAATATACAGATGCATGGAGTATATTAATAATAAATATAAACATACACTGTAAAATATCACGTATAATGCTCACCATTTCGTCCTTTTTCCTTTCATGTGGGGGGAGCGTATTATACATGAGAGAAAAAAAATATATCCTCATGTCTCCTCCCTCCCTCCACCTCAATACGCTCACACCTTACCCTCCGTTTATTCACGCCCACTTTAGGCACCTGGGATATCTGCACAGTGGGCGACATGCTTACCTTTGCCAACTGCTTCCAACAACCCCCTGTGATGACCTGTGTAAATTCACTGTAATGGTAGTGCTGTTTGAGGACCTGAAGGTCCTTGCAGGGCACTAGTGTAGGTCCAATGCATAGACCTCTGTGCACTGAAACTATAGTAGTACCCTGTGAGGACTGTCAGGTTCTCAAAAGGCACTACTGTTATCTTGAATTAATACAGGTCCTCACAGGGGGATGAAGGGACTGGATGGCAAATGCAAGCATGCTGCCCAATGTGTAGATATCCCAGATGCCTCTGGAGGCGAAGAGTAGAGGGGGGAAGGTGGGATCATATTGTGGCGGGCGGAGGAAGGGAAGCCTACAAGAAACTAATTTTTTTTTGGTGTATAGAGGGAAAGAAAACAAAGGTGTGTATTATACTTGTGCACTTTTGTTTCCCCCTAAAATCTTGGGTATAATTTACACCTGCGTATTATACACAGATGCGTGTTATACCTGAGAACCTGAGATTTTACAGTATTTATTGTGGGTATGTATACATAAGAAAATATATTGGTACCAAAATATGAATAAATAAACCAGTGGTTAATGAAGACAAAAAAGGCTATAAATGAAATCAATGTCTAATGAAATTGCTTCTCAGTGTTACTGATGGTATCCAATATATGTATAACTCAACAGGTTAATGTTCAAGGTATAAGATAAATGCAGGATATAAATGCAAAAGTAGTAAATGATGGTACAGGTGTACTCGGGCTCATACTTGGATAGACTAGCTGCAGCAGTGCAAGAACTCCCATAAACACTGTCTGCACACTAGGGTGCCAACTAGGGATAGTATTTGTGATGGAACACTCCATAACTGGGGCTCCTGGATTGGGCTGAGGGCCAAACTCCTGCCCATAGACTATGTACCTGGCCCTGGAGTGGGGTATAGCCTGCCCCTAAGACTAATCACTGCCAAGTTTGCCCCTTGTCGTGGAAGCCTCCGTGCCCTGGGCTGATGGAGGGGCCTGGGACCCAGCCCCCACCCTACAGACTGGCACAGGAACAGGGTAGGGTATTTGTTGAGGGAATTATGCTCTGATCTGATGTTTGTCATTTAATAATGTAGTGATGTAATCATGTTTATAGTTTACAATCCTTTTGTATAACTTGTGTACTGTTCCCATTGTTCCCATCGTGCTTCTTTGTATTATGTGCCCCTCCACCACTGGCCCCATTGTCTCTCCATATGTGGTTTGCAGTAACCTGTATCCTATTGTGTTCTAATACGTGTGGATAACTCGTTATTTGTGTATATAAACCCTGTGTGTTCTACAATAAATCAGTTCTTGTGTTACCTCTACAGTGGTGCTTGGGGTAAAGCTTGCTGTATCCAGAGTGTGTTCACCCTACACTGAGTGTTGTCCTGGATTAAGGGAGCACAGTTTTGGTGGAGCTACTCAGTGTGAGTACAGGTATCCGTCACAGTATTTATCCTCCATTATACACTATCTTGTACATCATATTTTCAAACTATTGACTCATTATGCTCTATCCCTCTCAGTGTACCTTAACACAAGAGACATAGCGCCGGTACAACCATTTGTTACTGTAACCCTTTGAGTGCCAGATGGGTTTGCAACACATTGCAGAGCAATGCTTTGCATACCCACCCTGGTACTCAAAGGGTTAATGGCTCTATTACCAACAGGGACATAAAAATGATAGCTATATATAGACAGGCTAAGTAAACAAAGATGCAACTTGGAAACTGAGCTTAATATATATTTGTGTGGATTACTGTTTACTCTAGAGATATTGTGAATATATACAAATATGAGTGCAGTGCTAGCTGTTTTTAGAGCAATGACTTATGTTTGTGTTTCTGCTGGGTCTAATGATGGACACGTTAACCTTCATCTATACATGCGCACACTGCACCTTGTCTTTTTAGAAGCCACTGTTTTGTGGAAGTCTAAGAGATGTCATTTTTAGTACAGCTTATATTACATGCAATTTGTAGAAAGATTTTTTTCTTGCAGAATCTCTTGCTCTCTGTATAAACAGCAAAGCCAAAAAAATGCAATCCTTGTGAGAATTGTTGAATTACTGTGAGATTTTTATGTGATGCCATTAAAATACACTAGCAAAAATTAATGACTTATTAGCATACCTGGGAACTTCCAGCTGAGGGCTACCCGGAGGGGAGTCCTCTGTTCAGCAGGGGGTGTCAAAAATTACGCTAATCACGTCAAAAAGGGGCGGGGCTTCACGCAAGCGGGGGGGGGGTGCTTAACCCTTTGAGTTTCAGAGTGGTACTGAATGCATTGCTTTGCAATGCATTCCGTACCACTCTGGCACTCAAAGGGTTAAAAATGTCACACAGAAGGCTGGGGATGGAGGAACAGCAGGAGAAAGAGTGCAAGTGGGTAGAGTTTCAATAGAAACTCCCCACATCCGGAGGAACCAGCCTCTGCCCCGGAGACCCGGTAAATCTCTATCAGAACCGGAGTCTCCGGGGCAAATCCGGAGAGTTCCCAGGTATGCTTATTAGTGTATAATACTTATCTTACCCTTTTGCAATGGCAAAAAGAAAGTAGAATGTCACTTTAAAGTGGAACATTCACCTCTTAAAAAGTTTTTACCATATGTTTAGTTATTATAGTAGTATAGGAAACTTTTTTTTTTTTTAATTTCCATACTTTTAAAGATATTTAATCTTCAAGCTGTGCACTTCCGCAGAATGCGGCGCGCTGAATCTTCGGCATAGCTCTTGTTCACTTCCCAGTGCTACTTAATTCTCCTTCAGAAACCTCAGTATATTGATAACCGCAGCTTGCTGTAACAATAGAAGTGATTCACATCACACCGAAGGGAAGCGTGAACCCGCTCCCTGGGACAGCTGTCAGGGAAGTGGGAGGAGAATTAAGTAGCACTGGGAAGTCAAGAAGAGCTGTGCCAAAGATTCAGCGTGCCGCATTATGTGGAAGTGCACAGCTTGAAGATTAAATATCTTTAATAGTACGTAAATTAAAAAAAAAAACACTTTTCCTAATACTACTTTAACCATTTGAGCTCCAGAGAGGTACGCAAGGCAGTGCTCTGCAATGCGTTACGTACTTCTCTGGCAGTCAGGGGGTTAATAACTAAATATATTGTAAAAACTTTTTAAGAGGTGAATGTTCCCCTTTAAAGAATTATTGGACCCAAGTTGTAGCATGTTGTGTTGACCTGCAATATATGCTTAGAAAATTGCCTGTGTGAATAGCTCCATCTGATTCAGTGATAACTAATTAAGTGACTTGTTCCTGTTCTGAAAACTCTGCACTGATGTCACCAGTGTGAAGATAATCAGAGATGTTGAAGCATCATATAGTCTAAGCCAGTGGTTTTCATCTCCTGCTTACAGGCCAGAAATTGAGAATTTCCATACATGAGAACAGATGAGTTAATCAGATGCTCAGTCATTCTGATTCACTTTCACGTGCTCATACAGTGAAATACTAATTTCTTGGCCTGTTAGTGAGCCCTGAGGCCATGAGTGGAGAACCATTAGCTTAAGCTCACATTAGGAATGTGAGAAAAATCATGCTTTTAGTTCACAGAGGTAGCCAATGCCATGTAAGATCCTTCTCCCAAAGATCCCATTTTGCTATCACTTGCAGTTCTACCCACTCCTTTCAGTCCTTCTCAGGAATTTATTCTGCTTCTGACTGTCTTTCTGGACGCACCTCTGAGGACTATATCTAGCATACTAGCATAGCAATGTGCATGGATGTTTTCACACTGATTAGCATCCCAGAGATTTTTTCCAGTTTCCAGTAGCTGATCTTATATACTCTGAGTTGTCCATGATGGTGTGCATGTGACCTTTCATCGCCTCTAACAGCCACCTTATCACTGTAGCAATCTTCTAATATAATAATGTGTTGCAGGGTAAACCATTACTGTTTTCCAGTAAGCTCTTCATTTTCTGGATCAGGTGGGGGAATAAGGATATGACTTTACCAAGACTGGCAGAGGCTTGGCTTCAGTCTTCTGTGACATTCCTGAATGGTTTGAGGACCTCCTCTATCTGCCTTGTTAATGCCCATTCCTCTCATCTTCAAGGTGTAGTTCCCCTGGGTGACAACATCATGGCATAGCCGGTACTGTGGTAGAACCACCTTCTTCTGCTCCCTCCTCAGCTGCTGGCTTGACACTGTGGTGGAAGTGCCTGGAAATCTTAATACAACAATAAATTAGGTTCTTCAGCCTGCAACATCCTTCAAATAGAAAAGCTGCCATTACCATCACATGCAGTGTATACCCTTGCACAGCTCAAACCCATAAAGTCCCTGACTTTTGACTGCTTTCACCATATTTGCTGCTCCATCAGTCACCAGTAATCTCATCTCCACTGGTGTGCTTGCCTGCCATGCACCCCAATATACCAGTATCTTCCTAAGTGCTGCCAAAATGTGAGCTGATGTGTGCTGCTCATCTATAATGTCAGCATGGTAGAGAAAGGCTTGTTACCCCAGCTTCTCTCCTGACTGAGTTATACTTCTCCCGTCACCCACTTTGACTGCAGTAGTAGTAGTGACAACCTCCAACACTTTGGATTTCCACCAGTGTGCCATCAGGAAACAAAAAGCATGCTGTGCACTAGGGGCATGCAATATGCACTAGGTAAGGTGGATGTTCTGTCTAGCAGCCTTGGACAGCTTGTTCTTCAACAGAAAGGTAAAGTGAAAGCACTACTTCCTGGTGAAGCTGGAAAGTGATCAGAGGTGTTAGTGAGGGAAACTAAAGTGCTCCCCTTTAATCATGGAGAAGAAAGCTAATCCAACAGCGATCAGCTGCCCAAGCAGCCATGTCATATTATGTGACTGCTGCTTGGACATACCCCTCAAATCGAAATCCCTAGAGTGTTCAATCGTGGACTGGTGCTGAGGCCCCTGACCCACTTATCTCTGGGAAACATTAGGAATCTTGGAGGATGCCAAGGCTTCTCTAAGCTCTCTGCCCTAACTTCTGCTGCGGATGCTGGTTGCTTTTGAGATGCCTGTTTGTGCCTAAATGAAAACTGCAGTGTGGTGGGTACCCAGATTTTGGTTCATACCAACACTGGTGAGATGTCCCAGCACTTTCCTCCAGCTCACTTCCTTACAGCACAACTTGCACCTTGAAATATGCCCATATCACGCACTCTCTTTACTAAGCTGCTCTAGGCCAGTCGCAGCCTGTTGTGAAATTGACATAGTACAGCTGGTGCTTTTCTGAATGTCAGAGCATATGGGAGCATATGTAGGGGAAACAATAGCAGATGGTGTAGAAGGAGTAGATGCCTGGTTGTGTGACTCATTTACTCTAGCTCATCATAATCCAGTTCTATATCATCAGTGGGGTTGTTGTGACTCACTTGGGCAGAGGTGGGAGTAAAGCTTGCTTCTGCCATGAGATCAGATGACATCAAACTTACCTTTTCTTCCTCAGTTTCATCTGGACCAAAAAAGACTCACTCCTAGCATCAGCATGCCCATGCTTGCTCTGCAAAGTTTTAAACATCAAAGTGCTATAGGCGATTGTGGTAGTGTTTGCTCTTGAGCTGGTGGTGGCACTGGGAGTGGAAGTTGTGGCTTTAGTCTCAGTGGTGGTATTGGCACTGATGGTGGTAGTGCTTCTGATCTTGTGTGTTGTTCAAGAGAAGTGGAAGCACTCTCATACATTTCAATTACTAGAAAAGTTATTAACAAAATATTTAACTGTTGTGTTTATTTTTTTTTTAGTTTTGTTTTTTTTTAATTAACATTCAGATTCAGCAATAAAATGAGTAGTTGCTGAATACTGCTGTGGAGTCTGGTTGGTGTGGGAGCACGCTGCCATTTAGTGTGCAGTTTTGCACTGAAGTCTGAGACGTAAATATGATTTGACATTTTTAAATCATTCAATTAAAATACACAGGAATAACAAGAGTATTTGCTGGAGACAGCAATGGAGTCTGGATGGAACACTGAATGCACAGTGTCTGCCGATTTGTATGCAGGTGTGCACTTAACTTTGAATAACAAACTTACCTTTTTTGTGCACAGGTAAGCAGTGTACTTAAGTTTGAGCAGTTCATTTTCCTGTTTTTTTATTTTAGCACAAAGTCAGGAATAGCAGGTGTAGTAGCTGGAATTAAAATACTACTAATCTACCTTCTTAATATATTTACTGCCTAACCTAGCTACGAATTATATGCTAAGCTACCTAATTAATTAATTACTAGCTAACCTATTAATTCTACTCTAACCTACCAAATTAATTATTAGCTAACCTAACTCCAGCTGCTTTTAAACTAATTAGTACTACAGACTCACTTCAGCACTAAAGGAATTAGAAACGTGAAATTGCATTGTATTTCATCCAACAATGCAGTGAAATGATGAGCAAAAGACTGTGGCATACTGCTTCTCTTCTGGCTGATATTGCAAGTATGGAAAACAAGTTGCATCCAGATTATATAAGTTTGAGTGTCCACCCCTTGGATTGGCTAAGGTACAAAACATGAAGAAAAAAAAAACACTCTTTGAAGCGATAAATACCACATAAATGTCTGACAGATCACCCAGTAAAAAGTTCTTGTAGATATTCTCCACTATTCTGTTACTTTGTAGCTGCCTTTTTAATTGGAACCTCTTGAAGACAGTTCAGTTCCTCATATACATGTAAGAAATAACACAAGCAAAAGGCACATATGCTCTAAGTGCAGACCGCTGAATCTTGTTACCTTGTAACCACTGTTGTGACACCTTCTTTTGTGCTACAGTGCACTACTCACATTTAATAGAGGTATAAACCAGTCTCCCACTGTGTAAGCATCCACTGGTTAACCTCCAATGCAGATACCTCCAAAGATTTCTCTTGGTGTTCATATCCTTCTCCACTCTAGGTCCTCTCTATTCTATTCTAGGGCAGTTAATACTGATGACTACCCTTAAGGGCTATATAGATCTGGGGAATTGTGTGGGTCTCTTGTAAAATATGGAGGAAATATTAACTTAATCTTGTGAGAGAAGTTGTGGCTGTACAAAATATATTAAAAGATGATAATTACCAAAAATATAAAAAGTTAATGTGTAGTATTTATAAAAAGCATATTCAAAAAGTTGTTTCAGCAAAAATGAATATTTATATACAAACAAAAAATAAAATACTAGCCTTAAAAACACACTACATGTTTCCTAGCTTTCGTTATTTCATCAGAGGCTCATGTTTAAAAGTTTTTAAGGCTTGTGTTTTATTTATTGTTTATATATATATATATATATATATATATTTATTCATATTTGCTGTAACAACTTTTGAATATGCATTTTACAAATATTAAAATACTATACATTAAACTTTTTTATATTTTAATGTATGCTGTACCAGATCTTACCCACAATTCCCCAGGTCTATATAGCCTTTAAGTGTAGACATCAGTATGAGCTGCCACTATCTGCCTAGAATACATGAGACCTAGAGTGGAGAAGGACATGGTCATCTAGAGTGGAGAAGGACATGGACGCCAAGATAAATCTTTGGAGGTACCTGCAGTGGAGGTTATCAAGTGGATGCTTATACACTAGGAGGCTGGTTTATGCCTCTCTAAAATGTGAGTAGCGCAATATAGCACAAAAGAAGGTGTCAAAATGGTGGTGGTTACAAGATTCAGCAATTTGCACTTAGAGAGTATGGGCCTTTTGTTTCTGTTATTTCTTACAACGTATAAAATCACAGACAAGATATTCACATGCAGAGACGTAACTAGAACAGTTTGGGCCCTGGTGCAAGAAGTGCCATGGCCCCCCCCCCAACCCCCGAGCACATTGTCCCCCGAGCCCTCCACAATGCCTCCATTTCCTACCTCCCAATCCCTGGTGGTCCAGTGGAGTGGCAGGAGAGGCGGGCTGGTGCGATGTGCTCCCGTGCTGTCCTCTTCTGTAATGTAGAGCGCAGCGATATGATGTAATCTCCCAGCACTCTGCATTACTAGAGCGCGGGAGGGAGCTTGCAGCGCCAGGAGGAGGGGGTCGCAAGGGGCAGCCGGGCCCCTGGAGTGACGGGCCCGGTCGCGGTTGCAACCCCTGTGACCCCTGCAGTTACGCCACTGTTCACATGCTGTTTCAACAATCAATCACATCCATAACCATGGTGGCTGGCCTGCCACCTCCTGCCAGGATTGTACTGGCTATTCTGTGTATCAATCACTTCTCTCTACCCTCTTATACAGTTCCTTCCAACATTTCCTGTTGAAAGGGCATGAATGAATGAAATACATTTCAATGAACCCACTGAAATTGACATTCATTATATTGTTACTTCTTTCAACTCCCACTTAGTGTATCATATTAGTCTAAAGCTCATGAAACATGACTTTCTGTAAACTTTTAATTCATTATGAAATTAACCCTTAACGGCTGCCCAGTCTGGCCTCGGGGGCGGCCATTAAGGACCACTGCACTTTTTTATCTTTGCATCAATTTCTGGGATGGCAGAGCAGCAGTGCAGCCATGCTGCCATCCCAGAATTCCATGATGTGCCAGGACCATCACCAGTCCTTAACTTCTGGACCGGCGTGATGGTCCTGCCATGTCAATAGTCATTAAGGGGTTAAAGCACATGTCTGATATATAGGGCAAAACATAATGATTGCTAAGGTCAGGACAGTTCAAACCTCATGGTGGGGCATTAGGACCCCTCCTGATGCCACCCAGCTACTGATCTCCCAGCCAATTCCGCTGGTCAATCAATAGAGGTGATGTAGGAGTACTTGGCAGAAGTTTGAAGGATTCGGAAACTCTCTCACTTCAATGAGGGAGGCTACCATTCCACCTGAAGAACTGAATAGAAGAGTGCCAGGGAGCTCCCCTGAATCACTCTGTTGATCTCTCAGCCAAATCAGCTGAGAGATCAGTAGCTGAGAGAATCAGGAGTGCCAACTGGTGTCCAGAGAAGGCAGTTTTATTTTACAATGCAGCCTATGGGAGTGATTACGTCTTAGACTGCAAGGGGAGAAAGGTGTTATAATGAAGAGATAACTTCTCCAATTTTATAAACTCTCCAATTCCTATATTATGTGTACACTAACATCTTTCCAATTAAGGACATTTTAGTGCATCTCCCTAGTAAGTAATAGGAACAGAGGGTTTTCTGTACAAAAGAAAAGAGAAGTAATTCTGAAGCAAACCACATCATAAGGGACACATAAAACTTCAACTGATTTACATGAGGATTTGAAGCAATACATCTGTCGATCAAGGAGTTAAAAGTTTGGGGAGATTTTATTTCTTCCATATGTACAGTTGGTTT
The DNA here is from genome assembly GCA_037306005.1 of Rhinophrynus dorsalis. Taxonomy (NCBI): domain Eukaryota; kingdom Metazoa; phylum Chordata; class Amphibia; order Anura; family Rhinophrynidae; genus Rhinophrynus; species Rhinophrynus dorsalis. The sequence continues at coordinate 385,231,602 of CM074719.1, forward strand.
GCTCCAGGATTGTTTTGTACAAATTAAGTCATTTTATTTCTATATTGGTTATGTCATCACTGCTACAAAAGCTTCTGACATACTGAGGCTGAGGTACTAAGAGGAAATGGAACAATTTTGGGACAAGTTAAGCACACCACTTCTGAGGGAAAAAAAGTATTTAAATTGAGTTTTAACCCCCTTGAATGATAGAGAGCTTTAAAAAGTATTACTCCACAGTTTTTTGGTGACCACTCTAGCATTGAAGGGGTTAAAATCCCCTATTTAGTGTGAATGTGTATTTGTCCACTATGGTGCTGCACACCAGCCTCACTGAGTTGAAATCTACAAATACAATTCCGAATACAATTATGATCGGAAACAATTTAATGGCCTTAGTCCTGCCTTTAGCCAATAAATTAATCCACTTAAGGCAAAAATTCCACCCTTAAAGGGCTAATAATGTTTCAGAATAAAAGCAGCTCCAATTAATTTTCAAAGTATTTGGACCGTGGAGAGTGTTATTTTAATACTGCCAAACCTGAAGTTCTAGAGTAATTGAACAATAAAGTATGCCCCTCCCACCCCTTTTACTGATGGAACACTGCTTACCTCAGACCAGCAAGGGACAGTCGTCACTGAGCATACAGAGAAACCTGTCAATGGGGGCAGGGTTTTCCTTATGCTCACAGTAAGAAGATTGTCCCTTGCTGTGAGCTGTCTGGTCCCAGGACCAGATTCCACATCTGAGGGGAGGTGACTTACACTAGGTAAAAGGGGAGGGAGGGGGGATAGTTTATCATTCAATTACTCTTGAACTACAACTTTGACAGTATTGAAATATTACTATCCCTTCAACACTTCTTGCACCAAGGGGTGTAATAGGGCAGTCTATGGGCATTTTAGGGTGGTCCAGTGACTGGAATTAAATCTTATGCACCCCTAGGAAAGACACTCTACCCTTATCTACACTCACAGTCACATCTACACGGAATGGATTTAAAACTGACATATCTGATGTGTAATTATAAAATACATATAGGACTGAAAGATGTTTGTTCTTTTATCGCAAATGGCTACTGTAGCCTGAATTGCAGCTAGTGGGCTAAATCTGTAACTGAATTAACTATTCTCTCTGAGGAATCAGCAGCAGTTCATTTCATGTATATCTTCATATGGAACTAGTATTTAATACACATGTAATAAGCATTTAAGTTTGTCTATATAAAATACAGATTTGCAAGGTTTTGTTTGAAATGTGTACATGAAACAGGGAAATTAGTAAAAGCGAGTGTGATAGTAACTGTTGCACATAAAAACATTTTCCATCTTCAGATTCCCTTTAACCCTTTAAGTAGGCATAACAGCCCTCACCTTTAAACAGGCACACATTAAAAATGCATATTGCATGGCTGCTTTTATTTCCATGCAGCCTTGAAATATGCATAGTTTTTGTGTCTCTGGAGGCTTTGGGCAGGGACGTGCACAAACATTTTGGGGGGCAGGGGCTCAAACGAAAAAAAAGGGCACTTCTCATAATTATTTTATTATTATTTTTTTTTGTTAAAAGGGCACGAGGGCACTTTGGACAAAAAGGGCATGTGCTCAAGCCCCCCTTGGTGTCTATGTGTGCACGTGCCTGGCTTTGGGGAAATCTTCTCCTCCTGGATCAATATCTAAATGTATTTAAAACTTTGAGGGCCAAAAAGATGTGAAATACATTGCACATAGACATAGAACACAAATGGATAACATTACCTTTGGGGTGGAACAGGTGAGCTAGGGGAAGTCATGTGTGCCAGCTGTGCCAGCAGGGCAATGCATAGCAAAAAAGATAAGGGCTAATAGCTTGAAAACAATTTACTAAATCAAACAATTTAACATAACATATAGGACTTTTAACAAGAGATTTTACGTTAAAGTTTCACTTTAAAGGGATAGTAATACTTCGTTTTAACTTTATTTTATTTTGTAGGCATTAAAAAATACGTAGAATGATAAAAGTCTTATCTCTCAAACCTTTATGGTTTAAGAGATATTCACAAGCAAAGTTCCCCCTCCCTCCCCTTTTTCCTAGTGTAAGCCATCTCTTCAGATGTGGAATCCAGTCCATAGACCAGACAGATAACAGCAGGGGACAGTCTCCTTACAATGAAAACAATGAAATCCCTGCCCCCCTTGACAAGCTTTTCAGGTTTTTCCCTTATCTTAATTGAAGATTGTCCCTCTCTGCAGTCTACCTGGGCACCTCCCTTCTGATCTGGCTGAAAAGTGTTACATCAGTAAAAGGGGTGGGAGGGGGATACTTTGTCATTGAATTACTCTGGAACTACAACTCTGACAGAACTGAAATAACACTCTCCAAAGTCCAAATACTATCATGATTAATTAGAGCTGCTTTTATTATGAAACAGTACTATCCCTTTAAAAAGATAAAACATCAGCAAGAGGGAACACAAACCATAAGATGAACTTATTATCTCAGTGACTGAAAGTGAATACTCACATAACAGAAGAACTACCAGCCTGTAATGAACAAAACCGGTAATGGGCGAGCAGGTTATTAAAATTCGCCCTGCTATGGAGATACACCTCCCTTTTGGAGAGCAGCCAGAGAAATCACTTGATCCGTTTGAATATAAGCAAATTTATTTAAAAGAGGAAATGAAAAACAATACAAGTATCCATACTCTCAATGTGTTTCTAAGCATGCTGCTGCTTTTTCTTCAGGACAATAACAGCCACACAATAACAATGTAAGTTCATCTTGCTGTTGTTTTGTCTTGTTAATGATCCTGGGGAGATCTTTATCTTATGCTGGGAAGCAGTACTCTGTTTCATCTGAGGAGTGACTGAGTGGGGGCAGTCTTGAGTCCCTCATCAGCATACCTGGGAACTCTCCGGATTTGCCCCGGAGACTCCGGTTCTGACAGAGCTTTACCGGGTCTCCGGGGCAGAGGCAGATTCCTCCGGATGTGGAGAGTTTCTATTGAAACTCTGCCACATCTGTTTTTTTCTCCCGTTGTGCCTCCGTCCCCAGCCTTCTGTGTTACACATTTAACCCTCTAAGTGCCAGAGTGGTACGGAATGCATTGCTTTGCAATGCATTCCGTACCGCTCTGGCACTCAAAGGGTTAAATCCCCCCAACACTCGAGTTAAGCCCCGCCCCTTTTTGACGCGATTAGCGTCATTTTTGTTACCCCCTGCTGAACAGAGGACTACCCTCCGGGTAGCCCACAACTGAAAGTTCCCAGGTATGCTCATCAGTCCATCTGACCACTACTAGTGGACTTTTATTTGTAAGAATAGTGGTGTATTGGTGGAGGCCCATCATTTGGATATATTACGCTAGGAGTGCACCTCCTTTTTCTTCTTTTTGTAGTTACACTTTAAATCAATGTGAATTATATTTGATCCATATGGCGAGGTTGGTTTACCCTGGAATTGCACCAATTTTACTTCTGCCACACTGTCATAAGGATTTTACAATATAAACGTATAGACACAGTGCAACAATGAATATCTATTGCTACTTAATATTATGGATTCCATTGCAGATGATGACTAGTATCATCTCACAGATTCCTATTGATGTCTATGAGGAAATGTGTAGCTAAAACCAGTGAGAATGTTTCCACCTACCATAGAATAATAATAATAATAAACCTCTGTAACAATCAAGGTGTTAATATCCCCAGAGAATTTCTATTTTTCTATCTATAATGCAGCTGCTTAGGTTTCGATACAATTAGGCCAGTAGAAAAATAAAAACGACCACTGTAGTTTTAGGTCATAGTTTATTCTATTAACTGTGCTGTGACCAACTACAGTGAATTAAAAAGCACAATGGTTACTAGATTATCTCTCATAGTAATCAGTGGAACAGTACATACTATTTGTGGTTCTATTTATGTGGTTGCTGTTAACATACGTTAAAGAGATAGTAATGTTTAGATATTACTGCAAGCTCCATTCTTTATTACAGTTTTTTTTTTATAATGAAACATACCTTTCTACTTCCTCATAATGTTGTGGTCTTTGTGTTATTTTATATAAAAGTGTCCCCTTCCCGCCCCTTTTACATAAATAATGCTACCTCCCTTCAGATCTGGAATCCAGTTGCTTGGCCGGACAGAGTGCAACAAGGGACAATCTTCTTTCTATCGGTATAAGGAAAACCCTGCCCCCCTTGGCTTTGGAGGGCAGCTTTTTCCTTATGCTGACAGAAGATTGTCCTTCGCCACGGTCCATCTAGACTAATTTGCTGCTCTGAGTGGAAAAGGGGCAGGAGGGGGACACTTTTAATTAAAATAAAACAAACACCACAATCTTATGAGCATTTAGAAAGGTATGTTTCATTATAAAAAATCTATATTGAAGAATTGAGCTTGCAGTAATATCTAAACATACTATCTCTTTAAAGTAATACATATTCTCCCACTAATTCTGCACAGACAAATCCCATGCTTAAAGAGTCAGTGTTAAAACCATCCCCCTCAATCCAGCCAATAACTGAATAATGGTGACAGTACATGCATGGAAAGTATAGCACAGGATCAGGCCATCGATGATACCTCTGGACCTCCAATATCAAGGTAAGCGCTTCACATGTGAAACACGTTGTGAGTGAGAATGTGGCTAGATTAGATGATTTGTTATGTTTAGTGAAGGAGGAGTACTTTATTGGTAGTGTTAGGTTTAGTGAAAGGGGGAGTGCTTTATTGGTAGTGATACGTCTAGTAGGGAGTGGGGGTACTTTTAGTGTTAGTGTTTGGGAGGGAGGAGGGTGATTGTGGAACTCACAACTCACAGCTCTAGCTGTACGTTTCACAGTGTATCAAACATCAAGCTTTAATTAGTTTCCTTTGATGTTCCTGTTTTTTCAACTATTCAATGTAAATTGTGGTAACAGAAAGCTGTGATGAGCTTTAGGCTGAAAGTCAAATTTGTGTGGCCTATGCTAGTTGATGATCCATCTGGGCCACTAATAGCATACCTCAGGAAAATAGGTATGTTTTCTGGTCTGTACCACTTTTAGCACTAACACCTTTTTAATGCCCCTCATAGAATAAAGTCCAGCGCAGGGATGGACAATGGGAAGTCCTCCAGCTATTACCAGACTATTTCTCCCATTATCCCTGCCAGCTATTAGCTGGCGTAGAATCATGGGACTGACAGCAGCTGGAAGGCCTTACGTTGCCCACCACTGGCCCAGAGACACTCCTATGTTAGATGTCTTGAGGGACTGAAAGAAAAGCCATCTGCCTACTGACAGAGACTGCAAGATCAATTGATAAATTGATTGGTCTCAGTTTTGCATCCACTATTTTTTTAACTTTTGACCCCAAACTATAACCATCTGGCTTCCTCTACTGGAATACTCTTAAATAATTTATAAATTGCAGGTAGAACTGTTCATGTCTTAGATGCAAATAGCTACATAAAATGACTACTGCATTGCTTCTCTGACAAGAACATTGAGTAATCTATGAAGCCCATCAATCTGAGTATATGAAATTCTTTCAGGTCTTTTTAAACATTTATTTAATTTTAAAGAGTATATATTCTAGCAATGTGTTTATGCATATTAGTACTTAAAAAAAAATGAGCCTGTCTACTTGAAGGGATAGTAATACTTAAAATATAAAAAAAATATGTTGTAGGGTTTATCCCCTTGAGTCCCGGGACCATAAATCTCCATAGGATGGTGTAACAACAGCGCCACTGTACAATTTCAGGCCACTGTGATATTGCACCTAAAAAATTCAACTTTGAAAATTAATAACTTTTGAATGAAACACCTTTAAGCAGTGGGAGTACTCTTGTTTTACTCAGGGGGATAAACCCTACAACATATATTTTTTTACATTTTAAGTATTACTATCCCTTTAAAAGATTGTTTACAAAGAATTAAAAGTTGTCTATATGTTAATAGCAAAGAAGAAAAGAAACTCAAAGTGCTAACTGACCATAACATATACATATAATATACAAATGAAAATAATAACCCAAGTAAATAAAATATAGATAGCAGAAAGAAATAAGGAGGATTTTTCTAGGACCCCAAAAGTTAGGCCAAAGCCTAAAGCAAAAGCTTAAACAGAAAACAGACCTTCATACAAATTATACAAATGTGCACCCTGTATAAAGAATATATTATACCACTCTTATAAATTTGAGGTTTTCATTGCATGCTTTGGCCAAAATATGCTTTAGCTCGCTTACCACTTCACAGTACCCCAATTTCAAGTAAGTCCTAACACTCATCCCTATCAAAGTTAAACATTCCCCTTGTGAATTCTTGTGAATACATGAGCAGAATTTAGTACCTAGTTAAAACATTTTAAAACACAATTACTAGTATATTTAGAATAAGACTCACCTGCTTTCAGAGTGTGGGTGGAAAATAAAATGATATAAACCTCATGTGACTTGTGGGGGTGGGTGGAAAATACCTATAAAGACCTATAAAGGTCTTCTAGGGCTTCCACCCACTCACTGCAAGGCAACACTGTTTGACAGCAGGTAAGTCTTATCCCAAAGATATTACAAATTGTGTTTTTAACCCTTTGAGTGCCAGAGAGGTATCTAGAGCATTGCAGCTCAATGCATTGGACGCCTTTCTGGCACTCAAAGGGATAAATGTTTTTTTAACTAGGTAATAAATCCTATGCTTTCATTCACAAGAATTCATAAGAGGAATTTTAACATAGACAGGGATGATTATGTGTACTAGCTAGAACTTGTTTGTAAATTGGGGCATCTTGATGTAGTAAGTGAGCTAAAATATATTTTGGCCAACCTATGCAATGAAAACCTCAAATTTATCAAAACAGAGATATACATATCCTTTATACGGAGTGCACATTTGAATAACTTGTATAGAGGAGCGCAGGTCTGTTTTTTGTTTTAGTTCTATATATTAATAGATTTTTTTATAAACTGTGTGGTACATTATGCTAATTCCCTGTACAGATGCTAACTAGTTCTGCTTGAGGCTCACTGTACTATTAAAAATGCCCCTAATGTGTGGGCTCTGCCTGAATTAATATATATCACAGTGTGTGGTAATATTGTCCTGGAAAAGAAAGTAATTAGCATACAGTGCCACACTATCCTACCAACAAATAACATACCTGGGAACTCTCTGGATGGGCCCTGGAGACTCATGTTTTTAAAGTTAATTACCTGGTCTCCAGGCACAGAGTGAGTTTCTCCGGTGGTAGTGGTTTACTATGAAACTCTGCCCACTTCTTCTCCTTCCCACCCTGTTCCATCCACTTCTCCTCCTTCCCATACCATTTTGCCCACTTTCCACATACTTCCGAAGTACCATTTCAATAAGCCCTGCCCACTGGATTAAGCCCCTACCATCCTATAACACAAATAGCTTCATTTGCTTAGTGAGCCCTCTCAAGGTTCTCAAGAAGGTGATGGGTGCAACTTAAATATTTTTTTACATACTCCCTTATACCTCTAGGAAAAGTACTCTAGGCTTCCTTAGCTCCACCCATGGCCACACCCACATTATTGAGATAACCTTGCCCACAATTCCTTCCACTTTTCCTTGGCACAGAACATACCCTTCTCCTATAACTTAGAAGAACAAAAACAATTTCTGACCCCTTGGTTGCTAGAAATCTCGGAGACCTCTCCAGCATCGAAGGAGTTAAATAATAGCCAGTAAAAGAGTATATAAACTGGTGCAGGGATAAGATTGTACTGTCCATGCCCTCAATTCAGAATTAGAATTAGTTACAGTTAGACAGTGTTAAAATGAATAGGTGGGTATTGCAGAGTTTGCGTAGTTTGTGCTTTGTACTAAATATCATTGTGACTGTTTTGTCAATGTCTATAAATAATTCTTTGTTCTTATCCATCCATCTTTCTACTTCAGAGAAATCATGCTATAATATGGCTTCTAGTTTAGTTTGAATTTTTAGCATAGATTATGGTGTCATCTGCATACATGCGTACAGGAGATGCTTTGCAAGCCTTGGACAGATAACTTGTAAATATAGAAAGTAGAAGAGAAGAGGGAAAATATTGTCAGCAATAGATAAATATTGCATTCTGTCTGATAAATAAGATAGGAACCAGTTTAGAAAATGATTACCAAATCCTGAACTTTGGAATTTGCTTATCAGAATATTATGGTCTACTGTATCAAAGGCCTTTGTAAAATCTAGGAAAATATAGTAGCCCCAGTGTGTTCACCATTTTCAGTGCCAGTCTGGATATCATTGTATACTTTTAGGAGGGCAGTGACTGATATGTGATTTGGATGAAAGTCTGATTGAAGCGCAGTACAAAACTGATAACACTTAAATAGTTGCATGTAGACACATTTCTCTAGGATTTTAGACAATGTGGGGAGTAGGGATATTAGTCTGAAATTTGATACTACATTTTTATACCCAGTTTTGTGGATAGGCACAACTCTAGCCACTTTCCAAATTTTGGGCATATACCCAGATGATAGGAAGGCATAAATCAGGGATACAATAGAATGGGCACAGGGCCGGATTTCTCGTAAGGCAGAGTAGGCATCTGCCTACAGGTGCACCACATAGAGGGGTGCGCGTCATTGGGACCCATTTTTTTATTTATTTATTTATTTTTATTAGTGATGAGCGAGCACCCCAATGCTCGGGTGTTCGGGTGCTCTGACCGAGCACCCCCTGAGGCTCGAGTGCTCGGCCGAGCACCCGAGCCCCATTGAAGTCAATGGGAGGACTCGAGCATTACACCAGGCACCCCCTGCTCTGATGAGGGGAGGGTGCCTGGTCCATAGGAAAAGGGCAGAAAAAGATGGAAACACTACAGAAATGGTTCAGGGACAGCATAGGGAGGATGTCTGGATGCATCTTGGACTCCAACATCGCTGCTGGGAACGATCTTTCGCCCGTAGTACGCCATTTTTACAGACTGACCATAAAACACACAAAAAGGAAAATAAAAACGACTTTAGGCGAAAAATTGTTACCAAACAATATTTGCTGTATATTTACTTGTATATCATCTGCAAATTCTCCCAAAAATTTCCTTGATTTTCGGAAGTGAGGCCATGATTAAGAGGGAAACGTGCGCAGAGGCAAATTCTCCCAAAAATTTCCTTGATTTTCAGAACTGAGGCCATGATTAAGAGGGAAACGTGCGCAGAGGCAAATTCTCCCAAAAATTTCCTTGATTTTATTGAACTGAGGCCATGATTAAGAGGGAAACGTGCGCTGAGCTGACCATCTAAAACATTATGGGTGAGGGTCTGCTGCAGAGCTGACCATCCTAAACATTATATGCGAAGGCCCGCTAGTGAGCTGACGCTATAAAACATTATATGAGAGGGCCCGCTAGAGAGCTGACCCAATAAAACATTATATGAGAAGGCCCGCTGGTGAGCTGACCTATATAAAAATTGGCAAACAGGGCCCGCTGGTGAGCTGACCCTATATAAAAATTATATCACAGGGCCATCTGGTGAGCTGGCCCTATATAAAAATTATATCACAGGGCCCGCTGGTGAGCTGGCCCTATATAAAAATTATATCCCAGGGCATATGGAAGAGGAGGAGGAGGATGAGAAGATTAAGAGTCAACCATATACCCGTTTTTTGGGTGGAAGGGGTGAATGGGAATACAGAGTATTCCCATCATTGTAAATAACATATATAAAGTGAGTTTATGTTCCCCCGGGGCTTTCCTCCAGTGGAGTGGAGAAGTCAGGGGAAATCCAGGCCTTGTTCATTTTTATAAGTGTCAACCTATCAGCATTGTCGGTGGAAAGGCGGATACGCTTATCTGTTATGATGCCACCAGCAGCACTAAATACCCGCTCAGACAGAACGCTGGCGGCAGGGCAGGCCAGCACCTCCAAGGCGTAGAGTGCCAGTTCATACCACGTGTCCAGCTTGGACACCCAGTAGTTGTAAGGCACAGAGGGATCATTGAGGACGCTGACACGGTCTGCTACGTACTCCTTCACCATCTTCCAAAACTTTTCCCTCCTTGTGACACTAGGCTGCGCATTAGGGTGAGGGTGCTGGCGGGGTGTCATGAAGGTGTCCCACGCCTTGGAGAGTGTTGCCCTGCCTTTCTCGGAACTGCTGTGTGCTCCCCTTTTCTCCCCTTCTCGGTTGGCCAAGGTAGCACGTACTCTGCCGCCAGCGTTGTCAGATGGAAAATTTTGGAGCAATTTTTCAACAAGAACCTTCTGGTATTGCACCATTTTGCTTGTCCTCTCCACCGGAGGAATGAGAGATGAGAAATTCTCTTTGTAGCGGGGGTCCAGAAGGGTGAACACCCAGTAATCCGTGTTGTTTAAAATGCGTATAACGCGTGGGTCACGGGAAAGGCAGCCTAACATAAAGTCAGCCTTGTGTGCCAGAGTACCAACAGGCAAGATTTCGCTGTCCTCACCAGGAGGATGACTCTCAATCTCCTCATCCTCTTCCTCCTCTTCTGCCCACCCACGCTGAAGAGATGGAACTAAAGTTCCATGGCTACCCTCTGTAGCGGAGGCAACCGTGTCTTCCTCCTCCTCCTCCTCCTCCTCCTCCGCCTCCTCCAATTGTCGCTGAGAAGACGAAGTGAGGGTGCTCTGGCTATCACCTTGTGTAAGCTCTTCCTCCCCCATTTCCACCTCTTCCACATGCAAAGCGTCGGTTTTAATTGTGAGCAGCGAGCGTTTCAGTAGACACAGAAGTGGGATGGTTACACTGATAATAGCGTTATCGCCGCTCACCATCTGTGTCGATTCCTCAAAATTGCGTAAAACCTCGCAGAGGTCTGACATCCATTCCCACTCCTCACTTCTGATTACAGGAAGTTGAACAGAGAGGCGACGACCGTGTAACAGCTGGTACTCCACTACTGCCCTCTGCTGCTCACAAAGCCGGGCCAACACGTGGAAGGTGGAGTTCCAGCGCGTGCTCACGTCACACAGCAGCCGGTGAGCTGGCAATTGTAAGCGCTGCTGCAGCTTCAACAGGCCGGCTGAAGCTGTTGATGACTTACGGAAATGTGCACACACGCGGCGCACCTTGGTCAAGAGATCATGCACATTGGGGTAGGTTTTTAGAAATCGCTGCACCACTAAATTAAATACATGCGCTAGGCATGGTACGTGTGTGAGCTTGCCGAGCTCCAAAGCCGCCACCAAGTTACGCCCATTATCACACACAACCATGCCTGGTTGCAGGTTGAGTGGCGAGAGCCACTGCTCGGTCTGGTGACTAATCCCCTGCAACAGCTCTGAGGCCGTGTGCTGTTTGTCCCCAAGGCAGATCAGCTTCAGCACGGCCTGTTGACGCTTCCCCACTGCAGTGCTACACTACTTCCAGCTACTGGCTGATGGGGGAGTGGCGCTGCGTGTAGAGAATTCGGAGGTGGAAACGGAGGAGGAGGAGCCAATAACGTAGGTGCTGGTGGAAACCCTGATGGAGGTAGGGCCCGCAATCCTCGGCGTGGGTAGCACCCGTGCCATCCCAGGGTCCGAGTCGCTCCCAGCCTCCACGACATTAACCCAGTGTGCCGTCAGGGAAATGTAGCGTCCCTGGCCACAAGCACTTGTCCATGTGTCAGTCGTTAAGTGGACCTTCCCAGTAACTGCGTTGGTCAGGGCACGGGTGATGTTACGGGACACATGGTAGTGTAATGCGGGGATGGCACACCGGGAAAAGTAGTGGCGGCTGGGGACCGCGTACCGAGGGACAGCTGCTGCCATCAGGCTGCGGAAGGACTCAGTGTCCACAAGCCTAAATGGCAGCATTTCGATGGCCAGTAATTTTGAAAGGTGTGAGGTTAGTGCTATGGCCTGTGGGTGGGTGGCTGGGTACTTTCTCTTGCGCTCAAATGCCTGGGGTAACGACATTTGGACGCTGTGCTGGGACAGGGAAGTGGATGTGGTCGCTGATGGTGCTTCAGATGCTACAGGTGCAGGGCGGGAGGTATGCGGGCCTGCGCCTTCGACAGGCGATTGGCCGGCACCGAAAACAGGGGAAGAGGAGGCAGTGGTGTGGCCTGCAGACACAGATGGGCGATCCAGGCGTTCCTCCCACTTACTACGGTGCTTGGATGCCATGTGTCGGATCATGCTGGTGGTGGTGAGGTTTCTAGTGTTCATGCCTCGGCTCATTCTGGTGTGGCACAGGTTGCAAACTACAATTCTTTTGTCGTCCGCACTTTCCTTAAAAAAACGCCATACCGCGGAACACCTACCCTTTGGCAAGGTAGATTTACGCAAGGGGGTGCTCCGTGGAACATTTGCGGGCCGGTTTGGTGCGGTCCGCCTTCTTTCTGTAGCCACACCACTGCCTCTTCCAGCCTGTTGCGGTGCTGCAGATGGCTCACCCTCAGGACTGCTGACATCGCTCGGCTCTACACCTTCCCAGGTGGGGTCAGTCACCTCATCGTCCACCAACTCCTCCTCCACTTCCTCACTCTGATCATCCTCCTCAAGTCTTGATCCCACCACATACTCAGTCATTGACAACTGTATAACATTCTCCTCAACAAGGTCTTGAGACGGAAATAGTGGTTGATTTAATGGCAACTGTGTCTCATCATCATCATCATCATCCACTACTTCCTTTGACCTTAAATGCCGTTCACATCTGTCATCTTCTTGTGATTGGGTAGCCTCTAGAGGTTGTGAATCAGGGCACAAGATGTCATGTTCCTCTGCAAGCGTGCTTGGAGAGAGGGTCAAATGAAGGATTGGTGATGAGACGAGCTCCTCACTATATCCCAGTATGGGATCACTTCTTTGACCAGACCGTGTATGGTGGGAGGAAGGATGATCAGAGTGAGGATTATTTTGACCAGACTCTTGGCTACTGAGAGTGGACTTGGTGGAAGACAGGGTGGTGCTTAACCGACTGGAAGCAGTATCAGCTGTCATCCAACCGACCACCTGTTCGCAGTGGTCGGACCTCGAGAGTGATGTCCTGCGACGCCCTGTAAAATTACACATGAAGCTAGGTATGGTGGATGTCTTTCTTTCTTGTGCTCTGGCACCAGGCACAGTTTCTCCGCGTCCTGACCCGCGCCCTGAACTTTCAGGATCACGTCCACTTCCCCGTCCCTTTTTACCCGCCTTCTTCATCTTACACAGAATATGTGACTTTAATATTTGAGTTTGAAAACTTAACAGTATTTCTTACTATTCTGCAACTGTGCAGAGTACACAGAATAGGCTGCTAAACGGCGGTAATACACACTGAATGGAATATGTGACTTTGATATTTGAGTTTGAAAACTTAACACTATTTCTTACTATTCTGCAACTCTGCAGAGTACACAGAATAGGCTGCTAAACGGCGGTGAAACACACTGAATGGAATATGTGACTTTAATATTTGAGTTTGAAAACTTAACAGTATTTCTTACTATTCTGCAACTGTGCAGAGTACACAGAATAGGCTGCTAAACGGCGGTGAAACACACTGAATGGAATATGTGACTTTAATATTTGAGTTTGAAAACTTAACAGTATTTCTTACTATTCTGCAACTGTTCAGAGTACACAGAATAGGCTGCTAAACGGCGGTGATACACACTGAATGGAATATGTGACTTTGATATTTGAGTTTGAAAACTTAACACTATTTCTTACTATTCTGCAACTCTGCAGAGTACACAGAATAGGCTGCTAAACGGCGGTGATACACACTGAATGGAATATGTGACTTTAATATTTGAGTTTGAAAACTTAACAGTATTTCTTACTATTCTGCAACTGTTCAGAGTACACAGAATAGGCTGCTAAACGGCGGTGATACACACTGAATGGAATATGTGACTTTGATATTTGAGTTTGAAAACTTAACAGTATTTCTTACTATTCTGCAACTGTTCAGAGTACACAGAATAGGCTGCTAAACGGCGGTGATACACACTGAATGGAATATGTGACTTTGATATTTGAGTTTGAAAACTTAACACTATTTCTTACTATTCTGCAACTCTGCAGAGTACACAGAATAGGCTGCTAAACGGCGGTGATACACACTGAATGGAATATGTGACTTTAATATTTGAGTTTGAAAACTTAACAGTATTTCTTACTATTCTGCAACTGTTCAGAGTACACAGAATAGGCTGCTAAACGGCGGTGATACACACTGAATGGAATATGTGACTTTGATATTTGAGTTTGAAAACTTAACACTATTTCTTACTATTCTGCAACTCTGCAGAGTACACAGAATAGGCTGCTAAACGGCGGTGATACACACTGAATGGAATATGTGACTTTGATATTTGAGTTTGAAAACTTAACACTATTTCTTACTATTCTGCAACTCTGCAGAGTACACAGAATAGGCTGCTAAACGGCGGTGATACACACTGAATGGAATATGTGACTTTAATATTTGAGTTTGAAAACTTAACAGTATTTCTTATTATTCTGCAACTGTGCAGAGTACACAGAATAGGCTGCTAAACGGCGGTGAAACACACTGAATGGAATATGTGACTTTAATATTTGAGTTTGAAAACTTAACAGTATTTCTTGCTATTCTGCAACTGTGCAGAGTACACAGAATAGGCTGCTAAACGGCGGTGAAACACACTGAATGGAATATGTGACTTTAATATTTGAGTTTGAAAAATTAACAGTATTTCTTATTATTCTGCAACTGTGCAGAGTACACAGAATAGGCTGCTAAACGGCGGTGAAACACACTGAATGGAATATGTGACTTTAATATTTGAGTTTGAAAACTTAACAGTATTTCTTACTATTCTGCAACTGTGCAGAGTACACAGAATAGGCTGCTAAACGGCGGTGAAACACACTGAATGGAATATGTGACTTTAATATTTGAGTTTGAAAACTTAACAGTATTTCTTACTATTCTGCAACTGTGCAGAGTACACAGAATAGGCTGCTAAACGGCGGTGATACACACTGAATGGAATATGTGACTTTGATATTTGAGTTTGAAAACTTAACACTATTTCTTACTATTCTGCAACTCTGCAGAGTACACAGAATGTGCTGCTAAACTGCGGCGAAGCACACTGAATGGAATATGTGACTTTAATATTTGAGTTTGAAAACTTAACAGTATTTCTTCCTATTCTGCAACTCTGCACAGTACACAGAATGTGCTGCTAAACTGCGGCGAAGCACACTGAATGGAATATGTGACTTTAATATTTGAGTTTGAAAACTTAACAGTATTTCTTCCTATTCTGCAACTCTGCACAGTACACAGAATGTGCTGCTAAACTGCGGCGAAGCACACTGAATGGAATATGTGACTTTGATATTTTAGTTTGAAGACTTAACAGTAGTGTTGAGCGAGCGTGCTCGGCCGATGCTCGGATCGGCTCGAGCATCGCTCTGCTCTGCACATGGCGGTACTCGTACGAGTACCGCCATGTGCTCGCCCGACATGCTCGGGTGAAGAGGATCTGTGCCGGAAGAGGCACAGATCCGAAGACGCTCCGCTGGACCACCAGGGAATGGAGGTACGGGGGCATTGCGGAGATGAAGGGGGCATTGCGGAGATGAAGGGGGACATTGTGGAAGAGGGGCATAGACTCTATGCCCCTCTTCCACAATGTCCCCCTTCATCTCCGCTATGCCCGTCTTCCACAATGTGCCCCTTCATCTCCGCTATGCCCCTCTTCCACAATGTCCCCCTTCATCTCCTATGCCATAGAGGAGATGAAGGGGGACATTGTGGAAGAGGGGCATAGCGGAGATGAAGGGGGACATTGTGGAAGAGGGGCATAGAGTCTATGCCCCTCTTCCACAATGTCCCCCTTCATCTCCGCTATGCCCCTCTTCCACAATGTCCCCCTTCATCTCCGCTATGGCATAGGAGATGAAGGGGGACATTGTGGAAGAGGGGCATAGCGGAGATGAAGGGGGACATTGACCAGGCACCCTCCGCTCATCAGAGCAGGGGGTGCCTGGTTTAATGCTCGAGTGCTCCCATTCATTTGAATGGGGCTCGGGTGCTCGGCCGAGCACTCGAGCATCAGGGGGTGCTCGGTCAGAGCACCCGAGCACCCGAGCATCGGGGTGCTCGCTCATCTTTACTTAACAGTATTTCTTCCTATTCTGCAACTCTGTACAGTACACAGAATGTGCTGCTAAACTGCGGCGAAGCACACTGAATGGAATATGTGACTTTGATATTTTAGTTTGAAGACTTAACAGTATTTCTTCCTATTCTGCAACTCTGCACAGTACACAGAATGTGCTGCTAAACTGCGGCGACGCACACTGAATGGAATATGTGACTTTGATATTTTAGTTTGAAGACTTAACAGAATGTGCTCTAATCTGCAACTTTGCACACTAAACAGAATGTGCTCTAATCTGCAACTTTGCACACTAAACAGAATGTGCTCTAATCTGCAACTGTGCACACTAAACAGAATGTGCTCTAATCTGCAACTTTTCACACTAAACAGAATATTTTTTTGGTTCTTTTTTTTCACAATTTTTGTTTTTTTCCTCCCTACACTGCCTTTCCCTTCCTATCCTCAGCTCTCCCTGGCTCAGACTGAGCCGAACTCGATGGTCAGGTGCTATACAGCACCCGACCACGGGTTCTGGCCAGCCAATCAGTGTAATGCCAGCAGCCAACATGGCTGCTGGCATTACACCGATGTCAGAGCCTCCCTGCACGTTTATTGGCTGCGCAGCAGCCGCAAAACGTGCGGGGAGGAGACCCGAACATGGCGGGCGAGCACATGCGGTACTCGTACGAGTACCGCCATGTGCCGAGCAGAGCGATGCTCGAGCCGATCCGAGCATCGGCCGAGCATGCTCGCTCAACACTAATTTTTATATATATTTTTTTTAATTATTCTAACCCCCTATTCGGTCATGTCTGCGCCTCTTTCGGCACAGACCTTTAGCTGCAGAGCTCCCTCATGAGCTCTTTAGCAATGCAGAGCACTGGGAGATGACATCATCTCCCAGCGCTCTGCATTACAAGCAGAAACCTGCATGAGAGCTCCAGCAGTTACAGGTCTGTGCTGAAGGAGGCGCAGACCTGCCCTGCCACGCCGCTGGACCACCAGGGAGAAGGTAGGACACGGGGGTGGCCACAATGTGAGGGCAATATGGAGCTGATGGGGGGGGCAGTGTGAGGGCAAAGTGGAGTTGATGTGGGCAATGTGAGGGCAGTATGGAGATGATGGGCGCAATATGGAGTTGATGGGGCAATGTGATGATGATAGGGGAAATGAGAGGGCAATATGGAGCTGATGGGGGGCGAGTTGTAGCTGATGGGGCAATATGGTGCTGATGGGGAAATGTGGAGATAAAGGCAATGTGAGGGCAGTATGGAGCTGATCAGGAAATGTGGAGATAAGGGCAATATGGAGCTGATGGGGTGCAAGTTGGAGCTGATGGGGGGCAATGTGAGGGCAATATGGAGGTGATGGGGGGCAAGTTGTAACTGATGGGGGCAATATGGAGCTGATGGAGCAATGTGAAGATGATAGGGGAAATGAGAGGGCAATATGGAGCTGATGGGGGGCGAGTTGTAGCTGATGAGGCAATATGGAGCTGATGAGGAAATGTGGAGATAAGGGCAATATGGAGCTGATGGGGTGCAAGTTGGAGCTGATGGGGGCAATATGGAGCTGATGGGGCAATGTGAAGATGATAGTGGCAATGAGAGGGCAACATGGAGCTGATGGTTGGTGAGTTGTAACTGATAGGGCAATATGGTGCTGATGGGGAAATGTGGAGATAAAGGCAATGTGAGGGCAATATGGAGCTGATGGGGTGCAAGCTGGAGCTGATGGGGGCAATATGGAGCTGATGGGTGCAATGTGAGGGCAATATGGAACTGATGGGGGGCAAGTTGTAACTGATAGGGGCAATATGGAGCTGATGGGGCAATGTGAAGATGATAGGGGCAATGAGAGGGCAATATGAAGCTGATGGGGTGCAAGTTGGAGCTGATGGGGGCAATGTAAGGGCAATATGGAGCTGATGGGGGGCAAGTTGTAACTGATGAGGGCAATATGAAGCTGATGGGGCAATGGGAAGATGATAGGGGCAATAAGAGGGCAATATGGAGCTGATGGGGGATGAGTTGTAGCTGATGGGGCAATATGGAGCTGATGGGGAAATGTGGAGATAAAGGCAATGTGAGGGCAATATGGAGCTGATAAAGTGCAAGTTGGAGCTGATGGGTCAATATGGAGCTGATGGGGGGCAATGTAATGGCAATATAGAGCTGATGGAGGCAAGTTTGTAACTGATGGGGGCAATATAGAGGTGATGGGGCAATGTGAAGATGATAGGGGCAATGAGAGGGCAGTATGGACATGATGGGGGCAGTGTGGAGATCAGGAGCATTGTGGAAGTGTCCAATGGAGATGGCCAATGGGGGGGGCACTTCAGATTTCTGTGCCTACAGGCTCCTGAGATGTAAATCCGGCCCTGGATGGGCAGTGACTGAGGCACTGAGCTTTAATAACTTTACTGGTAGTTCATTAGGGCCAGATAGCAATTTCATTTTTGGGCAGATCAGGTGGTCATATATTTCACTACCATTTACTGGCATGAAATTGAATTCACTAGAATCATTGAACCAGGTTGCAGGTGACAGAGACTGTTCCATACAGGTTTCTTCTTCAGAATTATCTTTCTTTTATGTAATCAGGGTGATTGCACATCAAACGAAGTAGCTGTTGAATGCATTAACATGGGGTAAAGCTATTCTACTCCAGAGGGCATGGCAATTAAAAAAGGCAGGACATTTGAAGCAGAGATCCCCCCTCTTCTCCCAGCTTTACTGCCCACCCCCAGATTTACATATAGCAAAGTAACACCAGAAAAAAAAAGAAGAGGGAAGAAAAGAAGAAAGAGCCTTGAACTAAGACCCCATGAGGACTCCTCTGCCTACGATAAAACCACAAGATTTTTTCTCCAGGTGAGGGGCCTGTGTTCCATATGTACTAAGAAAAAAGTTTTTAACAGTAAGTTCACTAAAATCCTATTTTACATCCTATATGAAACATAGGAACCACGAAGATATACAAAAGCACCAACTTAGATTCCCAGGAGGGAAAAGAGAAAAACTCTCCCCACAGAAGTTTTCCATAGGACTAAACTGGTATTATATAAACCTCATGTATCAACGGACAACAAATTAGCCCAGCAAACAACCAAACAAGAGCCAACAGGTCTCTAAAACTACTGAACAGGTTACAAAAAAAGAAAAGAGTCCTTAAAGGGATAGTAATACTTCATTTTAACTTTATTTTATTTTGTAGGCATTAAAAAAACATGAAGAATGATATAAGTTTTATCTCTGAAACCTTTATGGTTTAAGAGATATTCACAAACAAAGTATCCCCCCCCCTGTTCAACCAGATCAGAAGGGAGATGCCCAGGTAGACTGCAGAGAGGGACAATCTTCAATTAAGATAATGGAAAAAGCTGAAAAACTTGTCAAGGGGGGAAGGGCTTCCATTGTTTTCATACAAAGAAAATTGTCCCCTTCTGTTATCTGTCCTGTCATACAACCAAAAAACAAAAGAAGACAGCGCACGGCAAGACCTCTAAGTGTAGTAGTCGATGAACAGACAAAACTATATGCTAGTGAATCATATAAATAATGAATTACATAAAAATAGCTAGTGTAGCCAAACACTTCATAATTTGCTCGGGAATTTCATAAGACGTTAATGGGGCAACAGTATCGGACCTGGCAGCTATTGGCAGCAGTGTCGGATGGGATATTAAAGCTGGTATATGGACTATGAGATGCTAGATCGTAATGGAGACATAGATAGTAAACATACTAGCAATATTCATGCTATGCGCTCACCGGATAATTTCTTGAACCGCAGGCCCGTAGTATATACACCTCGGTGAATAGGCGCGTGTCTCCGTCTTACGCTCTGTCCTCCAAGCCTCCCGTCTCCGGAATAATACTGCCGTCTGATTGTTGTTGCAGTACGCTCTGTTCTCCAAGCTTCCCGTCTCCGAAATGTTGCTGTCACTTAGATTCTTTTCATTCAATATAAGTAATGATACACAAATTGAAGCTCGGCATACGTATATAAAAAAACTTTAATGCTATAATATCAACGCGTTTCGGGAATCGCGTTTCATTATTGAACAAAGGATTTAAGTTTGCACCACATAGCAAGCCTAATGAATTTGAGCTGTTTATAGATGTCCACAAATTTGTGAGGAAGCTTACGCTCAAAAGATACTTCATGAAAAAAGATCAAGAAGGTCAGGAATCTATAGATGAGAGGATACAAGGTGAACTAGTGGATGACGAAAAACTCACTGAAACATTACTCAGCTTGTGGCATGAAAACACCAATAACATCCAATTAGAACAAAACATCGAAGTGGAAAGGAGCATGCAGTATAGACATACCTCTCTGAAACCGGTTTCCAAATTTAATCCTACTCAATCTCGAGGACATCATATAGAAATATTCTTGGAACTTGTGATTAAGGACATCAAGAAACTATTCCAAACCCCGTTCCAAATCAAATATAATCTATCTAGGAAGGAAAAATCTAGCCTTGACAAACTGATGGGTGATGAGTCTCTAGTATTTAGGGAGGCCGACAAAGGAGGGGGTATTGTAATTCAAGATAAGGAAGATTACTTGAAGGAATCCAGAAGAATCCTAGGAGATATTACGTTTTATGAATCATTGACAAATAATCCAATCAAGTTATATAAAAGAAAATATGACCTCCTCATAACTCAGGCGTACCATACGGGTATCCTTAATAAACAAGAATATGCTTTCTTATCAGTTCAACATCCCATAATACCTATTTTTTTATCATATACCTAAAATTCATAAAAACATTAAGAATCCTCCAGGCCGGCCAATTATTTCAGGTATTAACTCACTTACAAGTAATCTGTCAGAGTATATAGATCATATTTTACAGCCGTATGTACAAAAGACACCGTCATACATTAAGGATACCACCCATATTCTCAATAAATTACAACAAGTACAATGGATGGAAGGCTTTTTATTAGTCACTTGTGACATAACCTCTCTATACACTATCATAGAACACAAAGCAGGGATCAGAGCGGTGGAAAAGGTATTAAGAAAAGATAATGATTTACCACAGGAACAAATTGACTTTATATTGGATGGTATTGCGTTTATATTACATCACAACCATTTCATGTTTGAAGGCAAACATTTCCGCCAGATTAGAGGGACAGCGATGGAAACACGCTTCGCACCCAGTTTTGCGAATCTGTTCCTAAGCGTATGGGAGGAAGACCTCATATGGAATAACCACATCAAGAATATGGAACTATATGGTCGTTATATCGATGATATAATCCTGATCTGGAAAGACGGGGTAGACTCACTAAATAAATTCATTACTTCCATCAATGATAACCAACTTGGGCTACACTTTACACATACTAGCAGTCCTTCTTCGGCTATTTTTCTGGATCTACAGATTAACATAGAAATGGGAGGAGTTATCTGTACAAACACATACCATAAACCAGTGGATGTCAATGGCTACATAGAGGCCTCTAGTAATCACCATCAAAAATGGCTACAAGGTGTCCCATACAGCCAGTTCCTTAGATTGAGACGAAACTGTTCGAAAAAAGAGGTATTCAACAAAGAAGCAGATATGCTGAAAAAAAGATTTCTGGAGAAGGGGTATAATGAAACTAACATACAACAGGCTCTCCAAAAAGCTGGAAGCAAACCAAGGGAACTATTATTGCAAGATAAGGAAGAAAGGACCAAGAATACTGGTGTTAACCCCAAGCGCAACATACCAGAAATACCCTTCATCACCAGATTCACATCATCCACGAAAAATGTGGAACATATAATTAGGAAACACTGGAATATATTAGAAGGGGATAAAATTCTGCAAACAATACTCCCTAAAAGACCATCTTTTGTATATAGGAAATCTCTAGATTTGAAGTCCAAGTTGGCTCCATCAATAATCAAACAAAAAGGGGGGGCCCATCAAGTGAATGCCCTAGGAACACCCATTATAGGATCTTTTAGGTGTGGACATAATAGATGTATTACCTGCAACCATATTCGAAATATATGTAAGTCCTTTACTTCTAAACATACAGGAGAAACTTTTCAATGCAAACATTTTATTAATTGTACTTCGGAATTTGTAGTATACCTCCTGGAATGCCCTTGTGGGTCCCAATATGTTGGAAGGACTACTAGACCCCTGAAAAGGAGGTTCCTAGAACACAGGAATAACATCCTAAAATGTAACAAACAACATTCACTATCAAAGCATTGTATGAGTTGTCCCTCTTTTAAGATCTAAAACTAACTGGAATAGATCATATTCCCCCAACATCAAGGGGCGGCAATAGAATCCGGAAATTGTCCAAACAGGAAAGTTTCTGGATCTTCAAACTTCAAACTCTAGCTCCACTTGGTCTAAATGAAGAACTCGACCTATGGTGCCTCTAAGTATTTGTCTTCTACATGTACATTCCCTATTTGGGACATTCCCCAATATTGATATATTGGATAACTGGTCATCACATATTATTGGTCTTATTGTTATTGTTATTGTTATTTTTATTTTTATTTCTATTAGGGCAATAGATCTCCCTCTAGATAGATATTATGATCCTCTGGTCCACCCTTTACACATTTAGAGGAATTCTAATATCCTTCCTCTTAGCATACACATTAAATAATGACATTAAAGGAGATTCTTTTATATGAACATTTGATATATATGCATATGGATCAAACATATTATCTGTAAGTTGTTACCTATTTATTTAAGGGAAATGATCATCTTTTATCCGGTAGGATAAAACTAATGGAGTTCTTATATCCTTTTAAAAAAACACTATAATATATAATTTGGCCATAGGTAGCGTCTTAATACCTATATATATATTATAGGCTAAACAACTATACAGTTACATATAGATACATAAATAAAAGAAAATGCTCTAATAGACAAGAAGCATACTATTATACAATATCATTTTATACAATTTCTAACAGCTACAAGCATTGGAATTTTAGATGTGTATTGATCTTTTTAGAGTTGCTAATAGGATGCTACAACGACAGATGTATATTTTGTTATTATGTATCATCATATTACAGTCCGGGGTTACTTTGTAACATTTGAACCTAAGGGAGGAAGATGATTGGTTGGTTGTTACATTATAAGCTCGCGGGCTTTTTAAAGATGCTTTTTATCTTGAGAAAGGGGACAGTGATTCCGGAAACGCGTTGATATTATAGCATTAAAGTTTTTTTATATACGTATGCCGAGCTTCAATTTGTGTATCATTACTTATATTGAATGAAAAGAATCTAAGTGACAGCAACATTTCGGAGACGGGAAGCTTGGAGAACAGAGCGTACTGCAACAACAATCAGACGGCAGTATTATTCCGGAGACGGGAGGCTTGGAGTACAGAGCGTAAGACGGAGACACGCGCCTATTCACCGAGGTGTATATACTACGGGCCTGCGGTTCAAGAAATTATCCGGTGAGCGCATAGCATGAATATTGCTAGTATGTTTACTATCTATGTCTCCATTACGATCTAGCATCTCATAGTCCATATACCAGCTTTAATATCCCATCCGACACTGCTGCCAATAGCTGCCAGGTCCGATACTGTTGCCCCATTAACGTCTTATGAAATTCCCGAGCAAATTATGAAGTGTTTGGCTACACTAGCTATTTTTATGTAATTCATTATTTATATGATTCACTAGCATATAGTTTTGTCTGTTCATCGACTACTACACTTAGAGGTCTTGCCGTGCGCTGTCTTCTTTTGTTTTTTGTTTTACATATTTCCATTGACCCGAGAGGACTCCGGGAACATAGACAGCAGCCAGATCTCTTTTGATTGGGATGAATGACTAACAGAAATGCTTGGGATCATCATCATCATCCATCCATCCAACTAATCTTCATTAGACGTTTTAACTCATCCTATTCATCTCATTCCATTTTATACGAAGCCAATAAGTACTAACTTTTGAAGTTATTTTTGAATCATATTAAACTGTGATTATATTTTTGAACTGTAATATTGGTCCAACTGTCTATCTACCACCTTGGCACATTGTATAGCCTGTAGACACTTGTTGATTCTTTTCTAATTGGGTTTGATTGTAATTGCTGCATTTGGAATATACCAAAGTAATCTTTTTATATTTGTGTATCCAATACTCCACTAGTGTTCCCAGTGATCGCCACTTAAAATTTTATTTTTAGTTCTGTCATACAACCAGACTCACATCTGAGAAGAGATGGCTTACAC
This sequence comes from Rhinophrynus dorsalis, assembly GCA_037306005.1. Lineage (NCBI taxonomy): Eukaryota > Metazoa > Chordata > Amphibia > Anura > Rhinophrynidae > Rhinophrynus > Rhinophrynus dorsalis. Next base: position 385,255,872 of record CM074719.1, read on the forward strand.
TAGGTAAAAGGGGCGGGGAGGGGAACTTTGCTTGTGAATATCTCACAAACCATAAAGGTTTGAGAGATAAGACTTATATCATTCTTCATGTTTTTTTAATGCCTACAAAATAAAATAAAGTTAAAACGAAGTATTACTATCCCTTTAAACAGGCATAACAGCCTGAAGGACCTTCCGTTCAAAGCTGATTTCAGATGAGGCCAAGACATTGTTACTGTAGTGCTTGATGAATGTGTGAAAGGATGACCATGTTGCCACCTTGCATAGCTGTTCAGCAGAGACCTGATTCTTGTAAGCTCAGGAGGACCCACAGATCTGATTGAATGCCTGTGACTCTGAAAGGAATATTTTTCTTTCTGATGACATACGCTTGTCATATGGTAGCCTTGATCTATGACACAATAGTGACTTTAGATACAACCTTGACCCACTCAAGGGCCTTCAGGAATGAAAAAGAGGGTATCTGACTTTCTAAAAGGCTGTGTACAATGCATACTTAAATCATAAAACCACATCAATTAGGCAAAGATCCTGTTCCTTTTTGTGGAATGACCAGGACAAAAAGAAGGAAGGACACTTGTAGCTCAGCAACTCTTTGCACAGAAAAAATGGCCAAAAGGAAGACCATTTTAAGCATCTAAATTTGCAAGAGAACTGAAGAGAGGTTGAAAGGGAGGTCTCTGAAGAAGCACCAGATTAAAGTACCACAGGGAGTGGGATCCCTAAAGCGAGAAAGGCATGAGCCACCTCTTGAACAAAGGTTTTAAAATAAAGAAGAAAAGTAATCCAGTTCTAGAAGAGAACGTAGTGTGTTGAGATCATGTTGATGGAAAGCCAAAATCATAGGGAGGCTGACAGACTGCAGAGACACATCTCTGTCAGTGTACCACTGGTAAAAAAGTGACCTGATCCTATGATAGGCTTTAAGAGACATGAGCTTAATAGCTTGAATCATGTTAGAGATGATAGCATCTGAGAAACCCTTTCTCTTCAAGATGTCATCCTCAAGAACCTTGGTCAGGTACAAAGAGATGCTTACCCACAAGATTAAAGGATATAAAGCAGATAAAATCTTGAGCCACAAGATTGAGACTCGCAGTGACAGATAAAGCAGAGGACTTACCAAGAATCTTGTGGCATCAAAGGCCACTTCAGTAGATATGTGAGGGCCTCCAAAATGTTGGCAAGCATAACAAGATGCTCCTCCTTAGGAACATCACAACAGATATCCTCTGAGAGTTGTTCAAGACAGATTACTATCGCTCTGGTCACCAGGCCAGAGCAAAAATGGGGTACAAGAATCAAGGTGTTTGTCAGCCAGATCCTTAAGGGCTGCAACATCTGCTAATGGCAGTGCTGTGTTTTTAGGTAGATGACATATAGGGTTATCAACTGTGCTAAATATGTTTATTAAGAAACAGCTTCTTGAGTAGCATCATACATAAATATCCAAAAGATACTTATCTGATGTGAAGGGGTTAACCCGGAGAAGAAGAGAAATAGACCCAGCATCTGCATAGCATAAGCAAAGGGTAGAGTAAGATGGCTGTCAAGGTACGAACAAAAAAAAAAAGAAGACCAGGAAAAGAAAGATTCTGGGAAATGTAGATTTTACTACATTGCCTATGTCCAGCCACAAAAAAAATCAGTGAAATGAAGGTTTCTGAACATGAACCTTGCTGAACATGTGACAGAGCATGGTCAGCGATTTAAATTGTTCTGCCCCTTCTATGACAAACGGGTGTAGAGATATGCCCAGAAGAAGTTTCCATATTGTTTTCTATGCAATAAAGATGGCTGCCGCTATCAAATAAAAAAAAAAATCTGGAAATAGTAGAAATTTGTAGCATAATGCAGAAAAACATCCCTGCAATGAAGACTAAAATATAGAAGGAGGATGGGCAGAAAAAGATAGATTATCTGTGAAAGGCAGCAGCCTTTATTTCTAGTCCAATATAGGTAGAAATAGGGCGGACAACTGTAAATAAAAATATTATATATATATATATATATATACACATATACAAAAAAGAAAAAAGGCAATGGCACACTTTAAGAATAGATCAAAATCAGCTATCATTAGCTATAAAAATATGGTGCACGTCCCATTGTATGAAGTAAAGCAATGTACTCAGCCTGGGGGTTCCCCTGGTATACCGAGTGAGACAGCACACATCTGGATTATCCGTCAAGAATTTATTCTCTCATCATTCCAGCCAAACGTTTTCGGTCCTCAAACGGACCTTCATCAGGGCACAAACAAAGGGTGAATGCTAAACACACCAATCCCCGTACTGTGCTTGGCGGGCCGAACTAACACGGCGTTCCCAGCCGCACTACAGGAGACGGTGACGTCATCCGTTGTACGAGGTAGCGTTGCCAAGCAACGGGTACCTCGGAATGACACATGTTACTCTGCCGGCTGAAGGCAGAGTTCCAATAGTAATAAAAAGAAAAGAAAAGATACAGTGACAAACAGGTACCAGATCTCTTCTCAATAACAACAGTAAAACAAACACGTCGACTATGTAGCGAATAATGGTTGGTGCAGAATAAACATACTCATAATTGATAAATACGAGTTTCAGAGGGAGCAGTTAATTACAAAACTGCTATTTCTTTGGTTTAGAAAAGCCCTGTCTTTACATAAAGTGTCCAGATAAAATTAGATATATATCTAAATAACCAAGAAAGGAAAAAAAAAAAAAAATTTGTGTTGTATTGTTATTCATTGTCCATGATTATCATATATTCAAACAGAATGTGCTCTAATGTTCACTACTACATAATCCATCATAGGGAGACTCATAATGAAATCCAATGAACATATTTCCATTGCGTTGCCAAACTAGGAGCCCATTCCTGTGGACTTTCCACAAGGATTGCTCCACCAATGCTTGGATAGTTCCATATACTTGGAGCAAATTAATCAAAGATGGAGTATTACAAGACATGTCCATTTCATACGACACCATATTATTCCCAAGCTAGGGGCCCATTCCCATGTATTATACACAAAGAGTGCCCCACCAATACTTGGCAACAAGGTAATCATATCTGCATTGAGATCCATCCTGTCCAACGTCCTCTTGAAACATATTAAAGAACCCCCTATTTGAATGATATATAGCTCACACTGTCTCTCTGTGTATGAGTGTAGGTTCTGCATACAGAGACTTAATGTACATAGTTTACCAATGGTCCACAGTTATGAAGAAGCATCCTTCTTTTTGTTGAAACAATCCATAGAGTCCAACTTACAGAAAACATGAATATGATAATTCATGGTTTAAACCATTTGGTGCCATGGTATCAAATTCAATTATCATACGAGTTTCTTGTTGGAGGAGGATCTAATGGCGATTTCCTCCTCTAATGGGTTGATGTATTTGTTTAATGGGCATAAAGCGGAAATCAGTTAGCTTATGTTGAACCAACTGTAAGTGTCTAGCAACCGGTTGGCAAGGAATGTCTTTACTGTCCATGCGTCCTTCCAGTGCTCTTTTAATAACAGATCTATGGTTGTTAATTCGTTCTTTTAACATCGTGATGGTTTTTCCAATATAAATGAGGTTGCATGGGCACTTAATCATATATCATATATCATATATATCAAGTTGCCACAGGAATGGGCCCCAAGCTTGGGAATAATATGGTGTCATACGAAATGGACATGTCTTGTAATACTCCATCTTTGATTAATTAGCTCCAAGTATATGGAACTATCCAAGCATTGGTGGAGCAATCCTTGTGGAAAGTCCACAGGAATGGGCTCCTAGCTTGGCAACTCAATGGAAATTTGTTCATTGGATTTCATTATGAGTCTCCCTATGATGGATTATGTAGTAGTGAACATTAGAGCACATTCTGTTTGAATATATGATAATCATGGACAATCATGGACAATTAATAACAATACAACACAAAATTTATTTTTTTTTTCTTTTCTTGTTTATTTAGATATATATCTAATTTTATTTGGACACTTTATGTAAAGACAAGGCTTTTCTAAACCAAAGAAATAGCGGTTTTGTAATTAACTGCTCCCTCTGAAACTCGTATTTATCAATTATTCTGCACCAACCATTATTCGCTACATAGTCGACGTGTTTGTTTTACTGTTGTTATTGAGAAGAGATCTGGTACCTGTTTGTCACTGTATCTTTTCTTTTCTTTTCTTTTTATTACTATTGGAACTCTGCCTTCAGCCGGCAGAGTAACATGTGTCAGTCCGAGGTACCCGTTGCTTGGCAACGCTACCTCGTACAGCAGATGACGTCACCGTCTCCCGCAGTGCGGCTGGGAACGCTGTGTTAGTGCGGCCCGCCAAGCACAGTACGGGGATTGGTGAGTACCGCTGTATCTAATTTATATATATTACATAGTGTGTTTAGCATTACCCTTTGTTTGTGCCCTGATGAAGGTTCGTTTGAGGACCGAAAATGTTTGGCTGGAATGATGAGAGAATAAATTCTTGAAGGATAATCCAGATGTGTGCTGTCTCACTCGGTATACCAGGGGAACCCCCAGGCTGAGTACATTGCTATATATATATATATATATATATATATATATATATATATATATATATATGTTAGGGGACAGACAGCTGACTGGGACCCTGAAGTGAGCTGTGTGACTGAGACAGACTTCAAAGATAGCATATGAGATTGAAAATATTGTTGATGGCCGGGGCAAGATATCACATTCCACCAGACACACACAGTAGTTGAGTAATATCCAGCAAACGCACAAGGGGCATGGAGAGGGGGAAATGAGGAGCAGTGCAGAGACATGGAAGTAAAGTGGTAGTTCAAAATCTGAATGCATCAATGGTTGCCGCAGTGTGTGCAATAAATGATGATGATCCATGTGCTCCCAGGAAGTCTCATTCTAGTTTTGATGATGGCAATGGCATAATTTAGGAAGATGGAGCATTCAAACCAACTGCTGCATTTGACAGTGAGACAAACAAGCACCAAAACACCTAACCTCAAAGTAGTAGCAAACTTTGTAAAAGTAAAAGCAAAAAAGAAATTCGTTGACACCTCTAAATGCTTAGAGGAATATAAAGGCAGTGGGGAAGAAGCGGCAGACAATGCTGAGGATGACCTAATGGCTGATTATGATAATGTGTATGTAAAATATATCACTCCTGCATCCTCCTCTTCTTCTTCAGATAGAGATGAAGTTGAGAGTGACAGAGTCGATGATATGGCCTTAACATTAGCTGAAAGGCAAAGCACTGAAAAGGAGCATTGTCCCTGTCTATAAACTCTTTGAGAAAACCATTGGAATCTATGATGCTGTAGAATCAAAGATGCCTAAATATATATAATCATTCTGTCGGTCATCACCAGCAGCATCACTACTTCCAAGTCCAAGCCCCACTCAGCCACACACACACTTGTGTTGAGTAACCAGCAGCAGCTGCAACAACACAGGTTAACATCCACAATCTTAGCAATGATGAGTGCCACTGCTGCTGCTGGAGGTGATGCACCTTTGACACCTAGTAGTAGTAGCACTAGAATTGCATCTAGCCCCAGTTGTAGTAGCAGCCTTTCAGGAACCCAACAGTGCATGAAGTCCACAGTATGGATATGATTCAGTCAGGATCCAAAAGCTAAGCATGTTGATATCTTGTCTGTGCAAAAAGCATGTAAGCCGGGGGAAAGCAGGCTCTCACCTAGGCACCTCCTTAATGAGATCCCACCTGAAGCACAACCACAGGTCTGTCTGAGAGATACAACACGAACATGTCACAGGTGCAGCAACCAGGCAGGATTTGCCATAAGGCAAAGTAGGCACCTGCCTACAGGCGCACGCCACCAAGGGGCGCCTGCATTAGGGATTTTTTTTTTTTTTTTTTAAACTAGCCACCTCAATGGCTAGTTGATTGGTTGCATGCGCGCAGTGCCATAAAATGCCAACACAGAGTACCCTGTAATCCACCCTCATTGGTAGCATCAGTGAGTAAGCAATGCATGGTGAACTGTGCAGTGAGCAGAGAAGTTAAGTGAGTCAGAGCCGGAACTTACTTGTGCCATCGGAGACAGGCAGAATCTCTCAACAGGTACTCATGCATTGCATGACTTGGTTGACCATAGGGATTAGCTTAACAGTGGGGCTGAGAGGTGATTTTTTAACCAGATGATGTGGCAGCACCTCGCTCCTTGTTGATCCTGCTTGCTGTATCCCAGGGTTAGATGTTTTTGTCCTGCAGCTGTCACACTGTGCAGAGGCCAGATGATCACCACAGACACGGTGCAGGGTGCACATCCTGAGTGCTGGTCTGACAGGGATCCTGTGTTCTGATCTTCTGAGGCAGAGACTGTCCAGCAAACTATGGCAGCTTGTGTTGTGGGATAAATCCAGAGCTGCAGGTAAATACCTACACTGCTGTCCCTGTGTCACTTCCACAGAAGTGTCAGAGCTTTTAAAATCAATATAAGTAGTAAATGATGGTGTAGAGATGTTGAGAGTACAAAATAATTTATTAAGCACAATAACAAATAAAAAAACAGGTATATCTGTATTGATCAGTATTAAAACATGTACTTCTTTAATATTGATCAATACAGGGACACCTGTTTTTTATTGTGCATAATAAATTGTTTTGTACTCTCAACATCTCTACACCATCATTTACAATCTATATAGATTTTATTATATTTTTTGAGATTAGAGCACTTACCCATATATACTTTTTTTTTTCTCTTTGTGTGATCATTCACTCCAGGATCACAGTGTGTTCATAGCTGCCTTATGTATAGGTGGAGGTCTACAGACAGAGCTCCCTTTACACTGTATTTGTAAAAGTACCAGAGGTTTTGCACACACTGGCAATTAAGGGCCTTACGGGTATAGAACTGGCCAGCATGTATCTTTCAAGGTGGGCATGGTTTTGGTAGTATGGGGGAGGGGCAGCATTTTTATCCTTGGACCCAGGCAGCACATTGTCTTGGGCCGGCCCTGACTCCATGTCGCCCTCACATTGCTGCCCCCCCAGTTGTCTATTTCCTACCTCCCTGGCAGGACAGGTCTGTGCCTCCTTTGGCACAGTCCTGTAAGTAATGAGCTCCCTCTTCGTCTCTTTAGGAATGCAGAGCGCTGGGAGATGATATCTCCCAGCACTCTGCATTCCTGAATAGGAGACCGCGCGGGAGCTCCAGCACTTACAGGACTGTGCCAAAGGAGGCACAGATGACAGATCTCCTGCCAGGGAGGTAGGAAACAGACAATGGAGGGGAGACAATGTGAGGGCAACATGGAAGTTGGAGCCGAAGGGGGGCAATGTGAGGGCAACATGGAGATGGTGGGGGCAATGTGCAGCTGATGGTGGGCAAGTTGGAGCTGATGGGTCAATGTGAGGGCAATATGGAGATGATGGGGGCAATGTGGAGATTAGAAGCATTGTGGAGGTGTACAGTGGAGATGGCCAATGGGGGGGGGCGCTTCAGATTTCTGTGCCTACAGGCTCCTGAGATGTAAATCCGGCCCTGGCAGCAACTAGCAGCAGTAGAAGCACTCCAAAAAGTTCTCAGGGTTCTTGGACAGATAAGAGAAGTAGTGATGTTATTGATGTATCAGAGAGGGTGCCACTGCCAACAGTTTGTTCATTCCAAATAACACCTATGACTCCTGCTGCAGAGGAGAATGACTCTGAGTTTGCTTTTGGAAATGACAGGAGTGATAGAGTGCCTACACATGCCACCACCACCCCCACCACCTCCACAAGCTATAAAGTTACATGATTCTTCCACTATGTACTGCCATCCCACACTTACTAAGTTCATAGAAAGAAGTCAAAACCTGCACAAAGACAAAGCAAAATTACGCCTATGGAAAGTAAACTTGTCAAAATTTTAGAGGTTGAAAAACGGGCTTTAGGCCCTGATGAAGCCTGAGAGGTGAAACACGTGGGTGTTTCAACACTAAATTGGCACTACTAAAAAGATACCTGGGACACTGACTTACTGGCACTACTAAAAAGATTCCTCTCCATTATTGGCACTACTAAAAAGATGGCAAGACACATACTTGATAGGTCCATAGACTTCACTAGCGTTCAACTTTTCTAAACAGAGTATGTGAATTCTCCTTTATGGACACTACTAAAAAGATGCCTAGACACATATATATTATATCCATAGACTGAACTAGCGTTTAAACTATTCTGCCACTGGAACTACTAAAAAGATGCCAGAATACTCAAAGTTTCACCAGCACCACTAAATGGATGCCAAGGTGTGAAACACAGTACAATTTATTGAGGTCGATCCAGCATGTTTGCCAATCGATTAATTGCAAAACTTGGATAGTCTGCTCACTCTCAGAAGTAACAGAGAGAACAGCACATATCTATGATCGATATTTACGATCAGAAATGATTACCGCGTTACTGTAAATGTATGTTTATTTTAGCCATCTAAATATCTAAGATACTCTGACTTGAGACTACAAATGTAGGAGGTTCTGGAGATGCATTCTAGCGATGAGAAAATAACCACATACTGCTCATTGGTGGAATAAGCAGGACACCTGCAGCTGCTTTAATATCCTAAAGCATAAACTTACCTAAAAAGGGTTTATGAAAAATAAGAAATTTTAGCAGGCAGGGCACCTGCAGAAAAACTATTCTGGATAAAATAACGATACATGGAGCAACTTGCTTATCACTGAATAGGCAGGGCGCCTGCAGCTACTTAGATATCCTACATCAATCACTACTTCTAGATACACTAAGCTGGCAGGGCATCTGGAAAATAACTATTGTGATGAAATCTTGAAGTGATGATATTAAGAGACCTTAAAAGTAAAAAATAACTTTATATTGAACAATACATTTGCAATGTAGGGTTGGGCTAAGCAAACTATAACCATTTATCTCTTAAAGGTACACTACCCTAGAAAATAGCTCTTCTAACATAACAATGATTCCTTTCCAAATCAAAAGAGTTTATTTGTGGTGTAGATGCTGGAAACAAAACTCATATTTTTAAATATTTTAGAAACACAAGTGTTTAAATAAAGCTAAATTTTTTTTTTCAAAAACCTCACATATCGTGAAAGCACTGAACTGGTCTCATTTTCACATATGAGCTAAGGTGGAAGGTATAAGCATATTAAAAATACAGCTAAGACTCGGCAAGGAAATTACTAGCTCATTTAATCAAAACTAATACTTGCTCTGAGGATATGCTCCTCACTTCAGACAAAGACATAAGCATGGAGTTAATTAACTTCTATAATTCATTATACACCTCCAGATCCTCTCATGACTTAGCTGGGATACATAATTTTTTTCAGTTCTGTCCCCTACTGACATTGGATGAGGAAGACAAGAGACATTTCGATTCCCCAATTCTATTGTGGGAGGTAGTGGAGGCAATTAAACAGCTTACACCTTGGAAATCCCCTGGAGAGGATGGCTTACCAGTGAAATGGAATATACGACTTAATGACATACTTGCTCCACATTTGCTACATGCGTTCTACTCCGCCCTGGATGCCCTACTGCTTCCTCCATCTCTTAATGTGGTTAACATCATTGTACTTCCAAAGCCATGCAAAGATCCTCAAAAATGTGACTCATACCGCCCCATTTCTCTGATTAACACTGACGCCAGAATGCTAGCTAAAATCCTGGCCACAAGCTTAACTTGGTTATATCTAAACTCGTTCACTCTGATCAATGTAGTTTAATGCCGGGTAAGTCCACTTTCCATAATCTTCGGCGTCTCCTTGGTCATGTATATACGGACCAATATGCTGCCAGGGATGGAACTTGTATCTCGCTTGACGCTACAAAAGCGTTTGACTCAATGGAATTAAATTATTTGAGGTGTGTCCTGGATCATTTCGGATTTGGGCCTGGCTTTTTTAATTGGATCAAATTATTATATGCTGCTCCTCAAGCTAGAATTTTGCTTGGTGATATAGCCTCTGAACTGTTTTCTCTGGGGAGGGGTAGTCGGCAGGAGTGTCCCCTTTCCCCTGGTCTATTCGCCTTGGCTATGGCGTCCCTGGCGTCCAGGTTTCGAGGTGATCAACGCATCATCGGTTTCCCTGTTGGGGAGAGTGAGGAGAAACTCATTCTTTATGCGGACAACATTCTTCTTTTTCTGGGTGATGGAGGAGGATCATTGCCAAGGGTGTTGGAACTGGTGGAGGAGTTTGGCTCTTTTTCAGGTTTATCTATCAACTGGGTAAATCATCCATACTACCCATAAAACAAGCATTGGATATGTTGGAGGTTAACATGGGACAACTGCAGATAGTATCAATTACTATATACTTGGGCATTAATATTTCCGCTTCTGCTCATACCTTTCTTGGGGATAACTTGGATCCCCTAATTAATACGTTCCGAACGAAAGCTAGGGCCTGGATGAAACTGCCACTAAACTCCCTGGCCAGAGCCAACTTAATAAAAATGGTCTTTTTACCTAAATCTTTGTATATTTTTCAGAGTACTCCAGTCCCTAACCCTATGAGATATTTTAAACAGATAGACCAGATAATGACTACTCTGTTGTGGGCTGGGGGCAGGGCGAGAATCCGATTATCCTCCCTTAAGCAGTCGACCTGAAATGGAGGAATTGCCCTCCAGATTTTCACAAATACTATTTTGCTGCTCAGGGCCAATTTGCTGTGGGTTATGCTATACCTGAGTCTGCCTATAGGCTTCTGGACCTTGATAGACCGTTTTTACTCCCCGTTTATGACAATGAGCATTTTCTCCTGCTGGGAGATGGCATCAGCACATCACCCTCTATTCCCACTAAATCCTTATGTAATGCTTCGAAAAACATTAAACACATCTCCAATTACTCATCTGTGGACCCAAACACACCTCTGTGGGGTTCAGCCCTCTCATTTTCCTCCTTAGGTTTCGGGCACTGGTGGGAATCACAACATTTAGTCACATATACCAAGACAGTGTTCTGATGTCCTTTGAACAGTTACATTCCTTATACAACATCCCTAGCTCCTATTTCTACACTTATCTGTGCTTGCGTCATGCTCTCTCCTCCTTCTGGGGAAATCGTCCTCCCAGGTGGAACCTTTTGCTCTTCTATCCAAAATATCTAAGACCAGATCTCCTAAACTACTGTCGGCCATTTATGGGTGGCTTAATGGCTTGTCGTGTTCTCACAATTCTACCCTTAGACTGGGATGGGAGGGGGACCTGGACGTGCTGGAGGATGGGGAATGGTCGGAGGCACTAGCTAGTCCTAAGACACTATTCATTGATAATAATCACAAATTAATTCAACTTAAGATCCTACATAGAACATATTATACCCTGACTAGACTGGTCAAGATGGGTTCTCTGATGTCAGAGCTATGTGTGAAATGCAAACAGGGGCAGGGTATGTTCTGGCATTTATTGTGGGCTTTCCCACGGTTACAAATATTCTAGGATAAAGTGGTAACTAAAATATTGTCCATTCTATCACTACCTATTCCACTATTGCCCAAACGTTGTATATTTTCCATTGTACCAGATGGTCTACTCTCCTCACATCAGTCCAAATTGATTAGGGAGTTACTGGTCATGGCTAGGAAAATCATGGTGTTGAAGTGGATGTCAGATGAGACCCCCTCCTGTAATGCTTGGATCCAACTGGTTCATCAGATTCTTCCTTACTACCAATTGGTTCACACTCACAGAGGATCACCTCATCACTTCCTCAAAATCTGGGATCCATGGATCTCAAGCTCTTAGTCTTGTCTTATTAATTTATATTATGTTTTGTATGTGCTACACTTAGATGTCTCTATAGTACTGGAACTTATTACCTTAAAATGGGGGTGGGGATGTTCGATCTGGGGATGGGATAGTAGTAGTAGCTTTAGTTTTCCCTCCTTTGAGGGTTTTTTTTTTTTTTTTCCTTTAGATGTTTGTTTTGAATGAAAACATTTTTTAAGGAAGCTGGATATGAATATTCTGTCACGATTGTAACATATGACCACCTCTTTGTATGTGGCATGCCTTACTGATGTAACCATTGTTTGACTATGTTATTATGTAACGCCTCCTTCCTTACCAATAACAAGAAATTAAAATAAAATACTGCTCAAGTTAAAAAGCTCACTTGTCTGCTTTCTATCTTTCTTTTTCTTCCTTTATAAACCATGTGGTATATATAATGAGACCTGCGGTATGCTACCCAATTCACTGGTGACACCTACCTATTGATCATGTGACAATATAATGATAGATTTTTTGCCAGAATCTTAGCCCCATGTATAGTCTGTTCTGTTCCAGACTTAACATCAGATTACTAATGCCGTACTAACTATGCCTTTACTCAAATATAAATTAGACCTGAGGTTATCACCAGTTTCCATGACTTAAGGACAATTTTTAATAAAATACTAAGAATGTTTTTTATAAATCCCCCTAATGTCACTCAGCATTTTATACAGATCTTTATTTTACAATTTACAATTTTACAGACACTTTCGTTATTGCTTCAGTTTTATACATCTCCCCCTACAGAAAAGTGGAGTCATTGTGGAGCAAATCAATTGCACCACTGGGTACAAATAAAAAAAGTCCAAAATGAGGCTTTGATTTAAAAGGGGCATTTTAAAACTCTGAATGCTGGAGACGTCTTCAATTCATTGCTTTGTGGTCTTATGTAAAACGGAAAAGTGGAGCGATTCTGGTGAAAACCAATGGCACTGTAACATAGTAACATAGTAAATTAGGTTGAATAAAGACACAAGTCCATCAAGTTCAACCTTTGCCTCATACCATATAAGTAAGTCTTTATCAGAGCATCCTAATTTGCCTACTAATATACAGTATAACCCTGTATGTTCCCTTTTGAAAGAAATGTATCTAATCTTCTCTTAAATGTATCCATTGTGTCTGCCATAACCACCTCCTTGGGCAAGGAATTCCACAATTTAACAGACCTTACTGTAAAAAAACTATTCATCTGCTGAAGTGTAAACCACCTTTCCTCTAATCTCAAGGGGTGTCCCCTGGTCACCTGATCAGGCCTTGGAATGAATACCTCACCACGTATATCCTTGTATTCACCTCTCATTTACTTGTACAATGTGATAAGATCTCCTCTTAGTCGTCATTTCTCTAGAGTAAATAAACCAAGTTTGTCTAGTCGTTCCTCATACGTCAAGTCCTCCATTCCCTTAATTAATTTTGTTGTTCTTCGCTGTACTCTCAACAGTTTTAGAATACCCTTTTTCAGAACTGGTGCCCAAAACTGTATTTCATGTTCGAGGTGAGGTCTTACCAATGATTTGTGCAATGGCAAAATTATGTTATCCACTCTTGCGTCAATATCCCTTTTTATGCAAGACAGGACTTTGTTTGCCTTTGCTACTGCTATTTGACACTGGTCACTGTTTCCAAGTTTGTAGTTTACAAGGATTCCCAGGTCTTTCTCTAGCAATGGTTCCATTAAGTTCATAAGTAGTAGTGGGATTTTTTCTTCCCAAATGCTTAACTTAAAGGGATAGTAATACTTCATTTTAACTTTATTTTATTTTGTAGGCATTAAAAAAACATGAAGAATGATATAAGTCTTATCTCTGAAACCTTTATGGTTTAAGAGATATTCACAAACAAAGTATCCCCCCCCTGTTCAACCAGATAAGAAGGGAGATGCCCAGGTAGACTGCAGAGAGGGACAATCTTCAATTAAGATAATGGAAAAAGCTGAAAAACTTTTCAAGGGGGGAAGGGCTTTCATTGTTTTCATACAAAGAAAATTGTCCCCTTCTGTTATCTGTACTGTCATACAACCAGACTCACATCTGAGAAGAGATGGCTTACACTAGGAAAAAGGGGCGGGGAGGGGAACTTTGCTTGTGAATATCTCATAAACCATAAAGGTTTGAGAGATAAGACTTATATCATTCTTCATGTTTTTTTAATGCCTACAAAATAAAATAAAGTTAAAACGAAGTGTTACTATCCCTTTAACACTTTCCCACACTAAACTTCATTTTCCATTCTGCCATTTTATGTAAACCCCTCTGTAGAGAGCAAATATCATGTTCTGAATTAATTACCTTGCATAATTTAGTGTCATCTACAAATATTGATATTTTGCTTTCTGTATCTATTTCCAGGTCATTTATAAACATATTAAAAAGCAGTGGCCCAAGTACTGAACCCTGTATGAAACAAATAAAAATTCTCAACAGGTCTTTAAACCACTTTGAATGATAGAGATGTTTCCAGTTCATTGCTTTGCAATTTGTTGGAAATCTCCCTAGCATTCAAGGGGTTAAAAAAATTAAATTAAAAAAAGGAATTTGGGAAATCTTTATTTATCCCTTGTTGTGTAGTTGATTTGCCCCAGAATTCGTCCATGTTGCCTTTATACATCCAATGAAGGTTTATGGTCAGCTGACCATTTCACAGAATGCTGAAACAACAGCACCACCATAAAATTCAAGGACATGGAAGTACTACACCCAGAAATTGCAAGCTTGAGCTGCAAGAACAGTGGAAGTGCACTTGTTTTACTCAGCAGGATATGTTTTTATCTAATTTTGACTGTATGTCTTTCTGTTCGTATATAAGCATATGCGTTGCTTTGGTAAACAAGTACCCGCACCTTTACTTATGTATAGACAAATACTTTCATGATGGGTACAACCCCAACAGCTTACAACTTATATGTCAAAAAACCCTTAATGTACCAGGCTTAAGGAAAAAGAACACTGTTTCAATGACTTCATCTGTGAGAGGTTCCAATATAGTTTGTGCAAGGGTGCATGGGAAGCATATCCTGATACCTCCATCCCATTCCAAAATACACAGCCCTTGGCATGAGTGGTTCAAATCTGCCATTTTGTTATGAAAAAAATCTTTGTAAATATGTGTTATGCAGGTACAGCACACAAAAGTAGATTGTTGTGCTTTTTTAGCACCGAATTATATCGTTATACACCTATTTCTATAATGTCAATACGTTATTACAGTTGACAATTATTTCGGCATGTTTGTCTTATGTGAAGCAATATTTACTTATATTTATATAAGTTTATACACATCATAGTGGGTGACTAAGGTAAAGTTAGTGCCTGGATACAGACACAGACATACAGAAGAAACAGAACAACAGTAATGCTGTAATATTACTTAACACAGGCCCACTGAGGATATTGATTAATACTGAGGATACCCCTTGTCATTGACAACACAGCTTTCCATTGAGAAAATTGCTTGTCACTGAGAATATTGCTTATCAATCAGAATTAAACCTTTACTTTGCCTCTGAAAGCAAACTTGTTGACAATAACAGTGACAAAGAAGAATGTCATATTGAATCCTCCAATATGTATGTACAAAATAAATTGTGTCTCAATGTTAGAAGAGCATTGACTATCTTTAAAATTCTATATACCCAGCAATTTGGGACTCCAAAATATTTGAGGCTGATGGAAGCAATTTTCCTTTACAATCCAAATTGTGCTTATTTTGTTTGCTTCAACAAACATTTTGCAGATATGTGGGTGACAGCTATGGGAAGCCTCTTGCCATCCTTATATAGCACAGATATTAAAGAGAAAGCTATCTCCTCACTTTCCTACTAACTAAACAAGCATGTCATTATTTTTTCCAGTTTGTATATCCATTGGAATATTTGATTAAATTCCAGTCAATACATTTTTTTCAAGTTGTTCTCCAGACAAACTGTCTTGTAATTTGGATCTCCTGTGGGAGTTAAAATGTCCTAGTCGGGTCAGGCATTGCTGAGGTTCTCCTTGCATATACACATGGATGGGAAATATAAAGGTATATCTGTTTTAAGCTGGCAGACAGCAACAGGACCTATCAAGTAAACCATTGAGAGCTCACAGACAGCAGAATCCCAAATGTGGAAATACTGAAAACATGGTGCTTTCAGCTTTTTTTCTATACCAGCACATCAGCTTTTCACACCATTTAAATGATAATGTAGTTCTGGAATTTACCATGAACCATTTAAAATGTGCTAATTGCTAAGGAATGAATTGTTGGAATAAATAGCAAGGCTTGGTTATGATTATGTGATTTATTCATCATGTGATCATATTTCTGAGACATGATAAAAATGAAAGATTTTAAATTCCAGTGAAAAATAAAGTGGATATTCAGTTTGTAATGGAATTTACAGAAGCTTAAAGGGGAGATAAATACTAGGACATTTTTGAGATAAGTAAATTAGAATGTACTGTACAGTAGGGTGGTAAAAGGAAAACATAAATCAGATTTGTCCTCACATTTCTTATTTACATTAAGTATTTACATACAAAAGCAAACTTCTTGTGTTGCTATGGCAAAAGTAAAGTCTTTACTACGGACTCAGATAAAGTATATACAGATATGGCTATACATGTAAAATGTACATTTGTGCAGTAGATTGAAGGCTATGCAAAATAAACTGAACGAGTCATTCCTTATTTTTAGCAACCTAAACTATCTCTTACTCTCACTTTTCTGCTATAAATCCCATACTGTCACCAATCAGCCCTTTCCATCAATCAACTATCTTTGCTTAGTAGTTCGATTCTACTTACATCCTTCTCCTAACAACTTCTCAATGTTACTAGCTCTCTCTTCATATTCCAAGCCCTCTCCCCTTATAATATTCCTAGATGATTATGATACATGAGGGCATGGGCTAACAGGTATGCATAAGGACTAGGGGTGGGCAAAAGATGGAAACAAATTTCCTGCATGATTTTTTGCGAAAACTGGCCAATTTTTCTCTTTTTTCGCAAACGTTTTCTCCTTTTTGCCTATTTTAACACATTTTTCACTTATGATTCCTATGGGTACTATATTTCCCACTGCAATATTACTTTTTCTGAGGGCTGTAGTGGAGAAATATGTAGATGAAAGTCAAAGATGTGAGTCCTACAGCAACATATATCTTGAAAAATGTTTTAGCATGCAGAGTGCATTTGTCCTTTGCCTACAGCATTAACTTCCTGCTTAAGTGACACTGGCACATATTCATGATGATGTCAAGTAATAAAAAAAATAAAGTGTCACCTACAGTGTGGCAGATGTGTATTGTAGTGGGCCTGGTGTGGGACTGGTATGGTGTGATTTGTGTATGAATATAATTTTTACCATTGCCATGTTTGTGTCAAATCGCTATCCTCCTTCTCAGATTATTGACACACATAACTTTTCGGTCATAACAGTGGTCCTAAGTGGGGTAGGTAGCAACCCTTCTTCACATCCCTCCTCCTCATCATAATCCATGCTACTGTTAATATATGTATCCTGGCTTTCTCTGTCATGTGTGGTTTCTGCTACCTAATACTCAGATGGTATGAGATGTTGGTTCATTTTTAAGAATGTTAGACTCCCAAAATTGCTGCTTGATAGCTGCATCCCGCAGTCATTGACAATGTAACCAGCCACACTGAAAACCTTCTCAGACTCAATGCTTGCTGGAGAACAACTAAGGGTTTTCACTGTAGTACATGGCATTGATGGCCACACACGCTGCTTTGTTCCCCAGTAGTCCATGGGGTCATTGTTTCTGTCTAGAATGTAGCTATCCTGCAAGTATGCTTAAACCATCTCACATGCAGTGAGACCACTTCTAGGAGCTACACAGTGTTCCTGTGTGTCAGTTACCAAACCATACTCAGGAAGCAAGTACTAAAGAGATGTTCAGACACCACCACCACAAAGGCTGGGTTTTTGCCTCCTCTGCTGAGACCAATGAATTGCCCTGTGTTCAGAATGGGTATACTGTTGATAATGTAGCTGCTTCTGCTGGTTGACATGCTTTGCTGCTTTCCTTTTCACTATACTGTCTAGATGTTTGTTGTGCCCTCACTTTCTCCCACTCATCCCCCCAATGCAACCCTTCACTCAATCAATAAGCATATCTTGATATTGCTTGATAGGATCCGATTCCTCATAGAGTTGCTGCTAATCATCATGACTCCTTGTTTTGACAAACTGCTGATGGCTCCCTCTAAAGCCTTCCAGTTTTGCATGTTGTACTCGCTAATGGCCTTACTCTGCTCGTACAAAGGCTCTAGCATGTACATTGTGGAATTCCACCTGGTAGGTAACACCATTTTCAGCTGGTGATGGGGCAGGTTGTCACACACTTGTATGTAACATAGATAGTTGCGTGCACTGTAGGAGCGACTATAATGAGCACAGATTTTGCAGGCAATAGAAAGCATCTCTTTGAGGGTTTCAGATTCTGCCAGGAATCTGGTCACAACTAAATTTAGTACATGGGCAAAGCAGGGCACATGCACCATATCACCTATTCTCAAAGCAGCAATTATGTTGGAGCCATTATCAGCAGACACAAAACCAGATTTTAAGGAAGCCTGTCTCTCAAACCTCTGCATGCACAAGATGGAGTGATGATGGTATGGCTATCCTGCTGCTGCTGCCGCCTTGTAATCATACTGCCAGAACCAGAAGCATGATTACTGGCTGTCACCTGATGCTGTAAGTTAGTGTTGTCCACTGTTAGTGCTGGGAGGGAAACCCAGTGAGCAGTCACAGTCATATAGTCTGTTCTCTGCCCACGTGTCCACATACCTGTTGTCAAGTGGATTTTCTTGCCTTACGCACTTTTCAGTCCTTTGCCCACCACACTAATCACCTGTTTGTACAATTCAGGCACAGCCATCCTGGAAAAATAACTGTGGCTTGGGATATGCTAACATGGAGCTACACATGACATCAGTTCTCAGAAACCTTGTTTTTCTACAGAAGAATAAGACAGCAAGTCCACTGCCAAAATCTTGGCAACCTTGCCATTCCAAAGGCGTACTTTGGGATTGTTTTTGTGAAGTTTTTGGCTCCTTCCCAGGAACTCAGTCAATGTGGGTTGGCAGGACATGGCAGAAGAACCCTGGAACTTTATTGTTTTAACAACATGACTAGAGGAAGTGGTGGAGGTAGATGCAGCAGTGTGGGCAGTCTCTGACCCTTGCCATCTCCTACAACAAAGCCAGAGTAATCATACTCCTCTGCAGCAGGAGCCATAGGTGTTATTTGGAGTGAACTAACTGTTGGCAGTAGCACACTCTCTGACACATAAATAACTTCACTATTTCTGTTTTCTGTACTAGGGCCTTGGGAACTTTTTAAAGTGCTTCTGCTGCTGCTAGTTGTGACACCTTTAGCCTGCTGATACTGTATCTCCCTTTCAAACCTGTGTTTTTTCTTCAGGTGGGATCTCATAGAGGAGGTGCCTAGGTTTGAGCCTGCTTTCTCCTTGATCGCGTGCTTTTTGAACAGTCAACATAACAATATGCTTAGCTTTAGGATCCTGAGTGAAATATTTCAATACTGTGGACTTCATGGACTGAGGGGTTCCTGGGGTGCTGCTACTACTACTGGGGCTAGATGTTAATGCAATTCTACTGCTACTACTACTACTAGGTGTCAAAGATGCAGCACTTCCATCAGCAGCAGAGTCACTTTTCATATCTAACATTTGTGAATTTTAATAACCTGTGTTGCTGCTGTTTTTGCTGCTGCTGGATACTCAACACAGGCGTGTGTGGCTGAGTGGGACTTAGACTCTGAAGAGGCGATGATGCTGATGATGACTGACAGGGTGACTGTGTATTTTTTGACATCTTTGCTTGTTTATACACAGACACAGTGCTCCTTAAAAGTGGTGGAAGATTCAGCCTTTGTCTTTCTGCTAACTTTATGGACATGTCATCATCCTCACTCTCAACTTCATCTGTATCTGAACAAGAGAAGGATGCTGGAGGGATATATTCTAGATCTGCATCATCATCAGTCATCATTAGGTCATCCTCAGCAGCATCAGCATCACCTGACGATTGTTGCCCACTACCCTTATATTGTTTTAGTGCTTGTTTTACTCACTATCTGATGCAGCAGGCAGTTCAGCTGCTACACCTTCCTGTATTATGCTATTGCCAACATCTATCAACACTTGAATGTGACTTGTTGTCATATTCAGTGTTCTTCTTATATGTCTTCTTATATGTTTCTTTATTTGTACTGGCACTGGTGTACTGGAAGTTTTGCTTAGACATTGACAAACTGCATCCTCATCATTTATTGCACATGCTTGCCATAGACCAGTCAGCTGTCTGTTAACTTTTTGCTGTTTGTTTATTTCTTTATCCTTTTTTATTTATTTTTTATTTTATTTTGTATTTTTAGTTGTCCACCCTGCTTTATCACAGTCTGTCAAAAAAAAAAAATAAAATAAAATAAAATAATATATATATATATATATAGATAGATAGATAACTGAAAAAGCAAAATGAACAACTTCTTTCCCCAGACTTCCCCAGCACAGAGACAATAACAGCAAGATCAGCAAGCAACTAGGTCTTCAGCTGCCTGTGTCTTTCCAGTTAGTCCAGTGGAATTTTGGGGTCAACCTCCTTCCTCCCTTCTTTTCCCCAGAGTGCCCCCACTGACTCTTTTAATACAGAGAACAAATGTCCTACAGAAAAGTTTCCCTAAACTAAACTTCAATTCCCCTATGTTCACTAGATCGAAAAACGTGCTGCTCTCTCCTCTCGCAAACACAGAATGGCTGCTGTGAGAGCCTGACACCCTTGTATATGGTTGTAGAAAAGTAGACAAAACGTTCTTGTGGTGGGGAACAAAAAGGTTCTTTCCATTGATTTCAATGCAATGAGCAAGGCGGAAAAAGCAGAAAAACAGCACTTTCTTCACTATTCCCATCTTTCTCCAAGGTGCACTGGAATGGCACACCTCGATACTTCCATTCAGTCCAAAACTATCCATCCTTTAGTACAAATCTGCCATTTTGTTATGAATAAAAAATCTTTATACAAAAGTGTTAAGAAGTAGTTTGTTATGCTTTTTTAGCACTGAATTATATCTGTATACTCCCATTTCTATATTATAAATAGATAACTGTTTAAGGTCAGAAAATAATTTGTAGTATGCTTGTCTTATGTGAAGTCCTAGCCAAGCCCTCTCTCTCCTTTTCACTATGTGTTAAAAAAAGTGGATTAAATATTCCCTTTGATTTAAATGGAGATTTTACTTCTCCTTTGTAGTGTAAATAGTTCAACCCAGGACTCCACTCTTCTTTTGTATATGCAGTCCTTATAATCATTTCCTCTCCAATTGTCAGAGCAAGAACAAACCTGGGCCTTTTGGAGCTTCTTTACTATCACTTTTTTTCAGACCAAATGCCATACTCTCAAGTACTTACCTTATGTCTATTGTGGCCTAAACACCACTTTCTCAGGTCTGTAATCCCTCATCTAGTCCTCAATATAAGCCTCTCAAGCCCTAACATGGGCATCTTTTTCCATAATTATGGAGTCCTTGAAGCGTGGGTCTTCATAATTGTGCCACAATAACTATCAGTATGTTTTTCACTGTGTCAGTATGACTGTCAGTATGAAAAATATTATCAGTAGGTATTTAAAGAATTGTGCAGTCATTGTAAACATATGGGTGTGCTACAAAAATAACTGCAGCAGGGAAATTTGATGTTATAAGGGTTGAAGGAGGCTGCTGTCTAGGCAAAGTATATTGTCTTAAACGTAGGTAGTCTTAGGATTTCTTTGGATTTCTTTGCTAGGCTGGACACTGACAATTCAAGCAAAAAATAAGAGACTCTGTTACAATTTCCCTTTTCTCCAACTGAGCAAATAAAACTCCTCCTCATTGCTTTTTCTGAGCATATATGAAGTCTTACACTACTAAGTTCTTTGTGGACTTTCAAGGTAGACAGCCAGCGCATAAAATGTCCATAAAAGTATAACCTAAACCATAAGTAGACAACTCCCATCCTTAAGTACCACTAACAGTGCAAGTTTTCAGGGTGTTTGGAATTCAGAACAGGTGGATCACTGTATGGTTCAGTCAGTTTAATTGATCAACCTATAAACATGCAGCTATATCCCAAGAGAATACATCGTTAACGGTACTTGAAGACACAAATTGCCTATCTGACCCATGGAGAGTGTTACTTCAGTACTGTCAGAGTTGTAGTTTAAGAGTAATTGTATGATAAAGTTTCCCCCTCCCGCCCCTTTTACCTAGTGTAAGCCACTTCCCCTCAGATGTGGAATCTGGTCTTGAGACCAGACAGCTCACAGCAAGGGACAATCTTCTTACTGTGAAGGAAAACTCTTCCCCCCTTGACAGGTTTTTCAGATTTTTCCTTATGCTAATTGAAAAGTGACCCTCTCTGAGATTTATCTGGACAGCCCTGCTGCTTTCAGGTGAGCAGTGTTATTATTATCATTATTCTTTATTTATATAGCACCAACTAATTCCACAGCGCTGTAAAATAGGGAATAGACATACAGAGGTGCTAAATAATGCAATCAAATGTGGGGAGCAGAAGGGTCAGAGGGCCCTGCTCATGAGCGCTTACAGTCTAGTGTTACATCAGTAAAAAGGGCAGGAGGAGGATACTTTATCATTCAATTACTCTTGAACTACAACTCTGACAGTATTGAAATAACACTCTCCAAAGTCCAAATACTATGAAGATTAATTGGAGCTGCTTTTATTGTGAAACATTACTATCCATTTAAGTAACTAGGAAATTACTTTAGTATAGATTCAGAGGAGATTTACTTACAGATTTCATACATTTTTACATATTTTTTTATCACCAATATAAATAATCTACCTACTGAGTTGTGATTGGTCATAATAGACATATAGGGAAAGTCTAGCAGATATTCATTAGTCCTTGATGAATGCTCCAATTCTGAAGCATTGCAATGTGTTGGAAATTAATATAATCCTACAATTACAAAATCTATTTCTGCATACAGTACAGACTGCAAATCAACAAAAGAGGGACCATTATGTGACCAGCCCAGATTGACAATAGGCCCAACTTTATACTGAGAAGAGGCAAAGATCCTGTGAGGCAAATGGACAGATTGTCCCAGACATCTTCTGATCCACTGATCAAAGTAGTTGTCAAATAAGGGCATATCTTGACTGCTTGCCTTTACTTTCAAATTATTCTGCAATTTTCAAGATTTGTGTCTAGTAAGAAAATATCACTCACACCGGTTGCTGACTTATACAGCATTTGTGTTCTTCCCCTTTGTACGGCAGTCTAATTCCCATCAGTCCATTGAGGTGCTTAGCCACTCGTCGTATTAGCTTCATTCATACATTTATATGCATCAACATATATTTTAATAATCTGATATTATTTGGACACTTTTGTCATTCACTTCATTAGATTTATCCATAGTTCTGCATGTACCAGTTAACTTGAATTCATTTCTTCTTTTTGTTATTATCTAGATATATACTTTACTCAGTTCTTATTCCTCTATTTATGAACTGCCTGAACTACCATCTCCCTCCTTATTATCCCTTCTCTCTTTCTATTCCCCATCACTGTTATATATATATAAATAAATATATATAGTTTTGTAGTTCCAGAACTGCACTCACATGACTTCCAAAAGATGAGAAAAATTAGCAATTTTATTTATCAACGTTTTGGCCCCACTTTGGGCCTTTGACAAAGTGGGGCCGAAACGTTGATAAATAAAATTGCTAAATGTTTTCATCTTTTGGAAGTCCTGTGAGTGCAGTTCTTGAACTACAAAACTGTATGTATATCCTATGGGACTTGACACACAGGTTATTGTCCTATTCACATCATATATAATATTTTTTCTAGTCTTTTAATGTCCGTCTTCCTCTGCATCCCTTAGTGTTCCTCTTAGCCTATGCCCCAGTATTGGACCTATCCCATCCTTTGCCTACTACTCAGGCCCAGGCTCTGTCTAGTACTCCATCCCCTTCTTCATTATCCCTTCTTTCTCACCATTCTCTCCAATGTTCCTTTCCCTTATTATTGGAAGAATTATTATTTTATATTTGTGGAACTCGTGTAGTCTTACATTCCTGGTGACAGTACTACTAGGCATTTTTTTGGCATCTTTTCTTTATCTGTTCTATACCTTTTGTTCTGTATTCTGCTCTCTATTCTTAGTCTCCACTTCATATTTTCATTTTTTCATCCATTTTAAGTATTTAGCTGATTATTCCGGTATCTTTAAGCTTTTGAAGTCTTAATAATTTTTCTTTTAATTTCCTATTACTCTCCTTTCTCATTATTATTCTGACCAGTCCCCAATATAAAGGAGAGTCCTATACTTTTTATCTTACTTTATGCATTTGCACTGTTTGTTCTGGGGGTCTACCCTATTTCTATTTAGGTTTTTATGGATAATTAATTATCTCAAAACTTCCTATAATATTTATCTGTATATTGCTTATATATGCCTTTCATGCTTGCTAATAGAATTTTACTCTAATCCTACACTCATAGACCTTTCATTGTGTGCAGTCAGTGACATTACTACAAAAACAAAATACATTGGACACCAAGAAGGATCATTATCCCTGAGTAGAGCAAAGATCAATTCTGAGAATTCTTTTTCTGGAAATGTCCTATTATGCTCACAGTATATAATTCACTCTAGAGCCAGTGCTGATTAAAAGCAGAGGGTCTGCATAATATTGGAAGCTGTTGCATTGCCATTGTATCCAGTAGTGAATTGATAGCAGCAACTGGTTCAGTACTAGGTCAACAATTAAGTACCTCTATGTCAATAAAGGTGAACAAATTGAGACCTGTGTTTCCAAACCATAAATCTTTCTAAAACGTCATACTCACCCTTCTTTTATCCCCTGTGTTGGAAAAAGCACTGATTCTTCACTAAAATAGCTTTATTTAACTTCTCTTAGCTTATTGGGAAAAAGGAAAATAATTAACTTTTATGGTACAAGATAGAGTTAAGGTTTTGCTGGTATGATAGACATACCTGGGAACTTCCAGTTGAGGGCTACCCGGAGGGTAGTCCTCTGTTCACCAGGGGGTGACAAAAATGACGCTAATCGCGTCAAAAAGGGGCGGGGCTTGCCGCGAGTGAGGGGGGACTTAACCCTTTGAGTGCCAGAGTGGTACGGAATGCATTGCAAAGCAATGCATTCCTTACCACTCTGGCACTCAGAGGGTTAAAGGTGACACACAGAAGGCTGGGGACTGAGGATCAGCGGGAGAAAAAGCGGATGTGGCAGAGTTTCAATAGAAACTCTCCACATCCGGAGGAATCAGCCTCTGCCCCGAGACCCGGTAAAGTTCTGTCAGAACCGGAGTCTCCGGGGCAAATCCGGAGAGTTCCCATGTATGATGATAGACCATACAATCTCAGAAACAGTAACATTTTCTTTGTATTTCTTGCTTTACTATGAGCATAAGAGTCAAACATAAAATACTGCAATATATTAAAAATGCACTCTGTAAATGAATAGCAATCGTGTCCAAAAAAAAGAGCAGGTTCACATATCCTCAACACCAATCAAAATAGGTTCCTGTGATGGTCACTACATGCCTGAAAGAGATAGGAGAAAGGTTTCAATGGGTTACTACTACTTACAAGGCAGTGTTGCTTTCAGATTCTCTATCTCTCCACGCTTTCTCTTGTTTCCTGTTTTGTTGTCCACTCTCCTTTTCTCCAACTATCCTCTCATGACCCCTATCTCTCCTTGTTCTTCTCCCACCATCCTTCTTTATCACTCCATGATTCATTCTGAATAATTTTGGCAAGAACTGGAATTTTCTCACAGTCCGCTGAAGTTAAGATGAGTTTTAATCATTTTTGAGGTCTCTTACAGAATTGTAAATAGAACCCCCCAAATATAGGTAAACAGTCAGGAGCAAGCTTAGTTTAGTAATTTTCTTTTCTTTTCTTCCTATTCCTTACTATTTGTGGTGTCATTGCCACATTTATGTGTTGTGCATCCACAACAGCCTCACAATGGCCCTTACCATCTGATCTTTCTGTAAAACTGAGATAGCTGGGAACCCATGGTGAGGGACCCTGAAACTGAAGGACCCTGGTGAATGCTAAGTATGCCTGTAACGGACCCTAGGCCGTTACTATGGAGGTTCACTTGGTTCACAAAAAAGACCTGACTTTCACCAAAGCGGCCAAAATGCAGAGGCTCCACTGAGTCTGAGTTCCCATTGTTTCCATGTTTACCCCTGTCCCTTATCCATGAAGTTCAGCCCTTTGTGACATTGTGTGCCCATTGTTGCTAAATTTAATCATGTTAATTTAATTATAGAATGTTTTGTGCCCTTTTGTTAACTGTTTGACTTGATGCAATTAACTCTGCTTAAAAGAGCTGAATTCAGCCAAAATAGAGTGTGTTCAGTTTTGGAACCTGACTGGCGTGCTGTGTCGTTCGTTTGGGGTGGTATCAAGGGTCTTCTTTTGACCCCCATCCTGGGATTGCTGGAGCGGAGCACAGGAGACATCACCCTTCCCTGGCAGCCCCTGCAAGAGAGAGACTCGGCATAGCAGGCTAAGTCAATCTGAGGACTTAGGATCCTGTTACACTGGTGGCAAGCGACGGGATCTTACTTTTTCACGGAGAACTGCAACTGGGACCAGCATCCAGGGGGAGATACAGCCACAGGCTTGACCCCGGTCCCAGCAACATAACGGAGGCCAGCCCAGCAGGGGGACCATCTTGCTCGCCATTCTGAGGGATACGGAACACTGTTGGAAGTCAAGGGGGTGCGATGGCCGATGTTTACAGGCAGCGCTCGGTGGCTGAGCTCCAAATTATGGCAGAGGAACGCGGACGAGACGCCAGGGGACTGAAAAAAGGTGAATTAATAAATCTCCTCCAAGCTATGGATGAGGAGATTGTGGATCGTGCCAGGGTTACAGATTTGCCCCAGGATGATTCCTACAGTAACCCTTCCAATGCGGTAGGATCTCCGCCACCGATTCAACCCGTGCCAGCTACCTCAAATATTGTGAATCAGCGGGTGGCCGACAGATTGGCGCTGGCCGGCCCAGACTTTAGGATAAGGACAATTCTTGCTGTGGAAAAGGAGTACCTGGAGGAGTTATCCCAAAATCGTTCAGGGCCCCCCAGTCACAGCAAAGACTCCAGAATGGACTCATCGGATCACCACCGTCGCCTCCCCCATCAACTTTTGACGATGCAGGAGGGGACATTGATGGGTTTTTAAGGGACTTTGAGCGACAATGCCAAGTGATCCAGGTTAATCGCCAGGACTGGGTCCCAATCCTAGCAGGCAAGCTCACGGGGAGGGCTGCGGATGCATACCGTGCCATACCAGATGCTTGGATTACCGATTACCCCGAGGTAAAGCGAAGACTGCTCCAAAGGTATGCAGTGACCCCTGATGCATACCGGAGGCAATTCAGGGAAGGAAGCCGCCAACCTAAAGAAACCCACACGGAGTGGGTATACAAAATGGAGCGGGCATGCCGTAGCTGGTTGCAAGGGGCAGGGGCCAGGACCTGGGAAGACTGTTGTCAGCAAATTCTGTTGGAACAATTTTTCTATCAAGTTACCCCGGAGGTGCGGGATTGGGTCCATGATCAAGCACCCCGCACGGTTACCACGGCCGCAGAATTGGCCGACAAATTTGAAGAATCTAGACGGCGAAGCCCTCGAGGAAACACCCTTCTGGGGACCCCGGGATCAAGTAGTACCCGCTCGGCCGGAACCCCAGCTCCTGCCACTCGGACGGCTATCTCGGTTCCCACACGGGACACAAGTTACTTCCAGCCTCGGTCCAACTCCAATCCTCGGTGCTATCAATGCCAGCAGTATGGTCACCTGCGTCCCAACTGCCCCCAGAACCGGACTGTGCAAAGACCCCCGGGTGGTTCTTCCAGGTGGAACTCTCAGCCCTCCCAAATGAGAGGGGCTCCCAGACCAATTCACTGTGTCAGCGAAGCAGTGGACACCGAGTCAGTTTGGCCTTCTCTCCAGGAAGTTGTGCGGGGCCCCACAGATCGGTCACCATGGGGCTATTACCATGAAGTTGCCCTCACTCGGGAGGGGCCCTCCGACAATAGAAGCCATCATATGCAGCCCATTAAAGTGGATGGCTATCCCACGGAAGGACTAAGGGATTCCGGGGCCACACTCACCTTGGTGCAACCCGGATGCTTATTACCCCGCCACCGCACGGACCAGGTTGTGGAAGTCCGCGTAGCGGGTGGGAAAATATATCGCTTACCTATGGCCCGAGTACACCTGGACTGGGGTAGTGGACAAGGATACAAAAATGTTGGGGTGATGCCTGGATTGCCGGCGGATGTACTATTGGGCAACGACTTGGGCCGGTTGGAGAGCCAATTTACCGACCCACGACCGGAGGATTGCCAGGCCGCCACCCGCTCACAAACCAGACAAGCAGTTGTAAGCCCCCCGACTACTCCACCTAGCCCCAGACCCGATGACCGGCCCTTCCAGTGGGTTCCCCCAGACGAGTTCCGGACGGCCCTACAGACAGATCCCACACTACAGGGGTACAGGGAACAGGCCGACACGGGGAGGACTGGCCCTAATGGGAAAGTTTTTAGCTGGGACAATGGACTGTTATATAGGCAGACTAGGTCCATGGGACAGGGACAGACAGAGGTTCTCAAAAAACAATTACTTGTCCCTGCGGCTCACCGAGCCGCCTTGCTGTCACTGGCTCATGAGGTGCCGCTGGCCGGTCACCTCGGAGCCAAGCGTACAGAACAGCGGCTCACCAGAGCTTTTTACTGGCCCCAACTGTCTAAAAATGTTAGCACGTTCTGCCGGACCTGTGACCTTTGTCAGCGGGTCGGCAAGCGTGGAGACCGCCCCCGGGCACCTTTACAGTCTCTTCCCATCATCGGGGTTCCTTTCCAACGCGTGGCTGTGGATATTGTGGGACCCTTGGCCAGGTGCAGCCGCTCGGGGAAAAAATTCATACTAACAGTAGTGGACTTCGCCACTCGGTACCCTGAGGCAGTTGCCCTGGCCAACATCACCGCAGAATCTGTAGCAGACGCACTGATTAAAATCTTCACCCGGGTTGGGTTCCCCCAGGAGATATTATCAGATCAGGGCACTCAGTTCACGTCTGAATTACTGCAGCAGGTATGGAAGTTGTGCGGAGTTAAAGCACTCCACACCACAGCATGCCATCCCCAGACTAATGGGCTTTGCGAACGGTTCAATGGAACCCTGAAGCAAATGCTCAGAGCCTTTACGGACTCCCACCGAGATTGGGAGCAGTATCTGCCTCATCTCCTCTTTGCCTACCGAGAGGTGCCACAGGAGTCCACGGGCTTTTCTCCCTTTGAACTACTCTTTGGGAGACGAGTTCGAGGACCCCTGAATATCCTCCGGGAATACTGGGAAGGGAAGTGTGAGGCAGAGGAAACTCCCGCAGTAACATATGTGTTGGAGCTCCGGGAGCGCTTGGAGACTCTGATGGGCATGGCCCGACAGAACCTCCAAACCGCCCAGACCCGCCAGCAGCAGTACTACAATAGGCAAACCCAGGACAGGGAATTTATCGTAGGGCAGAAGGTACTGGCCCTGCGGCCGGTCCGCCAAAATAAACTTCAGACAGCCTGGGAAGGTCCCTACCAGATAGTAGATCGTCAAGGGGAAACCACCTACCTAATAGCCAAGGGACCCCAGTTGAAGGACAGGCGGGTCTGTCACATTAATGCTCTGAAAGCATATGAGGAGCGGCCTGAGGAGATTCTGGCCATATGCACCTTGGCCAGTCAGGAAACTGAAGATAGGGAATTGCCGGACTTATTAGCGGACACCCACAGTACGGTTCCACTCAGCCCGGTGCCCCTAGGGGTCCATCTTACCCCGGAGCAGCGGGTACAACTGCACAGTATTGTCACCCGCTGGCCCAATCTCTTCTCGGCTTTACCGGGTCGCACGACCCTAACAGAGCATAAGGTGGAAACCTTAACACAGACACCGCTCCGGCAACCCGCTTACCGGGTACCCGAGGCTGTCAAAGCCTCTATTCAGAAGGAACTTAGGGAAATGCAGGACCTAGGAGTCATTGAGGAGTCAGACAGTCCTTGGGCTTCTCCGGTAGTCCTGGTCCCCAAAAAGGATGGCACCACACGTTTCTGTGTGGACTACCGGCAACTCAATGACAAGACAGTAACCGACGCTTATCCCATGCCCCGGGTAGACGACCTCCTGGATAAACTTGCTGGAGCTCGCTTCGTCACCACCCTAGACTTAAGCAAAGGGTACTGGCAAATTCCCATGGCTCCGGAGGCAGTGGCCAAATCTGCCTTCATCACCCCATTTGGCCTGTACCAATTCACGGTCGTGCCATTCGGGATGAGGAATGCGCCCGCCACCTTCCAAAGGCTGGTGGATCACTTGCTGATGGGGGCACAGGAATTTGCTTGCGCTTATCTAGATGATATAGCGATCTTTAGTGAGTCCTGGGAGGAGCACTTGTTGCATGTGGAGGCAATCTTGGGGCGCATACAGCAGGCAGGGTTGACCATACGGCCCGACAAATGTCAGTTTGGGATGGGGGAGGTTCAATATCTTGGCCACAGGGTAGGTAGAGGGTGTCAGAGACCTGAACCGGCCAAAATCAAGGCCATTGTAAACTGGCCTCAGCCCCAGACCAAAAAACAGGTCCTCGCGTTCCTAGGAATCTCGGGCTACTACCGTCGGTTTGTCCCCAGGTACAGTGACCTGGCGAAACCCCTGACTGATCTCACCAAAAAAGCCCTGCCCCGGGTAGTAAATTGGACCCCAGACTGCACCCAAGCATTCGAAGCCCTCAAGACTGCGCTAGGCAAAGGTCCTGTCCTCACTGCTCCCAACTTTAACCAACCCTTTCTGGTCCATACAGATGCCTCAAACGTCGGGTTGGGAGCAGTGCTAAGTCAAATGGACGCCACAGGGGCTGAGCATCCTATCGCATTTCAAAGTCGCAAGCTCCTGGACCGAGAAGTGGGATACTCCGCCATTGAAAAAGAATGTTTGGCACTAGTTTGGGCTATAAAGCGGTTTCAGCCCTACCTATATGGCCGAGAATTCACAGTACTCACGGACCATAACCCCCTTGTATGGCTGAATAGAACATCTGGGGATAATGGGCGCTTGCTGCGATGGAGTTTAGCTTTACAGCCCTACACTTTCACGGTTCAATACCGGTCTGGCAAACAGAACAGCGACGCTGACGGATTATCACGCCTGGAGGACATCTAAACAGCTAGGAGTACTACGGGGTTTTTCCAGATTGGAAATCCCAAGCCCTTCTCTGAAAACGGAGTGAAGGACTTGGATGCCCGAAAGGGGGGGTGATGTAACGGACCCTAGGCCGTTACTATGGAGGTTCACTTGGTTCACAAAAAAGACCTGACTTTCACCAAAGCGGCCAAAATGCAGAGGCTCCACTGAGTCTGAGTTCCCATTGTTTCCATGTTTACCCCTGTCCCTTATCCATGAAGTTCAGCCCTTTGTGACATTGTGTGCCCATTGTTGCTAAATTTAATCATGTTAATTTAATTATAGAATGTTTTGTGCCCTTTTGTTAACTGTTTGACTTGATGCAATTAACTCTGCTTAAAAGAGCTGAATTCAGCCAAAATAGAGTGTGATCAGTTTTGGAACCTGACTGGCGTGCTGTGTCGTTCGTTTGGGGTGGTATCAAGGGTCTTCTTTTGACCCCCATCCTGGGATTGCTGGAGCGGAGCACCGGAGACATCACCCTTCCCTGGCGGCCCCTGCAAGAGAGAGACCCGGCATAGCAGGCTAAGTCAATCTGAGGACTTAGGATCCTGTTACAATGCCCATTCATTAAAATGCCCATGTCTGAATGGATAATTGAAACATATTTAGTTCCTTTCTACACCAGGGTAAGATCAATGACTTAATGGGCCTGAAGCCAAAAGTTATGACGGGCCTAATCTACTGTAAGAGTGCACAGTATACTATAGTAGTTTAGATATGGCAAAATACAGTACTCATGGGGTTTATGTCGCAGCTCTCCTTGTAGTCAGAATAGTGGCCCACTATGGCTAACTCACTACAGATGAGAATGGGTCTATTTTTTTTACAGTGAGCCTGAAACTGCAGATCCATCAGTCCCCTTGCTAATCAGGCCCTGCTCTTAATATCCTTACTAAGGGAAACCGGTGTGGTTCAGCAGTATGGGTCATTGAGTATGATTCATACTAGAGGAGTTAGTGAGAAGGCATGTGCTTGAGACTTGAGCCCAGCTAACCTTTTAAAGGTCAGACTTGCTTACATAATAACTATATATATAGAGTAGGTATGCTACCTTAACCCCTTGAGTGCCAAAGGGGTATGCAACTCATTGAAGAGCAATGCGTTATGTACCTCTCTGGCATTCAAATGGTTAATGGTTGCAAACACAATCCTAGCTTAGTAGCTTAGTAAATTGAAGTTATGCAAACGGAGCATTAGCAACTCAGTTCCAACAGCTAATTTTGCAGTGAATTGTATTATTACATCCTCCTTATACCACAACTCAGACAGTCATACAATCCCAGGTTAGAAAATATAGTTTTGTTCATAATAAGAAATATTTACAGCCACCTTTGATCATTCGTCTGTGTCAGAGACGGATTTGGTTAAGATTGTTCCAAGTACAGCAATAACGCTTATTTTAATATTGATACTATTTATGAAGCTCTAAGGGGCTTATTCATCAAGTTATACTGGTGCAATTCTGGAGCAAACCAACTGCACCTCAGAGGGTAAATGAAAATGTCAGTAGATTCCAATGGGGCTTTTAAGCCACTGAATGTAAGAGAGATGTCCTATTCATTGCTTTGCAATGTGTTAGAGATCTCTCAGACTTTCAAAGGGTTAAAAAGGTTCATATAAATCAGTAGGAATTTGGCTAATTTTATTTGTCCCCTATGGGGCAGTTGGTTTGGCCCAGAACTGCCCCTGTTCAGCTTGTGGAATAAGACCCTAAGAGTCCTATGCACAAAAAACTGTAGGGAGATGCACTAAAGCGAGATAAAGAGGTGATAAAGCGAGACGACTTCTCCAGTGATATCACTTCCTATATTATTCTATGGATCCAATGCACTATAATGTCTATAAGTCTGGAGATCTTAGTGCATATGCTCTATAGAATAACATAGAAACTGGAGAAGTGATATCTCCGCTTTGCTGTAAAAGCGGTCTGAAACACATTGTGAAAAAAAATGTGGGTGGTGTAATATATTCTCTAATCCCTATGTTATTCTATGGAGACAATGCATAGGAACTAGAGAAGTGATATCATTGGAGTCATCTCCACTTTATCACCTCTTTAGCACACCTTAGTGCATAACCCCCAAGGTGTTAAAAGCTACATTACTGATTCAGTAGTCATGTGTAGCCACTGCACAGTGTGGCATTGTCTTACCCAGTGTACCGTGCAATCTGATTTGTACCTCTGATTCCCCGTGAGGGGTCATGGAACATGTTTGACACTTTTAACATTTCATAATTAATAAAACATGTAAGAATTTTTGAATGTGGTTTCCTTATGCTGTGGTGGTCCCGTGAGCGCTCCCGTACCGTGGTCTCCAAGTTTGTTGAAATCGTTTGCTGCGATTGATGGGGGCAGCGCCGGGTCCACCGACCCCCACAAACAGTGGTGAGTGCAATCAATAATGATATTATAGTGATAGTAATTCACATTTGTAAGGATTAATAGACAGTGCAGTAGTGATCGCTTTTTTTGAGTGTTTTACCGTGCAATCTGTTATGGAACATGGTGCGGAATTCAAGAACTGTGTACATACGCTGAAGCAAATGCATTGCATACCCCTCTGGTGCTCAAAGGGTTAAACCTCCTGGACGATAGCGAGCTCTAGAGAGTTATCACCCAAGGGGTTAGGAACTTTCTTTGTGGCTTTATGTTATAGAGTATAGACTTGTTGGGGGGTCTTGCCAGGAAATGGTAGATGAGGCTGGGAGTGCTGTCATGTGAAGGGTGGGGGTGTGGCTATGTGATGGGTTAAATGTACCTTAGGTGCATTGTGTAGAGGCCCCTGAGATGTAAATCCAACCTTGTCAGTATATAGATACAAGTTAACATACAATCTGGTGCTACTCGTTACTTGATATTGTTCATCAATATAAGTGAAGTATAGGACTCACCGGCATCTCATGGGTGCTCACCAAATGAACAGCACTCCAAACGCTGTTTAAAACTTCAAGCAGATTTCAATGTGTCTGGAAGCACTCCTATATTGGTTGGAAAAAATAAACATAGTAGAAAAATGGACTGGCAAACCACAATACTCAACTGTAATAAAAACCTTAAATTTTATTGCCAAAAAGATAAAAATAACATTCTCACATATCACATCTGCCCATCTCCGATCTCAGATCACTAATATTCCAAAGGGACAGTTCCTGCATTTATGCAGGAACTGTACATTGAAGGAGGATTTTATGGAAGCATCATGCGATCTGGCTCGGAGATTTCAGGCAAGGGGTTACAACCAAAGTTTGTTAACTAAGGCTTATGACTATACTTTACGGGTTCCTAGAGAAAATCTATTGAAGGAACGCATTAGGCCAGATCGACAATTAAAAAATAAGGTCAGGTTCATCACAACATATAGTGCACAGTATAAATGTACTTGCAACATAGTTCTTAGACATTTGCCGATATTAAGTGCAGATACACAATTGGTTAATGTTTTAGGTGATGGATGTGGCTTTGTTGCATGCCGTGGTGTTACTATTGGCAATCTTGTTTCACCGAGTTTATTTATGACGGTGAAGCCTAAACCTACTTGGCTGGTACACAAAGGTTTTTTCAGTTGTGGTTTAGCCAAATGTAGTGTTTGCCGATATATACACCAGTCGGGTAAATTTAAAAGTACAGTTACCGATTTGGAATATAGTATCAAAAGTTATATCAATTGTGCTACTAGCAATGTGGTGTGCTTATTTACATGTACACGATGTTCTATACAGTATGTGGGCCGAACAGCTAGGTTGGTCCGACAAAGAATCAGGGAGCATGTCTACCAGATAGAGAGGCATCTCCCGGATTCTGCTGTAGCCAAGCATATCCATGATGTGCATGATGGGGACATGTCGTGCCTGCGGTTTACGGGCATAGAAAGAGTACATTTGCCATGGAGAGGGGGAGATATTAATCAACTTTTAGAAGAGCGTGAAGCCTTCTGGATTTTGACCCTGAGCACTAGGGTTCCAAGTGGGCTGAATGCTGAATGGGATATTGCACATATTTTCTGAATTTTTTTGAGTATTATATATATATAGGTTGTGGTCTCCACCTGCTCATTTGATTTGTGTGTCCGTGGGCAGTGGGGCTGGTATTGTCTTCCTCCATGCATTATATATGTATGTATTCTGTATTTGCTTTAAGTTGTGAACCATGCGTGAAGCCTAGGATGCATTGTTTTTTTCCTCTTCGTTCCTTCTACCTATATTGTCCTCCTTCCTCTTTCACTTGGACAGATTGGTCCGGGTGAGGAGGTAGTTAAACAGACATGTGTCAATGGTTTTGATAGTGATGTGGAGGCTTTTTAGGTAGGAGGGACTGTGAGGATTGATATTGTGTAGTTCCTTGTTTTTAGGTTGTGGATAGGTTGTTCTACTACTTGTTTTTAATTGAGTCCAATCATGGCCCACGTTATGGTTTAATTAAAGGTACTTTTGGTAGTTTTAGTTATCTATGATAAGTGCCGTGGAGCGCGAAACATGTCAGATCTAGTAATTACATCCTTCACCTAGTGCAAATTAGTGGTGTCTTTCTGCTCCCTATTGGGTCATGTGAGAATGTTATTTTTATCTTTTTGGCAATAAATTTAAGGTTTTTATTACACTTGAGTATTGTGGTTTGCCAGCCCATTTTTCTACTATGTTTATTTTTTCCAACCAATATAGGAGTGCTTCCAGACACATTGAAATCTGCTTATAGATACAAGTTGCCTTATTCATCAAGCTAGAGAGGTGAAATTCTGGAGCAAACAGACTGCACCAAGGAGGGAAATTAAATTTCATTTGATTTAAATGGGGATTTAACTCACTGAATGCTAGCGAGGTGTCCATTGTATTGCTTGGCAATGGTACAGCTGGTTTGCTCCAGAATCGAACCTCTTTAGCTTGATTAATAATGCCCAGGGTATGCAAATGTTTATCTTTCACCATTACATGACCCAAGCTGTCAATAAGACTCTCAGACAGGACCTAGGAATGGGACAACAGAATGAGGCAATGTATAAACGATCAAAGACCTAACCATGAAAGGTATTGACGACCCACTTCATCACAGCATGCTTTCTAAAAACTCTGACCAACTAAATAGGTTTCTAATAAAATATTTTGGTTGTAATATAAATATATATGTGATGGTGACTTCCATTATGCTTCTGTTGGTACAGCTTACCAAATCCTTGAACTACAACAATAAAGAGCAGAGTCCAAAATGTGAGAGGTCAGAATAACCAAGATTGGGTTGCCCTCTGTAATGTTTGCTCACTTTCTATAGTGCAGGATTTGGGGCTTTTCATCCACCAGTTCTTTCAGCTTGCAAAGTGTCTATGGCTTTACAATGCATAGGCAAGAGAGAGGACATGCTGAGAAATCCAAAACATTACAACAGTTGCTCATTCATTAACATAGCTGGGAACTCTCCAGATTTGCCCTGGAGACTCCGGTTTTCCCACTGCATTACCGGTTTTCTGGGGCAGGGGCTGAGTCTCCGGATGTGGGAAGTTTCTATTGAAAATCTACCCACATGTCAGACTCCAATAGTACTAGCGAGGCAGGTATAACCTGCAAGAGAGGGAGTGCTTGGGATCGCTGGATAGAGTGTGGTGCTAGTAGAGCGGTGACTGCCTTGGTAAGACCGTGCTGCGGCTAAGGCAGAATTAAAGTTGCTGGCCGCGAAGCCAGATGTCCGATCCTGGTTGAGCCAGGACCCTGACCTGGATGGAATTACCAAAAACAGTACAGACTCTCCTGCAGGGAGGAGTGAAGGCTAGAGAGCGAAGATTTGAGAACGTGGCTAGAGTACGGAGGCTACAAGGTAGCGTGAACTCCCCAAGGATGCAAACGTGAAAATAATAGTATCTGGATGAAATCACAATAGAATAGATTATATAAAGCAAAGGTAAAGGTATCCAATCAGTAGGCAAAATAGAGTGGTCAGTAGGGAAGCCAATTGGTCATACACATTAAAGGTAAGGAGGTCCAAATCGAGAAGACAAAAGAGTGGTCAGCAGGGAAGCCAGAGGGTCATACACTATAGGAAATGCAGGATCAAGGCTATGAAGCACAGAGACTGAGAACAGGCCTGCTCGCTACAGGAACACTGTGTAAGTGCGCCGAGCGGCTGGATGCGTGGCTGTATATAGATACTATGAGATGACGTCATCGCGACAACCCGGAAGCATGAAGCGCTCCAAAAGACGGAGCAGGGAGAGAGAACAGCCCGCAGTACCGAACGAACGGCGGCGAGGCAAGGACAAGTAAGCGGTGACACCACATCTGCTCTTTTTAAGTCTTTTCTCCTCCTACCTGCCACTTCTCTTCCTTCCTCAGCCTATTTTTTTCTAGCCTATTTAGCTCCGCCCCAACTCGTGGTTAAGATCGCCGTCTTTTTACACAAAACGCATAATTTTTCTCCCCCCACCAGCACCACAGGCCTTCCTTCCGGGGAGAGCAAAGAACAAAGTTTCCAGGAATGTTCATTAATGATGATTTTACTGTGCTATAAAAACAAATTAGGTCATAAAAATAGTAATAAGGTAGCTAAATTACATCAATTGAAACATTATAACTTAACCTCTTAAGGACCAGAAGGGTGAACCCAATAAGTATTGTTTTAATTATAAAAGGCCAGTAAGTCTAATTATATAAATCAGGGCTTTCCAAGTTCACTCCTCAAGGGCCACCAACAGTACAGGATGTAAGGATTTCCCTGATTAAGCACAGGTGAGTCAGTCAAAATGAATGAGCCACTCATTAACACTCCTGTCCTTAATCAGGGAAATCCTTAAAGGGATAGTAAAACTTGAAGTAAACTTCAGTTCCGAGTCTTCTTTATACTTTTATTAATGCACAGCTATATATTTTAACACTTACAGTTTTGTAGTTCAGTTCCAATTCAAGCACAAAGGATCCTCCTCCCGCCCCTTTCCCCAGTGTCATGCTGCCGGTAAGCATGGTCCAGATGGAGAGCGGTGTTGGACAATCTTCAGTGAGCAAAAGGAAAATCCTGCCCTCCTTCATCAATGGGGGCAGGGCTTTCCTTATACTTACTGAATGAAGATTGTTTGTTCTTATTATACCTGAAGAAGAGACCTAGTTGTATTGAAATCTTGCATTCAAAGCCACTCAATTAGCCAATAAAGGTATCATTTTTTATTCTACCAGTCTCTTGAGTATTAATATCAGGGCTGTAAAAGTTCAGTCCTCAGGGACCACCAACAGGCCAGGATTTAAAGGGATAGTAATGCTTGAAGAAAAGTTAAGCTCTGAGTCTTCTTTATAATTTTTCTAACGCATAGTGCTATATTTTAACACTTACAGTTTTGTATTTCAATAGCAATTGAAGCAGAAAAGATCCCTCTTTCACCCCTTCTGACTGCCTTTCACTAACTCTGGAATCCAGTTGTGGGATTGGACGGATTCAGCGAGGGACATTATTGTTGTTTTTGTGATTGTTTTGTGTGTGGGGGAGGTTCTTGTAATATACCTTGCTAGGGGAAATTTACAAAACATATGCCAAGGACACACAACCACAAAGATAAATGCTTCTAATCATTTTGCAATTTGCTGGAGACCTGTCTTGCATTCAAGGGCTTAAAAGCCTCATTCAGCCCCACTTTGACTTTATACATGAGGCTCAGATAGCACACAATGATTCACAGAAGTAACAGCCATAAAAAAGGGAGGTATGCAGTGAGCTAAAATTAAACATTGTCATTGGTAATGGGGTATGTAACCTTTTTTTAACTCACTTCTCTTAGTTACATCAACATTTTTTATATAAAGAAACAGTTTAACAATCTTCTAATTTGCTATGGTAATGGACAGAGTCTTTGATCTCCGTTTATCTTACTTTTGTGATGTTAGCTTCTCAGATCCCACCCAGCCTTCTCAGTTCATGCTGTTCCTTCATATTTACATCATTCGGGATAGATTTTTTATCACAGGTGGAAGATGAAAAGGAGAAAAGGGCAGAATATAGAGAAAATCAAGTGAATTTAGAGGCCTGGCAGAAATTCGCTACTTGTTTTTCTTGTAATGCCGGTTTTAGCACGGGTAATAGAATCGAGCCCTAGATGAGACATATGCTTGATCATTCTGAAATAGAAAAAGGATGTTTATGAAAAATTGCTGCAAGTGGTGGCAGTAAGTAATTTATTAATTATGCTGTTGCTCTGGGTTTTTAATACATTTCTCTTTGGCTACCTGAAGTATTGTTCCCAGGCTTCTTTTGTTTTTCTTGATTAACCTGACATGCTCATTAGGTAAAAAAAATACTGTATGTGATCAAGTAACTGGTAATGGTTTTGTCATCTAATTGTTATGATAGTATGAGGTTAATGTTTCACTTCCACCCCTTTCCTTGACAGCAGCCTCTTCTCCAGTGACATGACCTACCCAACTGAGCAATTAAGCTTGTTTGCCATGTTGATATGATCAAGAGTTCCCACATTGAGACATTTATTTCGAGGTGAGCAGGGCATAACTAAAGGTTTTTGGGCACAAGCATCAACATTAGCAATTGCTTCTCCCTCTCTTACTTTCACCACTAAAAACTGGAAATCTGAGCATGGGGGAGACATTTCTGCTCAATAGAAAGATGCTACCATGTGAGATCAAAACTATATTTCCCTTCTATCCACCTGGGTGGTGATGCACTAATGTTCAATAAGGTCCAGGTCAGTGTGGTGGTGAACTTGACATTAATACATATTGTGGAAGGAAAAAAGGTGACTTAGCAAACTCAACCCTATAATTATACCTCAAATATACCTACATCAACACACTTTCTCCAGGAGTACAATGTACAATGTTGCAGTGTCTACTTCAACAATGCCTCATTTTCATATTGAAATGTAGCTTAGTGAGCCATTGTCATACTCTTGTGTGTGTTTAAATGTAAATGTGGCTATTTGCACTAAGCTTTGATATCTTCTATGCTGTTGGAGCACACACACCCAAATTCTCCAATCTTAGCTTTCTATGCAGGCACAGAGGACAGTTTGCTGTGTCTCAGCTGGAGAGCGAGGCAGCACTTGCCCTTCCTTATGACATACACAGTCCCCTGCCCCTTTTAGAAACTGTTTCAAGTACACACAGATGATTTATGTAACAGCTGATCTGCCAGTTCTGTGTTTACCTTAACCAGCAGATCAGCTGTATATTGACACAGCGGATTATCCTCTGATCAGCTTGATTTCACTGTTATTTTATATTTCACCTGTTTTAATAATAGAGATGAACATGCTTGAGAATTATGAATCTAAATGTATTTGAGCTTTGTCGTACCCATAGTCTTTGTATCTAATATTACATTGCACCAATATATCACTTTTACATTAATCTAATGTAGCAAGCACAGAACTTTTGTGTGTGCATGTTGCTACCCTACGTAGGCATATCCTAGAGCAGGGATGGACAATTTGAGGTCCTCCAGCTGTTCAGAGCAACAATTCCCATCATCAGTCAACAGTTGACTGGTTGAGGATTATGGAAATTTTAGTCTTGAATAGCTGGAAGCACTGGAGTAACAATAGGGGTCATACCTGTGACCAGGCCCGTCACTCCAGGGGCCCAGCTGCCCCCTGTGATCCCATTGCCGGGCAGCTGCAGCATGTAGGTATGTGAGCTGATCTCTCTCTGGCGCTCTAGTAATGCAGAGGGCTGGGAGATGACATCATCTCCCAGTGCTCTGCATTACTAATAACCACACGTGAGCTCCATCTCTATATCTCATATCTCTCTCCACCACTCATGCCATGCCACTAGACCACCAGGGAGGTAGGAGATGGACACAGGGTGGGGTCAATAGGGGAAAGATGGAGATTGGGGGCAATGTGGAGATGTGGTGGCAATGTGGTTGGGGCGAGCTGATGGCAGTTTCTGCACCAGGGCCCGGTGGCTTCTAGTTACTCCTCTGGCTGGAAGGTCTCAGTTTGCCCACCAGTGCACTACAGAGTAGGATTACTTAACTGCATAAAAACACACATTGTGCCATGTTTAAGAGTTTAATGAGAGTAAGATCCAAACGCATCCCTATGGTATTCACAGGAAAATGGTGTAAAGTTAAATACTTAACTGTAAAAAAATATATATTGTAGGGTTTATTCTCCTCAGTAAAACAAGGGTACCCCCACTGCTGAGAGATGTTTTATTGAAAGTTTATCACAACTCAAACTTGAATTTTTTTTAGGTGTAATATCTCAATGGCCTGAAATGTTGCGCTGTTGCTACATCATCCTACAGACAGCTCTGGTCAGTTGACCATAAGCCTCCATAGGATGGTGTAAGATGAGTAAATTGGAGTTAGACAGATGTAGTAATAAGAGTTAATTCTAGCTCCTAGTTTAGTGAAGAATCATATTACTACTCGCCCTAACAAAGCCAAAAACAAAAAGTAACGCATACATTTTCATATCTGCCATGATGTCAAAAAAGCATTTGTCTAGTTTAAATTGATACTATGGCCAGTATCTCCAAAAGAAAAGTGGGAGATTTCTGAGGCAAACCAACTGCACTATAGTGGAGAACTAAACATTACCATTTAATTCACTTAATGCTGTGCCCTTAAAGGGTTAAGATTGCCATGTGCGCTGAGTAGAATTTGAGGTTCTGTTTTGCTGCATGCCCAATTCCAAAGGCATAACATCCAGCAGTGATTGAAGATGTTATTTATTGAGCAGAGGCACAAGCACAAAATTCAAAGGGGCAATTTCTGGCCATAGTAAGGTAACTGAGGGGGGTTATTATATAAAATGATGGTTCTCCTTAAACGCTTTTTACATTCATCTGGGTAAGATCACTGAAGAACCAGTCATCAGGACTGATGTCAGTAAGGTATGGAGTGAGCCATTAACTGCTTTTCAGTCTAGAGTTCTTGCAGAAGAGATATAGAAGATATAGGCTGCTGATAAACAGAACAAATAATTTAAGCTGTATTAAAATAAAGTCTTTGGCAAAAGGCATTTTGGGGGAGTTGCCAGGACAAGTTTTGTTTTTAGCTAAAGTGAGTTTCTTTACTATTACTTAGTATCAGATTTCTCAATAAATATTAGGCAAAACCCAAGTACATAAAAAGATATAGAAGCTGATTTACTGATAATTCTAAATTTTTACAAGCAATTGGATGATGTATCATCCCTAGCAGCAGATACCATCCTTCCTGAGGAAACGATTGGTGGGATGGAACTTAAGAAGCTCTCTCCATCTACCGTAATCATCAGGGTACTTCAAGGACTAATGTGTTATTCATAGTATGTAGAGTTCTTAATTCTCTGTACACTGTTTGATTTGTAAAACAAATGTTACGAAGAAATCATCCACACTTATCTGTGAGATTTCCTAAACAAACTGGCTCTTAGTTTACTACACAAGACTACACATGAGCTCCATTCACACAGGAGACCTACTGGGGAACAGATCACACTGTTCTTATACAGACACATAACACAGCCTGAATAATTCATAAAGAAGTCATCCAGATGTCTGGTATGATATTTGAGGAACCTCAACAGTGTAATGTATACAAGGGCTGAGAACTCTGTA
Organism: Rhinophrynus dorsalis; assembly: GCA_037306005.1. Classification (NCBI taxonomy): domain Eukaryota; kingdom Metazoa; phylum Chordata; class Amphibia; order Anura; family Rhinophrynidae; genus Rhinophrynus; species Rhinophrynus dorsalis. The sequence continues at coordinate 385,298,494 of CM074719.1, forward strand.
CACTGTGCAAAATACATTGACTTTTGTAGTCCCTCAGTGATTGGAGGGAGACAGCAGAGCAAAGATATGAGCAAATGAAAGTCTGCACCATTTTTAGGTATTATGCCTACCATTTTGTTAAAAGGGAAAGTATCCAGGAAAATGTTTATCTTTTTTTCCATTATGTTCTAAAGACATCCCCAATGCATTGATTTGCATTACGTTAGATAAGGCTCTGTCATCCAAAGAGTTAAAAGACAATCACAATTAAAATATTGCTAACCTGCATTAAGAATTTGGGAGTCACTTGTAAAGGGGTTTCATTTAATTTAATTGTATTACTTGACCATTTTGACATCTACATGTGTTAACTCTGTGGGGACCAGAGAGAAGCACAGCCCATTGCTATGAAATGCAGTACATTGCACACCCTTCTGGTCCTCAAAAGGTTAGTTAGGCATATCAATAAGGTGAAACTATCTCGCATAGGGATAGAGAACGCAGCAGTAATGGGATACAGATATAACATGCCATATATTGCCTGATGATTGCAAAATGGCAGAGTGTTATACACAGTGATAAAGAGGAGATAACACTGGAGATGACTTCTCCAGTGATATCACTTCTCCACTTTATCACCTCTTTATTACTGCTTATTGAATATCCCCCAATGCATCAATCTCCCCACAGAGAGATAGGCAGCAGCACAGCTGTTATGTTTTCCCCATCATTCAAAACTGCAATTCACATAAATCATGTACTCATACCTCACATCTCTCTCACACAACTCACATCTGTATTTCATATGTCAGATCCACAAACACGTAAAAACACACGCACAAACACACACAAAATTAGCCATGTATGTGGCCCTTAGGCTTAAATAATTGCCCAATCATGTTTTATAACTTATTTAAAATGTAAGCAAGGTCAGTATATACACTTTCCCCCAAATATCCTCTGAATTGTTTTCAGTCAGACACCAGCCCAGAGAGGAGGGACCTCTGATGACCTGATGACAACAGTTCATATTTACCTCAGAGATTTCTGGTTTGATTGGGTTTTTTTTGTCTGTCAGACATCTCAAAAAATAAATAAATAAATTACTATCTGCACAGATAGATAATACAGCAGCAGGTGATTGATAGAGATATGGAGTTTTCTACAGGAAAAAAACAAAAGAAAAACAGGAGGTGCTTCCTAGTGTATTAACCCTTTGAGTGCCAGAGGGGTACGCAACGCATTGCAAAGCAATGCGTTGCGTACCCCTCTGGCACTCAAAGGGTTAATCTTCCACAAATTCGAAAATCACCAGACCATCATTTGAGTTAACATTAACAGGAAATTGTAAGTCTTTGGAATATCTTAACCCTTTAATGACCAGAGGATGTGCAACAAATTGGTTTGCATACATTGCACATGCCTCTGGTGTGTAAAGTGTTAATCATCTACATGTCCATCACAGAATCACACATATACTGTTTGCCACCCTAGCCTTGTTGCACTATTCACAATAACTTACTTTTGTGCCATGGAACTGCTTGTTTTTCTTCAGGGAATGCTGGGAGCACAATTTGAGAGCCATTGAGTTAAGAAATTGTGATCCTTTGTTGTTACAGTTGTAACATGTAGTCCCCTCAGCACTCAATCTCTGAGCTAATGCTTCTCATGGTGGTGTAATTCAGGGTATCAGATCTGTTGCTTTTCTTCTCCTGCTACACCCACTTAGAATAAGTATTAGGATGTCACTGGCAGCTTCAGCTCTTAGGACAAAAAGTTTAGGTTGACCAGTACAATTTACTATAAATGTATAATGCTGTTTACTCAGACATGGGAATATCTGTGATTACTAGAAAAAACAGTTTTACCATTTTTATATTTTTCATATTAAATGCTCTTTAAGGAGACAGTCATCTACTGCAAAACATGTGAACTTAAAACAGCTCTACATTTTATTATTTAAGTTTTAACCAATTTTTTTATGTTTTTATTGTGTGCTTCAGGGATTCTCCCTGTAGATGTCTCTAGAAGGAGAAACCCTGTTGTAACCTGCTTTGGCAGTAAAAGCAGTAATGCATTCAAATAGGAGTACCATGGAACAGATGAGCCAATAGACACGTCTCAGTCCTGTGTAAGGAAATAATGGGCATATATATGAATGTGCCACTAAAATATCAAAAACTAGAATACAATATACAGTTCTTTAACCTTTGAGTGCCAGAGTGGGTATGCAATGCGTTGCGTACCCCTCTGACACTCAAAGGGTTCATAGTGATTGCAAGACAACCATATATGTCATTCTTATGAAAAAATGTAAACAACTAGTGACAATTTGCAAATAAAACTCAGCCTGAGATTGTGACCTGTGTAAGGAAATATGTATCAATGTGTCACTAAAAAGTATCAAATCAGTAGATTATTGTGAATAACACAGATTTAAATTTTAGGTGCTAAATCATTTTCTATGTTCTCTTTTTGTGTTAGTTTCTGGAACTGCATTTGATACTCCTGTTTCTCTTATTATTGGATTTTCTCTGTGTTAACTTTTGATCTCTCATGTCATTTTAGATTTGTCTCTATTTTGTTTAATAAATAGGTGCAAATCAGTTAGAGTTTTATCTGTAACCTACAGTAGGTCCAGAAATATTTGGACACTGACATGGTTTTAATAATTTTGGCTCTGTACGCCATTACTGTAGATCTGAAGTGAAACAACCAAGATGCAATTGAAGTGCAGACTTTCAGCTTTAATTCAAGGGGTTGAACAAAAATATCGTATGAAACGTTTAGGAATTGCAACCATTTTCATACACAGTCCACTTATTGCAGGGGTTCAAATGTAATTGAACAAATTAACACAATCATAATTAAAATATTCATTTTTAATACTTTGCCAAGAATCTTTTGCAGGAAATGACTGCTTGAAGTCTGGAACGCATGGACATCACCAAACCCTGGGTTTCCTCCTCTGTGATGCTTTGCCAGGCCTTTACTCAGCTGTCTTCAGTTGTTGTTTGTTTGTGGGTCTTTCTGCCTTAAGTTTTGTCTTCAGCAAGTGAAATGCATACTTGATCGGGTTGAGATTGTCACAAACCCGTCCGCTCCTCTTCCCTCAAGGAGGTCTCACTCCTGATTTCAGAACTCATACACCTGTCCATAGCCTACTTATGCCCAGGACTTTCCTACTATCCCCGCCCTCAGATGGTCTGTGCTCAGTGTCCTAGTACCTGTGTTTCAAGCTTACCTGTGACTCGATTCCCGTTGTGACCCTTGTCTGAACTCTATGTATCCGAATATCTGGCTTCCTGACCTTGGCTTTGTCTGCGACCTCTCGTCTTGTTCCTGTGATCCGACTGTTTGCTCAAGTCTTCTGTTCGACCCTTTGTGTACCAACACCGGCTATCCTGACCACTCTTGCATATCTCCAGTTTGTTCAACTCCTTGTGCACCGACTCCGGCTCGACTACGACTCTCCGCTTCTCGACTCACCCAAGGTACCGACTATCTGTTTGATCAACTATCTGTGTACCGGACCAGGCTAGCCTTCGACTCCCCACCCATCTACGACCTTGTGTAGTCAACATCAATTCTGCTCAACTCCTAGTTGACTCCAGCTTATCTTCGACTCTCCAGTATCTGCCACTGCAGCCTTTAGTTGACTAACAGCATAAGTTTACTGTCGGCTAACTTAAAGACTTTAGCTCTCTGCTCTCCAACTCCCAGCCTTCTGCAATAGGGTTCCGACTCTGCCTCGTAGCCTGTGAGTTTTCATCCTCATTGTCCCATTCCTTGCCTGGCTGAGAGAACCGTGACAGTATCTGAGGGTCAGTAACATGGAATCCACAGAGGTTGTACAAAAACTCAGTACATGTGAGGCCAGGATTGAAGGCCTAGACCACTGCATGGATCAGTTTGCTCAGGCCTTACAGACTTTGCTAGTTTGCACTGATCCTGTATGCCATGCAGCTCCTGCTACTTCTGCTTCTGCTCAAGTAGATACTTCTACTTTTGTGCCCACCATGAGACTACCACCTCCCCTTCACTGTGGAGGTGACCCTGCTGCGTGTAGAGGTTTCTTAAATCAATGTTCTATCCATTTTGAAATTACGCCCCACTTGTTTCCATCCGACAGAGTTAAAGTGGGATATGTTATTTCTTTGTTAATGGGCCGTGCCCTTGCCTGGGCTCCCCCTCTATGGGAGAGAGGCACTCCACTGGTTAACAACTATTCAGAATTTGCCTGCAATCTTCGCCAAGTCTTTGACCTTCCTGGCAAAGCAGGTACTGCTTCGTCATCTCTATTCACCATCAGACAAGGCTCACATTCATTATTGGACTACACAATAGAATTCCATACCTTTGTGGTAGAAGTTAATTGGAACAATGAAGCCCTGGTCTCTGAATTTAATAATGGACTGTCTGACCGTTTAAAGGATGAACTGGCTGCCAGAGATCTACCCTTGGAATTGGAGGATCTTATTTCCTTCATCTCCCGCATAGATCTGAGGCTCAGGGAGAGACAACTCCAGCGAGATCGCATGTGGAGACCCCCTGTTAAATTGGCAACTAAATTCTCTCCTCCAGAACCTCCAACCATTTCCCCTTCTGAGAAGCCCATGCAAATAGGGTCCATGGGGTTCAGCGAGGAGGAAAAGCAGAACAGAAGAAGACAAAATCTATGCCTGTGCTGCGGAGGAGAGGGACATTATGCCCACAACTGTCCCAAGAAGAAGAGAAGCGCCCGCACCTAAAGGGGATCAGGGGACCTGCTCTAGGTGTAATTGCTCATACCCCTGAGTTAGAGGGAGATCACTTACTGATTCCTATGCATTTGTTTTGGCAGGATCTTCTACTACTGCCTTAACAGACTCTGGAGCCGCAGGCTCATTTATTGACCAAACTTTCTGCAAAAACCAAGGGATACCATGTCTTGTCAAAAATCAACCTCTGTTGTTACAGGCCATTGATGGGAGGCCACGTCATCCCTCTACTATAACTCTAGAGACTCAGTCCTTGCATGTCAAAATAGGACCCCTGCATTCTAAGACACTGAGATTTCACGTCATTACTTCTCCTTCCTGTCCAGTCATTCTGGGATACTCCTGGGGTTCTTACTGCTCTCATTATTGCCTGGAGTCTGTGAACCCCAGTCAGTCCAAGATTCTGTTCCTGAGATTTCAGAGCATTACCAAGAATTTACAGATGTCTTCAGCAAAAAAGAAGACTGAAAAATTGCCGCCTCATAGAGCTTTGGACTGCCCTATAGATCTTCTGCCTGTCACCATTCCTCCACGAGGTAGAGTCTACCCTCCATCCTTACCAGAGTAAAAAAACACCTACCCCCTACCTCTTATATCTGAGCTGTTTGACCAACTTAAGGGGTCTAAGGTGTTTATGAAGCTGGACTTAAGTGGAGCTTACAATTTGATCTGGATAAGACAAGGAGACGAGTGGAAGACGGCATTTAATACTCTATCAGGGCATTATGAGTATAAAGTTATGCCCTTCAGCCTCTGCAATGCCCCTGCCGTCTTTCAGGAGTTTTGTAAATTAATGCCTCAGGGATTTTCTGCAGCAGGTTGTCATAGTCTACTTAGATGACATACTAATTCACTCTCCTGATCTCCATGCTCATCGCTCCCATGTCAAGCAAGTCTTACTCCGTCTTAGAGAAAACCGTTTATTTGCTAAGCTAGAAAAATGTCTGTTTGAAGTTGAAAGAATGCCTTTCCTAGGCTATATTATCAGCCCTACCGGCTTTGAAATGGATCACTCGAAATTGAAAGCTATCCTCAACTGGCCTCAACCATCCTGGCTTAAACCTCTCCAGAGATTCTTGAGGTTTGTGAACTATTATCGCAAATTCATCCTGAATTATTCCAAGATTGCTGCTCCTCTCACAGCTCTTCTTACTAAGAAGGGAGCAGATCTGGTTAATTGGCCTCCTGAAGCTGTCAAGGCCTTTGTACTCCTGAAACAAAAATTCTCCACTGCTCCAGTTCTGAGACATCCGGACCCTACTCAGCCCTTCGTACTTGAGGTTGATGTTTCTGAGATCGGTGCGGGGACTGTCTTATCCCAGAGAAGAACTCATAACGGCCCACTTCATCCCTGTGGATTCATGTCCAAGAGATTCTCTCTAGCGGAGCGAAATTACAATGTCGCTAATAGGGAGTTATTGGCCATCATTCTCGCTTTATAGGAGTGGAGAAATTTATTGGAGGGGGCATGTACACCTATAATGATACTCACTGATCACAAAAACCTTATTTACATCAGTGATGCTAAAAGAATGAATCCCAGATGGGCACTGTTTCTGACTCAATTTAATTATGAGCTATCCTATCGACCAGGAACTAAGTATACTAAAGCCGACGCACTCTCCAGAATGTACACAGAACCCCGGATACCATACCTCCCAGGAAGCTCTTTGTACTGTTGGAAAAAAGAGAGGAGGTCTTGAAGTCCAACCATGATTCCAAATTGATGGGTCACCCAGGAATTGCCCATACTAAGGAGTTGATCTCCAGACTCTTTTGGTGGCCTGGATGGAAAAGAGACATTCAGGACTTTGTTTCAGCATGTCAAATCTGTGCCTCATCTAAGACTCATAGATCCCTTCCTGTTGGATTATTGCATCCATTGCTAATACCGTCACAGCCCTGGTCCCATATCATTATGGACTTTGTGGTAGAATTGCAACCCTCAAAAGGATAAACCACCATCCTTACAGTAGTTGACCGTTTCTCCAAAATGGTACATCTGATCCCTCTATGCAAACTACCTTCCACTGCAGAACTGGCTCAGATCTTCATCAAAGAGATTGTCGAGATTGCATGGGGTTCCCACCCAAATTATGTCTGATCGTGGCAGTCAATTTATTTCAAAGCGTTGGAGGTCATTCTGTGAGAAACTGGGAATTCCCTTGGCATTTTCTACAGCTTACCACCCCCAATCAAATGGAGCCGCAAAATGAGCTAATCAAGAGATGGAACAATACCTCCGGATGTTCTGCAATGAAAGCCAAGATGATTGGGCAGAACTTCTACTTCTGGCTGAATTCGCAAAAAACAATTCACTTCAGAAATCCATTCAGATGTCCACTTTCTTTTGCCTTTACAGAATGAATCCAGTGGCTCTTCCCACAACATTCTGTGAGTCCTGTATGCCTGCTTTAGACACTCATCTGGATAAAATCAAAGAGAGCTGGAGTTCTGTGAGGGAAGCCTTGTATTCAGCCACAGGAAGGCAAAAAAGAACTGCTGACAAAAAGTGATCTAGTGCTCCAACTTATGCTCCTGGTGACAGGGTGTGGCTTTCTACTCATCATCTAGCCTCAAGGTACCCACCACAAAGTTGATTATCTGGTTCATAGGTCCATTCTGCATTTGTAGGAGGATTAATCCTGTGGCCTATGAACTAGCTCTCCCTAGAGCAATCCGTATTCCCAGGGTTTTCCATGTTTCCCTCCTAAAACCTCTCATCTGCAACAGATATACTAAGACAGTAGTTTCTCCTGGTCCGGTTGATGCAGTCCATGAAGATGAGTTTGAGGTACAGGCTATTGTGGACTCCTGCTTTCTCAAATGTTCCCTGCAGTACCTTGTGCATTGGAAGGGGAATGTCCGGAAGAGATGGCCTGGGTGTCGGCCCATAATGTGCATGCCTCTCGCCTAGTCCGACAATACCACAGAAAATACCCAACACGTGCCGGTTATAGCCGCCGGGGGCCTCGAGGAGGGGGTGCTGTCACAAATCTGTCTGCTCCTCCTCCCTCAAGGAGATCTCACTCCTGATTACAGAACTCATACACCTGTCCATAGCCTACTTATGCCCAGGACTTTCCTACTATCCCTGCCCTTGGATGGTCTGTGCTCAGCGTCCTAGTACCTGTGTATCAAGATTACCTGTGATTCGTGATTCTCGTTGTGACCCTTGCCTGAACTCTGTGTATCCGAATATCTGGCTTCCTGACCTTGGCTTTGTCTGCGACCTCTCTTCTTGTTCCTGTGATCCGACTGTTTGCTCCAGTCTTCTGTTCGACTCTTTGTGTACCATCTCCGGCTAGCCTGACCACTCTCTGCATATCTCCAGTTTGTTCAACTCCTTATGCACCGACTCCGGCTCAACTACGACTCTCTGCTTCTCGACTCACCCAAGGTAACGATTATCTGATCGACTACCTGGGTACCAGACCCGGCTAACCTTCAACTCCCCACCCGCCTACGACCCTGTGTAGTAGACATCAATTCTGCTTGACTCCTAGTCGACTCCAGCTTATCTTCGACTCTCCAGTATCTGCCACTGCAGCCTTTAGTCGACTAGCAGCATACGTTTACTGTCGGCTAACTTAAAGACTTTTGCTCTCTGCTCTCCGACTCCCAGCCTTCTGTAATAGGGTTCCACTCTGCCTTGTAGCCTGTGAGTTTTCATCCTCATTCTCCCGTTCCTTCCTGGCTGAGAGAACCGTGATAGAGATCTGGTGACTGACTCAGCCATTGCAGAAAATTACACTTCTTTGCCTTAAAAAACTGGGTTGCATTCTCAGTTTGTTTTGGGTCACTGTACATCTGTAAAGTGAAGCACCGTCCAATCAACTTCGCTGAATTTGGCTGAATCCAAGCAGACAATATATCCCTATACACTTCAGAATTCGTCAGGCTGCTTCTGTCTTCTGTCACATCATCAATAAACACTAGTGACCCAGTGCCATTGAAAGCCATGCATGCCCATGCCATCACACTGCCTCTACCATGTTTTAAAGGTGATGTGGTATGCTTCGGATCATGAGCCGTTCCAAGCCTTCTCCATACTTTTTTCTTCCCATCATTATGGTACAGGTTGGTCTTAGTTTCATCTGTCCAAAGAATGCTGTTCCAGAACTGGGCTGGCTTTTTTATGTTTTTTGGCAAAGTCTAATCTGGCCTTTCTATTCTTGAGGCTTATGAATGGTTTGCACCTTGTGGTGAACCCTCTGTATTTGCTCTCGTGAAGTCAACTCTTTATGGTAGACTTGGATAATGCTATGCGTACCTCCTGGAGACTGTTCTTCACTTTGCTGGATGTTGTGAAGGGGTTTTTCTTTACCATGGAAAGGATCCTATGATCATCCACCACTGTTGTCTTCCATGATCGTCCAGGCCTTTTTGTGTTGCAGAGCTCACCAGTGCGTTCTTTTTTTCTCAGAATGTACCAAACTGTTGATTTGGCCACTCCTAATGTCCCTGCTATCTCTGATGGATTTTTTTTTTTTTGCAGCCTAAGGATGGCCTGTTTCACTTGCATTGAGAGCTCCTTCGAACGCATGTTGTGGGTTCACAGCAACAGCTTCCAAATGCGAATGTCACACCTGGAATCAACTCCAGACCTTTTACCTGCTTAAGTGATGAAGAAATAATGAAGTACTAGCCCACACCTGACCATGAAACAGCTTTTGAGCCAATTGTCCAGTTACTTTTGGTCCTTTGAAAGAGAGGGCTACATATTAAAGAGCTGTAATTCCTAAACCCATCCTCCAATTTGGATGTGAATACTCTCAAACTGACTATTGTGAAAGCCTGAGCAGTGAAGGTACAAGGGTGTCCTACAGATATCATCAATGTCAGTACTAAAACCTACATAGTGTACAAAACACTGGTATCTCTGCATTTAGTATGTTTTAACCCTCTGAGTGACAGAAGGACGTGCACTGTATTGCTTTGCAGTGCGTTGTGTACTCCACTGGCATTCAAATGTTTAATTCATTAACTCTATGAGTGTTGAAATGTTTGGATGGAGAGATCTCCTCTCACTTCTTTTCTTTAGTAGGTATAGAGGAAAATTGTACCACTATACCTGGTCAATGATGGTCTGAGCAGGGCTCCTCCCTCTAGACACATATAAAAGAAGCCCTGAAGAGACCAGTCAATAGGATAACCACATTTCCATTCTGCCATTCAGGGACACTGCAGAGAGGTGAGTAGCAGAGTACTTGTCCTCATCCCTAGTGCATTTTTGTGGAAGGGGTCATATACATCACTAGACCTCAGTGTACAGCCTGCACTCTGGCATTCCAAAGAGGAAGAACTGTGAAAAGCAAAACACACAAAAGGGGGATGCCAATAGTGCCTGCTCACTATGAATGGTGATGTAATAATTCCACTGATAAATGGGTACTCACATTTCACATTTGCTGTGTAATAAATGTATGTTACACACAGCTATTACGCATACAGAGAAAATATTACCATCTCTGTTCGATACAAATCAGTCCTGTTTGTCCTCCTCCTCCCTTCGAACCCCATTGTAACGGTAATCCCACTGCAGGCAAGCTATAAAATTTTTTCAAATATCTTTATTAAAATCATATAGTTAAAAAACCACTGCGTAGTTCTCTTACGCGTTTTGCAGCTGTAGTGCTGCTTTTTCAAAGGAAGTGGTTAACACATAACATTTATGATATATAAAACATAAGATATAAAAACGAAACGAACGCACCTGCCTGCTCAAACTTTAAAACCTTCACATTGCTCCTGATTGGAAGATGCAATTGCTGTCAATCAAAACTTTCAGTTGTTTGGATTAACCCTTCAAGACTGATAATGCACATTCATACCCCAGGTTCAATGTGAATATCTAATTGTAATCTGCATATCTACTATATCTGTTGTAAAATAACATAATCAAATATAGAAATGCAATAATATAATGAGACAATAATGTAACCGCCTACGTTGGTGTGTACAATCGAAGTACTGGTACAGTGTTCTAACACTGACTGAGTTACTCTGATCACTTTCTGTCTCTGCCTCCCTAGTAGCACTGGGCTCACTCCCTCTGGGGGTTGCAGTTACTCTCTGGGTGTTGACCATTAACCCTGTAAGCACCTGGAGCTTCCAGGTAAGAGCACTACCGTTCCTTCAAGAGCCAGCGTTGAATCTACCATCTCTCAGGTTGAGGGGACACTGGTTCTGTTACAATTACTTATCGTATACGATCCACCCCTAGCGTTCTAGGGTTTATCCAGTAGCAGTTGCCTAGGTCTCCTGTAACCCTTCCTGGGTTAGTCGGCCTATACACGGTTGCCTCTTGTCTGCGGTCTAGGGCCTTGGTCAGTGTTGCCTTGCTCCAGTTAGTTCAGTACCCAGGCGTCTGGGTTGTGCCAGTCCTCCACTAGTGGACCTCATGCCACTGTAGTCCTGTTGTCAGCTCCTGGACTGCGTACCCTTTACCTTGCCGGTTCTGCCAGAGGCCTTCACTGTCAGATGGTTCCCAGTCCATTTCGATTGCCTATACTGGTTCCGGTACCCAGGCGTCTGTGTTGTGTCTATCCTAACTAGTAGACCTCCTGTGTTGGAGTCCAGCTGTCAGTTCTGGAACTGTGTACCTGCTACCTCGCTGGTTCTGCCAGATCCTGCTGTATATATTGTTACCAGTTCATCCTGATTACCTATTCTGGTCACTATGACTGTACTCATTGCATATATTTACCTGTTCTGTATTGTGGGTCTTAGGGCCTACATTCGTGTATGTACTTTATTCTATTAAAGTTATTTTAACCTTACCGTTCTGTCTGAGTGTTCATCAGAAACCGTGACACACCCACAGAGCCCTGATTTCAACATCATCAAACCTGTCTGGGATGCCATGAAGAGAGAGAAGCCTAAATTCACAGAAGATCTGTGGTTAGTTCTCTAAGATGTTTGGAACAACTTACCTACCGAGTTCCTTAAACTGTGTGCAAGTGTACCTAGAAGAACCGACGGTGAGTTGAAGGCAAAGGGCGGTCACATCAAAACTGATTTGATTTAGATTTTTCTCCTGTTCAATCATTATCACTACTTATTCACTGTCAGCTTGCCCGGGTGCTAAACAATCATCTATCAGTCTGTGGTAAGCACTCACGGGAGTTCAAAATAACTTAAAGGGATAGTAATACTTCATTTTAACTTTATTTTATTTTGTAGGCATTAAAAAAACATGAAGAACGATATAAGTCTTATCTCTCAAACCTTTATGATTTAAGAGATATTCACAAGCAAAGTTTCCCCTCCCCGCCCCTTTTACCTAGTGTAAGCCATCTCTTCTCAGATGTGAATCTGGTTGTAAGACCAGACAGATAACAGCAGGGGACAATCTTCTTTATACAAAAACAATGAAAGCCCTACCCCCCTCGACAAGCTTTTCAGGTTTTTCCCTTATCTTAATTGAAGATTGTCCCTCTGTGCAATGTACCTGGGCACCTCCCTTCTGCTTTGGCTGAGCAGTGTTACATCAGTAAAAGGGGCGGGAGGGGGACACTTTGTCATTGAATTACTCCTGAATTACAGCTCTAACAGAACTGAAATAACACTCTCCAAAGTCCAAATACTATGATGATTAATTAGAGCTGTTTTTATTATGAAACATTACTATCCCTTTAAACGTCGATTCAATAAAGTACGTTTTTAAGTTATTTTGAAATTCCGTGAGTGCTTACCGCTGACCGATATATAAATATATATATATATATATATATATACATACACACACATATATATATATATAGATCAGGGTTTATCCTGCTGAGTAAAACAAGGACTCTCCCAATGGCTTGAGAGATGTTTTACTAAAAATTTCCTGCAGCTTAAAGGTGTATTTTTGAGTGTAATAACTCCATGGCCTGAATATTAAAGTGGTGCTACAACAACTGACAAATACAGTAGCTGCTAAGAGACAGCAAAAGCTCCACCATAACAATTCAGGCCAATGAATGTATTACATCGAAAAAGTATAAGTTTGTGCTGCAATACGTTTTAGTAAAACACCTTTCAGTAGTTTTTACACAATGGATTACACCTCAAAATGCACACATTTGTTTTCATATTAAGCGCTATAGCCCGTGAAACAATTTAAGAGCCACTTACTTCAAGGACAGTTCAACTTGAACAAATCCACAGAAAACAGACTCAAGACAGTTTCCTATCATAAATAATGTATTTATTGCATATGGCTATTAAGACAGCATCCATGATCAATAAAGACTAAATACAATGTACTACTCTAGTTCAGTTTATTCTCATCTTCAGCAGCATCACATTTATATTAATATATATTTATATATACACAGCATGTACATCGGAAGACACTGCAAGATAAGTTAAGTCTCTTGTCATACCACAATAGCAAGAAATATATTTAACATTTTGATATTCAGAAACAATATGTACCCAGTAAAGAAACAAACAAACAAAAAAAACACTGTTTACTTACTAAGTTACAATAGCAAAATATTTTAAAATTTAAAAGGGACCTCAAGCAAAAATGTACAAAGACAAATATACATTATGGTGTTTCTGCAAAACCTGTACATTTTGGTTGTATTCTGTAAACTAAAATTTCAAATGTAAATATTGCATATGCCTTATGTGAAATTTACAGCATTGAGCTAGATTTTAACCCATTAAGGACCAGAGGGTGCACAACACACTGCAAAGTACCACTGGTGCTTAAAGGGTTAAGGAGCCACCCACATCTAAACTGGTTTGACTGTAAAACCATGTCAAAATATTTGATTTTAATATCGACATACGTTCATAATTTCAGTATAAATCAAACTTCTTAGTCAGCAGGTATGTTCAGTGCCATTATGGTTCTTACATAGCAAATATTAATTATATTTAATTTGGAAACAAAGCCAAAAATAGTTTAGAAAGCTTTAAGTCTTTATATTATATATACAAAACTACACTCTACTCATTTTAATAATCAGACCAAACATTTAATGGTCTGTGCATTGCTATCTGAAGCAAAAAACTTCCCTTGCCTACAAGAATTACACTACAAAAGGAGGAATAGAAAAATGAAAAGATATGAATGTACATTCATTTTTGTCTGGTAATACAATCCTTATTTGTAAGACTTTCATTGTGTAAGCAGGAAGACATGGTGTTGCTAATAAATAATTACATTTGCAAAATCCATTGTTCATACACATAGAAAGTGTTTCCTAGTCTATGGTATCCTCCCTCCCAAACTATATATAAGAGAATGCTTAGAAAATTCACAAAGAAACTAAGCAGCTATGGGAAATTAATAACCTAGGTATCATATTATGTCGATTTTTAAATAAGGAAGTATCTATTTAACAATCAGAAAGGCAGTTAAATCTATTGCCGTGCCTAGCTAGAACTGTAACATTAAAAACACTGCTTTTTGTACAGAATGCTGGAAAACAAAAAGTGCAGGTGCCATAACCAGCGTGTGTCTGTTCTAAACATCTGTACTGTTATTAATAAAGTTTACACCAGTATGTGACACTTGTTACATTACTGAATCAGGCGTTTTCTAAGACATATAGGGGGAGATGTATAAAAGTGGAGTAATAAAGAAAGTGTCTGTAAAATTTTGCAAAGTGACAAAAGGGTATGTAAAACTTTTCGAGTCATTTTCACAAAGTACTAAGTCCAGTTAGTTGACTTTTTGAAAAGTGATATAGAAATGGTTTTGTCCAAATAAGAACTGTGTCTTTAGTGCTTAAGTCTTAAAGTGATAGTAATAAAGTATATCTCCGAATCTTCTTTATTGTAAACCTAACATATTGCTCTAAGTTTAATAATTTACTTTTATGTAGTTCAAAAGATATTAAATGTAAAAAGATCTCCCTGCCGCTCCTTCTGGCTGTGTTACGCTTCTTCTAACTGTGGTCCGAACGGAGAGCAGTGAGGGACATATTTTAGTAAGCAAAGGAAAATCCTGCCCTCCTTCGTCAAGGGGGCAAAGTTTTCCTTATACTTAATGACTTAAGTTTGTCCCTCGCTGCATCCATCTGGTCCCACGACAGTATTGCAGCTCTAAGGGGAGGCGGCCAGAAAGGGTGGGAGGGGGATCTTTCTACATTTAATAATTATTACACATAGGACAATGTGTTAGGTTTACAATAGAGAAGACTCGGAGATCTACTTTATTGCAGACATTATTATCCCTTTAATGCCTATTCTTAATGGAAGTATACAGTGATAGCTATACGTGTTAAACAAAATTCTTATTAGCAAATGTTTTGTGAATTTTCTCTGAATATTCTTAGATACACATATTTGTAATGACCACTAAATATGACCTGTCACTACAAAATTGTCACTGCAAATTATTAGAAATACAATAAGAAAGCTTTTTAAACATCTCCCCCACTGGACCATATTTATCAAGACAAAAGGAGCAATTATGGAGAAAAATGATTGAACCTAAGGGGAGAAATAATAATTCCCTTTGAATTCTAGCGATGTCCCTAGCTATAGGTTAAATACATCATTTAAAGGGATAGTAAATGTTTTATAATAACAGCAGTTCTAATTAATCATCATAGTATTTGGACTTTGGAGAGTGTTATTTCAATTCTGTCAGAGTTGTAGTTCAAGAGTAATTGAATGATAAAATATCCTCCTCCTTCCCCTTTTACTGGTGTAACACTGCTCACCTCAGAGCAGCAGGGAATGTCCAGGTAGATTGCAGAGAGGGAAAATCTTCAATTAAGATAAGGAAAAAAGCTGAAAAACCTGTCAAGGGGGGCAGGGCTTTCATTGTTCTCACAGTAGAATATTGACCCTTTATGTGAGCTGTCTGGTCTATGGACTGGATTCCACATCTGAGGAGTGGGGGCTTACACTAGGCAAAAGGGGCGGGAGGGGGAAAATTTATCATTCAATTACTCTTGAACTACAACTGTCACAGTGTTGAAACTACACTCTCTATGGCTCAATTGCTATGAAGAATAATCGGAGCCGCTGTTTTTGTGAAACATTACTATCACTTTAAGTCAGTGGGATACTTTATATCTCCCCTATGGTGCAGTTGGCTTGCGGCAGATTTCCTTCTCTTTCCTTTCATGAAGAAGGCCTTTAGAGAGAGCGTTTATAAAACTATTGTTTAGTCATTTTTAAATTGTAATTAAATCATCCCAATGGCTGGTAAAGTTAGATTTTTATTAATAAACAAGGACAGTATTATAAATATGGTGTTATTCTGTAAATTATCTAATTAATGCCTAAATTAAGTACAGATTATATCTGGAGTTAATATTCTGGTGAAAATTGTGTTGCTAAAAATGTCACATTTAGTGACATTTCCATATAAATTTGCAGCACCAGAATTTTCACCCACACTAATGCCGCTCTTCCAGAAACACAGCTACGTAGCATTAAGACTGCCATAACCTGCGTTTATTTCTTTTTAAATGCCGAGCTTCATTATGTCACATTTCTCATTACTCAATTTTTCTTTTTTTTTTTGTATTTTTTTTTTTTTTTTTTTTTTTATAAATTTCCCCCTTAGAGCCTTACTGAGTAAGTTAAAGGGGATCTATCACCCCAGTACAAATATTTGTTAAACGTTAGATTACCTAGGCATTATGATTAATTCTTGAATATTTTTTTTTATCGTCTGTTGCCAAAAATTAACATTTAAAGACTGCACTACCGTATAGACTGTGGGTACAGCGCTATACCCACAGTCTGTCACTCTACTTCCACTCCCCTCCCTCTATCCAGCCTCCTCCGATGACGGAAGCTTCTGTCTGTAAGCTGGAGTGATCTCATTGGCTAGATATTGATCTCTGCCTATGAGACCACTCCAGCTTACATACAGAAAGCCTGCATCATCGGAGGAGGCTGGATAGAGGGAGGGGAGCAGAGGCAGAATTACAGATTGCGGGTATAGAGCTGTACCCACAGTCTATACGGAAGTTCAGCATTTAATCGTTAATTTTCGGCAACGGAGGATTAAAAAAAATATATTCCACATAATGCCTAGGTAATCTAACGTTTAACAAATATTTGTACTAGGGTGATATACTGGGAAAAAACAATTGCAACAAAGGGAAAAAATTAAAGTTCCCGTTAATGTAAATGGAGCTTTCACCACATGGAATAACCACTTAAATAACGCCAATGAAACAGTGCGTTGGGAACCTCCCCAGCATTCAAGAGGATAAAAGCCTCATTTAAATAAATGGGAATTATTTGTTCCCTATGGAGCAGTTGGTTTACTTCAGAATTTCTCCTTACTGAAATGACCCTTTAGCGGAGATGTATAAATCTGTAGTAATACAGACAGTGTCTGTACATTGTTTCAAAGTGACATAAAGATATGTATAAAGTTTTGGCAACATTTTCACTAAGAACTAACCCCAGTCTTTTTTGAAAAGTGAAGTAGAAATGGTCTTGTCCAACTAAGAATTGTGTTGTAACATATGTATAAAGAAATTAGCTAATTGCACCAAAAATAAAGGCAGTTTTAGTGATTAAATATTAACCATTTCTTAGTGTTAATATATATTGATAGCTATGTATGTGAAAAAATTCTCGATAGCCAATTTTCTGTGAATTTTCACATAATATTCTCACACAGACATATTTACAAACATAACTTTACTCCTTTATAAATATGACCAGGCGTTGTGAATTTTAGCGACAATTCTTAGCAATGCAATGCATTCCTTACCACACTGGCACTCAAAGGGTTAAACATACACTAGGGCCACGTGTTCAAAAAAAAAGTGTAGGAGTTCTGGGCAAACCATTCACATTATATGGGAGTACTAAAATCCCTATTGATTTAAACTTGGATTTTAACCCCTTGAATGTGAGAGAGTTCACTACCACATTGCAAAGCAATGTATAGGAGACCTCTCTACCATTCAAGGGGTTAAAATCTCCATTTAAATAAACTGAAATTTTTTTGTTCTCCCTTATAGTGTGAATGGTTTGCCCCAGTACTCCTACACTTTTCTTTTCAACATACGTCCCAAGGGATGCTTTTTATACTTCTCCCACTTAGAATCCTGTGCTCAAAAGAAAAGTGATTTAGTCTGGAGCAAACCAACTGTACCGTAGGGGGATGAATACGAATTTTCACAATTCCCTATGATTTAAACAGGGCTTAACCCATTCAGTGCTACAGGTATCTCTAACGTGTTGCTTCTCAATGAACTGGAGACCTGTGCAGCATACAAAGGGGTTTAACGCCTCACTTAAATTAATGGCAATATTAATTACACCACATGGTGGAACTGTTTTGCACAGAATTACTTCGCTTTTCTTTACAACAAAAGGCCCTTAAAGCAGAACTACCATCCCGCCTAAAGTTGCCCCCAAAGAATTACCCATCTGGCGACTAGTTGCTCAGTAGTACTAGTTGCCAAAATTATTACCTCATTATAGAGAATTCCTGCTGCTCCTGGGACTGACAGCCAGGAAACAGCACAGACATCTTTGCATAGTGACGTCTGCACACCTGCGCTGTCAATCTCAGTCTGCTCTATGAGGCATTGCTAGGAGCCAAATAGTACCAGCAGGGACAGACAGAGCAGGTGCGCAGACGTCACTATGCAAAGATGTCTGTGCTGTTTCCTGGCTGTCAGTCCCAGGAGCAGTATCAATTCTCTATGAATAGGTAATTCTGGTGACTAGTACTATTGAGCAGCTAGTCGCCAGATGGGTAATTCTTTGGGGACAACTTTAGGTGGAGTGGTAGTTCCGCTTTAAACATGGTAAGCCAATTTGTTCAGTTTGGAAAAGGTATTCCAAATAGCTAAACTGGTAATTTCCCTATTGCAATGGTGGTATGTCTAAGATGTAAACTCCTTTGTGTAGGACATTAACCCTGTGAGAGACACAGAAGCAATGCACTGCATACACCTCTGGCAGTCCAAGGGTTAATGGAGATTTATTTATCATTTATGTATGCTTTTTTGGTTGACAGCAATGCAGTCGAATATATTGGATTACAGTCACACTCAAAGCACAGTACCTTTAAAAAATGCACCTAGAAAAACAAAGTACATAAAATAATTGGTGTAAAACACAAACATAAAATCTGTTGGTGAAAATGTACATGGTTTTGAACTGTTAGGTTCAGTGATACAAATCCCAATCTCGGTCATTAATGTGCATATAAATAAGCTGCCAGACCAAATGCAGGGGCTCTAATGAAGCTCGCTTACACTGTGCAGTGCATGCAACAGATATCAATATACTGTAACTGAGAAAAACATGTCCACCAGTCACATTTTGGTCCACTTCTGGAAATAAGAAAGCAAACATCTGCACCACAGTATTACTTTTAAAGCAATCTGTCAAGTCTATTTGGTACCTTAGTGTGACAGCCTTCAAAGTAAACTATTCTGCTAGGAGTTCTGATCTGGCCCTATGTCCTTTAAAGGAGAACTAACACCTCCTAAAATAAACCTTCACTTAAGTTACTATGGTCAGAAAATCCTAATGGCCTTTATAAATTCTGCCCTTGTTTCTCTGTCCCAGAGATAACATTTACAAATAGTCCGAGATGTCATGTCAATGAAGGCGGACATGACAGTTTGTAGCAGGAGCACAGGACACAAACTCCACCCACTCCACCCTTTAAGGACCAGTGATGTGTGCAATGTGCTTGAACTCACAGCACATGTCACATTCATAACCTGTTGTCTGTCTCCTATTACTCATTTAGACTCCTTGGGGCAGGGACCTCTCTCCTGTCTTTTCTATGAAATTGACACTTATTTTATCCCCATTAATTTATTGTAACACACTACTGTTGTAAGATGCTGCGCACACTCTGTGGAGACATATAAATAAATATATACATACATAATTTGTGAATCCCCCTGTTCATTAAAGTGGCAGGTAAGTTCATCTACTCTGCCTTCTTCAGTTTAAAAATGTTGCCAGAAACTGTAATTTCTGCCTCCATGGACATCACATCCACAACTGACTGAAGATATTATCTCTAGATCAAGGGCAATATTTATGATAGCTATTTGGACTTTATGGCCAGTAAGGTAAGTGGGAGTTTATTATTAGGAGGTTTAACTTCTTCTTTAACTATTCTCTAAGAGCAAAGCTTTTCTACAGAAGTGTCATTGCACAAGAGAAATTAAAACCTGTTAACCGTCATCATCTTCTCTTTAATTTTTGTTGTTTACTGAGGTAGGACAATCTTTACATTTTATTTCCAAATATGCCAGATATTACTGCTTTATCTGATGCCCAAAAATCTCCCAGCTTACAGAAGAATAAATAAAGAAGGTTGATGAAGGCCTCTGCCATTAGATAAAGACGCAATAGTAAAATTATTTTTTGTACAATATTGGTTTCCAGCCATTTGAGTCAAAAGGGTTATCACGAAGAATAATGCCATCGAACTGCATTGAGGCAGGTCTCTCTGTCATGGTAGCTCTCGGATGCCATGTCCAGCACAGTATGTACCTGAGCGGAAACAGTTCAGACCGCGTAAGCGGAATAAGGAAAACTTTAGCAGCATCTGGTCAAGAATGTAGGCCCGATGATCTTCTCTTTGTAGTGTTCTGAGGTTTTGAGACAGCTTCTTCAATCTGAAATATATGAAAAACAAAATAGTTGGATTTCTTTATTAAAAATAAACTGCAGTTTTTTTAAAATTCGTTAAAAAATATTTTTTGACAATGAACCATGATTTGCTTTTTATTATAATTAGTTTCTGTGCTTGACCATATTACCACACACATAGTGCAAAAAATGAATCTAGGCAAAACCCACACATTTGGGTTATTTCTAAAAGCACAGTAAAGGTTATAGCACCCCATGCATGGAATTAACATAAAATTCCGGACACTGTGTTCAACATGTAATAGATACTTTCTCAAAAATGATTGATTTTACAGAAAAATGGCTAGTACGGCAAATTATATCTGAAATATCCGACAGACATTTGGAGTCACAAAGGAATTTTTTCCCACATGGGGCTTAATTAGAAATAGCATCAATAGGGCTTTTTCCCTTCCTCTAAATCAACAGGGGTGAACTTGATAGACACGTCAGCTATGTTACTAGTTATATAAATAGAAAAAATAAAAAAGTATTTTCTACTTCTTGTAAACAAGAAAACGTTATATTTCATGTTCGGTTTTGCTTCAGTAAATAAATGTGATTACACTGTAAGACTTGTCTTACAGAATCTGTCATATCCTATATCTGTACCAATTTTCTAGATACTCTGTATGCTTCCATTCCCGAAGCAAATGTCCCCTTCAAACCTAATTCTATCAATAAGGGCTGAACAGGACAAAAATAAAATCCATGGACATTTCTGTAGCAAAGAGTTCCTAAGGACACCATTTCAGTTTTAAGCCTTTTTTTTCCTTTAACACTTAATATATTGACTAGAAAGAATTTAAAAGGACACTAGCAACAAACATGAAAATAAGTTGATATAACTTTAAATATCACTTCTTACCATTTGTAAAAATTAACCCTTTGAGTGCCGGAGGGGTACGCAACGCATTGCTTTGCAATGCGTTGCGTACCCCTCTGGAACTCAAAGGGTTAATGATTCATGTGTTACAGACTACAAATATAATTCTACACTTGTATCTAGCACATGTGAATTACCCTGTTCAGATAGCGTATATTTAATGTTGCTTGTGCTGTTTGTAGTTAGAGATAAGCTTAAAGTCAGTTAAATAATTGTGATTCGTGCCCACTGCTTTCATATTATTATCTTATCAGCCCATTGGACAATCAGTAGAAGGAGTGGAAAAGCTATCCCTTTAAGGTCTGGTGCACATGATTTTATTGGGTGGTTTGTATGTGCACAAAGTCAGCACATGTGTCAGATACAATGTAAAAATAAAAACGTGGGAGATGGTGACACTCAGTCTTTCCACCTCCAAAAAACTCAAGTATATAGTGTAACCCTTTGAATGCTGGCAAGGTATACAAAGCAAAGCTCTGCAATGTGTTGCATACCCCTCCTGCACTCAAAGGGTTAAACGATCTACATCCAAAAGCATGGGATAACTGTTTTACAGGCATACCATTAATGTACAGAAATTGCGCCTCAATGTAGTATTATTGGGTGTGTGTATATAGTATTATTGGGTGTGCGTCTCCATTTAAAGCAATGACCTACAAACAAATTCATCCAGGAAAAACACCGCAGTGAAACAAAGGTGTCAGATGTTCTGCACTTCTATCAAAACTTCATAACATCAATGTATCGTGTTGCTGCCACCAAACTAAAAACAAAATATCTCATTATCCTGTGTGCAGTCAGTGCTACATGGCTTTCAAACTCCTCCAATATCAGAGCAGCATTCAGACTGTGATGGTCTGTTTATAGCAGGAGCTGACATGTTTGCTGTGCATGGTAAAATGCTATTCTCATCCAGGGCTCCAAGTCACTGTTTGTTTACAATGACACAGGAAGAAGGCACTCGTGCAAGGATAGAAAAATACACAAACAGCTCAAATAAGGTACTGTGAGAAGCTATCACCCCCTAATAACCCACAATTAAACTTACTCTCAACAGAAAATCCTATTGACCCCTATGAGTTTTGACCTTATGCCTTTGTTCAAGATATAAAATCGTCCATCTGTCCTGGGTATCCTACACATGGAGGAAGACATGACAGTTGCTGGCAGTTTTCTCAAACTGAAGCAGGCATGAGCCTACTTCACTCTTTAAAGGCCTACGAGTTGTGCAATGTTTTACATACCACTGGTGCTTAAAGAGTTAAGATTACCATGTGTCATTAGCAGAGTCTGAGATCTCTGGTCATGCCAGCAACTGTTATATCTGCCTCAATGGACATGACATTCAGGACTATTTTAAACCTTTCAGTGCCAGATAGGTGTGCAAATCTCTGGCACTGAAAGGGTTAAGGTGTTATTTTTGAAAATAAATAAAAGAACTATGGCAAAATTCACTGGGACATTAGGATTGTCTGGCCACAATGCTTTGCGTACTCCTCTGACACTCAAAGGGTTAAAAAAAAAATCACCACTTGCTGCTAATTTCGGTCTATTATATTGTGGAATAGAAAGGGACTGTGGTTGGGAAAAAAAGATAAATTGTGTAGTGTTGTAACTACATTTAAAAATAAAAGCAGCTGCAATTAATTTTCATAGTATTTGGGCCATGGAGATTGTTCTTTCAATACTGTCAGAGTTGTAGCTCAAGAGTAATTGAATGATAAATCATCACTCCCCTTTTATTGATGTAACAATGCTCACATCAGAGCAGCAAGGTGGTGTCCAGATGGATCACAGAGAGGAACAATCTTCAATTAGCATAAGGGAGAAACCTGAAAAACCTGTCAAGGGGGCAAGGCTTTCATTGTTCTCACAGTAAGAAGATTGTCACTTGCCTCATGCATGAGCAGTGCACTGTGTAGATCAACCTCAACACTACTAATACGCAATTAGTACTAGTACATGATCTAAGCTATTGTGCACTGTGCAGTTCAGTCGCGTTATTACTAGTAGGGAGATCAGCACCATTATCCAACCTAATCCATTACTAGTGCACTGTGTAGCCCAAAAGCACAGCTACTAGTATGGAGATTAGCACCATTATATGCTCCTTCCCAATGCATTACTAGTGCACGCAGTCCAGTTGTTCTATAACTAGTAGGGAGATAAACACATTATTCAACCTAATGCAGTACTAACACAAAGTACAGCCCAGCTGCATCATTACTAGTATGGAGATTAGCTCCATTACATGCCCCAACATAATGTACTATTACTACACAGTGCAGCCCAGTTGAATTATTACTGGTATAGAGTTTAACGCCGTTACATGAACCAAGGTGGCAATAAAACCCTGAGCTTTAAGCAACATACCTGGTAATGTAGCCCCACAGCCAGAACCAGTAATGCACCTGAGTGAAAATGTATTGGCTGCTGGCTAGATTACAATTGTGAACCAAGAATGAACTGCAATGTGTTACGCACACCCCTCTGATAAGTATCACTGTCTGCAATAACCCAATGAGCATAAAATATCCTTTCTAAATTAAAAAGAGATGCCACTCGAAGAAAAACTTAGTACTTTTAATGGCTCTTTTAGTGTTAAAGAGATTAACAATGAACTGGTTACAAAATAATGACACTTTGGAGTAAATAATTCTAGTATAAAATGGTACTATTTCACTCAGTAAAACTATGACAAACGACTCTCTCTCCTACCTCCAATGTGACTGGCTTTCACAAAATTATTAACCCTTTGAGTGTCAGGCAGGTGTCCAAGGCATTGCTTTACAATACCTTGGACACCCCTCTGGCACTCAAAAGGTTAAGACTTTGAGCATTAGAGGAGTATGCAACAAACTACTTTGCAGATGCAACCCCCCCAAGCACTTAAATGGTTAAACTACACATGCCAACATTTCCAGGGATAGTATTCCTCCATGGCTGAACATGACTAGTGGTTCATAGTGCCAGGCAGCAGGGTAACTGCTGAATAGACTTAAAACTGCATCGCCACCTGCCTACTACATGAAATCAAATAAATAAGAAATATGCTTCATTTCTATGTGTGTACATGGGTAACTTGTATTGTAAATGCTCTCTCCAGGATATACTTGAAAATGAGAGATGTCTCAGTGAATTCTTCTCGGTAAACTACTTTGTAAAATCCTATATTATAATTTGCAAAGGATGTTTGTCAGAAGCCGTCAGGTGCGCAAAGAGGACTACTGTCTGAATTCGGAGCGCCCCGCTCCGTATCAGCCGCGGCTCGGGCAGTCTGTACTGCACATGACTGCAGTGCCGCCAGTGTTGGCCCTTGTAAATGGGCTTTAAGACTTGTACTTAAATAAATAAATAACATTAACATGTAGGGAATCTAACAGCTTACCAATATTTTAATGAGAAGCACACAAAATAAAATTATGTTTAAAAACAGGGAAAAAAAAAGCTGGAACAGCACCTTCTAGAGACAGGAAGCCAGAACCAGGGTCTGTCCCAGGAAATCTGATCCAGTTGGCACTTGGCGTGTATGGTTAACCTGTTTACTAGCAGATTATCTAGCCCTGCCTTGCTTAACCAACTGCTACAACCATAAATAGCCCAAATTACACTGTTCTTGCTTTATTTTTGTATAAAAAAAATACATTAATTTGATGTTCATGCTTTATTCTTAGCAGGGAGAAAAAGAATATGCAATTAATATTCTATAGTGGGAAGGAATTCAGCAGAAAATGGGGCTGTTTGCCTTTCGCTGAAAGAGCCCTTTCTTCAAATTTCTTCCGGTTATGCCACTGTATGAGTGTGTGAATGCTTATGTATGCAAGTATAGGTGAGATTGTAAGGAGTGTGAAAGTTGAAACATCGCAAATCTCAAAATTCAGGATTTTACTTCCACTTCTTCCTACCAGGAATGATTATTTTTTTATAGATTTTGGGCCATGTAGAGCAGTATTATCATTCTCTACAATGTCTACGATGTGTAGTTCCAGAGTAACTGAATCAAAGTGTTCCCCTCCCTCCCCTTTTACCTATGTAAAGCTGATGTAAAGCTGCACGGCAAGAGCATACAGACGGATAGCAGCGAGGGACAATCTTTTGTTTGCATAAGGAAAAACCTGCCCTCCACCTTCAAGGGGGACAGGGTTTTCCTTATGCTCAAAGTAAGGAGATTGTCCCTCACTGTGAGCTGTCCGCTCATAGGACCAGATTCCACATCTGCGGGGAGGCAGCTTACAACAGGTAATAGGGGCAGGGAGGGGGACACTTTATCATTCAATTACTCTGGAACTACACATTGTATAGAATAATTGAAGCTGCATTTATTTTGAAAAATTACTATCCCTTTAAAGGAGGATTTTCTGAGAAAATGTCTGCTGTGAGTAAATTAGACCTTCCACACATCCGTAGCTACAAGGCCATTATTATTATTAGTTACACTTCGTTTGCTAGAACAAAAAAGCATAGACAAGTCAAAAGTGAAAATTATGTACAGCACTCATACAAATATGTTGCAAACCTCTACTGTACATGTAGAATGAAAATGCAAAACAAAATAAAATACTTTTGTGTACAGATATCAGGAATCATTCTGCAGTCACCTGTCTCAGTAGAAAATGAAGGGGTTAAGGTAATTAATTCTGTGCCTGTGATCTGCCACATGTCTCAAGTGCTTCCTAGTACACTCACTGAATCCCATCTGTTACACAGAAAGAAAATAGGGAAATCCTGTTTCCTGCTTGAGCTCCGTACGTACATGTACTGCAATGCACGTTTGCCAAAGGAGTTTGTTCTCCTAATCTGTCTGTTAAATGTCACTATAGGTAATAATGTAAAGTCAACATCACATCTATTCGACATCATTTGTGCCACCGATGACGTGGGAAAATTTTTATCATCATCAACAGACGTGTATGTCTCATTGGAGCAGCCTGGCCTTTGCTTTGTGTGCATAAGGAGATTCCCTTACACAAAACACCAAGCAAAGGTTACACTACTTACGCAGGTGGAATTGTGGATGGAAACTGTAACATAATGCAAACACTGGTTTAGTGTAGGCTTATAATCACATTCATTTTAATTAGAGTGAATTTAAGCCACCTAATTGGCAAGAAAACATTAACCAATATGTTGCCAACTAGATCTATAGTATCTACTGTAGAAAAATGGTTCTTAATTTAAAATAAGTATTTTTTTTAGGTAGGAGTACCCGATACAGAAGTTAGATCCATCTATCCAAATTTTTGGCAGAGTATTTAGCTGTAATTGTTGATTTCCATTTTAGATCTGCATTTAGTTCACCCCTTCACAATAAGCCTTATCCGTATAAATGAATGACAGGGAAATGTTGGCTCTCCAGCTGTAAGACACTATTGCATCATCCAAACCCACAGTGGATGATGGAAGTTGTAGTCTACAACAGGTGGAGAGCCAACTGTTGCCCAACCCTGGTCTACAGAATAGTAGTCATACAAACAGGACCACTCATGGCCCTTTAGAATCAAGTAAAATTTCTCCAGATAATCAAATATTACTATAGAGATATACACATCTGAGGGCTTTAGAAATAACCTATGACACAGTTAAGAGCTACTTATTCTAAGGGCATGTCTATCCCTTAATAGTTTATTCCTGATTTTGTTATGTAAAAATAAACAAAAACAATATTTGCTTCAATAGAACTAAACATACACATTTATCAGTGGCTGAATTATGAAGCTGGTTTGTAGAATTTAACGTGATTTAGATGAAACAAAAAACAAACCCTTGTGTTTATCTCCCCAGGTACTGAGTTATTTATAACTTGTCCTGAGGCCCCCTTAACGCTCACAGATTTGGATAGAAGATAGAACTTGTCCACTCTATCTATTGGATGCAGAGTAGCTGTAAGTAAAGCCCAGAAGGAGTGTAATCTCTTATTCGCCACATTCCACAAACCTAAGAAGGCAGATGCCTCAGGAAGTCTGCTACAATTGGATGTTGCTTCTCCCTTAAGATATTCACAAGCATTACCTTAAAGCGAAAGGGGGATATTTATAAAACTGGAGCAATAAAGAAAGTTTTACAAAGTGTTACATACATAATTTCAGCTAATTACTAGCTCCAGTCAGTCAATGTTTTAGAAAACTGAAGTAGAAATGGCCTTGTCCTAATAAGAATTGTGCCGTATGTACACAATGTATGTACAAAAGAAATTAGCTAATTGCACCAAAAATTAAGGCCAGGTGGAATCTGTTCTAAATGTAATTATATAGTGATAGTTATGCATACAAAAAATATTCTCATTTGCACATTTTCACTGAATTTTCTCAAAGACATATTTATAAACTTGAATTTACTTCTTAATAAGTTTGAGTCTTTGTTGAGAATTTTAGAGACAATTAATAATCCTTTGCAATGCATTGTGTACCTCTCTAGGCACTCAAAGGGTTAAACACGCACTAAGAATGCTTTTTTATACATCTATCCCAAAGAGTCTTACGTACTTAGATGACCTGAAGAAACTGTGGAGCAAACCAAGAGAACGAGAGGGGAACAAGTAAAATACCACTCTGATTTAAATAGGGTTTTTACAGAACTACATACTAGAGAGGTCTCCCAAGCACTGTAAATTACAGCAGATTCAAATAAGAAACAGAGAACAGATATATCTGACTGCTATTTGAAGACAATTTCTTAAGAAAATGTTTATATGAAAATATGAGTCACTGATTTTGCTTCCCCTTTAAACAGATGCTTTCACTTACCCTTTGAGTTCCACATGTGCAACCTATTGGTTCATAAAATATATCATAACCCCCATGGTGTTCAAGTGGTAAAACAGAATTCTTATGGAAATATTATCTGCAAAGTATATGCTTTACACAAACTTTCCTCCAGCTGCTGCAATGTCCAAGCCATTTGCTGCATATACAGAAATTCCGCTCTGGTTAAACTACTATGTTAACTCAGTCTCTGATACTGCAGCTTACTGTAAGGCTTGAGCAGGCAAGGTCAACCTGAAGCCCTCCAGATGTGGAGGACTATGGGCGAGATTCACTGATAAAGAGTTGATGAAGTGGAGAGGACTTATCCAGTTTATCACTTCTAAATATTTTTCCAGATATGTTACATACATTGTAACATAGCATAAGAGGCTGAAAAAAGAAGTGCGTCCATCAAGTTAAGCCTTTACCTTACCTAATCGACCTTGTATATCCAAAGCAAAGTAAAATACTTTATTGAAGCCATTTCCAATGAAGCACCCAGTGGCTAATAAAAATAGTTCCTGACATCCAAAAGGTAGTTGAATACTTTGAAACCAGCCATCATAATTTTCTCTGCGCTATAAGGGTATCCAATACTTTTTTGAACCCTTCTACAGCATCTGCTAAAACATCTTCCTGAGACAAAGAATGCTACAACCTAACTGCCCTTACTCTAAAACATCCCTGTCTTTGTTGCAATCAAAAAGCTATTCCCCTTGCATTTTTGCTCTTTCAGTAGAGAGTTCCTAGAGTTGGCCTTCAATATATTTGTAATTAGTAATGATATCCCACACTTAGATTTCACTTCTCTAATGGAAAAAATCCCAGTATGGCTATTTTCTCTTTGAGCGTGAAGTTTAAGCAGATTCTACAGCTGATGCATTAACAAACAGCTTTATCATCAGTAAAATCCCTGTTATTTTTACTAGCAGATAACTATAGTTAAAAAAGTGAATAAATTGCAGCACTTAAAGCGAGCTCAGTGTTTTTGCCAAACAGCATAGCTACTAAAAGCACTGATTCGTTCACTGTTAATCCCTTGAATGTTAAAGATGTCTCCAATTCACTACAAAGCAATACGCTGCAGCTGTCTTAACCCTTTGTGTGCCAGAGGGGTATGCAACACATTGCTCTGCAATGTGCTGTGTACCCCCCCTCTGGTACTCAAAGGGTTAAACATCCAAGCGGTTAAACTTCATTATCCTGGACACCTGTTTGTTTTCTTTGAGTGCAAATAGATTGTACCGGATGAGAAGTGCAAACGGAAGTATTGACTTTACTCAAGAACAGGTGCAGAATGGGAGGAGAATGTTTTCCGACAATACCCTAAGAAAGCCTTCACACCTCACAAACTAAGTCAGGAATGGGAAACCTGTGGTCCTCCAGCTGTTGTAGACTACAACTCCCATCATCCCCAGGCAGCTCCTGACTGGCTGAGGATGATACAAGTTGTAGTCCACAACAGCTGTAGGGCCTCAAGTTACCCAACCCTGACCTAAGTCTTTCAAAGCCAAGAACAAAATTAGCTTCTCTACAAATATGGAACCATACGAGATAAACCCTTAACCCTTTCAGAGCCAGAGGGGTATGCAGCCCATTGCTTAGCAATGGTTGTGTACCCCTCTGGCACTGAAAGGGTTGAAGACCAGCAACATGTCAGAACTGTCACCGGTGTCCTTGCCTAAAGGTCCGATGCTGGCCCTGGCATGTCTCCTATTTTTTGCTCGCAGCGCTCCTACCAGGATCTGAATTTGACCAATTCAAACCATAGCAATTTGAGAGATAAGGTTTTTTGAATGTAGCTCAACTTTTTAAGCTCTTCTAAATGCAAAACAGTTTTTTTTTTACATTACTAACCCTTCAAGCAATTTGTAACAATCTCATTAAAGTGTGCAATAAGAATAAAAGCATGCTTAACCCCTTAAGGACCAGCCGTGCAAGCACGTGGCGGTCACTTAAGGACCACGGAGAAGTTTTTTTTTGCCATTCGATTCTGGACTCCCCAAACAGGGTGCAGCCGCGCGGGGAGCCCGGAATTCCATGACGGTCCAGGACCGTCATGGGTCCTTAAGGGTATACCCACCCCTTAAGGGGTTAAAGGGTTAGTAAACCGAAATTATGGGGAAAAAAATGATGTTGACTTTTCTTACAGAGTAAAAACAAGAGTACTTCCAGTGCCTGGAATGTGTAAGATATACTGTAGGCAGGTGGAGCTGCTGCTATTACAGCATGTTTCACACAAAGGGTTACAATGGGCTCTAGGGGGGATACAGCACAAGCACAAAACAATCTGTGACATCATCATCCCGCATGAAAGAAAACAGTGACTTTGGAAAAGTAAAGCTACTAAATTGATAATGGCACAACAATTAGTTATTGCTGCTGCAGGCAGGAGCTATCCACCCACCTAAAATCAACTTGTTTTGACCCTATACTGCCCTTTAACCCTTTGTCACAGGTCTTACAGCATACATGAATTATAATGTTAACATATGTTGCAAAGCAATAAGCTTCTGGTACCATCTGTACAAAATATGTCACCTGACATTTAAAGAGGAACAATCCCCTAAGAGTAAGTGGCTCAATTTGTTTCTCAGATAGTCTTAACCCTTTGAGTGCCAGAGGGGTACACAATGGATTCCAAAGCAGTACATTGTGTGCCCCTCTGGCACTCAAAGGGTTAAGCAGGCTGGTGTCTTTCAAGCAGCAAGTAGTTATTTCTTTTACCAGTTCTTGTTTGCATTTGTTGTTAATCTCCTGTTAGTTTTGCTCCGTTTTGATCTCATAAACACAAGAGGCCCTTATGAGTCATTCAGGTCTACTGTAGCCAATTGTTTGCTGTAAGGAGGTGTGACCTACAGCAGACTTCAGGAGATCACTATATAGATATAGGAAACTAACAAATCTAACCCCTTAAGGAGCCTTGATGTGCCAGGACCGTCATGGGAAAACTTGTGTTAAGGACCCATGACGGTTCTGGCACATCATGGAATTCAGGGGGTCCCTGTGTGGCTGCATGCCACTAGGGGACCCCTGCATCCAATGTGGAAAAAAAAATCTCAGTGGTCCTTAACTCGCGGATGCGCGGACGGTCATTAAAGGGTTAAACCATTGGGCATTTGTATGTATTCCCTATGGTACAGTTTATTTCTTTCAGAGAGGCAGACAGAGAGGTGGGAAGGAAGGTAAGAAAGTGGGAGTGAGAAGTCAGAAAAGTATAGGGAGACAATTACACAGTGTACAATTAAAGAGAAATAAAGAGGGGGAAATAAGCGAGACAAGGAATGTAGAGAGGGGGAAAATGGTAAAAACGTAATGTACAAACATTACACAAACACAAATATAGCCTAATTGTGAGCAACAGGCAGCCCTGGATCCCATGTCCTTCAGAAGCTTCTCTTGCTGACTTGCTTCACTGATGCAGAGAGTAGAGGAGATTCATTTCCTCAGATACATTGCACACATATACACTAGTTGCACCCCAAAAAGCCCACATTATCTTTCGTTTGCCTCTGAGCATACCTTCCTGTTTCACCTTAACCCATAAGTGTGTTAGTCATTTCTCTAGCATCAAAGAGGTTAATCTAAGTTTCTGAACCGCTATTTATGATTTTTAACAATAACGAGTGGCCCTTTGTTGGACTTGAGGCCCAGTGGATGAATCCCACTGGATGTTGGATATATGGTCGGTCCATGGGATGAATCTGGTTGCCTGTAACTCCTTAAGCACATTGAATGATCATGGGGTGAATATAGTTGCCCATCACCCAGTCAGAACATTGAATGATCATGGGGTGAATATAGTTGCCTAGCACTCATTTAGCACATTGAATGATCATGGGGTGAATATAGTTGCCTAGCACTCATTTAGCACATTGAATGATCATGCGGTGAATATAGTTGCCTAGCACTCATTTAGCACATTGAATGATCATGGGATGAATATAGTTGCCTAGCACTCATTTAGCACATTGAATGATCATGGGGTGAATACAGTTGCCTAGCACTCATTTAGCACATTGAATGATCATGGGATGAATATAGTTGCCTAGCACTCATTTAGCACATTGAATGATCATGGGGTGAATATAGTTGCCTAGCACTCATTTAGAACATTGAATGATCATGGGGTGAATTTAGTTGCCTAGCACTCATTTAGCACATTGAATGATCATGGGGTGAATATAGTTGCCTAGCACTCATTTAGCACATTGAATGATCATGGGGTGAATATAGTTGCCTACCACTCATTTAGCACATTGAATGATCATGGGGTGAATATAGTTGCCTAGCACTCATTTAGCACATTGAATGATCATGGGGTGAATACAGTTGTCCGTCACTCATTCAGATCATTGAATTACACAGAAGCCTTCAACAAACTGCATTGCACTGAAGACATTGCTGGCACCAAAGTGATAAAAAAAAAAAAACTCCATTCCACATCAAAGCATGGAATTTACTTCTTATAATTAGAACTTGGTTGTAAGGAAGGGGTTATACTGAGTAGCTACATGCTATTATTGTGTGGACTTGATATTTCAAACAAGGTATGTTTTTCATAAATGGGATGTCAAACCATTAATATCATCATGTAGTGGGCCGTATATTCAAAAAAAAGTGCAGGAATTCTAAGGTAACAAG
Organism: Rhinophrynus dorsalis; assembly: GCA_037306005.1. NCBI lineage: Eukaryota > Metazoa > Chordata > Amphibia > Anura > Rhinophrynidae > Rhinophrynus > Rhinophrynus dorsalis. The sequence goes on from CM074719.1 coordinate 385,331,100, forward strand.
GCAAAAAAATAAAAATTCCCATTGATTTAAATGCCTTGGAGACCTTTCTAGCATTCAAGGGGTACAAACCCCATTTCAATACATTTGGAATTTTTTGTTCTTCCTTATAGTGGTTTGCCCCAGAACTCCTCCACTTTCCTTTGGAACATACAGACCATATCCTATATAATAATTCGCTAGGATGTTTGTCAGAAGCCGTCATGCGCAGTAGAGACTGCGCATGTTCGGGCAGTCTCTACTGCGTTGAAGCGGCCGCTTAACCCTTTGAGTGCCAGAGGGGTAAACAACGCATTGCGTACCCCTCTGGCACTCAAAGGGTTAACATTACCCGGACCTTGGTCCGTGTACATGGGCTTTTACACTAGTCTAAAATATTTACAATCCTCCCTTCCATTTGATATTGTCACTTTCAACATCTAGAATGTGCCGGAAGTAATGGTGACACAGAAACACACCATAGGGTGATACCTGTTCATGGTAAAACATAAACCCAGCTAAATCAGCCCCTCAAGGGCTGGCTTCAACACTAACATGTATGTGAATAATTGCACATAGCTACCTCTGCCCTAAGAAGGTCCAATGGGGTGTGCAACACATTGTATCCTTAACAAAGCAACCTCCCTCTTCAGTTGTTACAAATAAATTCACTGTTTTTATCCAAAAACCCATATTAAACAGGAGTCCACAGTTGCTTCTAAGAGGCCCTGGGTGTTACCTGGGAGGGTCAGGGGTCTGGCCTGATCGTTTACAACCCACTCAATCAGACCTGTCAGGGATGCTACTGCAGAGTTCTACCTGAAAAATCATAAGGCTTCCCAAAACATGCAACACACAGCAGCACACCTCCAAAATGTTATAATAATCATATTTCTCATGTCTGTGTGAATATCTGGACACCAAACATGCTGGGTCTAACTGGTTGCAAAGTGGTTATTCTTGTAACTCATAGCAGGAACACCTCCCCCTGGCACGTTTGGTACCCACCACAAGGGTAAAACCTGGGCATTCTGAATATATATTTGTATTGAACCATTTTACACTATTTAAACATGGTCTCCCTATTTCATAATATTTGACTGCCCCCTGGATGAACTTCATCAGAGCAGAGGGTCCAATATAGTTTATGACACTGTTCTGCTCTGGTGATTTACTCATTAAGTTTCTGGTGATTTTATCTACTCAGCTAATTTTATGGCCTAGGAGTGGTGCACTTTGAATAACATACAGGTCAGCAAACAAACAAATTATACAACTCAGAGGGCCAACTCATGCCTTGGCATGACAAGCGGCATCCACATTTTTTTTTTCTTTAGCTGTGGGTCACGTGATCAGAAAGCAATTAGTGTGAGGGCCGCATTATCTCTTTTATTGTGAATTATAGCCTGTCAGTTATTCAAAAATATTGATTTATTAATTGAAAATGTCAGTGACAAGTATTTTTGAACAGTATGGTATTGGCAAGCATGGGATTAGATCTTACTGGCCTACTAGTTCAGTGAAGTGATATCACTGAAGAAGTCTTCTCCCTTTATCACACCTTGCAATACAATGTACTCCTCTCTGGTCCTTAAAAGGTTAAATGTACCCTGTGAGGTAACTTTCCCTGTTCATGCTGGTATCTACCAATTTTGAATTATGCTAAAGCCCCCATCTCTGACTCTTTTCATTAAAACAAGCTGCTAAACAATGCCTAATCCATGCATCATATAATCCTTCTTAATGCTGTACAAACACTGGGTGATGTTTGGCAGGTTTTTTTATTTTTATTATAAATTTAGGAAGAACATCTTGGCCTATTTCAAAGAACTTTGGGTTCTACTAACAAAATGGTGAAGGCTCGAACTCTAAGGCGACCATGGAACCAAGTATGGGAACAAGGGCCCATATTTATAAAAGCAAAATGGAGTTATTCTGGAGTAAACCAACTGAACCATAGGGGACACATAACATTCATTTTAAATAAAATTGGGGTTTTGCCCCCATTGAATGCTAGAGAGGTATAGGGTGCGTTCCAGTGCAATGCATTGGTGACCTCTCTAGCATTAAAGGGGTTAAAAAGCTCTACTCAAGTGCAAAAGAATTTAGGAATTTTTATTTGTCCCCTATGGTGCAGTTGGTTTAGTCCAAAATAACTCCAGTTTCCTTTTATAAATATAGGCCAATGGAGTTATGTGAAACACATTGCAACATGGTTCACAATCACCATCACTGCATAGTGTTACACACAATAGTTTTAATATACTTTAGCAACTTGGGACAGATCAGAGACAGACAACCTCTGGACCTCCAGCTGTTGAAGACTACAAGTCCCATCATCGCTGGGATGTTGTAGTCTTAAGAGCTGAAGACACAAAGGTTGCAGATGCCTGGGATAGACAGATGGATATGGTGGTAAATGCAGCAAGTATGAAGCACCTAAAAATCTGAATGTACAATAATCAGTTTGAATTTTATCAGTAAATTGCAAAGGAAAATGTTTACCGCCACACTAGAAGTATCAAAGACTGATTTGCAGAGTTTTTATTTGTTATAATAACAAATAAGGAACTCCTTGTTGTTATAGCATAGATCTTGTAAACAGTGAATAAAAAAAAAAAACTACCTTTCCTAACCCGTTCTACCTGATCATGCATTCCAGTCTGCAAGTTCAGTAGAAGTACACATTTCTAAAGCTGCACTTTGACCGCTGTTAAGAAGAAAATACAAGAGCCAAGAGGAACTAACTACACAGGAATTTATCTTCTTTTTCATCTTCTGCTTTGAGATTAGGGTTGCACACACTACCATAATAGGGGTATGTGTCGTGTATGTTTAAAATTAACTTTTACTACATGTGAGGTATCTGTTAAGAATACATAGCCAGAAAAAGCCATAGATATTTAGAATGACCTTTCCAGATTCTCCCCAAATGCTAACCCTTTGAGTGCTAGGGAGATATGCAATGCATGGAAAATCCATGATCTGCATGCGTCACTGGCGCTCAAAAGGTTAAAATTAGTTACAAGAAAGCTCACACTCTCAATTCTTAACTTGGGATAAGTTTCTTAAAAAACTCCCCCTCCATGCTCTAATCTTACTTGCTTTGTCACTGTTGTCTCTAAAAAAAAAATCTGTCATTGTTCTGTTCAAGAACAAATCTTTTCGTCTATTTTGCATTGGGGCTAGGAGGCAGATGGCATGCAATCATTAGCCTATTGTCAACAGCCATGCTGGGGTAGATTACTAGTTTGTGTTGTGCTTGTCATGGCAGGTGCATAGCCCTGAGGCTGCCATCTGCTGAGGAAGGAAGTGTTGTCCTGGAAGATATGGATGGGGCTCACAGATAATCTAAACAACAACAATGAATCTCTTCCCATTGGTACAACATTTTTCATTAAGAACACATACTGGTTCTCTACTGATTTTGCTACCACACTTAAGGAAACTTCTAGTATCTCACCATATCAGCAACATAGGCTTCTGCAAGTGATAAGGCCTGGTGTTCAAAAGAAAACTGGAATAATCCTGGGGCAAACCAACTGCCCCACAGGGGAGAAATAAAAAGTCCCAAAATTCCCCTTCATTTAAATGGGTTTTAACCCCTTCGATGCTAGAAGATCTCAGTTGCATTGAGAACCAGTGTGTAGAACCCTCCCTAGCATGCCATGGGTTACAAGCTCATTTAAAGCATGGGAATTTTAAAGAGATAGTAATGTTTAAACATAAATGCAGCGTTGATTATTCCTCATAGTTTTTGGACCATGTGTAGCATTATTACAATTATGTACGATGTGTAGGTCATGAGTAATTAAGTGATAAAGTATCCCCGTCCCGCCCTTTTTACCAATGTAAAGCTGCTCTTCTCAGAGCAGCAAGACTGTCCGGATGGATCGTGACGAGGGACAATCTTCAGTCAGCATAAGAAAAAAACTGTCCTACTTCATCAAGGGGGGTGGGCAGGGTTTTCCTTCTACTTACAGCCAGAAGATTGTCCCTTGCTGCAATCTGTCCAGTGTGATGACAAGATTCCACATCTGAGAGGAGTCATCTTACAATATGTAAAAGGGGTGGGGGAATACTTTATAATTTAATTACTCATGAACTACAAATGGTACAGAATTGTAATAATGCTCTACATGGTCCAAAAACCATGACGCATAATCAAAGCTTCATGTATGTTCAAACATTACTATCCCTTTAATTTAACACCTATGGTGAATGTAAACTGCTATTCTAAGAAGAACTGGAGCAATTCTGGGGCAAAACAACTGCACCATAAAGGAACAAATAAACAGTCACACTCATGTAAATGGGGCTAGAGAAGTCTGTAATTCATTACTTTTTAATGCTTTGGACCTTTCTGGCATTCCAGTGGTTAAAAGTCTTATTTGATTCACTGGAATGTTTATTTGAACCCTATGGTGCAGTTGAATTGCTTTAAAAGTGCTCCACTTTTGACTTATGCACATGAACTTACATCAAGGGAGGTAAAATCCCAGGAGGAAGACAGCCAAGGCTCCTAACATTTTGCATCTAGCTTCTAGGTTTTATGGGTAATTGAAATACAACTCAGTACATGTACTTTTTACCTGGATCCTAAAAACACCCAACAGGTATTTCTGGTTCCAAATTATTATATTTTTATCCATCCCAGACATATTCATAAACCTTTACTTAAAACATATTACACTACATATATCAGACATGGATCCTCATTACAACCCAAGAAACAAGGCATTGAGAACATTATCTGCTTTATTTATAATATGAATCTACATGTGGGATCAAGCTTATTCCTATTGACAGAGGTTTGATCATTATTTACAATGCCAAGGAAACCACTGTTGTTAGAATTTAGCCAAGCAAGACATATCAAACATTGGAGTAAAATACTACATTCCTTCCTCTGTTTGCCAGTTTGTAATACTTAGCCTTAACCCTTTACGTGTCAGAGGGGTACACAATGCATTTCTTTGCAATGCGTTGCATACCCCTCTGGCACTCAAAGGGTTAAAACATTCAGTGTATTAACCTCGAAAGGGTTAAATATGTAAACTTTTTAAATAAAAAATAAAATATGCTCTCAGGCTTTTCCTGCCAGGTAAAATACATATTTTGACACTGTTAGTAGAGGTTTCATTAAAAAAAAACAATTATACCTCAAATTTGTCCTTTTTTTATATATAAAAATGTAAGTTTGTATTATGGTCACCAAGTGATGCTGTTTCTATCACTTTCTGTTAAGACCCACAGTCTATGACTCAATCTTTCTCATAAGGTTCTTTATTAAAAAAAGTTTACCTTTTGAACTCTAGTTGGCACTGTTGCTAACAGTGTGATATAATTGTTATTCTTTATTTATATAGCGCCAACTTAATCCGCAGTGCTGTACAATAGGGAATAGACATACAGGGATATTAAATAGTAAATCATATGTGAAGAATAAAAGGATCAGAGGACCCATATAAGAACATGCAATAAACTGCAATACCTTGTGAATAATAAAAAAAAATCTTCCTAAGGTGGAAATACCTTTCTTTTACTCAGCAGGAAGATATTTGTTTTCATAGAAAAAGTTACTCATCCTTTAAAGGCATTGAAAACAGGAAAAATGACACCTATGATTATCAAGCAGTGCAGAAAGACATATTTAAAATATTCCAAAAATGTCACAAAAAAAATATTCCTATCAGTATGATCCATAGAATAACATAGGAGTGGACATCCTTTACAGCTCAATAAAATTTAAAATACTTACATTTTCATTAACCCTTTTAGTGCCAGAGGGGTACGGAATGCATTGCTTTGCATTTGCTTAACCCCTTGATGACAGGAGGGGTGAAGAATTTGTTACTCTTTTGGTCCTCAAAAGGCTAAAGGTACTCAGAAAAAAAGGAAACCAATAACAATGTAAATGAGCTAAATTGTCAGTTATAAGGATAGAGGGTTAAAAGTTTAATTAAAATGATTGAATAAGGTCTCTTGTAGTTTTATAGAGTTTTTTTAATTTAAAGTGGCCAGAAATAATGAACCCCAAACTGCGGTCTTCACATCTGCTCACACATAATTACATGCACTGCATACAAGTACCTTTGCTCTCCCAATAAAACAGATTAGCTCACTTCATTCAGCCATACACTGACCTTGAATACAATTTTGGCACTGTGCTCATGCTGAGCTTCAACACCCACACTAATCCTGAACTCATAGGCAAAGCCTGGGGTCTTTTAAGGGCAGCAGGCTTCTTCGTCTTTATTAGAGCTGTTTATAATGAAAGATTCCAATTTAGAGCCTTTTTAGCTAACGCTAAGGACTCTGGGTACTGAATATATTCCATCTCCAAAACACAGGCAATAAAAGCTGTCTGCTGCTGCCCTTTGTTTTATCTGTAACCCCTTGAATGTGAGAAAGGTCTCCAAAAATTGCTTTTGCAATGCTTTGGAAACCTCTCTAGAATTCAAGGGATTAATAAGATCTACAACAAGATGTTAAAATAAATATGAAAATATAGTCCTGATGCATGAATTGTTCAGTTACCATATGTTACATTATTTGTGGGGCCTCGTAAGCTGCTCTTTGAAGCCTAAGCTTGTTAGAGTGTACATACCACCTCTTTTTGAAATGCTGTTCTTGTTTTGACCCGTCTGCATTCCATGCAATCCAGTTTAGAGCATCTGCTTGTCAGGCACTAAAGGAAAGTTATGAATCATGCAATGCATAATGCCTTCCAATTTCTAATGTTCTCACATCTGAGAAAGTGATTAGCAGCATTCTCTCAATGAATCCAGTTTTTTTTTTTTTTAATGACAGAAATCGTTTCTGAGACCGGGAAAGGTTCAATAAACAATGCATCAACCCTTTGAGTGCCAGCAATGTGATGGGCATGCCTGACATTCAAAGGGTTAAACTTTGAAGTAATTTAATGCATACAATTGCTGTGTTATAGCATAAGACTATACAAACTTTTAACCCTGTGAGCACCAGAGGGGTGTGCAACGCATTGCTCTTGCATTCAAATGGTTAAGGACTACACAGGTATGAAACACACTGAAAAGCAAAGCACTGAACACACCTTTGGTCCTTAACCCTTTGAGTGCCAGAGGGGTACGGAATGCATTGTATACCATTCTGGCACTCAAAGGGTTAAAGGATTGTTTACCATTTACAGTGAGCAGAGTTTGTAGTTCACGTCCATGAACATGAAAATGTTACCTCTCGAACCAAGGCTCAAGGGTAGTTTATGGGGTCATTATATTTTCTGGTCATAATACGGAAAGTGGGGTTATTATTAGAATGTGCTATTACTTCTCCTTTAATACATTTAGGCCCAAGAAGCAGATCCAACAGTCTGATTCAACATCTCTGTTACATGATTTGGAATGAACTTGAAAGTCACCTAATGACAGACATGAATGCAATATTCCATGAGAGAAACAGGGAATCTATTCCTATGTTTCTAAGTGGCTTATTTAAACATTATCCCACAGCTTGCCTGTATCACAGCTCTACAGTGAATACACCCCTTTGTTAGCCACTGCAGGCACATTTCAACTCTTTTCCTCCTCTGGTGTTCTGTATGTTGTTTATACTTCCAGAACAAGTGAATGTAAGCCTGTCTTGCTATCTTGAAAATAATCAGAAGCAATCATCAAACTAAGCACTTCCTCAGCCCTAAGCAACAACTGTTCTTAGTTCACTTCAGAACAAATACTCCATTCAGCATACTCTACAATAAATTTAACTTCTAACTATTCGGCGTAACCATAGGATACTGTTAAATAACTATTGTAAACACAATTCTTTATTCCATTTAACCCTTTGAGTGCCAGGGTGGCTCACTGGCACTCAAAGAGTTAACTCACTGGATTCCAACTTAACACAAAGCAACATGTCGGAGACCTTTCGAGCATTCCATGGGTTAACCCTTTGAATGCCGGGGTGGTGGACAACACATTTCTGTGCAATGCGTTGTTCACCCCTCTGGCACTCAAAGGGTTAGGAACTCCATTTAAATCAAAAGGATTTTTTTGTACCCTGCAGTGCAATTGATTTGCCCCATATTTGCTCCATTATTTCTTAGTATATCAGCCTTGCTATATACATAAAAGCTGGAGATGAAGGATTGTCAAGACAATAAATATCATTTGCACCTTTGCACAAGAAAAAGATCCATGAGTGCACATCTTTCTCCTGTTTATAGATATAATAAAGTTTCCCATTGCACAGTGTACTAGGTAGTGTTTTCTTACAGCACAGGTACTCACTTCATATCATTTGCCACCACAAATTAAAACACAGACACAACTGATCCAATATCGTCTATCCATATTGGCAGCAATTATCAAGTCGTTAGAACTCATTATTTGGAAACTTATCACATCATCTGTAGCAGAGATGGTCAAAACAGGACTTCTATACCATTTTAAATTGGCCCGTGAGTTAGGCCAGCTATACAGGTACAGCAGTTCTGCGCTACAGTAAACTATGTGTGGTTTTCTCTACAAAGAAATAATGACATTTTCCCACAAAGCACAAGTTTTATACAATGCATCATTCTACCAGAGCAGTGAGACAAAATTGATAACATTCCATGTGCAATAGCACAGCTTTTTAAAGGGAAGTAATACTTTTAACAAAGTGTGGCTCCAAGTCTTCTTTATTCTATTTGTAGCACGAAGCACTATATTTCAGTACTAACAGGCTTGTAGTTCAACCGCAATCGAATCAGAAAGGGTCCCCCTCCCAGCGCTTTCCCCTGTGTCACTCTGCCTCTCATGCTAGTATGGACAGAGAGTGGCAAGGGACAATCTTCAGTAAGTATAAGTAAAATCCTGCCCTAGTCAAGGGGGTATGGTTTTCCTTATACTTACCGAGTGAAGACTGTTCCTCACTGCGCGCGGTCCGGTCCCACCACCGGATTCCTCAACTGATGGGTGGTAGGTAAAAGAGGGATACTTTCTGGCTCAATTGTGGTTGAACTACAAGCCTGTTAAATATATATATACTAGTATCAAAGCCCGTATACACGGGCTAAAGTGCACCCAGCGGCCCCGGCTACTGCCTCGGAGCAGAGACAGGCGGTGAGCCGCCCGGAGATCCCCGCTACGGATCAGCACGCTCGCGAGTCTCGACAAACGCGCCGATCCTCAATGGGGAGCACCAGACAGCTCACAGAGAAGCTCCCTGTGCGCGAAACCACACATGCACAGTCTGTACTGCGCATGTGTGGTTACGCTCACAGGGAGCGACGCATTCTATCACTTTATGTTATTGGATATATACATACATACAATTATATGCTCCAAAGTGAAGGCATGCAAGTAGGATAAACATGTCACTCAGTCCATTCTAAGTACATTAGGTCTGAAACGTCTAGAAACTCAACGCGCTACAATCTTCTCTGTCTTCATCATAGCCAAATTTGAGCATTACAGCAACATTGAGACTTTTCCAACCATTTATGTTGCATAGTAAAATAAAACACTTCATTAACTCCTTCAATACCAGACACATCCCCAATGCATTGAGACATTTCTAGGATCCAAGGGGTTAAATCTATATACAATGGAAAAAAACTATTTGTTTTGTGTAATTCTAGATGTACTGCTTACCAACATATTAAAGGGGACACAAATTATCTAAACCACAGTGTGCATTTTTGTAAGATGCTTGCCGGAGTGGAGAGACACACACCAGAATCATCCTGCTGTGACAGGAGTGTGCAAGTCAAACCAGAATGAGTAAATTATCAGTACTGTTAAATAACCGATGCACTTAACTTGTGTAAGAGTGAAAATAACTGGAAGTCACATGCTCTCCTCTTCATGGAACACAGATTAGCATTTCTATCAATTTCTCTTGGCTGACTGAGCTAACTGGCAGGTCCAGCTAACCACTGCACTATAATAATAATAATAATAATAATCCTTTATTTATATAGCGCACACAGATTCCGCAGCGCTTTACACTCATATTGGTTCCTGTCCCCATTGGGGCTCACAATCTAAATTCACCTATCAGTATGTTTTTTTGAAGTGTGGGAGGAAACCGGAGTACCCAGAGGAAACCCACGCAAACACAGTGAGAACATACAAACTCATTGCAGATGTTGTCCTTGGTGGGACAACTCCATGAAGACCAGAGAGGTGTACAACACATTGTGAACCAATGGGTATCACCCTGCTCTGGTCCACAAGGGGCTAAGGATAGGTGGCTCTTAATTTATCAAAGGACTTTACCTAGGTAGATGTCCTTCAAACAGCTCTCATGTATGTCTATTTAAAGTTTTTATTTCCATTTGATCTGTTTTAGTCTACTGCTAGCTATTTCAATGTATAGTCAGATAAAGTCTATTGACCCTTAAGGGTCCATTCAAGTCTACTAAGTCCACTGTTTCTTGTGATGAGATGACCTAGAGCAGACTTCAACAGAGATCCTATATACCATAACCTGCAGATACAGTGCAAAAAATATGTAGATAGCTTTTGCATTGCGTTGCGTGCCCCTCTGGCACTCAAAGGGTTAAGAGCCACTTATTTCAAGACCACAGTTCACCACTGACATGAATAAAGGTACAAAAAGATCATAGAAACAGATTTGTAGGAGTATATGCATAAAGAAAATCATGGAGCAATGCTGAAGTAAAACAAATGCATAAAATTAACCCTGTGGATTCTAGAAAGGTCTCCAAAGCATTGCAAAACAACAGGATGGCTACCTCTCTAACATCCAAATCCAAGGGGTTGAAAGTACCATTTGAAATCAGTTGGCATTTTTATTTATTACCTCACAATTGCTCAGCATTTCTTTATTCATATCTATGCACATTTAAATGTATGTCTTTGTGTATACCTAAAGTGATTATCCAATTACAAGTTTGAAAAACACAATGACACACACTGGGTGCCCAACAAAGATATTGATAATAACCAATCATGATGTAGAAGGGCAACTGGTCTTATGCATTGCTTTCCCATGCATGTGAGGAGCTTTCAAGCATCTAATGCAGCGGTTCTCAACCTGTGGGTCGCGACCCCGTCGGGGGTCAAATGACGATTTGCCAGGGGTCGCAGAAAATGTGTCTGATGTACACCTTAATAAAGCTCAAACATGTCTAACTTGTCTCATTTATAGCGTGAGTTAGTATGAATCAGGGCCGGCGCTAGCATAAGGAGGCTGCTTAGGGCGCCGCAGCGGAGGGGCGCTGAAATGGCGAGAATAATTTGTTTTTTTACTTATTTATTTATTTTTTATATCTGCCGCGACTTAAGCGGCGTATCCTGAGCTGGCGGCTAGTGACTGGTGGTCTCACTCTCATATGATGTGACAGTGACTGAGGCAGGCAGCCGGCAGGCAGCCACTGTGAGCCACAGGCAGAAGAGCAGGAGACCTGGAGACGGAGTCCACTCACTGACTGGCTCACACTGAATTAGCCATACAACGTCAGACGCACGCACACACACACCCTATCTGCGCAACGTCACCAGAAGATGCAAGAGAGAGCAGCGGGAGCAGAGACAGAGTGCCGCGAGTGAATGAGTGAGTCTGACAATGATGCTACGGGAATTGGGATGGGTTGTTGCATGCTGTACTGTACTGCACAAATGAGTTTCAAAAATGATGGGTATGGGGACGGGGTAAGGGTTGAGGAATCCACAGGACCGCACAACAATAGTTTCTTTAGTTCTTTTAAAATAGCGCATTACTAAAAGCGCGCTGCTTGGAGCCGCATTAAGTTGGTTGCTATGTTGAAAAGGGCGACATCACAATCTCTGCATATCAGCTATCGCCTGTGGGGTTGCTTTGAAAAAAATATATATAATTGAGTGGGGTCCTGGCCTGGGGTGCCTTTTATTTGTTATTATTTGGGGGGGAGTGGGGCTGGCTGGAGATCAAGGGATAGAGAAATGGAAGTGGGATAGAGAAATGGAAGTGACCAGCAGCCAGCCTCTGAGTTTGCCACCAACCCAGCCAGGAACCCAACCACCAACAGGCTCTTATCATCCCTTTGTATCCCAGCCAGGATTATCTTTACTGGACAGGCGGACAGGGTTAGATTACATATGTAATATATATTGTGAAATATTTATTTCTAATTAACATATAAGTTACAAATGAATAAAATGTTTTCGACTTACGTTTTATTTTTTATTCATTGTGTATTATTGAACTGTATTCACCGTATTGTATAATCATGTGAAAATGTGAAAACAAAGCGTAACAATGGTAACAGTCTATATTAATTGAAGACTGTCTCTGTTACTGTTGTTACGCTTTGTTTTCACATTTTCACATGATTATACAATACGGTGAATACAGTTCAATAATACACGATGATTAAAAAAATAACATAAGTTGTAAACATTTTATTAATTTGTAACTTATATGTTGTTAATTAGAAACAAATATTTCACAATATATATTATATATTCATTGTTTATGTGATTACTCATGACTACGCTTTAATTATGTTAAATTTGTAAGAATGAAAATACATCTTGCATATCAGATATGTATATTTCGATTCATAACAGTAGCAAAATTACAGCAATGAAGGAGCAACGAAAATAATTTTACTGTTTGGGGTCACAACAACTTGGGAAATTTTATCAAAGGGTCTTGGCACTAGAAAGGTTGAGAACCACTGATCTAAGGGGTTAAGATAAAAAGATGATTTCTGTCTGACTTTCCTGGTCTAACCTCTATACATATTGTCCAGCCTCAGTCAGATTTAGAAGCGTCTCAGGAGATGCATAATTAGAATCAATAATTGATAAAGCCACATCTGCTCTAACAGGCATAGTCTAGGTGAGCCATTCTCAACCCATACCCTAAAGATACACTAACAGGCTACGAATGTATGATTTCCCTGCTTGAGAACAAGTAAGTTAATAAGAGAGTCAATCATGGTGATTCACTTACCTGTGCTCAAGCAGGGAAATATTAAAATCCTGGCTTAAGCCCTTGAGTGCCAGAGGGGTACACAACACATTGCTTTGCAATATGTTGTGTACCCCTCTAGCACTCAAAGGGTTAAGGCCACAAGTTAAAAAACACTGGTCTGCAGGATATTTTAACACAGGTTCAAGACCTTGCATTACAGGTTGTGGAATAATTGACCTTATGCAAAAGAAACAAGGAGCTATACTGGACTAAACCAACTGTGCTGTGGGGGGAGAGACTCAAACTTCACATAATTCCCACTGATTTAAAGGGATAGTAATGTTTCATAATAAAAGCAGCTCCAATTAATCTTCATAGTATTTAGGCCATGGAACTACAACTCTGACAGTACTGAAATAATACTCTCTATAGCTCAAATACTATGATGATTAAATGGAGCTGCTGTTTTTGTGAAACATTACTATCCCTTTAAGTGAGACTTTTAACACCTTGATTTCTAGAGAGGTTTCAGTGCATTGCAGTGCACTGGAAACATCTTGCATTTAACCCTTTGTGCCCCTCTGGCACTCAAAGGGTTAAGAGGTTAAAGGCCCCTTTAAAGCAGTACTTTCACCCTAAATCAATTCCCCCAAAATCATTAAGCATATTGCGAGTAGCTTCTTGACAGTGATATTATCATGCAGAAGTACCACAATCTGTAGTAATCCTCCTTTTTCTGAGATCGGCGGCCAGAATGCGCACAGACATCTTGTCTTAGAGCTATCTGTGTGCCTGCGTTGTCTGTCCCGGCCTCCTCTAGGAGGCACTGCACTGTGCCTTAAGGCACCGGAAGGGACTGATGGCGTAGGTGTGCAGACGGCTCTACAGCAAGAAGCCTGGCTGTCAGTCTGAGAAAAAAGGATTACTTCAGACTGTGGTACTAGCGCCAGATAATATCACTGTTAGGAAGCTAATCGCAATATGCCTTATTATTGTAGGGGAACTTGATATAGTGTGAAAGTTCCGCTTTAAATGAGGCACTGGGAGAAACTATCTTGTTAACCTTTTGAGTGCCAGAGAAATATCCATACCTCTGCACTCAAAAAAATTAAATTAAAGAGTTAAATTAACAGGAATTTGCATTTTTAGAGCAGTTGGTTTGCCTAAAGATGCTCATATTTTCATTTCGTTCTTCATAAAGTCCAAGGTGTGTCCTTATGATAAGATGGTCATTTCTGAATGACAAAGCTATTTATACATAGGATTTCAGATAGTTTCAGAATGTATTTATAAAGTACAAACACAGAATGCTATACACATAGGAAATAATGACATGCTGTGAAAGTTCAGACATTAATACCACAGATATTAGTGATGAAATGTGACATTTTGTTACCTGTATTTCTTTAGACCATCTCTGGCCTAAAGCAAAATGTAATAATGGTTACAGGTTCCTAACGTTTGCTACCTCTGCAGAAGATATAAACACTAAACATGGCATTGGAGACCCCCACTTGAATTACTGAAAATTGTCAATTTTTTCTTCTATTCTGCAGTTGATTTGCTCAAAAATTGCTCTCCGTTTCTCAAATAATATTTGAACCGACCAATGCAACGCATACTTGCCAACTGTCATGGATATACAAGGACAGGCCCTGGTTTTGATTTCCTGTCACTGGACCCTGTTATTCCTGTCATTGATTCTGAGTTCCAGAAAGGCATTAAACATATTGAAAACCCATGTTTCATGTGCTTTTCATTAAAAGGTTAATAGTTTATGAGCATCGCCATATTGTAACGTTGCTTAGTTATATAATTTTGGGCCGTACGTTTAATAGAAAAGAAAGAAAATTTGCACTATTGGGGAAAAATAGAAATTCCCATTGATTTAAATGAGGATCTTAACTCCCTGAATGCTAGATAGGTCTCCAGCGCATTGAAAAGGAATGCACTGGCGATCTCTCTAACATTCAAGGGGTCAAAATCTCCATTTAAATCAACTGGATTTTTTTTTAATTTTAATTCTCCCCTATATTACAAATGGTTTGTGAAAGAACGCCTCTACTTTTCTTTTGAACACACGTGTGGCATTTGGGTAATGTCTACTCTGCTGCAGAAGTGCAGTTCTTTGTCAAAGGAAATTGGAGTAAATCTTGGTAAAAAAAACTGCTCCACTGGGTGCAACTCAATTTCACACTGATTTGGTGACCTTAACCCCTTGAATTCTAGATAAGTTCAATGCATTGCAAAGCTATGTGTTGGAGACCTATCTGGAATTCTACAGATTAAACACACAATTTAAATCACCCTGTGGTAAAGTTGTGTACCCTGAGTTATTCCAATTTTCTTTTTAACATAGGGATAATTTACAGTCGAAAACTGAAGCAGTTCAGGGGCAGACCATCTGCACCACAGGGGACAAAAAAATGTCCACTGATCGAAATGGTGATTTTGACTCTGTGACTGCTAGCAAAGTCTCCACACATTGCTCTAGCTCCAGCAAGTGGCATCCTTCAGCTGCCATTAGACTACTACTACCACCATCCCCCACCACTAGTGACACTCTGTAATATGACTTCCCAGAGGAAAAGCTTCCTTTGAAATCTATTTGAAATGTTGGCACGTATGTTCATGTATGACAGATAACCCTTATACATACATCTATGTACTACTAAATCACAAACGTTGTAAACTTCCAAATACACTGTGCACATTAGTATTATGGGAAATACAGGAATCCAGTGCACAGCGCCATAAACATGATGTGGCCACATCTAAAGAATGAACTGGCTGGACTTCGATTCAGCTGAATGGTGCTATATAAGGGCATGTTGTCCTCATCACTTGTAATGCTTAACAAGATACCCATCGCTCTAAAAATGCCTAGAGGGGCAAAGGATGTGGGATTATGCTGCCTAGTACAAAATGTTACAGGGTAAGATCTGAACATAACACTTATAACAAACTGTATCTAAATGAAAGGAGCTGAGTCAATTCAGTTCACATTTCTTGACAAGCCAGTAAATACAGTTAAACTGTTATCAGGCTGACAGCTCTTGTTATTGTTATCATTTTATAGGAGGCTCGACTGTGTGTCTGCTGTTACTCTCTAGAAGCACACCTAGAGCCCCCGGAAGAGCAAACCAACCATAGGGAACAAACTTTAAATGGTTTTTTAACACCTTAAATGCTAAAGAGGGAGAAATCCATGGGATACCTCTCTGGCATATAAGGGGTTAAAAGTCCCACTGAAACAGACAGTAAAACCTACATCTATATTATTTAAAAAAAAGGCTTTTATTTTCCTATAGCTGAAGAGTTAACCCTTTGAGTGCCATGCATTGCGTACCCCTCTGGCACTCAAAGGGTTTTAATACTTACAGAGTCAATCACCTGATCCCGTGCCAGTTTCTACAGGACCTGGATCAGGATTCCTCTTCTTCCGTCTTGACTAGCGACAGTTAATACGGGATCTGAGAAGGATCTGACTACTCAATTCCATATTACTACTGTGGTTAAGCATAACCAAAATCCCCTCTGCTCAACAGTGATACTAAAACTGGGGTTGAGTATCAGGAAGTCTCTTCTCAGACCCCATATTACCAGTTACCAATCAAGCTGGAAGAGAAGGAAGCCTTCACCTGATGTTGCATGACTGGTTGCTGGATTATGTATTAACCCTCGAGCTACCGGAATAAAAGAGAGGTAGTTAGAGACGCATGGTCTTTCCTTTTAGGTAGTTTAGATTTAGGGTTTATTGCTTCTTGAAATCAGAAGGAAGCTGTATTTGTCCTTCTAAGGTGCAGCTGGTTTGTTTCAGAATTACTGAACTTTTCTTCTGAACACAGGGCCCCTAGCCAGAGTTTGGCTTTGTATATTGTGCTGTTTACATTAACATATCCATCAAGTACAGTTTTTCTTTCCCCTTTCACTCCACCTTGAAACGATATACATCCTCATTCCTCCTTGTTTTGCTGCCTTCCTGCTACACACACTTACAGGAGACAGTGATATTGATTTACTTTCTTCTAATACAAAATGAACCTCTTGAAGTCTCCAGTACACTGAAAGGCAATACACCGAAGACCACTCTGGTAGCCAGATGAGTTAACCCTTTGCTTCCCAGAGGGGTACACAATGCATTGCAGAGCAATGTTTTGCATACCCCTCTAGCACACAAAGGGTTAAATACGTTCTCCATAGTTTAAAATAGGTCCCAAATGACATGAACACTGTTGCAAAGTCTCTATACAAAGACTTGTGTTGGAAACAAAGCAGCTGTGCTATAGGGAAGAACCAAAAATTCCCCGGATTCAAAATTATGTTTTAACCCCTTGAATGCTAAAGAGGTCTCCAATACATTGATGTGCAATGCGTCTGGGAGCTCTCTTGGACTCAAGTAGTTAATTAGCTTAATTTAAATCAAAAAGAATGGTTGTTTCCCCTATGATGCAGTTAGTTTACTCCAGTTTCTTAGTACATCAGATTCAAGACGTGGAAACAGTTCAGACTTTCCAGGGCATTTAAAATAATAATTTACATGGACATGCCAGTATTTAAAAACTTTTGAGTTCCTGGGATGTGGTGATCAAGGCACTAACCACTTGAATGTGAGGGACATCTCACAGGCATTACATAGCAATGTGTTGGAGAACAATCTAACATCCAACGCAGTGCTTGGCAACCTGAGGCCCTCAAGTTATTGCAAACTACAATTCCCATCATTCCTCACAAGCTGTTGTTTCACAATGCCTTGCACTCCCCACTGGTCCTTAAGAGATTAATATAGCACTATGTCAAAATGTCTCAGATATATCCTGTATAAAAATTATTATTATTAACATCAGCAAAGGCTCCAGGACCTTAACATGAAGACATTCCTTAAATTTTGAGGGTGGAATAATGATAAGAAATGTAAAAAAAAACCCCAAACAAATTAAAAAAAAAAAAAACTACATTATGTAAAGTGTGATCGATACATGGAATAGTCTACCAGCAGATGTGGTAGGGGCTAAAGCACCAAGGGAATTTAACCCTTTTGAGTGCCACAGTGTGTCGTACAACTGGACTTCTCTCTGACACTCAAAGGGTTAAGATCTCTTGGGACAGATATATGGTTAGTCTAAGAATAAAATAAGTCAGAGCTTGTTAAAGAGATAGGGATATGGGCTGACTAGATTGTTCAGTTGGCTCCTATCTGCTATTAACCCTTTAATATGCCAGGACCATAAATTAACAGCTCCAAGACTGGACAGGAGCAGTCTGTCTCAGACCCCAATTTGGTGGGCCGGCACACGTAACAGGAAAAGTGTGTCGGCACATCGGCATACATCAAAGCTGTCCTTAAGGGAAGGTAACTAACTACCTAGGACCACTAGTCCTTAAGGGGTTAAATTCTAGGTGTCTATGTTTATTTACTCAATTTCTCAGTACATCAGCCTCAATGAGTCTCACCTCCCCATCCCTTGCTAATCCATAACCCCTTGAGAGCTAGAAGGTTGTGTAAAGTATTGCTTTGCAATACTTTGCACACCCCTCATCCTCAGGGGGTTAACAGATCACTGACTAGCTGTTCTCCTCAACAGCAAACCTGGGAAATTATAGCAAATACAGCATCACTGGCACAAGCAGATCAAGCACACACGTCTCTGTAGCAGAAAGACGGCATTCATAAAGTCATTTCAAACATGGCAACAATTAACAATGTCATAATTAGATCAGAGTTATGGATGCTTGGGTTAACTAGCTAGTCACACTCTCCCCCAGAGCTGTAGACCCAATGTGCAATCACAGTGTAAAATAATATGTTTATATAACCTCTTCACTGGACTTCCTCATACAAAAGAGGATTATGAAGTTTCCAGGAGTTGTGTGTGTGCTTTAAGTAGCTCCTCATAACAAACTCGGAACATTATGTATGTTTATTCCAAATATCTTACTGGGGATTTCAGTGAACACTGTATACAGTATTTTACAGTGTCCTGAACAAAGGAAGCTTTATTTATCGTTGCCTATGGTTACAACCACACGGCTTTCCCAGTCATCTGTGATTATGTGATGATTATGAATAGTATGAGTTGGTACATAAGGTTGCCTGCCTCACGGACTATGACGCTATAGTACTGCACAGCAAGAAACTGTCCACTGTTCTAATCATGGATGGAAAAATCTCAAGAGCCCAGGAGCCAGGGCTCTAAAAATGTCGCTTCTGGCTCCTACATTTTTGAAGCATTTTCTATATACTTGTGTACATACACCACTTCACTGGCTCCTAAAATTCACAGCTGACTGCTAAACACATGCCCTGCTCCAAGTCCTTTTATATCCACCTCTGAATAAAACTGTGTAAAGAGTTCTAAGAAAGACAGTGAAGCTGAACTACGTACTCTGAAGTACTGGAGTAATTCTGGGGCAAGCCAACTGGACCATAGGGGACAAATAAACACCCCCACTGATTTAACTTGAATGTTACAGAGGTTCCCAACACACTGCAAAGCAATGAGTTTGTGACCTCTCTAGCATTCAAGGGGTTAGAAGCGCCTTTTAACCCCTTGAGTGCCAGAGGGGCATGCAGTGCATTGCAGAGCAATGCACTGCATACCTCTCTGGCACTCAAATGGTTAAAAAATCACTGGCAATTCAGGAAATCTGTATGTAATAAAAAAGAAGAGTGGAGGCGTAATGGGGCAAACCATTTGCACTATAGGGGAGAGCTAAAAATTCCCACTCATTTAATTGGGGATATTAACCCCCTGAAAGCTAGAGAGGTCTCCAACACATTGCTATATTGCAAAATAGTGCAAATGGTTTGCCCCAGAGCTCCTCCACTTTTCTTTTGAACATACAGTCCTGACGTCAGATCTTAGTACATTAGACTCACCATATGTAACAGTATACCACTGTTTTAACACAGACCACTGTCATTGATCTTCCAAAATCACAAATATATTGTTTTTATGTATTTAACCCTTTCAATGCTTTGTAACTCACCGCACACTCCACTGATTCTCAAAAGGTTAAGTCACAATGAGACACACCCAGTATAGTCAAATGATTTCTCTAAATATATACCCTGGCTGTATCTTTAATATATCAGAGTTGATTGACCTCAGTGTTCCTCAACCAATGAGCGGAGAATGTTCTGTGCCCCCCTTCTGGTTAAAGGTTAAAAGTATATGAGCCTTTGATGTCTTTGTAAAAGGAGACACACTTCCATCTCGGTGTTGAAGAGGAACAGAATATAGGGGGTTGAATTGAGAGACGTTTGCATTCTCTTGTTAGCTGTCTGTGGGGAGAATACCACACACCTCTCTCAATCCTGTCTATGACATTGTTCCTTTATCACATAAACTTTAAGCTGAATGGAATTTCTGCATGCTTTTCGCCCAACTGGGCACTATTGATTGCATAGAAAGACGTTGCACATTCCCCCCACACACACACCACAGGGTATTTTATTTTATTTTTGCCCATGTAAGATCAAATCACTTCAAGTTGTGTTTTTCTGTGTGGCTTATTCATCAGTGTATTTTTAAAGTGATTGGAATAATTAATCATGAAAATTACATATTGCAGGGTATAACCTGGTGAATAAAACATGGCTACTCCTATTGCTGAAAGACATTTTATTCAAAAGTTATTACAACTTAAACTTGCATTTTTGGGTGTAGTACATCCATGGCCTGAAATTGTCTATGGAGATTTATGATCAACTGAATATATCTGTCTGCAGACTGTGGTAGCAGCACTGCCACTGTAAAATGTCAGGCCATGTAAATAGTGCACCCAAAAAAATGCAAATTTGAGCCAAAAACATCTCTCAGCAGTGGGAGAACCATGTTCTGATCAGCAGAATCTATTCTGAAATACATATTTTTTTCCATATTAAGGGAAACTATCCCTTTAAAATGGACCTGCCACCCTATATCTTGTGATAGCCATCAGCCTATATCTTGTGGTAACCATTTTTCTGTAAAATCCATTGCTTCTGAGAAATTAATGCTTATGAGTTGGTGACAGGTGTGCTACTCTATGCTAATTTCATGTACAGTGTTTCATTAATTGAGGCCAAACTTTTCTCCTTCTCTGTGCTGTTAGAAATGGTTCCAAGAGTGTGGGCTCTGCCTAGATTCATTCATAGCACACTATAGGAGAGATGCACTAAGATGTAATACAGCAGTGATAAAGAATAGCTAAGTAATATCACGTCTCCAATTCCTATGTTATTCTATAGTGCCTTTACACTAAGATCCCTAAAGTCTAAGAGATCTTAGTGCATAGGCTCCATATAATAGCAAAATTGGAGAATTGATATCTCTGGAGAGGTTATCTCCACTTTAACACCGCTTTATCACACCTTAGTAGTGCATCTCCCCTTGTATGTTAATATTTGACGGACACAGAAACAAATTGGCAAAAAAGTGCCAACAAACAAAAAAGTTAATTTCTCAAAAACACATATAGTCTCAAAATGAATAGCACAAAACATAGGCAGGATTGACTTCTCTTTAACTCTTTGAGTGCCAGAAGGGTAAGCAATGCATTGCAGAGCAACGCATTGTGTACGTCTCTGGCACTCAAAGGGTTAAAATGAGCTAAACATATCTAATGGTGACAGGTACACATTAAGGATAGGCTGTCAGAGTCAGTACTGAGAAATTGATTCATCAAGCTAAAGAGGGCCAATTCTGGACCAAACCAACTGCACCATTGCTTTTTTAATGAAACTGCTGTGTTTAACCCTTTGAAAGCTAGAGCAGTCTTTAATGCATCGCATATCTTTTGCAATTCTTTAGGGACTTCTCTACCATTCAATGGGTCAAATGTCCCATTTAAATTAATGGGGATTGCTATTTCTCCCCTTATGGTACAGTTGGTTTAGGCTGGAATCGCACCTTTTTTAACTTGATGAATAAGGCCCTTGGTATCCTTCAACAGTGCAGGTTCTAAAAATAACATCACACAAGCGCAGTGGATCAGTGTCCAAGTCATGTTTTACAGATCCATCTGTGCTATGATAGTACCATCTGTGTTCACAAGAGGCTATCCTTTAAACTTGTATTGCATAGGGGAGAATGAAGACTGGAGATGAAATCCCCTAAATTAACTTCTTGCTACAGAGGGCTCGAACACATTACTTTGCAATGCATTGGGGACCTCTCTAGGATCCAAAGTAACTCTGCTTGTTTGTTGATTATCTATCTCTCTTAGAATCACAAATTTCAGAGCAATGTGGGAGATGCATAAACAAATAGTCCAGGGCAAATGCAATAACTGGTTCAGTGTGCTGTTTCCCCCAGATCATATGTATAAATATATTTGCAGGAATAGAGTGAGCAGCACAATTATGTGTTTGGGCCTACCTTTACTCACTATCTATGAATGTTGGTGTCGCTGTGTGCTTTAATCTGCAAGAGTGCTGTATCTTACGCTAATCATATTCCATCTTGCTTTGCTTAAATGCAATAAGGTTTTGTCATGTCTTTTTAAAAGTATATCAGCATTGTCTCTTGCCATTGCTTTCATTTTGTAAGAACTTGTGGTAGGTATTACATAGAAACTGTGTGCTAGTTAGTTGCTGATACTGATGGCAATGTGCAAACCTAGTGCAAAAAGTGGGGCTGTCAATTTGTAACAAATAGGTGATTTTGAAAGAGCTTTCAAAATCACATTTATTTACAGTGACCATATTTTAGAAACAGCAAGGTTATAAGATACTAGTTGAAGAGCCCGTTACACGGGCCACAGTGCCAGTGCCACTGCCACCCGGTCGCAGGGCAGTCATGACTGCAGCACACGCAGCAGTGTCTACTGCGCATGACGCGGCGTTACACACGTTTTAGCGAATTATTATATAGGATTTGGGTTTGTCAGTTTATGCACATTAGAAAGTACTGGCTGGCATGCCAGCAAGATACAAACATACAACACTTCTCTCTCTCTTTCTCTCCCATATGCCAACCAGTACCACTAGTTCATTGGAATAAATTGTAAAATAAATAAAAAAAAGCTAAAATATTTGAAACTATTGATGGAAACCAAAAATATCACATAAATACATCTACTTTTTCACCCCTTAAGGACCATTGACCTTCCAGGACCATCACGGCGGTCCGGCACTTAAGAACCAGTGACAGTCCTGGCACGGCATGGAGTTCAGGGTTCTTGGTGCGGCTGCACACCGTTCCGGAAGCCCTGAACCGGAACTTAAAAAAAAAAAAAAGTCCTGTGGTCCTCAAGTGCTGCCTGCACGGGCGCTGGTCCTTAAGGGGTTAAGTCTGTTTCAAAATTACCTATTTGTTACAAAGTGACAGTCCCACTTAAAATTCTATGAGGCATGCACTGTTAGTTAAAAACTAGGTTCTTACCTCTGACAGTAGTGGCACCCTTCATTCTATGTCCTAGGAAGTCAATGCTTGGATATGATCCAATTTCCAGACTGGTTAGTCCTAGGGCAGGTAGATGTCCCATGGATGAGGCTTGTGTTAATAGCAGCAGGCTTCGCTCCTCAGGAGAAAGTTCAATTGCAATGTAGTTAAGTCCATTTTGGAAGCCAGCTGAGGTTTCCCGGCACATAGGGCTGCCACAGTCAGTAACCTCCAAAGTTTCACCAGACCTTAGTGAAACATTTTCAACTGAGGCTGAACTATGCCGTTTGGTGCTGTGTGCAAAAGAAGGAGATACAGGGGTCACTTGGGTAGTTGATGAGAAAGTCTCTGAACTGTGGCGACGACGGCCCCCTTGTGGGTCTGCCCGGATGAGTTTAGCACCCCTGTTAGGATCTGGGGGAGGACTGGGCATGCTGAATGTGCCAGAAATCTGGTCCATGAGCAAAGTGAGACGCTGTACACCTGAATCATTACCATTTACAGGTATAGGAGAAGATTCAGGGGGAGATGCATTCCTTGGACAACTTGTTTGAAACTTCCTCGGGCTCATCTCTGTGTAGTCGGAATTAGGGCCCAGTGAAGAATTGGCTTTGAGTTTTGGGGAAGGTGGACAAAAGTCCAGGTTCATATAGTCTGAAATCGGGGATGGCTGGGAACCTGAACCTGAGGAGGTGGAAGAGGAAGTGGTTGGGCTGCCAGCAGCAGACAGTGGGGCAGATTCTGGAAGAGTAGCAGCTGGAGGCACTGGTAAGGAATTTTGAGATCTTGTTTCTCCAAAGTATATATGGATGTATTCCCCACCAGGAGGACTTGGTGTTTCTGGAGGATGCTCACTCATGCTAGGTAGAGTACGCAATGCAAGGCGGGAGGGTCTTGCAGCTCTAACATGTGGAGAGGAGGAGGCAGGAGATCTCATCATGACATAGGGTTCAACCTCTGGGCTAGGTATTGGAGGTACCACACTGCTTGTCTGGCAGCAACAATTGTTTTTAGGCTGCATGAAGAAATAGTCTGGAGGGGTAAATGAGGTTAATGACTCAGAGGGAGAGAGTCGCTGGTGCACAGGCCGGCCTTTAGAACCACACCACATCCGCATGTAACCATCTGGTGACTCTTCCTGAGAGCCTCCAAAGGACTCAATGCAACAGGGACGAGGTTGTAAGATTTGTTGAGGGGCAGACACACTGGCTGGGCTCATGGGTACATAATCTGAGGAAGAGGAAACTGTACCAGCCCCATGAGTCATAGGCATGTATCCATCATCTTCTTGGTGACCAATCTCTACATCTGCATAGTCCTCTGGATAGGGGTGATATGTTACTTTTGGTGAAGAGGACAAAAGATTTGAACTCCCTTTATATGTGGCACGAATTAGCGTGGCCTCATCAAGAGAAGCAGAGGAGACTTGAGGAGGCACTATTCTCTGCCGTCCTGGATTAGTCAGAGAGTAGGTTCTTTTCCTGGGGCACTTTTCTGCCACTGAACCCTCTATACGGTGGGAGAGACAAGTACAGCCACCTTGAAATGGTCTCTCCATTGACATGTACCCATTTAGGTCTCCGTGTTGAGGTGGAGTGCCAGAAACTGAATCTGGGGTGCTGTTGCAGCAACTTGAATACGGTCGTGCCAATTCTCCTGGGCTGGAGCTATATTCATCCAAGGACATGAATCCTGGATCACATGGTGACCCAGATGCAGAGGCACTGCAACTAGACGGCCGTGGATGGATCACTGGGTCAGAGGTGGAGCCATGTCCACTGCTGCTACCAGAGGATAAACTGATGGGGCTGGCAGCTGATGGTGGAGAACGGGGAACAGGCATTGACATTGAGCGACTGTGCTGCAGAGGTCCTGGTGCTGGAACCAGTTTGCCATTGCGACCGCCCAAGCTAAGAGTATGGGAGCGACTAAGTGGAGCACGTAGCATACTGGGACTTAAAGGGCTGCCCAAGACTGACTTGCTGCTTAAATTATCACCTTCACTGGCAGTGCGCAGTCGTGAAGAGGATTTTGCTGTAACACAAATGGAAGAGGAAGGAGGAAGGTCTGTGCGGGTTCTTCGGTTCAAGCCAGTCTGGCTGGGAGGCAATTGGTTTAGATGATGCCGCCTGCCTGGTACACTGATGGGATTGGAGCTGGAGGACTGACTCTTACTTCGTGGCCTGAACTCAACTAGTTCCCTCATTGCTTTCATAGCCTCCAAAATTGTCTCATGAATGCTCTGGGCTACCACAGTGTCATCAACTTGCATCCAGATCTCTCCAGGACCAGTGGAGGCAGAGCGACCCACCTCTACAAAGAAGTAGTTGTCTGAGTGCCCACAGCGTCGTATATTCATTAACTGCAAAGTTACTGAGGGGGTCTCACTGTTCAGACGCACAAAGCTGATACTGCGAGCAGACAAGCATAGCCGATACACTCCAATCATGCTCTTGATCTGACCCAAACCCCTGGGTTTCAAGGTTACTTGCCATATCTCCTTATAGGCTGCATTTGCTGGGGTTATCAGTCCATAATTAGGGTCCTCTGTCAGTGCAAAATGACTACTGCTGCAGCTGGCACTCCCTGGGCAGCAGCATCCTCCAGTTCCTGCACATCCAGCACCGTCTTTTGATCCTCTGCCAGAGCTGAGCAGCTCTGTGAGAGCCCGATACCAGCTCTCCTGCTCCTGCTCACTATCTGCAGCCACAGCAAAATATTCATCACGAGTGTAAAGGGCAATTAGGTACTTGTTCTTGGCATCTGCTCTCTTGTTGATATTAAGACAGCTGTCTAGTGAAATCACTCTCTTAGCTGCTGCAGATTTGCTCCTCCACTTCTTTTCACTCTCATAATACTCAAGTCTGGCAGCAGGGCAGCCCTCCCCAGCCTCTTTCAGCACAAAAAAGCGTTTGTGGCCATGCTTCTGTTTCCGCAGATAGCCACATTTTTTTACACTACTGCTGTTGTTGTTGTTTTGGTTCACATTAGAACCAGCAGAGAGAACCGGCTGCCCTGATGTAGGAGAACTTGCCATTC
The DNA here is from genome assembly GCA_037306005.1 of Rhinophrynus dorsalis. Taxonomy (NCBI): domain Eukaryota; kingdom Metazoa; phylum Chordata; class Amphibia; order Anura; family Rhinophrynidae; genus Rhinophrynus; species Rhinophrynus dorsalis. The sequence goes on from CM074719.1 coordinate 385,357,367, forward strand.
TCTTCACCTTTAAATTGCTACCCCCCACTCCTCCTTGCCTCTGTGTACAGAGTTACAAGGGTGGGAGATTATTTGTAGGTTTCCACCAGATTTCTTCTGACCCTAATAATAATAACCTCGGGAACAGTTTGTAAAATAGAGGGTGCCAACTCACTGTGGTAGCTCTGCTGAACCTCTATTCTAGATCAAGAGTAACATCACAAGATCCAATAAACGATGAAAAGTCACAGATGTTTTGCAGTACTTCTCTGCCTCACACAGGAAGGTGCAGCTGTACAGTAAACAACCCGTAGTGCTGCAGTAAATGCCACATATACTGTATAATACAGGTTTCCCCAATTATAAATGTTATACAAATGGCAATCAGCTGTCCAGTACTGTGCTTATCCACAAGGTTCAGCTACGCAGAAAAAAAACGAGACAGTCCTTGAAAAATCTCCTTTTCTTCAGGTGCAAAATCAGCTCAATGAAAATATATTGTAACTCCCTGATGTTCTGAAACGATGTTTAGTCCTTCATACGAGATGTATTCATCAGTACAGTAAAAATAAATAGGTGCCAAGTCTCTGATGTCTAGCCATGCCTCTCTTGGCGCATCAACTGCGGCTATTACCGGAGTCTCTCACTGCAGACGCTGCACTCTCTTCTGAGTCGCAGCGGTAAACGTTTAACAGTAAATAGCACATCTCATCGAGTGACTGAACTAAAGAAGCAAAACAACATGTGACGTACCGAGTTACCGACATAAAACACACACACACACACAAATTGGCATGGGGCAGGCTGAGGGGCGTGTTGATATGGAGGGGCGAGGCCGTCTATCAGCCTGCGTTTCACACACGGATTGATTACAGGATGGAAGAGGATGCCGGGCAGCACCATATAAGACAAAAAGAAGGCAGGGCTGCATGTGGAGCTGGCATCTACTTGTGCCATAATCCCACCCTCCTAGTCTTACCTTCAGCCGTAGATCTCTCCCTCCCCACCCCCAACCACAACAGCATAAACAGGGAGCTGTCAAGGTCCGTCGTGTGTATGTCGCTTGGCTTATACTGTCGTGATCATTGCTGTCTCCTAAACATCGACCGTCCCGCATTTTAACCCCTGTAGTACTGGGTGGGGGAGAAGAGGGAGGCCAGACAACGTATTGCATGTAATAAAGCGCTAAATTGGATTGTGCGAGCAAACGTTATTAACCTTTTCACGACCACAGGGGGCGTTCAACGCATTGCCGATTAATACTCTGCTCAGCCCTCTGGTTCTTGAAGGGTTAAAAAAAATAGTGCCACTGCCCTTGAGAGAATGATGCTGAGCAGATACAAAATCTGTATTTGGCAGGCAGTCCTTCAGGTTGTCAATAACTATTTGGGTGTCAGAAAGGTGTCATGCTTTGAATACCTCTCTGACCCTCAATGGGTTAACCGTTTCAAGTTTTACATACCCTCTAATATCCAACAAATTGCGTCCATGTAACTGTAAAGTATCATTCTCTGCATGAAATGATACTGCCAAGAAACAGCACATATCAGCAGTGTGCATGGAATGGTCATAGACTTAATAATGAGATTTTCTTTACGTGGTATTATGTTTTTCTGATCTGTAAATAAATTATCATTAAAATGGATATCTGTGACCACGCATGTGCCTGAGTATATATTTGTAATGTGCAGAATTAACCAACCAGAGCTCCTATTTCTTTCTGTTCTAAAAAAAAAAAAACGTCAAAATATCTATGCTGTTTATAAGGCGCAAAGTCAAAAAAAGGTACCAGCAAAAAACGTACAGTTAGAGGGTATTATCTTTATTTATGTGCTTTGATATGTATAAAACTACACATTTAGTAAATGAAGAACAAACCTTTATGGATCAATGAATAACTCCGTTGGATTTTAGAGGAAGTTTTCTTTAGTACATTAGCTGCAGCTGTTTTGCTCCAGATTTACTAAATGTTGTGTCTAATGTATATGCCTCTAAATATTTTGCAACTGTGAACCTAAAATGTTGCAATAACACCAATGAATCATTGTGTACTTATTTGGTATTAAAGAAGTGAAGTTAAGATAGTTTTGCTTTCCTGTACATACATGTACGCAACCTGGCATGAAACAAGTTAATTTTCATTATGTAACCCTTTGAGTGCCAAAGTGGTACCGCAACATATTGCTTTGCAGTGCGTTTTGTACCCCTCTGATACTCAAAGGGTTAATCTTAAGTCAGACCTTGATGTAATTTTCCATGCAAGTAAGGGTAATCAGTATATCTGCAGAGGAATATATGATGTTAGGGTGGTTGTAGTTCTATTGTGCAATTAGAGCAAATGCCTCCTAATACCATATGTATAACTGGTTTATTGTATTGACTGTGCAATTTACATCAACTCTGCTAAACTCATTTTTATGTCATACTGACACAATTTACGCCACATAAAATGTTATTTTTAACCACTGTTTTTATTTTTGCCTTCCTCTGGATCAACAGGATTGATATGAAATGGGCTGAACTTGATTGGCACGTCTTTTTTTCAGCCTCATCAACTATGTTACTGTGTATTAACAACACCTAAATGCTACATTAAATTATACAAATAAGCAACATTAAAGTGTGGGGAAACCTATTAAAAATACAAGACAAGCACACAGAATATTGGTTGAAATGTATTAATAAAACCCAGTGACATAAAACTGATAGCATGATCCAGGGACAGAGAGACAAATCCCAGTGACTGTCCCTCTTAATCAGGGACAGTTGGTAGGTGAGGGGGCAAGACATTTTAGAAATACCATTTGAGGTTCCTTGAGGAAGGGGTTTCAGCTATACGGATCACATATCAAAACAATAGCTTGTCTTTTTTCCTAAGTGGGAGGGGCGAACCTTAATTTGGGCATATAGCTATAAAAACAAAAAAGGAAACAATTCTGGGAAAAAACAGCTCTACCATTTGTTAAAAAATACTCTAGTGAAATACGTATCTTTTTCTTTCTTGGACATGCGGTTGTTACATTAGTTCAGAATTACGCCACTGTAATCACTATGCATATGCACCATTGAGCTGAAAGCCCTAGCTTTGCATATACATGCTGATGTGTAAACACCCAACTATTCTCCTAAGAATGTGCGTCGGGGTGTGTTTATGTACATACACTTTATGAAGTAATTCATGTCTGATACCTCTGTTGAGTACATTTCTGGGGTTTACTGGGGGTTAATATTTTTATTCTGTTGATCATTACCCCCTCCCCCTGGGAAACCCCTTCCTTTGCCAACAGAAAAACAAGAAGACAGACAGAGGTTAGAGGAGAAGACTGCTGCAGCTCATCATTAATCAGGGCTTGGTGTGTTTTATCATGGGGCTTCCCTTATTTAAAAATACCACCCAGAGAGTAAGTTATGTCATAGCTGAATGACGTTATGTACAGAAGTGCTAACTGTGCAACAGCCTATTGGTTATTATGTTGTTGATTATAATGCATTAACCCTATGGGTAGCAGAAACACTCGCTGTGTTAAACGGCACATTGATATGATCCCCAAGTCCTTCATTTTACTTTAGACTATTTAACCCTTTGAGCGCCAAAGAGATGTGCAACGCATTGCTCAGCAATGCGTTGTACACCTCTCTGACGCTCAAAGGGTTAACTCTAGTAGAAACCCAAGATTTACAGTAAATAGCTTTGTGTTTAAGCTTTGCGGATTTTTGTTGCTGTTGTTGTTGAAGTATCATGGGAAAAGACTTATGAAAGTACACTGTCTAAACAAACGTGGAGGGGAGGGGGATGTTCTCCAGCTTGTTTACCAGAATCGCAGTGAGTCATGCCTTGCTCACAAGCTCTGGCTATAGTACTCCACTCACCGCCTTACGGCTAAGCGGTGACTGTGCCTTTGCAATGAATGTTTCAGTGACGGGAGCTCATAGGGTAAAAATGTAGATGACTAGTCCCACCCGGGGTTAACCTTTTCACTTACAAAAACATCATTTGTCATTTTAGGTAGGGGGAGGGGACTGTGGGCTGGAGCAGGTGGGAGAAGCAACGGAAAGAGAATAATATAGAACAACATGCATCAAAAAAGTCAGGTGCATTAACTGTTATAAAATTGGAACATTTCTGAGTCAAAACAAATATCAAGGAGACATATGTGTCATGCCTAGAGTGTGCAATTATCTGTAAAAATAGTATTTATCAAATAAAAATAGCTACTGCAAGCAGCGTTTTTATTTCATTGGTGAATTTGATGCAGTTTGTATTTTTGCCCCAGAATTGATCCACTTTCGTTGTACCAGTGGGTTACTATTATTAAAATGTATATCATTTTAATATTAACCCATTGAATGCTACAGAGGATCAAGTGGTTAACCCTTTGAGTGCCAGAGGGGTTTGCAATGCGTTGCATACCCCTCTGGCAGTTAAAGGGTTAAAACAAGATGTACAGCAGTGAGCATTTTTTGTTACACGTGGTGCAGTAGTTTTGGACAGTATTGCTCCACATCCCTGTGAACCTTCAAAATGAGCTGGCCATAAGATCTTGAAAATATTTACCCCTTGAGGACAGGAGGACTGTGCAACGCATTGCGCAGCGCTCTGGTGCACAAGGGGTTAATTATCATCCTAATGTAGATGCTCAGCTATAGGTTTCTGCTTGCGCTAATCTAGTGATGTTCCAACCAGTTCATAAGGAACCATTAACCCCCTATGGACCAGAGGGGTGTGTAATGTATTAAAGGGATAGTAATGTTTCATAATAAAAGCCGCTCTAATTAATCATCGTAGTATTTGGACTTTGGAGAGTGTTATTTCAATTCTATCAGAGCTGTAGTTCAAGAGTAATTCAATTACAAAGTATCCCCCTCCCGCCCCTTGTCAGAAGGGAGGTGACCAGGTAGACTACAGAGAGGGACAATCTTCAATTAGGATAAGGAAAAACCTGAAACATTTGTAAAGGGGGGCAGGGCTTTCATTGTTCTCATAGGAAGAAGACTGTCCCCTTCTGTTATCTGGCTGGTCTATGGACTGGATACCACATCTGAGAAGAGATGGCTTATACTAGGTAAAAGGGGCGGGAAGGGGAAACTTTGCTTGTGAATATCTCTCAAACCATAAGAGATCTCTCAAACCATAAGATTTGAGTGTTCAAGTTTTTTAATGCCTACAAAATTAAATAAAGATAAAACAAAGTATTACTATCCCTTTAAAGACCAGTTTGTGTTAAAGTTTCACCTTGCGATGCCTTATCTCCCCTTACCATACTTAGAGCTCTCACCATGATTCTTATTCCAAACAATACATGATATCTTCTTCGTACCCATGCTTATATGTCACACCGTGATACCATACATCCTGATGGGTTTTATTGCATTTCACTACACAACCTTTATTTTTTTTTTCCTTTTCTTTTATTTGTCCCTTCCACTCACTTATGGGATTTCATTGGTATTTCACACCCACATCTCTCCCACAACTTGACTACATTACACATTATTGCGCTAATTCACATCCAACCACATTATTTTCTCTGGCTACCACAAGATATAACACTCCATACTGATCCACTATATGGGTTTTAGCCTTTTTACTGTTTCTCTTGGTACTCTCCCTCTCCTCTGGACACTCACCCCTCCTTGACAGTATATGTATACTCTGCTGAGGCCCTCCCCTAGAGCCCTAGGGCATCCACTGGATCATCTAGAATACTCTCTTACATCATCTCTTCTATACTTTCCTCCCTTTTTCTTTCTCTCTCCCTCCTCCCCATCCTTAATCCTTGTCGGGGGTTTTGCGGTGGTCTGGTCCATTTTCTGACCACAGTGTACTCTTATAATTATGCATAGTATTAAAGTTACTACGCTCAACGTTAGAGGTTTAAACAGTCCTGAGAAACGCTCCATCACTCTTTGTGTAATTGAGAGGATAAACCCCGACAAAGCTGTTGTGCAGGAAACACACTTTAAATCCTCAGCCCAGCCCAGATTCTCAAATCAGATGAAAAGAAAAGAGGGGTAGGGATTTTGCTCAAAGCTTCGCTACCTTAGACTACCATAGATACGATAGCCGACCCCAAAGGCCATTATATCCTGCTTAGAGGTTTGGTACACAATCTTCCTTATGCCATTCTCAATATATATAGCCCAAATTCCGATCAAATCTCTTTTCTCTCTAAGGTCCTTTCGCTCCTAGATGAGGTCCCTGAAGGTAGATTGATTGTGGGTGGTGACCTTAACGTAGCACTTGATCCTAACCTCGACACCTCTACGGGTAAATTCCTTTTTAAACTGCCCCACCTTCGTAAAACGCCTGACTGCTCTGACCCTCATAGACACTTGGAGATCCCTCCATCCAAATGATAAGGACTTCACGTTTTACTATTCTCCACACAGAGTGTGGATTACCTTTTCATCTCTCAGTTTCTCTTACACTATTTATCATCTGCTTCCATTGACTCTTTATCCTGGACTGATCATTCCGCCACATCTTTCTCCTTCACTCCCCTGGAAGCTGCTGTAAACCCAAAATATGGAGCTTGAATGAATCCCTTTTCCAAGACCCCTCGATTCTCTCGAGCATCAGGGACAGCCTTGTGGAATACTTCCAACTGAACAACACCCCTGACGTGTCACATACCTCCCTAAGGGAAGCCCACAAGTGTGTTCTTAGGGGCAAGCTTATCAAATTAGGTGCATTCAAGTGTCGTACCCAATGGAAAAAGATTGATTACTTGTTAGAGAAGATTAAACTTCTTGAATTTGACCATAAACGTTTAAGACAGCCTTCCACCTATTCCTCTTTACTTAAAATCAGGGAGGAGCTCAATCAGATTCTGAGACTTAACTCCATTAGATCCCATATGTGCTTGAAATTCCATCAATTTATTTCTTTTGATAAATGTGGCAGGTCTCTAGCTAGATTTTTGAAAGCCCAAAGACAACGTTCTATGGTTACTTCTATAAAGTTGTCAAATGGATCCCTACTCAAATCCCTTCCTAATATTGCAGCAGCATTCAGGGACTTTTATGAACATCTCTACAACATTAGACCTTCACCTAACTGACTTTCACATGACTGGGCAAAACACTTTTCTGCCTTCTTCAGGTCTTCAAAGCTTCCTAAACTTGATCACATCCTGGCGAACTCTTTAGAATCTGATGTCACTGAACTAGAGATCCACCAAGCCATTTCATCTATGAAACTTGGTAAAAGGCCAGGCCCTGATGGTTTCTCAATAGATTATTACAAGTGATTTCCAGATATTCTTGTGCCCCACATACGATCCTCTTTCAACGCTATTATGTCTGGTCACCCCTTCCCCCGGCAATCACTAGAAGTCCATGTAGTAGTCATTCCCAAACCTAATAAAGACCCCACTCAATGTGCAAACTATCGTCCCATAACGCTTCTCAACGTAGATTTGAAAAATATGCCAAAATCTTAGCCAACCGTATTAGACCACTTCTTCCCATCCTAGTCCACCAAGATCAAGTGGGCTTTGTACCTGGTAGGGAAGCACGGCATAACACTGCTTCTGCTATTTCGTTAATTCACTTCGCGTTTTCCCATAACATTTCCTCCGTGCTTATCTCCACAGATGCGGATAAAAGCCTTTGTTCCGGTAGATTGGTGTTACATTCTTGAAACCCTAAAATATTGCGGCTTTGGTCCTTCTATGATCACGACCATAATGAGTTTGTATACCGCTCCTTCAGCTCAAGTTCTAGTTAATGGCACTCTCTCGTGACCCTCCTATATATGAAACAGAACCAGACAAGGTTGCTCTCTATCCCCCCTGATTTTCATTCTCACTTTGGAACCATTACTTTGTTTCATCAGACAAGCTCCCTCAATAAAGGGCTTAGATGTGGGGCTTTCTATATATAAGCTTAGTGCATTTGTGTCATGGTTTGTTTTGACTCTCAGACACAGAGTAAGATAAAAATCAAACTTTATTGAAAAGTTTAATGGGAACCCTCACGGGTCCTGAACATACACATATATCACATGTACATAATGGATTCAAACAGTAGTATTTGCAAGATACAGCATGGTAGGCTCTACCGGCCTTGCCAATATACCGGACAAGGCAGCCTAGCGGGCAACACGACAATCTGAATGTGGCTGTACCGGCCTTGCCAATATACCGGGCAAGGCAGCCTGAAAGATGGCACTGTGGAATGGAGACAGGCTCTACCGGCCTTGCCAATATACAGGAGGGTAACAATCAATCTGAATATGGCTCTACCGGTCTTGCCAATATACTGGGCAAGGCAGCCAGGAGGACAGAAGGACAGCTCCACAAATGCTGAATAGATGGAACAGCAGCATAAGATGGAACAGTGGAGCAAACCAGTCTCACCACCAGGGAAACCAAACCGGTTCAATAATGGAGGCAGCAGCAACCGGTGAATGAAGGGTTAACCAGTACCGCACTGGACAACAGTATAGCAAACCGGTTCTATATAGATGGATTAGCAACCGGTAATGTGGAGTAAACCAGTATCGTGTATTGGACAACAATAGCGTCTAACCGATTCTATACTAGCGAATCAGCAACTAGTGAATGTGAAGTAAACCAGTACCACGTACTGGAAGACAGGAATGCCCAACCAGTTCTATGAGCGGAATCAGCAACCAGTTAATGTGGAGTAAACCAGTATGGTGAATTGGACAACAATAGAGTCTAACCGGTTCTCTACTAGCGAATCAGCAACCGGCGAATGTGGAGTAAACCAGTACCACGTACTGGACGACAGGAACGCCCAACCGGTTCTATAAGCGGAATCAGTAACCGGCAAATGTGGATAAAACCAGTACCGCGTACTGGACTACAGGGACGCCCAACTGGTTCTATACAGCGAGATTAGCAACCAGTGAATGTGGAGTAAACCAGTACCGCGTACTGGGCAACAGTGAAGCCCAACCGGTTCTATACAGCCAGATTAGCAACCGGTGAATGTGGAGTAAACCAGTACCGTGTACTGGACAACTGTGAAGCCCAACCGGTTCTATACAGCGGAATCAGCAACCGGTAAATGTGGAGTAAACAAGTATGATGTATTGGACAACAATAGCGTCTAACCAGTTCTATACTAGCGAATCAGCAACCGTTGAATGTGGAGTAAGCCAGTACCGCGTACTGGACAACTGTGAAGCCCAACCGGTTCTATACAGCGGAATCAGCAACCGGTGAATGTGGAGCAAACCAGTGATCAGAATGTCGTCCAGGTGACCCAGCAGCCAGATGATGACAGTGAGGATACAGCAGCAGGAACAGCAGACAAGCCAGGACGAACACTGGAACGACAGGACTGCCAACCAGGTCAGGAACGGAGCAGGAACAATGGCAGCACGGGATCAGGAATGGAAGCAGGAACGGCAGCCCAACCGGATCTGGAACAGAGGCAGAAACCACGCAGGAGAGGCACTGACTACTGGAGAACACTGACACTGGTAGCAGAGCGAAACAGGCCCAAGGAACAGGTACAGGTACAGGCAGGTGACTGCTGACATAGAGACACCACGAAAGGGCAACCAAAGGGTGCCTCAGCCCAGTCTATATAGGCAATACTGGGCGGGCAAAAGACAGGCGGCCAATGGAGAGCACACACACCTGACTGACAGCAGAAGTCAGCAATCACGGGCACCGTGATAGCTTGCTGATGATGTCCTCTTCTATATCTCACACCACAAACCTCTATTCCCCCTCTTGTTGCTGCTCTTGAAGAATATTGTTTCCACTCTCAAGCGAAAATAAATTACTCTAAATCTGAGATTCTCAATATAGGTGTATCGACCAAGGTTTCCTTCCATCTTAGACACATGTTTCCTAAATACCTAGGAATTCCCCTTTCCGCTGACATCCCCTCCCTCCCGCGCATTAACCTTACTCCTTTACTACACTCCATCTCCACGGATCTCAACAAATGGGGCAGGTTATTTCTTTCCTGGATGGGAAGAGTTCACACAGTTAAAATGATAATTCTCCCACGAGTGTTATACATCCTCAATGCCCTCCCAGTGTCCATTCCCACAGCTCTACTTTCTTCTACTCAGTGTTCTATTGTGTCTTTCATTTGTGCTAACAGAAAAACACGGATGGGTTTCTCTTATCTCTCTAGAGATTTAGATAGAGGCTGCTTAGCTCTACCCGACATCCACAGATACTATGGCGCTGTATCTATAGCTAAACTATTTGATTTCTCTTCATCTCCTACTAAAAAGTTGGACTGGGACTGTCTCGTCCATCTTGGGCAAGATGGACTTCTTGCAAGTTTGCTTGGCTTCTAGGAGACAATCCTCTCCTCCTATACCGTATCACCCTATCCTCTCACACATCCTCCATTCCTGGCACTCTTAACTGTCGCCATTCTCTTGCTCCTTACCCATCTCCCCTCTCCTCTTTACTTGGCAGTCCTGACTTCCTTGCGGGACTTCAATCTCAGGCTTTTATTCCCTGGCACTTCCGGGTTAGATACCCTTCAATCTCTAACTCATACATCCAGACTCACTCCCATCTCCATCCTCTAGGACAATCTCCAGATCGTACGCATTCCGTGGTGGAACCTCCTTCAAGTGCAACACTGATATTCATCTCTTATTAGGAATTCCACTGGTCTTATACCCCTTACATTGTTGGAGAAGATATTACACACTCATACCCCTTCCCTTAGACCTCTGTCATTCTGCCACTCACTACTAACATACACTTCCCTAACCCTACCTTACTATCTTTCAGCCTGGAACAAAGACCTTAATCAGGTCCTATCCATGCCCCAGTGGTCTAAAATAATCCGCTTTCAACTTAAGTCTCACCCTGATATCAAAACCAGTGATATGAATTACAAACTTCTGACACGTTGGTATCTTACCCTAGTACACATCTCTCATTTTTCTCCTGACCTACCAGATCTATGTTGGAGATGCAGAATCCCTAAAGGTTCTTTACTCAACATATGGTGGGAATGCCCCCTAATTGCTCCCTTTTGGTCTTCTGTTCAAGACCTCATACAGCGTGCTCTTTCTGTGTCGATCCCTTTAGATCCATTTACCTATCTTTTCTTCCCTGCGCTTGAGGAAACTTGAGTGGTCCTGCCTACCCACACTTCTCAACACAGCTAAATCCCTGATTCCCCTACTTTGGGGCAAACAAAACCCTCCATCCTTATTTCTCTGGATTACTACCCTCAACTCATACCTGCAGCTTATTAAATGCAATGCCCTCTCCCTTGGCAAATTAGAGGAGTTTGATTCTTTGTGGGCGACCTAGCTTTCAGCTCACCCATTGCCTTCGCACCTAAGTTAATATACTATTCAGACTTCTCATTCTTTCTCCCCACTTAGTCCTAACGTTGAGCGAATTTTAATTGATTTTTGTCTCTATTAGATTTCTCCCTGAGCTAACTCAGGCTCAGGGTCAAACCTTAACAGACGGATCAGGCTGGAGCGGGTCTTCCGACATTCCTCCCCTCCCCATCTCTTCCCCCCCCTTTTTTTTTCTCTTTCCCCCACACCTCAATTCACCTTATCATGCTTTAGCACTTTTACCATATTCCTCTTTAGCCCCTCTTCGCTGCTCATTGATATTCTATTTGATCCAACCCTTTACATCTACTTTCATATATGCTTTTAATATTCCTGTGTTCTACTTTAGAAGGTTTACCCTTACTGTTGTTCCTTCTCACAGTTGTGACAAAGACTTCTTCCAAGGAACATATCTACGCTATTTATATGTCATAAACTGTGCTACGCTTTGTTTTTATTTGTTACAAATCATTTGACTCCTTTGTCTATTGATGTAACACTCTGTTACATTGTAATGCAATTACTTTACCAATAAAGTTTAAAAAAAAAAAAAAGACCAGTTTGTGCAGTGCATTGCTTAGCAATGCTCTGAACACCCACCTGGTCCTTAAGAGGTTAACAATTTAGAGATCTCACAGCTGGAACACAAAGAAAAGCAGGGTGTCCCCCTGTGCCTTGTTGCATTCCATATAGTACGTAGCACTATATGAGAATTTGCATTTTCACCCCAAGACCCAGAATTCTGGGTAAAAACCCAGAGATTCAAGGTCAGACCCAGAGAGCTCCCAGGTAAGCGCATTTAACTTTATACCTATACTCATTTGAAGGTCAGGGAGAAGCAACATGTCACCTTATTGAATGCCCCCTCAGGCACGTTTTGGATTAATACCTCACAGTGAAATATTAAAACTACATATTTATAAGAACAAACGTGGAGCAGTTCTAAGGCAAAAAGAAGAGCATTGTATTTATCAGAGAAAAATATTTCACTGCTTTCAGTAGAGCGTTATCTCTGATAACTATGGAGTAGTTAATTTACCAAGCATTTCTCTGTGTTAGCCTTGATAAATATTTTCCATTAGGGTTGCCACCTTTTCTTCAAAAAAATACCGGCCATGGCGTTTTCTACATAGACTTAACATTGGACAGAAGCCAATTTTTTACCGGCCTGCCGGTAAAATACCGGCTGGGTGGCAACCCTATTTTCCATATAAACACATGCATCTGTTACTTGGCCCCAACTATATGTATTGTCTGCATTTGGGTTGAAAGAGTGATGTTTTACCCCCTTGAGTGCTGGGGGGGGCATAACATTGCTTTGTGCACCGCTCTGGCACTCAAGTGGTTAATGGAGTAGTAACACGTCACAATTCCTCCCTTACTTATCTTACTATTTCCAGAAAATGCAAATGGCTCTTGTGGATTTTTCTCTTCTTCCTTCTTCCAAGAGATAACATCTTCAGTCCTGCATGTCGTCTCCATGAACTGAAGAAGGAGTGTATTAGCTTACTTAACCCTTTCAGGACCAATAAGGGTGTGCAATGCATTGCAAACAATGTGTTGAGCATTTCTCTGGTCCTTAACCTTTTGAATGCCAGAGACTTACTCAGCACATTGCAGAGCAATGCATTGTGCACTCCCTGGCACTCAGAGGGCTAAAGGGTTAATATTACCATACATATATATATATATATATATATATATATATACTGATAGCTGTAATGTTTATCTCCATTGATATGACACCTAGGGCTGATTAAATGTTATCTCTTGAGCCAAGGAGCAAGGTTATAATTCTTATATGGACATGCAGATTTTCTGTCCTTAGTAAGGTAAGTAGAGTATTATTATTAAAAGGTGTTAAGGTCTCCTTTAAACTATAACCCTTTAAGGACCAGCGGCCACAGGATGTGTGGTCCTTTAAGGACCAAATAGGAAAGTTTGACGTGCAGTCCCACGTGACTGATCACGTGTTTCCTGGCACACCGAACGGGGGACTGAAAGAGATCGCTCTTGGAGCGATCAATTTCAGTCCCTGCTATCATTCACAGTGCTCCTGCAGGAGTGCTGTGAGTAAAAAGTACATGACGAGCCAGGACCGTCACTAGTCCTTAAGTGCCGGACAGCCGTGACGGTCCTGGCACGTCAGTGGATGTGAAGGGGTTAAATGAATAGTAATGTTTCACAATTAATCTTCATAGTATTTGAGCCATAGAGATTGTTATTTCAATACTGTCAGAGTTGTAGTTCAAGAGTAATTGTATGATTAAGTTTCCCCTTCCCGCCCCTTTTACCTAGTGTAAGCTACCTGCCCTCAGATATGGAATTTGGTCTTAAGAACAGACAGCTCAAAGCAAGGGACAATCTTCTTACTGTGAGAACAATGAAAGCCCTGCCCCCATTCACAGATTGTTCAGGTTTTTCCCTTATTTTAATTGAAGATTGTCCCTCTCTGCAGTCCACTTGGATACCACCCTGCTGCTCTGAGCTGAGCAGTGTTATATCAGTAAAAGGGGTGGGAGGGGGTATTTTATCATTCAATTACTCTTGAACTACAACTCTGACAGAATTGAAATAACACTCTCCAAGGCCCAAATACTATGATGATTAATTAGAGCTGCTTTTATTATAAAACATTACTATCCCTTTAAGGAACAGAGGTGCATGCAGAGCATTGCAGATCAACAGGTTGCACATACTTTTGGTCCTTAACTCTTTGAATGCCAGAGGGGTACACAATGCATTGCTTCGCAATGCATTGCGTACCGCTCTGGCACTCAGAGGGTTAAAGGGTTAAGCCATTAACAGGTAGAGAATGATGTGACACCACCTCAAATATAGAAGAAATAGAACAGAATAAATATAAACTGTGTTGGAAGCACCTGCTATTCACATGGTCAAGCCAAAAATGAGACTTAATAAAAAAAGGTATTAAATTAACTGTCTGAGGACAGGAGGGTTTTGTATTGCATACCTTTATTACAGAAATATGCAGATTACAGGCCTGAATTGGATCCTGCCAAGCCCAGGAGTGGGAAACCATTGGCTCTCAATCTGTTGTGGCCCAGTCGCTAGCTGGTTGGGAATTATGGGAGTTGCCGTCCCCCACAGCTGGAGTGAAAAAGGCTGCTCACACCTGGTCTAGCCATTGGGAATGACATTTTCGAACGTGTATTACATTAAAAGGAGGTCTGGTCAACTTATTTAACTAGAATTAATATAAAAGAGTTACATTAACCCTCTAAGTGCTAGTGGGATGATACTGGCTTTCAGCAGGTTAAGAGCTGTATGTATTTTAATGTGTGAAGTATTATAGAATTGTCCACACCTGGAAAGCAAAGGGTTAAGAAATGTATGCCTTTTAATCAGCGGTTCTCAACCTGTGGGTCGCAACCCCGAATGACGACGTGCCAGGGGTCGCCTAAAACCAGGGCTTCACTAGCAGGGGTTTCATTTAGACACCCCCAGCCTCTTGGGTAGCTTGCCCTCATACTTTTAATTGAGTGGATAATCGGAGGCCTGGAACGAGTGTACCAGAGTAGTGACGTGATGCCTCCTATAAACATTTATAATACAGTGGAGCAGTTCCATTGGCTCCCGAGATATGTCAGACTGAAAGTATGTTTGTTACAGAAGGACTGGGGCCCACAGAACTGCTGTATTGAATGAGCTGAGCAGCTCCAACAAAACAGCATCACAGTGGTCCCAGAATGCAACACAACGCATCGTCGCGCCACGCATCATGTGAATCATCCCAAGAACAGACAACAGCGACAGGTAATGTTTGTTTTCTGACACTCAAAAACTGATAGGGGCAATATGGAGATGATGGGGGGGCAATGTGAGGGCAATATGAGATGATGGGGACAATGTGAAGATGATGGGGGGCAAGTTGGAACTGATGGGGGCAAGTTGGAGATGATGGGGCAAGTTGGGCCTGATGGGGGGCAATATGGAGATGATGGGGCAAGCTGGACCTGATGGGGGCAATGTGGAGCTGATGGGGGCATTATGGAGTTGATGGGGGCAATATGGAGATGATGGGGCAATGTGGAGATGATGGGGGCAAGTTGGAGATGATGGGGGCAATATGGAGATGATGGGGGCAAGTTGGAGATGATGAGGGCAATGTAGAGATGATGGGGCAAGTTGGAGCTCATGGGGGCAAGTCAGAGCTGATGCGGAGCTGATCAGGGCAAGTTGGAGCAGATGGGAGGCAATATGAGGGCAATATGGAGATTATGGGGGCAATGTGGAGCTGATGGGGGCAATGTGGAGCTGATGGGGGCAAGTTGGAGATGATGGGGGCAATGTGTAGATGATGGGGGGCAAGTTGGAACTAATGGGGGCAATATGGAGCTGATGGGGGGCAATGTGGAGATGATGGGGCAAGTTAGACCTGATGGGGGGCAATGTGGAGATGATGGGGGCAATGTTAGGGCAATATGGAGATGATGGGGGCAATGTGGAGCTGATGGGTACAATATGGAGATGATGGGGGCAATGTGAGGGTGATATGGAGATGAGGGGGCAAGTTGAAGCTGATGGGGCAATATGGAGCTGATGGGGGGAAATGTGAAGGCAATGTGGAGATGATGGGGGGCAATGTGTGTGCATGCATGCAACAGTAATAGAGACAAAGACACATGCAACAGACATACACACATATAGACACAGAAACTCCCACACACATGCACTGACATACATAGAGTGAGATAGACACACTCATACATGCAATGATACACACACACATGTAAGAGAGAGACAATCTTGACATGAGCCATACATATTTATTTTGGGTGGGGGGAAATCTTGGGTGATTTCCCACACTTCTTTTCCCAGGGCTTGACCCCTGCCTAAAACCATCAGAAAATTGTTTTTTTGCAACATAACAGTAGCAAAATTACAGCGATGAAGGCGCAACGAAAATAATTTTACTGTTAGGGGTCACAACAACTTGGAAAATTTTATCAAAGGGTCTCAGCACTAGAAAGGTTGAGAACCATTGCTTTTAATGAATAAAGTGTCACTGTCAGGTATTAAATGTCACATCTGCTTTAAAGTGCAGGGTGACACAAATAAAAATCCCCACACAGTTCCCTGTTCAACACAGACTCCCACTCTAGTGTAGATGATAAAGAGGTGTACATTATTGAGTCATTGGATTTCTTGTGGGATGCTACCATGACATATTTGTTTATAGCCTTCTTTTTTCCTATTCTTTTAGGGATTTGTATTGAAGAGAGTGATCTGTTTTGAATGAGCGTAGTTTCCATAGAGCATCAAGGAGGGCGGGCTTGGTTTCATCTCCCACACAAGGCTAAACAAGCAGTCTGCTCTGGCTGTCAAGGCTCAGGAAAAAGCACCAGCCCTCCTCATCAAAATAAGCAGTAGTGTAGGATAGCATATCACCCACCCCCACCGAGGAAAAGCCCACAAACAGAGGGCTGGGAAGAATTCATTACCGTTCCTTATATGGCTACATTCACACATAAGTGTCATTTGATGCCATGTCACATTGTGATGTACTGCATGTGACAGAGGTACTCAAAAGAGCTTACTATCAAATGTTCCTTAGGGCACTAACATAAAATGTTCCTGGAGACGTAAAAAACCTGGCATCTCTTGGTGTTTGAGGCTTGTTCTTTAATCTCAAGGTTATTCACCACATAAAAGAAAAAAAGGTCTCTAAGGAATGTTTGGTAATGTTTTATATCTGTGGATCAAGAAAGCTAATCTCTTTACAAGGTGCTGCAAACAGGCATTTTTTACGCAGCCTGGAGTTTGGACAGCGATAACCTCAACAACAGTTTTTACATTTTAATTAAGACAGCATACTCCCATGGATGAGTATTAACCCTCTAAGTGCCAAAGGGGTGCCCATAGGGTGTGCAAAGCAATAAAATGCAATGCGATGGGTGCCCCTTTGGTCCTTAAAGAGTTAATGTACTGGGTAAAAATAGTCTAGACTACACATGCTTTGGTGATTTTATGAAATGTATAACTATAGCCATATTCTTCCTTATTTCTTGTATTCAGCCCTTTTGGTACAGCGGAAGACAATATGTTGTTGCTTCATGAATAAAAGATTGGAAATGCAGTACTGTAGTCCCTTGTGATGGAATTCTCCCATAATAGTTTTTAATAGAAGTTTATTAGGGTCGCCCTTCACTATCAGTATGGGGAGTTTAAAGGGACAGTAATTCCAATTAATCTTCATAGTATTTGGGGCCATGGACAGTGTTATTTCAATACTGTCAGAGTTGTAGATGAAGAGTAACTGAATGATAAAGTATCCCTCTCTGACCCTAGAGATCTGGGGAAAATTAATCTCCCCAGAGGAAGAAGAGGGTAGTAGTGTGAGCAGGACATGTTAGCTGCCTGTGCCTGCTACCATTGCTGCGTCTGCTGCCGGTGCTTAACCTGCTGCCAGTGCTAAACCTGCTGCCAGTGCTGAACCTGCTGCCAGGGTGTCCTGTAATTCTCATGAGGGAGGGAAGGAGAAGATGATGCCTAGTGTGACAGCGGGGGACCCTAATTCACACTTGCCACCCCAAGAAGTCGTGCCGCTAGCACCACTACTAATAAGGTACAGCAGCTTGTACAGAGAATTAGGAGTGAGTGTTAATAGTAGTAACGGTTTACTTTTAAAAGGTCACACACAAAAGATTGTGCGACCAAATGACACAGTTACCATTTTGCCATAATAAAAAATAGCTACATGAGAATCTTGCACTGCATGACAGTGTGAGATTTTCATGTCGCTACTGAAAGGTTGCTCTTTCCCATCATGCTGCCTTGGCTCTATCCCATCATGCTGCCCCGGCTCTATCACTATTTGCTAAGGAAATTGCCAGCCAAGATTAGTCCTTTTTACTCCATACACACAATGCAGCAGAGCCTCAACTAGCCCGCTGGCTGTTCGCTCTCCTTTTGTAAATAGATGGCCGGGGCAGCATGATGGGAGCTGCAGTCCAACAACTAGGTGAGGCTCTGCTGCATTGTGTGTATGGAGTAAAAAGGAATAATGTTTGTAGGCAATTTCCTTTAATTTAGCAAATAGCAATGGAGCTGGGGCAGCTTGATGGGATAGAGCCGGACCGGAATGGGATGCGGCCTTTCAGTTGACATGAGAATATTGCTCTGTCATGCAGTGAGAGATTCTCATGTCGCCATTTTTATTACTGTGTAATTTGCTTGCACTCTATTTCGCGCGCGACCTTTAAAAAGGATACCGTAGTAACAGTGATGGTGAAGCAGCTGATAGGACTAGTGTTAGGCGAGTTTTAGGTGAAGCAATGCAGAGCATACAGACTAGAGATCATGGGAGCCCACACCTTTCCCCTCACCTTGGGAGTCCCCTCTCGGCATTGTCCAGGTGGAGCATGATCCTGATGCAGGCAGAATTGTTGCCTAGCAGCAATTATACCACCACCACCACCAGGAGCACAGATCAGCTACCTGTGCCTGCTGCTAGTGCTGCCAGTGTGCCTTCTTCAGGTCACCAAGAAATGGCAAGTGTGATGTTAGGGGACCCTCTGTCACATTTCTCATCACCTCATCCATCCAGTGAAATATCTGTAATAGAGTAGTAGCAGCACGGAGGGACTGGTGATAGTGGTGATGATGATGATGATGGTGGAGCAGCTGGGGTGGAAGAGACATTAATGGCCTTTGTAGCCCAAACTGAGAAAGAATGGGAGATGGGGATGGGCATCACCACTACCACCACCAGCAGTGAGCTTTTGGAATTTGCGGACTTTGCAACTGCTCTAATTCCTGCTGTTGCTGAGTTGCAATGGCAGCAGGATGCAGAGAAGAAGGCTAGTGTGCCACAGACCACTGTGGACACAGTGGGAATGGGGTCAACAAGTGATGTGGGATTAGGACAGATTCCACTTGCCAGCAAAGACAACACTTCTGGTCCTAGCTGCAGTACTGATTCTGAGGCAGTTGCAGCAACAGCAGCAACATCTTCCTCTGCCCCAGCCAGTGAAGAGGTATGTGGAGGAGAAAAAGAAAGAGGCCATTTTTCTCCACCTTTTCCCTCCCACCTGAAGTAATGGGTGTGGGACTATTTTTTTCATGGGTCAGGTACAATACAGTCATCAACAACGGCACAGTGCACAATTCGTGATATCAGTGAAAAGAGGAAATGAGGGAACACACCTTGGCACAATCTCCCTGATAACACACATGAAACACAGACACCATGATATTTATGTGAAACAAGAGGAGGGATGGAGATCAAAGAGGAGGAAGAATACAGAATACAGAAGAAGAATACAGAAACCCAGCCAGAGGCTGAAAGTTTGATGACAAGTGAAACAACACCTTCTTTCTCTAGGGTAACTACATATTCTGCCAATCCACCTTGTTCATAGTTACCTCCCCCACCAAGTGATAGCCATTCTGTAGATGTAAGGATGTGGTAGTTCATGTCCACCCACTGCACACTGTGGGGTGCAATGACCACACATGGCAGTGTGGTGGAGGAGAATTTAAAGCAGGGCATAAAGCTGCATCTGAGGGGATTCCATCCTTCAGAATATTCTAATCTGGTGGCATAGAGGGTTCCTGGGTTTTCGCTCACATCTACACTCCAGCGAGAGACAACCTTACACCTGCACCCCAGCATGGGAACAGTTTCACACCTGCACTCCAGTGGGAGACAATTTCACATCTGTACTTAACCCTTTGAGTGCCAGAGAGGGTTCGTAACGCATTGCAAACACACCTGCACTTAAATAGAAACAACCTCACGCCTACACTCCAGCAGGAGAAAACATCACACTTGAACTCAAGTGGGAGACAACCTTACAGCTACATTCCAGTGGGAGACAACCTCACACCTGCACTTAAGCTGGAGACAATCACACCCCTGCATTTAAGTGAGATACATCCACACATCTGCACTTAAGTGGGAGACAACCTCCACTCCAGCGGAAGACAACCTAACACCTGCACTTCAGTGGGAAACAACCTCATACCTGCACTTCAGTGGGAGACAACCTAACACCTGCACTTCAGCGGGAGACAACCTAACACCTGAACTCCAGTAGGAGACAACTTCAGAAAATGAAGATTAGGTTACAGTAGAAAAAAATGTTTCAAATGTGACAAATACAGTAAAACATGAGCTGAAAGAGATCATGTCCTGCAAAGAACTCATTAATGTACTGGGTGGATATGTTTTTGTTGTGTGTTTTACAGGTTGCAATGTCTAATTGTTTCTAATGAAGGGGCTTCATCTTGGATTGATTTATTTGTTTTGTTTGCATGGGGTTGTACATTGCATTATAGACAGAGCTTATTTCCAGTGGGACTATTTAAATGCAACACTTGTGCTCTCAGTACATTCATTTTGACATTGACAGTTGTGCATGTGAAATGACACTAGCTGCTATTGCTTGTGGTAAAAGGATAGGCTGTGTTTAGAAAATGTATGCCAAGAATGTTCACTGTCATACATTGCGGGTAGGGCACACTGATCCTGTACTAACTTTCATGGACATGCATGGTCATTCATTTCAGTGTGAGGATTATTCCACCCTCAGCAAATAGATCCACAAGAATATGACTTCACTGGGGCTGATTTAGATCACCAGTTAGGGTTCATTGGGGAATATGTAAAAAGACAAAAGTGGAGCAAACCTGGGGCAAATTGCATTTAACCCTTTAAGTGCCAGAGGGGGGTCCAGTGCATTGCAATGCATTGGATACCTCTCTGTCTCTCAAAGGGTTAAATCAGTGGTAATTCTGGAAATTGTTATTTCTCCCCCTGTGGTCCAGATGGTTTGCTTTAACTATGAGTGCCAGATGAGTGTGCAACACATTGCAGAGCAGTGGTTTGTGCACCCACTGGCACTCAAAGGGTTAAAGTTCTGCCAATTGCATTATAGAGGACACAAAAAAATCTTACAATTCCAATGCATTTAAATGAGACTTTTAAATCTGTGAGGGTTATGTACTAAGGTGTGATAAAGTAGAGATGACTTCTAGTGATATCACTTCTGTCACTGTGTTACTGTATGGAGACAATGCAGTGAGATTTCTCCAGATCTGGAGATTGTAGTGTATAGGCTCCATAGAATAACAAAAGAACTGGATAAGTCATCTCTGCTTTATCACCTCTTTATCATGCCTTAGTGCATCTCCTCCTTAAATGCTATAGAGGTCTCCATTCTTTTACTTTACAAAGGGTTAAGCCTCATTTAAATCAATGTGATTTTTGTATTCATTCCTTATGATGCAGTTCTTTCACCAGAATTGCTCTCCTTGCACATGTCCCACTAGTCTAGAATGTTGACAAGGTTTATAGAATGTCAATGTCATGGTTTTGAATGATTCATTTCTAGAGTGAAAGCCTATTCCACAGTGCTGTACAATGGAGTGACAAACAGTAAAGTAAGTAACATTAGTAACCGCTGTGACAGAGAAACACAAAGAGGGAGTGTGGACTCTGCCCAGAAGAGCTTAGACACTAGAGGATGGACGGGATTTAAAGTATTTCAAGAAAATAGACATGTAGTGATAGTAGTAACTGCATAGTAGTTTACTACGATGAAATGCATTGCACAGCCCTCTGGCATTCAAAGGCTGCTGTGCAAAGGAGAAATAGAGTAATTATGGGGAAGACCAACAGCATCACCAGGAGCACAACAGAGTTTACAGGAATCTATAATCTGCAGACTTCTTTTGTTTTAGGGAATTAAGGTAAACCACTTAGTGACAGCTACTGAGTAGGTGGCTATCTCCAGTTAGAACAACCTGGATATGCATGTGTGCATGGTGATACCCACTGTGTGTGCAAGTGACACCATTAACTGCCTGCCTTACAATAATTAGTTCAAGAAACCTGTTTAAATAAAGCTTTTTAGGAAGACTGTGGATGGCTTATCTTCCTAACCTGGGTGAAGTTTACAAATAACACCAATTACATCTGATAACAATACGATGACAAAGGTATATATGCAAACTTATTTATAAGATAGTTACATAATCTTGGACATACATTTATTTTCTTATCGTAGAACGACCCAAAACCATCATGGTAATAAGTATAACCAAAAAGTATAACAAATCCTAGTATTGACACAACTTTAGTAATATTTTATGCAATGACTCCTCTCCTTTTTTTCTTGAATTAGAAAGAAATCTTGAATCCAATAAATTCTGAGTTCATTGTTTAGATCTTATATTTGCATCCTTAGCAGAATTTTCTTGTTTAGATGGCTTGTTGGAGCCTGAAAGAAGAAAGAAGAACACCAAAATAAATATTCAGAAATCCACAAAGAACAGATTAAGGGCTCAATGCATATGTTGTCGTCGGCAGAAAAAACTGGCGACGGTGGTTTTGTACGTCAGGTAAGCAATGCAAATGTTCCCACTAGTAAGAAATAACGGCAGTTCTGAAACACACATCGCCCATCTTCAAAACATCAAAATCTCACCCATAGAGGACAATGTAGAAGCTGGCTGGCTCCAAAAGGGACTGACAGCACAGGCGCACGGACGTCACTATGGCAAGATGTCCGTGCTTCCTGCTACTGTCAACCTCCGAAGAAGTAGAAAATCTTTGAAACCAGGTAATATTTCTGGCGACTAGCGCTACTAAACAGCTAGTCGCCAGATGAAGACTTAATTAACATACAGTTTTTGCAGGGTGGTAGTTCCCCTTTAAAAATATGTAAAAAAAACCTAATTTTTTCTCTTGTGATCATTTGGGAGCAATGGGTTACATTTTTATGGCGACTGCATGAAAGGTGTGACCGGTCATTCCTACCTACTAAATGGGCAGTCTCCCTCTGGGGTGAAAATCCCCATGTCCCTTTTTCACATACTGTTTTTCAGAAGTTTGGAGATATTATTGTGTAGTGCGTATAAGTTTATCACATTGTTCCACAACCGTAAAACTAACATTAATTTGTACTTAAACTTCATTAGATTTTTTTTTAATTAGTGGGTGTAAAATAAAAAGTTTGTCTTGGTCTCATTTATTTAAAAAACTCAACAAGTTGCTGTTAGCAGGTTATAAAAGGACCTGCTTTCATGCTGCTCCAGCGCTGACGAGGTTAATACCCCCATCTCTAGTCTCTTGCAAATTCTTTAATTGTCTGTTCTCTGCTTCTCTCTCCCTTACTTAAATAGTAAGGAAGAAAGAGGCAGAGAGCAGTCACAAAGGCAACATGTAAGCACATTGCCTTTCTGAATGGAATTGCTGGTACACGTGATCGCTCCTGGAGAGATCACGTGTACCGGCAGAAGAAAGAAGCACTGAGACAGAGCTCTCTGGTACCAGAGAGCTCAGTTTCAGGCTGTAAAGCATGATAGCAGCGTGCTCCAAGTTGCGCTGCTATCATTTAACCCAAGACTTGCAGGGACCGTCATCGGTCCTTATGGGAAGTTTACCCATGACAGTCCTAGCACATCATGGGTTGTTAAGGGGTTAATGTCCACATAGGGGGTGTTTACAAAACACATGGGTAAGAAGGAGAAAGAATGATGTTGGCTGGGATAGGTGGTAGGGGAGAAACACAACATATCAGATGGAAAGGGTAGTATGGGACAAAGGAGAGATGGGAAAGAATGAGGAATATATGGTAGTGGTTGCTTCAACCCATTCAGTGGCAGAAGGGTAGGCAACGCTTTGCAAAGCAAGGCATTGCGCATTGCTTAGCCACTGCAAGGGTTAAGCAGCTCTGTTATAATGTGTGTGTGCCGCAGTGTGTAGACACACTTCTCAAGTCAGCTCTTGCTTGGGACCCAATGACACGGGCAAACCAAATTCATTGTAGAGTAATTGTCATGTTTAGTAGGCAGCTTCCTCAATCTGCCCTCTCGGTACATTGTGAATGAAAGTTCTGTGTCAGCGTCGAAGGTGGGAGGGACAAAAGCAAACAAGTGAAGTTGGAGGTGTAAAAGAAAAAGCCTAGGAATGGGGAAAAGGCAAAAAAGGGAGGATATTACAAGAGTTTGTGCTCATCAAAGATTTATTTTTTTGTGGTCATTATGTGGATGACTCCTTAAAGTGGCTGATTTATTTATGGTCCCAAAGGGAGAAGGTGGAGAGTGCATTCTTGTGTGTGTGCTGCTCCTTCCAGTATGTGTTTTGGACTGATGGCCCCATAAATGTTACACATAATCAAATCCTGGCCCCTTGGTAAGCAGGAAGGCATAAATGTGTAAAGGATTTTTCTTTCCACTGTTTTGTGGGGATCGGGTAAAACACATTGAAGGTTCCAAAGAGATTTTTTTTTCCGTGGAACATTTTGGTGTAAAACAAAGTGGAATTGATTGAAATTGACTTAACCCCTTGATTGGCAGAAGGGTACGCAAGGCATTGCAAAGCAATGTGTTATCTTAACCCTTTGAGTGCCATATGGGTTTGCAACTTCAGAATTTCCTAACATTTTTACTGCTCTTAGGGTCCTAAGGGCCACTTGTCCCTATAGGTGAAATTCTCCCTTTACATAGTCATGGCAATCACAATATGATAAACACTTGGTATGCCGTTTTGTCAGTCACAGGATGGTACTTACATACTTCTAATCTCCGTTTCATTGTTTTAGCTTTGAGAGGGCAGTAGTGTCGTTTCAATGTGTAGTGTGCACATTAAAATGTGAAGGTCCTGACAGGGCTGTTCATTAGCCGTTTAACAATTCATTGGCTAAGTGTGTTGGACATATTTTTTGTTGTTGTAAGAGGAGCCAGTGGGGAGGGGCGAAGCCATTGCAGAGAGCAGACTGGAGGAGATCACCATATCTCCTCCTTGTGCCCACCCCGGGGGTGTGTTGGCACATCTGGAGAATTTTTGGTCACGTGACCACATTCTCTTTTATGGTATAGAAGATGTAAAAACAGGGACACTTTTTTTAGGGGGAGGTGATGGGTGTATGCGTTACTTAAAACAGGAAAATAATTTAGAATTATTAGATCACTTTAAAGTGCAACTGTATCATAAAAATGACATGGTGTCACTTTTAACTAAATCAGATTTCATCTATACTAGTAAACTAGTAAGAAAATCCTATATAATAATTCTCTAAGTTGTGTGTAACGCCTGACATGCGCAGTACACACTGCTGCGCGTGCGGCAGTCATGCGAAGTACAGACTGCCTGCGCCGCGGCTGATACAGAGCTGGGCGCTCCGAAGGAGCGTCCAGCTCTGTATCAGCAGTGGCGCGGGCAGTCTCTACTGCACGTGACTGCCCCGCGACCGGCTGCCAGAGGCACTGTGGCCTGTGTAACGGGCTGTTCAACTAGTGTATAGATAAAAAGTTATTTATAATACTAGGTGTTAGCCTAAACCTCACAGCATAGACACGCTGACATAATTGACTACAAAAATGATTGCCAGAATGGATGATTAGGTAAGAATATATATTAATCTATACATTTGCTAGCATTTTCACTATCACAACATATATATTAAACTAGTATGAACCCGTGTACACTGGCTAAAGTGCCTCCCAGCAGCCTCAGCCGGAGCCGGGAGCAGAGACAGGCGGTGGGCTGTTCGGAGCTCCCTGCTCTGGATCAGCACGTTCGGCCAGTCTCTACTGCGCATGTGCTGTTACGCACACAGGGAGCTTCGCAGCCTAGCAATTTATATTATACAGATGTAATGCCCTATTGAAGGCTGCATCTGTCACTTACACCTTTTTGGGATGACATGCCTTAAACTCTCTTAAGCCTTAAACTCTCTCCACTGCAGCCTTCAACAGCAAAGAAAAACTTTATTCAAATAACAAATAAAATATGTAAAAAACTTGCTAGCAGTGAACCAACACTGCTCCACCAATCAAGTATAGTCCACTCCTATATATTGTGATGCAGCAACAGACTTCTCCTCTTTCTTCATCTTCGACTGAACTCCAGAACGATTGGGACATTTCTCAGAACAAATAAACTCTGAACACTTCCACCATCCACAATGTGACTCGGCAAATTTCCCCAATCGATTTTACCTGCAACAAACAGAAAACATGTAATAGGGTGGGTACATGGGATCCATAATACTCGCCTCAATGTTTTTAATAAAATTCTGACTTTCCATCTCTACTGTTAGAGAAATCCTTGAATTTTATATCAGACCAGAGGCTTCGTATTATGCTAGTTCAAAGCTGATTAACAACATGCAACGATACATGATCAACAGGTTTACAATAAAAATCTCTAAATGTTGACTCTCTAGACCAAGCAGTTGCCCTCAAAATATCTTACAACCTACCACCCACCTGCATAACCATAGATGCCATAGCTCCCCTAGAGGAATGTACTCCAAATAAATTAACAACAGTTCCAGCTAATTGCATAATACACCTGACCCATCTCTCCAAAGTCGCCTCTGAAACCGGTAAATGTGCCTTCTGAAATGAAATCAATAATTGATTCCCTGTAAAATTCCTTAACCCCTTCAGTGCCAGAGGCTTGGGCCATTTCCTGTACCCTGCAGGCAAGACACTTTTTCAGCATTTTTGCTATCCTTCTGTTTATGCTTGATTTCCTCTGGGGATTTTTAGTTAAATATGGAAAAGTATATATGGTTTTTTTCAGAACGAATTGAGCTTTCTTGTGGTACCTTACATGAAGAGAAATTTGCATCGTGCAAAAAGCTATGATGGCATAATGACAAAAAAGTGAAAATGTACTCATTTTGCTAAAATGACATACTATGTATCAAAAACATTTACCTTGATTGAAAAAGTTTAAATTATTCTAAAAGCCCTGAGTCCCCCGAGTAAAAAGATACCAAATTTGTATAGTTTTACCTAATCCATGGCTAGCATAGAGCCCTAATCACCAGCAGAGCAAAATGACATTTTCAACTTTACGAGCTAATATGCGCGTTCTACTGTTTTTGTGGTAAATCTACAGTAAACAGTGGAATAACTATATAAAACTATATATTTCTGAAAGAAGACAATCTTCTGCATCTAATGAGGGGAGACTTGCCTTCTTACCCCAAGCCTGGTATGCACAAATGCCTCCAGATCGTGGCGCTAATGAAAAAAAAGGAATTTTCTTATATTTCTACCCCTTCAAATGTACTGAAATCTTTGAAAACCATGGCATTTCCAACTGTATTCATTAGCTAGTGCTCTTAGGAGAAAAATGACACCCCATTGGTATAAGTTGACCTACCTCAGGGGGTGCTAGAAGTGCAAAATGACACCTACTACAACCTCTAATTTTTCTAACATTTTCTCAAACATTACTTGTCAATACAAAAATGGTTATAAAAACTAGAGAAGTGAAGCAAGGGTACACAAACCATACCATTTTGGAAAGAAGACAACCTGCCGCATCTAATGAGGGGTGACTTGCTTTCTTACCCCAAGCCTGGTGTGCACAAATGCCTCCAGAAGGTGGCATTATAGGAAAAAATTTTCATTTACTTACATTTCTGCCCCTTCAAATGTACTGAAATCTGAGAAAACCATGACATTTCCAACTGTATTCATTAGCTACTGCTCTTAGGAGAAAAATGACACCCCATTGGTATGAGTTGACCTACCTCAGGGGGCGCTAGAAGTGTAAAATGACACCTTCTACAACCTCTAATTTTTCTAACATTTTCTCAAACATTACTTGTCTATACAAAAATGGTTATAACAACTACAGAAATGAAGAAAGGGTACACAAACCATACCATTTTGGAAATAAGACACCCTGCCTCATCTAATGAGGGGTGACTTGCCTTGTTACCCCAAGCCTGCTGTGCTCAAATGCGTCCAGAAGGTGTCACGAATGAAAAAATAGCATTTGTTTACATTTCTGTCCCTTGAAATGTAGTGAATCATCTGAAAACTATGCGATTTCCAACTCTATTTGTTAGCTAATGCTCTTAGGAGAAGAATTACAACCCTTTGGTGTGAGTTGACATACCGTAGGGGGTGCTAGAAGTACAAAACTACACCTGCTACAACCTCTGATTTCTCTAACATTTTCTCAAACATTCTTGTGGGTATAAAAATGGTTATAACAGCCACAGAAGTGAAGAAATGTAGAGAAACCATACCATTTTGGAAAGAAGATAACCTGCCACATCTAATGAGGTGTCACTTGCCTTTCTACCCCTAAGTTAGTCTATACAACTATTTCCAGAATGTGCTGCTACAGAAAAAAAAAAACATTTTTTATTTTTTTTTTTTTTTTTTTTACAAATCAGTCACTTCAAAGATAAGAAAATGGATCAACCCCACGGGATTTCCTAGGAGGACCTCCTGCCAGGCTACGAAAAATGGTACCCCACTGCTGTGGGTTTACGTACAATACTGGGAGCCAGCAGCGTGGCTACCAGTGGAACAAGGATGGGGAAGCAAACAGTGTATGTATGATTCTATGGCTATCAGTGGTCAGGCAGTGTACGTAAGGACCTGTGACGGCCAGTGAAACCAGGTACGAGGGGTCAGGCAGTGTATGTGGGTATATCTACCAGTGGGCAGTGAGCAAGTATGGCGGTGGTGGTGGGGGAGGCAAGATAGTACATATGGGGGATTTGTGACAACCAGTGTGCACTGTAAGTCCCCTACATAAACTGTTTGATTCCCAGCCTGAATCCAGTGCATACTGGCACTTGGGTCTACCAGTAGGCAGTGGAACCAGGCTGGGGGAATGGGACTGCCAGTGGGCTGTAGAACTAGGCTGGTGGCTAGGCTATGTGTGTGTGTGTGGGAGGGGGGATTGGAGGCATTTTGTGTGCATGCCACAGGTGTGTCCAATGCATTGCAAAGCAATTTTGTTTTTGCTCTTATTATTTTTTATCCATACCTTGTTGGTGACCCCCCAACAAGGGCAGAATAAAAAATAAGTAAATGTGTGTGTGCCACAGGGGGGTCCAACGCATTGTGAAGCACTGCGTTGGACCCCCTGTGGTGCACGCATAGCTTTCCTTTTTTTTTTTTTTTTTTTACACCTTGTTGGGGGACATTAGGAACCCTGATGCCACCCCAATGAGGTCTAAATAAAATAAAATGAAGAAGGAAAAATCCTTTGTCTGCCACAGGAGGGGTGATCTGCATTGCCACACAGAGGGTTAATTTTTTTTTTAATTATTATTATTCTTTATTCATAGCTTGTTGTAATAGTAAAAAAAAGTCCTGTGTGTGCCACAGGAGGGGGGATCTGCATTGGACCCCCACCCCTGTGGCACACACAGGGTTAAAATATTTTTGTAATTTTTTTTTTTTATTATTGACCTCATTGGGGGGCATCCTGAGCCCCCCAATGAGGTCTTAGCCAAAGAAACCCCATCCAACAAAGCAATGCACTGGATGGCCCCGTGGCACTCCTAGGGTTAATTTTGCCCTTTTTTTATTTATTTATGTATTCAGACCTCGTGGGGGGACATCAGAACCCCTTCTGATGTCCCCCCAGTTATTGATCTCCCAGCCGATCAATATGGCAACCGCAGGAGAGCAAAAGCTCTCCTGCTCTTCTCTCCTACTACCGGCAGGAGTGAACGGGACCGGGGAAACTTCCCTAACGTCATTGGTGATCATGTCACCGATGACGCTGGGAGGCTTCCCCCGGTCCCGCCCACTCCTACCCGGAAGTTTGGGTAGGAGAGAGTGGAGAGGAGAAGCTGCATTTCTCCTCTTGCGTTACTGATCTCCAAGCGTGATTGGCTGGGAGATCAATAACTTGGGGGACATGAGGAGTGATCCTCATGTCCCCCCATGGATGCCAGGCATTTGTTTTTTTAAATGCGGCCACTGCATGCCGGTTATACCGGCTTATGCAATGACCGCATTTAGTGGGTACATTGTACGAGCTTGTCACAGCGGGTACAGCTGTCCAAACTCGTACAATGTACCCACCGGCACTCTAGGGGTTAAAGACAAAGTCCTAGCCTCATAAGCTTTCAAACAGGAAACCACACACAATTGTGTCTTAGAAGGAAAAGCTGGATACGTGATCATCCGAACACTCATTTTCGTCCTCTTGTGAATAGTAAACTGAACCCCCGAAGAGGTAAAAGAACGAAAGTGTAGATCCAATGTCCTGATGTCTGATACTCTTTTAAATTAAACTAAACATAACAACATGGTAAATTTTGCCAATAATTGTTTTAAAGATAAATCATCATTACAGGGCCTTTTGTCCAGAAATTGCAAGACTTCATTAACATCCCATGTAGAAGAATACCGTGAAGTAGGAGGCCTCGAAAATCTAATGCCCCTTAATAACCTGCACACCAAGGTATTTTGACCCACTGGCCTACCATCACATTAATATGACCAGCTGAAATTGCGGACCGGTACATATTAATCGTCCTATATGCCTTACCCATGTCAAAAAGATAAGAAAGGAAATTCACTACTATTATTGGATCAGCTGATACAGGATCCAAACCCTGTTCCAAGCACCAATTATTCCACAATAACCATGCAGATTTATACATGGTTCTGGTACCTGGTGCCCATGATTCTGCCAGAAGAAACTGAACTGACTCTGAAAATGCAAGCATCGTTGTAACACCCCTGACACCAACTAAGCCACCAATTGAAGACTTCCTTCCTTAATCAGTTAGTGCGGCAAACCTGCCAGATCCATGAGAAGTAAAGGGAAAGTCTGAATTACACAAGGGTAATCCACCAACAACTCCAGAAGCGCTGGAAACCAAGGCTGAGTAGGCCATAACGGTGTGATCAAAACCACCGTTGCCAACCGTCTCCTGATCTGCAGGATAGTTCTCTGGATTAATGCAAACGTAGGAAACGCATAATTCCTCCCTTGACCCCAGGTTTGAAGAAATGCATTCATTGCTAACTCTCTGAATCCGGTCTCCAATTTGTCAAACGGGAAGTGAAAATATCCACTTCCAATGGGCCCCACAGATCAGAAATGCCCCTGTCTAGCATCCAGTCGCTGCAGTCAGAAAGGTAACTCGAATTCCAATCTGCCACCGCATTGGACTACCCTGGTAGGTACTCCACCTGAAGCATGATATTCCGATCCAGGCAAAAATGACAAAACTCCTTTGCCAAGTCTGCTCACTGCTTGGACTTGGTACCTCCTCCTGTATCTTACCACTGAAATATTGTCCATCTTGAGCAGACTACAACCATTCACCTTGTCCTTCGCTAAACTCCTTAGAGCAAATGATCCTGCCAAAAGCTCCAAACAGTTTATGTGCAGGTCCAACTCCATTTTCCTCCTTCTCTTGCCCCCCAACCTAACAGACTGACATCAGATTCAAAGCACATCCCTATGGCATTCAGTGCTGTCCTTAGTGCTAAAAGCCTTCTCTTTATTCCCCAACTGGCTAGGTAGGGAAGCACAGAGAATGCTGTTCAGAATTGTCGTAGCTCTCCCTGCTGCATAGGAAAGTATAGGGAGATACCAACTATGACAGACTGAGTTAGGTGAAGTGGAGACAGAGGCTGCTATCTGACTTTATTGAACGAGTCGAAGTGTCACATTAAAATATCAACACACCCCCTTGCTTACGAATGTGTCTCATTATTCATTATTTCCATATGGAAATGAGTCGTTATGTGATGAATTAAAATTCGTATACCTGTCGGATTGATGTTGATGTGGGCATCTTTTTGACGGAGTGCTAGTGAGGTAGTGTCGTAGACACTTTGGTGAATACTGTGGATGTGCCTACGACATTGCTCTGACAGGACATCAACATTTGTAGCCCTCTACGAATTTTTGTGCATCTGCTTACAAACCCTGGAGACTCCATAGGAATGCTTACATTAGCCCATTTTTGAGCCAATTTTTTTACTTCCACAGACCAATTTTTTGTCCTCCCTTGAATAACCGAAGGGAGTCAGAATCTTTGATTGAATGGGACAGTTGTAAAACTCTATTACATACGCTTGTACCATTTGTAACACCTATTGGTCTGACGTAAGTTGAGACCAATGATGGAAAAAACGGTAAAGTCTGCCTCCCACTGTTCCCTGAAAAGATGCACCAGAGCAAGCATCCTACCTAAAACACACTTTTTGTGTAAGCAATGATTAACCCTTTGTGTGGCATTGGTGTACGCAATGCACTCCTCTGGCACCCAAATAGTTAATGTGATGCTGATTAACCCAGGAGTGTATATATAACTAGCAGTGTAGGATGGCGTTGCCCGTCTGTTTTTTTTTTTGTTTTTTTTAAAGCAATGCTTAACTTTTTGATTGCCACAGGGGTACAGAAAGTATTTCAATGCATTGCTTACCCCTCTGTCACTGAAATGCTTAATGTGTGCGGTATGACACAGGACTGTGTATATAACGTATATGAATGTACAGTGTATTAATGTACACACAAGTGTATATATAATGTATATTAATGTATGCATACCCTCCTATGTGTACAGTGTACATTAATATACATTATATATACGTTCCTGTGTATACAGTGTGTAAATTAATAAACATTACATATACAGTTGTGTGTCACTGAGCCTCACAGTAACCCTTTGAGTGCTAGAGGGGTGCACAATGCATTGCAATGCATTCCTTACCCCTCAGAAACTCAAAGGCTTAAGCATTGCTTAAAAAACAAAGAAACAGACGGGTAATGCCATCCCACACTGTTAGTTAATAAAAGATTTCAACTCACCTACAACTCACCATTGTGAATAGGCTGTTAAACATGGGACATTCCATCCAAGCTTATACACATTCAAGCTCTAGTAAACCTGCAGAGAAATTCCGCTTCATTGCAAAGACCTTCTAAAATCATGGCAGGGATTTATTGTTTCTGAACAGAGCAAACATAATCTGCATACAATTTTAAGTTAAATAAATAGAGAAAACGCCTGATTCGTTTTTCTGGGGACATGCTCATCTAGATTTGTCACTTTATTTTTGGGACAGCATGTTGTTTCGAGTTACCCCTACATGCCATTTGTTTCAATACATCCTGCTGTAAGACAGGCCCGGTAGAGTTCCTAGTTTGGTTCGTAAGGACTTATCTTTTAAAGATTCAGCGCTGTCGGTCTGGAGGATGACAAGCAGGACTGTATACAACTAAACGAGTTATGCCACACATGTTTTTTCTGCAGAAATGAGTGTTAAGTACAAACTGTATATTAAGTTGGGGAATGTTATTGTAAAAGTATGGTTCTGTCTTCTCAACTAGTGATTAGGGATTAACACGATGTAGTTAGAGAAGAGCAGACAAACTCCTTAAACTTCAGGATTCATACATACACCTTCTTCCTGATGCCAGGGTAGCGGAGAGCCGAGATCGATTACTGGGAACAAATAGGGATTAAAAAACAAAAAAGTAATAATAATAATTATTATTATTATACTACACTAATTTTATGTTTAGGATATTCTCAAAAGCTTTCGGACTCATATATCACATCATATGATGTGCACCTCTTCTGGTATTTGGATGCCTGTTTCTTCGCCCACTGCGGAGGTGCCTTCGACAACAGGTCAGCTTCATAGGGAATCAAAAGATCAGGTTCCCAGGGGTCCCGACATTCAGGCCCTTTTACTAGGTGTGCAGCAATTGCTGGAGGCTTATCAAGGGGGGTCTCAAAAGGTTGGGACTTCCTTGGGTCAGCTAGCAGTGGGTTCTTGGGGGGTTCATAGTGGTGTTGGGGAAAAGGGGTTTCAGGGCCCCACCTTTCCAGTCATGGGCCCACCAGAGGTCCTGCGAATGGCACACTCTACTTCATCTTCATTCGTCCCTAGTGGAATGGGGGTTGGTGGTGAGCCAAGGGAGTCAGTTATTTTAAACAGCGGGCTAAATATTCAAACTGGTACTCAATCAATGATTTCTAGTCCAGCAGTGTCTCTTCCTGGCCCTTTGACCTCTCCCATGTCAGCGGTAGGGAGAGCTAGTAGTTCCCTTCCTTCTACTCAGAGTAAGGATGGGGTAGCATCGGCTTCCTCTGCTAATTCTGTCATGGGATTTTCTGCACCCACTGGGGTGATGTTCGGGTCTCAAACGGGTGTGGATCTGACGTCACTGGGGGTTGAGTTGCCAACGGGGGTTTCTGGAACGTTACCAGGGACAATCCTTCCGGGCGTGTCGGAGTCCTCTTATGGAGCCACTTATTTATGCTGGTCAGACCCTCTGGGTCTTCATCTAAAATCTGAAGTCAAGGAAAAAATATGGAAAGGCGAGTATGTTGAGATATACTCACTGCTTCCACTGGAGGAAGGTGCGGCTGATAAAGACGGTAAGAACAACTTCAAGAAGGAGGAAAAGGAGTGGAAGAGGTATCGCACGATACCTAAAGTCTTTGGGAACTGGGTATGTGCATTTGCTATTCTCGCCAGTGTCATCAATGAACGTTTTCCACAAAGATGTTCAGCCTTATTTTGTTATTTAGATAATATCTGGAGTGCGTGTCGAGTTTACGGTGGATTATCATGGTGGTACTACGATGAGCAATTCCTTCAAAGGATGGCTGTGCGGCCATCAATGTCATGGGATCAGATGGATATAGGCCTTTGGCTAGCCATTATGACACGGCCAGCGTCTTTTCATACGGGTCTGGCGTCCTTTCAGACCAGCACCGGGGGGTTGGGGCTCCCCAGTTCACACGTTGCTGCAATAAAGGTGGATACTGCTTTCAATACAACAATGCCCAATGTAAGTTTGGAGCCGGGTGTAGGTTTCGGCATGTGTGCTCTGGGTGTGGAGGGTCTCACCCGCGATCACGGTGCAACCGCAAGGGACAGTCTGTTGAGCGTGGGGGTGATGCAGCTGGAAAAGGGGAAGACTACAGTCAGAGTGGAAAGAATGCGTCTGTGGTTAGGAATCTATAAGGACCGTCGATCTGCTAGTCTCTTAAAGGAGGGGTTTACATGGGGGTTCCACATTCCTTTTAAAAATAGGGTAACTGGATCTTTCTCAGGTAATCTTTGTTCAGTGTCGGAATTTCCCGGGGTGGATCAGGAGAAAGTGGACAGGGAGGAGGCACTGGGGCGCATGGCTGGCCCATTTGATTCTCCGCCTTGGCCTTATCTTCGTGTGTCAACTCTAGGGGTGGTACCAAAAAAGGACCCTGGGAAGTTCCGACTAATCCACCACTTGTCGTATCCTTTCGGGGAATCAGTCAATGATGATATTGACCCGGCTGAATGCAAGGTCGCATACACTTCTTTCGACAAGGCACTTAGCCTGGTGTTGTCGGCAGGCCTGGGGGCGTAGTTGGCAAAGGCTGATATTGAGGCGGCCTTTCTTCTTCTACCAGTTCACCCGGACTGTCACCACCTCTTGGGTTGTCATCTAGGGGGCAAGTACTATGTGGACTTGTGTCTTCCCATGGGCTGTTCACTGTCATGTGCCTTGTTTGAGACCTTCAGTACTTTTATCGAGTGGGTAGTTCGGAAAGAAGCATGTTTTCCATCCATAATCCACTATCTGGATGATTTTTTCTGTGTTGGCCCGGGTGGCCAAGATGTCTGCGGGTTTCTGCTTCTAACCCTACAGAGTGTCGCTGACCTCTTTGGGGTCCCTCTGGCCTCGGAGAAGACTGAAGGTCCCACTACATGCCTCTGTTTTTTAGGCATTGAAATAGATTCCATGGTGATGGAATGCCGGTTACCCCAGAAAAAACTGGAAGATTTGAAATTATGTAGAAGGGCTAAAAAAGTTACCCTACAACAACTTCAGTCTTTGCTGGGTAAGCTAAATTTCTCTTCCCGGATTTTACCCATGGGGCGAGTTTTTTCGCGACGGCTTTGACTGGCTACGTCAGGAATAAAGAAGCCCCATCATTTTATAAGGATCACTGCCTCCTTGCGTGAGGACCTAAGGGTGTGGGAGGCATTCTTGGATAAGTACAACGGGCGCTTCTTTTTGCAGGCATCAGCTGTTTCCAGCCCAGAGCTGGATTTATTCACTGATGCAGCCGGTTCTGTAGGTTTCGGGGCCATGCTGGACCCTGACTGGTGTCAAGGGAAGTGGCCTTCATGGTGGTCAGACCTAGGTCTAGTGTTCCTGGAATTATTCCCAGTTTTGGTTGCGGTTGAACTGTGGGGGACATTGCTAAGTGACAGAAAGGTGGTGTTTCACACAGATAACATGGGGGTGGTATTGGCTATCAATGGCTTGACTGCATCATCTATCCCAGTCCTGCGGCTTTTGAGATGCTTAGTTTTAAAGTGTTTACAGTTTAATATTTTGTTTAAAGCTGCTCATGTTCCGGGTGTTTTTAAACAACTGCCGATTCCCTCTCTCGATTTCAGATGGTGGAGTTTTGGAGAGCTTGCCCTGGAGCCAAGGAAGAAGGGGAATCCTGCCCAGAGGAGCTATGGGAGCTTGGGCGAGAGATTTAGTGGCTTGGGTGAAGAATTCTTTGTCACCAGCTACATGGGCGCGGTACAAGACTGTCTGGGACGAGTGGGCCGATTTGGAGGCTTCAGTTGGGGACCCAGTTGGGGAAGACTGCATGGAGTACTATGGTTGATTTGGCAGTGGGGCAATTTAAGGTTATCCCCTTCAGTCCTGGGCACCAGAATGGCGGCTTTAGCATTCTGGTTCAAGCTAAGGGGCTGGAAGGATGTAACAAAAGACTTTGTGGTTAGGATGGCTCTGAGGGGCTTGCGCAGAGGTTGCACTTCTCGTGATGTTCGCAGGCGGGTTTCGTTCACTATCCTGCAGGGCATTATGCAGATGCTGCCCAGCATCTGTTCATCTGACTATGAGACATTACTGTTTTCCTTGTCCTTTAGTTTGGCTTTCTTTGGGGCACTACGCATTAGGGAGCTAGTGAGCAGGTCCAAGGCTTGTCCCTGGGGTATTGGGATGGATCAGGTTCGCCTTCAGGCTGACTGTTTGTCATTTAAAATCCAAAAGTCAAAAACTGATCCTGAGGGCAGAGGGGTATGGGTTTCGCTGTTTGGGGTTCCACAGCTGGAATTCAGTCCTGTATCTTTAGCTCGCTCCTTTCTAAACCTGCGCCCACAGGTGATGGGCCCACTTCTGATCCATATAACAGGAACCCCTTTGACGACTTTTCAATTTGTCCAGGTCTTTACGACTTGTCTGACACGCCTAGGTTTGTCTCCGATTGAGTACGGTGGTCATTCCTTTCGTATAGGGGCTGCTACGGAGGTGGCTAGGCTGGGGTTTAACGAAGAAGTTGTTAAGAGAATAGGGAGATGGGATAGGAGTCCAATCTCGCTGTATGTGAGGCCTAACCTTTTGCTTTAATTGTCTCCTTCCCTTCTGGGCAGTGGGTGTCCCCTTTCTCAGAGGGAGGGTAACTTCAATATCAAAGGTTTTCAAGTTATGTTTCTTTTGTTTGTGTCTTCTTTAGGTATTCCTTATCAGGTGTGGATCGTAGGCCATTCCTTTGTATGTCTGGCCAAGGAGAGAGCAGCCCTCAGAGCGAATGGTCTGCAGATGTCCCTTGATGAGGGAGAGGCTAAAGTTTCCTGGTTTGGTTTTTCGGGTATGTGTTGGAGTCAACTTATGGGGGAAGTTTCGCATTTGGCTAAGGAACAAGGATGTGGTCCGGATATACTGGCCATCCATTTGGGTGGTAGTGATCTTGGGGCGTTTCCAGTTTGGGGCCTAGGGGAAAAGATTAAGAGAGATTTCACAGTATTGTGGGCTCAATACCCAACTCTCTGAATTATTTGATCAGAAATTATCCCCAGGCGTTACTGGAGGCGTGCCAGGGATCTTAAAGCCCTGGATAAAGCCAGAATCCGTCTCAATAGAAGAGTGTCTAAATTTGTGATTTCACATGGGGGGATGACAGTTAGACACAAGGCCTTTGAGGAGCTCGACCAAGCTTTGTTGAGCGGGGATGGGGTGCACCCCAATGACATAGGGCTTGATTTCTTTAATCTGGAATTGATGGGGGCAATTGAGCGGGCCATAGCTTCATTGCGTGGGGGGGAACCCGGCTGATTAGGAGTAAACAGCCAGATTTAGTGGCGGTTATGTCCTTGCCAGGCATAGAAATTGGTAAAAAGTGGGAAGGTTCTTAATCTGTTTAGAACCAGTGGGGAAGCCAATGGCCTCAAAAGTGAAGTTTCGCCCGGGTGGCAGCCGTGGGCTAATTGTTGCCGTACCCATTGGGCTACTCATTGCCAGCCAATGGGGTACACAGTTGAATGATAAGTTGGTCCATCTTTGGACAAAATGTTTATGTTTGAGTTAATGGTAAAATGTCTGCATGGCAAGGACCTTTTATGTGATGTCATTACTCAATAAAGCTGTGGCCAGTTTTAAAACCATATTTGGTGTCTGAGTCTTATTTATCTTTCTGGTACCTATTACCCAGACAAGCACCAGCTCCAGGAGCGGCATGTCTGGGGGGATGGTCCTAGAAAGCGGCTGTATGATGCTGGTCACATGACCGGCGTGTATATAAAAGCTGATGCGCTCTGGCAGCCATTTTCGTCAGGCACATCTGAGGTAAGCACAAGCACCCCCTCCCTCCCCTTGTTTGTTTTTATTTTGTTTTTGTTGTTAGTTGTATTGTCACAGCTGGTGGTTATGTCCTTGCCAGGTATAGAAATTGGTAAAAAAGTGCGAAGGTTCTTAATCTGTTTAGAACCAGTGGGGAGGCCAATGGCCTCAAAAGTGAAGTTTTGCCCGGGTGGTAGCCGCGGGCTAATTGTTGCCGTACCCATTGGGCTACTCATTGCCAGCCAATGGGGTACACAGTTGAATGATAAGTTGGTCCATCTTTGGACAAAATGTTTATGTTTAAGTTAATGGTAAAATGTCTGCATGGCAAGGACCTTTTATGTGATGTCATTACTCAATAAAGCTGTGGCCAGTTTTAAAACCATATTTGGTGTCTGAGTCTTAATTATCTTTCTGGTACCTATTACCCAGACAAGATATGAGTGAACTGGCTGCCCTGGATAAATGAGCCTCTGTAACACAAGCCTTGTTGTTCTAAGTTCTAAGATATATAGGTGGAGCTTTTGCTTTTTCTGTGACCAAACTTCTATGACTATTTTTGAACTTGTGACTATCATGTCTGCAAGTTGACTCAGAGAAGGAGGTGGGGCGCAGGATTGTGTAGAGGGTAGAATCAGTGTGAGATCAAGAATCACCTCTGTGGCGAAACTAAATGTGGAGTTCCAAGGATCTCTCCTGAGAATCTGATTGACATACCACATCTGGGTACGACTACAAAAAATTGGTGCCTGATTGCAAGCTGATTCAGGGCCAATAGCTTCCCTACTAACCTGGCCAGTATTCTTAGTGAAAGCTGTGTCTGGAAGGCCACGATAATCAGGGATCTTATTTTGTTCCACTTGTTTGTTTGATCACTCAGTGCATCGTAGCTGTGTTGAGAGAAAAATTAATGAAAATTAAATGGGTTGCAGAATGCCTTTCTGAAATTGACCTTAAATCGCTAGGTTTGTCAGTAGTCACTAGATATTCTCATTGCTAAATAAATATCATGGGATCTGTCTTTATAAAAAGGATACCATCCAGATAAAAAAGACAAAGGACTCCATTTGACTTATATAAGAAATGTTAGTCTTCATCACTGTTGTAAATATAAGGAGCATTTGATAGCCCAAATACCATCACATTCCAGTGAAATATCTATCCCTGCCACTGAAACCTCAGAAACCTCTTGTGCTTCTGACCTATAGGGATGCAATGGTAGGAGTTTTTCAGGTAAATCTTGAAGCACCAGGGCCATTTTTGAACTAAAAATGTAAGGTCTGCTATATCCTACATGCGGAAAGATTTTGGTCTCAAATATTTATTTAAAAATTTTACTTTTAAAACAGTATACAAAGTGGTGTTTGACTTTTCAATATATGGCTTTTCCATCCTGAAATATTTCTGTTGGACGACCTTATTTTTTCCCCTGGATCCAAACTAGCATGAACCTCCTTCTGTACTTTGGATAACTGTGTGTAAAATCTGATAAGGGGGATATCAGACTCTTTTATCATAACCCTTAAAAACACCCTGTCTGTCATGACAGACTCCCAGTTGATTCTGATAATGGGTTATTTGGATCAGGTACACTTACCTGCATTAACCCTGCTCTTGGTTGAAGGCCATCTGGATATGGAGCCTTTGGGAGCAGTTGAAGCCAGGGCCGGCGCTACCATTAAGGCAGCACAGGCAGCTTCCTTAGGGCGCCGCAAGGGAGGGGCGCCGAAAATGGAGACGCTGAGAATTTTTTTTTTTAAATATATCTGCCATGAGGGAGCGCTGATTTACACTACCAATCGCTCCCTCGCGGCATCTATGGGACTCTCACAACGCAGAGGACCCAGGCTCTGTAATAATACAGAGCGCTGGGAGATGACATCATCTCCCAGCGCTCTGCATTACTGAGAACAGCTCTGGGAGCTTCAGCTCTGTGCCGAATGAGGCACAGAGCTCTCTTATGACTAGACCACCAGGGACTCAAGGTAGGGGATCAGGGGGCATTTTGGACATGAAGGGGCATTATGGAAGGGGCAATGTGGAGATGAAGGGGCATTATGGAAGGGGAATGTGGAGATGAAGGGGCAATGTGGAGATGAAGGGGCATTATGGAAGGGCAATGTGGAGATGATGGGGCATTATGGAAGGGCAATGTGGAGATGAAGGAGCAATGCGGAGATGAAGGGGCATTATGGAAGGGGCATTGTGGAGATGAAGGGAGCATTGTGGAAGGGGCAGTGTTGAGATGAAGGGAGCATTGTGGAAGGTGCAATGTGGAGATGAAGGGAGCATTGTGGAAGGGGCATTGTGGAGATGAAGGAGCATTGTGGAGATGAAGGGAGCATTGTGGAAGGGGCAATGTGGAGATGAAGGGAGCGTTGTGGAGGTGAATATGTGGGCGGGGGCAGGGGACTGTGGCAAGGTTGGGGGGGGGCAGGTGGATTGTGTCCGGGTCGGGGGGGGGCATCAAAATGCACCTTCGCCTGTGTATACAAAAATCCTTGCACCGGCCCTGGTTGAAGCTCTCTGTTTGATTTGCTTCTTCTGGTGGGCAGAATAAAAGGATTCACAGGACTGTCTCTAGGTCCTGTATGGGCATCCCTCCTGACAAAAGGGCTTTTTAAAGGTTGATAAGCTGTTTTAATTCAGAAAAAGATATTTAATGCTTTATATTGTCCTTTGAATTCCTGAATGAATTTAGGCCCAGATAAATCTGATTTTTCAAAATTTGGGAATTAATTTGCTTTTGGAGCTGGGTCAGCGACACCAGCTGAACGCAGCTGAATAAAAAAAGAGAAAACTGAGAGGCACTCATAGGGTTAATATGTAACTAAAATGGTATTCTACTAGCATTTGAGAATGGCCACTCATATACTTTATAGTGGCTTCAACACGTGGGGGTTATTACACTGACCTCCACTCATATATTCTTCCAATCAGCTGCACCCCTGATAATTCTCCACAAAAAAAGGAAAAAAGTCAGGAAACAAAAGAACAGAGGGGTGATTTCTGATATATGAAAATAATATGTATATGGCTTAATATACTAACATTTAATAATAGCCAGGTTGTAGAAGAACTAACCGTTTTAAGACCACAGGGGTTAACCTGCCTCTGTACTCGTACTCCAGTATATGCAGGAACAACCAGAAAGATTTTTCCTGGAATAAAGATGGTTAGCATAATCACACATTTTCCATTTTTTATGCTGATCACCTTTTTCCTGCATATACTGGAGAAACTGTAAAGGGACAGGTTTACCACTGTGGCATTATAACTGTTAGATCTTCTACTACTGGGAGATTATTAAATGTGAGTACCACCTGGCATATTGGATGCTGGTAATATAATGGTAAGATTGACTAGTCATGAGAACTGACATGCTAAATGCCTTCAATAAGGCCAATTTAAAAGCCAGGAGATTCTTAGAATGGTTCACTGCCACCAACCTTCCTACACTGCTTTATTTAGCATTAATAGTATAGAATCTGCTGCATCTGCAATCATAAATTGAATATTTAACAGCGTTTGATCCACACTGTCTGCGCTTACTGTAATTGATACTAAAGCCAGGTCTATCGCTATGGCCAATAAGGTTTGAATATCAGTGACCCCAACATGATTGTATAGAACAAGCTCATCGTCTTTAACAAAAGAGAATCTAAATGATGACTTTGTAAAGACTGTGACTTCCGGAATGTCCTGAATTGACCATCTGTCCTTTATATAGTTTAGATGGAGGCAACTTGTCTGCAATGCTTACACAAGCCATCTGCTTATCACTAAGCTGGTCTCTCTCAGATGATGCTGAGGAATGGGTAGCCATATATGATCCAGTCCCTAATATTTGCCTACTACTGGCTCGTCATCAGAGGCAAACTCCTCATCATATGAAAGTCTCCGATGTGGCCACCTCATACGAGACACTGTATGCAATAAAGGAAATTCCTGACTTAAATTTCCAAATTAGAAGCAGAAGATAGAGCTTGCAGGACTTTCCAGCTAAAGATGGTCTCAGCTGAGACCAGAACAGCGACGCGGTACTGTTTGATGAAAGTATGCAAGTAGGACTAAGTTCCTACCTTATACTGTTGTTCATCCAAGGCCTGTTTCTAATATACCCAAGAAGCACTCGCAGACCTGGTGGAGTGCGCTGTGATCTTAAAGTGAGCAGGTTTAGCATAGTCTTGGCGTATGGTAGCCATGATCAAAGAGGCAGTGGTAACCTTGGAAGCAGCCTGACCAGCTCTGGGACCTTCAGGGATGACAAACAGAGTGTCAGTATTACAGTGCCTGTGCTTTATGCAGCAGGCGGCGACATTCTGACTGCTAGTTTGTATTGCTGGTTATTGATTGGCTAACACCTTTTGTC
Organism: Rhinophrynus dorsalis; assembly: GCA_037306005.1. Taxonomy (NCBI): domain Eukaryota; kingdom Metazoa; phylum Chordata; class Amphibia; order Anura; family Rhinophrynidae; genus Rhinophrynus; species Rhinophrynus dorsalis. The sequence continues at coordinate 385,400,369 of CM074719.1, forward strand.
GCCGCCCAGTGATGGCCTTTATATACCCTGCCATTTCCTCAGGATGGTGCCCTTTCGTGGTGTATTTATTTCTGCATTCTGATCTGTTATCGTTTCTTGTGTATGACTTGACCTGCCTGACGATGTTCCTGATTCTGCTCCATTGCTGACTGTATCCGTTTGAGATCCTGCTCCATTGCTGACCTGGCCTGGCTGAGAACCCGCTTCTGTTACTGACTGTATCTGACTGTGAACCCGCTCCGTTGCTGACCTGGCCTGGCTTTGAACCCACTTCCGTTACCGAGTGTATCTGGCTGCACCGCTTCCTTACTCGGTGCTGTGTACCTGTCCTGCTCTGACCCTATGGGTTGCCTGTTACCCTGTGTGCTTCCTTGTGTCTGTACCATGCATTTCCAGCTTACCACTGTGGCCTCGCTGTTGACTCCGTTACGATTCAGTGGTTGCTGTATGTTAACCTGCTGCGCCGCGAGGTGCTGTGTCTTGTCGACCATTAGCTAGGCTTAGTGCCTAGTCTCTCTCCATACCGCTTTTGCGGAGTGTACAAGCAAAGTACCGGTGCAGTTTTCTATCACTGACTGACTCTGTGTCCACCTCTCATACCTCGCTGGGCTCACTCCCTCTGGGAGTTGCAGTAATCTGGGCATTACCATTTGACCCTTGGTGTACCTGGACATTTCAGGTAGAGTTGCTTATCTCAGCTGCAGGAGTCTTCGGCTCAAGAGCCAGCGTTACGTTGCACCATCCTCATAGAGGGGACATTGGTTGTTTCCACCTCTATACGTGTTGTGCTGCGATCCACCCCTAGTGCCCTAGGGATATTTTGGGAGAGTTATCTCGGTCTGTTGCCATCTGTTGCCAGGGTCAGTGGTACCTTGATCCTTGGGTTCTATACCACCCAGGCGTCTGAGTTTTGCCAGTAGTGTTGCCTTACTCCATGGGTTCTGTGCCTTCCAGGCGTCTGGGTGTGCCAGCACAGTTGCCTCGCTCCTCTGGGTCGAGCCAGTCACCCTCATCTGGACCACCTCGTTCTAGGTCCTGTGGTCAGTCTGCTGCCTACTGATCCTGCCAGCTGTCCTGATCCATGCCAGGACCTCTACTGTCTATAGATTTTTATTTTCATTACATGTGATTCCTGTATTGGCATATACTGCTATATTCACTTGCCTACATATCTATTCCATTGTACGGGCCATAGGCCTATCTATGTCTTTGAACTTTTCTCTAATAAAGTTATTTTAACCTTACCAAGCTGTTCTGAGTGTTCATCAAAAATCGTGACAGTCAGCCTTATGAAAAGACTTAGTACATTGCACATAAAACTTAAGACAGTGTACCACATCCAGAAAATGGAGATATTTCTCCTTAGTGGATGAAGGGTCTGGACAAAAGGTAGTCACAACAATCTCCTGATATGATGTGAAACTCAGAGACCACATTGGGAAGAAATCCCTGAGAAGTAAGGTTTACAAGACAGAGATTGTAACTCAGTGACTAGTCACAAAGAGACCACTGCCAAAAGTAAAACCTTCTTGAGTGTCAACAGAAGCAGGAGATGATGGCAAGAAGCTCAAAGGGAGGTCTCCGCAAAACACCCAGAACCAGGTTGAGATCCCCCAGAGAAGTGGGAGCCTTAAAGGAAAGAAAAGCATGAGCCACCCTTGAAGGAAAACGTTGACATCTGGGATTATGGCAATACGTCTCTGAAAAATCACAGAAAGTGCAAGATCTGAACCTTAAATGAACTCAGACTGAGACTCTTGTTCACCCCATCTTTGGAAGAAAGACAACACCAAGGGAAGGTCAAAAGTCTGTGGCAGAACACTCTTGTCCGCATACCACTTATAAAAGATAGACCATACTCTATGGTATGCCTTTAAAGAATCATGGTATCATGATTCATGGTCATGGTGGACATGAAACCTTTCCACTTCAGGATGTTGGCTTCAACAGCCATGCCATCAAAGCCAACTTCTCTGTATCCTTGTGTCACAGATGACCCTGGAGCAACAGATCCAGAGGAGGGGATGCTGAAGAGAGGGACTGATCAGGTCCACAAACTGCACCCTCTCGGGACAGTGAATACCAATCAGAATAACTACCACCCCATCCATCCTAATCTTCCAGATCATCCAGGGGATGAGCGGAATCGGTGGAAACATATAAGAGAGGTGGAAGTCCAGGGTATTGACATTGGGTCTGTGGCAAAGGCCAAAGGATCTCCTATCCAAGAGCAGAACATGGGAAGCTTCCTGTTCTCCTTGGTGGCCATGAGGTTGGTACAACCCACTGTTGGCAATCAAGTAGAATACCTCCGGATTGACTTCTCACTCTCCTGGATCTACATCTTGGTAACTCAGAAAGTCCACCAGAAGATTTTTCTACCCCTGGAATGTGAACGACTGAGATGTCCGGAACATAGGCTTCCGCCCAACAGAGTATACTCTTCATCTCGGTCCTAGTGGCTGATGAACACCATTGCCGTTGGGTTGCCTGTCTGCACCCTCTCCAGCTTTCCCAGAAGAAGGTGGGTCCAGTGATCACCTGGAGTTCCAAGACATTGACAAACAACAAGCTCTCAGACTGGCATCTGTGATGACCAGGGTCCACTCTGTTATCACAAAGGACTTCCCCCTTTCCAGGTACAGGAGATGCAACCATCACCAGAGATCCCCCTAACTTCCAGCGGAAGAGACATCTGCTGACACAGATGCTCCATATTTCCCAACCAGAACAACCCATTGCAGCTCCCTTGTGTGCAACTGAGAGTAAGGAACAGCTGATCGATTGGGTTGCCAGACTTGTCTGAGCTTTGCTGTGGGGCTCGCATGAGTGATTTGTGAGCTCTGCAGCCACTGTGCCACCATTTGGTGGGGGGATGAAAAATAGGCACCTTCCTTTCCAGAAATGGAGGCTTGGTGGAGATCTGAGGTAACAAGGTACTCTTACAACCAGTAGCGTCACTGATGATCTGTTTCAGTTCAGGCCCAAAAGGGACTTGCCCTGAAATGGCAAGGAAACTAGTGACTGCTTAGAACAGAGGATACTCTTCATCTCGGTCCAAGCGACTGATGAACGCCACTGCTGTTGGGTTGCCTGTCTGCACCCTCTCCATCTTTCCCAGAAGAAGGCGGGTCCAGTGATCACCTGGCCTTATAAGACATTGACAAACAACAAGCTCTCAGACTGGCATCCATGGTGACCAGGGTCCACTCCGTTATCACAAAGGACTTCCCCCTTTCCAGGTACAGGAGATGCAACCATCGCCAGAGATGTCCCCCTAACTTCCATAAGAAGAGACATCTGCTGACACAGATGCTCAATATTTCCCAAACAGTACCGAAAAACAGCCCATTGCAGCTCTCTTGTGTGGAACTGATAGTAAGGAACAGCCGATCGCTTGGGTTGCCAGGCTTGTCTGAGCTTTGCTGTGGGGCTCGCATGAGGGATTTGAGAGCTCTGCGGCCGCTGCGCCCCCATTTGGCGGGAGGATGAAAAAGAGGCACCTTCCTCACCAGAAATGTAGGCTTGGTGGAGATCTGAGGTAACAAGGTACTCTTACAACCAGTAGCATCACTGATGATGTGTTTCAGTTCAGGCCCAAAAGGTACTTGTCCTGAAATGACAAGGAAACTTGTGACTGCTTAGAAGATTGGTCCGTAGATCAAATATAGAGCCACAGGGTGTTTGTGTACAGCAGATGAAAAAATTAAAGCCTTGGCCGATAATCTGACAGGGTCAAGGAGCGCCTCGGAAACATAAGTGTTGGCATCCTTAATGTTAGCCATAAGAACCAACAAGTCCTCTTTGGCCACATCTGCACAGGCCAGCATTCACCAGTTGCCCACCCCAGATGGCAACTGCCCTGTTAACCCAGGCAGAGGCAAAAATAGGCCTTAGCTCTTCCCCAGTGGCAGCAAAGGAGGCCTTGAGAATAGAGTCCAGCTTCAGCCACCCCTGAGTCCTTTTCCATGGATTTACTCCCATGGCCCTTAGATCTTGATATACTTTGCACAATAAAGTGTTCCCAAAACTAGTGAAAAAACTAGAAAACATCTTCAGAGTAAAACAGCACCCTCATTAGCCCAGAAAACACACTTATCTGGCAAGCGAAGGGTTAATCTGGAGAAGAAGCAAAAATATCAGTCAATCAGGAGAAACCCAGCTAAATGGGCATTCTGAGAAATATAGTCTTCTCTGTTGCTGTTGCCTAGCAATGCCTACAACTCTATTTCTGGATCACCATGAATCCCCTGGACACTCCAAAACAGGACCAAGAGATAGGGCATGAGGACACAAGAAGATAGAGCCTTCTCTGACCGTTGTATCTTGCAGATATGTCCCTTTGAATTTTTCCCACAGAAGTCAATGGAGCAAATATGGTGGCGGATGGGCTCCCGTTCTTAAAGGGGTTAAATTTGGCATAAAGTAAAAAGATAGCCAAGATACCCAAAACCCCCAGGGAACATCTGAGGGGGGCATTAAACTAATGTACATAAACAATGAAATAGTCAAAACGGTAAAGGAAGGGTTAATCCCATAAAAGAAAGCAGCCATCCTTAGCCCCTGAGAGCAACATATAGATAAGAAAGATACTTAAATGAGTGTCAGAGCCTACCAAGGTTCAGAACAGCCACTGTATGGAAAGGCCAAATAGAATGGGACATAAAGTGGACCAGAGCCACTCAAAGGGTTACTTACCAGTTTTCTGTCTTCAGGTTGTCATCTTTGAGAGAAGCCATAGTTCCAAGAGACCCTGTCATGAGGGAAAACTTGGCAGCAAGATTCCCCCCACAGGGCTGAAAAGGTCCACAAACCACCTGTGAACAGGTCAGTCCACACCAGGGAAGCCCAGTATTGGTAACCCGCCTAATGTGGTATTATACAGCCCCATATCTAAGAAGGGAAATAAGGAAAACTGTGTCTTGCCCATCCAGCTTCTAGCAGGCATGAATATTGGGAGTTAGTAGGTGAAAGAGGAGGGGGTTTGAGGAGGAGGAGGGAGTCAACTGCCCAAAGACTCTGTTTTTTGACCCCATGGTACTTGTGTTCCATATTGCATGTAAGTGAATTTTTAATGTGTAGTTTTGGGAAGATGCCTGGGCATCATATCTATTGATGCTGAAGAAGCAATTCAAATTGTGTCCTCCATTGCCACTGCTGAAAAAGTTTCTGAGTTTAAAGTAGTTTGGGCACTAATTATCTCAAACCCAGCAGTTATTGATGTCATGTGCATGCGTGATAGGCATTCACCTGTGCAGGTGTGTCCGGGCAGTTTTATCTGGAGGTGGCCACCTACCCACTACCTGTTGCTAGGTGACTTACCTCCCAACAAATAAGTAAAAATTCTCCAGTTGTGTCAGTGTGACTTTTAACCTCTTGAATGATAGAAAGGTTTCCAATGTGTTAGATAACACTAGAATTTGAGTGGTTAAAGTCCCATTTAAATCAGTGAAAATGTAGGGAATATGTATTGGTTTCCTGTGATGCATCTGGTTTATTTCAGGGGGTATGTACTAAGGTGTGATAAAGAGGTGCTAAACATGTGATAAAGTGGAGAGGACTTCTCCATTGTTCTAAACTCTAAGGGTTTGATCCAAATGTTTACGCTAAAAAAGCCGGTAGGGCAAAATGGATACAGACAGACAAAAGAAAATGCCTTAGTCGGCATTCAAATGTTCTACCGGCTAAAAGCACAACAGACTTAAGGTCACAGAAAAGGTCAGTTTTATGCATTAAGTTCCCAAAACGCAGTTAAATAACAGCAGTATTGGGAACTTAACAGTAAAAAAACTAACAATCGGTGCCTGACATACTGCCAAGCATCGATCATTAACGTATATGTCTTGCACTTACCTGTCATCCACTGTCCTTCTCCTTCTGTCTTCTCTACAGCCTCCTCTTCTTTCTTCTATCGTATGCCTTCTCTTCATTATTCTTTCTTCTTGCTGTAAATAAAACATAAAAGTATTAATACAATGCGGAAACTATGACATTTAACCTGTTGAGTGGCAGAGGGGGTACACAATGCATTGCAAAGCAATGAGTTGCATACCTCTCTGGCAGTCAAAGGGTTAAAACATGTATTATTGTGCCATGAATATGCCTCCATGATGCCGTGAATATGCCTCCATTTAATGCCCAAATTGTTAAAAATGCCATAAATGAAATTCCATAAATAAATAAATACATAGCTTATATTCTTCATGTCTCCACCGATGTGTGCGGCTGTAGAGGCAGCGGCAGCGGAGACAGTGATGAGTGGCACAGTTCCCTTTCCTTTTCTGCACAGGCCAATGCCTGTTACATACTGAGGGAATTGGTACTGAGACTGCCTTTATATATGGGCAGTCTCACTTCCAATTCCCTCACAGCCATTGGCTGGGATTTGCTTACGCACCTCCCAGCCAATCAGTTTAAAGAACAAATGCTCAAATCTGATTGGGATGTGCGTAAGCACATCCCAGCCAGTAGCTGTGAGGGAATTGGAAGTGAGACTTGCCATAAATAAAGGCAGTCTCATTACCAATTCCCTCAGTCTGTAACGGGCATCGACCAATGCAGGAAAGGAAAGGGGACTGTGCCGCTCATCATTGTCTTCGCCACCGCCGCTTCCGTGACCACACACATAGGCGGAGACATGAAGAATATAAGCTATGTATTTATTTATTTATTTATGGAATTTTATTTATGGCATTTTTTAACAAGGTGGGCATTAAATGGAGGCATATTCACGGCATCGTGGAGGCATATTCACAGCACAATAATACATGTTTTAACCCTTTTGAGTGCACTCTGACGATGTCATAGTTTCTGCGTTGGATTATTAATTTTATGTTTTATTTACAGCAAGACGAAAGAAGAATGAAGAGAAGGCAGAAAATAGAAGAAAGAAGAGATGAAGGAAGAAGGACAGAAGAGGACCAGGAAGCTGAGAACTACAATGGACATCAGGATTAATGGTAAGTGTTACTTTTAATCGGATGTTGTTTTTTTAACTTAGTCTGGTTAACCCTATGAATGCCGGTGGGGTAATTATACCCCACTGGCACTCACAGGGTTAATTCTACTAACATTTGACACATTTTTCATACTTTGGATATATTGATATGGGGCTTAGGACTTTTTCCTTCAAGTTTCTGTGTCGGCTATTTGAAGGTCTGATGAGGGACTCAAGTCACAAAAAAACTGGGGCTTAACTTTCCTGCCATAACTTGAGTCCTTTATTGCATCTTCATGGCTAACGCAGACATTTCCAAATTACAGTGTTTTCATCATTTGCTACAGGTGAAAACATCTCTTAACTATATCACACCATGGCTTTTTTTTGCGGGTATTTTTTTCACAACACAGGCATTTGAATAGCTTGCTGTGCTTGAAAAAATGCCTTTTGGCAGAAAATCAGCCATCTCCAACATTAGCATCGAGCCCTACAAGTCCTGTGTTATTCTATGGAGCCAATGCACCAAGATTTCTCCATGTTTAGAGACCTTAGTGCATTGGCTACACAGAATAACATAGGACCTGGAGAAATTATCTACACTTTGTGTGCAGGCTCATGCTTTGATTCAGAAGGGACCAACTGTATGTGGTGCATTTAATAGAACTGTGTGCAGTACCACACGGAATGCTTTTCTGCTTTATTTAATAATGTTTAGAGCTAGAGCTTATTGCAGTCCTCCTAAACGTACACTTTGCAGGGAAATGTTCTCTGTGCCTCTCTTAACATCAGACCTGTATAAATGGCAGCTTCTTCCCTCTGCAGCCAAACACTGAATTGTTTAATTTAGGATCAGGTGAAATAACACAGTATATGGCTGCAGAGACAGGAAGCAGTCACTCTTCAGATCTGATGGAAAGAGAGGCACAGGTAATGTCTCCCTGCAAAGTGTACATTTAGGTGGAATTGTAATAAGCACCAGTGCTACTGAATTATTAAAAAAAGAACAAAACTGTTTGCACAGAGCTGCCATAGTACAAATCTATTAAAAGACCATTAAATGTGTGTTTGTAAGAACCACTCAGAGAAACGTACTGTATGTTCAAAATCTATATAGTTAAATGTAGAAAAGTGTGACGTTCCACTGTATCATGCAGGTGATAACTCACTGGGGACTTGTATTTGGTCCCTATAGTGCAGTGTTTACCCCAGATCTGTTACACTATTTTATTTATACATATGTCACATTGTCTAGTTAGTACATGTAATATATAGAATTTGAGCTACTTCTTTCTTCTGCTCAGTAGAAAGAAATATTGAGCTATGATCCGAGAACTGCGTATATGAATACTTGACAGGCATGAACATTGTACACACGAATGCTATGTTGGTGAGACTGACAGTGCTGGAAGATGAAAAGAGTCAGTGTAAAAAAAAAAAAAAAAAAAGAAAGAAAGAAAAGCTGATCATCACAGCCTGTTAAATCCCCAGCAATTCTCCCGCCTCCTTTTTTTCCCTCTATAGACTGATGGCTCAGTACTGATCACAATTCCTACGTAGAGCAGAATCAACACCCTGGGAAAGACATATGCGTAATGCAGCTTTGATCAGAATCCACCCACCTTTAGGCAGCAAAACAAACTACGCACCAGAGAATGCAGTGTGTCAGCTGTTCGTAATGACCAAGGCTTTTTTTTCCATGGATCTACGTAGTAGGTTTTTTAAATTATTATTATATCAGTTTTTTGCAGCTCTCCACACAGGCTCTTATGTCTTGTTTACACACAATCAATCATTATTAAAAAAATAAAAATGATGCTGGTAGGGATGGATATTAGTGGATTCTTATTAATAAAACCTGATATGCTTTCCATAGACCAAGAGTCAGTAACGTGAGGCCCTCCAGCTGTTGCTGTACCTCTATTCCAATCATCGTCATTGAGCCAGCAGCTGTCAGAAGATGATGGGATTTGTAGTCCAGCCACAGCTGGGGGGCCTTAAGTGCCCTCCCCTGCCACAGACAGCCACATTGTGATGACTAATGAATAGCAACATACAGTAACACTGCATGGGATTAAATGTATGATAACGCCACAGTATACTATATATTAACTCTTTGCATGCATTGAAGTGCTTCACAATGTGTTGGGGACTGCTCTAGCATCCATAAGTTAATATGTAATATAACACACACACATACATACATATATGTATACTAGTTGAACAGCCCGTGTACATGGGCCACAGAGCCAGGCAGCAACAGCCGCGGTGCAGTCATGCGCAGTACAGACTGCCTGCGCCACGGCTGATAACGGAGTGGGGCGCTCCCAAATTCAGACCGTAGTCCTCTCTGCGCACCTTCGGTCTGAATTCAGAGAGCCCCACTCCATTATCAGCCACGGCGCGGGCAGTCTGTACTGTGCATGACTGCAGCACGCGCAACCATCTGTACTGCTCATGACAGCTTCTGACAAACATACATTAGCAAATTATTATATAGGATAAGGCAAAAAATGAGAAACAAGAGACAGCACCATCAATAAAATGGTCATTCATTTCTTGGGGAATGTTACTCCATGCAACACTAACTTATGATTTCAACGCCTTCAGGTTGGACATAGAAGAGATTTGCTGAAAGTGACGATCTATAGGGTCACAAACATGTTAAGTGGGGGACAGGTCCAGGGAACATGCAGGACCATGTTAGTGTATTGAAGACATGTAGGTTGTACATAGTTACTTGGGCAGTGTATAGGCAGGCATTCACCTGATGCAGTAGAATAAGAACATTCAGGAAAAATGGTCTGAGCTATATGACAAGGTCTACAGTACATATCGGTAGACCTTGCTAAATTCAGTGGTATTGGGCTCTGCATCATTCCCATGATAGGTTCTGTGTGATGATAGTAGTGGTAGTTCTTGTGGTTTTCTCACTTGTAGCTTAATTTTAGTGCAAGTGATGTTGAAAGGTGTGTGTGTGTGTGTGTGTCAGCACAGCTGAGCCAGTTATACTTGGAGGTCACCTTTGAATGTGCATGCCATTGAGAAGGTTTATTGCAGGGTGTTGTGTGTCAGTTCCTGTCCACGCAGTGCTTTGGAGTTCTCTAACCCAATGAGACCAGCAATGTGTACTGTTCTGACATCATGGCCATCCTGTTCTGTAATAGTTAGCCTGTACATTCTATGCAGCTACGGATCATTGTTAATCCTCCTTTCGTATGCTGTAGTTCAGAATATTCTTGATGTGTTATTCCCTATGCATCTCATCAAGCAACCCACAGCCATAAATGCAGTGTTAACTGCCTTCACAGCTCACAGCTGGTCTGTTGAGACAACAATCTTTATACCCATCTAGTCCATTACCCACATAACACGTCACAGCAAAACTGTAATAATGTATGCATCTCAGACAGCCTATTGCTTGATCTGTTTGCATAACTCTATGTACCCACCTTCCTGGTGTTGTAGTTTCAGTGCTAAGCAGTATATATTTATATTATCTCATGTTTTAGAATCTGATTTTGAAAATTAAGATTAATTTAAGCTCTTTATTTTCTGATTTGGTTATTGTGCTTTGTCTGTTTGGTAGTATGTATACACACACTACGCAGCACTGTACAACAGGGAAAGAAGACTAAAGATGGCTGAAAGTGAGTTATTTTTGTGGTAATTTTCATGGAAGATTCACAATTTGCCAGTTGTTTCTGCAATAATTCCTGTTCATTGAAAGTTCATAAAATGTCCACCTTCCAGCTACCACCATTGAATTTCTTTTGAAAATTTAGCAATTTCCTGCTTTTATTTTCTTTGGCTGAAATAATTCCCACCCCACTAGTATAAAAATCTGGAACTTTCCACCTTCAAAGTGTTGAGACAGAGAGAGCGAGAGAGAGAGAAGAAAACATACTTTGCGGAGTTGTGTAGTGAGAGAAAGTTAGTAAGCACTACTGGTACACCTGTTGCAGTTGTTGCCTACTGCATTGTGTGAGTGTGTAAAAGGAGATGGGGGAATTCTGCTCCTCTTGTGGAGGAATCCAGTGGCAGTAGAAGCAGTCTTAATAGTAGCAGTGGTCAGTAGCAGAACACACCAGATAGTGCTGCTACCACTTCCACCACGTCACCTCTAACTGAGACCCCAGAGCCCACCAGCAGTAGATAGTGCCAGTACCTCCCCACCACATCCATTGCTCTATCTCTGAGACACTAGAGCCCACCAGCCAATAATGCTGCCACTACAAGCACCAATACCACACCATCTGTGATGCAGAGCCCACTAAAACCAGATATTGTTTCATTTGCCACCACACCAGCAGCTAGTGGAGCAACCACATCTCCAGGGCCCTGGTTAGAATTTATGAATGTGGAAAATGTGTTTTTTCCCTCAGGTGACTGTGCGGAGAAGTAGCAGAACAGAGTTGTATATCTATAAGATTTCTTCTGCGTCTGTGAGTGTGACACCGTGTGCACCAACTATACCTATGTACACTCGCAGTTACCACAACTAACAGAGAAGAAAGAATGCGGTGGTAGTACTGATGCCAATGAGGGTGGTGGCACTATGGTGACACAATGAGAGCTTACCTGTCTTAAAAAGGCCATTAGTGGTAGAGAAACATGGAGAGAACTGTTTTTACCCCCACTTCTGACATTATATTTTTTGGTTGTGATATAGTTGTAGTTTCTGAGGTTCCTGCTGCTGATTTGTCTGACTCTCATTCCCACCAGCATCATGAAATGCTAGAGCAAGGTCAGTTTGATGTGCCCATCTTAGTGGGTACTGGTGGGAGTTGTCTAATTTTCACTCCCACTACAGACTGTGGTGGCTGTGGCTTTTCTTTGGGGCAGGGACTATGCAATTTCCCGCAAAATGCAATGTGCACACTCTGTGAGTGCCATACCTTGGCACATCTACACTAAGAAAACACATGCAGCATAACTACCCTGAGATTTAGGTGAAAAAGGTGAAACTGTCCTCTGAGTAAAAATAAGGTGCTGCTATTACTGTGCCACCTGTCTTCTTCCACAATCAAGAGCAATTTGCCCACCAAAAATTGTGCTAGCAAAAGGTGTGAGGAAACCCCCACACCAGACTTGAATATTGACAGCATTACCTGCTAGGCCCCTGGCAGTAATATCTCAGTTTCCCCTTGAATACTTATGGTGTTCTTGTCACTTGCACTGCCACATACACATTTGTCACAAGCACCACCCGCAGACAGCGAGTCTGCAGATGTCTGAATCTAGCAATATGTCTCCTCAGTTTTTATATTGAATAATATTGACTACACAAGGAAATGTGATGGAGGTCAATATAAGGCAGGGAATAAGGGAGCATCTACAGACTGACCACCCTGTAGAATAAATAAATGTCATATAAGGCAGGGTCAACTATTTTTCTCTTTCTGCCATTCTGGAACACAGGAACCATAAAGTAAAGTATCCTCTTCTAGGAGATAGGGCACTTGCATAAAGAGTTCTCTGGAGGGGGAGGCTCCTTCCCTGCTTAACTGTACTCCCACAAATCATTCTCATTTTCAAAAGTATCCTGGTAGGAGACAGTCAGAAAGAAGATTCTTTTAGCTTGCTTTATTGATTTCCTGACTTAAATGAGGCTGTTCAATCCCCATTAGACTGGCTCCTATTTCCTGTTTGTCCAGGATAATATGGAAGAGTGTGCAGACTTTTACAGGACCCGGGGGCTTCTTGGGATGGATTTCAGAGCTTTATTTAGCCATTCTCCTTACTTTCTTTCTGTATTTTATAGAATCCTATTGGCTTGATTCTATTACCGCCGGTAAAACTGGCGGTAATAGTAAAAACACTAATTCCAAAAAAACTCAGCTATTCTATTGCTGGCGAGCGTTGGTGGCCAAAACTCACATTTTGGCAAAATGCTCACTGTTGGTTTTTGTTCCTACAACTCACTCTAAATAGTGAGAATTGTGGGAACATCAAAGGAAAAAAAGCAAACTCTTGTTGTTTGACAGTGTCAAACAATGAGAGTGAGCTAAAACTAGTCAGAAATGTAACACTTACCTGTCATCCACTGTGTCAATGTACATTTTTGTTTTCTGTGGTGGTGGACTAACAGCTGATAACAGGAAGTAACTAGTGGTGGTGGTAGCGGTTGTTATGGTGGGTGAATGATTTCACATGGGTCATATTCATTACAATAAAATTAATAAAAATAATTGACACTCAATAGTCCCTGCAATGAGTGTGCATATTCCATTAGGTGGAGAGTATGTAGATGTTACCTTATACCCTCATCCTATTAGCTTCAGGCATTTCAGTGAGGGATTTTGGAATATGTTCATTATGGTAGTTGTTGGAGACAGACAAGAGGCTGAGTAGTGACAGTGATGACACCTATTTGTTTTTTTTTGGGGGGGGCTACTTAACACTCACAACATAATGTTCAAGATGGTTATTTGAATGTGCTTAATTACAGCACACATGCCCAGGTGTGTTCTCTTCTTTACCCACTTCACAACTTTTTCACATTGTGCCAATTGTAATTGTTGATAATAAGTGTGTCTCTGCCCCTGCACCTAAGGAATAATATTCCCGCACTTATACTTTCAAGGAGGGTTGAGGAGAAGGTGGATTATGATGAATAGATAACACATTGCATTATATATCAATCATTCATCAATAACAATAGTACTGTTCCCAACTATCATAGATGGTGGTAACTGAGCAAATATTGCCTTCTCCTCCTTTTAGCTGCTTTTACCACCACTACATGTACTGTATGCTTTTCTGACTTGTATTTTTTTCCACTTCTGCTACATAGTTCTATTGTATTAGATGCTGGGTCATTTATAAGAATCTAAGTCTACTTGTACTGCTGCTGGATAGATGTGTCATGTGGTAGTTAATTATACAACCAGCTGCCCAGAAAATCTGCTCTGACTTCATGCTGGCTGGTGGACAACTAAGAGTATCCACAGCAATTCCCACAGGTGCTGGCCACATACACTGTTTTGTTTGCCAGTACCCAGGCAGGTGATCATTTTGGCCTAGAATATAAATATCCTGCAAGTATGCTGTATCCATCTCACATGCAGTAGGAACAATCACTGAAGCTAGATGGTGTTCACGTATGTCAGTTAGCAACTCATATTCTGGGAGCAATAGATATACCAGTGCCATCACAAGCACACATGTTAGTTGGCTGCCTCAGTGACACTTTAATTACATGTGTTCTGGAAATTGGTATGATCTTATTGCTGAAGCAGATGGTATAATGCTTTTTCTTACTTCCATTTGACTGTATTTTCTAGTAGTTTCCCCTTTCTGTCATCCTCCATGATGCAATTACGTCTCGATCTTTAAGGATTATTTTATATGATTTCACAGAATCTGATTCGTCAGAGTGCTGCTGCTACTGCTGCTTCTGCTCATGCCTTGACAAAAATTCAGAAATGTTATGTTTAAAGTCAGGGTCCAGCACTGTAGCAATAATGTATTCCTTATTGCTTTTAAAGGAGACCATGCAAGGATCCTGTCAAAAGCATGGTGAAATATTATTTACCAGTGGATTTTTGTTTCTGTTGTCATTATTGTAGGTTTCAGCCTCTCCAATATTAATTTTTTTTCTGTAATATATTAATAAAAAGTATCTCACTAATTTCTGCACAGGCATGACTAAACAGCAAGATGATCTCCTCAAAAGGCTTCAGTAGCAAATATAAGTCACACATTAGCTGCCATTGACCAGGTGACAAAGATGCACCCTCCAAGTCCTTCTAGTTAGGATTTTTTTTTTCACTAATGGACTTGTTCTGCTCATACAAACAACAATGTAGAATTTGACCCGGTAGGGACTTCCTTTTTATGCAAGTAAAGGGGAAGGTGTTTATGCTTTTGCATGGAATATAATGCATTGCATGCACTGTAGGACCGGTTAAAATGTGCAAAAATATTGTGGCCAATATTTAGCCTTTTTTTAGAGTTTGGGAATATCAAAGGAATCAAGTAACAAATAAATTTAGGACATGCACCATATCTGCTATTCTCAAGACAGTCGTCAGCAGACACAAAACCAGCTTTTAGGGAGTGGGATCCATTAGTCTGTCACCTGATGTTCTTTAGTCAACACACTCTGCCTGTAAAGTGGAATGCCAATGGCATGGGCTACTTTGCAGATGGCCTTTACTACTAGTCCCAGAGCCAGAGGCAATATTGATGATGAGCTGTTAGTGCATGCTGCTGTCCAAAGATACCCAGTGATCAGTGACTTCATATAACCTGTACTCTGGCCACTTGTCCATGTATCTGTGGCCAGGTGAAAGTTCTTGCCAAATGAGGTTTCCAGCTCTTTCCTCAAAACAACAACTACTTCATTGTACAAATCTAGCATGGCTGTCTTTGAAACATAACTGCGGCTTCCTAGGCTTGGGATATTCAACCGGGTGTGTCTGTGTGTGTGTAAGTGACATCAGTTCCTTAAAACCACTGTTTCCAACAAAAGAATAGGGCAGCATCCAACATTTTTCCAAGTTTGCCATTCTACAGGCACACTTTTGCATTATTTTCTAAGAACTCAGTAAGTGTAGGCTAGGAGTACATATAAGACGTACTGTGTAATGTAATAGCTTTAATCACATGACTACTATTAGCGGTTGTGAGAGAAGTGGTGGAGGTGGATCTAGCAGTATATGGACTATGACTTTTGTCACTTCCAACTAACTCATCCTCCTCTGTGCTTTCCATTTGCTTGACAGCAGTAGGAGACATTGGAGTTATTGTTATAGTGGAAAGTTGTCCCACTCCCTAAGACATCTGCACCATTTATTTGTTATTTATTACTTTGTTCCCATGCCTGTTTAGGAGGGCTTCTACAAGTGCTATTCATCACATCTCCAATGTGCTGCTGTCATGTTTTGCTAGTCAGACCTGTGGTTTTGCTTCAGGGTGGTTTCAATGAGGATGTGCCTAGGATGATCCTGCCTTGTCTCTGCTACATGTTTTTTATACAGATAACAGATAGCAATGTGCTTAGCTTCTATATTGTGAATAAAGGATATCTATACTGTGGATTTAATGGACTGAGGAGTTCCTGAGGGACTGCTACTAAAAGGGCTAGATTCACTGGGTTAGTGAGATCTGTGGTAACCCTGCACTCTCCCCACACCGTTTGACCCACTCCTTTCCCATTTCTGCCTATGTTCAGATCAAACCCTGCCTTCTCTCATCTCAAGCTCTCACAGTCATATTAAGCCCACCTACACTGTGACATAAATAACAACATTTGGACAATTCCATCTCCAGCCCTACTTATCACTCCTGGGCTTCTGCCATCAAAGATCACAGGTATGTTGGTGGACCCCAGCTGTTGTTGACTACATCTCCCATCATCCCCAACCATCTGTTGGCTGGTTGGGGATGATGGGAGTTGTAGTCCCCAACCTGGGGGTGTTATGATGTGCTAAGATGTGATATCACTTCTCCAGTCCATATGGTATTCTATAGAGCCTATGCACTAAGGTCTCCAAAGTTATATCACTGGAGCAGTCATCCGTGCTTTCTCACCTCTTTCTCACTTCTTAGTGAATCTCCCCTTGAAGGCCCAATAATTGACTACACCTGACCTATGCTGTTTACTTACTTATATCTTTGTCCAAAGATGATCCCTTCCGCCCCTCTCCCTGATGTGAAGTCACCTTCCCTCAGTTCTGAATTCACAACGAGGGACAATGGGGGGGGGGGGAATGTATAAAAAGCCTTCTCAGTGTATACTTAAGAATTGTCACTATAATTCACAACGCCTGGTCATATTTATAAAGAGGTAAAGTCACGTTTATAAATATATCTATTATGAGAAAATTCTCATCTGTGAATATATTTTCGCACACATAGCTGTCATTATGTACTTCCATTAAGAACAGGTTATACCTGGCCTTAAGATTGAATCACTACAACCTCCTTTATTTTCTGCTCAATTAGTGAATTTCTTTATAAATACATTGGGACACATTTCTTATTTGGCCAAGACCATTTCCACTCCACTTTTCAAAAGAATCAGCTAACTGGAGTTAGCACTTAGTGAAACTGTCGCTAGAGGTTTATACATATACTTTTGTCACTTTGAGACAATTTTACAGACACTTTCTTTATAACTCCAATTTTATACATCTCCCCCAATCTTCCCTCATTCAGTAAAATGAGAAACTGCCCTCCTTGACAAAGAAGGGCAGGTTTTTCCTAAGACTGCATGAAGATTGTCCCTCGTTGTGATCTGCAGTTGGATCTGCGACAAAACCCAACAGGGAAAGGGGCGGGGGGATTATCTTTAACATTATATTACACAGTAATTAGCAAGTTATGTGGCAAATGTACATTGCGGAACACAACTATTACACATGCTCATCGTTCTGAACTATGTGTAATATGAACCATTACTATCGCTTTAATGAAATAAAGATGAGGTGATATGCACAAAAGAAAAGGGGAGAATCTTCTAGAACATTCCAACTGCCCCAAATACAACAAATACCCATTGAAATAAAAGGGGCTTTTAATCCCTTGAATTCTTGAGAGGTCTACCACACATTGCAAAGCAATTCATTAGTTTACTAGGATTCAATTGGTTAAAAGCCCCATTGAAATGAAGGGACATTTGTTAAATTTCGTATTTGTTTTGTAAGTAGAGCCTGGTATTAGGTGCATTGTACTGGAATAAATTGCTCACAAATAACTACTGGACACAATCACTTCTCCATGGACCTCTATTGCTCTTTAAGTCCAATACAATATACTCATATCTATTCTGCACATCAACACCTGTAAGCTTTATTTTTTACTTATATAATCTCCTGTTATACTTTTTGGGAACCATCTGGTGTTTCTTCTTTCTACTCCTGCCTTTTGTAACCGCCCCATAAAAAGTTATGGGTGGTTGGGGGTGGCACGTGAGTAAACGGAAGACATTTACCATCCACTTGCAATCTGAAATTAAAGCCTGCAGCTCTGTTAATGATTTGCATCTGTAACAGAATCACACCACCTTTACCTTTAACACAATTATAGGAATTCAAAGTAAAATGACTAAAACAGTGATTCTTAACGCTAGTCTTCAGGATTCATCAAAAGGTTAAGATTTAAAGATATCCTTATTTAATCATAAGCGGGTGATCAGTGCATTGGTCTTGTGGCTGATCTACCTTTGATTAATAGGAACAGAAAATCTTAATGCCCACTATGAATCATGTTAAAATGTAGCAGTTTATGAGGCAAAAAAACAGATCCACTGTAAATCTTCAGGCCTTTGAGATATTGCACCTAAAACAATACAAGTTTGAGTTGTAGTAACTTTTGAATAAAACACCTCGCAGCAGTGGGACTACTGTTATTTTACATACAATCTATATATTTGTTTTACATATCCCTTTAAAGATTCGTTTTGGAAAGTGGGCGTTATTATTTGCAGTTTCTGTAGTTAGAAATATCCTTAAACCCTAAAGCAATGATTTGCATCTAGGACTGGACTTGAGGATTACCACACACTCTCTCTATAATTAGGACAATGTGATACATTCCATTCTAGAGGGAAGTTGTATAATTCTATTATCTGCTAATAGACAAGTTTCTACTTGTATTGAGCATGTGTTAACTTTGAGTTCCAGAGAGGTACGCTTCGCAATGCGTTATGTACCCCTCTGGCACTCAAAGGGTTAAAAATATCTATTTCTCTTTACTGTAAAAAGAGATCTTGTTTTTCAAAATTTCAATCTCTTTTCATTTTGTTTTGTCTTTTGTTTTGTCTGCCAATCCATGGCTCCCCAGCATCCTGTTCCACTCTTCAAATATGTAAGTAGTTCTGATTCACTGCTTCCATTCATTCATACACTGTAAATCTTCCTGTTCTGCCTAGTAACCCCACTCTGCCTTAGGCATGAAACATGCCAATATATTTGGACCCTCACCCATCTGTTCTGTGACCACCAAGTAATTTTATCACCCAAGGAATAATTTGAAATATTAAAATCTCTGGTGTTATAAACTCTCCAAGTGACATGTAATTCTCTGGAGTTTTTGCTCAAAGATCTCTCAAAATGGAGAACTCTTAGGCCTCGAGTTAATAAAGCATGGTAAAACTGCCGGTAAGGCAAAAAACATTACTGACCATTAGCTAGGTCTGTGTAGCATGGCTATTTAATAAGCCGTCCACCAGATATGTCAACTTCAAAGGAAACAAGATAACGGCATCCAGCAACGCTAAACATTGTCAACACAAGTTCAAACTCACAGCCAACCACAACACACCAAAGTATCAAGTACATTCAAATAAACCTATATATACTCCAAAATAACACAACTTGCCTGTGTTTCAAGTTTTTGTGAGCACAGGGCCCAGGAACAGAGGTTAGTGATAGAGTGAGAGAGAACGAGGAGCTAATATTTGAGCAAGGTAGATGGAGTTGGGAGTGGAGAGCAGTGCACTAAAACTAACACATACTACACCTTGGTACATCTTGCATACATGCATACAAACACACACACATCTTTTCTTTCATCACACATAACACATCATTATCTTTTATTGTGATTGAGTGAGTGCAAGGGAGTGACAGAGAGTGAGTGTCATCGAGTGTGCCTGTGAGGGCCAGTGTGAGTGCCTGAGTGTGAGAGGGTGTGAGATGGCAGGGAGAGGAGGCTAGAGGGACAGGGAGAGGTGCAGGAGAGGAGTAATCTGAGCTGGGCATCCCCGGTCAGGGAAAAAGAGGGAAAATGGCTTGGCAGAGGGCTACCTGAGTACAAAGAGGTACACAGCGGACAGGGACAGACCTGCCTGTGGGAAGAGGGGTGGATGTTGAGGAGCACCCTACACAGCCAGGGACAGCACAACAGGGATAGAAACACAGTGTTCTGACACGTCCCAGTCTGCTGCTTTACACGTGTCCACTCCGTGTCAGTGGCGGGGAAGTGGATGTATCTCCTGACCTTCCTCTTGAAGGCTGCCAACCCCTGAAACAATGTCCTTGAACATGTGGGCTGAGACATGCCAGATGCATACCCTTCTGTGGACTGGAAGGATCCACTTGCCATAAAATGTATGGCATACATCAGCTTCTGCAAGTCAGAAATTGCATGGTTGGTGCTGTGTATGGAGTCAACGTCATCTTTGATCACCTCATACAGGTCAATGATGCTGTGCGACATCAACCGGTAGCAGTCTTTTACTTCATCGTCCTTCATTCCGAAGACTGTGACCGGTGTGTGGAATATTCTGGGTTTTTGTGGTCATCTGTCATCCCTGTGCTGCTCCACAGGTCCCTGTGGCAGATGTGGGAGATCCAATTGTGGCAGCTGAGGTGCTGCTGCTGCCTAATGTAGTCCTCCAGGTGGAGATGGGCTTCTGTCTGGCTTGCCAGCCAAAGCAGCAGCACTTGCAACAGGGGACGGATGTTCAGGTGTGCTTGGGGGTTCCTGGGGCTCCCTTGCCCTTGTACACCTCCTTCTCTGATGGTTTTGCAGGAATTGCAATGGAAACATACAGACATAATCTGTCTGTAAGTGGTCTCACTGTAAACACGCCACGTCTGAAGATGGTGAGCTGTCCCTTTATGGCAGTGGTAGGGTGTTGTCCATACACGGTCATTGGGTAGGGAGTGACCGATGGGAAGGTGTGTGTTGTCCAGATTAGTGTTTGGCGTTTTGGCTCTTGTTGTTTGTGTGATTTGTTGTAATTGCTGTATACCTGTCAAATGTGTGTGTGACATTGTCAGGTGCACCTCGGGTCTCCATTGACTAGTGATGTTACACAGGTGAGCTTGGGTTGCTTTAAGATTGACAGGTTTGCATCTTGTGTTTTGTGCACATATCTGTTGTTCTGAGTTAACACCTGTTGTTCTGGGGTATGGTGGAGGGACTGTGTTGGGTTACTTTGTACACCCTTTGTCACTGAGGGGGTGCATGGGTTAATGTTGGCTGTCTGGGACTTCTTTGTAGGGTATGCACATTTTTCAGGTGGTTCCTTGGCTTTGCAGGGGTTAATTTTGCCATTGCTGTGATTGTGCTGTGTGCTAAGTATTGTGTGAGCTGTTGGTTCCCTGCTTTCTTTTGTTCAGTGTTGCTTTTGTCCCTTCACTGTTTGCTGTACGCCAAGAAAGACTGGGTGCAGAAGTTCAGCCGGTAAGTGTATCAGTTTATCATGTGTTAGCACTGACCACACAGAACTGAATGGCTCCTGGGTAGAGCTGTTCCATTGTTCTCAATGGGTGAACTATTAGCTGCAGTTGTAATTTTTTTAACTCCTGTTAGCTCTTCATAGCAGAATGGCTTGCTGTGCTTAAAAACTGCTGTTTGCTTTTTTTTTATTGTCAGGGACAACTGAATCCAGGCCTTATTGTGTTTGTTCTGTAGCATTGGAGAAAGCATTACACTGAAAAATGTATCACTTCGTATCATACCTTAGTGCATCTCCCCCAAGTTCTCCTTAGTAAATCAGACTCACTGTGAAACAATGCATTAGAGATCTCTTTAACAACCACTGGGTTCATAGGAAAACAAATTTTTTGAAACTATGGTTCATATTTATGTAAAAATAAAGAAAAAAGTCTAGTTAAAGTTGATCTGTCACCCTAATACCAGTTTAGTTTTGAGTTCCAGACAGGTATCCATTACATTGCAATGTGTTGGATACCTCTCTGGCATTCAAAAGGTTAAAGAGAATTTAAATCAGAGCCCAACATAGAAAAGAATTACAATAAAGTGCAAATCTATGCCACCAACAAATACACATTAATTTCTAAAACACTATTTATATTATGGCTAGTGCAACATACCGATAGTTTTAATTTTCTTTAAGATTAACTAAATATATCTTAACCCTTTGAGTGCCAGAGGGATATGCAACACATTTCTCTGCAATGAGATGCCTACCCCTCTGGCAATCAAGGTGTTAAAGTGATAGTAAAAATTAATCTTAATAGTACTTGGGCAATGGAGAGCAATCAACACTCTTCTTACTGTGAGATCAATGAAAACCCTGCCTCCCTGACAGGTTTTTCCTTATGCTCACTGAAGATTGTCCTTCTCTGTAATCATTCTGGACAGTCTTGCTGCTCTGAGGTGATGTAACAGTAAAAGGGGCCGCAGGGGGATACTTTATCATTCAGTTACTCTTGAACTACAACTCTGACATTACTGAAATAACACTATCCATGACCCAAATACTATGAAGATTAATCGGAGCTGCTTTTTTTTGTGAAACATTATTATCCCTTTAAGATATAAAATATCCCCTTATGAATATGATGTTTATATCCCTTTGGATGGTTTGTAGTGTGTTGGAGAGACCTCTATATCATTCAGGGATTAAAAACTTATCACAAATCTTCACTTTATACTTTAGTTCATTTCTGGAACATGCAAGGAGTAGAAAGGTAACCTTTATATAACACAGGTTATGTAATTATCATTACAGTTGGACTCATCTATATTGATTTACTAATTGCAGTACTCTATAACATTAGAGTTATAACTTGTTGTTACAAAAGTACATTGATAGTAATGATTAATCCTCATATATCACATGAGATAGTGTTCATGTTGCTTTCGTTTTCTTAGTTTGCTATATGTGCTTTTAACCCTCTGAATGCCAGAGAGGTATCCAACGCATTTCTTAGCAATGTGTTGGGTACCTATCTTGCACTCAAAGAGTTAAAAATAAATGACGACTGAAATGATGGAGAGAATTGACAGCTTTATCCGTAGTGCTTGTGATTATGTGCACTGCCAATAGCACTGACTGAACTGCTATCATGCAATGTCACCCTTGGAGTCTTGTGATTTAACTGATCCCTCAATTTACAAGTACTTCAAATGCAAGAGATGTGTGAAGATGCAGGTATATGATTCTCATGTGCAGATTGTGTCAGATGAACACACATGTTCACATTTATCAATGAATATGCTATTTTGAAGACACAAGGCTTTATTCAACCTACAGAACAACAATTCTGCATCAAACCAACTGTACCACAGGGAACAAAATAATAATTTCCACAGTCTCCATTGAAATAAATGGTGGCTTTCAGACAGCAAGTGCTAGAGCGGTCTTCAATACATTGCAATGCTTTCAAGAGGTTAGCTCTTTGAATGGCAGAGGGATACACAATGGACTGCAAATCCAGATGTATACGTAACTAGACAAGTTAATAGTTTATTTTTATCAACTAACAAAATGAGTGAGTGAACAGAAGAAAAATCTCAATCAAATCAATATTTGGTGTGACCACCCTTTGCCTTCAAAACAGCATCAATTCTTCTAGGTACACTTGCACACATTTTTTAAGGAACTCAGCAGGTAGGTTGTTCCAAACATCTTGGAGAACTAACTACAGTTCTGTGGATTTAGGCAGCCTCAGTTGCTTCTCTCTCTCTTCATGTTATCCAGACAGACTCAATGATGTAGAGACCAGGGCTCTGTGGGGGTCATATCATCACTTCCATGACTCCTTGTTCTTCTTTACACTGAAGATAGTTCTTATTGACTTTTCTCTATGTTTGAGGTCATTGTCATCTGCTTGTACTTCTTAGCATTGTGGAGACCATAAATTCTGACCAAATCCTCATCTTTATTTGCAGAAATGCAGCCACAAACTTGCCAGGAACCTCCACCATGCTTCACTGTTTCCTGCAGACATTCATTCTTGTTCCGCTTTCCATCCCTTCAGTGAACAAACTGCCTTCTACTGCAGCCAAATATTTCAAATTTTGACTCATCAGTCCAGAGCAGTCCATAGCGTGAATAATAGGAACTTCAAAGGAAAAAACTATGATCAGTGCCTGACACACTGACACGCACCAATCATAGCTCAAACACACAGTCACCCTTACCAACACTAACCCTACACTATCCCTAAAAGTAAGGTGCAACAATACTACCCCTAAAGCTAGCCTTATACCAAGATCTGTGTAACACCTGTCACTCACTGTGTCTTCTTCTTCAAGTTTCCTTCTTCTGTTCTCTGTTATCTTTCTTCTTATCTTCTTTTTCTTCTTTCCAATAACATATATTGTCAATGTAAGTTGGGTTATTTAAAAAAAAAAGCCTCTAAGATATGCTGTAGTTAACCCTTTGAGTGCTGGAAGGGTAGCCCTCAAAGGGTTAAATGCAGTGTTACATAGCCTTTAAATATAATATTCAGCCAGTCCTTTGAAAATAAATAAGTAATATCTGTTTAGGAAAAAAAGACATTCCCATGTTTAAAGAAAATTCTGCTTCCTCTGTCTCTGCTGGCAGCGGCAGAAATGTCTACTAGACCCCCCCCCCCATCCATACATACCGGGCCATTACCCAAGTCCCAATGAAGGAATTTTGAAAATAGACTGTTTTTTTATATGGCCAGTTTCTGTTCAAAATGTATTTCAGCCACCAATTGGCTGGGATGTGTGCTTACGCACCTCCAAGCCAATCAACTTGTTGGTGGGGATGAAAAAAACCCACTACAAGCTGAATGGCTGGGAGGTGCGTAAGCACACATCCCAGCCAATTGGTGGCTGGAATCCATATTGAACAAAGACTGGCCATATAAAAAGCCAGTCTCTGTTCAAAATTCCCTCATTGGAACACGGGAATGGCCTGGAATATTGGAGTGGGGGAATTTGTGCTAGTAGACATTGCTGCCGCTGCCAGTGGAGCCAGTGAAGGGTACTCCTAAGGCATTCAAAGGGTTAACTATTGCATATCTTGGGGGCTTTAAAAAAAAAAGTACATTGACAATTTAATTTATTTTATAGGAAAGAAGAAAAAAAAGTTAAGGATAAAGATTACAGAGAACAGAAGAAAAAAGACTGAAGAAAACGGACAGTAGTTGAACAGGGTGCTGAAGACTCCACTGGACAGCAGGATTAATGGTAAGTGTTTATTGTCAATGGCTGTTTTATTTTTAACTTATTTGGATTAACCCTGTGAGTGCCAGTGGGGCAAGCATAGGGTTAATTCTACTAACTTTCACACATTTTTTCAGTACTTTGGTTGTATTGAAATGGGTGATACTGGTGACTTTCAGTTCCAGCGTTGGCACTTTGGAGATTCGTTAATGAACTCTGCGGCCAGAAAAACTGGGTGTGGATTTTCACATGATAAAGTGGCATATTTCAGTGTTTTCTTTTCTTTTCAATGGACGAAACCGCCCGCACATTTATCGCCCAAAATGTTTTTTTAATACGGTATTTTTTCACAGCACAAGTAATTGAATAGCTTACTGTGCTGGAAAAAATACTGTCGGCTGATTTTTTTGGGCCTTGGGGAGAATTGAATTGAGGCCAAAACGACTAATTTAATAAAAAGAACTGAAGCAATTCATGAGCAATAGAGAAATAAAAATTCTCCAAATTCCCATTGCTCTAAATGGGGCTTCTAACTGCTTCAGTGTTAGAGAGATCTCCATCATACTGTGAAGAATTGTGTTGGGAGTTCTCTGCAGCATTTAAGGGGTTAAAAGCCTGATTTAAATCAATGGGAATTTGGGGAATTTTTATTTATCCTTGTGGTGCAGCTGGTGTTCCCCAGAATCCATGCAAATCGTATTAACCCTTTGAATGATAGAGAGTTGGGCAGTGCATTTCTCACCCTTTTGACACTCAAAGGGTTAAATGAGAGTATGATATGCTCTGGATTTGATTGGCAGAAAGATTATGGGTCATGCTGAGAACACTACCTTACATAATGGGTTTTCTCTTATGGAACACAGGTGCCATGGGGATTGAGTCCCTACTCCTGTAAGGTATATCACAACAGACAGGGTCTTTGGGGTGGAGACTCCCTCCTCCTCCAGCTCAACTCCCCTCCTACAAACTCCCAGAATTCATGTCCTAAGAAGCAGTTAGAGGTGCAGTGGCCATCCTGTTAGTTTTTATATTTGTTACTTTAGATATGGAGCCGTATTGTACCCCATTAGGCAGGTTACCATCACTGAGCT
The DNA here is from genome assembly GCA_037306005.1 of Rhinophrynus dorsalis. Taxonomy (NCBI): domain Eukaryota; kingdom Metazoa; phylum Chordata; class Amphibia; order Anura; family Rhinophrynidae; genus Rhinophrynus; species Rhinophrynus dorsalis. The sequence continues at coordinate 385,426,241 of CM074719.1, forward strand.
ACCCTGGAGTTCGATTACCCAGTTCACATGTGCTTTGCCGACCTTTCTTGCCCTGTGGAGGTTGACTTTATGATAAGTCTGTTCCTCATGGCTGAGTTCCTCTTAGATTCAGCCATCTCCTATGATGGTAGCCTGAAGAAAGAAGATTGGTAAGTAACCATATGAGTGCCTTCGTTCACTGTATGTCCCATTCAGAGCTAATTTTCAAACTGTACCTATGCGCTTCTTTGGCACTTATTATGGGTCTTTTCTCTAAGGGCTTTGGAAGTACAGATGGCTGCTGTCCTTTTCTGTTAGTTAATCCTTTTGCTACCGTTGTTACTATAGGAATGTGTTGGATGCTCTGGGTGCTAATGTTCTCCCTTACTACTAGTTTTTTATTTTTTTCACTTCCCGGAGTGATCGTACCACTCAGGAGTTTCTTACTATGGTCATTTCTGAGTTCCACATCAATCAGGAGATTGTTGTGCCTTCTTTTTGTTCTGACCCTGCAGCAGCTAAGGATAGAGATCTCCATTTTTTGGACGTTGTGCGCTGCCTTAATTTTTATGTGCACCATACTAAGCCTTTTCGCAAGGCTGATTCTCTGTTTGTTATCCCTAAAGGTTCCAGAGCAGGTCAAGCTGCTTCTAAGGTAACCACTGCCTCTTGGATTAAGGCTACTATACACCAAACATATGAGATTAGGAATAAACCAGTTTCCTTCAAGAATACAGCACAATCCAGTAGGAAAGTGGGTGCTTCTTGGGCCTGCTAGAACCAGACTTCAGCTGAACAGCTGTGCAAGGCTACAACTTGATCCTCCTTGCATACTTTTACCCAGCACTACCATATCAATTTCTTGGCCTCAGCTGAGACCAGCTTTGGCCAGAAGGTACTTCAAACAGTCTTGCATATTTAAGGATCTTTCTTTTCCTTTTCTATTACCATTTGTTGTTCAGTCGTTTTTGAGCCCTTTGACAAAGCCTATGGAGGCAAAACGTGCATCAGGGCTCTGACTGCACACCTAATCTGCCAGTTTCAATACCATCCTCTGATGTTGTTTGAGTTTATGTTGTGTTTGTTGCATGTTGCTGGGCCATTAGCATCATCTGCAAGCGGTGTCCATTACAGAATTATTTTTGAGGACATAACCACTTGCAGTATATGTGTATATTTGGCACTGTGGAGTGATCACTTATTGAGGCCAGAGCAGGATATCTCAAACCTGAAATTACTTTCATCATTATTGTCTCTAATTACGTAATAGGCATGTTCCGAGTTGAGTACTACAAGGATACTGTTTACTGACATCTAATACACTATGAATGGCTATTAGCACATGTAGAGACAATTCCATCTCACCCTTTGATTAGATTAGTGTGAGATTAGAGTGCAATATATCTGATCTAATTACCTGTTACTGTCTCAAAGTATCAAAACAGAAAGAATCTGAACTAAACATCTGAGTGAGACGATGTACTAACATCTACTGTATCTCAAATGCTTATAAGTTCTTTTTGAGACAGATACAGTGTACTTTTTAATTAGGAGATCACTGAGATCAATTGTAGGATATTTTCACTGGTGGTGAGATGCCATTCATCCACCCCCTGTTGATCTGCAGAGAGTGTGCTTTGGTTAAGCTCTAAACATCGGAGGATGTGTACTTGAATGTTTTTAATTCATCAGAGTTTTTAATGGGTTTAATAAATACTGATTTTTAATACATTTTTTATTTCTAACCTTTTTCTTTGTCAATTGACTATTACTTTACTTATCTGTGTATACCATCACCTAAACGGTAGAAGGGTGGAATAGTGCTGATTAGAGATTTTTTCTGTCTCTTCACATTTATATTTGAATATTTGAATCCTAGCACATTCCTCAATACTTGAGTACCTTCTAGTGATGAGCGAGCACCCCAATGCTCGGGTGTTCGGGTGCTCTGACCGAGCGCCCCCGGAGGCTCGAGTGCTCGGCCGAGCACCCGAGCCCCATTGAAGTCAATGGGAGGACTCGAGCATTACACCAGGCACCCCCTGCTCTGATGAGGGGAGGGTGCCTGGTCCATAGGAAAAGGGAAGAAAAGGATGGAAACACCACAGAAATGGTTCAGGGACAGCATAGGGAGGATGTCTGGATGCATCTTGGACTCCAACATCGCTGCTGGGAACGATCTTTCGCCCGTAGTACGCCATTTTTACAGACTGACCATAAAACACACAAAAAGGAAAATAAAAACGACTTTAGGCGAAAAATTGTTACCAAACAATATTTGCTGTATATTTACTTGTATATCATCTGCAAATTCTCCCAAAAATTTCCTTGATTTTCTGAAGTGAGGCCATGATTAAGAGGGAAACGTGCGCAGAGGCAAATTATCCCAAAAATTTCCTTGATTTTCTGAAGTGACGCCATGATTAAGAGGGAAACGTGCGCAGAGGCAAATTCTCCCAAAAATTTCCTTGATTTTCTGAAGTGAGGCCATGATTAAGAGGGAAACGTGCGCAGAGGCAAATTCTCCCAAAAATTTCCTTGATTTTCTGAAGTGAGGCCATGATTAAGAGGGAAACGTGCGCAGAGGCAAATTATCCCAAAAATCTCCTTGATTTTCTGAAGTGAGGCCATGATTAAGAGGGAAACGTGCGCAGAGGCAAATTCTCCCAAAAATTTCCTTGATTTTCTGAAGTGAGGCCATGATTAAGAGGGAAACGTGCGCAGACGCAAATTATCCCAAAAATGTCCTTGATTTTCTGAAGTGAGGCCATGATTAAGAGGGAAACGTGCGCAGAGGCAAATTATCCCAAAAATCTCCTTGATTTTCTGAAGTGAGGCCATGATTAAGAGGGAAACGTGCGCAGAGGCAAATTCTCCCAAAAATTTCCTTGATTTTCTGAAGTGAGGCCATGATTAAGAGGGAAACGTGCGCAGAGGCAAATTATCCCAAAAATTTCCTTGATTTTCTGAAGTGAGGCCATGATTAAGAGGGAAACGTGCGCAGAGGCAAATTATCCCAAAAATCTCCTTGATTTTCTGAAGTGAGGCCATGATTAAGAGGGAAACGTGCGCAGAGGCAAATTCTCCCAAAAATTTCCTTGATTTTCTGAAGTGAGGCCATGATTAAGAGGGAAACGTGCGCAGAGGCAAATTATCCCAAAAATTTCCTTGATTTTCTGAAGTGAGGCCATGATTAAGAGGGAAACGTGCGCAGAGGCAAATTCTCCCAAAAATTTCCTTGATTTTATTGAACTGAGGCCATGATTAAGAGGGAAACGTGCGCTGAGCTGACCATCTAAAACATTATGGGTGAGGGTCTGCTGCAGAGCTGACCATCCTAAACATTATATGCGAAGGCCCGCTAGTGAGCTGACGCTATAAAACATTATATGAGAGGGCCCGCTAGAGAGCTGACCCAATAAAACATTATATGAGAAGGCCCGCTGGTGAGCTGACCTATATAAAAATTGTCAAACAGGGCCCGCTGGTGAGCTGGCCCTATATAAAAATTATATCACAGGGCCCGCTGGTGAGCTGGCCCTATATAAAAATTATAGCACAGGGCATATGGAAGAGGAGGAGGAGGATGAGAAGATTAAGAGTCAACCATATACCCGTTTTTTGGGTGGAAGGGGTGAATGGGAATACAGAGTATTCCCATCATTGTAAATAACATATATAAAGTGAGTTTATGTTCCCCCGGGGCTTTCCTCCAGTGGAGTGGAGAAGTCAGGGGAAATCCAGGCCTTGTTCATTTTTATAAGTGTCAACCTATCAGCATTGTCGGTGGAAAGGCGGATACGCTTATCTGTTATGATGCCACCAGCAGCACTAAATACCCGCTCAGACAGAACGCTGGCGGCAGGGCAGGCCAGCACCTCCAAGGCGTAGAGTGCCAGTTCATACCACGTGTCCAGCTTGGACACCCAGTAGTTGTAAGGCACAGAGGGATCATTGAGGACGCTGACACGGTCTGCTATGTACTCCTTCACCATCTTCCAAAATGTTTCCCTCCTTGTGACACTAGGCTGCGCATCAGGGTGAGGGTGCTGGCGGGGTGTCATAAAGGTGTCCCACGCCTTGGAGAGTGTTGCCCTGCCTTTGTCGGAACTGCTGTGTGCTCCCCTTTTCTCCCCTTCTCGGTTGGCCAAGGTAGCACGTACTCTGCCGCCAGCGTTGTCAGATGGAAAATTTTGGAGCAATTTTTCAACAAGAACCTTCTGGTATTGCACCATTTTGCTTGTCCTCTCCACCGGAGGAATGAGAGATGAGAAATTCTCTTTGTAGCGGGGGTCCAGAAGGGTGAACACCCAGTAATCCGTGTTGTCTAAAATGCGTACAACGCGTGGGTCACGGGAAAGGCAGCCTAACATAAAGTCAGCCATGTGTGCCAGAGTACCAACAGTCAAGATTTCGCTGTCCTCACCAGGAGGATGACTCTCAATCTCCTCATCCTCTTCCTCATCTTCTGCCCACCCACGCTGAAGAGATGGAACTAAAGTTCCATGGCTACCCTCTGTAGCGGAGGCAACCGTGTCTTCCTCCTCCTCCTCCTCCTCCGCCTCCTCCAATTGTCGCTGAGAAGACGAAGTGAGGGTGCTCTGGCTATCACCTTGTGTAAGCTCTTCCTCCCCCATTTCCACCTCTTCCACATGCAAAGCGTCGGTTTTAATTGTGAGCAGCGAGCGTTTCAGTAGACACAGAAGTGGGATGGTTACACTGATAATAGCGTTATCGCCGCTCACCATCTGTGTCGATTCCTCAAAATTGCGTAAAACCTCGCAGAGGTCTGACATCCATTCCCACTCCTCACTTCTGATTACAGGAAGTTGAACGGAGAGGCGACGACCGTGTAACAGCTGGTACTCCACTACTGCCCTCTGCTGCTCACAAAGCCGGGCCAACATGTGGAAGGTGGAGTTCCAGCGCGTGCTCACGTCACACAGCAGCCGGTGAGCTGGCAATTGTAAGCGCTGCTGCAGCTTCAACAGGCCGGCCGAAGCTGTAGATGACTTACGGAAATGTGCACACACGCGGCGCACCTTGGTCAAGAGATCATGCACATTGGGGTAGGTTTTTAGAAATCGCTGAACCACTAAATTAAATACATGCGCTAGGCATGGTACGTGTGTGAGCTTGCCGAGCTCCAAAGCCGCCACCAAGTTACGCCCATTATCACACACAACCATGCCTGGTTGCAGGTTGAGTGGCGAGAGCCACTGCTCGGTCTGGTGACTAATCCCCTGCAACAGCTCTGAGGCCGTGTGCTGTTTGTCCCCAAGGCAGATCAGCTTCAGCACGGCCTGTTGACGCTTCCCCACTGCAGTGCTACACTGCTTCCAGCTACTGGCTGATGGGGGAGTGGCGCTGCGTGTAGAGAATTCGGAGGTGGAAACGGAGGAGGAGGAGCCAATAACGTAGGTGCTGGCGGAAACCCTGATGGAGGTAGGGCCCGCAATCCTCGGCGTGGGTAGCACCCGTGCCATCCCAGGGTCCGAGTCGCTCCCAGCCTCCACGACATTCACCCAGTGTGCCGTCAGGGAAATGTAGCGTCCCTGGCCACAAGCACTTGTCCATGTGTCAGTCGTTAAGTGGACCTTCCCAGTAACTGCGTTGGTCAGGGCACGGGTGATGTTACGGGACACATGGTGGTGTAATGCGGGGATGGCACACCGGGAAAAGTAGTGGCGGCTGGGGACCGCGTACCGAGGGACAGCTGCTGCCATCAGGCTGCGGAAGGACTCAGTGTCCACAAGCCTAAATGGCAGCATTTCGATGGCCAGTAATTTTGAAAGGTGTGAGGTTAGTGCTATGGCCTGTGGGTGGGTGGCTGGGTATTTTCTCTTGCGCTCAAATGCCTGGGGTAACGACATTTGGACGCTGTGCTGGGACAGGGAAGTGGATGTGGTCGCTGATGGTGCTTCAGATGGTACAGGTGCAGGGCGGGAGGTATGCGGGCCTGCGCCTTCGACAGGCGATTGGCCGGCACCGAAAACAGGGGAAGAGGAGGCAGTGGTGTGGCCTGCAGACACAGATGGGCGATCCAGGCGTTCCTCCCACTTATTACGGTGCTTGGATGCCATGTGTCGGATCATGCTGGTGGTGGTGAGGTTTCTAGTGTTCATGCCTCGGCTCATTCTGGTGTGGCACAGGTTGCAAACTACAATTCTTTTGTCGTCCGCACTTTCCTTAAAAAAACGCCATACCGCGGAACACCTACCCCTTGGCAAGGGAGATTTACGCAAGGGCGTGCTCCGTGGAACATTTGCGGGCCGGTTTGGTGCGGTCCGCCTTCTTTCTGTAGCCACACCACTGCCTCTTCCAGCCTGTTGCGGTGCTGCAGATGGCTCACCCTCAGGACTGCTGTCATCGCTCGGCTCTACACCTTCCCAGGTGGGGTCAGTCACCTCATCGTCCACCAAGTCCTCCTCCACTTCCTCACTCTGATCATCCTCCTCATGTCTTGATCCCACCACATACTCAGTCATTGACAACTGTATAACATTCTCCTCAACAAGGTCTTGAGACAGTAATAGTGGTTGATTTAATGGCAACTGTGTCTCATCATCATCATCATCATCCACTACTTCCTTTGACCTTAAATGCCGTTCACATCTGTCATCTTCTTGTGATTGGGTACCCTCTAGAGGTTGTGAATCAGGGCACAAGATGTCATGTTCCTCTGCAAGCGTGCTTGGAGAGAGGGTCAAATGAAGGATTGGTGATGAGACAAGCTCCTCACTATATCCCAGTGTGGGATCACTTCTTTGACCAGACCGTGTATGGTGGGAGGAAGGATGATCAGAGTGAGGATTATGTTGACCAGACTCTTGGCTACTGAGAGTGGACTTGGTGGAAGACAGGGTGGTGCTTAACCGACTGGAAGCAGTATCAGCTGACATCCAACCGACCACCTGTTCACAGTGGTCGGACCTCGAGAGTGATGTCCTGCGACGCCCTGTAAAATGAGACATGAAGCTAGGTATGGTGGATGTCTTTCTTTCTTGTGCTCTGGCACCAGGCACAGTTTCTCCGCGTCCTGACCCGCGCCCTGAACTATCAGGATCACGTCCACTTCCCCGTCCCTTTTTACCCGCCTTCTTCATCTTACACGGAATATGTGACTTTGATATTTGAGTTTGAAAACTTAACAGTATTTCTTCCTATTCTGCAACTGTGCCGAGTACACAGAATAGGCTGCTAAACTGCGGTGACGCACACTGAATATAATATGTGACTTTGATATTTGAGTTTGAAAACTTAACAGTATTTCTTCCTATTCTGCAACTGTGCACAGTACACAGAATAGGCTGCTAAACTGCGGTGACGCACACTGAATGGAATATGTGACTTTGATATTTGAGTTTGAAAACTTAACAGTATTTCTTCCTATTCTGCAACTGTGCAGAGTACACAGAATAGGCTGCTAAACTGCGGTGACGCACACTGAATATAATATGTGACTTTGATATTTGAGTTTGAAAACTTAACAGTATTTCTTCCTATTCTGCAACTGTGCACAGTACACAGAATAGGCTGCTAAACTGCGGTGACGCACACTGAATGGAATATGTGACTTTGATATTTGAGTTTGAAAACTTAACAGTATTTCTTCCTATTCTGCAACTGTGCAGAGTACACAGAATAGGCTGCTAAACTGCGGTGACGCACACTGAATATAATATGTGACTTTGATATTTTAGTTTGAAGACTTTACAGTATTTCTTCCTATTCTGCAACTGTGCAGAGTACACAGAATAGGCTGCTAAACTGCGGTGACGCACACTGAATATAATATGTGACTTTGATATTTGAGTTTGAAAACTTAACAGTATTTCTTCCTATTCTGCAACTGTGCACAGTACACAGAATAGGCTGCTAAACTGCGGTGACGCACACTGAATGGAATATGTGACTTTGATATTTGAGTTTGAAAACTTAACAGTATTTCTTCCTATTCTGCAACTGTGCAGAGTACACAGAATAGGCTGCTAAACTGCGGTGACGCACACTGAATATAATATGTGACTTTGATATTTTAGTTTGAAGACTTTACAGTATTTCTTCCTATTCTGCAACTGTGCAGAGTACACAGAATAGGCTGCTAAACTGCAGTGACGCACACTGAATATAATATGTGACTTTGATATTTTAGTTTGAAAACTTAACAGTATTTCTTCCTATTCTGCAACTGTGCACAGTACACAGAATAGGCTGCTAAACTGCGGTGACGCACACTGAATGGAATATGTGACTTTGATATTTTAGTTTGAAGACTTTACAGTATTTCTTCCTATTCTGCAACTGTGCAGAGTACACAGAATAGGCTGCTAAACTGCGGTGACGCACACTGAATATAATATGTGACTTTGATATTTTAGTTTGAAAACTTAACAGTATTTCTTCCTATTCTGCAACTGTGCAGAGTACACAGAATAGGCTGCTAAACTGCGGCGAAGCACACTGAATGGAATATGTGACTTTGATATTTTAGTTTGAAAACTTAACAGTATTTCTTCCTATTCTGCAACTGTGCACAGTACACAGAACGTGCTGCTAAACTGCGGCGACGCACACTGAATGGAATATGTGACTTTGATATTTTAGTTTGAAGACTTAACAGAATGTGCTCTAATCTGCAACTTTGCACACTAAACAGAATGTGCTCTAATCTGCAACTTTGCACACTAAACAGAATGTGCTCTAATCTGCAACTTTGCACACTAAACAGAATGTGCTCTAATCTGCAACTTTGCACACTAAACAGAATATATATATTTTTTTTTTCCCCCCCCCCCACACAAAATAAACTGCTGCCCCCACACACAGTAGTCCTAAAAAGGACTTTTGGTTCTTTTTTTTTGTTCAACAAGACTTTTCTTCTCCCTACACTGACTTTCCCTTCCTATCCTCATCTCTCCCTGGCTAAGACTGAGCAGAACTCGCTGGTCAGGTGCTATACAGCACCCGACCACGGGTTCTGGCCAGCCAATCAGTGTAATGCCAGCAGCCAACATGGCTGCTGGCATTACACTGATGTCAGAGCCTCCCTGCACGTTTATTGGCTGCGCAGCAGCCGCGAAACGTGCGGGGAGGAGACCCGAACATGGCGGGCGAGCACATGCGGTATTCGTACGAGTACCGCCATGTGCCGAGCAGAGCGATGCTCGAGCCGATCCGAGCATCGGCCGAGCATGCTCGCTCAACACTAGTACCTTCCATTCACAGTGGACAGTGGTGCATAATTTTTTGATGTCAGTTTTTGAGGCCTGTTGGCTCTTGTTTAGTGTACTGTGCTAGTACAGTGTCCATTGATATCTTATGTTTTTTCAGATACAGAATGGTCCTAGGGAATGTCAGCTTTGGTATATCCCCATGGTATGAATTCTGGAAGTTTGTAGATGGGGAGTTCATCTGGAGGAGGAGGAGGAGAGAGTCGTCACCCAAAAGACCCTGCCTTTTGTGATGTGCCCTGCCTTCCAGGAGGAGGGACTAAACCCCCAAGGTATCTGTGTTTCATACGGACTAAAGAGAAATGGATTTAACAGGTAAGAACACTAAAGTCCTATTTTTGATACATGGAATATCTCTTGGTAAGTACGATTTATTTTTTTACTTCTCTCTGTCAGGCTGTTTCAATAACTGTGTCTAAATTAGCTTAAATATTTATAATGTTAAAGTGGACCTGTTGTCTTGAATTCAAGTTCATGTATCTGAAAGTAAAATTAAAAACCAAATATGTATCATGCTTGCCAAAAGACCAGCAGTTTAAGAGCTATTCATAGTTTTATTTCTGTATTGTGAGCTCTCTGATTGCAGTACCTTATGATATTTTTTCAGAAATAAAAGAACCAATATCTCATAATCTATGTATCTGCTGGTCTTTTCAATATGCATTTGTAAATTCTAAGTACCACATCCACTTTAAGTGGAGTGGCAATTCTGGAGCAAAACAACCAAACCATTGGGGAGATATTAACTTCCCCAACTTTTCCTTGATTCAGATGGGGCTTTTAACCCCTTGAATGGTAAAGAGGTTTCTAATGCATTAATTCGTAATGTGTTGTACATATCTCTCTAGAATTGAAGAGGCTTAAAGCCCCATTTAATTCCTTAATGCCATATGACATGCCAGGACCGTTAAAGAATTTCATCCTTTGAGGATGGATGGCAGTCCTGGCATTTCATGGTTATTGATCACAGTACACATCATGGTGTGCTGCGATCACAGCAGGGAGGTTGTATATGATACCTGCAGGACCACTACAGTGGTCACATGTGCAAATGGAGCTACATGACAAAGGCAATGTATGTGATTACTGCCTTTGTCGCTGTTCTTCCCCTCTCCTCCTCACTGTAACAGAGTCAGAGAGAGGCAGAGAACACAGCTCCCAAGAATTAAAATGGCCAAAGAGAGGACACTTTTTTAAATTGGTGTCATTGGTGCCTCTATTGGTAGATACAGCTGTTAGGTTACATAGTTATATAATAGTTAAAGGGATAGTAACACTTCGTTTTAACTTTATTTTATTTTGTAGGCATTAAAAAAACATGAAGAATGATATAAGTCTTATCTCTCAAACCTTTATGGTTTATGAGATATTCACAAGCAAAGTTCCCCTCCCCGCCCCTTTTACCTAGTGTAAGCCATCTCTTCTCAGATGTGAGTCTGGTTGTATGACAGTACAGATAACAGAAGGGGACAATTTTCTTTGTATGAAAACAATGAAAGCCCTTCCCCCCTTGACAAGTTTTTCAGCTTTTTCCATTATCTTAATTGAAGATTGTCCCTCTCTGCAGTCTACCTGGGCATCTCCCTTCTGATCTAGCTGAACAGGGGGGGGATACTTTTGCTTGTGAATATCTCTTAAACCATAAAGGTTTCAGAGATAAGACTTATATCATTCTTCATGTTTTTTTAATGCCTACAAAATAAAATAAAGTTAAAATGAAGTATTACTATCCCTTTAAGTTGAAAAAAAGACTTACGTCCATCACGTTCAACCCTTTTCCTATTCCTGTTTACCACTGTTGATCCAAAAGAAGTAAAAAAAGACCTCAGTACAGCAATTTAAAATTCTGCATTGAATGGGGGGAAAAAATCCTTCTTAATTCCAAATGTCAATCAGATTCTCCTTGGATCAGCAAGGACTAAATAAATATTAATCCCAATACTAACATGCATAGCCCTCTATGTTCTACTCTTTTAAAAAGTACCTAGGCCCTTTTTAAAGGCATTTAATGTATTCGATAGCACCACCTCCTCAGGCAGTGAATTCCATACCTTTATTGTCCTTACTGTAAAAAATCCCTTCCGCTGTTGTAGACAAAATCTCCTTTCCTCTAAGCAGGTGGCCCCTTGTCCTTTGTACTCTTCTGTTAATGAACATGGCTTTGGAGAGCCCTTTGTTTGGGCCCTGAACGTATTTATATAATGTTATCATATCCCCTCTAAGATGCCGTTTCTCTAGTGTGTTCAAGCTTAACTTTTCAAGCCTTTCTTCATAACTAAAACTTTCCATTCCACTTATTACTTTTGTATCCCTCCTCTGCACTTTCTCTAGTTCCATAATGTCCTTTTTCAGAAAAGGCACCCAGAATTGAACAGCATATTGAAGGTGGGGTCTTACCATGGACCTCTAAAGAGGCAAAATAACATCTTCCTCCCGTGAGTCAATACTCCTTTTAATACATGCCAATATCTTATTTTCCTTTGAAGCCACCAGCTGGCATTGCTGGCTACTGCTAAGTCTATTGTCTACCATTACTCCCAAATCCTTTTCATTAGTAGATTTCCCCAAAGAAACACCATTTAAACTATATGTTGCATTTTTATTATTATACCCAAAATGCATAATTTACACTTGTCTATATTAACCCCTTAAAGGGGAACTTTCACCTCAGAACATTTTTTTACCAACTCATTAAGCAGTGTTGATAAAGGTGCTTCTTTTTTTATTTCTACATACTTAGTAAGATATTTTATGTCCAAGTTGCACACTTCCGCATTCAGCAGCACAGGTATCTTCGGCACAGGTTGCAACCTCAGTATAATGCGAATCGCTTCTTGTTGTAACATTAGGAGCCGTTCACAGCACACTGAAGTGAAGTGTGAACGCGCTTGCCGGGGCAGCTGGGAGGGAGGTGGGAGGAGAATGAACTAGTGCTGGGAGCTGTGCAATGCGGAAGTGTGCGGCTAGAACATAAAATATCTTACTAAGTATGTAGAATAAAAAAAAAGAAGCACCTTTCCCAGCACTGCTTAACCGTTTAATGAGTTGGTAAAAAAAAATATCTGAGTTGAAAGTTCCCCTTTAAGGACCGGGGAATCCGCGACCCGACTGAACAACCACGGAGCAATTTATTTTTATTGCTCCGTTGCGTTCTGGACTCCCCGAACGGCGTGCAGCCAGCCGGGGGAGCCCGGAATTCGATCACGGTCATAGTACGTCATCAGTCGTTAAGTCAAATCGACCCTTGACGTACTATGACCGTCAAGGGTTGTTAAGGGGTTAATCTTCATTTGCCATTTTCCTGCCCAGTTACCCAATTTGTCCAAATCCTCTTGTAATGAAGACACATCCAGTTCAGACTTTATTACCCTACTTACTTTGGTGTCAGCTTGTCACGGTTTTTTAAAGACACTCAGACCAGTATGTAAAATAAAACACAGTTTTATTTAGCAATAATAACACATAAGGTCACCCTCTAGTGGCGGTTGGGTGTACATAAAAGATAGTGACTGGAAAATACAAAGGTAGATGCACAAACGGAATACAAGTACAACTGTACCGCAGAGGAAGGGGTATAACCCCAGAGGGTTAAGTCCTTGATAAATAACAGTTTCACAAGGAACTGTTTGGCACGCCCTGGGTATAAGTAAGCTGAGCTTAAGGTAACCACAGAGGGTTAAGTCCTTGATTATGATCAGTCTCTTAAGTGGATGTTTGGCACGCCCGAGGTGTAGATAAGCTGTGCTGAAGAAATGTTCACCATCAAGTGGATAAGGACTGTCTCGCCACGGTGTGTAGTAAAGCAGAGCCCAATAGCCCCCCACGGGCGTACCTACTGGAATGGCTACTGCTAGTGCAAGTGATCTTAGCCCCACGGGCGTGTATCGAACCGGCCTGCAATGCAAGAGCTCCCAAGCCTCCTCAGACTCTACCGGACTGAGTATAACGAGACAGGGCCAATAGCCCAACTGAAGTAGTACCGGAATGCTAGTGCTGAAGCCTGTGCCCGTCACCACTCGGTATAACGGAATCGCCCAGTGTATACAACGAGAGAGAGAGAGAGCCAAAGCGCCCAACCGGCCTAATCGGAAGTGAATACTCTACTGGGATGGTATTGAGTTGCCGACAGAGAGCGGCCAACTCAGCAGGAGTTTCACTATGAACGAGGCTCACACTGGAGTAAGGAGAGTGGGACCGAGGCAGCACTGGTAGGGTTAAAAGGCACGTTTACACAAGGCTTTTCTGCAGTAGCACAGCACTGCTGTCTGAGTGAGGCGTACACAGCTCTGCACGATTGTAATACTGCACTGCACGAAGTAACACCAGGCAAGACAGCCACACAAGTACTGGAACAGTGGATGATAATGTCGCGATGGCGACAACTGGAACGTAGGTCTTCTGGAACACGCTGTAGGTTGATCTTGCAGGAGGAAGTCAGCCGGGCCGGATCGGATCACGTAGGAGGTAGTTGTACAAGCCGGATCATACACAAGCAGGAGCGTCAGCCAAGCAGAGTCGAGGTCCGGAGGAGGTAGTCAGACGAGCCGGGTCATACACAAGCAGGAAACTGGAGAATGGTCAGGGCAAGCCAAATCGGTACACAGGAATCAGAAACGCAGCAACAGAACAACTGGCTCAGAAACACCACGAAAGGGCACCTGACAGATGGAATAGTCAGGTATAAAAAGGAAACCAAGGGGCGGGCCAAACCAAGTGAACAAATCACCCTCAACCATAGAAGAGAGTGACAGCTAGATCACAGGCACTGTGATACATCTGCAATCACTGATACATGGCTCCCTTTGCCCACTGGGAGATCATTAATAAACAATTTAAAAAGAAGAGGTCTCAGGACAGATCCCTGAGGAACTCCACTTATCACAGTTGTCCAATTGGAGAACTTCCCATTTACCACCACTCTTTGGACTCTATCTTTCAGCCAATTTCCAATCCACATACAAACGTTTGCCCCTGTCTATTTCATTCAATTTGTACAGTAACCTTTTGTGTGGAACCATATCAAACACCTTGGCAAAGTCTAAATAGAGCACATCAACCACCACACCCAAATCTATATTTTTACTCACTTTTTCATAAAATGCAATCAAGTTAGTTTAACAAGACCTGTCTTTCAAAAAGCCATGTTGGCTCCTGCTAATTATATTCTTATTCAAGATGAATTCCTGAATATATTCCCTTAGCAACCCTTCAAATAGTTTCCCCAACACATATGTCAGGCTTACAAGTCTGTAATTTCCTGGCTGGGATTTTGATCCCTTTTTAAATATGGGCACCACATCTGCTTTACACCAATCTGTGGGTACCATACCTGAAATAAAAGAATCCCTGAAAATCAAAAATAACGGTCTGGCTAGGGCCAGACTTAGCTCTGTAAGTAACCGTGGGTATATACCATTTGGCCCCAGGTCTTTGTCTACCTTAACACCATTTAATTGTTTTAACACTTTTTCTTTTGTCATCCAGTCCCATGCTTTATATGACTGTTCTGTAAAAGTAGTTTGCAGGTTCTTGTCCATCGGGTCTTCTTTGGTAAAAACAGAAGAAAATAAATCATTTAAAATGTCTGCTTTCTCTCTGTCCCCACTGACCATCTCACATGTTTCAGATAACAAAGACCCAACATTATCACACTTTAATTTTTTGCTATTGATGTATTTAAATATTTTTTTGGGGGAATGCTCTTGCTGTCCTTAGCAATTATTTTTTCATTCTCCAGTTTAGCTAATTTAACCTTCTTTTTACAGGTTTTGTTGGCATCCTTATATTTTACAAATGCCTCTGCTGATCTCTCAGCTTTATAATGTTAAAATGCCATTTTCTTTTTATTTATTTCATTAATTATTTTACTGGTTAACCACATTGGTTTTAATTTGCTTCTTTTGTAATTGTTTCCAAAGGCTATACATTTATGAGTATATTTTTGTAATGTTATTTTGAAAGCATACCACTTACCTTCTGTGTTTTTTCCATAAAATATTCCATCCCAGTCAACGAGACCAAGGGATGCATTAAACCTGCTAAAGTTGGCCTTTTTAAAATTCAGTGTTTTGGTGGAACCCATACCAAATTGTTTTTTGAATTAATCTCAAATGATACCATGTTATGGTCACTATTCCCCAAGTGATCCCTTACTTGGATATTAGAGAAAAGCTCTTCATTGTTAATTATTACAAGATCCAGACATGCATCCCCTTTGGTTGAGGTCTGTACTAGTTGAGACAAAAATTGTCATTCAAAAAGTTCAGAAACTTACTGCTTTTAGCAGAATTACTTGTTCCATTTTTCCAACCTATTTCTGGATAATTAAAACCCCCTATAATTATAATTCTCCCTATTTGAGAATCTGTTTCTATTTGCACTAGTATCTGTGATTCTTCAAGGTCACCAATGTTTGGTGGTTTGTAACAAATACACACTAATATTTTCTGGGCAGTTTTACCTCCGTTGACTATTTCAACCCACAAGGATTCCACATGTTCACAAATGTTATTGCATATATATTCCCGCAAATGAGGCAATAATACTGGTTTGACATACAGACAGACCCCACCACCTCTTTTGTTTGACCTATCTTTTCTAAACAACATGAAGCCCTCCAAATTGATTGACCAATCATGTGTGTCATCCTACCATGTTTCTGTTATGCCAGTTAAGTCATAGTTTTTGATTTCAGCTACCAGCTCCAGTTCCCCTATTTTACCAGTTAAACTTCTGGCATTTTGCAAGCATACAATTAATGCCACTGCCATGTTCCATTTATGATTTAATTTTAATGTGGATTATAGGTTTCTCTGTATTATCTGTACTAACCCCACCCCCCAGATCCACCCACCTTGGTACTAACTACATCACTTTCCCTTTCTATACTGTCTAGCCCAGTATTTATTGGCCCCTCCCCCCTTCCTAGTTTAATGACGTATTGACGCCTCTTTGTGTATCTGAGTATATAATTTAGAGCAACATCAAAATATTTTATTTACATAGACTAATTTATAATTATATACTGAATTTTAAACAAATATTAATTTGATTTATTGATATGTAGCAATGTGAAATACTTATATATAAACCACACAGTCTGATCTCCTTAAAAGAGGGACATCAGAGTGGGAAAGAAGGACATAGGGATTTGAGTCTCAGAGGGACAATACCCCATAAAAAAGGGATATTGGGAGGTATGAATGAATGATCATACTTTTTAACCAGTCCCTCTTAAAAAATACACTAACCAAGTACAAATCATCAAAGGAAAACCTATGAAATATTTTTGATTTTTAAAATGTATTCCACTCTTTTACATTATTTTCAAACTAAATTGGTTATACATATAAATATGGCCAGAAAACTCCAGAGGCATACTATAAAGTACAACATTGCTCTTGTCTTCTAGTGTAAAAAAAAGTCATTGTCACCAAGGGGTTAAAACAATGGGAATTTGTATTTGCCCTCTGTGGTGGTTTGCTCCATAATTGCCCGCCTTTATTAGATGTTACCATGTTCCACATCTCCCTTACTTGTTTCAAAAATATGTTTTTTATCTGGATCAGCCATTTTATTAGCCTTTCTCTGAACCATCTCTCCCATTAATTTATGCTCTTCTGGAACTATGGTCTACAGAAGTGAATGCATTCCTCTAGGTGAGGTCTCTTTTGTGATTTACATATTAGTATATTTCTGTCTTCTTTTTGACAATAACATATCCCACCTATACATACAACATCCTGCTGGATTTCACTAATGCTTTGTTGTATTGTTTGCCTACTTCTACTTCGTCTATAATGACTCACGGGTCTCATTCTTCTTCTGTCTTGTCTCTGTCAGCACAGTGCAAATAATTCCACATTCTGCCTTTCAATTTTTGTTTTGTGTATTCATTATTTTGCACTTATTTGCAGGAAATTGCATCTGACACACTGTTGTCCATTGATAAGCCATTAATCATCTCCAGCCTGGAATGCCAACCCTGTTACAGAGTTGTATGTGATCTGCAAAAAGCCATTTTGAACCTTCTTTGGCATGTATGGACATGGAGTATATATTTTAAGAATGATTCATTCTACAGAAGCTAAAAGAGTGCCAGATTCATTAGGGACCTACAGGAGGAAACACTTGGGGCCTAAAAAGCAAGAAAAAAACAAGTAATGCGATCCTTACTTTAATGCAAGATGCATATTAAAAACACCCACTATGGGGTAGTACCTGATCCTCTGCATTCCTGCAGACTTATATTTTCATAAGCATCAATTAAAGGGATGTTATCTCCCAAAAATGTACAGGGTTATAGCCTAAAATATGTTACAAACTTGATTTTCCTATTCAAATGCCAGTAGTTGTGCATGACTATTTGACTCCAGTTTGTTTAAATAACCTCTTAAGAAGTTGCAAATGCAAAGATTGGCATGCTTAAGTTAAATAAACAAATAAAAGATAAGTATCTGTGTACTGGACAGAGTTGGTACTATTCTCAACATAATTATCAGCATTATAAAACCTATAGCCAAACTAATTATTTTACAACTTTGTATCAAAGAAAATATTGGCTAGGACTACATTGATGAGAAAAGACTTTGTGAACTCCGTTGGATGTCATATATTTCACAGCTACAGTGTTATCAGATTGTGATCTAAGTCTTAAAGCAGAACTTTCAGATCTTACTAAGTCATCATGCATTCATAAAACGCATAGCGACTAGCTTGGAAATCGATGTCTTGCCTTTAAAAAATAGCAGATTGTAAAGACATCTTTGCTGTTTGGGGACTGACGGGCACGATTAATAAACATCAGTTACCACACTTAGGATATTTTTCATAGTTTTCTACTTTGTATGCACTAGTTGAAAGTTTGTAATACAGTTTTCAAATATGCAAACTTGAATTAAGGTTAAAGTTCCACTTTAAAGGAATATGGCATAATGAGGGGAAACCAGCTGAATATAGGTCTCCCAGCGATGTTCGGATAGTGATGAAAATGGCAAAAACTAATAGTACATTTTTAAGTTAGTGAGGCCACTTTTCGAATGTCAGGGATAAGCTTCCCAGTGCCCTAATTATTAACCCCTTAAGGACTAAAGGGGTTTCATTTAAAGCACACCAACTTCACCGTAGGGATGTAATACAATTTCCTAAATTCCAAATGATTTACATCTTGAACCATTGCATTTTTTTTCTTTTTTTGTTTGTGAAAGTATTTTACCATGAAGAATACATTGAGATTGCCTCTCATTTCCAAGTATGTTCTGGACTCATTTTATCTACCTCAGGGGGATGAAAGGCTGAGCTGACCTTGCCGGGACTAGAACCTGCAACCGTGTGGCTTAAACAGATTCTACAGGTACTGCATTAACCAACTGAGCCATCTCACGGCTTCTACCAATAAAGGGGTTACATTTCTCATTCAGATCAATTATTTAGTATTTGATTCCCCAGGTGTTTTTGGTTTGCCCAAGAGATCCTCCATATTTCTTTTGTTCATTTGGCCCTCTGACTCCTTTTAGTATTTTTATATTAAATTTATTTGAGTCTATTTGTTATATGAAGTCTATTATATCTCTAAAGTTCAGTATATGTAGTGGAGTAGTATTTTGTTCTCAAGTACATCATTTTTTACCATTCACTCAGTTAAAAATAATGTTTTACTTATAATAGTAATTGTAATACAAATTTTTAAATGTAAAATATTATACCAATGTTATGGTTCCCAAATCATTAATGTTGTGCTGTTTATACAGCCTCTCAGTCTTTTTTATATGACATTATTGCATGTTGCGTTTTCTTTTTCCAAATCTGTTAGTTGGAAATGACTCTAATCACATGCATAATACACAGTTTGTATTATTTAATGTTGAGTTCTTGAGATGAAAAGCATACATAATTCATAGGGTTCACATGATAAGAAGCTTATCATCTCAGGGTGAAACACATATTGATATGCACTGTGGAAAATATAGCCTCTAAGTATAACATTACAAAAAAAAATTAGGTTAGAGAGAAATGTTTTAAAGATGCGATTAAGCTGTATATTCAATTTTGCTCCCATGGCCATGGTGAAGGCTGACCATCCTGTCCCCCGATCCCCATTTTTTAGTTGCCAAACCCTTGTGTGTGTGTCTAACCTTTGTTCCGATATGTTTGTGTGTAATATACATAGTTGCTCATCTGAGGTTGATGAAGGGCCTTCCCACCAAAGACTTAAGTCAGCACCCTTGCATCCCCACGTGTTGTTTATTAGATATGCACTGTGATTCCCCTTTTATTATGTTCTGTGCACAGTTTATATGCCAGCTAGGGTGTAGCTTGATTATTTGTCTCAGGTTCCATCCAGTCTGTATGTACCTCAAAATTGTATTCTCTTGAAGCACATATCAAGTCCTCTGGAAAGAAATGCATCTTCTAGGCTGACAAGCAGGAGTAGCCCACATCAGGGAGAAAATGTAGGATTACACCATGGGTGCAACATAAATGTTGTTGTTCTTCTCATCGGTCCATTTAAAGCAGAACTTTCACGTTAATTACATTGCTCCAGAATATATTACTAACCTAGTGATATGCACAGTTATACAATCCTTAAGCTCAATAAGTCCATGGTAGTTCAGTAAAAGCAATTCTTCTGTAGGTATCGGGCTGCACAGAGCATACAAGAGAAGCTCTGTGTGCCTGTGCGGTCTGTTCCTTCCTGTGCCTTAAGGCACGAAGGAACGTCACCACCAATGCTGGCAGTGAAAGGGACAAACAGTGCAGACTCAGAGGTACATTTCCTTCAAGATGTCTGTGCTGTCTGTCCTTTAGTTCCTGCTGAAGATGTGCTTTTACAGAACTACCACAGACTTATTGAGCCTAAGGATTGTATAACTTTGCATATTGCTATGTTAGTAATATATTCTGCTAGTAAAATATTCTGGGGCAATGTAATTAAAGGGATAGTAATACTTCGTTTTAACTTTATTTTATTTTGTAGGCATTAACAAAACATGAAGAATGATGTAAGTCTTATCTCTCAAACCTTTATGGTTTAAGAGATATTCACAAACAAAGTATCCCCCCCCGTTAAACCAGATCAGAAGGGAGGTGCCCAGGTAGACTGCAGAGAGGGACAATCTTCAATTAAGATAAGGGAAAAAGCTGAAAAACTTGTCAAGGGGGGAAGGGCTTTCATTGTTTTCATACAAAGAAAATTGTCCCCTTCTGTTATCTGTCTGGTCTTACAACCAGATTCACATCTGAGAAGAGATGGCTTACACTAGGTAAAAGGGGCGGGGAGGGGAACTTTGCTTGTGAATATCTCATAAACCATAAAGGTTTAAAAGATAAGACTTATATCATTCTTCATGTTTTTTTAATGCCTACAAAATAAAATAAAGTTAAAACGAAGTATTACTATCCCTTTAACGTGAAAGTTCCACTTTAACTGATATTGATTGCCAACAGTCTCCTGATCCATGGAATCATAACTCCTGTCGATTAGTTGTTCATGCCTCTAGAGGTCAGCAGGAGTAACTGTATACTGGTGGCTGGCCCTGAGATAAATGAGGTCTAAGTCAAAGTCTTTCATGTGCTTTAGTTGTATATATTCCATGGTGAACATAGACTACATGTCCCAACACCCTGTATTTCAATATTTTAATAAAGATTTTCACTTTTGTTATAATCAGCCTGGTATTTGAGTCTTCTGTTCTTTCTCTCTGCAAACCTACAGTGGAGTAATAGACGGGCTTCCTCCACACTATGTCTGAGTGCACACTTATTATAAATCTCCCTGCAATTTGGTTTCTTAATATGGGAATAAATCACGATATAATCGGTTTAAAATTTGAATTGTGTGTCACTGTTTCTTGCAAAATAATCAAGTATAGGCCATATGAAACAAGGAGGTTAGAAGTTGTAATGCATGACCAATTATGTGATTTTTCACTATAAGCACAAAAATGGTTAAAAAACAACCATAACTTTATACTAATATCTTTATCACATCTATAAACTATTGCAGGAATGAAAATCTGGCTAAAATGTCTGATTATACGAGTGGAAGATTAAGCCCATTGATTTGGGATTAACCTTCTGACATGTCAACACACAGGCACTCACGTACAGTGCAAACCATAAGTATTTGGACAGTGATGCAAGTTTTTCTGTTTTGGCTGTGTACTCCAGCACTTTGGATTTGCAAAGAAAGAATGACTAAGAAGATAAAGAGCAGAATCTCAGCTTTAATTTGAGGGTATATACATCCATAAACCATGGACTGTGTAGTAATTACAGTCCTTTTATACATAGTCCCTCTGTTTAATGGGATAATTGGCTGCTCCACTCATTTTAGGCCAGGTATGTGTTGATGCATCATTAGTTCAAAGAAGAGAGTAAAAAAGTCTAGAGGTAATTATAGGTGTGACATTTGCATTTAGTTGCTGTTGTCTCTCAACATGAGGAGCAAAGAAGTGTCAATGTCTTTAAAGCAGTCAATCATGAGACTGAAAAATCAGAATAAATTGCTCAGATGCATAGCAAAATCATTTGGTGTGTCAAAATGAACAGTGCTGTACATTGTTACATAGCAAGACTGCACAGGTGAGCTCATCAATAACAAATAACTCAGTTGACCATGGAAGACCACTGTAATGGATGACTAAAGAATGCTTATAATAAGTAAGAAATGGACAGATGAGACAAAAATGAATCTGGAGTGATGGAAAGAGGAAAGTGTAGTGAAAGAAATGAACCGAACATGATCCAAAGCATACCACATCATCAGTGAAACAGGGCGAAGGCAATGTATTGACTTGGGCATGTATGGCTGCTACTGGAACTGACTCACTTGTCTTTACTGATGATGTGACTGTTGACGGCCACAACAGGATGAATTCTGAAGTGTTCAAGAACATCTTATCTTCTCAGATCCAACCAAATGCCTAAAAACTCATTGGAAGGCACTTCTTGTAGTAGGATGATGACCCCAGATATACTGCTAAAGCAACCAAAGAGATTTTCACGGCCAAAAAGTTGAATGTTCTTGACTGGACAAGTCAGTCACCCGACCTCAGCCCAACTGTGCATGTGGTTCACTTTCTGAAGACAAAACTGAAGGGAAAATACACCATAACAAACAGAAACTGCCAATGGCTGTAGCACATGCTTGGCATAGCATTGTCACGGTTTATTATGACTCTCAGACACAAGTTTTAGGTAAAAAAAATCAATTTTATTGAAATAATAAATGATAACTTAGGATGGCAATAACATACATATATATATATACAGAATATAGCACAGACAGAAGGCAGACTCTACCGGTCCTGTCAATATACCGGACAGGACAGTCTTAAGGCTCTACCGGCCTTGCCAATACCGGGTAAGGCAACCTGCAGATGGAATAGCATAACGGTTTTACCGGCCTTACCAAATTACCGGGCACGGCAGCCTCAATAGATACACAATGTAGGCTCTACCGGCCCTGCCAATACCGGGTAAGGCAACCTCAGATGGAATGTGGTAAAAGGTTCTACCGGCCTTACCAATACCGGGCAGGGCAGCCCAGAGATAATAGCAGCAGTCAGATGGAACTGGCAAATTAGCAGAATCGTTAAGCAGCAAGGCTTTGGAGCAAACCAGCGTCCGCACGCTGGGACCAACACAGATTAGTATAGCTGATAGGCTTTGGAGCAAACCAGTGACCGCACACTGGTGTAACAAGCGAGTTTGTATAGCCGCAAGGCTTAGGAGCAAACCAGCGTCCGCACGCTGGGACCAACACAGATTTGTATAGCTGAAAGGCTTTGGAGCAAACCAGTGACCGCACACTGGTGTAACAAGTGAGTTTGTATAGCCGCAAGGCTTAGGAGCAAACCAGCGTCCGCACGCTGGGACCAACACAGAATTGTATAGCTGATAGGCTTTGGAGCAAACCAGTGACCGCACACTGGTGTAACAAGCGAGTTTGTATAGCCGCAAGGCTTAGGAGCAAACCAGCGTCCGCACGCTGGGACCAACACAGATTTGTATAGCTGATAGGCTTTGGAGCAAACCAGTGACCGCACACTGGTGTAACAAGCGAGTTTGTATAGCCGCAAGGCTTAGGAGCAAACCAGCGTCCGCACGCTGGAACCAACACAGATTTGTATAGCTGAAAGGCTTTGGAGCAAACCAGTGACCGCACACTGGTGTAACAAGTGAGTTTGTATAGCCGCAAGGCTTAGGAGCAAACCAGCGTCCGCACGCTGGGACCAACACAGATTTGTATAGCTGATAGGCTTTTGGAGCAAACCAGTGACCGCACACTGGTGTAACAAGCGAGTTAGTATAGCCACAAGGCTTGGGAGCAAACCAGCGTCCGCACGCTGGGACCAACACGGAATTGTAGCAATGACACCAACGCGACCAGGCAGAAGGTCGCCAGGATACTGAAGACAGGTGATGAGATGACAGGAACCAGCCACGATCAGTCAGGTCAGAAAACAGCAGAGAAGTTCAGCAGGAACTGCAACACCAGAGACTAGGCCGAAACCAGGACTGGAAGTACTTCAGCATGCAGGAAACACTGGAACAGTAGAGATCAGGAACTCAGGAACACATGAGATCAGGAACTCAGGAATACTGGAACAGAGGCCCAGCTATCACTAGCATAGTGATAGCAAGAAGGTCAGAAACAACACGAAAGGGCACTCAAAGGGTGCCCAATCCAGGTTTAAATAGTCAATAAGAGGCGGGCTATCTGCAGACAGCCAATAGAAGCCCCCTACTGGTGACAGACAAGTAACTGCAGCAAATCACGGGCACCGTGATAGTACCCCCCTTTCAAAGACCCCCTCTCCTAGAATAGGGTTTAGGTTTCTGCGGGTAATTGGCATGAAAGGCCCTAGTTAACCTAGGTGCATGAAGGTCCGTACTATCCACCCATGACCGATCCTCAGGACCATACCCTTTCCAATGTACCAGGTACTGTACCCTTCCTCTAAGCCTACGGGAATCAATAATGCTCTGAACCTCGTACTCCTCCTGGCCCTCGACCTCAACAGGTCCTGGCACCACAGGTGTGGTAGTATAGCGATTGCAAACCAGAGGCTTAAGAAGGGACACATGGAACACATTATGGATACGCATGGATGCAGGTAGGTCTAGTGCATAGGAGACAGGGTTAATTTTGCGAATAACTCTGTATGGACCAATAAACCGAGGAGCCAACTTATTAGACGGAACCTGCAGCTTGAGATTTCTGGAGGAAAGCCATACTCTATCCCCAACCTGAAAGGAAACCGCTGGAAGCCTTCTGCGATTAGCATGGCGCTGATGACGCTGAAATGACTGACCAAGTGCCCTCTGAACTTGTGCCCATGTGGAACGGAGTTGCTCGATATGCTCATCCAGAGCTGGAATCTGTTGCGTCTGAAATGAGTCTGGAAGCAAACAGGGCTGGAACCCATAATTAATCAGAAACGGAGAGCTCCCAGATGAAGAATTGACCGCACAGTTCCTGGCGAACTCTGCCCAAGGCAACAAGTCGGACCAATTATCATGATGGTCAGTAACGAAACAACGGAGAAATTGTTCCAAGCCCTGATTAGCTCGTTCAGCGGCTCCATTGGTCTGGGGATGGTAGGCAGAGGAGAAGGACAGCTGTATGCCCATCTGTTGGCAAAATGCCCTCCAAAATCTAGACACAAACTGGCTCCCCCTGTCAGACACCAGTACCCTAGGCACTCCATGCAACCGGAATACTTCTCTGGCGAACACCATTGCCAATTCCTTCGCTGAAGGAAGACCACGGAGGGGCACGAAATGAGCCATTTTAGAAAACCTGTCCACCACCATGAATATAAAGGAGTACCCCTTCGACATAGGCAACTCTCCCATAAAATCAATGGAAACATGAGACCAGGGGCGTTCGCCATTAGGCACCGGTTGAAGCAAGCCCACAGGGAGATGTCTCGGGGTCTTAGCGCGGGCGCAGGTGGCACAGGCATTCGTAAATTCGGCACAATCGTTTCTCATGGAAGGCCACCAAAATAACTGAGAAAGGGACCATAACAATTGGTCTCTACCAATATGTCCCGCAGCCTTAGAGGAATGGTAGGTTTCGAGCAGCCTAGTACGAAATGATTCAGCGACAAAACATTTGCCCACTGGGGTTTCATGGGGAGCGGACCCCTGAGAGGCCAGGATCTCCTCCCCTAGAGGAGAAGTGATACTCGTGCGTATAGTAGCCAGTATTCTATCAGGTTGGATGATAGGAGCTGGTGCTTCCACTCTGTCACCGTCGGCCTCAAATTGTCTAGACAGTGCATCAGCCCTGATATTTTTTGACCCTGGCAAATATGATACAATGAAATTAAATCGAGACAGGAACAGTGCCCACTTGGCCTGACGAGAGGACAATCTCTTGGCCTCCGAGAGATAGGTCAGATTCTTATGATCTGTTAGGATTAAGACAGGATTCTTAGTACCTTCAAGCAAATGACACCATTCCTTAAGAGCAAGGATAATGGCCAATAATTCTCTGTCACCTATCTCATAGTGGCTTTGAGTGACAGTCAACTTTTTAGAGAAAAACCCACAAGGTCTGAGAGTTCCACCTTTCTCGTGTCGCTGCGAAAGTACTGCCCCGACCCCAATATCTGAGGCATCAACCTCTAACGTAAATGGAAGTAAAGGATTGGGGTGGGATAACACAGGAGCCGCAGCAAATGCCAGCTTCAAATTCTCAAAGGCTTTCTCAGCAGATACCGGCCAACAAGAAGGATTAGCACCCTTGTGCGTAAGATCGGACAGAGGCTTGACAATGGAAGAAAAGTTCTTAATAAACCTCCTATAATAATTAGCGAAACCCAGGAAACGCTGTATGGCTTTAAGACCCTTGGGTTTTGGCCATTGTAGGACAGCTGACAACTTTTCTTTGTCCATGGCAATGCCATCATTGCCAATTATGAACCCCAAGAATGGCACACTGGTTCTATGAAACTCACATTTTTCCATTTTACAAAATAATTTGTTCTCACGGAGTCGTAGCAATACTGCGGATACATCTTTGATGTGCTGTGCCATGTTTTGGGAGTAAATCAGTATATCGTCG
The DNA here is from genome assembly GCA_037306005.1 of Rhinophrynus dorsalis. Classification (NCBI taxonomy): domain Eukaryota; kingdom Metazoa; phylum Chordata; class Amphibia; order Anura; family Rhinophrynidae; genus Rhinophrynus; species Rhinophrynus dorsalis. Next base: position 385,452,530 of record CM074719.1, read on the forward strand.
AGGTACACCACAACACATGTCTGTAACATATCTCTCAGAAAATCATTTATCAGTTCCTGGAAAACTGCGGGTGCATTACACAGCCCAAAAGGCATTACTAGATACTCGTAGTGCCCAGCTCGAGTATTAAAGGCAGTTTTCCACTCATCACCTGCTCGAATGCGAACCAGATTGTAAGCGGCCCGTAGGTCCAACTTGGTAAATATCGAAGCGCCCTTAAGCCTGTCAAAAAGCTCGGTGATGAGTGGTATTGGGTATGCGTTTTTTGCCATTAGTTTATTCAAGCCCCGGTAGTCAATGCATGGTCTTAATTCGCCATTTTTCTTTTTTACAAAAAAGAACCCAGCCCCAGCTGGAGAGGTAGATTTACGTATGATCCCTCTAGCAAGGGCATCCGAAATGTAATCCTCCATAGCCTTATTTTCATCACAAGATAATGGATAAGTGCGTCCTTTCGGAGGTACTGCACCAGGCTGCAATTCAATGCAACAATCATAAGGTCTATGCTGGGGTAGCATACTAGCCTCTCCTTTGCTAAAAACATCGCCAAACTGTTGGTACACATCCGGCATAGCAGAGGAGGTGCACATGACCTTAATAGGCTGGATGACGCACTTGTCCATACAAAACTGGGACCAAGCAGCAATTTCACACTTTTTCCAATCGAATTGTGGGTTATGTAACTGTAACCACGGAAATCCCAATATCACCGCATGGTGCGGGGAATTAATCAGTTGAAACTGCTGCTCTTCTCTGTGAAGTGCCCCAATAGTCATAGACAATGGCATAGTTTCAAATATAACCTGAGGCGGTTCTAAGGGTCTACCATCAATCGCTTCAATAGTCAAGGGGTTTTCTCTTTCAATGCGTGGAACTCCGTGCAATTCAGCAAAGGTATTATCCATAAAATACCCTGCTGCACCGGAGTCAACCAAGGCCAAAACCTCCACAGAGCGTTGTGCCCAAGACAATACCACCTGTATGGTGGGTTTCATTATGCCCGACACTGGGGACGATTGTACACCACCTAGGGCCTGTCCCCCAAGATACCCTAGGTGTGTGCGTTTCCCGGACGTACCGGACAGGAATTTAGCAAGTGCCCTTTTTTACCGCAGTATAAACATAACCCTTGTTTTTTGCGATATAGTCTCTCTGCCTTGGATAGTCTAGTGAAGCCTATTTCCATAGGTTCACTTGTTTCCCGTACTGGTTCACTAGACTTCAATGCCAAGGGAGGGATGGGTGGGCAAAACATGCTACTAGGCTCATTATTTTTTGACCGTAACTTACGATCTCTGGCAATTGATCTCTCACGTATTCTGGAGTCAATTATCATAACATACTCAATGTAATCATCTAGATCAATAGGTAGATCTTTAGCAGCGATTTCGTCTTTAATGTGGTCATTCAGGCCTTGAGAGAAGGCTGCCAATAATGCCTCGTTATTCCAACCTACCTCTGCTGCCAATGTGCGGAATTCGATGGCATAGTCGCCCACTGTACGCCTGCCCTGTTGTATCTCCATAAGGCGTTTGGCAGCAGAGGTGGTTCTACCAGGAGGCTCAAACACTCTTCGAAAGGAACGCACAAATTCACTAAAGTTCTTAGTACAAGGTTTAGCATTCTCCCACAAGGGGTTAGCCCAGGCCAATGCTCTGCCAGTGAGCAGTGATATCGTGAACCCCACTTTACTACGATCATTGGGAAATGCGTGTGCCGTCAATTCCATAAAGATTTCGAGTTGATTGATGAACCCTCTGCAGAGACTAGGGTCACCATCATATCTTAGCAGCAAGGGTGCAGAAGCCGTTAACCCTTTAACAGTACCCCCTAGGGGTCTGGTATCACTTTCCGGTGTCTGACTTGGCGAGACCACCGGGCTAGAGCTAGATTGGTCAGCAGGTACCGTGCGTTCAAGGATCGTTTGAATTGCAACTGCCAACTGATCCAAACGTTGCTCGAGCACATCCATCCTCCAATGGATATTCTGTGCGTTACCTTGACCCTTGCTGTCTGAGGTCATGGCCCTTTCGTACTGTCACGGTTAATTATGACTCTCAGACACAAGTTTTAGGTAAAAAAAATCAATTTTATTGAAATAATAAATGATAACTTAGGATGGCAATAACATACATATATATATATACAGAATATAGCACAGACAGAAGGCAGACTCTACCGGTCCTGTCAATATACCGGACAGGACAGTCTTAAGGCTCTACCGGCCTTGCCAATACCGGGTAAGGCAACCTGCAGATGGAATAGCATAACGGTTTTACCGGCCTTACCAAATTACCGGGCACGGCAGCCTCAATAGATACACAATGTAGGCTCTACCGGCCCTGCCAATACCGGGTAAGGCAACCTCAGATGGAATGTGGTAAAAGGTTCTACCGGCCTTACCAATACCGGGCAGGGCAGCCCAGAGATAATAGCAGCAGTCAGATGGAACTGGCAAATTAGCAGAATCGTTAAGCAGCAAGGCTTTGGAGCAAACCAGCGTCCGCACGCTGGGACCAACACAGATTAGTATAGCTGATAGGCTTTGGAGCAAACCAGTGACCGCACACTGGTGTAACAAGCGAGTTTGTATAGCCGCAAGGCTTAGGAGCAAACCAGCGTCCGCACGCTGGGACCAACACAGATTTGTATAGCTGAAAGGCTTTGGAGCAAACCAGTGACCGCACACTGGTGTAACAAGTGAGTTTGTATAGCCGCAAGGCTTAGGAGCAAACCAGCGTCCGCACGCTGGGACCAACACAGAATTGTATAGCTGATAGGCTTTGGAGCAAACCAGTGACCGCACACTGGTGTAACAAGCGAGTTTGTATAGCCGCAAGGCTTAGGAGCAAACCAGCGTCCGCACGCTGGGACCAACACAGATTTGTATAGCTGATAGGCTTTGGAGCAAACCAGTGACCGCACACTGGTGTAACAAGCGAGTTTGTATAGCCGCAAGGCTTAGGAGCAAACCAGCGTCCGCACGCTGGAACCAACACAGATTTGTATAGCTGAAAGGCTTTGGAGCAAACCAGTGACCGCACACTGGTGTAACAAGTGAGTTTGTATAGCCGCAAGGCTTAGGAGCAAACCAGCGTCCGCACGCTGGGACCAACACAGATTTGTATAGCTGATAGGCTTTTGGAGCAAACCAGTGACCGCACACTGGTGTAACAAGCGAGTTAGTATAGCCACAAGGCTTGGGAGCAAACCAGCGTCCGCACGCTGGGACCAACACGGAATTGTAGCAATGACACCAACGCGACCAGGCAGAAGGTCGCCAGGATACTGAAGACAGGTGATGAGATGACAGGAACCAGCCACGATCAGTCAGGTCAGAAAACAGCAGAGAAGTTCAGCAGGAACTGCAACACCAGAGACTAGGCCGAAACCAGGACTGGAAGTACTTCAGCATGCAGGAAACACTGGAACAGTAGAGATCAGGAACTCAGGAACACATGAGATCAGGAACTCAGGAATACTGGAACAGAGGCCCAGCTATCACTAGCATAGTGATAGCAAGAAGGTCAGAAACAACACGAAAGGGCACTCAAAGGGTGCCCAATCCAGGTTTAAATAGGCAATAAGAGGCGGGCTAACTGCAGACAGCCAATAGAAGCCCCCTACTGGTGACAGACAAGTAACTGCAGCAAATCATGGGCACCGTGATAAGCATCAACAGGAAAGATACCCAGTGTCTGGGTATGTGTTGCAGAATTCAGGTAGCCATTGAATGCAAAGGATTTTTTAAAAAAGTATTAAATATGATGATTTTGTTTAAGATTATGTTATTTTCCAATTAGTTTTGGTCCCCTATAATTGAGGGACTATGTATGTTTTTCTCCAATTAGTTTTTTGGTCCCCTATAATTGACGGACTATATATAAAAAGGGCTGTAATTCCTACACAGTTCAGTGTTTATTGATGTAGATAGCTGATAGTCTACACATAATACTCTTAGTCATTGTTGATTTCAGATACAGTGTGATGGAATACAGAGCCAAAATAGCAAACATGTGTCACTGTCCAAATACTTATGGACTGCATTGTATGCACACAAATATACACATTATCAAGCACACACAAATAAGCAAAAACATGGGTGAATATAAACACAGATAGAAGGAAAGAAATACACACAGGCATGAAGGAAGGGAGTGAATCTAAGTTAAATGTAAATTGAGAAACCTAGTTGTGAGTAGTGGCGTACCTTCTTTCAGGAAGCATACATTTTTACAAAAAAAAAGCATGCTATAAGGATTTTCCTGCTGAGTAAAAAAAAAAGGTACTCTCACTGCTGGGAGGTGAGTTACTTCACAGTTATTATAATTTAAACTGTTCCTGTTTTACATTAACAGTTCACATGGTGTCCAGAGAGTTAGTATATTGCATTCCATGGGAGAAGTGAGTTACTGACTGCAGCTCTTCACAGAATTTCATAGTAACAGCTTCAATACTTTGTGACTGTTTACACTGTTATAATGTCAGCAGTGGGACTTATCTTGTTTTATTTAGCAGGAAAAACCCAATAGCATGTTGTCTTTATTTTTAAAAATGCAGTTTGATTTATCCCAAAAATAGAGGAATGAACCCACTATCAGATCATGGATTCCCTACCCTAGGGTTTTGGCCAACCAGGACCTATCATTAATCTTCAATATATTTGTGAGAACTATGAAACATCCAATGGTAATCCTGAAGACACTATCTATTTTATCCCATGGGACAGGAACCAGCCAATATAAGAAATGGTCTGTGTGAACGTGTTCACTTGCTCTGTTGCCAAGGATGGTTGTGATTACTGCTCTGGTTAATCTGTCCCAAACAATCTGTGTGGAGTCCCTTCACACCTAGCTCTTTTGTGTTTTTCCTGTTTAAGAAAAAACACATACTATATGTCCCCCTCTGCTACACCACAACAAAGGTTTAGACCCTTATGTCTAACTCATACCCCATTGGGATTAACCCTTTACCAAGAGTATACACACCTGGATTTAACCTTTATTAAACATAGTCATAGATTCTATTTCAGCTGATAAATGTTTGGAACTTGTTTTATTTAACCGATTCCCATTGAAGTCCATGGAGAACTTTGTAAAGTTGTCAATTGCAGCATAATCCAGGCCCTACTTGAGGCTACTCAGATAACACCTTTCTTACCCCAACACATAATCAATTATGTAATTCAATGAGTACCAGGGAACGATTCAAGTTATCTTTGCCTGCAATTTTAATCCAAATAGCATTCATAGAGGCAAGAAATATATAGGATCAACAAAGTAGAGAAACATTTTTTTGGGGGTCTAATCATCAAAGTCTCCCAGATACAAAACTGAGACTGACAGTACCACATTTATCAATGTAAATGATTCACTTAGTTAAGTGATATGACTGCAGTGGGAATTCTTTGATGCAAAGCTTCCATTGTACAGAGGAAACTCAATAGAGAGGGGAAGTCAAAGGTCAACATACTAAGAAAAGAGTGATTAAAACAAGAAGAAGCAGAAGAATAAAGGTATGCAAGAACTACACAATGCTTTGGAGACCTCTGTAGTATTGAAGTCCCATTTGAATCAATGGAAATTTTGGAAATGTGTAATTTTGCAACCTACTAGCATGGGGCAATTAAAAATTTCTGAGAATTTAAACTGAGATTTTAATAGCTTCAATGTGAGAGAGTTTCCCCACATATAGGTTGTTTTTCACCAGCATTACTCTTGTTCTTCTTAGTACGTCAGTCTCAAGGGGGGAGATTAACTAAATGGTGATAAGGAGGTGATAAATTGGAGATGAAGAAATCTTAGTGCATAGGCTCCATAGAATAACATAGGAATTGGAGAAGTGATATCACTGGATAAGTCATCTCTACTTTATCATCTGTTTATCATGCCTTAGTCTCCCCCAATGTGTTGCATTGCATGCTAGAGAGGACCCAGTGCATTGCTCCACAAGCCTCATTTAAATTGATTGGAATTTTTGGAATTTTTATAGACGTGCCAAGTAAATTAGCTGCTGGTATTTAAGAGTATTGAGAAAGATGCCCCAATTAATTTATTTAAATCCTTTGGGTGAAATTTATGAATCAGCATTAACAGCAGCATGTAAGTTACATTGCTTTTTTCCCTCAATCATCATTGCCAGATACCTTGGGATATTTATAAATGATCAATCATATTTCCCTGCTATGCATATGCAACACAAGGAAATGCTATCCATACATGACAGAAATGTTTCCTTTCCTTAGACACACGTACATATGCATACAGCAAATGGGTATACGCGTTCTCCCCATGAATTTCTATGAGAAATGATAGATCTGTGTGGAACTCATTGATAAATATACCATATAGATAGAAGAGTGTAAAAATACAATCAGAAGTTGATTATTCTGGTATAAAAATCAAAATGGAAATTAACCCCTTGAGTGCCAGAGAGGTATGCAATGCATTGCTCTGCAATGAGTTGTGCACCTCTCTGGCACTCAAGGAGTTAAACCCTTCAGACCTATCAGATACCCAGTGCAAGTTAGAATATAAATGGAAAGAGGAAAAAAGACTGATGTACTAAGAATAGTAGTGCAGTTCTCAGGCAAAGCTACTGCGCCATAAGTAAAAAAAATTGCACAAATTCCCATTGATGCCAGAGATATCTCTGTGCTTTTTTTCCTGGTTCATTGGAGAACTCCCTAGTATTCAAGGGGTTAAAAGCCCCATTTAAATCAATGCTAATTTTATTTATTCTTTATGGTACAGTTGGCTTGCCTTGTAACTGAACTACTGTTCTTAGTACATCAGCCTCAGTAACACAGGAAGCAAAATAAATTCTCAATGCACTACATACCAAAATTATCACTCCAATCAACTTCTGAATTTATTCTCACCCATTCTATTTGTATGTTACAGAAGGTTTCATTTACTAAGAAAAGTATGCCTCAGATCTCATGAAACACACACACACAGGCACACAAACATAGACATGAAAACACACAATACACACTCACGTACATGTACACACATACACATATACAAGCACAGGTCCAACCTGTTTTCTGTATTATACCTTGAATTTGGTTGCCACTACTTCTATTAAGTTATTTATGTAAGACTGGGGACACAGGCATTTATGTATTTAAGCAAATGAAGCAATAAAACACTGTCATGCAAGTGCAGTCTTAGAAACCATTGCCTTAAAGCAATCTAGTGAAAGACAGAAAGGAAGTGGAGAAATTAACCTCAAGGACCTTGTATATATAGTTCAATTAAATGAGTGTATCTTCTTAAAGAATCTTCTGTATCCACATAAAAGTTAGTAAGCAGCTTATCTTGCTAATGAATAGACTGCTAGTGATGAGAAGATCCCATTCTCTGCATTCAAAACTTGGTTGCATTCATGCCCTTTGGTCATGTGCATTGTTATGCTTCTGTTTTCCTGATTACCAGAGTTTTTTGAAAGCCTTAATCAATTCACTTGGGATATGAGGCATTTACTCTAAATGGTTTACTAATTAAAAAGTTTGGCCACTCTTTGTTTTTACATAACCTCAAGAATTTGATGTTATCACATAACAAATATTCACCAATCAGATGGTGAAAGTTAGCTTTCTCTCATTATAGTGGTCCTTATGTACAAAAGATATGAGGAGCAAATGTGGGGCAAACCAGTGGCATGATGTGAAACAAGCATTTACAAATGTTTCCACTTGCATTCTAGCCCCTTGAATGCTAGAGAGGTTTCCACCATATGGCTTGCTGATGCATTAGAGACCTCGCTAGCATTCAGGGGGTTAAAAGCCCAATTTAACCCAATGGGATTTTTTTTTTATTATTTCTCCCCATGGTGCAGTTGATTTGCTCCAGAATTGTTCCTCTTTTCATTTGTACATAAAACTCACTGTGTATAGAGTTAAGGGGCAATGTTGTGATAATGATGACTTTGCAAACATTAGTGATGGGTAAAACATTTTGCCTCAGATGTAAAAAATGCTAAAAAAAAGGGCACTTCCAGCCTTCCACATGAATTACTGAGAAGTGTCCTTTTTTCCTTTTATTTCTGATTTTTTTTCATTGTATTGAAACAATGTTAAGAATATAATTTTCCTCCACATAAAGGATTTTTCCCCCCATGGATTCCTGTCGTCCTAAAGTATTTTGATGCTAACTAATGTAGACAGACAGACAAAGAGAGATAGCTGGATTTGCTTGACAGGAATACAGAATATGGGTGGTAGACACTTGTTCCCTGGACAGGTGGGATGCGGTAGTGTGTGAAGGGAGAAAAGTTAAAAAAAAACATTTTAACAGATATGTGAAAGTCACAGTGAAAATAAGACAAGGAGGCGATCTTCCTACCTGAGCTGGCTGAACCTGAGATTCAACTTAGAGACCGAGTTACAGTCAGCTACTACACAGACAGCATAATACATCATACATTCAAGACAAGACAAACAACTTGACATGCACATTTACTTACACACTTACCCATAAATCAACAATGACAAGAGGGACAAGCATATACTATGTTGTAGTGGACTGTGGTGCTGCACCTGCTGCTCTCCATTTTATGCTTTTTTGCAAGCTGCTAATTCTGAAGCTAACAGGTCTATCCTGCACTGTAAAAATTAACTCTGTACTCCTTGGTAGTGAAAAAAAGAAAACTGATAACATTTTGACACAAGCACTAGTGTAGAGGAAGAGAGGCAAAGAGGGGGAGCTGGAGTTGCTTGCAGTTGCAGAGTATACAAGGACAATCTGAAACAATAAACAAATATAAAATAAGAGAGAGGGATCAGCTGGAAAGTCTCCTTAAGTAAACATATTAGACATCATCAGCATCTACAGTCCACATCCACAACCACAGTTATGATTGCTTCTGCTGTTGTTTAAAGTGTCACTGCCTCCTACTGCTAGTACAATTGCAACATTTAGCACTTTAGTAGTAGAAGTCCCTCGGAAAGCTTCTCAGTCAATAAAATATACAATATGGAGATACTTCACTAATCCAAAAGTTGAACATGTTGCTGTCTGTTGTGCTTTAAAAAAATATGAACGGGTACGCAGGATTCCATCTAGGCATATCTTCAGTCAGATCTCACCTGTATCATAACCACATGTCTGACTGTGATTCACACCAGCAGAACAGACAGAGGTGTGAAGACTAGCAGAAACAGAGAAACAACACCATGTCTGACTGTGTGATCGAACCTGAATCATAACCACATATCTGAATGTGATTCATAACAGCAGAACAGGCCAGGTTTTGAAGACTAGTAGCAACAGAAGAACTATCATGGGGCTCATAATAGTGTTTTAGATGTCTTAGAGATCTAGGTCAATATTTTCTTCAGTCACAATAATACCTATGTCTCCTTCTGCTGTTTTGCAAATTCATTGCATGCAGGAAGATGACTCTGAGTGAGTTGGAGGTGGCAAGAGTCATAAAGTGCCCACACCCTCCACTACTCAATTTGTCTGTGTGTGGTGAGCACAACACTTTCTGAGTTATGTGAAATAGCTAAAAAATGCATAGAAATAATCTAAAAGCATGCCTGTGGATTGGCAAACTTGCAAAAATCTTGAAGGCTCACATTCTGCCCTTTTCTTTTGTTGGAAATAGATGTTTTAAAGAACCAATGTCATGTGTTGTGAACCCACTGGAATATCTCAAGCTGCAGTTAAATTTCAAGGATGTCTGTGCCAGAGTTTTACACGCAGGTAATTTGTGCCTGTTCTAAGTGCTAATCATTTTTTCAAAGCTTTTTTTGCAGTATGCCTCAGCCTAATAACAATCCATTATATTTTTTGGAAAAGCATAGGCATCTGCCCCATTGCTAGCTTACAATGGAGGTCCCTACCAATCCACTAACAATGTTTCAAGGCATATGTTTACAGAGGACTCAGCCGTCTAACAATGCATTAAAATCCTTGCAAGAGCATGACCATCTGCCAAATCAAAAGCTTAAAATGGAGGTCCCTACCATGATGCTAAGTGTCATGTTCTTGTTATGTTCAGCCTGCTAAAAAAATGCAAGGCTTATGCATGTTGTGTTAGGGCTGAGCCTGCTAACAACTTAAACTTTCATCTGTGGATTTCTCCAATACTTAGCAGCAGTAGAATTGCACTTGGAATTATTGCTGAAAATGAAAGTATAGGTGGAAATCGGGCTGAAATGTGCAAAGTTCTTGGGAGAATTTCATCAGTGCTAGCTAAAAGACTTATATTTTAATATTTTGTTTTCTTCTTCATCCATCCATAAGCCTACCACCAGGAAGAAATCTCTTTTTCATCACAAATATATAATAAAAAGGAAAACATACATATTAATACTACTAAATAAAGACATTAGACTTCACTTAAGAACTGCATAAATAATAACAGAAATAGGTTTTAAAACTCAGACTAATCAAATGTAGGCAGTAATATATGCAAAAACCTGATAATGCATTTGACTTTATTAAAATGTTCTTATTGTTACAACCAATAACATATCAATGAGCAGAGAAACGCAAATTACCCTCTAACATCTGGTAGCCTTTTTATGTAAATCATCACAGTCATTAAAAGTCATTAGAGATACCCAACCCCCATTAGGATCACAAAAAAGAACCGCTTTACACAGTGAAGTAAATATCACTCATTTGTCAGCTTGGTTTTCCGCAGTCAAGAAGTAAAAGACATCCTTCTGTGAGAGAAATGGCTGCATAAATAACAGTGTATACATTAACATTGATAATATCATGCACAATGCAATATTTCATGTATACTTCAAAACTGAAATACTATGGAACTCTTACTGAATTCGTGCATTTATTTCATTGTTACCATAACCATTGTCAGGAGGATTTCAGTGATAGGAATTGGTGAAACATTTTACCACAAAACTGCCAATTTTCCTCTTTTTTCCACTTATGTATTAGATAGAAGTCAAAGGCAGAAGTAACTTTCCCCCAAATGTTGTGAGAATTTCCTGTTATAAAAAGGTGTCAGCATCTTACAGGTTGTCAGTCTGTGTTTGAGACTAGCAGAGAAAGGAGCATACTGTGATTCTGGTGACTTAGTAACCCCCACCCCCAATTAAATGAGCTGTTTGTTTCTGAAGAAGTTAGAGGCATATTGGGGAGACTCTGCTAGTTATTTTCCAGGTGACGGTGTGAAGAAGGAAGTTCACCCTCCTGAATAAAATGTTAAAGTTATTGAAAAGCAGCCAGCCATCCTGAGGCTGAGTAAAGAAAAAACACTGACAGATACCACCAGGCAATATATCTGATTCTACAATTAAGCCAAAGCCAAATATAGACAAGATGTTCAGTTTAACATACTGATTGTAATATTCATACACCGTTTCACTTCAATACATCTGCAAGAACTAGAGAGACAAGGAAGGATATACTGAGATGTGGTGCTGCACTGTTGAACCAAGTGATTGCTTTGTAGTTTATTTTATTGCAGGCTGTAGAGATTGTTTTTTATGAGGCCATCCCAATTCTGTCCTATAGAGTGCTGTAATAATACCACTCCAGTAGTTTTTGGGAGAGAAACAGGATTGTGCAAAGGAGAGAGGCAAAGATGGGAGCTAGTTGCATCTGGTTATACGGACTGTTGATGTGTGTGTGACAGAATCATATATAGTCACTGCAACAAACAGGGACAATTAAAAAAAAGTAAATATAACAGCCAACAGTAACAGTGACAGAGACTGACTGTAATAATGACATAGATCATACAATACAGGAACAAAACATTACTCCACATATCACTACCATCCATGTGGTTTACATTAACAGCAATCAACAGTGCTCTCACTATATACACCAAGCATATCAAGGGAAGGGGTAAAGGGAAAGGTGTGGTAAGAGGAGTGAATGGACATGTTGTTCAGTATAGCCATTCTTGTGACAGCTCTTGCAGCAAGTGAGGATCATGAACCTCATGAGAAGGAATACATTAATAAAATTGATCTGAAATTTGTCACTAACAGAAGTAGTGCTACAAAGCCTAAAGGTGTTGATAGTGGGCAGTCTCATTCTCATTCTAGTGTTGTTGCCACAGTGGAGGAGGAGGATTTACCAGTGGAACCAAATATTGCAGTGGACAGTGATAGCAAAACCTCACTGGCCATGAAGTAATGTTCAACATTCTGCTGATGAAAGTATAGTGCCAAATGGTATCACCATTGCAACAGCTATCTCCTCTACTTGTAGTGACATTCTGTCAGGAATGCATCAGTCTATGAAATCTCCAGTTCTTAGATACTTCACTTATGATTCAAAATCCAAAAAATATTGCTATCTGGATGTTAATTTATCAATATGAAGATTCAATACCAAAATTGAAGTTGGGATGCAGCTACATACCAATATATTTGTACTCGACTGTTAGCAAGTCACAATAAACCTTTGTTATGAAAGCCAAATGGGTGTTGTGGAGTTTAACCCTTTATGACCGGCAGAGCGGCGTGGTCACTTAAAGACCACGGAGCATTTTTTTTTTTGTAGTTTCTGGTTCCAGACTCCCCAAACGGCGTTCAGCCGCAGGGGGAGCCTGGAATTCCATGACGGTCATAGTACGTCATGGGTAGTTAACTCAGATCTACCCATGACGTGCTATGACCGTCAAGGGTCATTAAGGGGTTAAGTAATTTGCACTTTGTGCCAAATATCAATGCAACCATTTTGTCAGTGTTTAACCCATTAACGTCCCTTGACTTGTCAGGACAGTCACTCCAGTCCCGGCACTTAAGGAACAGTGACAATCCTGGGATGTCATGGCACTCCTCTCTACTATCCCAGAATTCAAATCACCAAAAAAAAAATGCTCTGTGTGCTTTAATGGGAGCCCGTGTGTCTGACTGGGCAGTCATTAAGGGGTTAATAACTGCTTGATTTAGTGATCCATGTTTCAACTTCAGAGAAATCATCTTGTAATTCTGCCTAAGTGTGTGATGTTTGGATTTTTAGTATAGATTATGAAGTTATCTGCATACATGCGCACATAAGATGATTTGCAAAAGGTGAGAAGATAATTAACAAACAGGGAAAATGGAGCCTTGGGAATGGAAAACTCAGGATGTATTAATTAGGGTTGCAATAAGATAGTCAGTCACCAAAGCACTGAGCCTTAGTAACATTGTTGGAAGTTGTTCAGGCCCAGATTGCAATTTCATTTTTGGCTGTGGGGGTTGTCATATTTCACTGACATGAATTTGAATCCAGCAGTACTGTTGAACCGGTGGAAGATGCCAGAGACTATTCAATGAACATTTCTTCTTCATTATTGCTTTTGTTTTGTGACACATATAATTAAGTATTAGCTATTGATATGGGGTATTGTATTGTTTTATTGTCAATTTTATAGTTGCGGGGTGAAATTAGTTAGTGGTTGTAGTTATTATTAATAACCTTCCAGAAGATGGATGGTATGATATTTAACTATTCAAATTGTTGGTAAAATAATTAGCTTTGTCTAGTTTTGTTTGGTTTGTGCAGGTATTCCACAATTGTCTGTTGACAGTGTGATCCCGCTGGTTTAAATTTTGTGCGTAAGAGATTTCTAAAATGGTATAACTCAATAAGACCAGCTGAATCCCAGAGTAGATGGGGTCCCATTACCTTGATCTTCCTTAGAGAGGGAAAAGGTCAATATGGACTCTAGGTAAATATGTTTATTGTATACAACAGGTAATTGCTTTGATCATTTAGGAAAAATTAGAGATTACACTTCTTAAAAGACCTAGTATCAATTGCTTTGAGACTTGATTTGGTTGGCTTCATTTTCCAGAAACACTATATTTTGAAATGATTGCTAAGTACATTTGCTAGTAAGCCCAAATCATGGATTCTACGTGGGAGGCTAAGGGTGTTTGGATATGTTTTGATTAAAGTGAATAGGGGAGGAAATTAGTTGAATTAATTTCAAAGTCTTAAACAATAAACAAAATATTTCATTATGTGGCTCCAGCTAAATAAAATTAAATTCTCCAAGAGACAACAGCTTGCTTGTTTCATATTTGTAACAGAGCATAGTCCATTACTGGAGCCCTTGTCTGTGCCTGGAACTATTATCCCAAGAACCCCAGAGACTGTGGACATTTCTGGGCCCAAAGAGACTGACAACCATGGACTGCTGGCTTGTTTCCAAGGAAATGGGCAGTAAGGGTTAATTATTTGAGTTTGGGCAAATTTACCTCCAATGTGTATTCTAGCCACTCAAGCCAGTGTATTGTGAACTGTATTAAGGCCGGGAGTAGAGGCCTCACTCTCTACTGCCTGGAGATGCAGCCTTTGACTCTTTGACTGCTCCGGAGCCTTGTCGACCCCTCCTCGACTTGCATTCTTCTACGCGGAGTCGACTACATTGGGGTTCAACTCCTCTGCAAGTTGACAACCAGACCGTCCATCTGCTCGACTGGTGCATCTGACGGTACCTGTCCGGCGTAGAGAAGGAGAGACCTGGGAACGATGGCAGAAGTCGAAGCGGCCCCTTCTTGCTTCAATTACAATATTGAATGGCAATCTCATTGAAGAGGGGTTACATTTTGCCAGCTATGTATTCATATGTAGTATAGGTTTATGAGTAATTTAATAGAGTAACGTTTATAGACTTTTATGTGTATATGATTATACCTCCTCCTCACTTTACACAGTCTTTCCTAAAGCAAAAGTATCCTTGAATGATATTTGGTATTTTAGGGTTCAACCATGATGCATTAAGTATAAAGCTTTACAGATAGTATATATAGCACCATGCTTTTAATTAATTCATTTTTGGCAGTCTACTGTGTGTGGTGCAATGAACAAAAGAATGTAAAACACATAACATTTTAGGGAGCTGCTTGTATTGAGCATATAGCAAAAGTATATTACGTTTGCTTTGATTACTGGGTCTTGAGTTTGTTTTTAGTGCTCTCCACCAGCATTCAAAGTATAGTGCTCATATATACAGAAGTCCATGGTGAATTGGTATGTTATGGTGTAAGAGAGGAGTATGTTTGTGGGGATAAAAGGAAAACTATGTGAAAAGTGGAAGAAGTAAAATAAATAGAATTTGTATATTAATTTTGGTATGCATGTGCCAAAATTAATATTGTAATAAATGTTTAAAACATCTATACCTGTAGATATTAATTTAATGAAAAAATCTATGATCTCTTTGTCCATGTCACACATATGTTTTGGTTATTTGGGGTGTTTGGTTGGGTCTTTTCCTAATGCGTTAACACTGCCCTTGTCATGAAAAAAAAAATTGCACTTCCTTATCACCAAATACAAATAAACCAAAATAAAAATAGTGCACACAAGCAAAAGGAGGTGGCCCACTCACCTCCATATATAACTATATCTTAATCAAAACAAAAAAGAACCCAGCACCACAAATATATTAGTAAATATAAATATTTTGTACAAAACTTTTACTATATCATATCGCAACCCCTGCTATACCTATAAAAACATACTCTGTACATGGTAAATCTCATCAGGATATCACAATCTTTAAAAATAAATCTGAATGCTGACCTACACATCAAGCTACGATCTAGGGGTGCAAAAAGCTCTCCGTGTTCCGATGAGAAATCGCTCAAAAACCACATTGTTGTCCGCTTTTTCGTGGGAAATTTTTTTGGACCCTCATTGCCTTTAAATAAAGCTCCCTCTGGATAATAGCCTGGTTAGATTGAAGAGCATCGAGCTCTGTGTTGAAGATGTAATGGGAAGCTTTCTTCGTCGGCTCTGATGGTCTGAATTATGCTTATGAACGTGAACCTCTCTGATAGGTTGTTAAAGTTTACACGCGAAACACGTTGATTGGAACGTTGGGGCACCTCTCTTTGAAGTAAACACCAGTGTACTGCTCTGCCATACAGCCCTTCACTTACTTCATCATGATTTTAAAAGAAAATAAAGGTACATTTTGTTGATTTTAATTAACCCTCTGAGTTGTGTGTTCTTTTGGTGCGGTCATACTGAAATTCTAAAGTCTTTGTTAGGGCAAAGAGAGCCCTAGACCGGCACACTGTGGCTGCACTCTCATGGTTACAACGATAAGTTGCAGTTAACCATTTGGATACATTGTTGTGTTTTGAAGGACTGAATTGTTGGTACTGGCAGTAGCACACTCTCTGACACATAAATAACTTCACTACTTCTTTTTTCTGCCCCAGAGCCCTTAGAACTTTTTAAAGGGCTTCTGCTTCTGCCAGTTGTGGTACCTTTGGCCTGCTGATAGTGTGTCTCCCAATCAGACCTGTGGTTGTGCTTCAAGTGGGATGTATAGAGGAGGTGCCTAGGCGTGAGCCTACTTTCTCCCTGCTCACTTGCTTTTTGCACAGACAACAGATAGCTTAGCTTGAGGATCCCAAGTGAAGTACTGTGGACTTCATGGAATAAGGGGTTCCTGAGCTGGTGCTGCTGCTACTACTACTACTATTGGGGCTAGATGTTGATGCAATTCCACTGACACTACTATTAGGTGTCAAAGGTGCAGCACTTACAGCAGCAGAGGCACTCATCATATTTAACATTATGGATGTTAATAACCTGTGTTGCTGTTGCTTGGTACTCAAAGCAGGTGTGTGTGGCTGTGTGGGACTTGGACTTTGAAGAGGTGATGATGCTGATGATGACTGATAGGGTGACTGTACTTTTTGACATTTGTGCTTGTCCAGGTTAGACTTTCCAGTGGCTTTCTTAAACAGTTTATAGACAGGCACAGTGTTCCTTAAAAGTGGTGGAAGATTCAGCCTTCGACATTCTGCTAACCTCATAGCCCTGTCATCATCTTCACTCTCAACTTCATCTGTATCTGAAGAAGAGAAGGATGCTTGAGGGATATATTCTAGATCTGCATCATCATCAGTCATCATTAGGTCATCCTCAGCAGCATCAGCATCACCTGACAATTCTTGCCCCTTACCCTTATATTCCTCTAAGCTTTTAGAGGTCTCAAACAATTTATTTTTACTTTTAATGTAACAAAGTTCCCTACTAATTTGTGGATGGGTGTTTTGGTGCTTGTTTGTCTCACTATCTGATGCAGCAGGTGGTTCAGCTGATACACCTTCCTCTGTTATGCTATTGCCAGCATCATCAACACTTGAATGCGACTTGTTGTCACCTTCAATGTTCTTCTTATATGGTTCTTTATTTCTACTGGCACTGGTGGTGCTGGAACTAGTTTTGCTGGGTCCTTGACAAACTGCATCCTCCCTTTGAGTAGAGGGATCATCATCATTGAGTGCATATACTGCAGCAACAATTGTTGCAGTCAGTTTTTGAACTACTACTACTTTACTGTTATGTTCCTGCAGTACTCCACCCCTCCCCCTTCCTCTTCCCCTTCCCTTTGTGCGTTTGCTGGATATTACTACTACACTGTATATTTTTACTCTACAGTACATAACACATCTGATGAAGCTGTATGATGCCTTGCCTCAGCTGTCTGTCACTGTCACCTAATATATTTAGTTCTTTATTCTTTTTTTATTTATTTATTTCTATTATTATTTATTTATTTATTTTTAAGTTGTCCACCCTGTTGTCTTATCAAAGTCTAATTATAGCTGAAGAACAGAATCAACAACTTCTTTCCCCAGACGTCCCCACCCAGCACAGAAACAATAACAGCAAGATCAGCAAGCAAATAGGTGTCTAGCTGCCTGTGTCTTGCCAGTCAGTCACATGGAATTTTGGAGTATTTGGGGTCAACCTTCTTCCTCCCTTCTTCTCCCCAGAGTGCTCCACTGACTCTCCTAATACACACTTACACAGAACAAATATCTTACTAAAAGATTCCCTAAACTAAACTTCAATTCCTCTCTCTGTCTTATCTAGCTCAAACAAGGTGCTGCTCTCTCCTCTCACAAACACAGAATGGCATGCTGTGAGACCCTGGTAGTCTTTTATATGGCTGTAGGAAACTTTCATGTGGTGAAGAAAAAAATGTTCTTCCCATTGATTTCAATGGGCGAAAAAGGCGTGAAAAAGCAGAAAAACGTCACTTTTCGTTGGAAAAGTGCCATTATTTGCCAATTTCAGTTTAAGGCAAAAATGATTGCCCATCCTTAGTCCTGCCCATGCTACTGTTACCACCATTGCTGTTCCTGCTGTCAGACATGCTGCCCCTGCTGCCACTAGTGCTGTGCTTGCTGCCAGTGCTGAACCTGCTGTCACCATTGCTGTACCTGTTGCCAGACATGCTGCCCCTTCTTCCACTAGTGCTTTGCCTGCTGTCAGACATGCTGCCCCTGCTACTGCTGCCACCATTGCTGTCAGATATACTGCCCCTGCTGTCACTAGTGCTGTGCATGCTGTCAGAAGTGCTGCCCCTGCTTCTACCAGTGCTGTGCCTGCTGACAGTGCTGAACCTGCTGCCACCAATATTGTGTCTGCTGTCAGACATGCAGGCCCTGCTGCAACCAGTGCTGTGCCTACTGCCAGTGCTGAACCTGCTGCCACAAGGAGGGGGGAACAAGAAGATGATGCCAAGTGTGACAGCAGGGGAACCTAAGTCACACTTGCCTTCCTCAAACAGTACCGCCAGTGCTAGTACTACTAGTGCAAAGAAGGACCAGCAGCTTGTTAGTGTTTGGAGTGAAGGAGGCGGTAATCAATATCCTCATATTAATAGTGACTGTGAGGAGGAATACTCTGGGGCTGAACTTGATGTGGTTGGTGTTAGTAGTAGTAGCAACAGTGATGGTGAAGCAGTAGGTGGGACTAGTGTTAGTGGAGTGGTAGGGGATGCATTTGAGAGCATCCAGACTAGCAGTCAAGGGAGCTCAAACTATTCCTCTGGCCTGGGAGTACCCTTCACTACACAACAGTGTCCAAGTGAAGCATGATCCTGAAGAGGCCAGAACTGTTGGTGGATAGCAGGCACAGAAATAATAATACCACCACCAGGAGCACAGATCAGCTGCCTGTGCCTGCTGCTACTGCTGCCAGTCTGCTTTCTTCATGTCACCAAGAAATGGCAAGTGTGACATTAGGGGACCCTCTTCTACATTGCTCACCACCTCCTCCAAGCAGCAGTGAGATGTCTGTAACAGAGCAGGAGCAGCACTTAGGAACTAGTGGTGGTGGTAATAATAATGCTGGAGACACTGGGGTGGATGGCCTTTTTAGCAGAAACTGGGAAGGAATGGGAGATGAGGATGGGCATCACTACCACCACCAGCAATGAGGTTTTGGAATTTGCAACTGTTCTAATTCCTGCTGCTTAGTTTCAAGGGCAGCAGGATGCTGATGGGCAAACTAGTGTGCCACAGACCACAGTGCGCACAGTGGGAATGGGGTCAACAAGTGATGCGGGACTAGGACAGGTTCCACTTGCCAATGGCAGCAATACTCCTGGTCCTAGTTGCAGTGCTGATTCTGAGGCAGTTGCAGCAACAGCAGCAACATCATCTGCTGCCACAGACAGTGAAGGGGAATGTGGAGGACAAGAAGAAAGAGGCCATTCTTCTCTACCTGTTCCCTATTCCCTGAAGTCATGGGTGTGGGACTGTTTTTCTCTTGGGGCAGGCACAGTGCAGTCCTCACCAACAGCAATGTGCACAATTTATGACAAGTCAGTGAGAAGAGGAAAGGAGGGAACACACCTTGGCACAACCACCCTGATAACACACATGAACACACAGACACCATGTAATTTATGTCAAACATGTTGAAGTCAAACACCCATCACCCATCACAGAAATCAAGTACCGCTGTTGCTGTACCCCCCTGACTCTTCAGAATGGCAACAACAGGGATGAGGAAATCAAAGAGGAGGAAGAATAGAGAAACCCAGGCAGAGACTGGAAATTCCATGATGAGTGAAACAACTAGCTCAACATCACCTTATTCCTCTAGGGTAACTACATCTTCTGCCATTCCACCTAATAAATAAAAAAAACATAGTCTTACAAAAAAAAAAAAAAACAGCACATTTTCTGGGGTTTGTTTCTAAGTCCTACAAATTAATGTTTCCTTAGGGTTTGTGCCAAACAAGCCTAAGTCCTGCAAATGAATGTTTCTTCTGGGCTTGTGTGTCTAATAAGTCTAAGTCCTACAAATTAATGTTTCCTCAGAGCTTGGGCCTCTAACAAATCACCCTCTACAAAGTACTCTATCACGTCAAGTATCAGTTTACTCCAGTGGCAGCTTATATCAGGGGGTTCCTGTCGCTATCACTTTACATACAAATGTCAAGAACCCCCCCCAAAACAAATTCCCTGTTCAACTGATTAATTCCCCATACTCCTCCCACCAACACAGGCACCCTCTTCAGACCCCTTTTATACCATATCTCATGGGTTTTTTTAATTGTATTTAGGATTTATTTTTTTATTAACTGCCGCCAATCCCAGTAAATAACCCCCCCCAAAAAAAATTCCCTGTTCATCTGATTCTTTCTCCACACCCACCAACACAGACAGCCTCATGCCCCTTTTATACTATGCCTTTGGCAAATAAAATAATATTTGTTATGTGTTGTGTGTAAATTCAATGTTCCCAATGATTTTAATGGAATGAGCTATGCGAAATAAGCGGAAAAATTGCACCTTTTGCGGTAAATTATTTGACATCAAATACTATAATATGAATATATTAAATAGTCTATATCTGTACTGTACAAAAGTTTTAGGCAGGTGTGAAATATTTCTGTAAAGTAAGAATGCTTTAAAAAAAAGACATGTTAATAGTTTACTTTTATCAGTTACCAAAATGCATAGTGAGTGAGCAGAATAAAAATCAAAACCAAATCAATATTTGGTTTGACCACCCTTTGTCTTCAAAACAGCATCATTTCTTCTAGGTACACTTGCACAAAGTCAGGGATTTTGTAGGCATATATTCAAGAGTATGATTACACAATTATACTAAAGAGGTGCTAATTTTAATATATAGGTTGAAACACAATCATTAACCGAAACAGAAGCAGCTATGTAGGAGGAATAAAACTTGGTGAGGAACAGCCAAACTCTGCTAACAAAGTGAGGTTGCTGAAGACAGTTTAATGTCAAAAGTCATATGCCATGGCAAGACTGAGCATAGCAACAAAACACATAGTAGTTATACTGCATTAGCAAGGTGTTTTCCATGCAGAAATTTCAAGGAAGACAGGGGTTTCCTGATGTGCTGCCCATTATCTTTTGAAGAAGCAGAAGAAACAGGCAACATTGCATATTGTAGACGCAGGAAATTTAGTGCAGCTGATGAAAGACACATCATGCTTGTTTCCCTTCACAATCGGAAGATGTCCAGGAGAGCCATCAGCTCTGATTGGCAGAAAACAATGGGACTCTTGTACCTCCCCGGTGGTCTTCATGGAACATTTTCAAGCAAAAAAGCCATACCTCCAACTTGGAAACAAGGCCAAGCAACTCAGCTATGCACTAAAACACAGGAATTGGGGTGCAGAAAAATGGCAGCAGGTGCTCTGGACTGATGAGTCAAAAATGTAAATATTTGGCTCTAGCAGAAGGCAGTTTGTTCGCCGAAGGAAGAGGGGTACAAGAATAAGTCTGCAGGCAACAATGAAGCATGGTGGAGGCTCCTTGCAAGTCTGGGGCTGCATTTCTGCAAATGGAGTTTGGAATTTGCTCTCCTCAATGCTGAGAAATACAGGCAGATACTTATCCATCATGCAGTACCATCAGGGAGGCATCTGATTGGCCCTAAATTTATTATGCAGCATGACAATGACCCCAATCATGCTGCTAGATGTTTGGAACAATCTAGCTGCCAAGTTCCTTAAAAAAACTGCTTGCAAGTGTTCCTAGAAGAACTGATGCTGGTTTGAAGGCAAAAGGTGGTCACACCAAATATTGATTTGATTTACATTTTTCTTCTATTCACTCACTTTGCATTTTGTTATTGATAAAAATAAACTAGTAACATGTCTATTTTTAAAAGCATTCTTATTTTACAGCATTTTTTCACACCTGCCTAAAACTTTTGCACAGTTCTGTAAATAGAGCTACAGTTCATCATAATACTTCCAGTACTTCATAGTTTTCCAATCTGTGAATAGGTAAATAGAAACTCACAGTAAGGAATAAATTACTTGCAGAGAGAAATCCAAAGGTGCCACACTGTCACTGTTCTATATCTTAGTACAATGCAACATGTTTTGGACCTCCCAGACATTCTTGAAGCTGCTCCCATAGAGATCTGCTATCCTCAATGTCTCCCTTTTATAGTAAATACCAAATATGCTTCCTGTTATCGATGCAAATATTTCATCACTTCTGATTTGCTAATGTGATAACCATGCTTTCCACAATACACATGTATTCAAGTAACGTTAATCGAATGTGGAGTTTCAAAGGTGATCATATATTTCTTAATATACTTATAGAAAACTACCCCAAAATCCAAATAATGTATATCAGCAATCAGAATGGACTCTACCATAAACTCAAAAATATACAAATATATAGAAATAGGAAGTCATATATCTCTATTAGATTTGGCCAGAGGAAGTAATTTCCTTAATAAATAATTATTAATTAATTAATTAATTAATTAATTAAATAAGAAGACATATTATGACTTTAATGTTCAACTCCAGATTACAAGACCTCTATGAAGTCAGTCAAAAAGTGATAAAAAGGTTGATGAAAAACATGATGGAAAACTCTCCTTATAGGTATGGGGTTTTATCAAACCAGTTACATAAGTGGTCTAAAAATTATCAAAGATTTTTAACTAGAACATAGACAAGTCTGGGGGCAACTTGATTATTAATCAATATTCTCCATTCCATTTGCAGACATCAAAGAAAATCAATCGGGTGACAGAGGAACTAACAAGTGTCATCAGATGATCTTAAACTAAAACCATCTGTGGCATTTGATAAACCAAGCAATCCAAAAATGCACCTATATAAAACACTTCCAAGTCACTTCTCTCTTCACACTTATAGATAGAGTGTATTTAGTTCCTTAATCTACTTTGTCTCTTTTTGGAACAAAATCCTTTGCTTATCACCACCCTTCCTCAGACTAGTAATAGGATCAGTAACCTGAAATCTCAGTTGTGTAGCCACATGTCTTGCCTCAATAAAATGGCAGGCAACTGGAGCTTCCAAATCACCCCTCTATATAGCACCCTTGTGTTCACATATTCTGTTTTTCGCCATCTTGGTAGTTTCACCAACATAACCCTTTTCACAAGGGCATTTAATCAAATAAATTACATATCTTGATTTACAGCCAAATCTCTCCTGAATCAAATATTTTTTCCAGTGCCTGGACGTACAAGCACATAACATACAAGGGTGAATTACATTGTAAGTAATCAAGCATTTCCTTTAGTCTGTATTTGCCCTAATCAGCTCTAACCAAATCATCTCTCAAAATCCTACCTCTCTTATATGAAAAAAAATCAACTTTTTAAGTTACTGACTTCTCATGTTGTATGTAAAGACAAAAGGGACAAAAAATATTTATTTCTGTGCCAAGGATAGCAGATCTCTGCTGGAGCAGCTTGAAAAAGGGCTGGGACTGGGAGGCCTGAAATACATAGCACTGGACCGTTGGATGTCTCTCTGCTGAGACTTTTTTCCATATTGGGATTGTCTGTTTTCCTTCTCACAGATTAGAACATTATGGATCACTGGAAGCAAGTATTATGATTTACTGTGGTTCCATATAGATAGGACTATTTATTATATTCATATTATAGCATTTGTTGTTAGATGATAGGAGACTGATATATAGGTCAATATTCAACATTTTATTTAACTACCATTGTGATAGCCTGGTAAGATTTGACCTGTACAGAGTATGTTTTTATGGGGATGGCAGGTGTGATATGACATTGCCCAATTTTTGTATGAAATTATATTTTTATTATATTTTAGTGGTGCTGGGTCATTTTTGTTTTAAGATACTGCCCTTGTCATGACTCCTTTGGCTGCTGTGATACACATGTTATATTATCCGCATTTTGGAGGTCCTTTATGCCTTATGGGTTTAAATAGATCTCTGCATGAATTCATCCTCATCTGAGCCCAGCTCAACCAGGGTCACTTACAACAAAGCAGCAAGAACTCACCAGAACCTGTCTATGTTCTCTAGTACCACTCACAAAACAGTGTTCTCAAGCAAAGTATACTGGCTTCTCAGAAGGTGGAAATGTTGTAGGGATACACCACAATGGTCTTTGCCTACAATTGATATTTTTATTAAGGAAGAACTATCACCTCCTAAATTTGCTTTGGTGATTTTGTTCAAGAGACAATCCTTGATGTCAGGTTCTTGGAGGCAGACATAACAGTTGCTGGCAATTTTTCCAATCTCAGACAGGCAGGGTGAATTAGCCAACTTAACCCTTTTAGGAACCCTAGAATGTGCAACATATTGCAATGTTTGATATTATTTGGTTCTGCTAATAACTGTCATGTCCTCCTCAATGGAGAAATTTAAGCCAGGACTGATTGAAGATCTTATTTCTTAAATTAACACACAAAGGCAAAATTTATAGGAGCTTCTGGCCACAGTAGGGTAAGTGTATGTGAGTGTGTATAGGAGGGTATTATTATATATTATAATTATATGTTAGAACTTACCGTGTACATCACACATTTAAATTGTTTATGAAAATACTACACAGTCTAAAAAAATAAAATGATGAGAATAATTTTTAGTGCTTTAACTTCTATTTTAATTACAAAAGTTAAATAACTGTTTTTAGATTATTAATTTTGCTGATTTTGCTTTTTTGAAAGAAGCATATACTAGCAAATCCAACATACATACTCTTTATGATAAGAAATCATTGAAATGGATTACACACAAAAGCTTCTAATCAATTCTGCTACTCCCTTGTGAAAGCATGTTCTGTGTCTACATGCATTCACATTTTCACATAGTGCAAATGTCATTAATGATAAAATGGGAATCTATTACAACTAATTAATCTGATTTGACATAGAAATAGGTTGAATAAATCATTATTGCTATCTCACTGTTTAATATTTCTCTGAAATTCTTTTGAGACACAAAGTGAATTTATCTAAGACATTGGGTTTCATATTCAGAAAATGATTAATTTTAGGAAACACTAGTGTCAAAGATCAAAGTTGAGATCATTAAATTTCTATATTGAATGACTTGAAGAGTAAAAATTATAGTTGTTTCATATTATACTTTTAATTAAACTAAAGTAAATATAGTAATTGCATACATACATTTTAGAAGGTAAAATTTAATGTAGAAATGTATAAAAATATAAAGAAAATAATTTTTAGTAAGGAGTGAATCAGCCTTAATATGCAAATGAAAAATGAACACTGCAGCTGTCTTTATAAACTTCTGTCTGCCCTGATAAATGCCAGTGAAAAGGTACTTGACAAATTACAAATGATGGAACTTTTGGACAAAACATTTTGAAGTTTCAGCTTCTCTGTTCCTGACAAAGAGCTTTTGTCTACATTCTCCAGCTAGCACGAGAAAATTATTTAGCAAATCCTAATATTTCACAGGTTTTTGTGAAAACCATGTTTTTGACTCAAACTAATCCAGCTTGATAATCATTCATGTTTCTTTGAGTGAGTTAGATTTAAAATCCATACATCATTATATTTTTTGGAAAACTTTAAATCAGTGATCCATAGTTGTGATATCAGAATTTCATTGATTTGTATTTATCCCTTATAGTGCCAAAGGGGTGTCCAACACATTATACCCCTGATGCATTGTGAAGCAATATGTTGGAGATATATTTTTCATTCAAAGGATTAATATGGTAACTCAATACCTGTTTTGTAAACATTGACTGTAATTGATTATTTATCACAGCTTAAGTACCTTTTTTTGTTATAACGAATGTATATTTAAAGGAATGGTAATGTCAGAAAAAAAGTATTAACTATATGATAGATACAATTAAAAGAGAGTATGTTATGGTTTGAGAGATATAGGAAAATAAATTTCTCCGCTCCCTCCCCTTTCTGCTTGACGAACTATAAAGCTGTCAGAAGCATATTCTGGTTGATTGACCAGACGCGGCTCTTCAGCAGCCCTGATATAACGATATCTAAAGATAAATACTTCATTGGAATGGTCTACAACATGTGCTAGCAAACTAGGCACACATTGTAGAACGTTTCGATGAAGTATTTATTTTTAGGTATTGCTATGGCAACTCTGCTGAAGAGCCGGAGTCTGATCCAGGAACAAGAATCTGCTTCTGACAGCTTTACAGCTCGTCAAGCAGAAAGGGGAGGTAGCAGAGAACTTTATTTTCCTATATCTCTCAAACCATAACGGTTTGAGAGATATGAATACGTGCAAATACTCTCTTTTAATTGTATCTACCATATCGTTAATACTTTTCTCTGACACCACTATCCCTTTAACCATGTGGAGGCTTTAGAGCTCTGCCAAATATTGTGAAGCAATGGAATGGATAACTCACTAGTAACCATTAGAAAAATATTTTTTTTATATCAACATAAGTGTGACTGATACTAACTACAAGCCACAATGGCATCTATTTATCATAGAAATGTGTTACTGGAGATTAAAATAACATAAAGGTATCTACAGGAAATACATTTTATCACAGATCTGACTGTTTCACTGCGGAGAATGTACAAATTTGTCATTACTGCTGGCATTAGCTTTTAGTGTCAGTGACTGCACTGCAAGGTATTCACCACAGTGTATGAGCAATGTAGTACATACTGGTGGATACACTCCTTCAGGGTTAAGTGTTTACTAACACTTCTCCTACTTATTGCTTAATACCTTTGACCTAAGCAAAGGGTAGATAGGAAAGGAACACCCTGAAGTACCCACTGCTCTGTTTTCCTTATCTTGATGAAAGGTGCATTAAGCATAGAGATGGACAAAAAGCCAAAGAAATTTCCAACAGGACTTTAGCAAAAAAACAGTGATTTCCCCCCTTTTTACGAAGCTTACTGCCCATACACAATTCATAAACTACTACTAATAAATTTCCTATGAGAACTTTGCCATATTTTTAAGTATGTTTTCTATGACTGCAAGATGTTCCACCACAATATTACTTCTTCTGGGGGTTGAAGTGGAGAAATAAATAGCTGAAAGTTGTAAGTCCTACAGCAACATATTCCTTGAAATTGTTAGCGGGCTGAGTGCCTTTGTCTACAACACTAACGTCCTGCTTAAGTAACACTGTCACAACCATCCTTGAAAAATAGAATCGGCTTGTCATATTCCAGCAGGTGCAGTACATGACATCAGTTCTTTAAATCCACTGTTTTCAACAAAATAAAAGGACAGCATGTCAACCACCAACATTTTGGCATGTTTACATTTTCATAGGCATATTTTTCTATTTGTGCACGTTTTGATTTCTTAGTAACTTAGAACTTAGTAAGTGTGGGATGGCAGTACATATTAAAAGAACTGTGTAACTTTATTGCTTTAATGACTTGACTTGTGGAGGTGGGGAAGGTGGTAGTGGAATGTGTAGTCACTCTATGACTCTTATCATCTCCAAAAACAAACTTAGAATCATACTCCTCTGCAGCAGGAGCAGAAACTTTTGCCACACTCGCTGATATTTCAACATCACTTCTATTGTGTTCCCCAGAGCCCCATGAATGTTTAGGAGTACTTCTGCTGCTGCTAGTTGTGACACCTCTGACTTGGTAGTTGTGTGTCTCCTATTCAGACCTGTGGTGGTGATTCAGGTGGGGACTCATTTAGGAGTTGCCTAAGCATGAGTCTGCTTCCCCCCTGCTCACATGGATCCTGAGTGATGTATCTCTATACTGTGGAATTCATGGACTGTAGGATTCCTGAGAGGCTGCTACTACTACTGGGGCTAGATGTTCTGAAATTGTAATACTACTACTAGGTGTCACAGGCGATGCACTTGCAAGAGCTAATTTTGAGGTATTTGGGGGTAATTCTCATTGCTCCCTTCTCATACCCCTTGACTCCCCTAGAACAGAGATAACAGCCAGATCAGAAAGGAGTTTGGATCACAGCTGCCTGTGTTTAGTTGGTCACACAAAATTATGTGGTATTTGGAGTAAACCTCCTTTACTCCCTTCTCATACCCATAGACTCCCATAGTACAGATAAAATAACCAAAGCAGGAAGAAGCTTGGCTCACCTCTGCATGTATCTTCTCAGTCAGTAACACAGATTTTTGGGGTATTTGGGTAATTCTTTTTGCTCCCTTCTCACACACCCAGACTACTCTGACACAGAGATTACAGCCAGATCAGGGAGGAACTTTGATCAAGGCTGCGTGTGTCCAAAATGTTGGGCTATTTGGGGTAAACCTCCTGTGCTCCCTTCATACATCTCCAAGACTCCCGTAAGACAGAGATAAACAGCCAGATCAGGAAGAAACTTGGAACGCGGCTGCCTGTGTCTTCCCGGTCATTCACAACGAATTTTGGGGTATTTAGGGTCAAACTCCTTTCTCCCTTCCTGTGTTCCAGAGATCCCCAGACTCCCCTAATGGAGAGAACAGATTTCCTGCCTACAAAACTCCCTAAACTAAGATTCAATTCCACTTTATTGGCCTGTCTTCTCTAGTTCAAAAATGTGCTGCTTTCTCTTCCTCTCACAAACACAGAATGGCATGCTGTGAGAACCTGGCACCCTTTTTATATGCCATTGGGAAAAGGAGAGAAACTTGTCATGTGGTGGGGAGAGATTTTGTCTTTCCATTGATTTCAATGTAACAAGCCTATCTATAATTCAGCAATGGATTTGGGGCATATGCAGCTTAATAAATTACTTTACACAGGCATAGCTACAGAACGATTATTCCATCTCTTGTTAGTGCACAATATGTGTATGGTACATTCACCCTACTGCACAACAGAACATTCTCAAGCTGAATAACACTTTTTTCTTAAAATATCTATAATTACACTTAATTTCTTTTTTCTAAAATGTTTCTATTGTTCAGTTTTACTGTCTTTTTATTGTTGAGGACTTTCCTAGAACAGAGGACACCAGCTTTGCCATGATTACTTGAATTTGCCAGTGCAGAACATAGCACAGCTGTCAGACTGATCTGTTTGCATGGCAAGTGTTGCCCTCACATGAACTAGGCTACTACAGGTTGCTACTTTGTGATGTGCAGATTGATCACACAGGTGGCTTGGTCTTTATGATTCGATTTGTATTGTCAAATGACTAGGTACCCACATGGCTATTTGTGAAGATTGGCTGATGTGGATGTGGGCCAGCCATCCAACTCCACCAACACTCATACTGGTTTGCCTGGGGGATGTAGGATAATGCAGGTGATTAACATCAGCAGTCCAGTGTGAAAAATGCCTCAAAGGACAACTATTATTTGCTAGTACCCTACTGACAGATCTGTTTGTTCACCTGGAAGCAGACCTGCTGACTAAGTCAGGGCTACATTATGACACCTGGTGGACTGAAGGGGAGCAGGGCAAGGTTCTAAAAAGATACCCCCAATGCTCCCTCATTATTTACATGTGAAGAGACTGAACTGCAATACTGAAGTCTTGTTCAGTCTTGTTGGGCTGCATGCACAGTCTCCATAGACACAGAGGTCCTATGGAGGCTGCAAATGCAGCCCACCCCTGAAAGGCTGATAGAAGCCATTTCAGGGCTTTACAATGCAAACCCAACATTTTACTGTCTGCATTCATAGGAATAGTAAAAAAAAAGATAATGGCCCTTTAAAGTTATGCAGAAAACTGAAAGATCACAGTAGCCTGTTCCAAAGCTGTATTCACTCACAATTTCTGTTGACTGAGAAAAGCTCTCAACAAACAAAGAAGAGTACTGCATATAATGGGACCACTTCCCACGTAAAGTTCTGATTGACTCTACTTTGGTCTAGGTTAAAAAACACTGTTTATTATAAAATGCAAAGTGCAAAAACAGGATGTTACACTGTATGAAAGGCTTGACACACTCCTTATCTCAAGGTCATTTAATCAAAATTGTTTTACATGGATGCAGAAAGCATATATAAAGGGAACAAAAGAAGAGAGGCAAACCATCAACAGCACAGGGAGCAAAAAAAAAAATTCCTGTTGATTTAAATGTTTTTTAACCCCTTGAATGCTGGGAAGGTCTCCAACAAAATGTTTATCTTTTCCGTATGGTGTAGTGGGTTTGCAAAATTTTGTCCATAAGAATGTACTATAAATATCAGGGGCATCTGATGATAAGTGAGAACTCACTTTGATAGTTTATGGTATAGACTGCTTCCTCCCTGGTAATAGTGGTGGGTGACAGCCCTCTATTAGCCTGACAGTTATTGGTGGATAAATGTGTAAATAATATTATATTGACATATAACCTATTCTGAAATACAATAAACAGTTTAATCACATTGAATGCATTAAACAGTCATGCATAATTCACTATTATCATCTAACTACATCATACACTTGAAACTACTGTCCATGTAAATGTTTTCTGTATCACAATGCAGATTCAAGCTTTGCATAATACAGAACAAGAGTATGCAACCTTTGAAGACTACAGCTCCCATCATCCCCCACCAACTCGTGGGGATTTATGTTCTTGTTCCCAACACCTGGACTGCTGAAGGTTGTCTACATCTGATACATAATATCATGATCTTTCATGCGACTGAAATTGATACATTTATTTTACTAGAATTAATCTCAAACATTTCTTTTAGTCTGTGGGAAAATGTAAAATAATACCAGTGATGAATGTTGCACCTGCAATAGAATCCAACCCATGGTACCATACCACATATCTATACAAACAATGAAAGCATCTAACTGCATATTTAAGGCTAGATTCTATTACAGGTGCTAATTTTATCTCTGCTTTTATCTCCAGTTTTCCCCATAGACTTCAATAGGAAAATGTTTGATAAAACAGGAGGTAACATTTAGCACCTGCAATAGAATCTGTCCCTTACTCCAATTAGTTTTATCTGTCAGTTCTACAAATTCACTGAAATATTCATATTCTGTTACAATTGCTTACAATTAACTGCCATTGGTATAGTGCAGACTGGAACAAAATCAAATGCTACACATCACTGATTCAAATATATAGATCCAAAATTCACACAAACATATGGAGACTCACCACCACCACCACCACCACGGCTTCAAGGTGCTAGATCCGCTTGAATCCTCCTGTATGATTCCCAGTATACGGTATGCAGTGAATAATATGTGTTGGCCGAGTTTTTATATATTTTTTTCACCCAAGAGCCGGCTCCTGCTACATATTATGGATAGTGCAGACTGACCTATGAATTGAGGGCCAAATGCTACTATCTACTGTAATGATATTAGTAAAAGATACCTTCTGTGAGCTACTAACTGAAATCTATAATTAAGTTAATAAGCTATGCTAAATTTTGATACAGTTATACACTAACAAACCTACTGCTCTTTAGTGTCCACTATTATACGATCATAATGGGACATTTCAAGTACTCTGAAATTGACTGGAGAAATATGACTTCTAGCACAACAAAGAGAAATAATATTCTAAGTATGATTGAGGGCAATTTCATCTCCCAACTAGCAGGCGAGCCAAATAGAAAAGAGGCTTTACTGGACCTTGTGTTCTCAAAAAACTCTGAAATGTTAAACAATATACAGGTCAGGAAACATTTAGGCAGCAGTGACCACAATATGATATCCTTTGACATTTGTTATTAGAAAACCATTAAAAAGAGTTTAACCAAACATTCACATTTAAAGACTAATTTTATAATGCCAAAGGTGTTATTAAAGGAAATTCAATGGACTAATCTTCAAAGATAAAAATGCACAACAAAGATGGAATTTGTTTAAAGGGGCTTAGATCAATATGAGTGTCAGTATATACCATTGTGGAATAAATTAAAAAGGAGCAAATTAAGGCTTAATAAAGAGGTTTGCATGGAAATGAGTAATTAGAAGCAGGCTTTTAAAATGTTTAAGTCAGAAGGGTGAAATACATAATTTAAAATATAAAGATTATAATAGAATCTGTAAACAAGCAATTAGACAAGCTAAAATTGAAAATGAGAAAAGTATTCCAAAAGAGATCAAGATAAATCCTAAGCAATTCTACAAGTATATAGATGACAGAAAGATTAAGATTGATATTTCTCCTCTTAAAACTAAGAAAGGGGAATTAATTAGTGAGGAGAAGGCTATGGCTGACACCTTAAATGCATTCTTTTCTTCTGTATGTACAAAGGAATCAACAATGACAGCTCACATAATTTCCTCCATCATGTATATGGTTTACTATGGACAAAGTCCAAAAGAGAATGGAAAAGGTTATGATGAATAAAGCATTGGGACCTGATTGCATACACCCAAAGGTACTTAAGGAACTTAGTTCAGTAATACCAAGATCCTCATACTTAATATTAATTGATTCACCACCATCAGACATAGTTCCCAGTGATTGGAGGAAAGCAAATGTGGTACCAATATTCAAAAAAGTGCAAGATTTAAACCAGAAAATTATAGAGCCTGACTTCCATAGTGGGTAAGGTATTACAAGGGTTACTAACGAATAGTATTTAGGACTATATTACAACCAAAAAAATTATTTCTAGGAGCCAGTATGGTTTTATGAAGAATACATCATGTTAAACTAAGTTGCTTGAATTTTACTGAAGATTAAGTAGTTTAGACAAGGGTATTGCTGTTGTAGTATTCTTGGATTTTACAACAACCTTTCATACTATGCCTCATAAATTAAAAGGCTTTGGTTTGGGAGGTGATATCTGTGCAAGAATAGAGAACTGGTTAAATCATATATGGCAGAGAGTTGCTGTAAATTGAAACTTTTCAATTGTTTTTTAATTTGTTTATTAATGATCTAGAAGTGAGTATTGAAAGAAATGTCTCAATCTTTGCTGATGACACTAAGGTTTGTAAGGAACTATATACAGAGAAAGATGTATTTTCTCTGCAAAAATATTTTGGTAACCTGAGGGAATGGACAGAGAAACGGCATATGAGGTTTAATTTAGATACATGTAAGGTTATATATTTAGGCTGCAGAAACAAACATGCTACATATATACTAAATGGGAAACTACTTGGGAAATTCTTGTAAGACAGATTTCAGAGTACTGATTGAAAAGAGACTTCACATCAGTGTGCAGTGTTACTCAGTTGCTGTAATAGGGAATTATCGTGTATAAATGGGATATAAATGCACAGAATGCAAATATAATGCTACCTCTATATAAATCCTTGGGAAGGCCTCATCTAGAAAATGGGGTACAGTTTGGGGAAGTTCTTAAAAAAGACATTACTGAAATGGAAAAGTTCAGAGATGTGCAGCAAAACGTATAAATGGATTGGAGGGTCTGAGTTATAAAGGAAGACTAGACAATCTGGGTTTGTTAACATTATAGAGGTGATGTGATTTCCATTTATAAATATATTCAATGTCAATACAAAGGACTCACTAAGAGACTATTCACTCAAAGAGTTGAGCATAAAAAGAGGTCATCCATTAAGACTAGAGGAAAGGTGCTTTCGACTAAAAACAGAGGCAGGTATTTTTTACAGTAAGGGCAGTAACATTATGGAATTATTTGCCTTGAGATTGCAGGTACTGTAGGTGATTTCAAAAAAGTAATGGGCACCTTTCTAGCTCAGAACAACGTTAAGAATTATGACAGTTTGTTTCAAACTGCTGATCCAGGGAAATATCCAACTGCAATTTGGAGTGAGGAAGAATTTTTTTTACCAACCTGGGGCTTAATTGGAAATTGCTTCAACTTTTGTTTTGCCATCACAGGGGTGATATGGCATGGGCAGAACTGGATGGATGGATGGATTTTTTGGCCTTGTCAACAATGTTTCTATGAAGAACAGGGTATTTATGTATATATAACCCTAGTTACATAGTAACAAAGCAACATAGTTGATGAGGCCAGAAAAAAGACATGCTTCCATCAAATCCAGCCCATGCCCAGTTGATCCAGAGAAAGGCAAAAAAATAGTAACATAGTTGATGAAGAAAATTAATTTTTAGATGTTAGTGTTCCTATAAGTGACTATATCTTAATAACTCTCTCCATGGGTGAACAATGTACAGTAAAGTAATAAACACAAAATAGCACTTACAGTAAAGTGCACCACACACTGTCATTTTAATTGCATTTAATAGAAGAATGTTACTTTGCTTTCTGTGTTTTATTTCCATCCAATTAAAGATACATTTTACTAAGGTACCCTTGCTCTATTAGTTAGCTCCTTGGTGAGCTATTATATGAAATCCTTTGCTAGGCTAATAAGCTACCTTACATTTTGATACATACATTTACATACTGACAAACCAACTGCACCATAGGGAGTAAATACAGTTTCCCCAGATTTGCATTGATTTAAATGAGGCAACCCACTGAGTGCCAGAGAGGTTCCCAAATGCATTGTAACAGACTGTGTTGGATACCTCTCCAGCACTCAAAGGGTTAACCCATTTAATGTTAGCTTATTTGTTCCTTATGGTACAGTTGGTTTGATTTAGAATTGTTCCTTTTAGTGCATCAGCTTTACTTAGTATCATCATCATTAAGACTTTAATGCAAGCAATTCCCAAATGCTTCTCTTATAGCATGTGCAGGAAAATCGAATCATTTTACATCTGTTTGCTCTGAGCCTTGTAAGTAAGTAGTGAGAAACAAGGAACAGGGTAAAGGAACTACCCAAATTCCCATCCGCTTCCCTACTGCACTCACCAGCATGAGTGGCACAAATATGAGAACTTTCAAAATAGATAACTTAATGCATAGCGTTCAGGAGGCACAACAAAATTGTCCCTGGGCCTATTTTCCAGTGGAATAGACCTCTCTGTCATATAAAGGTTTTAACCGTTTGAGTGCCAGAGGGGTACTAAATTGATGCACTGTAACTTTATCTAGACATGTCATTGTAATATATAGTTCAGGCTGATCTTTTTTCAGACATTGTGAAAGGTGAATACTAATTGCTTACATGTTTTTCATCATTGCATTTTACACCCTTTATACAGTACTAGTGCAAAAGCCAGTGTACGCAGGCCAAGGTCCAGGTAATGTTAACCCTTTGAGTGCCAGAGGGGTACGCAACGCATTGCTTTGCGATGCGTTGCGTACCCCTCTGGCACTCAAAGGGTTAAGAGGCCGCTACCTCACTGCTCCACGTGATGCAGTCTTGTGTCGCCTCACTCACGAGATGCAATCATGCGCAGTAGAGAATTCCCAAATGCGGGCAGTCTATATTGCGCATGACTGCATCGTGACAAACATCCTAGCAAATTATTATATAAGATATCATCCTTGTATTCTTGTTAAGCACTAATGACAATCTTCCCTTAAAGGGATAGTAATACTTAATTTTATGAAAGTTCAATATTGTTCATATTAAAAAAATAAATTGAATGATGTAAGTCCCGTTCCTTAAAGTTTTATAGTGTTTGAGTTACAAGCTTATAAATTTCCCCCCTTTCACCCCTTTTACAGACATCAACACTCTAGCTGACAGAATGAGATTCTGGTCCCGGGACTGGGCGGCTTTACAGCAGAGCCGAAGCAGCATTGTCTACAAAGAAATTCTTCATTATAATGGTCTAGGAAGTGTGTCTGTGAGAAACTTTAATTTAAAGGAGAGCTTTGCACTAGGAATAATTCTCTATTAACTTATGTAACACATTAACATGCCTAGGGAGTTGTCCTTCATATAGCAGTCAGGTATATCTATTTATTTTTCTGTATTTTATCTGCAAATTCCAGTATATGTGAGCTCTGCCTCAGGTCACACCTCTCAGCAAACAGTAGGCTCTCATTGACCTGAATGACACATAAGGAACTATAGTTGTTATCAAACTGAAATTGAAACAGCTAGCACAATATTTAATATGTCAGATGCAAACAAAAACAGTGAAGGGATGTAAGTGACTGCTGACACTTAACTGGTAGGTCCATCTGATTAACCAATTCATAGGTATAGTTCTTCTTTAAAACATGCAATGTGTGTCATACCTCCCGCTGTTCTCTGCTTCTGGCTCCCGGTGTGTGCTACTCGCTCCAGTCCTCCTTTTTCCTGTTAGGCGGCGTGGTGTTGACGCGTCATTCTTTTTTTCCTTCTCCTCGGGCGCATGCACAGTAGCCTGTGTTCAGCTACCCTAGCGCATGCACAGTATGCTTCTCTCTGTCTCCTCTCTGCAGGGCGCATGTGTGACCGGCGTTGCCGGTTCTGAACTTCCAGCCTTGCCTCTTCCACTTTCTCCCTCTACTTAAGGGGGTAAGTTCTTCACTGGGACGTGTTTGTATAGCATCTCCAGTGTGGCTGTTGTTCTGTATCCTGTGTTTGACCTTGCTAGCCTGACTTTTCTTGATCTACTATCCTGTGCATGACCCTGGCTTTGTCTGACTCAGCAAACTCATGTGTCCCTTATGTCCTGCAGATCTCTGTGTATGACCCAGCCTGGTATCCTGACTATGCTGTAGCATGCCACTCTTGTCTTGTTCCTGATTCTCCTGTGTATGACCCAGCTTGGCTGACCATTCTACTTTATCCGAGGAAGGACCTCCAGCGTGCTAGCCTGACCATCGGAGTGAGTATTGGTTCCTGTTGGAGTATGTTTTCTCCCTGGGGATAACGGTAGTATAGCTTGTCTGGAGGGGGTTATCGAGGGACCCCTTTGGCACAACTGAAGGGGGCCAATCTAGCTTCATGGCTAGCAACTTTATACGGCCTAGGCTGCAGCACGACTCCCTTCAGGCAACCAACATTCACTAGCTTCGTACCCTAGCTTCGCTCCCTAGCTCCTTGCTCCTCTATCTCCTGTTGGAGGAGTCTGATCTTCCTCCACTCCTCGGGTTGGTTGGGGGGCTCTGTGTAGGTCCCATTCCCTACCTGGGGTTCATCACAATGTAAAGGTACTTGTTATTTATTTTTGTTCATTTTTAAATTTCCCTTTCTTTGTTCTATGCCACTGGTTCTCAACTTTGTTTTGCTCAAGGCACCCCTAACAATCAGTCTAGAATTTCTGGGCCACCCCTAAAATCTTATAGATCAATTGTCAAGGAGTAATGAATGGTACAGGTACATAAATATATAGTACATTTTAGGTTTATCATTCAGAATAACAAAAACAAACATGTTGTGCATATAAATGACAGTAAATACACAACTGATACTAAACATTCCTATTTCAGTGAAAGTCATTACAAAAAAAGAGGAGGCACCCTAAGTGAATGCCCGTGGCACACCAAAGTGCCACGGTACGCTGGTTGAGAATCACTGTTCTATGCATTTAAGATATAAAGTAACTATTAACTTGGAAGACAGTTTTAAAGAGATAATAATGCTTGCTCATTCAATAGTTTACACTGGCTGATCTCAGTGAATCTTAATAATGCTGTATTTAACCTTTGTTTGCCTTCTCCCTCTCTGGTGATACTGGGTGAGGCTGATGTACTAAAGAGTAGTGTTGAAGAAAGTGGGAAATATGGTGCAAATATTATCATTTCAGCAATACATACACATACCTTTTCTCTCTCACAGTTTCCCCATTCCCTCTATCAGACCACCATCTTATATCCTTCTCTCTCTCTCACTCTACCCCTTCCCCCATCCCTCCCCCCAACAGATTTATAAGGGATACCCGCTCACTTGATCTCACTGGGATGAGCGCCTCACTTAACTCCAATCTTTCCTTTATGTTAGCCATCTCTGACACAGACATTCTTGTTAACTCCTACAACTCAATCCTATCCTCTGCTATTGATTCCTTTGACCCACTGAAACCACAACGGATTCGTCAAGTCAATCCACGACCCTGGCTCAACTCCCACACCCGCTTCCTACGTTCTTGCACTCGTTCTGCTGAACGCCTTTGGAGGAAATCTCACTTACATGCAGATTTCATCCACTTTACATTTATGCTGTCCTGCCTGCATTTTGCTTTATCAAAAGCTAAACAAGAATACTACACCATACTAATCCACAACAATAAATCAAACCCGCGCCGTCTCTTTGCAGTCTTTGACTCCTTGCTCCATCCTTCCACTGCTTCCTCTCACCCCATACATTCACCTCAAGCTTTTGCAGAGCACTTCAAGCACAAGGTGGAATCTATTCAAAAACAGATTCCTACTATTCCATCTGCCTCCGAACTCTCTCTCCCCAAACCCCCCCCTCATCATACTTCGATAGTTTTACCCCAATAACAGAGGAAGAAGTTTCTCAGCTTCTCCTATCTACCCACCTCACTACCTGCTCCTTGGACCCTTTGCCCTCCCACTTACTCAAACCACTTGAACCAGTCCTTACACCTATATTAACACACATCTTCAACACTTCTCTCTCCACAGGCACCTTCCCTTCTTCCTTCAAACAGGCACAAATTAAACCCCTGCTCAAAAAGACTAACCTTGACCCCTCCTGTCTCTCTAACTATCGACCTGTCTCCCTTCTACCTCTTACCTCAAAACTCCTAGAATGCCTGATCTTCTCCAAAATAACCAAATTCCTCAACTCTAACTGTCTTTTGGATCCGATGCAGTCTGGTTTCTGGTGCGGTCACTCAACTGAGACACTCTCTGCAGGGTGGCTAATGATCTCCTGACTGGAAAAGCCAAAGGACAGTTTTCTATACTTATACTACTCGATTTATCATCTGCCTTTGACACAGTTAACCATTCTCTACTTGCTCAAATTCTCCACAGTCTTGGTTTCTGAAATCAAGCTGCATGGCTCTCCTCCTATCTCTCACAACGTTCCTTTTTTGTCCTCTAACAATAACTCCTCCTCCACAGTCCCTATGTCTGTGGGGGTGCCTCAAGGCTCCGTTCTGGGTCCTCTGCTTTTCTCACTGTACACCCTTTCATTGGGTGAACTTATTAGTTCATTTGGCTTCAAATACCATCTATATGCTGATGATACCCAAATTTACATCTCCACTCCTAATCTTTCACCTCAAATCCAGCTGCAAATTTCAGACTGCCTTTTGGCCATTTCCTCCTGGATGGCACAACGTCAGCTGAAGATTAACATGGCCAAAACCGAACTGCTAATCTTCCCACCAAGACCTTGCCCGACACCTAGCTTCACCATTATAGTTGATGGAATTGATATTGATCCGGTCAGCTCAGCATGGGGCCATATTTGATTCCTGTCTTTCCTTCTCCCCTCACATTAACTCCGTGGCTAGATCATCTCGCTTCTTTCTCCGCAACACTGCTAAAATCCACCCGTTCCTCTCCCAACAAACTACTAAAACTCTTATACATGCCCTCATTCTGTCCCGCTTAGACTATTACAATATCCTACTAACTGGCCTCCCTGCTACTCATCTTTCACCTATGCAATCTGTTTTAAACTCAGCTGCACGAATCACCACACTCTCCCCAAAAGCTGAACCTGCCTACATAATTCTCAGACATCTGTCATGGCTCCCAATTCAGCAGCGCATCGGTTACAAAGTCCTTCTTCTGACCTTTAACGCTCTCCACACTGCTACCCCTCCTTACATCTCTTCCCTCATCTCCTATTATGTTCCTGGCTGCTTCCTTTGCTCAGCACACAACGCACTTCTTGTTGCACCATTCACACCCTCTGCCCTCTCCCATCTCAAACCTTTCTCGCTTTCTGCTCCATACCTATGGAACTCCATACCCCTCTCCTTACGTCTTGAAAAATCCCCCTCTGTCTTTAAGTCTACCCTGAAGTCTTATCTTCTGGAGCACTAGGACCATGCACTGCCTTTGGCCAAACTCAGCACTTGTAATCTCAGCACTTAACACCCTCTTACCCCATTGTATGTCTCCTTTTACCCATTCAGACTGTAAGCTCCTTGGGGCAGGGACCACTCTCCCATTGTTTCTATGAATGTCGCACTTATTTCATCCCCTCTTATTTATTGTAACATATGTCTATTGTAAGGCGCTGCGTACACTGTGTGGCGCCATATAAATAAAGATATACATACATACATACACATGTAGAATGAAGTTTAGAATTCTGACCTCCTAGATTTCTATGGGATCCATGAATGGGAATTGTGGATCTACCTGAGAGTCTTAATTATATAAAAAGTAATATTGTAGAGCATAAAATAAGAAATTCATTGATTCAGTTCCTATCTCTCTAACCTTTCTGGTTTGAGAGGTTAGAGTGTTCTAAAGTTCCTCCCTCCTTGATGTCAGCTGTAAAGCTAACAGAAGGAGATCCTTTTCGGCCGACACGAGGAGGCTCTTCAGCTGAGCCGCAATAGTGCAATTTAAAAATAAATACTTCTTTGGAACGGTCTAAAAAGTGTGCTTGCAAACCAAGCACACTTTGTAGACCGTTCTAATGAAGTATTTCTTTTTAGACCACGCTATTGCGGCTCTGCTGAAGAGCTGCCTGTTGCTCCCAGAACAGGATCTCCTGCTGTCAGCTTATAGCTGATGTCAAGGGAAGGGGAACTTTAGATAATTAAGACATTACTATCCCTTTAACCCTTTGAGTGCCAGAGGGGTACGCAACACATTGCTTTGCAATGCGTTGCATACCCCTCTGGCACTCAAAGGGTTAACCTTTGATGAATGAGCTAGGATTTACTTGTAGATTCAGCCATTCACCGTTTGATGTCTGAAGTGATGTACACATATTGGTATTTTATAACTTGTGTGTTAATCATGCTTTAATCCATTCTAATCCATAGGGAGGATTATCCCATTGCAAACATACAGGTTGCATATTTATTACAGTTTGAATTTCATGTATGCCTCATGAAGAAATCCAGAAGACATTTCCAATTGTTTTATACTTGTTCCAAGCAGGAATTGAATAATTTGGTATGTAATTCTGCCCAATATTTACATTATTAATATTAATTATTAGCCCTTCACTTAGATGTCATTTCCTTCACTGGTTTCTTGCCTCCTCTTCCATTGCAGATAAAACCACTGGGAGATAAAGGCCCAAATGCACAAAAACTGTATGGAGAAAACCACCCGCACCTCAGGGAAAACAAAAATATTCCTAAATTTCCTATTGACGTAAATGAGGCTTTTAACCCTTTGACCATTAGAGATGTCCAACTCATTGCTTACTAAGCTAAAATGGTACAATTCTGGGGCAAACCAACTGTGGAATTCTAGTTAGGTTTTTGGGATTTCCCTGCCTGAGCAAAAGTGTGTAATTAGTGAGTGTGTCTGATTAGTTCACCTGTGTCAGGCAGGGAAACCTCAAAAACCTGCACCTTAAGGAGTACTAGTGGACCGCCGTTAACCCTTTGAGTGCCAGAGGGGTACGGAATGCGTTGCTTTGCAATGCATTTCGTACCCCTCTGGCACTCAAAGAGTTAGAAAATGCTGGTATAAGGAACAAATAAAGTTTCCCCAAAATCTCATTGATATTAATGGGGCTTTTAACCCCTTGAATGCCAGAGAGGTTCCCAATGCAAATGTCAAATAATTGATGGGAGACTATCTGGCATTCAAGGAGTTAAACTCCAGTTTAAATCAATTAGAATGTTTGTTTCCTATGATACAGCTGGTTTGCCCCAAAAGTACTTTACTTTTCCTTAAGCCTTTGAGCGACATTGAAGAGCAATGAGTTGGATACGTCTCCAGCACTAAAAGGGTTTTAAAGTGATAGTAATGTTTCATAATAAAAGCAGCTCTAATTAATCTTCATAGTATTTGGGCCATGGAGAGTGTTATTTCAATTCTGTCAGAGTTGTAGTTTAGGAGTAATTCAATGATAAAGTTTCCCCCTCCCGCCCCTTTTACTAATGTAACACTGCTCAGACAGAGCAGAAGGGAGGTGCCCAGGTAGATTGCAGAGAGGGACAATCTTCAAGTAAGATAAGGGAAAAACCTGAAAAACTTGTCAAAGGAGGCAGGGCTTTCATTGTTCTAATAGGAAAAAGAGTGTCCCCTGCTGTTATCTGTCTTGTCTATGGACTGCATTCCACATATGAGAAGACATGGCTTACATTAGGTAAAAGGGGAGGGAGGGGGAAACTTTGCTTGTGAATATCTCTTAAACTATAAAGGTTTGAGAGATAAGACGTTCTTCATGTTTTTTTAATGCCTACAAAATAAAATAAAGATAAAACAAAGTATTACTATCCCTTTAATGCATTGAACAGCCTCACTAGTCTTTACACAGTATGTTTAGCAGTACTATAGCTGTCAATACAGCTCTAGAAGTGTGAATCCCTTAACCCTTTGAGTGCCAGAGAGGTATCCAATGCATTGTAACGCAATGCATTAGATACCTTTCTCTCTCTGGCACTCAAAGGGTTAAAGAGAAGCGCATAAAAACTAGAACTATAACACAAAAGTTAGAGTTAGGTATGTCATGATGTCTATAATGGACTATTCCAGGGCTGTCCAAGTTCAGTCCTCAAGGGCCACCAACAGGCCAAGATATAAGGATTTCCCTGATTAAGCACGGGTGAGTTAATCAGTGGCTCATTCATTTTGACTGACTCATCTGTGCTTCTTCAGAGAAATCCTTATATCCTGGTCTGTTGGTGGCCCTTGAGGACTGACCTTGGACAACCCTGAGCTACTAAATAAGCATCTTATGGGGTTGCAAACTCAAGCAGCATGTTAGTACCATAAATGTATGCAAATAAAGGAACAGGAATCAGATTACATTCACCCTGTTCACATATATGGTAGGAGTGACAATGCTAACATAACGCACTGGTAGATTTAATGTGCCATTAAAATATATTTTGCCATTATGAATAGAGTAAGGGGCAGTCTCATTAAATGAGAGAATTATCATTCAAACATATTAGCCCCGTCAGTTGACGTAATTGATTTTCCACCCAGGAAGTAGGGCTTTAAATAGCCGGTAGCGAGATGCATTGGGTAAGACTGTACGTCACCAAAGAAGCCATGTTTATGCACAATGAACCGCATGGGGCCATATTAAAGGGGTTAATTCTTTACTCTTAGCAGAATTACTGATTTAATAACTAATGTGAGATAGAACTTTGTAGCCAATATGCTAATCCTAATCCTAATCCTAATTTTCCTTATTCTTTCCTCACTTATGTCTCTTTTTGATGTGACTCAGGAACTTCCAGCTAATTAACCCTTTGAGTGCCAGAGTGGTAAGCAACACATTGCTCTCTACTTTAGAAGAACTCTAGGGATTCACTTTCCTTGATCTTTCCTTTACCTGTTACAAAGGGCTTTTGTAACAGTACTACTTCCTATACTTATCACATCAATTAACAGAGCAATATACTATCTCACACAACACTACTAATAGTAATAAGTGATTGGTTTCAGTACTGTGTGTTTTTAAGTTTTGGCAAAGTAAGGGTGTTTGCAAAGATAGCAAGCGAGTGGCAGCCCACTAGTGCCAAAGGTTTTAACATATGCTGTTTGCTAAATATTCAAGTGGATTGCTATAGTTTCTTTTAGATGTAAATTCTCATTAAACGTTATGTATTAAAATCATACATGCTAATACAATTTAGGAATTTTTTGAGGTCTACTTTATGCTGAGTAGTGCCGAGCAAAGTAAGTTCAGCACTCCACTGTAGCACAGGCTGACCAGACCTCACCTTAACCGGGGACACATAGGAAATAGGCATATTTCAGGAATGCACTGAAATCAAAGCAGTCGTGCAGTATGTATTTTTCATGTGTGTCCCCAGTTAAAGGTGAGGTCTGGTCACCCTACTCTAGCATATACTCTGATTTGTTCAAATTTCTTGACCTGCAGTGCACCCACTTTTAGCAATACACCAAATATATGAGTGACATGAATTACATTTAGCATCCGTATGAATCTTGTGTTAATCCTTTGAGAGCTAGACAGGTATCCAGCACATTGTGTCTGGCATTCAAAGGGTTAA
This sequence comes from Rhinophrynus dorsalis, assembly GCA_037306005.1. Taxonomy (NCBI): domain Eukaryota; kingdom Metazoa; phylum Chordata; class Amphibia; order Anura; family Rhinophrynidae; genus Rhinophrynus; species Rhinophrynus dorsalis. The sequence continues at coordinate 385,496,310 of CM074719.1, forward strand.
CAAACATTACTTCAGCCCCTCACTGATCAGTTTTATGGATTGCTTTCTTTAACATAGAAAACCAAAGGCCAGGATGCTGCTGGATTCACGCTGATTATATGTATATGCACAGCTACATAATATGGACTGCAAGAATTCTGGAAATCTCCTTCCAGTGTCATTCCTAGAAAATAAACTCTGGCATATGGTTCTAATGGAAAAACTAACCACATTTTCCAGGTATACAATGCATGTACTTCTTGAAACCAGGTTCCCATGGTAACAAAATAAAACACACTGAGTCTTATATACCAAGAAATACTGGAACAATTCTGTGGAAAACCAACTACACCATAGAGAAGGAATAAAGATTACATTTCATTTAAATGAGGGTTTCAAGTCATTGAATTCTAGAGAGGTCTACAACACACATTGCAAAACAATGAATTGGAGACCTACCTAGCTGTCACGGGCACCCAGGAAAGCTCAGAACTCAGTACGGTAATGTAATGCAAAATATTTATTAGAATACATCACAGCAATAAATATGTAGTACAACAAGCAAAGTGTTACTAGCTGCCGACACTACTACCAGAAATAGTAGGCCTCACGCTAGACCACAATGCTGGAGACTGGGCCGAAGCCCCTGTGAGTCTCAGCAGGAAACAGGAACGCTAGCTCTTGATCCGTCGACTGGAACACTGGAACAGTAATCTTGATCCAATGAACAGGAACACAATGACTGCTGGACTGGAGAACGCCTGAAATCACTGCTAAGAGACCCTGTGACTCACGCCTGCAGTCACTATATCGAGGCCCTGTGATTCACGCCTGCAGTCACCATTCAGATTCTCTGTCCACAACAGTGGTCTGTCTTAGGCCAATAGTACAAACTGATCACAGTAAGGGGTACTCATGATCACTGGGTCACTGGGTTCTCATATGTATCTGGGTCATACACAGAGAGGGTTCTCTTACGTAGCTGGGTCATACACAGTGCAGGTTCTCATAAATAGCTAGGTCATACACAGAGTGGATTTTCGTAGATAGCCAGGTCACACACAGAGCCCAAGTACTTCACCTAAGAACAACAACGAAAGGGCATCTGAGTCAGGCCTCAATCTGCCTTATAAACCCCTCCACAGGAAGTAGGAGGAGCAGCTCAGAGGGAGGAAGTAGGAAGTAGGTAGGAGGAGACTACAGTAAGCAAACAGATAAAACAGAGGCCTGCAGCCTACTTGAAGCCTCGCGCCTGTAATCATGCTGGAGTCAAGGTAAGCTGTGACACTAGCTTTTAAGGGGTATAAATTCCCATTTATATTCCTGAGAATTTGGGGAATTTCTATTTATCCTCTATGATACAGTAGGCTTGGTACAGAATTGTACCAAGTGAAATGGGGTTTGAGTAAGACTGGCCATGTGGAATTGGAGGAGTGACATGTAAGATGGTAAAGCTAAGGAATAGATTCAATGTATAGACCAGAGTCCAAGTGAGGAGTGATGTCAAAGGGTAGGGTTATTTAGGGCGTCCAGTTCAGTATATGCAATAGGGTACGGGTATATCAGGTAATATATGCCATAGTAAGAATGGGGTATATAGTCAAGAAGAGGATGGACTTATTTATGTAGATTTTTCATAAGCTAAATAGAGACAACAGTTGTAGGAAACACATCATAGCAATCAGCAAGAACATATGTAATAAAGCAATACAAACAAGATAATGAAGGCGAACCATGAACACGTGTCAGCGTAAACATATCCCTCTCCGAGTAAATTATATTGCCTAGCTTCCAGCGTGTCCCCGCTCCAAGAATTTCCCAGGTCCCTCTTCCTCCCCATCAGCACACCAACCACCCCACCTTAGCTCTACCCTTGACATCCACAATGTCTGGAAGCACATACCATGTTGGGAAAGAAACTTGCCTAGCCCGCTGACACTATGTTCACAGCTCGCAGTCACCGTACGTTATAGATATAACAAATTATTGCAAGGAGGAGTTATGGGATAGCCCAAAACATATGAGGCAAATAAGTACACATTATAGAAGAGTATATTATCCCCTCAAGCGCCAGGTCTGCACAAAGTGCACCGTGAGCTGGACACCCCGTATCGCTCCAGTGTCTAAAGGACAACAGGCAGAGCCTGATCATATGGGCTCCTAGATATACAGATCAACAAGATCCCACTACATTATAGGAAGCACTATTGCGTCCTGGAGAACACTAGCTGAACATCATTGCCCCGCGGTGATGTAGCCTATCCTCCTGATCAACGACTATCTCGATGCCCTTAATAAAGGGTCGTACCACATCTAAAATGAAGATTGTGTGTCAATTCTCCGTCTGCAGCTCAAATATACCCTGGGGTATGAAAATAGTGTGATATCAAGGTAGCCCACCCCAACACTAAGTCTATTTATCGGAATAATGTGGGTGGTGCTGCAGTCGTTGACTTAGAGGACCTAGCTCCAGCCCCATGTGCAATAATATTCAACTTGTATGGGAAGGGGGGTGATCTGAACCAGAAAAAGCGAGAGAGCTTCATATCTTGTCCTATTGCACCCCCCCGCCATATATAGTAGACTGTATAATGTATGACATGTAGTCTAATGACAGCATCACCAATGCATATATACTGGGGGTGGGAAAAGAAAGACAAAAAAAAAGAGAGAAAAGGGGACCCGGTCTGTGGTCCTCATATTGAGTATAACCTAGTTTCCATGGCAAGACAAATCATGGGGGGGGGGTAAGTCGGGAGAAGAAGGTATTAACCCAGTCTTACCCATATCGTAAGTAGCAGGATTTCAAAAGTTCTACAGCTAGGTAGGAAAGAAAATGCAACAGTCACCATGTAACTAATTCCAGGGCCAGCACTCGAAGAGTGGATGTTTCATCGGCACATAGGACCAGTGTCCAAGCGGTTGATTGACAGAAAAGGAGCTCGGCAGGCCTTGTCTTCATGTCCAGGATACAGCGTCCGGTTGTTGGTGGACTTGGGGTTGAATCACATCAATCTTGCGATGCTTAGGCTTTTTAGCTGGGGATCCAGGCGACCATTCTAAGCGCCGTTGAGACTTGTGAGTGGGTGGTGTAGCTGGGTATGAGGTAGGTGACTGCATGGAGATGCCCAGTGAGGAACAAAAGGAAGCTGTATCCTCTAGAGAGTAAAGCGAGGCCGTTTTGCCATTCAGTGAAGCATGCAGTGCAAAGGGGAAGCCCCATATGTATCGGATCTGCAATGATCTCAGATGATCTGTTATGGGCTTCACTTCTCGCTTCAATTGTAGAGGGTAAAGGGAGATATCATTAAAAACCAATATTTCGGCTCCGCCACAATGCAGTGAGGGGGATTCCCTACATTTCCTCATTATGAGATCCTTAATCTCAAATTGTAGAAAGCAGAATATAACATCTCTGGGTTGGTTGTTCTCCCGTGGCTTGAGGGCGTGGTGTATCCTCTCTATGTATATCGGGCCTGAGTATGCTTCTCCCAACAAAGTTTTAAAGAACGCCACCATAGTCCCTTTCAAATCCTGCGGTTGCACTGTCTCCAGCAGGTTCTTGATACGGAGGTTGCATCTTCTCCCCCTATTATCGAGGTCATTAAGTCTGTGTTGTGAGGTGATTAATGTGGTCCTTCTGGCAGAACACTACATTCTCGAGGGTCTTAACCTGATCCTTCAGCTTAGATTGGATATTTTCCATTGTTAGAGCCCTCTGATTGAGGGACGTCAGGTCAGCTCTAAGCGAAGCAACTTCTGCCTTTAGCGTTGACTTCAGGTCATCCATCAGCTCTCGCAGTTCGCCCTTCAAAGAGCAAGTGAGAGTCTGGAGATCAAATTTAGTAATAGGAGGATCCACACCTAGTACTGCTCCAGGGCAAGGCTCAGTATGCTGTGGTGGTTCCATCGTGGCGCAAGCTCCAACGGAGTCTGGTGTGTCACCGAGGTCCTGCGAGTCAGAAGAAGTGGAAGGGGAGGGCGGGCCTTGAGTTGGTGCTCAATCCGCATTAGACTAGAAATAGTCTTTTAAAGTTGATTTTGGGATGGTAGAAGTCCGTCTTCTATGCCGCATTCCTCTCCCGAGGCTGCTGACCGAATTGGGTAAGGGCTGAGAGAGTTCCGCTATAGAAAATAGTAATATAGAATGTGGATACGCCGGAGCTTAGGGATTAAGCTGCCATCTTCTTGGCAGTCAGGACACGACCCTAGAGGCATTATTTTCAATACCCACATCTAGATCATTAATAAACAAATTAAAAAACATTGAGCCCAGGAATAAACCCTGTGACCCTACTTACAACTTTAGACCAACTTGAAAAGGTTGTATTTAAAACTTTCTGCTATCATTTTACCAGGTCTCTATTATCAATGCGCATATATCAGCTCCCAAACCAAAGCCTTTTAATATATGCAGTAACCTGTTGTGAGGGACAGTACCAAAGGAGGTTTCAAAATCCATGTGTACTACATCAACAGTAACTCCTTTGTCCAAGTTCCTACTTCCTCTTTCATAGAATGCAAATAAATTAGTTTGACTCTGTGGCATAACTGTGCCAGTAGACACCTACTTGAGGCACTTCTTTCAGTGCATTCTTTCCTCTCTACTTCTTCTCTTCTCAAGTTCATAACTAATTTATGTCCCAATAATGCACATGTTATTTGATATATGTTCTATAATATAATAGAATCTATTGATGTGTTTCTTCTTGAATATTAATAAAAACCATTTAAGAATAAAAGAGACTGCAAAGTGCACAGTGCTTTTTTTCTCAAAAAGAAATGAATTCAGCTCTTATCATTGTATGAGAGCAAACACCTCTAAATTGATTATTTCATAATTTTGATGGTGCATATTATGTGAAGTAATATACATTTGACACCATTGAATAACTGCTACAAATTGATGAGCTGATAGCATTTGATGTCTAATAGGAGTAGTGACCTACCTCACACTACTACCAAATACATTCATTTGGTATGTGTTAAGGCAGGCATCTCAGCCTCACTGTGGCTGACCCTATTACAGCAAATAAACTGGATGTCTACTGCTATTGTTCTTGATGCTTTAAAATTTGATGGAGTTTCCCTTGTGATGCCAGTTTTTCTTAATCCAGCATTTCTGCTGGTGTTGTCAAAAGAAAGTTTCAGAGCCAAATGCCTAGAATTCAATAAACCTTGAAGGACCATAGTCCTTCATCTGCCAAGCAGTGCAGAGTATTTTGGCAGCCTGTGCATTTACCAAAGCCTGATCCCTCATCCAACAAGTGGTGCATGATCACCAAAAGCCTTGAAGAGCATCCAATCACCAAGTTGTGCTCTCTCTCACTCTACAATTGATTCAAATTAGACGGAGACCATTTTGTTCAATTGTCTCTATTGGTCTCCTAACAAGCTCTAGTTTCAGCTACCTTGTTACACTCAGACCTTACTTGATCCATGTCCTTTGGGAGTACAGAATAATCACTCCTGATCTCAGTCAACATATATCAGTCTTCAAGGTTTCCATCCTGGGCCCAGGCCTGATTCATCTGTGTCAGTCTTTTGGCTTTGTGGCCAGCACTTTTAACTCTGCTTCCCCCACAGGAAGGAATCAACAGGGGTTACAAGTGCTCAAAAGCCATGCTCTCAGCTCTTCACACCCTAGCTACTTACTGCACTCAGAGTCCATAAGGAACCACTTCCAGCTCTCCTAGACCAGTTTATACTTGATACATGGATGCTAGGGAAGTCTGCATCCCTTTGAGAACCAATCTCCTGCAGACCTCCCTATCAACCATGTTGTTAATGTGTAAGTAATTTGCAAGTAAAGGACAACTTTTTATCTAATTAAATTCCTTGTACTCTATGTGAGTAACTACAGAAACACTGTATTTTTCTTTACACTTTTAAACCAATATACTGGAAAATGTATATATATATATATATATATATATATATATATATATATATATATATATATATATATAAATATTTTCTGTAAATGATTAATATTTAAGGCCAAACCTATCAAATCAAAAGTGGAGCAGCTATTAAGCAAATGTGTGGAAGACCTCTCTAGCATTCAATGTGTTAAAATGTCAATTTAAATTAATGGCAATTTTATTTGTCCCCTATGGTGCACTTGGTATGACCTGGAATTTTTCCACTTTTATGTTTATACATACATTAACCATTTTATTAAGGAGATGGGTGTACAACACAATTTGTTTGCAATGTTCTGCACATCCCCTATGTTGCCTAAGGGGTTAAAGTTACAATTGCTGAGTTATGGACAGTTCAGGAGCAATTTGTAAAACAACAGTAAAAAAAAGTCTGCAGATATATTTTCTTCATAAGCAGAGTATACAAAGAATGTGATGTCATTTTATATATTTTATTTTCAAGAAGATTAAAAGTATTAAATTACCAAATAAACAATTGTTAATTTTTTGTGTTGTTTATTTTGCTGAAATGCAGACAATATTTTCAGAAATCTCAATATTACATTGTACTATGTATGCATAACATATTTCATCCTCTTTTCTCCCTACAGCAACCTTCTGTGGAAGCCATCTATTTGTTAAAATTAAAAGTATATATATCTTATATAATAACAACATATAGTTTGTTTGGAGGTCACAGCACACACAGCACACAAGCTTGCCCAGTCAGCTGCTCTCCTCCAATGGTTTCTTATCATGGATACACTGGATCAGGCAGGAACAGATGGCCGACAGTTGCTGGTAGATGGGCAAGGCAAGTGAATTTAGTTCATGCAGTGGCTGGGACGAGGATCACCAGACAAATCCCATCAAGGAATCCCCTCCAGAAGTACATGTATTGTGAAGGGTAAAACAAAAGAGCCTATATTGGTGAAACACTGCTTATATGCATTTCCAGACATAGGTGACATAGTTGCACCAATCAGGAGAGGTTGTTGTCCACTTAGTATACCTCTTTTCAAGCCATGTGCCTGAAGGAAGCACAGCGGGAATCCAAAAACATTCCAACCATTTCTTTGTTTGGGCAAACTGTTATCTGAGCATATCACAGGAACACACACACACACACATATATATATATATATATATATATATATATATATATATATAATATATACACCAAGTTTTAAAGGGGCAGTAACACTTAATAGGTAAAAAAATATATTGTTTGTCCTTCTGAGTAAAACAATGCAATAACCTTTGAATAAAACACCTCTCAATAGTGGGAGTACAATTCGTTTACTCAGGAGAAGAACCCCATTAATATATAATTAACTATATATTAAATGCTACTATCCCTTTAACACAAGTTACACAGAATGCACAGAAAAATACAGTTCAGAGGTAAATGACACAGGGAAACACAAGAATATCCACTATATTATAAAAGAGGGGACACAACATAGTGGACGACAATTTTTAACAGTGCTTGTATGGATAGCATGAGAATGCAAGCAATTTTGGATCATGTGGTAAAGACACTGTATTTATTCTGGGTCAAATTAACTGCATAGTTTGGACAGTGGACACCAATCTGAATAACCCAGAGGAGGAGAAGGAGGACTGAGCAGCAGCTGAGGACAAGGAGGAGCACCAGATTAAAATGGTGCATCTTTTTTTGGGCTTAATGCAAAGACTCCACATGAGTGTCAAGTAAGAGGCTGTATTTTAAACCTAAAGCAGGCAGAGTGCAGGAATTTACTTAAGATTTACACATGAAGAGTTTGAGGTCCTGCTAGCAACACTCATGTCTGGCTTCATGGACATGACATCAGGAAGGACAGAAGAAGTTATCTCTTGAATAAAGGTGCAAGGGAAAAATTCATATGGGACATTAGGATTTTCTGGCAACATATGTCCAAGGTTATATATGCCTGTTTCTGGGAAAACAGAGAGAGGATGTGTTACATACCCCTCTGGTACTGAAAGGTATAAAGCGTCATGGGGTTTAACAGTCTAGAAGGGTAGAATAAATTATGGACAAAAAGAAGTGTTTCACAGAAGGTCATGCTTTGCAGCTGGAGAACAGATGAGTTGAAATACACTGTTACTTGCATACCTGAGTCTAGTAAAGGGTATGCAACCTTTGTCTCCCCAGCTTGTGGAGGCTACAGCTCTTATTGGTTGGGGATGATGGGAGTTAAAGTTACCCGCAGCTAGATGGAAAAAGATAGCTTACCCTTATCTATTTTCTGGATATGTGGGGAGTGAATATATGAATACAATTTTGTTTATGTACAATCTCTGCTCCATTGATAATCCCCCTTCCTAACTGAAATGTTAGTGGAAGTGACAGAGGGTAATATGTCTGGCTGTTACATATGCTTCTGATTAACACATTGTTCTACAATGAAAAGGCTTTCATGTGATTCCTTCTGGATTGTAAGCTCTCATACGCAGGGTTCTCTTCATTATTTGTATCGATTCGCGGGTTCTCTAATTGTGTATCACTAAAGAACATGGGCCTAGATTCACTAATATTCTAAGAGGGCTGAAAGTGTCCATGTCCTTTCTGAGCAGTATTGAACGCACATTGATAGTATTCACTAAAGTGTCTACTACATCACATCACCAGCCTATTTCCCTATGGAAATGAAGCAAAATGACTCATTTCATATGGAAATGCTGAATAATGAGACAGTTTCATATACAAGAGGGTGTGTTGATATGTTAATGTGACACTTCAACACATTCACTAAACTCTGATAGCAGCATCTGCTGTCGGAGTTCACAGTCTCAACTTCACTTACCTAAGGTTGGCGAAGTTGAGATCTCCTTTTACTTTCCTATGCAGTAACAGCCCTCAATCAATCACAAGCAGGGAGGGTTGTGACCTGTTGTCAGTGTGGAAGGGATTTCCTCCCTTCGCACATCACCAACACTATGACAATTCTGAAGTCGAAGAGTATTCTCTCTGCTTCACTACTTGGCACATAGGGAAGAAGAGAGGATACTTTCAGCACTATGGAGAGCACTGAGTGTCATAGGGTTGTACATTGCTCACCCCTGTGGCACTCAAAGGGTTACAAAAATAGTACACCAAGCACTACACAATTATCCCCATAGCTATGTATCATATATTATACATGTTGTGCACTCACAGGGGAACAAGAATGAAGAATGACACGTAGGGAAAGCAGAATTTTGTAGTTGGGCACTGTATGTTGAATGACACATGGGGAGAGTAGAATGTCAGAGTTGGTATTGTATGTTGGATTTCTATGGATAGCATGGGGAACACCACCATTGTGTGTTAGCCCCATATACACTGCCTTACATCCCTAGTCCCAGGCAGTGCCCATGGGGATTTGTGGCTAGCAGTGAGCAAGGGGAAAAGGCTGGAGAGAGTCAGACAGTGTACATGGGGATCTGTGGTTACCAGTGGTCAAGGAAACAAGTCTGGGAACCAAGCTGTGTATATGGGGTTATATGGCTACCAGTGGCCACAGAAACAAAGCTGGGGGGCAAATGGTAGCCACAAATCACCATAGATGCTGCGTGATCCCCAGTCTTGTTCCCCTGGGAATATACGACATGTATAATATATGATACATAGATAAATAAATAATTATGTAGTGCTTGGTGTATTTTTTTAAGCACTCAGTGCTGTCTGTGGTGCTGAAAGTATCATTTCTACATCCTTACTGGCCAAGCAGGGAAGCAGAGAGAATGCTGTTAAACTTCATAATTGTTATAGTCTTTGTGATGTGTAAAGGGAGGACATCCCTTCCACATCAACAGCACTTTGACAGTCCTGGATGCTAATAGGGACCTTCTCCACCCCTCCCCTTGTATCTGCACATTTATGTGTGTAAATCAAAATATCGAAGTGTTTTGAACACATCAACAAGATCACATCACCACAGCATCAATTTTTAGTGAATCTAGGCCATGGTGTTGCTTTATAAATTGTCAAGTTGCTTTATAAATAATGTTATGTCAATAGAAGTTACCTCCGATTCATTGTTAGTATACATGGAATAATGAAAATCATAACTTCGTATCGGACCTACATGAATAGGAGAGTGCGGCCATCTTGGCAAAGTGGGATCTGTGCATCTGCTCTGCCGCCCCTGTGTCTGTCACTGAAATTGATTTGCCAATGGGGTAGTTGCATTGGTACAGCTCAGGGATGGACAGTTGAAGTGCACAGATTCCACATCGCCAAGATGGCCGCACTCTCCTATTATGTCCAATACGAAGTTATGAATTTAAATGATCCTGACACTTTACAAAATGTGTTACTCTATTTTATATTAACAATGAATTGGAAGTGGCTTTAATTGACATGACAGTTCCGCTTTAATTATAATAATAATAATAATGTAACATTAGAATCATGGATGGGGCTGTCTCTCTGTAGGTAATCTTATTCAGAGTGATAAACCCTATTCCTTATTATGTGGTGGTGAAACCTAAATATTGACCTAAAATGGTACCCAGCAAAAACTGGCAACTACAGATAAATAGATATAACTGTTTTTTTTAACACATTAAATGCCACATGTTACTAATTCCTTTTTAACAATATATATTGTAATTTTGTTTTCACCATTATTACAATCCTACTTTCTGATTTATTTGCCAGCTATACAAGTCATGTTATGAACAACATTCATAATTAAGCATTATGATGTTTAACATTTTGAGCACTTTGTTCATCAAATGTGTAAGTTTAACTGGGATAACCTAACTGTAATAGATCTATATGTCTTTTACACACACACACCTCCCTGACACGCTAAGGGTTAACACAAAATTGACTGTATGCACAAATATGTAGGGGAGTAACTTTAGGCAAACCAACTACTTCATATGGGAGAAATAATAATGTCCATTGATTTAAATAGGAATTTAAGCATTTGAATGCTAGAGTGCTCTCCAGAGCATTTAACAATATTGTTCAATTGGTTTTCCACAGCACTTTTATTTATCTATATGTAAAAGAGAGCTAGAGGTGCACTGCTTAATTGGCAAAGGGTGAGAAATGTAAACTAAGGAGAATGTGCTGATATAGAATTGATATAAATATATTAATACAAAAGAAAGAAAACAGATCATATAGCACCACATCCACCCATTATGCAGTCATTGTGGCATAATACATGAATAAAAGCGGCCATAGATAATTTCAAACATAACTTTTATTAATCCCTTAATTAGTAGCATTATATAAGGAAAAGAGTTGTGAATTAAAAGAAATTAAAATTAAAAATTAATCACTGGAATTATCAAAAGAATCTCCTTAATTGTGTGTTGGCAATAAGATAGTGTCTTACTATGGGGTTAACTTAGGTTATATTATCCTAAGTTAAGTATGGATATAGGGCGATATTAAGACATGTTGCAGCATGTTGCCGACGTATATTGTAGTGTTGTACCAATGTGTTTTCATTTCTTAAGCAAACGTATACATTCACTTTGGCACATATGCAGTCTAGAGAAGAACATGAAGTGAGACCCTACGCACTGATGTGTAAGTGCAAATTATGGTTAGGTCTTTTTATTAATGGAGATATAACACTGCCTTTAGATTGTATGCATGTTGCAAAATTAAACTGCTTCATATGTCTGAGAGGATAGTACAAAGTGGAATCGTGATTATTAGAAGAGGAAAGAATCCACATCTAGATGTGAGTAGATATTATTTTTCCACTTGTGGAGATTGCTAGTATTATTGATTGTGGTTTCTGTACATTTTCCAGAGGACATGTCCTTTGAGTACAATACTATTGACTGTACTTGAGATAAGATGAAAGGAGAATATTTGGATGGAGAAAAGATCTCTGACATGTGAGTGGATTAGTACACTTGTGTATATGGAAAGTTGATACATTACTGAAAGATTCCCTCTTTTTCATTGTCTTTTGGGATGAATACCGAGGAGATTTGTAATAGGAGAGGATATTGAAGCTCCAGATACTATAAAGAACTCATGGATAGGACATATATATCTATATTTATATTTATTTGATCTGTTTTATTATTAACATTTACCTTATTAACATTCTTTCTTAAATATTTGGTTGAATCACTGAGATAACTTTTGTATTATACCACATAGGGGTGCGAGTGGAAGCCTCATCTGTGGCTGAGTCCACTATATACTGAAAGAATTGTGTATCTTTAGTTTTGTGTATTATTGTATTTAGCTCTGACTTTTTTCTATATTCTGATAGTTTCATTTCCCCCTATAGTGGAGTTGATTTGCTCAAAAAACATGCATCTCTTTATCTCAATAAGTATGTCCCATAGTATGTAGGAGAGGAATTGTTTATCTGGTGTACGTCTAAATAACTATACCAAAAGGATTTCGATTCTGATACAGTGCTTAAATACTAATGGCATAGCTGTTAAGAGAGTTAGGGCACAGAAAGACTGCAAGTTGTATGGATATACTCAATGCACAATTACTGGAGGACCTAGTTACAGCAGATATGAAACAACAATTAGGCTGTGTGTTGCAAAGAACTATGTTCAGAGAACAGCAGGTAGCTGGATTGCAAGCAAATCTTAATAAGCATAAATTGGCAAAGGTCAATACAGGTGAGAAGCAAAGCAGAGGTCAAGTCAGGTAGTTGGCTGGGACTTTCAAAAGGCAAACTGAGGTCTGGCAGAGTAATCCTTAAACAGAGCAGTAACCAGGGCTGGAGGCAAACAAAATGTATCCAGTGATAAAGCAGATTTGGCAAAAGGAGTTCAAAATAAACAGAATACAAGTTGGAGCACTACCACAATAACCTTGTTCAGGCAAAATCCACCATAAAACATAGGATCTTAAAGACACCACAAAGACGTATTGCAATCAATACAATGCAAATCACTTAGCATTCTCCAAGACTTAGGGTCCAGAAATGCCCTGTAATACTTATGCATAACTGAATATGTGCACTTAGTCTCCTGCAAATAAAACCTCCACTGACCTTCTTTCAAACTCTTATTAGAAAATTTGTGTTAGAATGTATGAGTTAATTAATTAATATGTTTATTTATATAGTGCCACAAGTGAACACAACACTACAATTTTAATGTATCCATTAAATCTAGTGCCTGAAGTGTTTTGCTTCATTCAACGATTTCTAGTCTGAACAAGTTCTTCCAATGGATCTACTTTCTAAATTACCCAGAATCTGTCATTTATTTTCCCTTGCTAGACACTTGTATCACAGATGGTGTGTGTGTGTGTATGTGTGAAGTCCAGGAAGTAACTCATTACAGGTTAGACATTAACTCTACTCTATTTTATTTGTCATATTGTGAATCTGTTGAGCAACACTAAAATGACCAAATCTGATATAGGAGATCAGGACAAATAAAATGCATGCTCCATCATTGTAATGATGACCTTGCTGAGGCAACACTCAATAGGGAACTCAAACACCATACAGGTGCTGCAGATGATCAGACTGAACAAAAATGAGAATGTGTCAAAACTATTCAGTAGAATCATAGGAAGAGATCAAAAGTATCTAATAAAATACAATCTCTGCATGACTGTGGTAAGTTTGAAATCAAACTAGTATGAAAAACAGGATTTATGCATTTGACATGGATAATTCACCAATAATCATAGCTAAGATTTTCAGTTATAGTCAATAAGTAAGGGGGAGCATGTCTGGGCTGAGATGTGAGCAGACGTGTTGTGTGGAACTCCGTTCAGAATGAACAAACCAAGCTTATGTATTCTGTTATGAAGCCTAATTTGTACACTGTTATGCTCAATTCTAACCTTTAACAGTGAGGGGAGAAATCAATGGGGAAGTGCTTTTATTCGGTGGAAGCAAATTTAAAGAAATTCATGAGAGTCCCACCTGAGAGGTGGGAAGAGACAATTTTGTCCCACAGCTGAGGGCTCCCCTTGTGGCAGCAAGGAGGCTCAAGAACCCAAGGAGGCTCAAGAACCCCAGCATAGAGTGCAACTTCAGAATCTCATGTCGGGTATAACCACTGGCCATAGTACTTTAAAGGGATAGTAATGGTTCACAATAAAAGCAGCTCCAATTAATCTTCATAGTATTTGGGCCATGGAGAGTGTTAGTTCAATACTGTCTGAGTTGTAGTTCAAGAGTAATTAAATGTTAAAGTATCCCCCTCCCACCCCTTTTACTGATATAACACTGCTCACCTCAGAGCAGAAAGACTGTCTGGATGGATCACAGAGAGGGACAATCTTCAGTGAGCATAAGGAAAAACCTGAAAAACCTGTCAAGGGGGCAGGGTTTTCCTTATGCTCACAGTAAGAAGATTGTCCCTTGCTGTGAGATGTCCGGTCAAGAGACCAGATTCTACATCTGAGGGGAGGTGGTTTACACTAGGTAAAAGGGGCTGGAGGGGGATATTTTATCATTCAATTACTCTTGAACTACAACTCTGACATTACTGAAATAATAATCTCCATGGACCAAATACTATAAAAATTAAGTGGAGCTGCTGTTTTTGTGAAAAAATACTATCCCTTTTACTACTAAAATAGACAGCCTGCATGTAGACTTAAATATACTATGTGCAGATGTGCAAAAAATATATAACTGCACTGCAGAGATGGATAGATGTATTTCAGAGATGAAAGCTGTGATGAGTCCTTAACAGTACTTCAAAATCTCTAGTATAGAAGACCTGGCAGAGAAAGATGGATGATTCTGAGAGCCGCCTTCTGCGGAAAAATGTACACTTGCACCGGATGCCTTTTTGGAAACATGGCTAATGGAGAGCCTGGGTGTTAAGGGAAGATCCTAATGCTTCTCTTTTGAATGTGCATACATGACTGGGAAGAATGTTACATCTGGTTCCCCGCTACTCTTTGTGATAGTCAGGAGATCAAGGCTGGGTGCTGTGAAGAGTAAGGTAAGGTTTTGAGTGGTAGTATCACGGTGCCCGTGCTATGCGGGCGACATTCTGTCAGTCTGGTTCTCAGTTTGCTCCTATTGGTTGCAGTGGTATTGGCCCGCCCAGTATTTGTCCTTAAATACTAGGTCCTGTCACTTCGCTGTTGCCCTTTTGTGGTGTTTCTGTACCAGCGCTTGTTCCAATTCTCATGTGATCTCAGTGTATGACCTGGATTGCCTGACCACTCTGCTGCTTCTGTTCCTGCTCTGTGTACCGACCCGGATTGGCTGACATTCCTGCTCTGTGTACTGACCCGGTTTGGCTGACGTTCCTGCTCTGTGTACCGACTTGGACTGGCTGGCGTTCCTGCTTTGGATACCGATTCCGGTTTGCTGTTGTTCCTGCTCAGTGTACAGACCCGTTGGGCTTCCATTGCTATCTGTCCAGGACTGCCTGCTGCTCCTTTGTGTCTCCGATGGGCTTGGCATCTGGGCAGTGTTGCATCCCGTACATCCATTACTGCAGCCTGGTCTCGGGTACTTTCCGTGTTGCGCGGGCGACACTCCGGTGTGAGCCTTTACTGCAGCCTGGTCTCGGTTACTGTCTGTGGTGCGTGGGCGACACTCCGGTGTGAGTCTTCCTTTCTGTTCCTCAGTACGCTAGACCTATACTCCTGCCATCAGCTGAGGTTGGGCTTCCTTGGACGCCTCAGGCTACTTCCACCTCGGCAGTCGACATTGGTCTGAGTGTTCATCTATCTCTTCAGGGAAAAGGGCCGTTCTCCACCAGTTGTTGGCATTGTAGTCTCCATTGGGCAACCTCTGGGCATACAGTCTGTCCTCCGCTACTGCTACAGCAGTCTATAAGTTTGCTAAGGGCCTTTGCTTATTCCTGTGGCATTACTCGCTGTTTATACTATCCCTCCCTAGTGAGAGTCTTAAGGGCCTCGCGCTGATAGGGCCTGTCAGTCTTCCTGGACTATCAGTAACCCGTTCATTGCTGCCTTGTCTGAGGATCACACGTAATACCTGACCTGTGTCAGTATATTGTTATTATTGTCTGTACAATTGCTGGACCCGTGTGGGTATTTATTTCTGTAATCTGTCCTGTGACAGTACTATATTGTATATATATTACTGGACCCGTGAGGGTTATTGCTATTTTACATTGTTCAATAAAACTGTGTTTTTACCTAACTTACTGTCTCTGAGTGACAAATAAACCATAACAGGTGGATGGTGAGAAAGCCCTTCTCTTTACTGGCACTTGAGAGCCTTGGAGAAGAGGCCTAGATAGGCTTGATGCTGCCTTACTTACCTGCATATCTGTTTCTTTTTCAATCCAGCCTGTGCTGAGCTAGGCTATTGGTGTCCAATTGTGATGGCAATGGAGGCCATCTTGATAACAGGATACCAAAGAAGGGGCATGCATGAGAGACTACAGCTGGATCATGTATACTGCTGCTGTGCTGTTTTAACAATTCGCTGTTGAAGGTTCTTGACCAAAGACAAGTCTTATAAGGCAATGCACACTTTGGCTACTCAGCTGCTTAGCTGTCCAGAGTTTGTCCTTAATATGGTGCCATGGTGTGTCCTTCTGAAAGGGATGTAGTGGGATGCTGAAACTGAGTGATTCTCCAATTAGACCCGGTGAACAGTGCCAGCCACCTGCTGCTCTCTGTGTTTACCTTTTGATCACTGAATGGGGATATGGTTATTGTTCTACTAGCTATTTGTGCTTACTCTTCAATTTTGCTAAACTGATGGGCTTATCAGCCTCATTCAAGTCCAAAATTATGTGATACCTACTTGCCGTGTGTATTGCAGCTTTTGAAACAATTTGTAATGCAACTGTATACAGGAATTGAGTTCTGAAGGGAGGCTTCCTATATTTGTTCTTGACATTCCTATAACAGTTACTTTAGTATGATGTTTGTTTTTTGTGGTAGGATTTTTCTTGTGTCACATTTGGATATAGTATATGTTAAGGATAAAATCTTCTCAAATTGGGGCTGGTAATCTTGGCCGGAGGTTAGCATTCTCTTGGGTGCTTGTTTTTCTGTTTGGGGTCTCTTTCTTTCTTTATTTCTGTGTGACACTCATGTGTGGGCTCTGGGGTCTACATGCATACATTGTACTTCTAGGATATGACAGATCTAGGGTCCTCTAATGAGGATATCATTATCTTCTCAAAATAGGAGGAAGATGGAGGTCCCTAAAGAATGATTTCAGGGATTTAGGGTGCAAGCTTAAGGCAAGGACCTCTAAGGTAGTATTTTCTGAAATACTACCTGTGCCATGCGCCAGTGCAGGTAGGCAGAGGGAGCTCAGGGAGCTTAATGCATGGCTCAAGCAATGGTGTAGGAAGGAGGGTTTTTGGTTTTTAGAACACTGGGCAGACTTTGCTCTTGGGTACAATCTATATGGAAGAGATGGATTGCACCTAAATGGTAGAGGAGCCTCTGTGTTAGGGGAGAGAATGCTAGGAAGCTTGGAGGAGCTTTTAAACTAGGAAAGGGGGGGGTGGGTATAGATAGCAAAAATGGGGTAGATAGAGCAGATAGGAACTGGGTCCAAGTAAATGACCAGGGGGGTGGCGAAAGGGTGGGGAGAAATTTAGTCAGTAGGGAGGAACTCCTAGTAAATGAAGGTGAAGAAAAAAGGCATGTAGGGATTAATATATGTAAAGACTTCAAAATCAATTGTATGCTAGCAAATGCAAGAAGTATGGTAGATAAAATAGGAGAACTAGAATTGCTGGCGGTTAATGAGCAATTGGACATAATTGGAATAACAGAAACATGGTGGAACGATGCACATGACTGGACTGTAAATATAGAGGGCTATTCCCTGTTTAGAAGAGACAGAATTAATAGAAAAGGTGGAGGTGTGTGTTTATATTTGAAAACAGAGCTAAATCCAGTTTTGCGAGGTGATATTAGTGAGGAAACTGGCCAAACTGTGGAGTCCATGTGGGTAGAAATCGAGACTAAATGTGGTGTGAAAGGTAAAAAAAAGTTGTTGGTGGGCATATGCTACAAACCACCAAATATCGATGACAATGATGAGGCCCAACTGCTATTGCAAATGAGGAAAGCTGCCCAGTTTGGGCATACTATAATTATGGGAGATTTTAATTATCCAGATATCAACTGGAAAAATGAGACCTGTCAGAGTGCTAAGGGTAGCAGGTTTTTGAACACGCTTCATGAAAGCTACATGTCACAAATGGTGGGAGCGCCGACAAGAAATAACAATGTATTGGACCTAGTGATCACTAATAACACAGAAATGGTATCCAATATTAAGGTAAGAGAACATTTGGGAAACAGTGATCACAACATGGTTACATTTGAGATCTGTCTGGCAAAGCAAAAATGTATAGGTTCAACCAAAACTCTTAATTTTAAAAAAGCAAACTTCAAATTGTTAAGGGCCTCAATGCAACACATAGACTGGGATATGTTATTTAAAGGCAAAAATACTGAGGAAAAATGGTCAGAATTCAAATTTAGGTTGCAGAAATGTACCCAACTGTATATACCAATGGGGAACAAGTGCAAAAGAAGTAAGTCACAGCCAATGTGGTTAACTGCACATGTAAAGAAGGAAATGGCAAGGAAAAAAAAAGCATTCAAATTATTTAAGTCAGAAGGAACTGAACAATCTTTCTTAAAATACAGGGAGAGCAACAAAGATTGCAAAAAGGCAATTAGGGTAGCAAAAATAGATAATGAAACTCGAATTGCAAGGGAAAGCAAGACTAATCCAAAAAAGTTTTTTATATATATAAATAGCAAAAAACTTAAGAGGGAGTGCATTGGACCATTCAAAAATGAGATGGGTGAGTTGGTTAGTGAGGATAAGGAAAAGGCTGATGTTTTAAACACTTTCTTTGCATCAGTATATACAAGGGAGCAAGGAATGGTAGAAGAGCCTCCGCAAGTATCAAATAAAACAATACAATTAATAGATATTGGGTTAACTCAAGGAGATGTCATGGGAAGACTGAACAAAATTAAGACCGACAAAGCACCGGGTCCTGATGGTATACATCCAAGGGTTCTTCAGGAACTCAGTGCAGTGTTAGCAAAACCCCTATATTTACTCTTTAAAGATTCTATTACCACAGGCTCAGTGCCACAGGATTGGCGAAGAGCTAACATAGTGCCTCTGTTTAAGAAGGGAACTAAAACAGAACCTGGGAATTATAGACCAGTGAGTTTGACCTCTGTAGTGGGAAAACTATTAGAAGGCATAATAAGGGACTATATTCAGGATTACAACACAAAAAATAAGATCATTAGCACGAATCAACATGGTTTTATGAAGAATAGGTCATGCCAAACTAATCTTTTCAGCTTCTATGAGGAGGTAAGCAGCAACCTTGACAATGGCAAGGCAGTAGATGTAGTATATCTAGACTTTGCAAAGGCATTTGATACAGTACCACACAGAAGGCTGGTGTATAAAATAAGGAAATTGGGGCTAGGAGATAACCTTTGCAATTGGATACAAAACTGGTTGAAGGATAGGGAACAGTGTGTGGTTGTAAATGGAAAATTCTCCAGTATAGTTAAAGTGGAGAGTGGAGTACCTCAGGGTTCAGTATTGGGTCCGCTGCTTTTTAACATGTTTATAAATGACCTGGAAATAGATATAGAAAGCAAAATATCAATATTTGCAGATGATACTAAATTATGCAAAGTCATTAATTCAGAACAGGATATTTTCTCTCTACAGAGGGACTTACATACAATGTCAGATTGGGCAAACATGTGGAATATGAAGTTTAATGTGGGGAAGTATAAAGTCATGCATTTGGGAGGAAACAATCCCAAGGCTACTTATAAACTTAATGGAATAATTTTAGGTGACTCGTTGCTAGAAAAAGACCTGGGTATCCTTGTCAACTACAAACTTGGAAACAGTGACCAGTGTCAAACAGCAGTAGCAAAGGCAAACAAAGTCCTGTCTTGCATAAAAAGAGGTATTGAAGCAAGAGTGGATAACATTATTTTGCCATTATACAAATCATTGGTAAGACCTCACCTTGAGTATGCAGTGCAATTTTGGGCACCGGTTCTGAAAAAGGATATACTAGAACTAGAGAGGGTACAGCGGAGAGCAACAAAATTAATTAAGGGAATGGAGGACTTGACATATGAGGAACGACTAAACAAACTTGGTTTATTTACTCTAGAGAAAAGACGACTAAGAGGAGACCTTATCACATTGTACAAGTATATGAGAGGTCAATACAAGGATCTCTGCGGTGAGCTATTTATTCCAAGGCCTGCTCAGGTGACCAGGGGACACCTCTTGAGATTAGAGGAAAGGAGGTTTAAACTTCAGCAGAGGAAGGGTTTTTTTACGGTAAGGTCTGTCAAATTGTGGAATTCATTGCCCAGGGAGGTAGTTATGGCAGATACAATGGACACATTTAAGAGAAGATTAGATACATTTCTTTCAAAAGGGAACATACAGAGTTATACTGTTTATCAGTAGGCAGATCAGGAAGGTCTGATAAAGACTAATTTAATTGGTAGCAGGAAAGCTATAAAATTCTTAGTTACTGAGGTATGAAGCGAAGGTTGAACTTGATGGACTTGTGTCTTTTTTCAACCTAATTTACTATGTTACTATGTTCTCTTGGAATTTTAGGGGGTTGAATGATAAATGTAAGTGGACAGCAGTGCTTGAGTATGTTAAGAAATGTTCTCCAGTCATAGTAGTATTACAGGAGCTTCCCATTATAGGAAGTAAGATATTAGCTCTGCAATGACCATGGGTAGGCTTCTTATCATACACTATTTTGATGCTACTCTAGGGAATTATCAGTTCTATTCTCAAAGCACATGTCTGACAATCTCATGGACAAAGGCAGTTATTTATTTATAAACTGCAGTATTAAGGGGAAATATTTTTTACTCTGCAATATTTGTATCCCTTCTACATTTGATCTGGAGGTTATGTATAAGTGCTTTGAATATAATGCAGATAATCCAGGTATCCCATACTCTGTCCAGGGGATTTAAAAAATATACTAAATCCAGCTGTTGATAAACTCAGGTACTTGGGAGTTACCTCCTATAGGTCGCAGAAACAATTTGTAGATCAATCGGTTTATTGGACTCCTAGCAGTGGATGTATCCAGAACGCAGGGAATTCTTGTATTCCTCCATTGGTCACTTCTCAATGTCTTTAAATGATTATATGTTTGTGTCACCTATTATTATGCAAGATGTTCTGTCAGTGGAATTTTTATGCCGAGTGCTGTCTGGTTCCTCTCCTGTATGCTACAGAATTTGGAATGTTACCAAGGTCAGGTCTACATGGAGACTGAATACATTTCTTATTAAATTCAAGCACATCAGAGATGCTAATTCATGTTCTATTGCTGATAATTATGTTGATAACTCTGAAAGCAGTAATCCCCTGTTGGTCTGACAGTCAGTCAAAGTGGACTCCAGGAAGTCATTTATAGGCCTTATGGTGGCATATCAGAGGAAGAATGGGGAACTAGTCAGCAATTTGGAGGAACAGTTACAAGGGTAATATCAGTACAAACCCAGTCCTGATGAGAATACATTAAGGCAGATTGAAGCTGCATCCTCCAGTTTGAACACTCATCTGCTGATGCTGCTCTCTGCTCAGCATAGGTGTTTCTTCTCTAGTCAATTGTATGTGGAGCATGGATGTAGGGTATCTAGATTTCTAGCTCTTCTTTTGAAGCAAGTGCATCCCCAGGCTAGTATTGTAGATGATGCTGGCATTAATGCCATTTTTGCAGAATACTATGTTTATAATTTATTTTGTGTAAATAAAATACATTGGTCTGGCTCTAAATCATTTATTCAGTTACACAATGAGGGGTCAATGTGACAAGGACTTTTTTATGATCTCCCTACCAGTCCTGCTCACAGTACAACTAAAGTGCCCCATCCTTGGCCACTTGAGGCACTGGGAGCTCTGTTCTCTACTTCTCTCCTCCTCACAATCACAGTGAGGAAGAGAGAGGCAGAGAACAGTGACAAAGGCAATGTTTACATACATTGTCTTTGTCATATGGCTCCCCTTGACAGCAATCATATGTGCCAAGACACCGGGGAACAGCTGAAGCTAACTGATCTGTTCTTAAAAGAAGTCAGCTACAGCCTCCCCGAAATTAGCACAGTGAGCCCTGATGTGCCCGGACCATCAGCTGTCCTCAAAGGACAGAACTGAGTGATGGTCCTGGCACATCACTCATCCTCCAGGAATTAAAGTGGAACTGACACTTTGTAATAAATAGGTGATTTTTAAAGAGTTTTCCAAACCACCTATATTTATGCCATTTTTTATTTAAAACAATGGTTAATGCAAAGTGTAGCTTTTTTATGCACATTAGACTTTGTTGGCTATTGGCTAAATGCTAACACTGCTTTCCATCCCATCTCTATCTCATTTCTAGTCAGTACTAGCTCAAGTTCATAAACTATGAAATAAATAAATAAATACATAAATAAATAAATAAATAAATAAATAAATAAATAAATAAATGTAAAATGTTTCATAGACTATTGTTTGAAATAAAAATGGCTAACATAAATAGAGGTGATTTTGAAAGCTTTTACAAAATCACCTATTTGCTACAAATTGACTGTTCCATTGGAAGTATGAGATAGTTCAAGAAAGAATGATTAATTTTTGCTATTATGACTTTTTCTTGCTTATGGAATCTTTTAATGCAGTATAATTCAATCAATAATTGGCACTGTGATTTTGTGATGATCATTTAATAAAACAGAGTAACCTTCAATCAGTTTACCGTCTAAATAATGGGCATACAAAATGTGGCCCATGGGCCAAATGCAGCCTTTCTGACCCCAGAGTGTGGCCTGCCTGAGATTTTTTAAATAACTATTTTTTTTACCAAATTAATTAGTGCAAGTGAACTAGTAGACCAGTAAGACCTAATCCCGGTCTGTCAGTATCGTACAGTCATTAAATAGAGGTATGTTATCCATTAGAATGTCAAAGGGGTATCCAGTGCACTCAAATATCGGTGTTGCCATTGACTTGACCAATTAAATCCGTATTTGGACTAGCTGACAAGGTATTATTAACCACCACTATCAATAAAAAAAAGCTCCCCTCATACTTATGGCTTTCTGATCACAAGGCCAACTATTGAAAAAATGTTGACGCCTCTGGTCTAAATGAAGTTAGCTATGCAAGTTTAAAGTATAATCATGTTCAAAGGACACTATTGCAACATACTATGATAATACACAGGCATAATGCTGTTCAAAGGGACATTCCCTTGCACCTATGTGTTCCATGATCTTTTCACAATTAATGATGATTGCGTGGTGCTCTCATGCAATTTCTTGCCTGAGTAACATAAGCCATGAGGCATTTTAAATGGTCTTGTCAACCATAATGGGAGAACTTGCAGTGATTGCATTTTAAGATCATTTTCCTCAACCTAATACATGCAAATTGCTTCTTTATAGTTAACTGCTTAGATTGAAAGGTGGAATAATGTGCTCTTGTTTTTTTCTGCTACATTGACCTCCCACATGTATAATTACATACAACATAAATATACCTTATAAAGTGTCTACAAAAAAGGAAATATATTTAGGGTTGCTAATGTGGCATTATCTACAAAAGCATTTTAACTCTTCCGAGCTACAAATCATGATTGTTGTAATATGGCAAACAAAATCCTGCAAATTTTTTGCTTCATTTATGTATACAAGATTCACATTAAATAGATATTTATAATAAAAAAAATTTATGAAATAAATATGGTTTAGGTCTTTTCCACCTGAGTATAATCAAGAATACTTATGATGTTACTAGTCATTATGACAAATGTTTATGCTGAAATAAGCTAATATATTTATAATATGTACTTGGAATTTTAACTGTGTTAGTAGTAGGCTTTAAAATTATTTTTAAAAATAATCCATAATTTTTTATTTAAAATTATTTTTAAAAACAGAAGACAAAAAAAATCAAATATCTATTATGGACCCCTCCCCTTAAAGGCAATAGTGTATATGTCAGAACATGTCAAGATCCTAATTAGTTGATTCTGAATACAGAAATGCAAACCAAGTACTATATGTTACTTTTTTGTACTAAGGGTAGCCCAAAAACTAGGAGGAAATGATCAGAGGATGGGAGGGAGGGAGTAACAGGTATAGTAAAAGCTTTGCTAGCTGGCATATTGATAACCGGAAAACTGTACTGTACATTTTTTTTTAGAAAAAAATAGGATTACATTTTACTTTTTTGGATTGTCTTAAACATACTTATAGTATTTATGTTGGTTAACATATATAATTTACATTGGTACATATTGTGATCTTTAACTTACTACTATTAATTAGTAGTAAGTAAAAGTTTAATTAATTAATCATTCTGAATCAAGGAACCCTGAAAAATCCTATATGTTACAACATTCTAAATGTTTTTAAAGGGATAGTAATGTTTCAATGTGAGCAACACTGCAGTCCTTCCTTGTAGTGCATACTACTGATCTGTTGAATTAGTAATGCTGAAATCTCTCTATATTCTCAGAAATAATAATGTAAATTATCCCCCTCACGTCTCTTATACGTCATCCTTTGTGCCTCAGAGCTAGAAGTAGATCTCGATGTGGGAATTCTTCCAGTATAAGGAAAAACCTGCCCTCCTTCGTCAAGAAGGGCATGGTTTGCTTTATTCTGAATGAAGGTAGATTGTGCCTCACTGTTACCTGTCCAGTCAAGCGACCGGATTTCAGATCTCAGGGGATTTGGTCTGGCATTCTGAAAAGGGGCAGGAGGGGGGACAGTTTATAATATTATTACTAAGAATATAGAGTGATTTTTGCATTACTAAAGTAACTGATCAGTAGTATGCACTAAAAGGAAGAATTTAGCTTTGCTCACACTGAAACATTACTATCCCTTTAAATTTAGGGAAACCGGTAGAAAAATAATTTGGAACAACTACTAATATGCAGCTTCCAAGTTTCTTAATATGTTTTTAGATGAACATTTGGGATTTAAATTCGGAGGCGTAACTTGAAGTCACCGGGCCCTGGTGCAAGAATTGCCATGGCCCCCCTCAACCACATTGGCCACCACCACATTGCCCCTTCTACAATGCCCCTTCCACAATGCCCCTCATTCTCCACATTGCCCCTTCATCTCCACATTGCCCCTTCAACAATGCCTTCATCACAATGCCCCTTCCACAATGCCCCTCAATCTCCACATTGCCCCTTCCACAATGCCCCTCATTCTCCACAATGCCCCTTCCACATTGCCCTTCAACAATGCCCCCTCCACAATGCCCCCATTACAATGCTCCTCATTGTCCACAATGCCCCCATCACAATGCCCCTTCCACATTGCCCCCAATCTCCACATTGCCCCTTCCACAATGCCCCTTCCACAATGCCCCTCAATCTCCACATTGCCCCTTCTACAATGCCCCTCATTCTCCACATTGCCCCTTCCACATTGCCCCTCAATCTCCACATTGCCCCTTCCACAATGTCCCTCATTCTCCACGTTGCCCCTTCAACAATATCCCCATCACAATGCCCCTTCCACATTGCCCCTCCAACAATGCCCCCATCACAATGCCCCTTCCACATTGCCCCTCAATCTCCACAAAGACCCCTTCCACAATGGCCCTCATTATCCACAATGCCCCTCATTATCCACGCTGCCCCTCAGTCTTCATATTGCCCCTTCAACAATGCCCCCATCACAAAGCCCCTCATTCTCCACAATGCCCCCATCTCCATATTGCCCCTTCTGATCCCCCCGTCCTCCTACCTCGAGTCCCTGGTGTTCTAGCGGTGTGTGACATGACAGATTCGGCATAGAGATGACCTCTGACTGGAACTCCTGCGCGGTTGTTAGTAATGGAGAGTGCTGGGAGATGATGTCATCTCCCAGCGCTCTGCATGACTAGAGTGCCGGCCGCTGGGAGATCAGCTGTGCACATTGCTGCCCTGTTTTACAGGTTGCTGCGGGTGCGTGGCGAGCAGGTCGCAGGGGGTGGTAGGCCCCTGAGAGTGACCGGCCTGGTCGCAGGTGCGACCCCTATTGTTACGCCACTGTTTAAATTATTATACAATTGAGAGGGTACACTGAAAATGTAATCTGCAATAGTTACTTGAGACCAAAAAGGTCTGTACTAGAACAGATGGTCTGTGAAGCCTATTTGCCTACACTGCTTTTAAAATGAGCAAAGGGGGTATGTCTTATAGAAAAGGGCTGTGGTTATATATCAAACAAAATGTATTTTGTAGCAATGATCTTTAATGCACGTGTGAATCAAGCTTCTGGCATTGTTTTTCAAAATGTTTATCCATGTTAAATTTTCAAATTTAGATAACCTTCTTGTGCAAATAGTCATGTATAGAGATGTATTATAGGTGCATTTGAAAGTGATTCCTAGAGGAGGAAAATTAGATCTTATTTTGCGCAAGTTTGCATTAAAGGTGTTTTCAGGATATTTTAACATAAAGGTTATGGCTTTAATGGGACAGTGCCTACTGAGACAACACTGATAGCATGTAAAAGGGAGAAAATACATCAGATCTGTATTTTTATTTGTGTCCTGTTTTCTCTTATTTATATAAGATATTAAAAATCTATGAAATAAAAATCTTGTGTTGCTATGGCAATGAATGAGAGTATGTGCTCTTAATTTCTCCTATCCTGAAATGTTATCCCACCTTCTCTGCTCCCACTGTTCCTTCAGTTTTTCTACAGTGGGCTTTCCATTGATAATTAATGAGAGTTTTAAAACATTGGTCTCAAACTGCATTCCTAGAGGGTAGAGACAGTACAGCTTTTTGGAATATACTTGATTTTGCCCAGTTAAGTCATTGAAAATTTCTGAGCAAATGACTGACACGAGCAAAAGCTGCCCTAGTGCCAGCAGGTCATGTTGTGTTGGCCAGTGGCCACTGGTCATTGTCATAATTGCAGAATTTGCCACAGCTGTTTTTGCTGCTGCTGAGATGTTTAAGCAGCAGGGTGATTGATTAGGTAGTTGAAAAGCAATAGGATCAACAACAGCAGTAACATGAGTGGTGGATGATAAAGGTTCCACTTTCCACGCGTAGGGATGGGCCAAAATTTCCGCATCAAACTGAAATCAGAGAAAAGTGCAGATTTTCTACTTTTTTCCACTTTTTCCTCCTAGCTCATTCCATTGAAATCAATGGGAAGTTACAAACAACATAAAATAAATATTATTTAATTTCACAAAGGCATAGTATAAAAGGGGCATGAGGGTGCCTGTGCTGGTGGGGTGTGAGGAAAGAATCAGTTGAACAGGGGATGATTTTTGGGGGGTTGTTTACTGGGATTGGGGGGCAGTTAATAAAAAATAAATCCTAAATAAAATAGAAACCATAAGACATGATATAAAGGGGTCTGAGGAGGGTGCCTGTGTTGGTGAATGAATGAATCATTTGAACATGGAATTTGTTTTCGGGAGGTTCTTGACTGCTATTGGGGGAACAGTTAATAAAAAAATAAATCAATAACATAAAATAAGACATTTGTTTTGTAAAGTGATAGAGACAGGAACCCCCTGACATAAACAGCCACTGGGGTGGACTGATACTTGACTTGATAGAGTATTTTGTACAGGATGATTTGTTTGATTTGTTGTTAGAGGCCTTTGTATGAAATATTGATTTGTAGGACTTAAGCTTGTTTAGCACAAGGCCTAAGGAAACATTGATTCGTAGGAAGTACGCTTGTTTGTCACAAGTCCTAAGGAAACATTGATTTGTAGGACTTAGGCTTGTTAGCAACAAACTCCCCAAAAATTATTTCTTTTTTGTAGGACTAGTTTTTTCATTTTTTATTTATTTATTTATTTTCAAAACACAAGCCCTGGGGAAAAAAAATGCCATACTGGCCTAATGCCAGCAGAAAAGAAAAACATCCTGCTCTTATGACAGTTTAATAGTAATGATGAACCCTCCCTGCCAGAATCCTAGCATATTCTGCGTGATGGAATCTCCTCAGATACCCCCTGATGACCTGGTATCAATGCTCCTCTACCACACTGGTATGTGTGGTCAGTGCACCACACAGTGTACAGTGGGTAGAGATGAACTGCCATATCCTAACATCAAAAGAGTGTCTATCATTTGGTGGGGGAGGTAACGATAAACAAGGTGGATTGGCAGGAGATGTACTTGTTACACTAAAGGAAGAAGGTGATGTTGATGGTGAGTTAGTTGTTTTGCTCATCATGGAACTTCCAGTGTCTGTCTGAGTTTCTTTATTCTTCCTCCTCTTTGATCTCCACCTCTCCTCTTGGTGCCTTTCTGGAGAGTCAGAGGGTACAGTAACAGAGGTGCTAGATTTCTGTAATGGGTGTTTGGCTTTAACATGTTTGACATAAATGTCAAGGTGTCTGTGTTTCATGTGTGTTATCAGGTAGGTTGTGCCAAGGGGATTTCCCTCCTTTCCCCTTCTCACTAACTTGTCACAAATTTTGCACTGTACCATTGTTGATGATTGCACTGTGCCTGCTGGAAGAGAATAATAGTCCCATACCCATGACTTCTGGAGGGAGGGATAGGGAACAGGGGGAGAAGAATGGCTTCTTTCTTCTTCTCCTCCACATTCTCCTTCACTTTTTGTGGCAGCGGATAATGTTGTTGCTACTGCATCAGATTTAGCACTGCAACTAGGACCAGGAGTATTGCTGGCACTAGCAAGTGGAACCTGTCCTAGTCCCGCGTCATTTGTTGACCCCATTCCCACTGTGTCCACGGTTGTTTGTGGCACACTAGCTTGCTCCTCAGCATTCTGCTCACCTGCTGTCACACTTGGCATCATTTTCTCCTTCCTCCCTGAGTACTAAAAGAAACACTAGCAGCAGGCAAAGTATTGGTGGCAGCAGGTTCAGCACTGGCAGCAGGAACAACACTAGTGGCAGCACATCTGGCAGCAGGTACAACACTAGTGGCTGCAGGTGCCGCAATGGTGGCATTGGCAGCAGGGGCAGCATGTCTTGCAGCAGGCACAGGCAGCTGACCTGTCTTGTTCTCACTAGTACTACTCTTTTCTCCCTCCCTTCCCATTCCCTTTTCTCCCTTCCTTCCCATTCCCTTTTTTCCTTCCTTCCCATTCCCTTTTTTTCCTCCCTTTCCATTAAAGGGAGATTTAGGGGGACTGAACAGCATAGGTTCAGTACATTGATTCAGAACCATGACTTCTAGGGAGAGGGATAGGGAACAGGTGGAGAAGAATGGCCTCTTTCTTCTTCTCCTCCACATTCCCCTTCACTTTTTGTGGCAGCGGATAATGTTGCTGCTACTGCCTCAGATTTAGCACTGCAACTAGGACCAGGAGTATTGCTCGCACTAGCAAGCTAGCAAGTAGGAACCTGTCCTAGTCCCGCATCACTTGTTGACTCCATTCCCACTGTGTCCACGGTGGTCTGTGGCACAGTAGTTTGCTCCTCAGCATCTTGCTGCCTTTGAATCTCAGCAACAGCAGAAATTAAAGCAGTTGCAATTTCCCCCAAAGTCGCTTCACAAAAAAGGTAGCAGGAAAGAGCCTGGTAACTACAGACCAGTAAGTCTTACATCAGTAGTGGGAAAATTAATGGAGACTATGTTAAAGGAAAGAATTGTTGAATATCTGGATTTAAATGGCTTGTAAGATACCAAACAGCATGGGTTTACAGCAGGGGAATCTTGTCAAACTAACCTCATAGATTTTTTTGACTGGGTAACTAAAATAATAGACCAAGGGGGAGCAGTAGATATAGCTTATCTAGATTTCAGCAAAGCATTTGACACTGTCCCTCATAGAAGACTCATTAATAAACTGCAGTGTTTGGGTCTGGATGTAAAAATAGTTAAATGGATAAGGCAATGGCTGAGTGACAGGAGACAGAGGGTGGTAGTCAATGAAGAATATTCAGACAAAAGGAGTGTTACTAGTGGAGTACCTCAGCGATCTGTACTGGGGCCCATTCTTTTTAATATTTTTATTAATTATATTGCAAAAGATCTTCAAGGAAAGGTATACCAAGATGTGCAATAGGGTAGACATTCCAGGGGGAATAAGCCAAATGGCAAATGATTTAGGTAAATTAGAAGAATGGACAAGAGTGTGGCAGATGCTGTTTAATGCTGATAAATGTAAAATAATGCACTTGGGGCATAAAAATCCAAAGGAAATATATATTATTAAGGGTACTCTGTTTTTTCAGTGACAACAGAGGAAAGGGATTTGGGAGTAATTATTTCTAATGACTTAAAGGTAGGCAGGTAATGTAATAAAACGGTGGGGAATGCAAGCAGGGTACTGGCTTGTATAGCTAGGGGCATTAGTAGCAGAAAAAAGGGAAGTGATCATGCCACTCTACAGATCTCTAGTTAGACCTCACCTAGAGTATTGTGTACAGTACTGGAGACCCCATCTCCAGAAGGATATAAATACTCTAGAGAAAATTCAAAGAAGGGCTACTAAAATGGTGACTGGTTTACAGGAAAAGAAATATCAGGATTGACTAAAGGATCTAAACATATATAGCTTGGAGGAGAGAAGAGAGAGGGGATATGATTGAAACATTCAAATACATGAAGGGATTCAACAAAGTGCAGGCATATTTCAAAGGAGTAAAAATGTTAGGACAAGGGGCCGTAGTCTAAAGCTAGAAGGACACAGATTTAGATGTAATGTAAGAAAGTTTTATTTCCCTGAGAGGGTAGTAGATAAATGGAATAGCCTACCAGCAAAAGTGGCAGAAGTTAATACAGTGACAGAATTTAAGCATGCATGGGATAGGCACAAGTCTGTCCTTAACGTAAGAAAAGACCAAGGACCAAAAACGGTTTGAGGTTTTTACAGTAGGAAAATGGGCAGACTAGATGGGCTGAATGGTTCTTATCTGCCGTCAGATTCGATGTTTCTATGTTTCAGTACTGCTAGTCACTTCCTCCTCCTCAGACTTACTGGACAAATAAGGGTCCTTCCAGCTCCTCCATTGATTTTCACCCTGCTCATAGTGATAGCAGTCACTATGAGACTTTCCTGCCTCAATTTTTGCAAAATATCTCAGCAGAACAGCACTGAACGTCTATCACGAGCTGTAGTTGCTTCTATTGTGTTTGCCTTCAATGAAAACGTCACCTATAGCGGAAGTGCGAAAACAACGTAAATCAATGGGTGGAAAAAATGAAAGGGTTGAAAAAATGAAGAAAAATTTTGGCCAATAGGTGAAAGATGCGAAAATTTTAAGCACTAGTTTTAAAGCGGATTTTCCTACGAAAACACCTATAACAAGGTGGTTTTCGAGAAATTTCCCGCAAGAACTCAACAAGTTTCCCCCATCCCTAGCCACGACTAGCTCCACTGATGCACCTGAGGTAGTAGCAGACAATAAGTAGTCCCCAGTATATGTGGATAAAAGAAAAATCATGGTTGTGTTGTTATTACAATAGAAATTTTTCCCTTGAGAGCAGGAACTGTGCTTATCATAAGCAACTGCAATGTGCACAGTGTGTGTGGTAAATAACACCAGGGGGCACAACTGTATCAAAACATCATCTCCTCAGATGCCGCTTGATGCCCTGCTTATGATTCTCCTCCACCACACTGGCATGTGTGGTCGGTGCGTCACTCAGTGTGCAATGGGTAGAGACAAACTGCAACATCCTAACATCAACAGAGTGGCTATCATTTGATGGGGGAGGTAACGATGAATGAGGTGGATTGGCTGAAGATGTAGGTGATGGTGATGGTGAGCTAGCTGTTTCGCTCATCATCGAACTACCAGTTTCTGCATGGGTTTCTCTGTTCTTTCTCCTCTTTGATCTCTGCCTCATCTCTTGTTACTTTTCTGGAGAGTCAGGGGGTACAGCAACAGCGGAGCTTGATTTCTGTGATGGGTGTTTAGCTTTAACTTGTTTGAAATAAATGTCATGGTGTCTGTGTTTCAAGTGGGTTATCAGAGCGGTTGTGCCAAGGTGTGTTCCCTCCTTTCGTCTTCTCGCTGACTTGTCAAAAATTGGGCACAGTGCCATTGGTGATGACTGCACTGTGCCTGCCCCAAGAGAAAAATAGTCCAACACCCATGACTTCAGGGGATAAGGATAGGGAACAGGTGGAGAAGAATGGCCTCTTACCTCTTGTCCTACAAATTCCCCTTCACTGTCTGGGGCATAGAATGATGTTGCTGCTACGGTCTCAGAATCAGCACTGCAACTAGGACCAGGAGTATTGCTGCCGCTGGCAAGTGGAACCTGTCCTAGTCCCGCATCACTTGTTGATCCCATTCCCACTGTGCGCACGGTGGTCTGTGGCACGCTAGCTTGCTCCTCAGCATCCTGCTGCCCTTGCAAATAAGCAACAGGAATTAGAGCAGTTGCAAATTCCAAAACCTCACTGCTGCTGGTGGTGCCCATCCTCATCTCCCATTCCTTCTCAGTTTCTGCTAAAAAGGCCATCAAAGTCTCTTTCACCCCAGCTTCTCCAGCATCAACATCACCACCACCACTAGTTCCTACGTGCTGCTTCTGCTCTATTACAGACCTCTCACTGCTGGTTCACGGCGGTGACAAGCAATGTGACAGAGGGTCCCATAATATCACATTTTCCATTTCTTAGTGATATGAAGGAGGCAGACTGGCAACAGTAGCAGTAGGCACAGGCAGCTGATCTGTGTTCCTGGTGGTGGTGGTAGTATTATTACTGCACCTGCTATCCACCACCAGTTCTGGCTTCTTCAGTATTATGTTCCATTTGAACACTGTCATGAAGGACAGGGGACTCCCAGGGCCAAAGGAATGGTGTGGGCTTCCTTGATTGCTAGTCTGGATGCTCTCAAATGCTTCTCCTACCACTCCCCCTACACTAGTCACACTGGTTGCTTCAACATTACTGTTACTAATACTACTAACCCCAACCACATCAAGTTCAACCCCAGTGTCTTCCTCCTCACAGTCACTAGTAATATGAGGATATTGATTACCCCCTCCTTCACTCCTAACACTAACTAAGCTGCTGGACCTTCTTAGTAGTAGTAGTATTAGCACTGGTGGTACTGCTTGGGGATGGAAATTGCGACTTAGGGTTCCCTGCTGTCACACTTGGCATCATATTCTCCTCCCCCACTCCTGATTATTACAAGACACACTATCAGCAGATTCATCACTGGTGGCAGCAGGTTTATCACTGGAAGCAGGCACAGCACTGGTGGCAGCTGGGGCAGCATGTCTGACAGCAGGTTCAGCACTGGTGGCAGCAGGTTCAGCACTGTCAGCAGAGACACAGTACTGATGGCAGCAGGTTCAGCACTGTCAAAAGGCACAGCACTGGTCACAGCAGGGGCTGCATGTCTGACAGCAGGCACAGATCTAGTGGCAGCAGGTTTATCACTGGCAGCAGGCACAGCACTGGTGGCAGCAGGGGCAGCACAGGCAGCAGGCACAGCACTGGTGGTGGCAGCGGCAGCATGTCTCACAGCAGGCACAGAACTGGTGGCAGCAGGTTCAGGACTGGCAGCAGGCACAGCACTGGTGGCAACAGGGGCAGCACTGGCAGCAGGCACAGCACTGGTGGCAGCAGGGGCAGCACATCTAACAACAGGCACAGCACTAGTGGTAGCAGGGGCAGCACGTCTGACAGCAGGCACAGCAATGGTAGTAGCAGTAGTAGGGGAAGCACCTCTGACAGCAAGTACAACACTAGTGTCAGAATGAACAGCATGTCTGGCAGCAGGTACAGAAATGGTGGCAGCAGGGCCAGTACATTTGGCAGCAGGCACAGGCGGCTGACCTGTCCTGCTTTCGCTACTACCCTTTTCTACCTCCCTTCCCATTAATTTCCCCAAGATCCCTAGGGGTGATTTACGGAGAGAAGACACAATTGGTTCTGTAGTGCTCACTTCCTCCTCCTCCTCAGGCTATGAGCTATGAGCATCTCCTGCCTCAGTTTTATGAAAAGATCACAGCAGAACAGCTCAGCACGTCTACCTTGCTTTGTAGATGCTTATGTTGTGTTCCATTTCTTGGAATACGACACTTTTTATAGGGAAAGGTGAGTTTTCCTGTGACAAAAGAGGACAACAACGTGGTTTTCATGAAATTTCTCATGGGAACATGGTGAGAGCTTTCGCCCACCCCTACTTTTAAATACCATTTATGCTTTACTTGGTTAAGTAAATTGTCAAATGGAACTCTAATATTAAATGATGAGCAGGGATGGGTGAAATGTTTTACCTCAAAATCTAAACAGACAAAACTTTCCACCATGTGTGAAATTATAGTGAAAAATGGTGTTTTACCACTTTTTTCTTCCTTGACATTTGCCTTGAAATGAATGATAATGAATATCCTATCCATGTGGAGAGTTTCCCTTGTATTGTATCTAAGATAGTATAAAAGGGGTGTCAGGTTCCTGCAGCTTGTCATTCTCTGAGAGGGAAAGAGAGCAGCAGATAGAGGAGTTGCCTTTTGTTTTTGGGAGACTTGTGGCAGTGTGTGGGAATGCTTGGGGCTCTGGGGAGTTTGAAGGGAGAAAGGAGAGTTAAAAAAAACAAAAACATAAATCCGGCTGAGCCTTTGTGACTGACTGACAGATACACTTTGCAGACTGACACCCAAGAAACATACACGTACAACTAACTGACTACTATAAGCACCAGAAGAATGACATGCATATAGTGACAGGTGTGTGAGGTGCAGTTGTTATTCAGCACAACTGATCTCTTATTGAAAAGTGCTGATTCTGAATTTAGCACAGGTCTGCACTCATCCTTTAATGTAAAAATGAAAAATAATAAATTATAAGACTGTTATCAATGTGACCACGGCTGTAGTAAAACCATGATGCCTGCTCTAGTGCAGCTCTCTTCACACTCTATTGGGTTGCATTTATACTTTCATCATGTCATTCAGATTTTCGTATCTTAATCCACGTATAATGAAGCAGAGCATGAAATGTAAGAAGAGGCAGGAATAAACTTGAAGACCTTTTACTTTAAAATGTGCTTGCTTTTGGATCACCTAAATATGGCAGACCATATTATCCCAAATATAGTTGTGGCTGGCCCTGTTTTGATTGTATTTAGGAAAACCATTAATAAATAATGAAACACTAGAATATCTTCAGAAAACCTTAAATATTGAGACTCCATTATGTTTCTGCTGCCTTTCACTAACCTGCCTTTTAAAGGGATAGTAATGCTTCATAATAAAAGCAGCTCTAATTAATCATCATAGTATTTGGGCTTTGGAGAGTGTTATTTCAATTCTGTCAGAGTTGTAGTTCAAGAGTAATTCAATGACAAAGTGTCCCCCTCCTGCCCCTTTTACTGATGTAACACGGCTCAGCCAGAGCAGAAGGGAGGTGCCCAGGTAGATTGCAGAGAGGGACAATCTTCAATTAAGATAAGGGAAAAAGCTGAAAAGCTTGTCAAGGGGGGCAGGGATTTCATTGTTTTTATAGGAAGAAGAGTGTCCCCTTCTGTTATCTGTCTAGTCTTACAACCAGATTCCACATCTGAGAAGAGATGGCTTACACTAGGTAAAAGGGACAGGAGGGGAAACTTTGCTTGTGACTATCTCTTAAACCATAAAGGTTTGAGAGATAAGACTTATATCATTCTTCATGTTTTTTTAATGCCTACAAAATAAAATAAAGTTAAAACGAAGTATTACTATCCCTTTAAGAATGAGAGATATCTTCATCACACTTTGCACATCATGGTATCTGCAAAATAGCTACCAACAAGTTTTTTCCTTAAACTTGATGGGTCGCCGTGATAGAAGAATGAGTCCTTGAAATAAGAAAATTCTTAGTTTTACATAGTAATTTAGGTTGAAAAAAGACTTGCGTCCATCCAGTTCAACCCTTTTCCTATTCCTGTTTACCATCGCTGACCCAAAAGAAGGCATCTGACTCCAAATGGCAATCAGATTTCTCCCTGGATCAACAAGCCCTAACTAAATATTAAACCCAATACTAACGTGCATAGCCCTCTATATTATGCTCTTTTAAATAAGTATCCAGGCCCCTTTTAAAGGCATCTAATATATTTAATAGCACCACCTCCTCCGGAAGTGCATTCCATACCTTTATTGTCCTTACTGTAAAGAAACCCTTCCGCTGTTGTAGTCTAAATCTCCTTTCCTCAAGTCTAAGCGGGTGGCCCCTTGTCCTGTGTACTGTTCTGTTAATGAACAGGTCTTTTGAAAGCCCTTTATATGGGCCTTGAACATATTTATATAGTTTTATCATATCCCCTCTAAGACGCCGTTTCTCTAGTGTGTACAAGTTTAACTTTTTTAGCCTCTCTTCATAACTAAAACATTCCATTCCCCTTACTAGTTTTGTAGCCCTCCTCTGCACTCTCTCTAGTTCCATAATGTCCTTCTTCAGAAAGGGCGCCCAGAATTGAACAGCATATTCTAGGTGGGGTCTTACCATGGACCTGTAAAGAGGCATAATTATATCTTCCTCCCTTGAGTCAATACATGCCAATATCTTATTGGCCTTTGCAGCTGCCAGCTGGCACTGCGTGCTACTGCAAAGTCTATTGTCTACCATTACTCCTAAATCCTTTTCATTAGTAGATTTCCCCAGAGAAACACCATTTAAACTATATGTTTCATTTTTATTATTATACCCAAAATGCATAACTTTACACTTGTCTATATTGAATCTCATTTGCCATTTGCCTGCCCAGTTACTCAATTTGTCCAAGTCCTCTTGTAATGAAGACACATCCAGTTCAGACTTTATTACCTTACTTTTGTGTCATCGGCAAACACTGATACATGGCTTCCTATGCCCTCTGGGAGGTCATTAATAAACAAATTAAAAAGAAGAGGACCCAGGACAGATCCCTGAGGCACTCCACTTATCACGTTTATCCAACTGGAGAACTTGCCATTTACTACCACTCTTTGCATTCTATCTTTCAGCCAATTTCCAATCCACTCACAAACATTTTCCCCTAGTCCTATTTCATTCAATTTGTACAGTAACCTCTTGTGTGGAACTGTATCAAATGCCTTGGCAAAGTCTAAATAGATCACGTCAACCGCCGCTCCCTCATCTATATTATTACTTACTTTTTCATAAAATGCGATCAAGTTCGTTTGACAAGACCTATCTTTCACAAAGCCATGTTGGCTATTGCTAATGATATTCCTGTTCCAGCAGAATTCTTGAATATATTCCCTTAGCAACCTTTCAAACAGCTTCCCTACCACAAATGTCAAGCTTTCGGGTCTGTAATTTCCTGGCTGGGACTTTGATCCCTTTTTAAATATGGGCACCACATCTGCTTTACGCCAATCCATGGGCACCATACCAGAAATAAAAGAATCCCTGAAAATCAGATATATCGGTCTGGCCAGGGTCTGGCTTAGCTCTTTAAGTACCCGTGGGTGTATAACATCTGGCCCCGGAGCTTTGTCTACCTTGACACCATTCAATTGTTTTAACACTTTTTCTTGTGTTAGCCAGTCCCATGCTTGCTGTGACTGTTCTGTAAAAGTAGTTTGCAGATTCTTGTCCAATGGGTCTTCCTTGGTAAAAACAGAAGAAAAGAAATTATTTAAAATATCTGCCTTCTCTCTGTCACCTTTGACCATCTCACCCGTTTCAGCTAACAAGGACCCAACATTATCAGACTTTAATTTTTTGCCATTAATGTATTTAAAGAATTTTTTTGGGTTGCTTTTGCTCTCCTTAGCAATATTTTTTTCATTCTCCAGTCTAGCTAATTTAATAGCCTTTTTACAGGTTTTGTTGACATTTTTGTATTCTGCAAATGCCTCTGCTGATCCCTCAGCTTTGTAATGTTTAAATGCCGCTTTCTTGTTATTTATTTCATGAATTACTTTACTGGTTAGCCACATTGGTTTCAATTTGCTTCTTTTGTATTTGTTTCCAACAGGGATAAATTTATATGTGTATTTTTGCAATGTTATTTTGAAGGCATTCCACTTACCTTCTGTGCTTTTTCCTGAAAATATTTTATCCCAGTCAACGAGACCAAGGGATGAATTAAACCTGCTAAAGTTGGCCTTTTTAAAATTCAGTGTTTTGGTGGAACTCATATCAACTTGTTTTTTTGAATTAATCTCAAACGATACCATGTTATGGTCACTATTCCCCAAGTGCTCCCTTACTTGGATGTTAGAGATAAGTTCTTCATGGTCAGTTATTACCAAATCCAGACATGCATTCCCTCTGGTTGAGGTCTGCACTAGTTGTGACAAAAAATTGTCATTCAACAAGTTCAGAAACTTGCTGCTTTTAGCAGAGTTAGCTGTTCCATTTTTCCAGTCTATTTCTGGATAATTAAAATCCCCCATAATTATAGTTCTCCCTATTTGGGAAGCCTTTTCTATTTGCATTAATAGCTCTGTTTCTTCAAGGTCACCAATGTTTGGTGGTTTATAACAAATACCCACTAATATTTTCTGGGCAGTTTTATCCCCAGTGACTATTTCAACCCACAGGGATTCCACATGTTCACTACTGTCATCACATATATCTTCCCGCAATTGAGGCAATAATGCTGGTTTGATATACAGACAGACCCCACCACCTCTTTTGCTTGACCTATCGTTTCATTGCTATAGATTTATTTGTCAGTGGTTCCCAAGCAGGGTTCCGTGGCACTTTGGTTTGCCAATGATATTTACTTTGGGAGCCCCTTTATTTTCTACCAAGATGTGAATACTGAATTTTTAAATGCATATTTGTGGAAATTGTTACTCATAATGTGTTTATTTTTGTTATAATTGTAAGATCTAAGAATAACAATACAAGTAAATTCAATTCAATACAAATACATCTCAAATACAATAAAATACATTCAATACATTCAATTCAATACAAATATAATTCAAGTTGATTTAATACAAATTAATTTCAATTAAAATTCAGTACATTCAACTCAATACAAATACACTTTAATTCAGTTCA
The DNA here is from genome assembly GCA_037306005.1 of Rhinophrynus dorsalis. NCBI lineage: Eukaryota > Metazoa > Chordata > Amphibia > Anura > Rhinophrynidae > Rhinophrynus > Rhinophrynus dorsalis. Next base: position 385,535,079 of record CM074719.1, read on the forward strand.
ACGCAAAAGATTATGCATTTAATGCAGACACATTTCAATTCAATAAAATATTAATTAAATACTGTAAAAAATGCAACTGAATACCAATTCTGTACATTCAATACAAATAATATACAATTCCATTCAATACAAATATAATCAAAATACAGTCAAAAATACTATTTAATACAATCAGTTTAATGCAAATACAATTCAATACAAATATAATTCAAATATAGTAAAAATATAAATCAATACAAATGCAGGCTATTCAATTCTGTACAAATACAATGTATTTCAATATGTGGTAGGTTCCCTTTAAACATGAAAACCAAAACCAATATCTAAATTATAATAAAAATAATAATAATAATAATAATAACATTGTTAGTCTTCCACAAAAGAAATATAACTCTTGCCAGTGCAGAAATTCTACTGCAAGGATGCTGCTACTAGTATCCAATAACTACTGGGCATTTTTAGTATGTTTCTCCAGATCCCTGGGAAGGATGTTGTGGGCATTGGGCTCACATGTGCAAGAGGAAATGGACTTCCTTCACTACTGCTGCTGATGCTGGATTCTTTCAACTCTGATTGAGTAGCAGAATAAGCCCTCTAGATTTTCCTGCTCATTATTGTGCAAGCAAGAAAATGAAAAACAGAACTTTTGTTGTTTTCTCTCTCTCTCTCTCTCTCTCTTGCTCTCTTTCCTGTCTAAACTACAATATATAGCATGATGGGAAGTTCTGGGTTTTTATGTTATGGGGATGTGAACTTAAACTGCCATAGAAAATACATAAGCCTAAAATGGAACCATTCTTGGGGGAAAATCTGTTGTGTCAGTGAAGAGGCAGAATTCTGGAATGCTGGAAGGCAGATTAAACCAGCTAATCCTGGAGCCCTAATTAAAGGTAAAAGGTATGTGGCCTTTCACTATATTTGAGTTTGACATGTGTGCTCTACATAAAGCTCTAAGCCCCATTTATTCGCTTAACCCCTAAGTTCTCTGTGCCCCATTCTGTCTCTTTCTTGGCCACCACCCTTTGTCAACCTCCATCCACTGTGTCAGCTTCATCCTCTCTCGGCCGCTATCATCTTTCTGAACTCTCAAATTCTCTATCAACCCCATTCTATTTCTGCCCTCCCAAGTTCTCGCTCTCACCTTTTGTTCTCTCTCTGAATCCCCAGGTTCTCTCAGACTACATCCTCCCTTATCCCCAAGTTCTCTGTCGGACAACATAATCTTTCAGAGGTCCCTCACCTGCAGAACACACACATACCCAGTAAAAGGAGGAAATTTGGAGACAAAAATAATGATGAGCATGCAAATTATTTGTTATGTCATGGAATGACAATCCTTTGGACAGATTCTGAAAATTCCCTCATATCAGTATTAGCCCACAATCTGCCCCATGGAGACACTTTTGTTCAAAAGGAAGTTCAGATGAGTGAAGTAATCAGTGCTTTCACAGTAAAAATTGTCCAGGACAATTGTATTATTTCAGTTATTAAACTTTTAATAGTCATAAGTAGTGTTGAGCGAGCGTGCTCGGCCGATGCTCGGATCGGCTCGAGCATCGCTCTGCTCGGCACATGGCGGTACTCGTACGAGTACCGCCATGTGCTCGCCCGACATGTTCGGGTGAAGGGGATCTGTGCCGGAAGAGGCACAGATCCGAAGACGCTCCGCTGGACCACCAGGGACTGGAGGTACGGGGGCATTGCGGAGATGAAGGGGGCATTGCGGAGATGAAGGGGGACATTGTGGAAGAGGGGCATAGACTCTATGCCCCTCTTCCACAATGTCCCCCTTCATCTCCGCTATGCCCCTCTTCCACAATGTCCCCCTTCATCTCCGCTATGCCCCTCTTCCACAATGTCCCCCTTCATCTCCTATGCCATAGAGGAGATGAAGGGGGACATTGTGGAAGAGGGGCATAGCGGAGATGAAGGGGGACATTGTGGAAGAGGGGCATAGAGTCTATGCCCCTCTTCCACAATGTCCCCCTTCATCTCCGCTATGCCCCTCTTCCACAATGTCCCCCTTCATCTCCTCTATGGCATAGGAGATGAAGGGGGACATTGTGGAAGAGGGGCATAGCGGAGATGAAGGGGGACATTGACCAGGCACCCTCCGCTCATCAGAGCAGGGGGTGCCTGGTTTAATGCTCGAGTGCTCCCATGCTTTTCAATGGGGCTCGGGTGCTCGGCCGAGCACTCGAGCCTCAGGGGGTGCTCGGTCAGAGCACCCGAGCACCCGAGCATCGGGGTGCTCGCTCATCCCTAGTCATAAGACATTCTGAAGCAATGTGTTGCACACCCCTCTGGTCCCTAAAGGGCTATACATAAAAATATTGACATATATCTGGGACAGCTAGGGCTCTTTGATGTCTTCCAGACAGCAGGACTGATTTGGTTACTCTGTGGTTTTTTTATCCCAAATAATTTGTATTTCTATTGAATATCTTTTAACTACGTAGAGATGACTATGGCAAATTTATGAAGAGAGAAAGTAGGGGCAGAACATTTTTCAATAATGCATTGCAAGTCCCACCCCCTCACACCACATTAAGACACACCCCAAAATCCAAAGTACAGTTCACAATATTATAGTCACACATTTCTTGTGAATCCTTGCAAAATAACATTGATTATATTTTCTAACATAAAGAAATACCAACTTGCATAGTTACATAGTCCATAGTAAATTAATTTAAAAAAGACACATCCATCAAGTTCAGTCTTTGCCACAGTATAACCAAGAACCAACCAACTCCTAAAAGGGTATTACTCTATTAGAACTTCCTGTTTTACCCATTAATACACACTATAACTCTGTATGTTCTCTTCTGCTATAAATGCATCTACATGTTCCCTTACCTGTATCTGCAATTACCACATGCTTGGACAAGGAATCCCCCAATTTAACAGACGTCACTGTAAAAACTACACCCTCTGTTGAATCTTCCTTTCCATTAATCTTGAGGGGTTTCTCTTAATTATTTGATCAGGCCGGGAATGAAAAGCTCCCCAGAGAGATCATTGTATTGTCCTTGCATATACTTATTCATTCTAACAATATATCTTCTGTGTCATCTTTTCTCTAGAGTAAATAACCGAAGTTTGTGTAGACATTCTTCATACTTTTTTTTAGAATTTTTCCTCAAAATTGCACTGCATATTCAAGGTAACGTCTTATCTTCAATTTGTACAGTGGCAAAATTATGTTATCCACTCTTGCTTCAATACCCCTTTTTAATGCAAGACTGGACTTTTTTTTTTTTTGCTTCTGCTACTGCTGTTTGACACTGACCACTGTTTCCAAGTTTGTAGTTTACAAGGACTCTCATATCTATTTCTAGCAACAAGTCTGTTAAAATGACTACATTATGTTCAGAAGTAGCAATGTAGAAGCACAGACCACTGCAGTAGTAAGGCAAATAATGTAACCAGGTTAAAACCAGGTTAACCAGGAGATTATTGGTAATATATAAGAAGTTGATAGCTGGAGAAAATACAAAAGGGCATAACAAAGTCAAAATACCGCAAACACCTAACGCGTTTCAGGCCTACTGATCCTTAATCACACGCCTAAACCTATACACCTATAAACTCCATGTTTTAACCTACTACACTTTCTGTGCTGCAGACATTTCTTCAGTTTCAAAAGTCACACTGAGATTTTTCCACTTTCCTATATTAAACTTCATGTACTGTTTGCTGAATCTGCTATTTTATGTAAATTCCTAAGTAGAGAACAAGTATCCTGCACTAAATGTATTACCCTGAATAATTTTGTGTCATCTGCAAATATTAACATTTTGCATTCTATACAATTGCCAAGTCATTTATAACCATGTTAAAAATCAGTAGACCAAGTACTGAATCCTGAGGTACTGTACTCTCAACTTTTTTTTCCATTTATAGTAACACACTGTTCCCTTTCCTTCAACCAGTTTTTTATCCAGTTGCAAAGGTTATAACCTAGCCCCAATTTCCCATTTTATACACCGGCATCCTGTGTGGCACTGTATCAAGTGCCTTTTGCAACATCTAGATATACTGCAGGTACTTATTTACCATTATAAGGGTTGCTACTTACTTCTTCATAGAAGCTCAAAAGATTTGTTTGGCAAGAGCTATACCTAAAAAAAACATGTTGATTCCTTTTAATAATCTTATTTTCTGCAGTGTAATCCTGAATGTAATGCTTTATTATTTCTTCTAGCAGTTTCCCCACTACTGAGGTTATACTGAAAGGTTTATAATTCCCAGGTCTTGTTTTAGTTCCCTTATTAAATAAACTACATTGGTTTTACACTGGTCTTGTGCAGTGAGCCTGTGATGAGAGTCTTTAAATACTGCACTGCACTGAGTTCCTGAAGAAACCTTGGATATATACCATCAGGGCCAGGTACTTTGTCTTAATTTTGTACAATGTTCCCTTGAACTCTTCTTGTGTTAAGCCAATATTTGATAATTATATGGTTTTACTTGCTACTTGAGGCTCATCAGACGACACCAGAGGAGGTGCTACAACGGACCCACCATTCATCCACAGCCCAATAATAATTTCAACCAATATTTAAAATCAAACTGATTTTATTGGTCTCTTGTTAAAAACATCCAGTTTACTGTGCAGCATATACACGCAACATCTTAGAAGGATGAAGTTTACAAAGCACCTAACATGTTTTGTGACTATGTCACTTATTCATAGGCTACCATAAAATCATAAACAGGTCCCTCTTATACAAAGCATAGGCTCCATGATTAACGCCCAATAGAGCAATCAACCAATCACCAATGCTTGAGATTCAAACAATCCAAGAGGGACCGGTTTATGATTTTATGATAGCCTATGAATAAGTGACATAGTCACGAAACATGTTAGGTGCTTTGTAAACTTCGTCCTTCTAAGATGTTGCGTGTATATGCTGCACAGTAAACTGGATGTTTTTAACAAGAGACCAATAAAATCAGTTTGATTTTAAATATTGGTTGAAATTATTATTGGGCTGTGGATGAATGGTGGATCCGTTGTAGCACCTCCTCCGGTGTCGTCTTGTTTGTCGAAGTCTGTGGCCAGGGCTGTGGAGGTTGCTCCGGATCCGCAACGGCGTTTGGCCGTGGTGAGTAAAAGAGTAAAAGAGTATCTTTTACAACATGATTTATTACAATTTGATTTGAAGAGTTTAAAGTAGCGAACTCACTTGTTTATGTATTTTGTTTACTTGAGGCTCATCTACCATTTCTTGCCTTTAACTTATCTTAACTCTCCCATCTCATTTTTGAAAGGAGCAGTGTTCTCCCTCTTAAAGGGATAGTAATACTTAAATATTAATACCCCCCCCCCCCCCCATCTTGTGGCCCTTCAAAAACTGAGTAAAATGAGCCAAGCGGCATCTCTCAAACCTTTATGGTTTGAGAGATATCCACTTTCAATATTCCCTCTTTTTGCCTTTCCCCTGACGTCAGCATTCTAGCTGACAGCAGGGGAATCCTCTCCTGGGATCAGCCGACAGCTTTGCGTGTGACTGGTTTGCAAGCACACATAGAAGACCTTTTCAGTTAAGGGTTTTTTTTATTACCACAATCCCGGCTCTGCTGCAGAGCCTCTGCCGGTCCCGGGACTGGATTCCCTTGCTGTCAGCTAGAATGCTGACATAAGGGGAGAGGAAACTTTGAAAGCGGATATCTCTCAAACCATAAAGGTTTGAGAGATGCCGCTGGGCTCATTTTACTCTGTTTTTGAAGTGCTACAAGATGGAGGATAGTAATTTTTAAGTATTACTATCCCTTTAAGGTTTTCACAATTTTAAAGACACAAGAGTGTAATACAAAGTCGTCTTGATTCCTCTGCATTGAAAAACTACCTGAAACTGATTTGGGGAAAAATAAAGGGCACATTTTGCTGACGCAAAAATAAGTATAACCATGAGTTGAGTGCCTGCAAATTATGTGTATTTGTGAAACTATAAGGGAGACAAAAACTGAATGCTTATGTACAGAGTTCAACTTTAATAGAACAATAAATGACAATTGAAGCCCTATCCAGCATAGTTCATTGAAATTATACAACATACATTGATTATTTTAAACAATAATTTACACAAATATATATTTTTTATTATAACTGGGATGCAAAGAGGCTCCACCACAGCAAAGTGAATTTCAGATTTAAAATGTAAATATATGGATAACTGCTATGTAAATTTAGCAGACTACATTATTCCCTTAAGATAACAACATATGCAGATATGCCTGAGGCTACCACAGAAGTTATATTGTTTTAAATTGAAATATTTTATTTATTATATCCCACCAAAGAGAAAAATGAAGATTGCTCTGTCTGCATTATGACTGACTGATATAATATACTTTTAATTGTGATTAAAATTTTATTTAACAGCATGCATGGTTTCATAATCTGATATTAACATTTGTGGAGGTCTAAATAAATAAAACAAATTACGAGAAACAGTATTGAGAATATTGAGTGTATTGTATGAATCTGCCAGTGCAGCATATATTTGTGTTTAGAGACATTGAGGGTTATGCACTAAAGAGTGAGAAAGAGGTTATGACTTCTCCAGTGATATCACTTCTCCAATTCCTATGTTATTCTATGGAGCCTATGCAATGAGCTCTCCAAAGCTGGTGACATCTTAGTGCATAAGCTCCATAGAATTACATAGGAATTGGAGAAGTGATGTCACTTGAAAAGTCATCACTTTATCACCTCTTTATCAAGCCTTAGTGAATCTCCTCCACTGGCTTTCTACTCATGCATATGAACAATTTAGTGCACAACAAAAGAAATGCTCTACTGTAATTAAGATTTGAATTCTCCAAATGCCTCCCTTATAGTATCTGCAGGAAAACGGAGTAAAGTTACACCATTTTCCACTGTACATAGCATTAAACAAGGCACAAAGGAAAAGAATGTGCCAAATTGCCCAAACACTTCCCCAATGCTCCTTGGCACAAGGAGTATAGAGAACAAATTGCAGTGAAAACTTAGTTTCTTAGTAAACTGGAATTACACAGGAGCAACAACATGAAATCACTTCCAGTGCCTTTCTTAGCATGACATTGAATTAGTGTATTGCTTCTAGGTAGGTGTTCTTTTTAAGCCATTTGGTTGAGATGTTCAAAAAGTTGTGGTAGTAGATGTCCGTAATCAGTTATTTTTTGCATCCAAATCAGCCATCTTTGTCAAAGGAAAAAAACAGTCTTAAAGGTAGGTATGGTTTAATCTACAGGCACATTATAAGGTATTTTCAGAAAATAAATTTCTTTTTGCTGCCACTTTTTTGATTGATTAATGTCATTTTTGTGATAAAATAAAAATGTCCTAAACCTGAAGGAGACAAATTAAAATGCTATTATCAAATAACAGTGAGAAGCAGTATTATGGTGCACATTGGTAATACATGTTTTATGCAAAACTACAAGTTGACCTTAAACATTGGTAAAAAAAAAAAATCACATAAAATATCCTATTATTTTACACCTATTCGTAGTAAGCAAACTTTACAATTATAATTGTTTACTAATTGTAATTGTATCCTGTTTGATTGAATACTTCATTTCCTCTCACTTTTCTATTTTAGTTGCCATGTGCATTACTAATTGCTGTCCATTTTCATTTGTCATTTTCAGTTTCTACTCCCTTTATGTTACTCCATTTTACGCCTTCTTCACTTGTATTAAGAATAAGAAGAGTGTGCAACATATTTCAAAACAATACTAATATACAAAACAGTTACTAATATACAGCTCCATTACATATTTTTCCCACTTTTGTCCATTGGATAAAATACTACAATTCTGAGGCCTTAGTGACGAGGTCAAGAACAATTTTGTCCTTTCTAGTATGCCTTTTTTCAACAATATTATTCCTCTAATTCATTTAGTACACCCACACAAATTATATACAATTTTAAGCATAAGGAGGGATCACTTTTTTATATGGCTAAACCTCCATTTAATCATGAGACAGTTTGTGCTGAATTGGTTCATTTTAACAGGGACTGGATAAAATGTAAGGATGTTCATTCATACCTACCAAGTGTCCCTTTTTAATGGGGGGTGGTTCCTCTGAGAAGAAAAACCCTATGTTCTTCTTTCCCACCCTGGTGTTCCTCTTTTTAGGAGATCAGACTGTGTGGTGTGTATATAAGTGTATGACAGCGTTCCACAGCAATGAAACTCATATGAATGTTGGTTTAAACTTTATTATACTTGTTTTTAAATCATACTGTATAAATACAATACTTTAGTCTTGCTCTAAATGATTTAATCAGTAATACAAAGAGGTGACAATAGGTCGTCAAGTGTCCTTCCACTAGTTTTGCCCCCGCACCACCAATGTAAATCAAAATGCCCCCCTTTTTGTCCATTTTCCCTGTTGGGACCTCTATTTCTCATGATCACAATGAGGAAGAGAGAAGTAGAAAACAGTGACAAAGGCAATGCATATTTACATTGCCTTTATCATGTGGCTCCATTGGCAACTGTAATTTCTGTAGCAGAAATCACATGTGCAGAACCACCAGGGAAAGGTTGAAACTGACTGCTCCAGTTCTGGAGAAGTCAGTTAAGCCTCTCAGGCATGATCACAGTGTGTCATGAATTGTGCTACAATCATTAAGCCTTGATATGTGTATGATGGTCCTGGCATGTCACCCATTGCTAACGGATTAAAAATGAATTATAAAAAATAATAGCCACCTCCTTGGTTTGATAAGTTTATCTTCTCTATCAGTTTTCCAGTCTACTAGTTGGATAATTTAACAATTATGGGGTTTAGCAATTACTGTCAAAAGCATACAGAATTTAACAGTTGAAGAATGTAACAGTTATACATCTTTAATAAGTAATACATAATTCTTCAAATTCACACCAGTAAATATTTCCTTTTTCATATAATAAATATTAGCTGCATAGCAGGATATCCAAACCCTCGGATTGTAAATATTTCAAGATGTCAACAACTGCAGGATACAATACAAAAAAGCCTGCACTAACTTCTCTTCTGGAGAAGCATCAATACATTTGCCAAACATATGGTACGTGTCTTGTAGAGAGGCAGTATGGGCTACTTAGTCCGTTGCATTACAAAGTGATAAATACAAACAGTGGTGGTTGACTCATTCAGCATCCAGATTTTTAGATGTTCTACCAGCATTGACCATGATATGGGAAGTATATTTCCATTTTTGTGTGCTTAACAAGTAACATGGATGACAATAACACTTGCATATTTGATGCATTGAAGTTCAAACAACTAAGCTAAATATGAAACAATGCGTGCATATTACATTTTATATAGAGTTGGGGTTTTAACCCCTTGGTTGCTAGAAAGGTGTCCAATGCATTGTGAATTATCCATGTATGTATATATGTATATCTTTATTTATATAGCGCCATACATGTACACAGAGCTTAACAAAAGTTGAAACGGGGTTAAGAGCATTAAGCTTAAGAGCAATCATTGTATTTTTTGTGGGGTAATAATGATAAATTCGAAAAGTTGATGTAATTTTGATTTAAAGGGACCCTATCACCTAAAAACTATTATTATAATTGTGAGAGAGCTTTCAAACTCATATATATGTTATATATTTCTGTGTTAGTTCAATTTATCGGATATTTTAATTAAGGCATACTGTGCAGGCACTTGTCTTAGACCTATATTACTTACTTTACTTTATTTTGTTTCGTGTGTTTAATTTTCTAAACATAATAATATATGAGATATGTATATTTATAACAAAAGTATTAATCTTTAAGGAATCAACATATAGATAAGCTGTTTTCAGAACAACATGCTTAACAGATGAGAATGGAAAGCTAGAAGTAAAGATTCTCTCTGCTGCTCCACACATGCAAGTTATGAATAATACATAAGTGACCACACATGCATGCCAGTATATGGGCCAAATGACAGAACAATCAGGGAACGTAGCAAACCAGGAAGAGTCACTGCTGCAAAATATAGATCTTTAAGATAGATCTCATTTATTGACACATAAAAGAATTACGTTTTGGGCACACAAGTTACCCTTTGTCAGGTGCTAGAGTAGAGATAAGCATCCAGGTTCAATTCATCTCCAAATCCCGAAGAGAGTTACCTATTATATTAAAACATTTTCTAATAGACAGGGAATAGTGAAAGCTTGAATGGAATTATGGTGTGGAACAAAATAAAGGTAATGTTTGTGCTCTTATAGGAAGTAAGTATGTTTATTTTTTAGAGCATCACCTTTTCAGTGGACATGATAGGAGGCTGCAGGACAAAGCCTTGTAAGTCAGTTGCCTACTAGTGTGATACAGACTAAAAGCTGTCAGTAAGGTACAGCAATGCAGACAGGAAAGAATGAGAGCATATATTAGCATCTTACTAACAGCACAGCATATAGGGGATAACAGTCTCTTGAATTTTACTGACATGTATGAATATGTTATCTAGAGCCACAAGTATACACATTGCTTTACAGTTTGAAGTTCAACATCCTTTGGGGCAAGGCAAGTGCTTCACAGTGGGAACAGGGTCCCAGCTCTGTAACTTACATTCTTAACTGAATAAGGTAGACATACAAATACAATATAGAAAAGTAGCATATTCATAAACTAAGATTATCTTAGGTGGACAAAGAGTAGAAGTGCCAACTTGTCAGTAAATGCTCCATTAAGCAGCAGCCATGGGGGTCCACAGAATGCACATAATGCACCCCCAGGCCAGACCCTATGTTTATCTGGGGGAGGGCAAGTGTAGGGGGGTAAGTGCCCCCTCTTGCCCAAACTGTGGCCATCCATGGAAGAAGCAGCTTCAAATGAGACTTAAAGGTGCAGTGCCTTTTAGGAGAAATGTGATATAAATAGAGTAGCATGTTAAGAAAAAATAAAAATATGAAAAACTTTTTTAGAAGCTTTTGTGTTTCTCTGGCAATTGGCAATCTTTGCTCTTAATCTCTCTTAGCGTGATGATGTTAGCTGCTGAAATCCCACCTGACCCCTCATCTCATGCTAGAATTTTACCTTCAATTGTGTTCACCAGTCGAAGGTTTAAAGACCAAGAGAAAAACAGCTGAATTTAGAGGCCCTGAAGAAATGTGTATATTGGTAAATATATTTTAAAAAAGGCAACTGTACATTTTCCTACATTTATGAAGCCACTTAGGAGACACGACCCCTTTAAAGAGGCTTAGAGATATATACTGTTGCAGGCTAGTATCCACAGATAGGCAGCAATCATCAACAAGGGTTTAATTAGCGAGAACTCTGTAGACATAAAAGGATCTGTAATGTCACCTTTTCAATAAAAATGCTAAATTGCACTCAAAGTGCCTTTTTTACTTCATAAATATTTAACCCTTTGAGGACCAGAGGGGTGTTCACTTGGTTTGCAATGCATTGCAAAAACCTCTGGTCCTCAACGGGTCATCAAAATAAGTTAATGATAAATAATTCTGGATTTGCTCACAGAAGCAAAGGATCACCCCCCCACCACCACCACCACCAAAGGTACTGGACACATTTGCAGCAAATGATGAATTTTGTAGTTCACATCTCAGTGATAAATCCCTAGCTAACTAGCCAGCCAGTTGTAAACTGATCATGAGTTGGAAAGGGACCACAAGATTACCAACAATGAGGCTGAAGTTCTAAGAAGTGGAGTAATTCTGGAGTAAACTAACTGGACAATACAGTTACTGGAGTAAACTAACTGGACAATACAATCACATTGAATTAAATTAGGGCTTTTAACTCCATGAACAGAGAGATCTCTAACACAATGCAAGGTAGACTTCTCTAGTATTCACGGGGTTAAAAGTCCCATTTAAATTAATGGAAATGTCGTGAATTTTTATTTTTCCCCTATGGTGCACAAGATTTACTCCAGTACTTCATCCTCAATTAAATGCTGAGTGGCTCTTAAAGGAATAGTAATACCGAAATAAAACTGTGGCTCCAATTATTACTTACAATTTTTTTTTTATCCTGGTGAGCTATATACAGTTACTCACATTTCTGAAGTTCAAATGCTATTGAAAAGGAAAGGATCCCCCTCCCACCCCTTTCCCCTGCATCACTGATCCTCTCATGAAGGTCTGGATGGAGTGCGGTGAGGGACAATCTTCAGTAAGCAAAAGGAAAATCCTGCCCTCCTTCGTCAATGGATGCAGGGTTTCCCTTATGCTTACTGACTGAAGATTGTCCCTCTCTGCATCCGTTGCATCGCAAAACCAGATTACAGATCTAAGGGTAAGTGGCCAGAAGGGGTGGGAGGGAGGATTCTTTTAGCTTCAATAACAGAAATGTGAGTAACTGTATATAGCGCAACAGGTTAAAAAAATTTTAAGTAATAATCAGAGCTACATTTTATTGCGGTATAACTGTCCCTTAAAAGGGCCTTATGCACAAGTGGAAACTGGAGTGATTCTGGAGCAAACCATATTTAACAGTAAGAAATTAAAGCTGCCTAAATTCCCATTGATCTAAAAGGGGTTTAAAACCATTGGGTGACTGAGAGCTCCCCAGGGCAATGCTTTTACGTCACTGGTAGTTTCTATGTGTCTTCAATGGTTTAATTGATTTGCCCCAGAATTACTCCAGTTATCTTTTTTTGCGTAAAGTACTTAATAAATGAGTGTCTGGCAGTCAGGACCAGGAATGACCTTTGTATTTCCAATGAATGAATAATAAATGTGGGAGATGTTTAATGTATTCTAATTATGTAAGATTTTATTTTCTCAATGTACAGAAGTGCTTTTTAATCTTATTATAATAACTGCATGCATATCTATGAGTGTGGCTGGGCAGTGGTCATTAACTCAAGCACAAGCACCCATCAAGGCCTATTACACTGTGTCCCAAATCAGCTTAAGCCATATGTGTGTTTATGTCATATATCTAACAGTCACCATGATAATCTTCACATTTACTCCTAAAAGGACTTATGTTCAATAGAAAAATAGAATACATCTGGGTCAAACCAACAAATATCAGATCCACTGATTTAACCCTTTGAGTTCCAGAGAGGTACCCAATGCATTGCTTTGCAATATGTTGGGTACCTCCTCTCTGCATTCAATGGGTTAAATGGGATTTTTAACCATCTGCATGCTACAGAGCTTTCCACTGCATAACCATAATTGCTTCAGTTCCACTTAGTTCATCAGCTTTCTCAGTACATTTACCATAAATCTAACTCCTTGAACGCTAAAAGGCCTCCAATACATTTTTCTTTGCAATGTATTGGAGATCTCTCTTGCATTCAAGGGGTTTAAAGCTCCATTGAAATGAATGGTAATTTGTATTTGTCCCCTGTGCTGCAGTTGTTTTGCTCTTACAGAGATTCCAATTTGCTTTTTCTATGATACTGATTTTGTGTGGTGATGCACAGACACACTGATCACTAGGCATTCAGCCAGAGGTACATCTGACACTAGTGAGTATCAAACCTAGTATTGTTTCTTTCCAGTTAGCTCCTTCATCAGCTGTGTGAAGGATGCCCCTTGCAAGGAATCTAGGATGCCCCTACAGTTTTCAGGTTCTGGGAGGTTTGTCTCTAGTTCTTTCTCTGTAAGTTTTGACAAAACATCTCAGGCCTCAGGCCTGGACAAACCAGCTTCACTGTCACCAAGAAATAATGCTTTCATTTTATCTAGAAAGGGCTTTTAACCCCTTGAGAAAGCAATGCAATGGAGTCCTCTCTAGCTTTCAAAGGGTTAAAATGTTGGTAAACTTACTGAGGCTGATGTACTAAGAAGAGCTTGTGCAATTATAGTTCAAACAAACTGCTCCAGAGGGAATAATTGAAATGTACTCATTGATTAAACTGAACAATGGATCAGCCTGACATTTGATGTTCTGCAGTTGTAACTGATATAAAGTAAATTCTCTGTAGTTAATTATTTTAACCCCTTCATCCTTTTTTAAAAGTACTTTTTTGTCCCCAGGACTAACATCAGTGATTCTCTCTCATTTTCAAGAATCTGAAAAGCAACCAAAGGGGCTTGAAGGAGAGATCTTAGGGAATTCTTTACTTCCAATTTTCAACCTGTTTAGCATACACAGCATACTGAGCACTCAGTAGTACACTGTATCCTATGCATGCTCTCTCCATTATCGGTGCATCTCCATTAACACAGTCCTCCTGGAATATTGGGTCTACAGAGCCCCAATTATAAAAGCAAATATAAGATATTCTATGCAATGACAGCCAACCAAATGTCACTTTAAAATGTCCAACTTAAAGCAATGGGGATTCTTGTCATTTGTATTTGTCCACTATAATGCAGTTGGCTTAGTTCGGAATTGCTCAACTTTTGCTTTCTGCTACGACACCTTAGACATAATTAGAAAAAAAAAAATATATATATATATATATAAATATATATATATATATATATATATATATATATATATATATATATACATATATAGTCATCATCTTCTTTTAGGTAGGACATCTATTCTCTTCATTAGGGGAGTCTGGGGGCACCCTGCAGGAGAAGAAGGGAGAAAGGAGGTTGACCCCACATACCCCAATATTTGGTGCGACTGACTGGCAGGACACAAGGAGCCGTGATCCAAGCTCCTTTCTGATCTGTCTGTTATTATTTCTGTGCTGGGGGAGACTGGGGGTGTGAGAAGGGAGCAAAGGAGGTTGACCACAAATACCCCAACATTCTGTCTGGCTGATTTGATTTGAAAGGAACAGACAGCTGTGGTCCAATTTCTGGTCCAATTTCTTTGCTGATCTTATTGTTATCTCTGTGCTGGAGAAGTCTGGGGAAATAATTTGTTGATTTTTTTTTGTTTGGACAGTGATAAATTAAGGTGGACAACTATATAAAAAATATATAGGTGACAGACAGCTGACAGGGACCCTGACGTGAGCTGTGTGACCGAGGCAGACTTGAAAGATAACAGATGAGATTGAGTATTTTGTTGAGGGCCAAGGCATAACATCACACTCCATCAGTTCTGTTGTATATTTTAGAGTAAAAACACACACAGTAGTTGAGTAATGTCCAGTAAATGCACAATGAGCAGCGAGAGAGGATGAGTAGTGCAGGTACGTGGAAGTAAAGTGGTAGTTCAAAAACTGACTACAGCCATGATTGCTGCAGTGTGTGTAGTAAATGATGATGATCCCTTTCCTCCCAGGGAGTATGCAGCTTGTCCCACCAAAAGTTCCACCACCACCAATGCCCATACTATAAAAAAATGTAAGAAGAACACTGAAGATGACAACGAGTCACATTCTAGTGTTGATGATGGCATTATGGAGGAAGGTGTAGCAGCTGAACCAGCTGCTGCATCTAACAGTGAGACAAACAAGCACCAAAACATCTGTCAAAGTATTAGTGAAAGTAAAAATATGAATTTTTTTGACACCTCTAAAAGCTTATACGAATATAAGGGTAGTGGGCAAGAAGCAGCAGTTGATGCTGATGGTGACCTAATGATGATTGATGATGATGATGATGAAAATCTACAATATATCCCTCTAACATCCTCATCTTGTTCAGATACAGATGAAGTTGAGAGTGAGAGAGATGATGACATGGCCAGAAAGTTAGCAGAAAGGCAAAGTCTCAATCTTCTACCACTGAAAAGGAGCACTGTGCCTGTCTATAAACTGTTTGAGAAAATAATTGGAAGGTCTAACCCTGGACAAGCAAAGATGCTATCACGGTGCTCGCGCTATTTGGTGACATTCTGTCAGTTTCCACTCCTGACTACGCCTATTGGCTGCACTGTCATTGTCCCACCCAGTATTTGTCCTTAAATACTGGGTTCTGGCACTTCTCCAGTGCCCTTTCGTGGTGTTTCCGTACCAGCGCTTGTTCCTGTTAATCGTGCGATCTCAGTGTACTGACCCGGCCTGCTTGACGACTCCGCATCTTGTTCCTGCCTGTGTACTGACCTGGACTGTCTGACTATTCTGCATCTCGTTCCTGCCTGTGTACCGACCCGGATTGGCTGGCTGACAATCCTGCTCCATGTATCGACCCGGCCTGGCTGACGTTCCTGCTCTGTGTACCGACTTGGATTGGCTAAAGTTCCTGCTCTGTGTACCGACCCGGTCCGGCTGACGTTCCTGCTTGGTGTACCAACTCGGATTGGCTTACATTCCTGCTCTATGTGTGGTTCAGGCCCGGCTGGGCTACTGTGGTTGCGTACCCCTCCTGCACGCCTTATCCAGTCTCCGGTTAGGGTGATGTCAGGATCCTCGTTGTCTCCGGACAGTTCGCTGCAGTCTGGTTTCTGTTGCCTTAGTGTCGCCCAGGCGACATTTCTGCGCATCCTCACTTCCATGCAGTCCCCGGTTGTGTGCCTCTCAGGGCAAGTTGCTCAGTCTCCGTTACTGCTACGGCAGTCCAAGTTACCTAATCTCAGTTACTGCTACGGCAGTTCACAAGTTGCTCTGTCTCCGTTACTGCTACGGCAGTCCAAGTTGCCTAATCTCAGTTACTGCTACGGCAGTCCACATGTTGCTCAGTCTCCATTACTGCTACAGCAGTTCACAAGTTGCTCTGTCTCTGTTACTGCTACAGCAGTCCACAAGTTGCTTAATCTCAGTTACTGCTACGGCAGTCCACCAGTTGTTCTGGTCTCCATTACTTTTGGGCGTTACTCGATTTTGTGCTCTCTCTTTTTGATTGAGCTTCTTAAAGGGCCTTGCACTATTAGGGCCTGTCAGTACTCTTGGCCTAATAGTAACTCATTCAGTGCTGTCCAACTGAGAATCACACGAGATCTGCCTGACCTGTGTCAGGATATTGTACTCTGTATTTCCTGTATATACTGGAACCGTGTGGGCCTACCTCATTATAACCTGCCTTGTGTCTGTATTTAATTGTGTATATATTACAGGACCCGTGAGGATTATTGCTATTATCATTGTTCAATAAAATTGTGTTTTATCCAAAACCTACTGTGTCTGTGTGTCAAACAAACCGTTACAGATGCCTAAAAATATACAGTCATCCTGTCAGTCATCAACAGCATCGTCATCACTACCAAGTCCAACCCACAGTCAGCTACACACACACACACACACTTGTGTTGAGTAACCAGCAGCAACAACAACACAGGTTATTAACATCCACAGTCTTAGCTAAGATCAGTGCCTCTTCTGCTGTTGGAAGTGCTGCGCCTTTGACTCCTAGTAGTGGTGGTAGTAATTGCATCAACATCTAGCCCCAGTAGTAGTATTAGCAGCCCCTCAGGAACCCTTCAGTCCATAAAGTCCACAGTATGGAGATACTTCACTCAGGATACAAAAGCTAACCATGTTCCTATCTGGTGTCTGTGCAAAAAGCACGTGAGCAGAGGGAAAACAAGCCCACACCTGGGCACCTCCTCAATGAGATCCCAACTAAAGCACAATAACAGGTCTGACTGGGAGACACACCATGAACATGTTACAGGTGCCACAAGTAGCAGGAACAGACGCACTCAAAATGTTTTGATGTTATTGATATGTCAAAGAGAGTGCCACTGCCAACAGTTAGTTCATTTCAGATAACCCCTATGGCTCCTGCTGCAGAGGAGTTTGATGACTCTGGGTTTGATGTAGGAGATGACCAGTCCAGGCCAGGACTTAGGGATTTCTCTGCTAGAGCACCGGCGTGGTGATCAAAAGCTCATTCACATTGATTAACTCACCTGTGCTCTAACAAGGAAATCATCAAATCCTGTCCTGTTAGTGGGTCCTGGGGACAGGAGTTGAGAAACACTGGTGTAGGTGATATTTACAGTTCAGGCAGCCTGAGCAAGGAGCCCTATACATAGTTACATAGGCAGAAATGCAAGAAAGCTGCTCAGTTGCTATTTACAGTATTTTTTGGATGGTAAAATGATTAGCATTAAAATTTTCCTGAACAGTGCATGTTTTTTCTTAATTAGAGGAAGTTGCACTTTTTTTTAACAAACATGTTTCAAAAAAGTGGGTGTGGCTAAAATGTCTGCCATTTTGTGAGAGAATTAGTGATTGTGCCTAATTTTTGTATTACATAGTAAATTATATGGAAAAAAGACAAGACCATCAAGTTCAGCCTTTGCCACAGTATGACTCTAAAAATGAGATTTACGTAATCTTTCCTAACTTCATGATGAGTGTTAGTCTATTTACTGGAATGTTCTGTTTAATCTACTAATACCTGGTATAACCCTATATGTCCCCTTTTGTTAGAAATGTAGGTAATCTTCTTGTGGTGTTTCTGGGTCATCTCGGTGTGGAAGATTACTTCAGGTGGTTGCCTAGCAAACTCATAGCTGAAATCAGGGTTAACATCAACCAAAGAGGTTGATGAAATAACTCAAAAAGACAGTCCTATCAAATTAGGCACTCAAGAAAAACAATAATATTTATGATACTGAATGACAAATCAGTTATAAACCATAAAAACCAAAAAAAAAGCTAAAAAATTAAAAACAGTAAAAACACACACAGAGAAACCGTCTGACAACAAAAAATCGTTTTAAAGTTGCAATACAAATGTACTAGGGGTATCATATTGTATATATATATACAATTGGAGACAATAGTCAGATATAAAAAACTGGAACAACAGAAAATAGAATCAAGAACAAGTAAGATGCCATTCAAAATCTGCATTGCATGTGCAAAATAAATTATAAAAAAGTGTTTGAGAGCTACATCAAATGAAGTGCTATACAATAAATACAAATCAATAAATATAAGAGAATAGCAAATACTTCTCCAAAATAGTGTCAATGTATATCCAGAAATAGGGAGGTCAGTTTCTGGTCTGTTCTTGGTCTCTAATCACATATATGAATTTAGACTTTTTGTTGGCTGATATCACTATTATATTTGTATTGGTGCTTTAGAAATAATTTTTAGTGTCAGCTGGTCTTCCTGTGTGTGTGCATTAACTGTTTTTATTTTTTAGCTATTTTTTTAAATTGATTATGGTTGATTTGTCAGTAAAGTTTAAATATATTTATATACATGATTGTTTTCTCATGAGTGCCTTATTTGATAGACTTGTCTTTTTGGATTATTTCATCACTTTGGTTGATGTTGACCCTGATTTCAGCTATGTAGTATCTGGTGCTATAGTTCACAGCACTTTTTCAGTGTTTATTTGCCATGTATTGCTTATATCACAATTATCTTGCTTGGCAACCATATAACATTGTTTCCCAGCATGCACTGAAACTGGAAGGAAGCAGCTGTCTCCAGACTGGGTTCCACTTCCTGCACTGATAAAGCAGTGACTGTGAAAGAGACAGTAAAGGCTCCAGTAATCTGTTTGGAAGGTCCTTACACCCTACCTAACTGGAATGTTTTCACAGGGGGTTTCTTCCTCCATTCCCTACTCTGGTTTTATTTCCACCTTTTTATGTGCTCGTTCTTGCTTGACTGTACGTTTTCTTATCCTATATAATAATTCGCTTGAATGTTTGTCAGAAGCCGTCATGTGCAGTAGAGACTGTCCGAATGCACAGAATGCTGGGAGTTCTGTGCTGGGAGCATTCTGTGTTTTCGGGCAGTCTCTACAGTGCATGACTGTGTCGGTGGCAGGACACAGAGCAGGACCGGCCTCTTAACCCTTTGAATGCCAGGGGGGTACTCAACGCATTGCGAAGCAATGTGTTGCGTACCCCTCTGGCACTCAAAGGGTTAACATGACCCGGACCTTGGCCCGTGTACACAGGCTTTTACACTAGTACAATAATAAAGAAAAAAATAAATGAAGAAAACAAGTGCTCCATGAAACTGAAGGAAGTTATACAACACATCTAATTCAGGGTAGCTGTAGAAATGGATTGATGTAATGCAGCCATGCTCAATATGAATATTCATAATTTAAATTAAATTTGCGAGTCTCACATCTTCTGTTGCTCTCTTCATTTTTTTCTCAACTGCAATTGTTTTTTTAATAAACCTGATTACTATAGTCCCTCACAATTAAACAAATTGTAACTGTGTAAACTAAAGATGTGAATAACTCAATATAAACACATTCAAAAATGTATCTTTAACACTTAATTTATGCTTCTAACCTATACGGCAGCTTCATTCCTTTCACAAAGAAAAAGATAGTAAAATGTAAACCAAAAAAACAACAGGAAAAAAGAAACACAACAGTAAAAATGATTGTGACAGTTACTTATACTCACAAACAGATGTGAATGTTAAGTGTATCTCTATATATAAAGTGCTAGAATGAGAAGCTCCCTGTGTTCGATGCAGTCATGAGCAGTAGAGACTGCCCGAATGCTGGGAGCATTCTTTGCTGGGAGCATTCTGTGCATTCAGGCAGTCTCTATGGCGCATGACTGCATCGTGTGCGTTGCAAGTAAGGTGGCAGCTGTACACAGAGCAGGACCAGCTTCTTAACATAACCCAGACCTAAGCCCATGTACATGGGCTTTTACACTAGTAGATAAATAAATCCCATTGATATAAAGCTCAGATCTCTACAATTTCTTGCATCTCATAAAAACAAAAATGATGTACAAATAGTGACGTATTTATTGGAAAATCATAAAACATGCTTAAAATTGTACTAAAATAGCCACAAGATGAAACAGTATACAAAATGGATAGTCATGTCTCTAGAGTATCCTCCAATTCTGAATTATTAGGCTTTTCTCTTTATCCCTCAGTTTTGCCATCCGTTTCTTTCCCCTGGCTATCTGCCTCATCTTCTTGAGAAAGTTGAAAATCTAATGAGGGGAGTTATGTTAGATGCTGGAGATGAAGCAGCTCAATATTACTAGTGGAATACAAGGATTTACTGGACATATTAAGATAAGTGATGGGTTTATTATTAGTTGGGGTTGGTGATAAAATGCTAAAATAAAGAATTCATATTCTGTTAACTATTTAAATGTCAGTGGGGGAGATGCACCAAGGCATAATAAAGAGGTGATGAAGTGGAGATGACTTCTCCAGTGATATCACTTCTCCTGTTCCTTTGTTATTGTATGGAACCAATGCACTAAGATTTCTCCAACTTTGGATATTGTAGTGCATAGGTTCTATAGAAAAACATAGGGTTTGGAGAAGTGATATCACTGGAGAAGTAATATCCACTTTATCAACTCTTTATCATTCCTATGTTGGACTGGCACTCAGAGGTTTCAAGTAGAGGTTGAGCATATGGTACATACTACTGACAATATATAACTTGAATAACAATATTAATAGATACATAATAATTATTATGATGCCATGTTGGATAATTTAATGCTTCACACAATGGTTGTGACTATGTGAAATGAACTATGAGCTGAGATAATCAATTTGTCTTTATTCATCTGCCTTAATGAGAATCTAATTAGACTTTCACTAAAATTGTAGCCTAGAGAATAGACCATTCATTGAAAGAAAGTACATTACAAAAATAATTGGTGTGAAACTACCAAAAGCCTCAGCAGTGCAGAAAAATGTACATTTGTATGAAAGATCAAGAAATTAAATTGGGACCTCTAATTGTTCTATAATAAAGATATCACATAAAATCCCTTGTTGAATTCCAGACATTTCAGGAGGTGAAGATGACAGACCCTTTTAAATGAGATATAGTTGTGGAATGAATTGCCAAGAATTGTAAATTATTCAATAGGTTTCCTAGAAAGTGCAAAAGAGACAGAAAATGAAGCAACTTTACCATAGGTTACTAATACAAATCCCAGTGCAATGAAGACGTCCCAAGCACGGAGTGGGTTAAAAACCCAATTTAAATGAATGAGAATCTGGGGATTTTATTTCCCTGTGATGTATTTGATTTGCCATAGAATTGCACCATTTTCTTTGCATATGGTCCAAATCGTGTAAACAGTCCCTTTAAATGAACATGCACACCTAATAATTAAAAAGGGCTATTCAGGCACTACTTCCTCTCCACTCAGTCTTCTAGATGGGCTTCCTCAAGGCCAAGTATCAAATGAAAGAAAGAATGGGAATCATGCAGAGAAGTGATCAAGAAATTAGAAATGAGAACCAGGGGGATGATAAATGACAGCAACCCACAATGGGAATGGAGAGAAGAAGCAGATTGCATGGACTTCAAACAAGGAAAATGTGAGTTTGGGAATGGAAAGGATGTACTGAAAGGTGCAACTTGGGAAAGAGAAATCCAACCCCCTCCGCTACAGTCTATTACAAGTTTCAGGGGTGTGGAGAAATTGAAACCCACCAAAGGAAAATACAGCAGGAGAGGGCATATCAGAGAAGGAAATCCAGGTTTCGGTGGCTGCTAGAGTTAGAGATAAAAAGATAATTGCTGGATGTTAGCTTATTATACACAGAGCAGGTATTCAAGAGGGCACATTTAAAGGGAGCAGGAAGGGCACATAGAAAGGGA
Organism: Rhinophrynus dorsalis; assembly: GCA_037306005.1. Classification (NCBI taxonomy): domain Eukaryota; kingdom Metazoa; phylum Chordata; class Amphibia; order Anura; family Rhinophrynidae; genus Rhinophrynus; species Rhinophrynus dorsalis. The sequence goes on from CM074719.1 coordinate 385,557,425, forward strand.
ATGTGTATTAGGTTACTGTGATTCCTGATGTTAACTGGAGATGAGAGGGAGCCCAGGATTAGGAGATAAACAGCAGCTAAAAGCAAAACTAACTAAAGGTAGAGGAGATAAGGCATAACTTAAAGGTGTGTTAAGGGTGGTAGGTAGGAATGGGCTTCCTTCTCACAGATCCCAAACTCCCCTAATAGCCAGAGCAGGAAGAAGCTTGGATCCCGGCTGCCTGTGTCTTCCCAGTCAGTCACACAAAATGTTCAGGTATTTGAACTAATTCTCCTTTGCTCCCTTCTCATACCCCCAGACTCCCAAAGCACAGAAATAACAGCCAGATCAGAAATATAACTTGGATCATGGCTGCTTGTGTCTACTTGGTCACACAAAATGTTGAGGTATTTGAACTAATTCTCCTTTGCTCCCTTCTCATACCCCCAGACTTCTCTAGCACAGAAATAACAGCCAGATCAGGAAGAAACTTGTATCACCCCTGCCTGTATCTTCCCAGTCAGTCGCACAGAATGTGGGGATATTTGGGGTATATCTACAGCATTTTCTACCTTCCTGTCCCCCAGAGTGCCCCAAGCTCCCCAAACAGAGAACAAATGTCCTGCCTACAAGACTCCCTAAACTAAGCTTCAGCGCCACTTTCTCTTCCTCTCACAAACGCAGAATGGCATGCTGTGGGAAAAGTGACACCCCTTTTATACTATGCCTGCTGGAAAATTAGGGAAACTTGCCACTTGGTGGGGAGAAATCCAGTTATCCCATTGTTTTCAATGCAAAAAGGAAAAAAATGCACCTTTCGCAAAAAATTACCACTTGACAAAAAGTGCAATTTTTCTACTGTCTCTTTTGAGGTGAAAATGTTCACCCATCCCTAGTGGTAGGGAATAGAAGTAGATAGGACTAGGGAATGAGGAAAGAAGAGATCAAGGTAACAGAGGAATGTCTGTGTAATGGAGATAAAGAGGGGATCAACAGCTAGAGTGAGGAAACCCTGATTAGTAGGGAGATGACAGAGAAAAAGCACACAGGAGAGCTGAACATGGTAGTAGAGGGGTATAGCACAGTATCCTATATTATAATTCGCTAAGGATGTTTGTTAGAAGTCGTCATGCGCAGTAGAGATTGCCCGCGCCGCTACTGATACGGAGTGGGGCGATCCGAATTCAGACCGGAGTCCTCTCTGCGCACCTTCCTGGGACCTGCACAGTCCCAGGAAGGTGGGCAGAGAGGACTCCGGTCTGAATTCGGAGGGCCCCGCTCCTTATCAGCTGCAGCATAGGCAGTCTGTACTGTGCATGACTGCAGCACAGCCTTTGTTGGGGGTTTAAACTAGTTTAAGAATAAGAAAATTGAAATTAAACTGAATGTGAAATCAAGTAAAATACTAGCAGAAGTGTGAGCTATCTGGGAGAGTTACTGAGAGGGATACTAGTCCAACAGTGAGTAAGGCTTGTTATATTTGGGCCACAGATTATTAATAATGCAGTACACACTGTGAAAAAAATCAAATGGCCTTTAAACTGTTTATAGATATTTTATATTTTTATTTTACTTTTATGTTTCTACATTTGGAACATAAAAAAGTCTTCCTTCTTTCAACAGGCCTGAACAAAGAGGTTTAGATTTCTTTGCCAGAAACTATTGTTGTTAGGTGGTATAAGCCCAACTAACCATCACTACATGTGAGTACCTTTTTGTTACTTGTGTATCTACTTTTTCAGTGATAAGGAAATATTGTGTACTCTCATTTGTCTTTTCCTTGCATTAGTATTTCTGATGGTTATGATGAGAGGAGCAGCCTGCCATTAATTTGGGGACTAATTATGTCCAGGGTTTTGCAGATACTGTTGATGGGCCAGTTAAAAGATTCCTCACTCTTATATTCTGGGCAAGACATAGGTATTTTTGTCCTGGACACTGATCTTGTGTGTAATATAAGTGGTGGTACCTGGTAATATAGTCCAGTTGAAAATAATGAAAAATAGTGCATTAGTCATGTCCTGTCCTATGGGAAATGTAAATATGTGCTGTAGTGTAACCGAAAGATACAGTATGCTGCAACTTTCCTCAGACTGCGCAAAAACATAGCTAGAAATCTGTAGTATTGATTTCAATGAAAATCACAATGGAATCACATTGAAATCACCTAATTGTTGCAGGTAGCTTTGTTTTCCCTGAGATTTCATGATTTCTGTTTCTGTTGAGAGAATGGGATGTTGGAAAAATCTTGTTACTCTGTAGCACCAAAAACACACCAACATTTTCAGATGCTACAAAAAATTGCTCTATAAAAATCTTGCACTACAAATTCATTCATGTGAAAGGGTATAAAGGTGAGGAATAATTTAAATACATCTGGCATATTACAGCTTGTGTTTTAAAATGAATGCTCTATTGAAAGAATGTGTATACCTTTAAATGCAACTTATGTTCGTGTGATAACACTTTACCAGAGGTTTCATGCCATTATTTTTCTCATTTTCTCATTTAATTTTAGACTTTTTTGGTAGTTACAGAAAACACAATTACCTTTATGAACTTTAAACTCTTCCCTTCTTTTGCAAGACCAGAGATTGCTGGTTTTCTCCAAACACGTTGATCTATTTTGAGAGTTCATCCACCTCCCTCCTGACATATCCTCCAAAGGTGAGTGCTCTTAACTTCTTGTTTATATGTGTTTGTGTGTGTGTGTGTAAATAGAAGAGGATGCACTTACAGGACTGTATGCATGCACAGCCTCATACACACACAATACAAGCTAATAATGAACAGTCAAATAATAGAGGCATAACAACAGAGTTACAGAGGGTGCAGTTGTGCAGGTGCCTGGAATCCAATGAGGCCCCATCGGCCTCAGGATCTAATAATTTCTAATTATGCATCTGGGAATATATTTTTGGGAGGGGACACAGAAAAATGTTGTCACCTGGGCCCTCCAATGACTAATTAAGTAAATGGGGATATGCACTAAGGCGTGATAAAGACGTGATAAAGTAGAGACGACTTTTCCAGTGATATCACTTATGAAGTTCCTATGTTATTCTGTGGAGTCAATGCACTAAGATTTCTCCAGCTTTGGATATCATAGTGCATAGGCTCTATAGAATAACATAGCAACTGAAGAAGTGATATCACTGGAGAAGTCATCTCCTCTTTAGCACCTCTTTATAAAGCCTTTGTGCATGACATACAATGACGTACCTGTACTCCTTCATCACACAGTAACCCCTCCAACATATTGTGGAGCAATGCACTGAACACCCCTCAGATTCTCAAGGGGTTAAGAAAGACCAGGCTACAAATGGTACAGTAAGATGGCCTCTATCTATATATGTACTATTTATGTTAATAGTAAAAAAGGAAAAATGAGCATGGTTTAACTCCCTTCATATTAACTTTAATGAATACAAATTTAGTTAAGCATAAGTAATTCATACAGTTCTGACATCTGTCAAGATTGAAGAGCAAAACCATGGAAAGCTAATCACAGGCATGAATTCTTTTACTAGCAATCTCTTGTGAAAATGTCATGGAATTAACCATCCTTCCATATGTTAATTCTGGAATCTTGATTGAACAATCTCATTTCTTTACAAAAAAAAGATTTCACATATATGCTTGATTTATAAATTAAACATATGCAATATCAAATTCTGGTTATAATGGAATAATGTTCATTTTTAAGAGGAAGAAAAAATATTCAGGACTAATGTTCATTTTTAAGGGGAAAAAAATTCTTTATTATTTGTAAGACTATGCACAATATGTCAAGGTAAAAACCGAAAAACTAGCCTTCTGTGAGCTGAATACGAAATAAACCAATTTTAAATAACACGTTATTGCTAGTATTGGGCTTTATCCTTCTGGGTCTATGAATTTAAATGACCTGTTAGCATGCTGGCCATATATGTGATCATTACAATGCCTTCTGAAAAACATACATTCAAGGTCTGTAACACTAGGATGTATGGGCTTGTATGCAGCTAACAACGCAAAACCAACTGCATCATAGGGGACACATGAAAATAGCATTGATTTAAATTTGGTTTTTAACCCCTTGAATGCTAGTGATATCTCCAATATATTGCTTAGCAATGCGTTGGAGACCTCTCTAGCATTCCAGACTGTATAGGGATAGTAATGTTTCACAAAAACAGCAGCTCCAATTAGTCTTCATAGTATTTGAGCCATTGAGAGTGTTATTTCAATACTGTCAGAGTTGTACTTCAAGAGTAATTGAATGATAAAGTATCCCCCTCCTGCCCCTTTTACCTAGTGTAAGCCGCCTCCCCTCAGATGTGGAATCTGGTCACTTGGCCTGACAGCTCTCAGCAAGGGACAGTCTTCTTGATGTGAGAATAAGGAAAACCCTGCCCCCATTGACAGGTTTTTCAAGTTTTTCCTCATGCTCACTGTCCTTCTCTGCAATACATCCGGACAGTCTTGCAGTTCTGAGGTGAGCAGTGTTACATCAGTAAAAGGGGCAGGAGGGCGAAACTTTATAATTCAATTACTCTTGAACTACAACTCTGACAGTATTGAAATAATACTCTCCATGGCCCAAATACTATGAAGAGTAATTGGAGCTGCTTTTATTGTTAAACATTACTATCCCTATAAAATGACTATTTGGACACTGGTGATTTGGGAAACTATCATTTATCCTTCCTTATGGAGTTCCTATGCTGAATAAGGCATTGTGAATGACATTTAGCTACACAATCGTGTATCTGTTCTATAGGAAATCAGCTTCCTACTTTACCAAATAAAAAATCCCATTAAAAGTAAAACAAATTTTATTTTGATAAATATGGTACAGATCATTCGCTGTACATTTTTTCCTCTTTGGGCTTGATAAATACACACCTATATTTACAGGAACATATTTACTTCTCAGGCATCCCTAGGCAAGGAAATCCAGGTGGCCCTAGCCCCACTTATAATTTCACCCCTAATCCTACCATGACCCCACCCTTATCCCAGTCACTGTGGTTTGTTACAGAAAATACCCAAGCTACAGTATACAAAACACAAATACGAATTATCTTGAATTCACAATATAGGCACTGTATGGAGTTTAAAATTAAATAATTAGTGTAAAAAGTGAACATAACAAAAAATTGTAGCTGACTAATAATCAGCCACCATAAATCAAAGGCTGGTGTCTGGTGCAGGGGCCCTTGGCTTGTGTTGGCCATCCACCATAACTCAGTTGGGCCACAAAGACTGAGATACCCTTCACAGCCTACCCTTGGTGATTGTCTGCTCTGCCCAATTGGAAATTCAGCCCTGTATATCAAACTATGTGGGCTGGATTCCATTGCAGATATGTTGTGGGGTTTATCTCCAAATTTCTCTGTAGACTTCAGTTGAAACCTATGCATTAAAATAATTTAGCATATGCAATGGAATCCAGCTTTCTTAGTGTCAAAATTCTATTATACAGTGTCATTTGGGAGAAAGTTGTGTTCACAAAAAGACCTGTCATATACAAAGACTATGTCCATAAAGAGTAGTGTAGAGTATCTCATAAGCTTCTCTTCACCAATATTCACATATGATTATGCATAAAAACTTCCAGGAGTTCATGAAATGGTTGAGAGAATTGTCCTGGATAGTGTACAAATGCATTGCAACATTTGTGTATATGTATATGTGCATCCATTCACTAAAATGGGATATGCAAGAAAGAACTATGTGAACGACTAACACAAAACTACTACTCAAATTTATTTTCCTGTTTAGCCATTTGCTTTATGAATTTCTCCTGTTTCTTTTATATTGAATTACAATAAGAGACATGGAGGTGATAAAGGTACATCAAGCTTTTAAAGCACTTGTCTCGAATGGTTTTGAGGAAATGGGGAAATGTGTTGATAAAACTAGTGATAAACTTATGAACTGCATTGTAATGCAGAGCTTGGTTATATGCAATACTTCCCTGGGGCTGGGTATAGAGCTAGAGGAGAAGCTGATCAATCAAACTGCAGTTATAAATAAGGTAGGAAAAGAGCCCTGATCACTTAAGGAACTCTAGACTGATACTACAAGTTAATAATAATGGCAGATTATTTGTAATATCATTACATTTGGTTAATTAAATACAACAGCTACTCTGTTAGAGAATTCACTCTCGGAAATCCATCTCAGATTACCTGTAGTTGTGGTGCTATGAGAATTCCCACCCATAAAATCCACACTTAGATTGTATGCCATTCTGGTGCTCACCTGACCACATTTTCTTTATCTTTTTATACTTGCTGCTGCTGCTACTAGCAGCAGTCCCTGCATCTAGCACCACAAAATGACAGTCTCTTGCACCACTCTCCTATGATCCTAATGATAATGGCTAGCTCCTTACGCTAGTGGCTCACCTGGGGGCAGTTGTTCAAGCAACAGTAATGGCTGAACTGGAGGTGTCATTGCTCAACAGTGGGCATTTGTTCCAGTTTAATGTTCCATCTATCAGTAGCAGTGGGTATTACATCAGGTGAAAAACCAATGAGTGATTTTACAGTCCTGCCTTCTTAACAGTGGGATGCTCTGCCTTTTTTAGCCTGATTTGTGACAATTGTTGCTTACACCTCTGACACTCAAAAGGTTAAAAAAATATTGAAGGTTATGTGTTTGAAATGGGTGTTGATGTTTAGCTAGGGGTTACTGCAGTGTTGCCAGGGTTATTAAAGTATATGTACATATGTTCTGGTAGCCCAGATGGCAGGCATAGATCAAGGTATGTATAAATATATAATTATACATATTCATTATACTCTCCAGAATTTACATATCAAGAATCTGCAGTAAAACTTTATTTAGAAAACAATTTCCTATTGCAATATGTATGAAATTTAACATACAATATGTATAAAAAAGCTGATAGAGAAAGGGTGCAATGGACTTAACATACAGTACATATTCATTATAGACATGGACACTATCAGTGCCAGTTGCTGCCAGGGTTATTCACTCCTACAAAAAGATGAATCCAGCTGAAAAATAAAACATGTGAGGACACTCACTAACAAACCAACTCTAATGTGCTGGGAGACAGTGTCCTACACTTGAGTCTTTATATGTTGCTCATGAGTAAGGCTCAAGAGCCTGAAATCCTGACGTCAGAGCTCATTTTCTTTTCTTTTTAGTTTTCTACAGTAAAGATCACATTCATTATGCTATTTAATTGCTTTTCATTTGTTGATGGAGTACAGGCATTATACATTGTTACAGTGTTCAATGTACAGAACAGATGTAAGAAATGGGGGATAGGAGAACAAGACAATTGTGGCAAACAATTAGGCTGCCATATTAAGGAACAGTGAACAAACTGCACCATAGGGAAAATAGCAATTCCCATTGACTCAAATGGGTCTGTTGAATAACCCTCAGGCACCCTTGAGATTAAAACTTTGAGTAACATTGACTGTTGAGAGTTTCCTAATAAAGTCTATTGCTATATCCAAGGTAGATGAAAGGAAAGCATTTGTGTTTGCCACAAAAAGATGCTTTTTCAGCCAGCAGACCATCTAGTAAAGGAAAATCTTGTGTTTGTATTATTCCATTCAACTAATTTTCGGTATAAAAGTTGATTGTTAAAAACAAGTCTTATGGGGGGGCATTCCCAGACCTTGACCAAAATGGCCGCATGAGCTGTTAACTCCCGGGCCGTTTTTATCTTACCTTCAACCAAAACTTGTGACTGAATTGTTTTTCCACGATTTACTACCCAGGCATACACTACTAGCAGATGATGCCACCTAAAGTGAAGTCTGGAGACCAGAAGAGTCCTCTGACCCCTTTCTTTAACCACTGCATCCAATCTGGCGGGAATGTGTCTGCATTGCCTCCTCCACAAGTGTCTACCAGTGCCAACCACAGTGTGACTCGCCCCAATGCTTTGCTACCCATGGCTTCAGCTGCTTCCCTTGCCACTGATCGGGATCAATAGACAAATTTGAGAGGATCACAAATTGCTAATGCCTGAATTTAAAGCAGAGTTAAAAGCAGAGCTAGCGGACATATGCCATGACCTCCGCTCAGTTACCCCAAGGGTGGAAACCATTGAGGAGACCACAAAGGAGCTCTCCTCTGATTACGCCAGACTGGAACAATGTTTTTTAGAGCAACAAGACGCCATTGCTCAGATCCAGTACAGGTTAGACAAGGCAGAAGGAACAATATCAGAATTCACAATATCTCAGAATCTACTTCGCAAGCTGATCTTCTGCAATTCATATAGGTGACCCTCTATCTTTTATGTTGGGACTCTAACACTTCTGCTACTTTCTAACACCCTTTATATGGACACCTGGGGCAGTTTCATGACTCCTCTGTGCCTTGAAGCAATGGACTTGTCTTATCCTTGCTGTTAAGTCTGGCCAGTCCTTTGGTCAGGGATGGGTGAAAATTTTCGCCTCAAACTGTAATCGGCAAACAATGGCACTTTCCCCATGGCAAATAATTTCCTGCAAAAAGTGCCATTTTTCAGCCTTTTCCCACCTAGCTCAAAAATTTTTCTCCACCATACAAAAGTTTTTTACAGCCAAATAAAAGGGTGTCAGGCTCTCACACCATGCCATTCTGTGTTTGTGAGAGGAGAGAGCAGCACATTGTTTGAGCTACAGAAGATAGGGGAATTGAAGTTTAGTTATTAGGAGAGTCAGTGGGGCACTCTGGGGAGAAGAAGGGAGGAAGGAGGTTGACCCCAAATAACACCCCAAAATTCAGATTGACTGACTGGCAAAACACAGGCAGCCGGGGACCTACTTGTTGGCTTATCTTGCTGTTATTGTCTCTGTGCTGGGTGGGGAAGTCTGGGGAAAGAATTTGCTGATTTTGTTTTTCAGTTATAATTTTTTTGGACAGACTGTGATAAGACAACAGGGTGGACAACTTAAAAATAAATAAATAAATAAAATAAAAAAGAATAAAGAACTAAATATATTAGGTGACAGTGACAGACGGCTGACTGGACTTAGGCAAGGCATCATGCAGCTCCATCAGCTGTACTGTGTACCGTAGAGTAAAAAAAACACAGTGTAGTTGAGAAATGTCCAGCAAACGCACAAGGGGAAGAGGGAGGGGTGGAGCATTGCAGGGACGTGAGAATAAAATAGTAGTTCAAAAACTGACTGCAGCAATGGTTTCTGCAACGTGAGCAATCAATGATGATGATCCCTCTACTCCAAGGGAAGATGCAGTTTGTCAAGGTCTCAGCAAAAATAGTTCCAGGCAGCTCTCACAGCATGCCATTCTGTGTTTGTGAGAGGAGAAAGCAGAATGTTTTTGAGCTACAGAAGATAGGAAAATGAAGGGCAATTGAAGCTTAGTTTAGGGAGTCATTTAGGTAGGGCATTTGTTCTCTGTAGTAAGGGAGTCTGGGGGCACAATGTGGGAGAAAAAGGGAGGAGGGAGGATGACAGCAACTTTTGGTGTGACTGACTGGCAAGACACAGGCAGCTGGGGTCCAAATTGCTTGCTGATTTTACTTTTATTGTCTCTGAGCTTGGGAAATCTGGGAAAATAAGTTTTTTTAGTGATATATATTTTTGGGGACTACCTGCGCTCATCCAAGAAATGTTCAGAAAGGTTCAATGGCAGAAATCACATAGATGTTTATTGAACCGACGTTTCGGCCAACCTCTGTGACCTTGATAACCCAACCCGTGGGGGTAGCATGGGATATTGTTGGCCTGTAAGCGGGCATCTTCAGGTTATCTCTCAGTTGCAATATTATCTACTCTGTTTTCACTATGTACTGTATAATGTGATATATGTAGTTTTCAGATACCGCTGAGTTGCAGAACCTTACTGACTCAGCTCTTGGAAGTTTGCCCCAGTTACCTCATTATACTTGAGGATTATGTTTATTGGCCACCTCTCCCATTGACGGGAAGACCCTCTCCAGAATGATCCTCTTGGTAGCAATGTATGCCCATACATGTTCACTCTTACGGGGCTTTATATCCATAGCCGCTAATTCCTAATTACAGTTATTAGTTGAAGTTTTCATGACCTGTAGTTCAAGGTCACAGGCTTATTACAATCTAAGACTCCACTCTGCTTTCTTCTTAGGCCCTGCTCATGCCTCATTTACCTCCTCCTTACACCCCCTATGACTAGGGATGGACAAAACGTTCCTCCTCAAACTGAGAGAAAAGCCCTGGTCTTGATGGTTTCCCCATTGTTTATTACAAATCCTTCTCCAACTAACTTCTGCCCCGCCAGGTTCGCCTTTTCAAATTCTCCATGTCTGGGAATCCCTGGCCATCCCACAACCCCTTGGCACATATTTCTGTCCTCCCTAATCCTGGCAAGGATCCTTCTCAATGTGCTAGCTATAAGCCAATCTCCCTGTTAAATAACAACCTCAAGCTTTTTGCAAAAATTCTTGCCCATCTCCTTAAGCTACTTCTACCATCTATCATCACATCTGACTAAGCTGGTCTTGTCTCTGGTAGAGAAGCACGAGATAATGTCATACGATCCCTTCTCCTTTTACACTCTTCCCTCCCACCTCTTTTTCTCTCCCTTGACACCAAAAAGGCACTTGATAGCTTGGATTGGACTTACATAACTGAGCTATTACACTGGATAGGACTGGGTCTCTGTTTTCTACATGCTATTCTCTCCTTTTATTCCAACCCCTCAGCACAAGACCTTATGAATGGGGTTCTATCCTCTTCCTTTCCAATCTGCAACGGTACTCGCCAGGGATGGCCCCTCTCACCCTTATTATTTGTTCTCACCTTAGAACTACTTCTAGCCACTATCAGAAATGATGTCACCATTAAAGGGCTTCATATTGGCTCTAGATAAATAAAAGTCACTAGTTTTGCCGATGATATCTTGGTGTTGTTTTCTTCCCCCCTTCCCTCTTTACAGTCCCTGTCTTTTCTCCTGTCGTTGTTCAGCTCTTTTTCGGGATTCAAACTCAATTTTTCCAAATCGGAAATGCTCCCATTCATCTCTCAGCATCTCTAATGATTTGCCTGAAAGATGGCTTCCCCTTTGTGTAGGCAACTGATAAAATAAAATATCTAGGTGTATATATTACACCGAGATTAATTTACATAATAATTTGTAAGTTTGACCATCTCCTGGCGGATGTGAAATCCAACATTGCTTCCTGATGGATGTGTTTATCTTATGGACAGGTAGGATCAACCTGACCAAAATGGTCTTATTGCCTAAAATTCTATATTTACTAAGTTGCTTATCACCTTTATTTCAACCCTCTCATATTAAACTTTTACAATCCACCCTATTGAAGTTCATTTGTGTTAGCAGGCAGTCGAGGATAGGGAGACACATCCTGATGAGTCCTATTGAACAAGGAGGTTTGGATCTCCCTGACCTACTTGCTTATTGGCATTCCTCTGCTCTATCTTTCTTGATCAACCTTTGCCCCACTATTCATTGGAAAGATTGTGAGTCCTATTACAATCGGACTGCTCCCCCTTAAACCTTAGACAACTCTTGTGGTCCCACTCCTCTACCCTCCCCCCAGGCTCACGGATACATCCTATATTCAAACCCATGTTATCTCTGTGGTTCAAGCTTAACACCTCCCTCCCCCCCCCCGCTTTTCTCCATCATAGGCAACCCAGCTTTTCCCCCAGGTCTCTGCTCCAGGTTATTTCGCTGGTGGATAGCTGTGGGATTGACTAATTTGGACCACCTACTCCCTAATACAGCATTACCAACTTTTCACACTTTACAATTCTCCCACTGTCTTCTGGATACGGAGAACTGGCGAGCCATTTTCTCTCCACTCCTCCTAATAATACATTTAAGACCAGTTTCCTTGACCATTCTTATGCTTGGCATGCCCACCTGGGATTATTGGTCCCAGCTGGTTGATTGAACGGTGCCCCACATGATTATACCCATGCAGTTATACCTACAATTTCTTATATCTTCACAGGTCTTACCACCATATGGGCTCTCTCAATAAACCCATCACCCCACCCTCCTCCTTCCTGTCTCTTCCCTGATCTCTCTTACTATTATCCTTCTTCTTCTCTCCTCCTCCCCCTGTCTGGTCAGCCTTCTTTCTCTTTTTGTTCTTTACATTTTCTAAAACGTTTCTCTGTTTTAGTACATTGCTGATATCTTAGGTTCCACAACTAGGATTATAGATGTACCTATGACCAACCAAACTTTGTTCACCTTTTACTTGATTAACATTTTGGGTGTTGAGGACCATGAATACATCTTAATACTCTGTCTGCATGTCTTTTGGACACTGCTGTATTAACCGATTGGAGCTTATGTGAAATGATTTCTTTCTTTTCTTAAATCCAAGTTGCATCTGCCATAACTTTAAATAAAGCTTATATTAAACAAAAAAAACAACTCTTATGCAAAAGTATGTGGCCATGGCTATAGGAAATACATAGCCTTAGACTGAGTTTTCACAAATAAAATGTAAGTGCCTATACAAAGTCACAAGTTTGTCTCTTATAAGGAGAAAAGCAGATATGATAATGTGGCTTAATATAGTTTAATTCATTCCTGGTGTATCATTTTGGATGGCTTTGGTATATATTATTTGGCTGGAAAGTATGTCTCAGGCATTTTTATGGGTAATATAAACCACATGACATAATTTGTGGCTTTGTAAGAGGAAAATATTGTGATCTACAGCAAATATTTTTATAACAGTTTTGAACACAGAAAAGAAAACATAAGTATGGCCTGCAGTAATTTCAAATTATGTTTACGTACAAATGGCAAAGAACCTTGTAGCACTACAACATTATCTCATCATAACAGCAGCTAAGACAGAGACAAGTGTATAGCACACAAGCTCCCCTTCTATACAGACTAAGTAATGTACACAGAGCTGAGATGAGTGTAACAGCTGCTCAGCATTAAGTTAGCTTATATATATTACGAAAAGTTGTTCTACTCTGTTTTGCATCAACAGCTGATGTATCCCAACCTTTTGCATCCATAAAAATCTACCATAAGAATACATATTTACTCCTTGGATGACAGAGAGTTAGTCAGCTTTGATGGGAATGAGTTAGAAATGATCGCTAGGCATATACTTATGACATTTTTTCTAGACTTATGAGGTCTGCTGCTCAGAGCTGACTTTTGTTATCCATCTGTGACCTGAAGATTGACCCCCATCCCCCTTGAAGACCAGAGGGTTGTTCGACACATTGCAAATCCTTATTGATTCATTTGTCTTTAGGTTCATGTTGAACCACTTCCTTGTTTTGTACATTTTTTCTGTTATTTTCTGTTGTGATCCTGTTTGCATGTCATTATGAAATGATCTATGTCCAAACCACCTGCACATGACATAAAATGTTCATCTTTGTGTGCTCTCCATATGCAAGCAACTGTTGTAGATGTATGAAAATAGGAGTATATAAGTGGTGGCAACCTAAGGCCCTCCAGTTCTTTAGGACTGCAAGCTACAACATCTGCAGCCAGCTAATGGCTGTCTGGGGTTGATGGGAATTTTGTTCTGAACAGCTGGCAGGCCTCATGTTGCCCAACCCATGTATATTTTGTAGCAATCATCATTATACAGTGAACTGATTGTCATTGTAATGCACAACCATTCACAATGATTAGAGACACTCTCCATGTTAAATACTCTTTTAAATTGTATAGTGCAGCAGGCAATTATGATTGAACATAACCACATCATTACCCAATGCAGCTTGCACATTATCACTGTAGCACTCATGATTACAGCTTATCTCATTGAAACTGTTGAAGCCTATTGTTTGTGAAGAGGAAGTGTGAATTAATTAAAGACCTACAATTCAGGTCAGTAAATACAGGCAATATCAGATACTGTGCTAAAAATTACGGCTGGACATATATGACGACTGTATGTATGACTCCTATGTAAGGACATTCTTCTGTTAAACAAATCAAGAGCCAGGAATTCCTATAGGTGTAGTTCTAGAAGTAGTTTATGAATCAGTAAATTAGAAAGTAATACTTTTCCTTTAAGATATTACTTGAGATTAGTAGATTTGTATCTGTGTGGTTTAGAATAACATTTAATTTTAGCTCATAAAGCAGCAGGGCAGAACAGTGGCCCTCCAACTTGTTTGTCCTTAATATCCAAGTAGCCCACTCCTTCGATAAAGTTTGAAAGGAACGGTCTATAAAAGAATATAGACAACTAAAATATCAAATGGACAAGCATAGTTTGGAGTTACCATGTGGGATTATATATACAAATCAGTACATGAAAGGGACAGTAATGTCCCATAATTTTTTTTTTTAGAGTTTTGTAGAGCTTAATAAAATAAGCTAAATGGCACAAATCTTATCTCTCAAACCTCTATGGTTTGAGAGATATCCTCCGCTAAAGTTCCTCTTGTCCTGATGTCCGCTGTAAAGCTGATGGAAAGAGATCCGTGTTGGCTGACACAAGGAGGCTCTTCAGCAGAGCCGCAATAGTGCGATTTAAAAAGAATTACGTCCTTGGAATAGTCTAAAAAGTGTGCTTGCAAACCAGGCACATTTTATAGACCATTCCAAAGAAGTAATTCTTTTTAAATTGCACTATTGCGGCTCTACTGAAGAGCCGCTTGCTGGTCCCGGTTTACTTTTGAAATGTTGTGTCTTAAAATGTCTCATTTGTTTGGTCGCATCAATTTCCCATCAATTTCGCCTTGCACAACATGTCTGTGGCCTTCTATATGTTGCCTGCGTCAAAATGTCGAACACATGTTGAAGGTAGGTGCACTTAAGGATGCATTAAGGATTCAATAAGGATGCAATGAGGACGCATTAAGGATTCAATAAGGATGCAATGAGGACGCATTAAGGATTCAATAAGGATGCAATGAGGATGCATTAAGGGCCCAATAAGGGCTCAATAAGGACGCATTAAGGATGCATTAAGGACACAATAAGGGTGCAATGAGGACCCAATACGGACATGTTAAGAATGAAATAAGGGTGTAATAAGGACGCATTAAGGGCGCAATAAGGACACATTAAGGACCCACAAAAACCAACCTAAAACACACTAAAACCAACCCAAAACCCACAAAATCAAATCCAAAATCCACAAAAACCAACCCCAAAACACACTAAAGCCAACCCAAAACACAGTAAAACCAATCCAAAACCCACATAAACCAATCTAAAAACACACTAAAACCAACCCAAACCCCACAAAACCCAACCCAAAACTACAAAAACCAACCCAAAAACACACTAAAACCAACCCAAAACCAATCCAAAACACACTAAAACCGACCCAAAACACAGTAAAAGTTTTGACGCAATGCGTCATTATTCTTGCACCCTTAAGCCCTGCGACATGTCAAATGCGACATTGTAAGACGTGCAACATGTTTAATTTGCTACTGTTTAACATACAACATTGTGAATGCACCATTAGCATTGACGCGACCAAACAAATGTGACATTTTAAGATGCGCAATGCGGAGTGCGACATTTCAAAAGGATACCGTCGGTCCCTGGACCAGGAACTCCTGCTGTCAGCTTACAGCTGTAACGTTTGTCATCCAATTGTGACTTCCTTCTTACCCACAAATTATATAATAAAATATAGATGATGAGGTTGAAAAAAGAAATGCATCCATCAAGTTCAATATCTCCTTATCACTCCTGTAGTACAGAAGAAGGCAAAAAAAAACAAAAAAAAAACTTTGAAGTAATTTCTAATTATGCCCAAAATAGGTGTAAAAAAAGTACTTCTGTATTCCAAAAGAGAGTTGGATGAGAGTGTCTTGTATTGGCCTTGAATATATTTGTAAGCAGTAATCATTTCCTCCCCTTTAATGCTTATTCTCTAACATAAACTAATCTAGTTTGACTGGCCTCTCTTTATAACTAAAATATTCCAGTCTCTTGTGGCACGTCGACTTACTTTTTCAAGGTCAGTAATGTCTTTTTTGAGAAAATGACCTCTTACCAAGGATTTATAAAGTGGTAGAATTATATTACCATCCTATGCATTAATACATAATAGGAACCTATTGGCTCTAGCAGCAGCTGAGTGATGCTGCCCACTGTTGTGTGGTCAGTGACTTAGTATTTCTAAATCTAACATTGATTCCCTAAGTAATTTCCCATTTAGTGGATAGGTAGTATGCTCGTTTCTGCAAGCCAAGTGCTTTATCTTACATGTACAGTTTCTATATTCACCTCATCAGCTACTTTTCTGCCCATCGCTGTTTATCCAAATCTTTGTGCCAAGAAAAAAAACATCTTGTCAGGTTAGTGTCAGCTGCAAATACTGAGACACTACTTTTAATGTGCACTTCAAATTCATTATATATTACTTTCCTAATGTCACTTTTTTGACCCAAGGATGTTGTTTGCAGAAACATTTCCTTATAACCTCTTCTTTAATTCTTATAGTTATAATAAAGTACAAAAAAGGATGGATTGGGGACAAATAAAAGCCCTTCTGGTCCTCTGTTGTCTGGCCAGAGAGGAAACGTATAAAGCAAAGATTGCAACTGCTAATACAATACAAAAATGTATAACAAACTGCTGCATAAAGGACATTTACCTGAGTAGTCCTTAAAGGGATAGTAACACTTCGTTTTAACTTTATTTTATTTTGTAGGCATTAAAAAAACATGAAGAATGATATAAGTCTTATCTCTCAAACCTTTATGGTTTATGAGATATTCACAAGCAAAGTTCCCCTCCCCGCCCCTTTTACCTAGTGTAAGCCATCTCTTCTCAGATGTGAGTCTGGTTATATGACAGTACAGATAACAGAAGGGGACAATTTTCTTTGTATGAAAACAATGAAAGCCCTTCCCCCCTTGACAAGTTTTTCAGCTTTTTCCATTATCTTAATTGAAGATTGTCCCTTTCTGCAGTCTACCTGGGCATCTCCCTTATGATCTGGTTGAACAGGGGGGGGATACTTTGTTTGTGAATATCTCTTAAACCATAAAGGTTTCAGAGATAAGACTTATATCATTCTTCATGTTTTTTTAATGCCTACAAAATAAAATAAAGTTAAAATGAAGTATTACTATCCCTTTAAGAGCCACTTATTCTTATAGCTATTGTTTAGCAGTGAGCTGTGAATATTTACTAGGCAGCTGAAGCTGTGTTGCTAAATATTGCAGGCACGCTGTGATTCTGATGGACTAAATGGCATACCTTAAAACTGTCCAGATTTGACATTTCTGCAATGAAGTATTGGGTCTCTGGGGGCAGAGACGTCTTCTCAGTGGTGGGGAGTTTTTTTATGAAAATATGCCAATTTCTGCTCCTTCCCAGCATGTTCTGTCTACTTCCTGACCACTTCTCCTCCTTCCCCACCCTGCTCTGCCCACTTCCCCACCTACTTTATTATATAGCCAGTTAAGCCCCACCCACTCACAATTAAGCCCCACCCCTTTGTGACACAAATCACATCATTTTTATTCACGTCCCTCTGGGGACTCTAGAAGAAAAAGTTCCCAGGTATGCTGGTGCAATGCTGGAGAAAACAAACTGTGCTATAGGCTACTAATAAAAACAGCCTGTCACGGTTACCCAGAGAAGTACAAGAGTCAGTACGGTACAGTTAATGCAATTTATTAAGCAAATGATAGAAAGAACTATATATATATAATACACACACAGGAACAAGCAGAGGGTTACCAGCCAGCAAGCACTATTATCAGGAATAATAGGCTGCAACGCTAGACCACACTGCCGGAGACTAGGCCTTAGCCACTGGTAGTCTCAACAGGAACAAGGAGCAGGAACCAGAACTCAGGATCTTGATCCGACGTAACAGGCATACCGACTTACACCTGTAGTCGGTAAGGAGCGAATTCTGACTCACGCCTGCAGTCAGTATGGAGCGAACTGACTCACGCCTGCAGTCAGTATCAGAGCTTAGTCTACCAGAGCCCCAGGCCCGCACTAGATTGGGTGTCTTATCACCATGGGAAAAGACAAAAGAATAGTCAGAGCCACAAGTCAGCACCAGAGGGGGTAGTCAGACAAGCCGGATCATACGCAGTTCAGGTATTCAGCCAGAGCCACAAGTCTGCACCAGAATGGATGTCCACTATTAGGGGTTAGGCAAAAGAATAGTCAGAAAGAGCCACAGGTCAGCACTAGAATGGATGGAAAACTAGCCAGGTCATACACGGAGCCCATGGTAACAGAACTGCTATGAACAACAATGCAAGGGCATCTGAGTCAGGACTCAGTCTGCCTTTTAAACCCCTCCACAGGAAGTAGGAGGAGCAGCTCAGAGGGAGGAAGTAGGTAGGAGGAGACTACAGGAAGCAAACACATAAAATAGAGGCCTGCTGCATGCTTGAAGCCTTGCACCTGTAGATGATGCTGAAAGCAAGGTAAGCTGTAACACAGCCATTGCTTTAAATGGGACATTTACCCCTACAGCGGTCACAAGATATTGCTTTGCAATGCAATGTAGTCCAATCTTGCATTACAGAGGTAAAAATCCACATTTAAATTAAAATAAATGTTTATATGACCTATTTGGCCCAATTAGTAAATCAATCGTATTGTTTTTAATCGTAAAAATACCCTCAGTAGCCCACTGAAATATTTTCCTGTATTTACTTTTTACCTTTGGATGATAAAAATCATCTCTAGGATACAAATGATATAATACATTGTTTACGAAGATAGATTCCAGGCTGGTAAATCTTGTTTAAACTGCAGAAAACCTAATTCTATATAAACTTACAGATACAAAAAACTCAGCTAGTTACGCTTTAACTGATCATTGTGAAAACACTGAAAAGACAATTAGTAGAAACGGAACATAAATCATGACAAGAACTGTCATTCATTGAACGGCACAAAAAATGTGTTGTCGGCATAAACACAAAAATAGAGTACCTGTGAATCTACATGGTACAGTCTAGTTTATTTCTGTTCAAACCATACGCTTGTTTTCCTTTAGTATTCTTTTCTAGGAATTATGCTGTTGTCCACAGGCAGTGTTTTCATAAGAAATTGCTCTTCGTTCTTATATCGGGTTGCAGTTGTGCAGTGAAAAAGGAATAAAAGAAAGTCCTGCAAATAAACCTTATTGTTTCTTAACTCTCGTAAAAACCATTAAGATGCAGTACACAATAATCTTGCTATGACGCACACGACAGTGTGGCTGCGGTTCTATTATGTGATATCTGAGTCATAATTGAGAGAGTACCAATATTACGCTGGGAAAACAAACAAGCTGGCTTTGTACCTTTCAGTGTTAAATAAAGACTATGCTACATTAAGAACTATTGGAATCGACCATGTATGTCATTATTGCTTACCAATGTAAATAAACTCTTTAACAGCTTTAACCTTTTAAGGACCAGAGAGGTGTGCAATGGTTCTTAAAGGGTTCCTTTATTAAATGTTATTAACACTATCTAATGTATGAGGCATTTATTTACTCAATCCCTACTTTTATATTTCCATTACGTCTGATTTATAAGACAAAGAAAACAATGGCTTTCAAAAAAAAATACACTCATAACATAAGAGGCCATGTTATTTGTAAAAAAAAAACAGATATAAGAAATTTAATACACTATTGTGTGTGCTGACCCTACAGGCATAGAAATGAACGTATGGGCCACCAGTCCAGTTCCTTTGAATTCAGTCTCCAACTAGAGAATGTAAAGGAGAATATGATTACTTTGGTGCATACTGGCACACACGCTCCACCATTTTTAAGAGTTTAATCTGAGCAATCTCTCTGCTTCTTGTTAATACATGATATCAGGGGAGGGCTGGACTGGGGGGCAGGGGGGCAATTGCCCCCTGGGCCTGTCACATGCCTGGGCAAGTGGGCCACTGTCTCACTCCCATTTTCTGCTGTAAATAGAGCTATCCTACTGATACTACAGAGCTTACAATTGAAATGGACCTACACAAATGATACCACAGAGCTGCAATCCAAAAGGACCTACTCTGTAGCATGACCCCTTTCCCTTGTAAACTCTATAGTATCAGTAATGTAACTTTAGTTAAATTATAAGCTGTTTTGTATCAGTAGTGTAGCCCATATTAACTGTAAGCTACGTGGTATCACTTGCCTTACTTTGCAACATTAATGTCAATTTTAAAATTAACAAAAGGGGGTGGGCTGGTACGGGGTGCTTCAACAATAGTAGAAATGGGACGCTTGAGTGTATTTGCCCTCTGGGCCACAAGTTGCCAGCCCTCCCGTGCATGATATTCAGCATTAGTAGCTCCAATGCATAGACCTCTGCGCACAGAAACTACAGTAGTGCCCTGAGAGTAACTTCAGGTCCTCAAAGGGCACTACCATTATCTTGAATTAACATAGGTCCTCACAGGGTATACAGGAAGAGGGCTGCAAATGCAAGCACACCACCTCCTGCATAGACATCCCAGATGCCTCCGGAGGGAGTGAGTAGAGGGAGTGGATGGTGGCAGCTTATTGAGGTGGGTAGAGAAAGGGAAGCAGATACGTAGAGATAAATATATATCATTTATTTTTCTTGTGTATAATACACCCCCCCACTCTTCACATAAGGGGAAAAGGGGCAAAATTGTATTATATGAGATTTTACAGTAGAACTAAGAAATCTGTTCCAGTACCTATTTTAGTTTTGAATCTTATTAATACATCCCACCTATAGTGAGCCACTTTCTATTAATTTAGTCAACATGTTAGTAGAACATCTGAGTTACATATCAGTGTCCCATAAGCATGGAAACCTAGTCATCCTTAGCCTGATCTATGACACATCTCCCACATCACCCATGACCCAAGTAACAATAGTTGCCTGGCATGGAAAATTCCTATATAATAATTCTCTAGGATGTTTGTCACGATGCATCGTGTGGAGCAGTGAGGTAGTGGCCTCTTAACCCTTTGAGTGCCAGCTTTGCAATGCATTGCGTACCTCTCTGGCACTCAAAGGGTTAACATTACCCAGACCTTGGCCCATGTACACGGGCGTTTACACTAGTATTAAATAAAATATAATGAAAGCACATACACAAACACACATATATATGAAAATCTCTTATCCCCTCAAATACTAGGGAAGCAAAGCTTTTGAAACATTCTTGCATATAAGGGTTTATAATTCAGTAAAGCTTATAGAGGCTAATGTACTAAATAGAAATGGTATAATTATTGGGCTCACCAACTAACATTTAGGTAGTTAGGGTAGTTTTATGGGTCATTTAACACATTGATTGTTAGAGAGGTCTCCATTGTATTGCAAAGCAAAGTGTTGAAGACCTCTCTAACAATCAAGGGATTTAAAGCACCATTTAAATAAAAGGATGTTTTGGACATTTTTATTTGTTTCCTATGGTACATTTGGTTTGTTCCAGAATTTCTTAATTTTGACTTAGTATATTAGCTTTGTATAATTTATAAACTGGGCATATATTATATAAACTACTAAATAAACCAATCGCAGGTGTCTGGTGCAGGAGCATTGAGATTGTGCTGGCCAAGTAGATAACTCAGTGTGTGGGGCCAGCACAACTGAGGCTCTTCTCACCATTAGGTTCTCAAGGTGTTTGACCCCAGTTAGTATCTATAATATGGCCATCTGGGAGTCAAATGAGGAAAACTTTGTCTGGCATTCAACAAACCACTAATAATATCCTTACCATTCTTTCGAACCCTGAATCGCTTTATTCATATATCTCCTTACAACTGTTTCCAGATGGCCTCTTGACATGTTGTTTTTGCTGATAGAGTACTCCCATGAGAAATGAACATGTAGATGTTTCCATTTGAAAAAAGTCTTCTTTGTTCTGCACTTCACCTCACATGAACAAATTGTTCAAATAAGATAAGAATGACAAAGCTCCGCTGTGAAGTATGATGTCCAGACAAACACGGTAGTGTTCATCATATCTGTTAGCAGACACATTTCAAAGATTCACTTAGGTTATCTCCACTATGGGAATTCCTTGCTTTGTGTTGTACAGTGGGTGAAGCAAAACAGTATAAGTGTATTAGAACACTCATTGACTTTTCAGTACATAGTAAATTTAGGAATGTGATGTATTTTCTTTGAGATGTCTTGGTTCATTTTGGATAATCTGCCACAAGTGGATTCATGTATGTCCAGAGATGTTTGTTTTCTTCCTTGTGATGCCAAAATAGAAATTATTTGCTTAACCCTTTGAGTGCCAGAGGAGTACGCAATGCATTGCTCTGCAATGCATTGCATACCCCTCTGGCACTCAAAAGGTTAAAAGAGAAGAACCATCTTGTAATTATAACCCTCTCAAATAAATTACATCAACAAAATCCTATTGGATAGGATAAATTTTGCACTTGTGACTTTGATCAAGAGTTAACATCTTCAATTAGTCCTGGATGTCCTGCCTGTGGAGGCGGACACAACAGTCATTAGCAGGAACACAAACACAAACTCTGTCTATTGCACATGGTAATGTGAACCCTTCAATGACCACATGTGGATCCTTGTCTATTCAAACAAGGTCTGTCACTTTTGTTTGCAGCCTTTGTAAATTCTCTTATTTTATTACAGCCAAAAAATCCTAATAAATTTTGCACTTGTGATCCAGACTCTTTTGAAGTCAGGACATATTTTGTTTTACCCACATTGGAAATGGCTTCAAAAGTTTTTTTTTCCATCATTTGCAACAACAAGGATGGTATGTCATGGTCTGAACTTAATGGACACATTTTTTTTCAGCCTCATCAAGTATGTTACGATGTTCTGTGTCCAAGAGAAACGATCTTCAATTAGTGCTGGATGTCATGTCTATTTAGGTGGACATAGCAGTCTCTAGCAGGACTACAAACACAGCCCACTACACATGGTAATCTTAGCCCCTTCACAATATGTTACACAACTTTTTGTTCATACAAGGTTAAATAGGCTCATGGACTGTGGTTGCTTCAGTCTGAAAAACTACCAGCAACTGTCCTGTGTGCCTCATAGTAACATAGTAAATTAGGTTGAATAAAGACACAAGTCCATCAAGCTCAACCTTTGTCTCATACCTTAGTGACATGAGAACTGTATAGCTATCCTGCTACCAAATATGTTAGTCTTTTTCAGACCTTCCTGATCTGCCTGCTAATAAACAGTATAACCCTGTATGTTCCCTTTTGAAAGAAATGTATCTAATCTTCTCTTGAATGTATCCATTTTATCTGCCATAACCATTTCCTTGGACAAAGAATTCCACAATTTAACAGACCTTGCTGTAAAAAAAACCCCTTCCTCTGCTGAAGTCTAAACCTCCTTTCCTCTAATCTCAAGGGGTGTCCCCTGGTCACCTGATCTGGTCACCTGGAATAAATAGCTCACCACAGAGATCCCTCTATTGACCTCTCATATATTTGTACAATGTGATAAGGTCTCCTCTTAGTCTTCTTTTCTCTAGAGTAAATAAACCAAGTTTGTCTAGTCATTCCTCATTTGTCAAGTCCTCCATTTCCTTAATTAATTTTGTTGTTCTCTGCTGTACCCTCTCTAGTTCTAGTTTATGTAAGACAGGATTTTGTTTGCCTTTGCTACTTCTGTTTGACACTGGTCACTGTTTCCAAGTTTGTAGTTGACAAGGATACCCAGGTCTTTCTCTAGCAATGAGTCCCCTAAAATGATTCCATTAAGTTCATAAGTAGCCTCCGGATTATTTCCTACCAAATGCATGACTTTACACTTCCCCACATTAAACTCATATTCCATTTGTTTGCCCAATCTGCCATTTTATATAAATCCCTTTGTAGAAAGCAATTATCCAGTTCTGAATTAATTACCCTGCATAATTTAGTGTTATCTGCAAATATTGATATTTTGCTTTCTATATCTATTTCTAGGTCATTTATAAACATGTTAAACAGCAGCGGACCTAATACTGAACCCAGAGGTACTCCACTCTCCACTTTAACTGTATTGGAGAATTGTCCATTTACAGCCACACACTGTTCCCTATCCTTCAACCAGTTTTTTATCCAATTGCAAAGGTCATCTCCTAGCCCCGATTTCCTTATTTTATACCCCAGCCTTCTGTGTGGCACTGTATCAAATGCCTATGCAAAGTCTAGATATACTACATCAACTGCCTTGCCATTATCAAGGTTGCTGCTTACTTCTTCATAGAAGCTGAAAAGGTTAGTTTGGCATGATTTATTCTTCATGATGGCATGATTTATTCTTCATAAATCCATGTTGATTCCTGCTAATTATCTTATTTTGTGTGTTGTAATCCTGAATATAGTACCTTATTATCCCTTCCAGCAGTTTTCTCACTACAGATGTCAAACTCACAAGTTTATAATTTCCAGGTTCTGTTTTAGTTCCCTTTTTAAATAGAGGTAGTACATTGGCTCTTCGTCAGTCTTGTGGCACTGAGCCTGTGGTGAGAGAATCTTTAAAGAGTAAATATAGGGGTTTTGCTAGCACTGCACTAAGTTCCTTAAGAGCCCTTGGATGTATACCATCAGGACCCGGTGCTTTGTCAGTCTTAATCTTGTTCAGTCTACCCATGACATCTTCTTGAGTTAACCCAATATCTGATACTTGTATTAGTTACTTGTTGAGGCTCTTCTACCATTCCTTGCTCCCTTGTATATACTGATGAAAAGAAAGTGTTTAGAACATCGGCCCTTTCCTTATCGACACTCCTTCTAAAGTTTTTTGGTATTTATATATTTGAAAAACTTTTTGGGATTAGCCTTGCTTTCCCTTGCAATTCGAGTTTCATTTTCTATTTTTGCTACCCTAATTGCCTTTTTGCAATATTTGTTGCACTCTCTTTATTTTAAGACTGTTCAGCTCCTTCAAACTTAAATAGTTTGAATGCTTTTTTTCTTTGCCATTTCCTTCTTTACATGTGTAGTTAACCACATTGGCTGTGACTTACTTCTTTTGCATTTGTTCTCCATTGGTATATATAGTGTTGGGTACATTTCCGCAACCTAAATTTTAATTCTGACCATTTATCCTCAGTATTTTTGTCTTTAAATAATGTATCCCAGTCTATGTGTTGCATTTGAAGTTAGCTTTTTTAAAATTAAGAGTTTTGGTTGAACCTATACAGTTTTGCTTTTCCAGACTGATCTCAAATGTAACCATGTTGTGATCACTGTTTCCCAAATGTTCACTTACCTTAATATTGGATACCATTTCTGTGTTATTCATTATCACTAGGTCCAATATATTGTTATTTCATGTTGGCACTTCCACCATTTGTGACATGTAGCTTTCACAAAGTATGCTCACAAACCTGCTACCATTAGCACTCTGACAGGTCTCATTTTTCCAGCTGATATCTGGATAATTAAAATCTCCCATAATTATAGTATGCCCAAGCTGGGCAGTTTTCCTTATTTGCAATAGCAGTTGGGCTTCAATATTTCGTGGTTTATAGCATATACCCACCAACACTTTTTAATCCACCTTTTACACTACATTTAGTCTCAATTTCTACCCACAAGGACTCCACAGTTTTGCCAGTTTCCTCACTAATAACACCCCTCAAGACTGGATTTAGCTCTGGTTTAAAATATAAGCACACACCTCCCCCTTTCCGATTAATCCTGTCTCTCCTAAACAGGGAATAGCCCTCAATATTTACAGTCCAAGCATGTGTATCATTCCACCATGTTTCTGTTATAATATTTCTCTTCCCTAGCACAGAGGCTCCTCTACCATTTAAGTGCAATCCA
The DNA here is from genome assembly GCA_037306005.1 of Rhinophrynus dorsalis. Taxonomy (NCBI): domain Eukaryota; kingdom Metazoa; phylum Chordata; class Amphibia; order Anura; family Rhinophrynidae; genus Rhinophrynus; species Rhinophrynus dorsalis. The sequence continues at coordinate 385,583,064 of CM074719.1, forward strand.
TCACTTCCATATAGATTGTACCCAAGAGCAAAGTCAGCCCACTGCTCTAAAAACACAAAACCCTCCTTCCTACACCAATTCCTGAGTCATGCATTAAGCTCCCTGAGCTCCCTCTGCCTACCTGCACTGGCACATGGCACAGCTTACACCCTAAATCCCTGAAATAATTCTTTAGGGACCTCCATCTTCCTCCTACTTTGTCATTGGTACCAAAATGTACCAAGACAGCTGAATCACTTCCTGCCCCTCCCAATAATCTGTCAGCCCTGTCCGCAACATGCCAAACCCACGCACCTGGGAGACAAGAAGAAAGGCATATGGACAATGTTCATTTGGGCCATTACAGGGGTATTATAAGAAAGTCTTATTTGTCCTCTAATGAGCCACTTTTATGCTAGCTATGACTCCAGTGTGGTGGAGACATTACTCATCTAAGACAGGGGTTTCATATTATTTGCAGGAGTGGAACCCTTTGGTTTCACAGAAAATCGCTTTGGAAAACTAGCAACCAAACCCTTCAATCCCATGGATGCTAGAGCATAGGAGACCTCTCTAGCATCCAAATGGTTAATATGGTATCATATCAAATGTATAGGAATGCCAGACTGTGCTAAAACTAGCATTAAGTAAGAGCATTTGGGTAAAATTTTAGATGTAATCACATAACACCCACATTGAGACTGATATTCTAAGAAAGTGGTGCACTTCTGGCATAAATCAACTGTATCAGAGGGCAAAAAGAAAAGTTCATAAATCTTTTCACAATTTAAATGAAGCTTTTAACCCTCTGAATGTTAGGGACAACGCATTGTGTTGGAGACCCTGTTAGCATTTCAGGGGGGAGATTCACTAAGCGGTGATAAAAATGTGATAAAGAGGTGATAAAGCAGAGATAACTTCTCCAGTGATATATCACTTCTCCAATTCCTATATTATTCTATGGAGACTATGCACTAATATTTCTTCAACTTTGGAGATCTTAGTGAATAGGCTCCACAGAATAACGTAAGAACTAGAGAAGTTATAAACTGGATGTCATCTCCACTTTATCACCTCTTTATCATTTCTTAGTGAATCTCTTCCCATGGAAAGCCCATTTCAGAGAATGGAAATTTCAGGGTTTCTTTCTCTATGGTGCCGATGGTTTGCCCCAGAATTACTCCACATGTTCTTAGTATATCATATCACCACTGTAATCTTGTTCACCTGTCTGCCATTAAATATGTCTTTTCTGTGGACTTTTCAAGATACCTCAGGGTTCGAAAAAACATTGTTAGTGAACCACTTATACGTTATGTTTAATTAATTGGGAATATGGTAAAATATTGCATATATTTGAAATTATATTTTTGAATAGATGTTTTAATGATAACCTAGAGCATAAATCTTCAATTTATTTAAATTCCAGAATAAAATATGAATACTCATTCATTCTTGACTCATTCTTGACTGGCATCTTGATACTACCCGTTCTAGCTTTATAGGTAACACAAAGCCTGTCCTTTACCTTTAGAAGACCAATCATCCTACCTGTTCATATAGAAGAGAAAAGAACTATAGGGATGTCTGTTAAGTGATTCATTCTTGGGGTGAGGTATTTCTGCAAAGTATTAAAGATCATTTCACAATGGTAATTTTTGCCTTTCTGTATGCAGTGTAATTGTGACCAAGTATGCCAACAGTTAGTAAATTTGAGGTGAGATGTGAGATGTCAGTAAAAATATGAAAATTCACAAGGCAATAACATGAATTAATTTTGCTTCACAATGAATTGGAGACCAATCTAGTATCTAAGCAGTCAAAAAATGTACATAAATAGAAAGGTTGATGGCACATGAGGAAGGGGGGAGGGGAGTTCAGACTGAGATGAAGCAGTGGAGGAGAGGGAGAGGGGGTGAGTGGTCCAAGAAGGAAGCTGTTGAGAGCACATGAGGGGAGGGAGTGAAGTGAGCATAAGCAGTGGGAAGTGCTTGAGAGCATATGAGGGGATGGGCAGACTGAGTGGAAATTGGTTGAAGGCACATGGGTATGGGGGGGTGAGTGGACTAAAGAGGGAAGCAGTTGCAAGCACATAAGCTGTGGAGGGCACAAGAGGGGAGGAAGGAGTTGAGCAGACTGAGTAGAAAGTGGTTGAAAGCACTTGAGGGGGGAGGAGGTGCCCGGACCAAGAAGGAAGCAGTTCAACCCACATAAGCTGTGAAGTTCATATGAGGGGAGTGAGTGAGTGAGCAGACTTAGTGGGAAGCAGGTAAGGACCTTTGAAGAGAAAGAGAGGGATGAGAAGACTAAGAGGGAAGCAGTTGAGATTACTGAGTGGGATGTGACTGACCATATGAGCAGAGAAGAGGTGTGAGAGTGGAATTACTATTCAGGTAATTCTACCAGATCAATGCCAGAGTGATCTGCCCTCAGTGGCATGGACCTGACTAAATCACCTACTAAGTGTGTATGCAGGTGGCAATTTCCTGCAGGCAGTATGGTGGAGTAGTGGTTACATTTGACTTTTAAACCCTTAGATGTTAGAGACACCTCCAACTCATTGCAAAATTGCACTGAAGAAGTCTCTCATATTCATGTGGTCAACAAAAAGGGCATTGCTTTTTACAATTAATTCATGCTTATCAATTCTAGATTCACATATCTGAATATAACTGAATATAATATATCTGAAAAATACGACTGCAAAAAAAAAAAACCAAAGAAGCAAAGAAAACAAACAAATATATGCATTAATAATTAAATGCTAATGCCACAGATATTAGTTGCAGGCTGCACTTTATTTGTAAAGACTTGTTTTGATTCACTGTTTTTAACTGCATTATGAAAAATACATGTTCACATATTAGAGGCAGATAAGGACTTGCCTTAATCTGGGGTGCCTTGACAGGACAGGCAAGCTTTCCATATATTTGGCCAAAAATATGACACTGAACGCAACTGTTATATTTGTAGCAAGTCATACGTTGCTTGTTTGTAAAACTCAGGGTTTGATGTGCAGACAACCTCCTTGTGATCACTTCCTATAGTAGCCAACTTATTGTTCTTGCAGCTCTCCTAACTATACTCATATGTAACTAACTTATTGAACTCTACTAATAAAAACTATTTTGAGCTCACCAGGAACCTGTATGTTTTATACTTTTTGTATGTATTTTGGGAGGTTTTGGCTCCTTCTCTCTTGGTTGGTATCTCCCCAAACAGAGTGATAGCAGAAGTAGGGACGTATAAATGCCTTCCTCATTTCCCTCACAAGGGTTTTGCTCACAGTAGAGGTAAGGTGGAATCAGTATTTTTAACTGCATTATGCTAAAAACAAGTTCACATATTGGAGGAAGACAGGGACTTGCCTTAATTTTTTGTGTCTTGACGGGACAGACAAGCTTTCCATGTCTTTGGCCAAAAATATGACACTAAACCCCACTGTAATTTGTAGCAAGTCATAGGTTGCTTGTTTGTAAAACTCAGGTTTTGATGTGCAGGCACCCTCTTTTTGTTTTGAGTCCTGTCTGGATTTTTGTACATAGGTCTTTGTTATTTAACCTTTTGAGTGCCAGAGAAGTATCTCCGACACTCAAAAGGTTAATGATTTTTAAAGACAACAAGCTGTAAAAACAGGTTTACCAATCCCAAACAGATTTAAATGTAGTAGACTGGCCTACACTATCTAAATGATAGTGTAACTAACTAACTGTGGTCTGCACACAGCTTTTATTAAATGTCAAATTAGTTATTTCCCTCATGTTTCTTTGCTGAATCCATTTTAGAGGCTTTGGGATTATCCTTCTCTGGCACTCAAAGGATTAAATCATAAAGACATAAGTATAAAAATCCAGGCTGGACTCAAAACAAGCCTCTTCCCACTGATCAGCATAAGATATGGGTAATTCAATGTTGGGCACAACTCAGTACAGTATGTGAAAGAACTGTTGGAAGGGTGGGAAAAAAATGACAGAGAGGCTGATATTCTAAAAAAAAAAAGTGGTACAATTCAGGGGCATACCAACCGTACCATAGGTGAGAATTAAACTTTTCCAAAACTCTCTTTGAATGCAATGGGTCTTTTAACCCAATGAACGATCAGGAGGTCACCAGTATAGTTGCCTCACAATGCTAGTTTGTAATGCTGATGGTGAGCAATGGTAATTTTGTCCTGTGTGGTGCAGTTGGTTTGCACCAGAATTGCATTACTTTTCTTAGTAATTGAGCCCCAGTGGTTTTTCATGTAGCATAGTTCAGTGCATTATATCCTGTATAATACATTATATATTACTAATCATCTAGAGCCATCTAGGATCTCTTTTATCCTATTATTCTCTCTGGCCTTGTGTTGGAGCATTAACTTTTTCCAGTTTGAGGCCACTGTCAACATAGGATCTTTTAGAATATAGCTCAAAAGTGGCATTCCCTGACCTCCCATAGATTTGCTTGGTAAACAGATTCAAGGTTTCATGTGAAGGACAAAAAACAATATTTTTTTAGCGTCACTTTGTGTTACACAACAACCCTCAAGTAAATGAAGAGAATATATTTTGAATGAGCCATCTGTACCACAAAGGACAAATAAACATTCCAAAATACTAATTAACTTAACCCTTTGAATACCAGAGGGGTACGCAGCTCATTGCTTTGCAATGCATTGTATAACCCACTGGCATTCAAAGGGTTAAATGGGGCTTTTCAACCCCTTGAATGCAAGAGAGGTCTACAACATATTGCTTCACAATTCATTGGAGGCATCTCTAGTGTTCAAGGGCTTAAAAACCCTCTTTAAATCAATGGGAATTTATTGATAGTGCAGTTGGCTTGCATCAGAATTTCACCATTCATTTCCATATAAGCCAGGCACACCAATGCATATAATAATAAAATCTCTTCTTTATTCAAAACATTAAATCAAAGTGTCAGTCCTCATCAGAATTGCCCACTTTGTTTTTATACATAAGGCACAATGAAAATGTATACATTAGACCCCTTTCACAAGGGTGACACCATTGCAATGATGATGCAATGGGCATGTTGTGGTGCTGAAAGGTAAGCTTCTTGTTTATAGTACTTGCATCAAAACATCAAAATCCAGCAAACTGCAACTTTACTGTATTCATGCATGAACGCAGTGAAGTTTTAGGATGCCTTATCTGTATGGACACTTGTGAGTCTGAAGGCAGAACTTTCACATAAGCTATATTTGAGGTTGTACTTAAAAAAAAATAACAAAAATAATCCCTATTTGTTTGCCATATACTATATAAAATTGACTTTAAAAAGTTAAAGGCCACTATAACAAATATGCCTTTCCCACCTAAAGGTAAGCCAAGAAAAAATAAAAGTATAAATGTGTCAATATTTACATACCTGGGAACTCTCCAGATCTGCCCAGGAGACTACGGTTTCATCTGAATCTCTGCCCACTTCTCCTCCTTCCCACCCTGTTCATGCCATTTCCCACCCACTTCTCCTCCATCCCACCTTGTCCCTCTCACTTCCCACATACTTCTCCTCCTTCCCACCCTGTTCCTTCCATTTCCCACCTATTTCTCCTCCTTCCCACCTTGTCTCTCCCATTTCCCACCCACTTCTCCTCTTTCCTACCCTGTCCCCTCTATTTCCCACTCCTTCTCCTCCTTCCCACCCTGTTCTGTGCAATTTCCACCCACTTTCCACCCACTTTATAATACAATAGTGATAAGCTCCACCTACTCAGTTAAGCCCTTCCCCTTTATAAGATGAATCGAGTCATTTATACCCCCACTGGTTGGCAACCCCCTCTCTGGGGACTCAAGAAAAAGAAGTTCCCAAGTAGGGATATTTGAAGTGCCAAAACCCCTTCACTTATATACAGTTGACATTGGGAAGCATAACTATTTGAATGATAGACAGTAAAATAGATATCTAATATTTATTTAAATATTTATTAACAAATAAAATAATGATAGCAGCTGCAAAACCATAAAAGCATAAAAAAAAGATAAAAAAATATTAGTACACTGGAACTTTAGCTGCAGCTGCTACCATTATATTATTTTGATTAGAATTTTATTAAATATTAGATATCTATTTAGGTATGTATCATTCTATAGATATGTTTTCCAATGTCAGCTATATATAAGTGGAGGGTTTTTGGCACTTCAGTTATAGATATACTAGTATGAAAGCCCATGTACACTCGCTAAAGTGCCACTCAGCGGCCTTGGCTGCTGCCCCAGAGCTGGGAGCAGAGACAGGCTATGGGTCATTCGGATCACCCTGCTCTGGATAAGCATGTTCGGCTGGTCTCTACTGCACGTGACTGCATCGTTCCGGCAGTCTCTATTGCGCATGTGCGTGCTCAGCACACAGGGAGCTTTGCAGCCTAGCAAATTATAGTATAAGAATTCTCATACGGGAAGTAGTGATGTGCATTGCAGCTTCATTGAATGAATAATATTTGGTCACCCATCAGCCCTTCCCCTGTGGGACAGGATTGGACTGGAAAGAAAGGTGAATTTCAACACTGGTGACATAAATGTAACAGGGGGCTGCAACACTTCTGTAACCCATTGTGAAATGTCACTTAGATAAACTGCAAGTGTTTCTCAAGCACAAATAGAAACACACAAATCTGGAGTAGAAAAACACACAGGAGACTAAACAAACAAAAACACAATTGGTCTTATGTACAGTGAAAATGGACCATTTCTGAGACAAACCAACTTTATCACAGGGCACAAATAACAATCCCCACTGATGTAAATTGAGCTATTAACACTGTGAATGTGAGAGGGGTATGCAAAGTATTCCATTAATTTTCAATTTCTTCTAAAGGACAAATAACATAAAAATGTGTTTAAGCTCAGTCTTTTGCAAGTTAATCTCTGCTACCACTTGTAGCTTTAGTAGCACTGTAAACTTTCAGCTGTACAGGCCCCACCTCTTTTTCTCTTTCCCAAAGCTAGTTCTCTGATCTGATGAATCCTTTTGGCTGCTATAATGACACACCTACCTGTATAACTAATAGGAATAAGACTGTAACTGGCTGTTTCTGCTCTTGCAGGTGGTAGGACTAGAACATGGATGGGCACTACTATTTTATGAGAGCCACAACAGAGATATGAGTTTGTACAGGTGATAAAAGTTGTAATTTTGTGCATATGTTACAAAATATTTTAATAAGTCTGGACATCCAAGAAGAAATCCTTCAGCATGCTTATACAATAACACCCTAATGCTAATGTACAAAGAAACAAAGTAATTCTGAGGCAAACCAGATGTTCAATAGGGGCAGGTAAACCATCCCATTGATTAAAAATGGAATTTACCATAGAATGCTAGGAAGGTATCCGCTACATTTAAAAGCAATGCACTGGAGTACTATGTAGCATTTATTGAATAAAAATATACATTTAAATCAATTGGAGTTTTTATCTTTTCCTTGCACTGCAATTGAAGAGGTCCGGAATTATTGCAGTTGTTTTTAGTACATTAGTCTCCCTTTTTTTCCCTCTTCTTGTCACAGAGGCACAACCAGATTATATCCCAGGCTTCTCTAGGCAAGACAGTGTAGATGCACTTAGCTCCACCCATGATCACACCCCTGTTCCTAACATAACCCCACCCCCCCAGACCTACCCACTATTTCCTGGCACAGAAAATAACCTTGGCCTATAACAAGCAGAGATATCTCCAACAAAATGCTTTGCTTAGCATCCAAGTGGCTAATTGATAGCTTGTAAAGGAGTATAAAACTGGCATGGGGACATTGAGATTCAGAATGTGAGTATGGCCAGCAAACCTGAGACCCCCCTTGAAATTTAGAGCTCTAGGCAGTTGCCTACTCTGCCTTATGGGAAATCTGGCCCTGAACAAAAACCTACTTATTATTTTTACTATGTGTTTGCTAGTATGTTTAGAATTGGTAACCCTTCCTTTTTCAGTGCCGGGATTCAAATGAGTTAACTAAATGTAAATGTACCAGCAAACACACAACCTGAGCCTGCCAAGAGATGTTTGCAAAAGCTGGTTATTGCTACACAAATGGACATTACAACATACATGTGCCTCATGTTTTTCTCCTGTTACAACGTGTCCCTAACCAGATTGACTGTAGTAACTTAAGCAGAGTACTTAGTTGTCGGTTTCTTCCTGGCTGATGCTGTGTCACAGTTCCATAGTCTGATAGTGGAGAGAGAGAACATACAGCAGATATTCTCTCCCAAGTCCTTCTCTCAGAATAGGTTGTAGAGGACAAGTATTATCCACACTACAGCAGAATGGACAGCAGCAAGCCTGCCTGACTGCACCCCATCTAACACTGGTTCCCCTGTGACAGGGAGGCTTTGTGCAACAGCTATAGATAGTGGCTGAGCTGTTTATTTAATGGGGCAAATGGTGGTTCATTAACATAGCAATAGCAACTAGCGCACGCCTAATTATAACCTAAACACGCCTAAATAATCTAAATATTCATGAATGCACACAGCTAGAGAATGAATACCTTAAAAATGTATGTTAGACTAAACTTTACATTGACAAAAAAAAGCTACTTCTATGTTTAAAAGAAACTGTCAGCAGGGCTGCCATCAGGACACTACACATGGTACCCGTGTGCACAGCCAAAGGGAGGCCTGCCTCCTTGATCAGATATCAAGTCTCCCACAGTCTCCATGATGTGGGGGTAGGGCTATGACAAAAATGACCTCCAGATGACCAGAATTGCCCTCAAGGATCTCCTGGTGGGCCCTTTTTTGGTATATTCTGTTGGTAGCATAGCAGAGAACTGAAGTGCCACTTTATCCTCGTTTCATATGATACCACATAGTGGAGCAGTTCCACATGCTCCATCTTTACATATACTGCCAGGTTGAAGTGCATATGCATTGGGTGGGAGTAGTCCTGGCTTTATGTTTGTACTGGGTCCCAGGATTTCTGATGGCAGCCTTGACTATCAGTATAAAAGTTTAAAAAGTAAATATGCATCACTTTAATGCTAGTGACATCTTTAAACCATTGTGAAGTAATGTTTTGGAAACATTTCTAAAGTCCAAGTAGTTAAAAGTTGAGCTACCTACCATAATAATAGTAGATGTTAATTCCATGTGCCCCCAAATATATGCTTTAGTAAAATATCAGTGAATCAGTGGTTCCCACTGAATGTAGACTTCTTTCCTAACAGCAACCAAACTTGATGTATTAATAAATATAAAAATTAACCATAAAAAGAAATATTAAAATGAGGATGTGATAGAGACAAACTCCAATACATGATAATGAAATCATTGTTAACGGAACAATATGTGGAGTCTTACAAGTGGGTTGGGAAGGTGTTGGGAAGATCACCTAGAGTAAGATCTTCTTGACATTATATGCTTCTACTTGTCACAAAAATACAAAGTGCCTCACCAGACTCATTCTTCTCATACTCACAGTATCTGAAGATGTATTAAGATAGATGTTGTTGTTGGTTAACAACAATATGCCTGGTATATTCCAAGATGGGTGCAGTCATAGTGATGCCAGCTTTTAAATACCCTCACTTATATTTGCTTTCTGTGTTGTTCTGTTTTCTTTTCTTAAAACATAACAGTAACAAAGGAAACAGAAAATGAAAAGAAACATTGATTTGAAAAATCAAATCCTTAATCTAATGTAACCACATTACACCATAAGGGAGAACTCGAATAAAAGAAGTAGTGTTATGAAAAAATAACAGTTTATTTGTTCTATTGATACTATTCTTACACTGACCTTACTAGGACAGCTACCATTTTTATGGTCATCATGGCAATGTTTTGTTTCTTATCCAGTAGCAACATTTTGGCTTAGACTTAAATGTCATAGATGTGAGCTTGCATAAACCTCATATAACTCAGGCATAGTTCCCCATGATTGAAGAAAAGCAGATTTAGTGTCATACTACCATTATTAAAAAAGGGTCAAGCTTGGAAATTATAGACTTGTAAATTTGATTTCCATAATTGGTAATATACTAGAATGATTAATAAAGGATATCATTCATGATTAATATGTGATAACCAGCAAAAGTATTAGTAAGCATCAGCATGGCTTTAAGGGGATAGATCATGTGAAACATATATATTTGCATTTTTTGAAAGTGGTAACTTAGACAAGTGCATAGCTATGGATTTATTATACTTATACTTTGTAAAAGCCTTTTATGTGGTGTAGATGTTTCTTTCAAAATTAAAAAATAGGCTTTGGAGGCTATATCCCTGCAATGATAAGCTATTTATTAAATTAAAGAATGCAGAAAGGGCCTTTTCAACATGGGTCTAAGGTTTTGCCTCAAAAGAGAAACAGGAGAAAATGGCCACAAGCTGTACAGTTTTCATGAAAAGTGTCAGTCTTTGGATTTTTTGCCTAGCTCATTGCATTGAAATTGATGGGAAAACAGAATTTTTCCCCAGCATGAGGTAACTTCCCCTTCTTTTCCCACAGGCATAGTATAAAAGGGTGTCAGGTTCCCACAGCATGCCATTCTGTGTTTGTGAGAGGAAGAGAAAGTGGAACATTTTTGAGCTAGAGAAGACAGACTAATCAAGTGCAGCTGAATCTTCATTTAGGGAGTCTTATAGGCAGGAAATTTGTTCACTGTATTAGGGGAGTCTGCAGGATAGGAAGGGAGAAAGGAGGTTGACACAAAATATGCCAACATTTAGTGTGACTGACTGGGAACACATAGGCAGAGGTGATTCAAGTTTGTTCCTGATCTGACTGTCTACTCTATGCTAGGGAACTTTGGGGATGTGAGAAGATAAGTTTACCTCAAATACCCCAAAGTAGATTAGATATAGTCAGCTGTGATCCAAGTCTGTGATGTGAGAAGGGAGCAAAAGAGAATTAACCCAAATACCCCAAAATTCTGTGTGACTGACTGGGAACACACAGGTAGAGGTGATCAAAGTTTCTTCTTGATCTGGCTGTTATATCTGTGCTAGGGGAGCCTGGGGAAAGAAGCAACTGAACAGGGAGTGTGTTTTTTTTGTTGTTAACAGTGATAGGGATAAGAGGGACAGTTAATTAAAACAAAATTGTGTACTTTACAGTAAAAACACACACACACACAGTAGTTGAGTAATATCCAGCTAATGAACAAGAGGAAGGTGGAGGGTGAAAGGATTAGGAGAAGTGCAGGGACATGTGAGTAAAGTGGCAGTACAAAGACTGACTGCAGCCATAGTTTCTGCAGCATGTGAAGTTTGTTAGAGCGCCACCACCAGCACCAGTACTATTAATAAACTAAGCAAAAACACTGAGGATGACAAGTCACATTCCATTGTTGGAGGCATAGTGCAAGATGGTGTAGCAGCTCAATCAACTGCTGCATCTGACAATGAAATAAACAAGCACAAAAACACCTGTCCTGAAAGTAGCAGGGAAGAATGTGAAAATCTCTCAAAGCGGAAAATTAAAAAAAAAAATTTGAGACCTCTAAATGCCTAGAGGAATATAAAAGTAGTGGGTGTAAGGACCAAAATAATAGGCACCAAGGGAGGAATAGGGAAATAGGGAGCGAGGCAGGACCTCAGCTAGGGATAAAGAAATATCCCCAGGTGCCACAAGAATACCGGCGGAGTGGGATGTCCTACAGAACTGGAGGCAACCAAAACCAGGAAACAGCAAGATAAGGCTGCCAATGTCAAAAGAAAAAAATTAAATCAAAAGGACAAAACAACCCAAGTGGCTGGACTGCCAAAAGAAAAAAGCAGAGGTTCTACTAGAGGCACCGGGTAGCTGAAAACCTCCAGAAGATGTGGAAGGCAAGGCCGCAACAACTACCAGCTAGGGAGCAGCCAAAATAAGGAACACAGGTGGCAGGGCCACTAAAAATAATACAAGCAGCTAGACCACCAGGACTCAAGCAGCTAGACCACCAGTGTAATACAAGCAGTGGGGCTGCTGATAGAACCTATGCAGCGAGGCCGTGTGGAGGCACAGAGCGGCCAGGTCATGGATGGCCAGCTGCTAGTGAAGCCGCAGGGACAGACACAAGTGGCGAGGAGGATAAGGGAGAACAGCAGCAGAGCCGAGGCAACAGAAAATAAGAAAAAGAAAATAACAAGCAAAAGTGGAAGGATCCATTACCTACCAGCGGGAGCCCAGAAACTGGAACGAGGTGTAGGAATAAGGTAGGTCAGAGCAGAGGAAACAGTAATACAGCTCAAAATAATTGAGCAATGAGTGTAAGGGGACCAGGCTAGATAAGGCAACACTAGCCAATGACCTGGAGGGGTGTGACAATGGGAAAGAAGAGGTGGGAGATGCTGAGAATGACAATTAATGATGATGATGTAGATGATGTAGCATCCTCCTCTTCTTCAGATACTGATGAAGTTGAAAGTGAGAGAGATGATGACATGACCAGGAGGTTAGCTGAAAAGCAAAGGCTCAATCTTCCATCACTGGAAAGGATCACTGTGCCTGTCTATAAACTGTTTGAGAAAACAATTGGAAAGTTTGAATTCTGAACAAGCAAGGATGCCAATCATCCTGTCAGACATCATCAGCATTGTCAAGCCCTATTCAGAGATAGACTCATTACTAGTGTTGAGTAACCAGTAACAACACTGGTTATCAGCAACCACAACCTTAGCTATGATGAGTACCTCTGATGCTGTTGTAGGTGCAGCACCTGCAGCACCTAGTATTAGTACAATTGCAGCAACATCTTGCCCCAGTATTAGTAGCAGCCCCTCATGAACCCTGCAGTCTATGAACTCCATAGTATAGGGATACGTCACTCATGATCCAAAAGCTAAATATGTTATCTGTGTAAGAAACATGTGAGTAGGGGGAAAGCAGACTCACATCTAGGCACCTCATAGCTGCCCAGTTGAAGCAGAACCATAGGCCTGACTGAGAGGCATACCATCAACAGGTCAGAAGTGCTACAACTAGCAGCAGCAGAAGTACTCCTAAAAGTTCCTGGGGCTCTGGTGTGCTGTTGATGTGTTAGAGAATGGGCCAAGGTTTTCTGCTCCTGCTGAAGAAAAGTAGACTCTAAGTTTGTTTTTGGAGATGAAAAGAGTCATAGAGGGCCTACACATACCGCCACCACTCCCACACATGATGGTGTTAAAGCAATAGTTAAAGTTACATACTTCTTCCACTATTTAATGCCATCCCAAACTTACTAAGTTCTTAGAAAAAAGTCAAAACCTGTACAAAAATAATGCAAAAGAACATCTGTGGAACAGTAAATTTGCCAAAAAGTTGGCGGTTAACATGATGTCCTTTTATTTTGTTGAAAACAGAAGCTTTAAAGAACAGATGTTATGTGTACCACCCTGATAGAACATCCAAAGCCACAGTTATTTTTCAGGATAGTTGTGGCAGTTTTACATAAGCAGGAAGTGTTCTGGGTAAAGGACAAAGGCACTCAGCATGCTAACAATTTTGTCAAGGCATAGATCACTGTAGAACTCAAAACTTTTACTTTTAACTATTTATTTCCCCTCTTCAGCCCTCATAAGTAATATTGAAGAGGCAAAGTTTGCAGTCATAGAAAACATAGGTGGAAAATGACAGTTCTTGAGGGAAACTTAGACGTAAATGTTATTTATTTTCTATGGGTGGGAACAAAAGCAGGACATTGTTGTTTTTCTGCAAAAATTCCCATTTGAAATTTTTCAGACTTTTTTTTACCATCTCTACTAAAGTTGTAATTGGGGTGCCTCACTATACTGAATAGGAAACTACTTGTGGAGACCTTGTTAGAGAAGGGTTTGGGAGTACTTATGTGAAACGTCACTCAGCTCCTGCAAGAGTCATTAATATACTGTCTTGTATAGAAAGAGTTATAGATGCACAGTTTCTAAAAATTAGATTATTGAACTGGAAGAAGTACAGCAATGCAAATAAATTGATAAAATGATTGGGAGATTTTAGTTATAAAGAAATAGTAGCCATAGTGGACTAAGACCAGGAGGGGTGCTCACAATTTAAAAAAATACATTCTAGGACAAACTACTGTTTGGAGAACTCTTTAGTCAAACAGCTGAACAGGAAACAAGGGGGCATCTATTAAGACTAGAGGAAAGATGATTTTAGATGGAGCAAGGAAATTATTTTCTAAACTATGGGAAGTTAGGAAATGGCAATCTTTGCCTCAGGAGGCTTTGTGGGCAGATACTTTCAAAAAAAAGTAATGAGAGTTGATTTCTGTATAGATAGGATGTTGATTCAGGGAGAAACCAAACTGCCATTTGAAGTCGAGTCAGGAAGGTTTTTTTTTACCCATTTTGGATATATATTTGGAAATGGCTTCAGAGATTTGTTTTTTTTTGCCTTCCCCTGGCAAATGACATATGGCAAAGGTTGAACTTGATGGATTCAAGTTTGTTTTTGACCCCATGTTATTATGACTCCTTCTAAGTTCTCTGGGTACCTCCACTGAACTCTGCTTGAAAACTGACCATTCTTCCTTAACAGTGTATCCCACCATTTCTGTCTATAGCTCTGTGGGTCTGTATCCAGTAGAGGATGAGTATGGTTACCACCGAGCAATTCTATGCTGATAGACATTTGAAAGAAAAAGATCAAACTCAGGCTTTCAGTTAATATACATCTTTGAAGCTTGCACTGAAAATGTAGGAGGTATTTGAAATATGAACTGTAGTGGAAGTGAAACTATAAGAATCTTGAGACAAGCATTTTATTTATTTATTTTTCTTCAGAAGAGAGAGGAAATCTTTGTTGCCAAACAAAAATAATCAACTCCTGCTTTACATGTTATGTGTAAACAAAAACAGTCAAGGGTACAATCACTTCATCTGTAATATTGGAACAGCATACAAGTGGATGACAATGGGATAATTCTTTGTGCACCGTAGGCTAAACATGGACATGAAAAGTTCATTTTGAAAGTGAAGGAACCTTACCTCATGGTGGCTTTGTACAGAGACTAATTATGTTTATACTGAAAAAGATCAGAACATCCTGTCTTTTGTTGAACTCCTTGAATGCCAGCAGCAGGTAAAATCATTAGAAAGCTGAAATGTCACATGTTAATCTATGGGAGTGACAATATATATACACAATTATATAAATGACATAGTAGAATTAATTTACATGTTCTCTATTGTAAATTCTATAAAGCTTTACAGAAAATACATTGTACACAGGCTTATCTGTTGTAAAATGTGGCTGCAGCTTGCCATGCAGTTTTTATTAAAGACAAACAAGAAGATACCATAGACAGTGAACAATGAATCAATAAACAGCACCACCTACTGACTGAGTATATAACACTGAAACATTATACACAGTAGTTGTACTAGAATACAGATACACAGTATTATAACATTCTCCCATTTGCGTTCACTTACGCCACTGTATGCTACACATGAAAATCACTCATTGATAAATACTGTAAGAGAGTTATGTAACAAAGGAAAGAAGAGCAATTCTATATCAAATCACCTGTACCATAGGGTAAATATATAAAAAAAAACTATTGAGTTAAATGGAAATTTTAACCCCTTGAAGGCTGAAAAGTCTCCAATGCATTGTTTTAGTATTGAAGATGTTAAAAGCTAGGAATGTGATGAATATTCACCAGAAAGAGCAGCCTATTGGTTCACATCTTTTTCCTCTAATTAGTAACTAGCTGTCCCTGAGTCATCCATTGACACTGAGGAGAAGAAATTAGGATTTGCGTATATTCAGTGCCTCTGCCCTGATCCCATTACACAAGATGTTTCAAACCACACTTTTCTAAATAGCAATAATGGGGCTTAGGGAGGATCCAGACAGTGGATTTTCAGAGGATAATAATACTGTAGTGAATGTATCTCAGCATTCCAAGTTCAAAGTTATCATCACTAAAAAGTGCAGATGTAGCACTGTAGAAGTAAACAGAAAAGAAGGTACTTTTGGTGCAATAATGTTTGATATGAAATATTATCACCAACCCTTCACCACTTCAAATTGTATACTCACAAAATGAGTGATCAGATTAACACATATGTGTCAACTGACATCTGCATAGTAGGGTTTATTATTACTGTCCACACAACAGTATCAATCTCTGGAAGAAATTCCTTGTTTGGTCAGGGCCGCTCTTCAATTCAACACATTTGTATACTTATGGAGTATATTGGCTGTCCACAATCTCATATAACCACATATTTAACCAGAAGTGTAGGGTCTTACAGGGGCTTGGGAAGGGAGCAGAAAACAAAGTGCACTAGTTGAAAGCTTTCACAATCCTACACTTATCATGGTTACTGCAGCTCTATATGAAGGGTTGTGAACACTTCCAACTAGTACACTTTATTTATTTTGTAGTCCTTTCCTATGAGAAACCTCTACTTTCAGTTTGAGCTGTGGTTTCATGTGGTTGTGAATCACCAGAGAATCTCCATAAATATACAATCTCCGGTGCCAAGTTTACCTCTGAGTGGACTTGTGCAATATTTGAAGAGACAGGATAAATATTCAAGCAGCTTAGGGTAGGGTTACTGAACCAGTCTGAGAACTACATATACTAGTGTTGAGAGGCCCCAGTATGAGGCTAATAAGAGAAGGAAACCTTGAGGTACCATAGCCTGCGAACAGTTCCAAAGTGTATTATGGGAAGATTGTTATGCGTTTACATATTTATTAAATATATTAATAATATGCTACACTTACATACTTGAAGTGTGTCTATTTTCTCAATGCTAATAGAGACAGTTAATTAAAAATTACTATATAAAATGAAAACCTAATTAAACATATGTATAAAATTAACAATGGCTGAAAAATATACATATTTTCACTCTTTGTTGTTAGATAGGGGTTTTAAGCAGCTTATTGTAATATAATATTGTTCACAATCAATTATATATTTTTAGCGCTCACCTAAAAGATTTATTAGTTTAATTAAACATAGTTTGATAGGTGACAGGGACCCTGATATGAGTTGTGACTGAGGCAAACAGATAGTAGTGCAATTCACTGTTTAATAATGTCCAGAAAACATACTAGGGGCAGGGGTAGGGGAAAGGAGTAGTAGCAGCCCAGAGACAAAAAAAAACCCTGACTGCATCCATGGTTGCAGACGCATGTGCAATAAATAATGATGATCCTTCCCCTCCTGAGGAAGCAGTTGTCACGGAGTGACTTGGAAATAATGACACTTGACAAGTACAGATAAATTAAAATAAACTGTATTGTAAACACAAAAAATGGCAGTAATGAATATTACACTCTTACGAGTCCAGGGAAGAACAGTGCACACTTTCTTCACCCTTCAGTAGGCAAGTGTGGTAAAACTGTTATCTGTACCCTAATGCTAGAGTACCCAGGCAACAGGAGCGAGTATCTCCAGAACTCTGAAGCAACACAGAGCGACTTAACGCCATCACCTTCTCGAGGCCAGGTGTGAGGACAGTGCCAGACACTTCCTCAACCCTTCACTAGGCAGGTATAGCTAGTAACTGAACGGCCCTAGGTAACCTTCGCAGATGGATAGAAGGACAGTGCACGGCACTTCCTTAGTCAAACCAAGCAGATGAATCATAGCGCAACTATACCCTACCGCTATGGAATACCTAGGCAAGGCAAAACGACACCTAGTAGGCTAGGTGAGGCAACACTGGGACCGGACAGAACACAGGAGATCAGTGACACGGACTGACCGAGGCAGGCGCCCAGACAGATCACGGGAGGCCAGTGACACGGACTGACCGACAAGCACTGCTAACGGGGTAGCTAGCGCGGTAAGGTAGGCCCAAACAACGAGGATACAGTAGCCCGGCTGGGTAACCGAGGCTAGTAATAGTAAGCGGAACGCAACAGACAGAGAGTGGTCAGACGTAGCCAGGAGTCAGAGCCGGATCGGGTAATCGGATGTAGCCGGGAGTCAGAGCTGGATCGGGCAGTCGGACGTAGCCAGGAATCAGAGCTGGATCAAGTAGTCGGACGTAGCCAGGAGTCAGAGCCGGATTGGGTAGTCAGACGAAGCCAGAGTAATACACAGGAACAGAAATGGACCAATACATTGAAGTTGTTTTAAATGCTACACCCTCTTCCTCTATGCCATCAACACTAGAATGTGACTTGTAATCTTTAGTGTTTTTAAAAGGTTTATTCTTACTACAATGGGTGGCAGAAATTTTCATGTCACTTTTATAAACAACCTCATCACGAGGATGGTGATCATTCTCATTTATTGTACACACTGCAGCAACCATGGCTACTACTTTATTAACATGTTCTTGTCCTCATCCTATTCCTTTCCCCTTACCCCTAACAATAGTACAGTTGCTGGACATAATCAAAGTAGTGTGGAATTTTACAGTAAAGTACACAGCAGAACTGTTTGCATGTGAAATAAAGTATTTTGAGGACAACACATTATCATGTACATCTCTAAAATCTGTCACTGTAGGCCTCAGTCACAGCTCACATCAAAGTTTCTATCTGTCTCTGTCACCTATCAGTCAAAATAATTGTTTATTTTGTTTTTTTAATAATCTGTCCCTGTCACTCACTGTCTAGTATCTAGAAAAAATAACACTACCTGCAACTGTGACTCCTTCTCCCCCTCCACTTTCCAAGTCTATCTGTCTGTTAGTAGAGGCAACATTTTAGCAGCAGATTTTTCTCTCTACCAATATCACTGCAGTCTTAATTTTAATAGTACTAGATGAGCATAGCCCTGTTAGCTTCAGAGTCCTCAGTTGTCATTAACAAATAAATTGTGCTGCACAGCAGTTGCTGGAGACATGCACCAGTAAGTTTTGCTTGTCTGCTTGGGTGTCTGAAGTATCTGTCTGCAAAGTATACTTGTCAATCAGTTGAGGCTTAGTCAGTTCAGGTAGGAACTTGAATCACAAAACTGTCTGACAGTATTTGTAGCTCTTCTTTATCTCTTCATGCTCCTCAGAGTTCATACATACAGAGAACAACTTGGTTACCACCAAGACTCCTAAAAAGAAACGCCAGCTACGCTCTCATTGCCTGTCTCCCCTAGTATCAAAATGTTGCCAGTTTTTCTTTCTCTCACAAACAGAGAATGGCAAACTGTGGCAACCTGACACCCATTTTATACTATAAAGATGGGAATACTATCAATGGGAATACAATTCTACAGGTGTGGGGGGAGGGCAGAATTAATTCTTTTAATTTATTTCCCACACAGCAGAAAGTGGCATTTTTCTCCTGTTTCGCTTTTGAGGCAAAACATTTTACCCATTCCTACTACTTATGAAACAAACTAAAAATATGTTTTGTTGTGTATTTAATTACCAAAATAATATATTTTTGAAAATATTTGTATTGATAAATTATATATATCATTGAAATACTTTCTTGCTGTACTCTCAATTCTTTAGGGCCCACCTTTTTATGTGGACAGATATGCCTAGCAGACCTCTGGGATCACCATCACTTCATCTTCTTTAACCACAGGGAGTTGGATCTGCTTGTATAGTTATACTATGTGTCCTTGCCAGGAGTTACCACTGTCATAGAAATATCAGAGTGTGAGCTTGTAGCTAAAGGTAAAAATAAAATGATGCTGCTGGACCACATGACTTGCTTTGATGTAGAAAATGAGAAATGTGGCTTCCCTAAGAGATTTAAGGGAAGATGGGTTACATGATGAGGCCTGTAGCCCAAGAATGATGCTTTCCAGGTTAAAGACAAATATGATACCCATCTTAGTAGGCCAGATAATTCAATTGTTTTTAGTTTGTCAAGTCAGGAATCCTGTATTGTCTAAAGGATCCTCTGAAGCAGACAGTCAGGATATACCCTAAGTCCTATAAGGGTAGGAAACTATTCAGGCTTTGTGGCCCTAATAAGAAGTGAAAGGTTCCTACTAGTTGTACCTTTAGTTCTTCACCAAACCAGGAGAAGACGTATGTAACGTCAAGCAGTGTTCTAGTTTTGTGTGGTTTCTGTCCAGAGATCACATTCTTTGGTACCCTGCATCATGTATTGGGATAGATGGTAGAACCACCTATAACAAGGTCTCTGCTATGTGTATTCACCTATTAGGTGAAGGGACAATTTTACAAGCAATGGAACTTTTGAAAGACATTCCATGGTAACAAGTGGATTTAAGTGTTAAATACTATACTGCATTATATGTTGCATGCTTTCTGTAACTCATAATATCCTTTTTGGAAAGTGCTTTTGATAAAGCATTTCATTGTTTCTATCCTACATAATATTGATCCTATTTGTTTATTAGGGAGATGCTGGTGTTAGTGGCAATAATGCTTTACATCTGGTTTTATCCACCCATCACATACATGTAAAAAGCCCCCACTTTTATCTGGAAAGAATGTAAATACACTGCACCATAGTCACAATCACTTGTCCAAAAACTGTCTAACAACTTGCTCACTACTTCTGTCTGGTCAAAGTATGTTTGTTTTGACATGAAGGATTGTATACCGTATATATCTATATATATAAAAGAATAAGCCTCATTGCATAATTTATGGTTCCTCACACACAGAACATAATTTATGTCTCAGAAAACACACACACATTGCACAGAATGCCTCATTACATAATTTATGTCTCATTAGGAGATACAACTCCCATTGGGTGATTCAATGGAGACATTACTGCTCCCATTGGATGATTCTATGGGGGCATGTTTATCATACCGAGAGCTGGCCCGCCCCCTCCAGCCCGCCCACCACTATCCAATTGACAAAAAAAAATGTAGCTGCCACTTGCTCCTGAAGTAGGGGATATCAGTAACTTCTCCCGGTCCACACACACACACTCACTCAGGATCATGACCCCACCAACACACTGTTTCACCTCCCACAGATAACTTTAACCCTCCATACACTCTGTTTCAGTACGAGGGTGTAATGTTTCCATAAAATACAAACTCAGGGATAAACTTAATAGCAACTCTTTTATTTAACTCTTTTCATCTCTTCAGTCAACCTCACTAACTGTCTGTTTTCAACTGTCACTCCTCCACTTCCTGCTTCCTGATTCCCGTCCTTTCTCCTTAAAGGGAGAGAGATGCTTTGCTGTATGTTACAGATGGTAAGCCTCAAACACCACTTTCTATTTGTTCCCTCAGCATATTGCTACGTTTCCTCAACTGAAGAGCCACCGTGTGTTATATTGCTGTGTTACCTCAACTTAAGTAAGGAGGAGTTACTGCTCCCATTGGGTGATTCAATGGGGGAGTGATTTAAATCATGCAGGGAGTTGGCCTGCCCCCACTATCCAGGCTGCCCACCACTATCCAAGTCACTGAAAAAACAAAATGGCTGCCACTCGCTCCTACACCACAGACACAAACACATCAGACACAAACACACACACACACACACACTCAATCACCCACACTCTCTCTCACTCACACTCTCTCACACTCACTCACACTCTCTCACTCACTCTCACTCACACTCAATCACACACACTCACACTATCGCACACTCACTCTCACTCACACACACTCACACTCAATCACACACACTCTCACTCTCACTCAATCATGCACTCAAACACTCACACTCAATTACACTTACTCACACACTCTCACTCACACACTCTCACACACACACACACACACACTCACACAATCGCTCACACAATCACTCTCATGCAATCACTCACACTCACACTCTCGCACTCACACTTACTCACTCACACTTACTCTCACTCACACCTCTGGAGCCATCACGATCCACCTTCCACCATAGTCTCACTCACACTCATTCACACCCCAGGAGCCAGCACGATCCACCTTCCACCATAGTATGTGCAATTACCACATGCATTCAACTACATGAATGAATGCCACTCACTCACACACACTCACTCACACCCCGGGAGCCAGCACAATCCACCTTCCACCATAGTATGTGCAATCACCACATGCATCTCAGCTATATGAATGAATGCCACTCACACACATTCACTCACGCACACCCTGGGAGCCAGCACAATCCACCTTACACCATAGTAAGTGCAATTACCACATGCATTTCAACTACATGAATGAATGCCACTCACACGCACTCACACCCCAGGATCCAGCACGATCCACCTTCCACCATAGTATGTGCACTCACCACATCCATTTCAACTATATGAATGAATGCCACTCACACACACTCACTCACACTCCGGGAGCCAGCATGATCCACCTTCCACCATAGTATGTGCAATCACCACATGCATTTCAACTATATGAATAAATGCCCAGGGGCGGACTGACCATATGGGCATTCGGTCACGGACCAAGGGCCCGTGACTGAAGGGGGCCCTCCACCGCTTCCAGAGCCGATCAGTTGCTCTCAAACCACGGCCGCCGGCGCACCGTTCTACTAATACAGAGTGCTGGGAGATGACATCATCTCCCAGCCTCTGCATTACTAGAGGCGCGCGGGACTTCGCCACGCTGCTAGACCACCAGGGACTGGAGCTAGCGACAGTGTGGAGATGAGGGGGCATGGTGGTGGAAGGGGCAATGTGGAGATAGGGGCATTGTGGAGATGAAGGCGGAAATGAGGAAATAGGGGCATTGTGGAGATGAAGGGGACAATGTGTAGATAGGGGCATTGTGGAGGTGAAGGGGGCATTGTGGAGATAGTGTCATTGTGGAGATGAAGGGGGCAATGTGGAGATAGGAGCATTGTGGAGATGAAGGGGGCAATGTGGAGATGAAAGGGGCATTGTTGAGATGAAAGGGGCATTGTGGAGATGAAGGGGGCAATGTGAAGATGAAAGGGGCAATGTTGAGATGAAAGGGGCAATGTGGAGATGAAAGGGGCAATGTGGAGATGAAAGGGGTATTGTGGAGATGAAGGGGACAATGTGGAGATGAAGGGGACAATGTGGCCATAGGGGCATTGTGGAGATGAAGGGGGCATTGTGGAGATAGGGGCATTGTGGAGATGAAGGGGACAATGTGGAGATAGGGGCATTGTGGAGATGAAGGGGAAAATGTGGAGATAGGGGCATTGTGGAGATGAAGGGGGCAATGTGGAGATGAAGGGGGCATTGTGGAGATTTCTGCAGGGGGCCCAGACCTCTTTTTGGACCAGGGGCCCTGGATCCTGTCAGTCCGTCCCTGTAAATGCCACAGTGGAGGCATAAATACAAACACAAACTCATTGCAATGACACATAAGTCACCCCCTTATGACTCACTTCTGTGTGTGTGTGTCTCTGTGTGTGCCTGTGTGTTCCTCACTCTGTGTGTCACATGTCTGTATCACTCTATGTGTCTGCATGTTGTGCATTGCATGTATGTGTATATGACTGTGTCGCTCTGTGTGCATTTGCGTATGTGTGTCTCTGTGTGTGTGTCTTGCACCCGTGTGTGTGCATTAATTCACTATATAGCCTGACGGGCAGTGCCGTCCCACATTGCTAATATATATATATATATATATATATATATATATATATATATATATATATATAAATAAATATATATATATATATATATATATATTTGTACTTAATATTACCCTTCAGATTATTTTGGTATTTGTACTAAATACCACTTGTTATATAAGTTGGTGCCAGCCACTTGTCATTAACCACATCAGCTCCATATGATCTCTGTAGTACATACTACCGGACACACACTGCATTGTAATGCCATGTAGTTTGAGAGGCTAATGAGTATAGACATTAAGTATCTGAATGCCGTGTACTTTGATATCCCTTGCTGTATAAAACCGCATTCTAAGCTAGCTGTTTAGTCAGTAGAGGCTAGAAATCTCTACTGACTAAACAGCTAGCTTACAATGCACTTTTACTCAGTGAATGAGCAGGTCGACCCGTAAGTGTGCAACATCAGAATGTTGCCCTTTTGATGAGGGCAACATTCTGATGTCACTTTTTTGATGCAGGCGACATTATGATCTCACCATGTTCATGGTGATTTAGCATGGAATCACCTTTGTATAGGTTTTCCTCAGGACTATATATATATATCTCTTATCTGCATAAGAATCTCCTTCTCCTGTGTACACATTAATTGTCATTCAATTCACATTGCACCCTCACTTCTTCCCTCACCCTTCTCTGCTCTCATGAGATTTTCTCATTCCTCCACTCCCTATCATCATTATCTCCTTCTACCCCTGCAAAAAAGGCCCGCTGCTTCAAATCTCACTCCTACCTTAGGTTCCTGTCCCGTCTCCTCCTGCTCACTGCAGGGGACATCTCACCTAACCGAGGTCCCCCTTCCATGCTCTCTTGTATCACAACACCCACTCACACGCAACATAAGCAACCTAATAATTGTACCTTTTCACCTAACCTCCTCTCCCCCGCGCTTTTGTTTTGGTCTCTGGATCTCCCACTCTGTGTGTAACAAACTAACAGCTGTTCACAATTTGTTAATTTCCCACTCCCTAAACATCCTGGCCTTCACTGAAACTTGGTTCACATCATCAGACACTGCCTCCACTCTCACATGGCGGCCTTCATTTCACTCACACACCTAGGCCTGGCAATAGATGGAGGGTGGAGTAGGCATCCTGTTGTCACCTAACCATACATTTCAGGTAATCTCCACTGTTCCATCTCTTTCCTTCCCTACCTTTGAAGTTCACACACTTCGTCTCTTCTCTCACTTCCCTTTGTGTTGTCATATACAGACTACCTGGTCCTACTGCACAATTCCTTGACCACTTCACTTCCTGGCCCCCTCATTTCATGCCCTCTGATGTCCCTACTTTCATCCTGGGTGACTTCAACATCTCTGTAGACAATCATAACAGCCCCCCTGCCCTCAGACTCCTCTCCTTAACAACATCCCTTGGCCTATCACAGTGGACCAGCTCTCCCACGCACAGTGATGGTCACTCCCTTGACTTGGTCTTCACTAACCTCTACTCTGTCTCCAACTTCTCTAATGTTCCCTTTCCCCTCTCTGACCACCATCTCCTCACCGGAAACCTCATCATACCATGCAAACTCACCCCCCCACACACACATTGATCAAGTGTACGCGGAGAAATCTGCACACTCTTGATCTGCAACAATTTTCCACATTGCTCCAACCTCTTCTCAACCCCTTCCTCAAACTAACTTGCCCAGAAAAAACTACCGCTCTCTACAACAACACTCTCGCAACAGCCCCACACACAACCCCACTAAAACCTTGGCACACAAGACAAATGCGACACCTCTAAAGGTGCTCACGCACTGCCAAAAGGCACTGGTGGAAATCGCGCTCCAAAGCTGACTTCATAAACTACAAGTTTGTTCTCCGTTCTTATAGCTCTGCCCTCTCCCTTACCAAACAGTCATACTTTTCCTCTCTAATTTCAAATCTTTTCAACCTTCAAATCTCTTCTATAACCACCAACACAAACACCTTCCACTAACTTCTCTGCACAAGATCTCGCCACCCACATCAAGGACAAGATCGACTCCACAAGACATGAAATTTAATCACTTCCACCCCAACCCACCAGCTTAGCCCTGTCACTTCTCCCACATACACACTAAGCTCCTTCTCGCCTCTCACCGAGGACAAAGTTTCCCTTCTCCTAGCTCACTCAAACCTAACCACATGCCCTTTTGACCCAATTCGATCTCAGCTCACTCAAGATCTTTCTCCACTACTAACTCACTTATTCAACCTCTCTCTGTCAACTGGCACTTTCCCATCCACTTTTAAACATGCACTAATCACACCCATTCTAAAGAAACCCTCTCTGGACCCAAACTCACTGTCAAACTACCAGCCCATTTCTCTACTCCCGTTCACATCCAAGCTCCTTGAAAGTCTTGCATATAACCCGCTCACTCAGTTCCTCTGCTCCCATTCCCTGCTAGATCCTTTGCGATCCGGATTCCGCCCTCATCACTCCTCTGAGACTGCCCTCAGTAAGTGGCCAACGGCTTGCTCTACGCAAAGTCAAAAGGCCACTATTCCCTTCTCATTCTCCTGGACCTGTCAACTGCCACTCAATAGGTCTCTGTGACACTGCACTCTCTTGGTTTTCATCATATCTCTGCAACCGCTCCTTCAGTGTTTCCTACTCTGGCTTCAGTTCCCCACCCCTCCCACTGTCTGTCAGAGAGCCTCAAGGATCAGTCCTGGGACCTTTGCTCTTCTCAATTTACACTGCTTCCCTTGGCAAACTAATAAACTCCTTTGGGGTTCACCATCATCTCTATGCTGATGACACTCAAATCTATCTTTCCTCCCCAGACCTCTCCCCTTCCCTCCTGTCCCTAGTATTGGACTGTCTGTCTGCTGTGTCTTCCTGGATGTCCTCCCTTCAACTCAAACTTAACTTTGGCAAAACTGAACAAATTATCTTCCCTCCCTCTAAAATCAGCCTTACCCCAGACATCACCCTCACTGTTAACAACACTACTATCACACCAACCCCTACAGCACGCTGTCTGGGGGTCACATTTGACTCTGCCTTATCCTTTATTCCTCACATCCAGTCAAAATCCAACTCAAGCTGCCTCCACCTCCGCAACATCTCTAGAATCTGACCCTTTCTCACCCAAGACACTACCAAAATTCTAATCCAAACACTCATCATGTCCCGTCTAGACTACTGAAACTCATTACTAATTGGCCTCCCTCTCACATGACTAACCCCACTACAGTCCATAACGAACTCTGCTGCAAGGCTAATCTACCTCACTCATCACTTCTCTAACACCAATTCCCTCTGCCAATCCCTACATTGGCTCCCATTAGCATACATAAGGCCCCACTAACACGGCACCCCCCTATATTTCATCTCTCATTTCCAAATACACTTCCACTCGCCATCTTTGCTCTGCACACAACCTTCTCCTCTCCACAGCTCTTATTACTTCCTCCCACTCCCAACTACAACACTTCTCCCGTGCTTCACCTGAGCTCTGGAATTCTCTCCCCCACCACATCAGACTCTCCCCAGCCTTCAGACCTTCAGACGCTCCCAGAAAACTCACCTCTTGAGGGAAGCCTATCAACTACCTCCATAACCATTATCACCAAGAACCACCACTTCCCTGGAACATTGTACTCAACAGCACTTCTCTGTCCCATACACTGACCGACAGTTCATGGGGCAGGAGGCACTTACACCCCATAGCACTTACTCCTTACTCCTTCTGTGACCAACCTACCTTCCTTTAGACAGTAAGCTCTCTCGTGCAGCGTCCTCTGATCCTTCTGTTCTCCACCTTTAATTATATTATTTAATACCTCTTTATGTATATTCCCTATTGTACCGCACTGCGGAATTTGATGGCACTATATAAATAAAGAATAAGAATAATAATAATAATAAAAAAATAGTGTTATTTTTTTTTTACCCAACATGTGTCCCAGTTCTGTAGGAGTGGGCAAAAAACAGATTTCTTCTCACTGGAATTTCTGCAAATTTACTAAAACCTTTAGCTTTCTATAGGAATTCCCACAGATTGCAATAAGCTCTGTTTTCCTCACACGTTTAACCAGCATTTCTCCTTGTTCACTATGGCAGAGAGAATTTCACCATTAGATTAGTATTTTGCGGAAATTACAATTCTATTTATATCAGTGGCATTAAAACACATGAACTTAGGGGCCTACATTATAAATTTGTACCATGACAGTGTTGTGCAAACTGTTTTGTGCTTTATTTACTCTTATAATCTCCTCCAAACATACACTCTATGTAGTTTTAATACGAAGATGAAGAGAAACATTCTCCATGCATCTTCTCACTATCAGTGTGATGCTGCTTCCAGCTTCTGAAGCCTAATAATTCTTCCTAGCACCCAGTCCTGAGGGAAGCAATGCAATGTTTAGCTGTTGGTGCCAGAAGTACTCACTATACAGGTCTGATGGTGGGAGCATACACAAAGAACATCTCCTTGCATCTTCATATCAAATCTCTGTGAAGTGTGTATATAAAGGGCTGGTTATAAGTGCAGTCACCAATGGATAATTAAATAAAGTGTAAAAACAGTTTGTGCAGCTATGCCACATTACAAATCTACTCAATAGATCCCTTAGAAGTTGATTGAAACTTTATTTTACAAATCCTATTGATTTCATTGGGAATTCCCCCAGGAAGCTAAAAGTGCTATTCTTTTCTGTTTTGTTTGCAGTATATTAAACAATAGAACAGATTTAAACAAATATGAGAAATCTACAACACATAAGAAACATGGAATTGTTTTGAAATGAAGCAATGTTCCATAACCTTCTGGTCCTTGAAGGATTAAATCAAATAAACCATAAAGAAAGCAGGCACGTGTTCTATCGTTGTATTGCACACTCACACAGGCTATTATTATTATTCTTTATTTATATAGCGCCAACTAATTCTGCAGAGCTGTACAACTGGGAATAGACATACAGAGGTATTAAATAGTATAAATCAAATGTGGAGAACAGAAGGATCAGAGGGCCCTGCTCATGAGAGCTTACTGTCTAGAGGAAGGAAGGTTAGACACAGAAGGAGTAAGTGCTATTGTGTTTAAGTGCCTCCTGCCACATGAACTGCCAGTCAGTGGGTGGGAGTGAGAAGGCTATGAAATGAGGGGATTAATTAACAATCCCATGAATGTAAAATACCCTTTAAACAGTGGTATTTAAATAAGAGAGACTGAAAGTGACATGATTAGGAAACATAATGAATGGTGTGCCGTAAAGCGGAACTACCACCTCCACTTAAGTCGCTCTGCAATACTTAGGCAGGTGGTGACTAGCTTTGCAATCATTATTTTACCTCTCAAAAGTGCCCAAAAATAAAGTTATCCTTAAGTTTCCGAGACCGCAAGCCAGGCAGCACCGTGGACATCTTGAATGCGCGACTGCTCTGTCAGTCCTCTTCACCCTTCACAGGCATTGCACTGACCCGGACGGCTCTGGAAGAGACTGATGGCACAGGCACACAGTCTGCAATAACTTGGCCATCAGTCTCAGAAGCTTAAGTATAACTTTATTCGTGGGCACTTTTGAGAGGTAAAATAATGATTACGAAGCTAGTTGCCACCTGCCTAATTATTGCAGGGTGACTTTAGTGGAGGTGGTAGTCCCGCTTTAAAGCATTATGCAGTGGAACCTTTCTTCCACAAAACAAATAAATGCAAACCAATAATTTACATTGATTATATAAGCCCACTCATATTAGCATCCAGGGTACAGTGCCTGTTACTCTGGTTATTTTACTGAATATTGTTTTTTAAAAGAAATAAATCAATTTAGCTAATTTATATGATTGACAATCTTTGAGCTCCTAGTTTATTTGATTGAGCTGTGACTATCTCAAGAAGAAATACTTTATAGTTGTCTTTCTTTCCATAGTCCTTTTAGAAACCTAATTTACTTAATTAGCTTTACTATAGTATTCTAAGGAAAAAGCACTCTGATGCAGACTAATGTTACTACTCAGTTTTCACTGCTTATAAAGTATGTTTCAGAATCATACCTCTATAGATTCACAGAGATTTTACTAGAGACAGAAGCTAAATATCAGTGCAGTGGCATAAGATTGTCACGTCAGAACATCTTCCACAGTTGTAAAGGATTTTTAAGTATAATGTTTTCCAGTTATGGCTTATAGCACACTCAGCAATCATAGCCTATTTGAGTGGTTCTCAACTCGTGCCCTCAGAGCCCAGTAACAGACCAGGGGCTAGACTCAATTGCAGGAGATAAATGTTAACACCCGTTTTAGCAAACATTTTCCTATTGAAGTCTATGGGGAAAACCGCAGCTAAAAGCAGTGATAAAATTAGCACCTGCAATAGAATCTAGCCCCAGGTCTTCTGGATTTCCATGACTGAGCACAGTGAGTTAATCAAATTCTCTCTTGATTCTCTCACCGGTGCTCAAGAAGAGATATCCTCAAGTTTTGAACTGTTACTGTGCCAGAGGGTAAGAGTTAAGAACCAGTGGCCTATATTATGTTAGATATAATTAACGCTTTGAGTGCTGGAGAGGTAACCAAAGTATTGCAAAGCCATGTGTTGGATACCCCTCTGGGACTGGAGCAAACCAACTGCATCATAGATGAGAAATGAAAATTCCTATTGACTTGAACCCCATGAATGATAGAGAGGTCTCCAAAGGATTGCGAAGCACCATTTGAATCAATGGAATTTTTCATTTTTTCTCTCTTGTGCTGTTGGTTTGCTCCACAATGGCATCTTTCTAACAGGATGAATAAACCCTGTAGGATATTATGTATAAAGCAAATGGCTTTGCAAGGAATTGTACACCATCTAGCACTCAAGAAGTTAAATCCCCACTTATGTCAACTGCTCACTTCTAGGTATGTTCCTTCTATTCACCAGGATATGGTTGATGTGCTACTGTGCAAGGTGTGAGGAACAGCACAAGTCACACATACACGCACGCAACAATAATGGTGGTGGAATTGTCTTTCATTACAGAACTAACAGGTCAAGGGGTAGAGGTTAGCAAGATCCAAGTGGGAGTCATCTTCTAACACCCTCTTCTAGAATCTTCTACTTAAATGGATATTGCAATCTCCTCTCATGTTATGTACTATCAACAAGCTACTTTAACTTAACATGGCTGGTATACTTCAGGGAAAGTATGGGGTCTTGGGAAGGTAGAAACATTAGGCCCCAACATATAATACCATTTTTAATTGGCAAGGCAAGGTTGAAACCAGTCTTAAAGTATTGCAGGAGGGTTCAATAAACAATATATATATATACAATATCTTTATTGTAATTGCCATAAGACTTTGGTAATCATATTGAATGGTGCACGTTTATCAAACACCTCATGTATTTGCATGTTATTTATATCATTTTAAAAGCAGGTCTAAAATTAAAAAGAATAGTATTTTACTTTTTGAATGATTTTAATCTTGGTTAGTCAAAGTTCTTATAATATCATACTTTATTTTTTATATTGATGAATCAAAGCAATTTTGGTGCGCTAGAGGGAACAAATAAAAACTGCAAAAAATCCCATTGATTTATATGGAGCTTTTAACCTGTTGAATGCTAACGAGGACTCCATCACATTGCTTTGTAATGTGTTGGGGTCTTCACTTCCTCTAAAGGGGTTAAAAGTCACATTTAAATCAATGGGCTTTTTGATTTGTTCATTATGGTACAGTTTTTTTGACCCCAAATTGAACCACATTCTAACTGCATCAGACTGTGCATTTATATGACATAAACAAGTCCTATGTTATAGTTATAAGAAAAGGCCCTTTACACAGTAGGGATCACTTGACCATATTACTAATGTAGCAGCCTTTTCCTAGTGTTACTTTCTTCACTGGGACGTGGAACCCACCAGCTGGCTTCTAAAAGCCCTGAGATCTTTGTGTTAGTATACCTCTAGTTGTTTTACCAGGAAGAAATGATACTATCTTACTTTTGTAATATATAAATTTAATATAGAAAGCAAGGGGATTGTACAAACAGAATTCAGTGCTAAAATAAGTAAGGACTACTGTTGTTACCTGCTCTTTTGTAACATCTATGCCCACTTCCTTCCACTTGGTGGGTAGTGCAGAAGAGTATGAGTATTTCAAGGTGTGTCTTTCATCTACACTTGCCTCCACTGAACATGCTATATACTAACAGTGAGGAGATCAGCCAAAATATTCTTCCTTTCCCTTATGCCAGCAGGTGGAGTTAAGGGGTGTTCTCATTATAGGACTGCACTGGCAGGGAAATAAGGAGAGCATATTTAGGCACAGCTCATGCATAGCTCAGTGTTTTGTACATTCCCTTTATGTAGAAAAATATAGAATAGAGGACTACTAGAATGTGTACTCAATAGCTTAAATGCTGACATCATGACTTAATTATATTGCTTTGCCATCATCATTTACTGCAGCTATATTGTTTCTCCACAATGATTTCACTTTTGATGATTCAGTTGTTACTAAAAGTCCCAACCCTCACATATTCTAATTGATCAATCAGTAGGTTGTAAAAAAGACATTGAAGAGTGATTGGGTTAAATTCTGTGGAACATCATTCTACTATAAATGCCATAAAAGAGGAGTAATTATGGAGCACATCAACAACACAATAGGGTACACATACAGATTCCGTAAATTACCACCAAATTAAAGGGATAGTAATGGTTAATTTTAAGTTGATTTAATATTGTAGACATCAAAAAAACTTTAACATCTATGTAAGTCTTATCTCTCAAATCTTTATGGTTTGAGAGATATAAATTGCTAAAGTTAACTTTTCCTGGCTGTTTCATTCAAGTCTGCCATCTAGCTGACTGCTGTAGATTCCAGTCATTTGACCAGGCAGAGGCTCTTCAGCGGAGCTGAAATCACTCTATTTAGAAATAAATACTTCACTGGAACAGTCTACAAAGTGTGCTTGCAAACCAGGCACACTTTGTAGACCCTTCTTAATGAAGTATTTTTCTTTAGATATCGTTATATCGGCACTGCTGAAGAGACACATCTGGTCGCGTGACCAGAATCTGCTTCAGACAGCTTTACAGTTCGTCAAGCAGAAAGGGGAGGGACCAGAGAACTTTATTTTCTTATATCTCTCAAATCATAACATACTTTTTTTCTGACATTACTATCCCTTTAAATGGTGCTCTTAACCTCTGGAATGCTAGAAAGGACTCCAGTGTGTTGCAGAACCTCTTTAGAATTAATTTGATTAATCCTTTGAGTCTCAGAGGGGTGTGAAACACATTGCTTTGCAAAGTGTTGCACACCCCTCTGGCACTCAAAGGGTTAAAGCTCCATTTAAAATATTTTTCTGTGTCATCTGTGGTTTATTTGGTTTGTATCAAAATTACTAATTCCTCTATCTAGCAGAGTAGTCGGTATTGATTGATGTGTCCGGTGAGGCACTATAGGCTTCAGCGTTGTCTCCGGTATACGCCCGTGGGGGCTATTGATTCACCTCCTGTGCAGCACCAAGTGGCCTCCGGTAAACGCCCGTGGGGGCTATTGGCCATCTCCAGCTATACTGCAGTCTCGATATTACGCCCGTGGGGGCTTTTGGCTTAAGCTCTGTCAGGTTCCTCCGGTATACGCCCATGGGGGCTATTGGCCAGTTCTTGCAACCTAGCAGTCTCCATTTGGGATGCCCGTAGGGGCTACTGACTCTAGCACTAACTCCTATTGTGGCCACTAGTGCTACGCCCGTGGGGGCTATGCGCCAATATCATCTAAGGCTGTACTGATTGTGCAGTCGTCAGCCTCCTGAGCTTTACCATCTGCAGAGATATCACCACCTTGGGCGTGCCAAACTCCTCAATTGAGATGGACTGTGTTGTATTAACCCTTGAGTAGCATGGCTACTATTTTATGTCAGTAAAGTACAGTTCTTGTCTGTTCTCATATTTAGTG
Organism: Rhinophrynus dorsalis; assembly: GCA_037306005.1. Lineage (NCBI taxonomy): Eukaryota > Metazoa > Chordata > Amphibia > Anura > Rhinophrynidae > Rhinophrynus > Rhinophrynus dorsalis. Next base: position 385,616,320 of record CM074719.1, read on the forward strand.
TTATTGCTATTGCTCGCTATTCCTGTTGACGCCTGTAGAGGGCGTTCCTTGTCATTCCTTTTATTTAATAAAACTGTGTTTTATTTTACCAGCTGGTCTGAGTGTCTTGAAAACCGTTACACTGTACACACCCAATATAAATCTGACTTCTTTTGTTAATAGATTATAGGCTGATGCATCCCCATACATAAAAGGCAGATTGGTGATGGCAGGTGATTATAACTGTTATTGAACCCATGCTTGATAAAAAATTAAGAGGGGGAAAAACAGTGAATCAAAATATAAGGAGGTCATCTAAGGCTATCACTAATTTTGTGAAAAAAAATAAACTTTATGATATATGGAGATTTATTCACCCTCGTGAGAGGGACTATACTTATTTTTCAGTCCCACATGGGTCTTACTCAAGAATCGATCTGTTTCTTGTGAATTTAATATTATTACAGTCAATAAGAAAATTATTATTAGGGAGGTGATCTGGACAGATCACAATGCCTTGATATGGGAAACGAAGGAAAACAGTAAGGAAGGATATAGGAAGGAATGGAGGTTGGATGATACAATAAAGATACTTTAGAGTGATTAAAAAGAGAGACATCTCTTTTTTTTCAGTATAATTGGGGGAGTATTGATTCTTATGCTTTGACGGGGTGTGCAAATAAGGCCTATATAAGGGGTATTATAATTAAGTATAGCCATGAAATACAAAGGAAAAATAGGGTAGATATATCTTTATTAAGAATTGAATTATATAATTTAAATTTGGAAAATAAAATTTCCCCTACTAAAATTACATATAGGAAGATTGAGGAATTAAAGAAATTAATCTGGGAGATAGAAGTGCAATCTATTAATAGGAGAATTAAATTAATGAAACAGAAATGGAATCACAAAGATAATAGGGCGGATAACATTTTGACAAATAAACTTAAGAAGAAAGATTAGTGGATTATAAAGGGATATTGTCACGGTTTGTAAGAACTCTCAGACAATTAGGTAAGGTAAAATCAGCTTTATTAAAGATAATAAGGTTCACAAGATCACCCCTCACAGGTCCAGATCCGGGCAGTACTGTGGCACTTCCGAATCTGACACAGGTCAGGGTACAATGAGACAAGCAAAACAAAACAATGATACTAAAATCAGGAACAGGCTTCCGGAACCAGGAACAGAACCTCAGCAGTGCCAAGCCTAAGATGTAACTCCACCGGCAAGGCAGAAGGCAACTGCAGGGCAGATCCCTTAGCACGCTAGGGCAACCGGAGGTAAGCAGGCAAGAATGCACAAGGCACCCGCCTCAGGATAGAATAACTGGGGCAATACAGACAGGCCCTTTTAGGGCAACTCGGCCAGGCACTGTTGTAGCGACACAGACAAGACCTGGTAGGCAACTCGGGCAGGTACTGGCGCGGCAACACTGACAGGCACCAGGTAAGGCAACACTGAAAGGCCCTAGTAGAGCAACTCGGCACTCACAGGTGCAACAACACGGGCAGACCCTGGTATGGCAACCCTGACAGGCCCGGGTAGGGTAACTGGGTAGGTACTGGTGTGGTAACACTGACAGACCCTGATGAGGTAACACAGCCAGGCCCTCATAAGGCAACTTAGGCAAGTACTGGCATGGCAACACAGACAGGCCCTGGTAAGGCAACATTGACAGGCCCTCGAGGGCAACTCGGCAGGAACTGGTGCGGCAACTCTGACAGGCCCTGGTAAGGCAACACTAACAGACCTCGTAGGGCAACTCGGGCAGGCACTGGCGTGGCAACAATGACAGGCCCTGGAGGGCAATACAGCAAGGCACTAGGCCACAATGGAAAGGGAGTCAGCCACAGCCAGAGTCAGTACTCGGAGGAGCAGTCAGCCAGACCTCGTCAGCAAATGAGCGGGAAGGCAGCCTGTCTTAGTCAGCAACGGAGTGGGTAGTCAGCCATAGCCAGAATCAGTACACAGAGCGGTAGTGAGCCAGTCTTAGTCAGCAACGGAGCAGGTAGTCAGCCACAGCCGGAATCAGTACACAGAGCGGTAGTCGGCCAGTACTAGTCAGCAACGGAGCAGGTAGTCAGCCACAGCCAGAATCGGTACACAGAGTGGTAGTCAGCCAGTCCTAGTCAGCAACGGAGCGGGTAGTCAGCCAGTCCTAATCCGGAACACGGAGCAAGAGACAGGAGCAAGGTCAGGCAAAACCAGGTCATACACGGATCAGGAACCAACAGCAAAATAAACACCAGACACAGGAACACCATGAAAGGGCGCCAAAGGAATGACAGGACTGAGTTTAAGAAGGCTCACGTTGGGCGGAGCAGAACCCAGTGGCCAATAAGAGACTAGCAGGGAAGAAGCAGGAAGTAGTAATGTCGCCAGAACAGGAATCACGGGCACCGTGATAGATACATATGACACCGGAGGGAATTGAACAAGCTTTTAATGATTATTATAGCTCCCTGTATGGTCTGGATGTTAATGTGGAGTCCAAGCATATTAAGCATTATTTAGAGAAAATAAATATTCCTAGGATTTCTTTGGAGCAGACTTCGAATTTGAATTCCCCAGTAACAGAGATTGAAGTAGAAGAGGATATTGTCCGATTGAAAAAAGAATAGAACTCCTGGCCATGATGGATTTAATGATTTAATTTATAAGAGATTAAAAGTGGATATTTCGAAATATGTATAACGGATTATTTAAAGAGAAGCAACGTCCTGCAGAATTGTTTCAGGCAAATATACTGCCAATACTTAAAGTGAATAAGGATCCTGTGCTGGTGGAGAGCTACAGGCCAATTTCACTGATTAATTCAGATGCTAAAATATTCGCATCAATATTGGCAGAAAGACTGAAACATATTATCCCAGAGATCATTAATGGAGAACAAATAGGATTTGTACCTGGTCGAATGTCTTATAGTAATTGGAGAAGTATAATAAATATTTTGAATAATTCGAAAAGAAATTCAACATCTTTATTGATAATGGCATTAGATGCAGAGAAGGTGTTTGACCGGGTGAATTGGGATTTTATGTTTCAGATGTTCCAGGCTTTTGGTATAAGGGGAAACTTTCTGAATATGTTAAAAGTAATGTATAGTAATCCAACGGCAAGGACTATAGGTAAAATATTAGGGCACACTCGTTTAAACTAAAGAATGGGATGCGGCAAGGGTGTCCCTTGTCGCCACTTTTATATGTAATATCTATGGAAATATTGGCGATTACTATTAAGGATGATCTGCATATAGAGGTATATAAAATAAGAACAGAGGAATTGAAAATCTCTCTGTATGCGGATGATACTCTTTTGACTATTAAAGATTCGGTAATGGTATTGGATAAATTGATGGGAGCCATTCAGAGATATGCAGATCTCTCGAAATATAAAATGAATGAAGAAAAAACTATATTAATGTTGATTCATGTGGATAAAAAAGTAAAACAGGAAATTTAAATGGGCCACTGAGAGGGTGGACTATTTGGGATTAAGAATTGTTCCAGATGTTACTGAAATAATGGATAATAATTTTATGAGGTTGTTGAAAGAATCTAATAGAATATTAAAAGAGTGGAGGGGAGTTGAGCTTTCATGAATGGGAGTGATTAATACTATTAGGTCCTATCTATTGCCAAAATGGCCATATCTATTTAGACATCTACCAATGCCTATCCCAGAGATGTGGTTAAATCTTTTGCAGTCTGGGCTGAATAAGTTAATTTGGAGGGATGAAAAAGCAAGATTGAGAATTAAACTTTTAACTCAGCCTGTGAGTAGAGGAGGCTTAGGTTTTCCAAATGTTAAACAGAGTTATGAAGCAAACATGATGTTCCATATATATGCTACAAATGGAAAATTCAAAAGAAGAAAGTTTATGAGTGGGTTGGGAGATTTAAATTATGCGATCTGGACATGTGATTCTTTAGTTCCTTTTATTATTAAGAAAATGAATAATTACATTCTGGATAGTATAATGAAAGCATGGTAGAAACTTAGGAAAAGGTTAGGAATGTATGACAAAATATTGAGTTCATATGATTTAAGTTTGATTGCATTCAATGTAAAAGATCTATAGCTCTCAAAATGGAAAAAGTTGGGTATTATTACTATCTCACAATTGTGTATAGGAGGGGACATTAAAAGTTTTGGTCAACTGAAAAAGGAATTTCATCTTCCTGGAAAGAAAATATTTAATTTCCTCCGGATAAAAAGATTTTTGCAAAATAGAATAAGTGAGGAAGGAAATTCAGACAGGTTGAAAAAGATTTTTAATGGAAGAGGAATAGGTAGGCCTACAGCCAAGTGTGCAGAAATTCTGCGATATGAGTTTGAAATTGATAAATTTCCAGCTATAGATAAATGGAATGATGATTTTGATTTGGATATAACAAACAGGGAATGGTGTAATGCCTTGAGAAAAATGAGTAGAATAATTTACTGTTTGAATATATATGAAAATCAGTTTAAAATAGCTAATAGATGGTATTATGTGCCTTCAGGATTGGCAAAAATGTACCCATCCGTTTCTAACTGCTGTTGGCATTGTGGGAATTCAGTTGGAAACTTTAAGCATATGTGGTGGAGTTGTAACTGTATATCTGATATTTGGAACCTTACGTTTAGACACTTAAATCATTATATAGAAAAATAAATTAACTGGAAAGCTGCAAATGTCTAGTTATACTTGGATTGGCCAGATATTGGTAAAGCTAAGTCTTTTCTGGCCGTTCATTTTTTTTGCGGCAGTTAAAATGATTATTGCCAAAAACTGGAAAAGTAAAATAATATATCCTTGGAAACTTATTAAACAACAAGTATTGTTCCAGTTAAATATGGAAAGAGGTCTCAAATGGGTAAACTCCATTACACGGATTGGCAGTGAGTTGTGTATGAATGGATATCCAAGTTGGAGTTTGGGGACTGAGATGTTCTGAAGGTGGATATGTTATAGGTTTTTAGTGAAATGCTGCTTTTCATCATTTTTGGGCCACTGGTCATCGTAGATATATATGTGTGTATATGTTTTTTTTATTATTTATTTGTATTGTTTATATTGTGAATAAAAGAAATAAAAAAAAATAATAAAAAATAAAAAATAAAAAAATAAACTGAATCATGCAAAGTGCACCAGCCTACTTAATTCTTTAAGGACCAAATGGGTGCACAATGCTCTGCACACCTCTCCAGCTCTTAAAGGGTTAATATTACATACCTCCCAATATTTCAAATGGCCTAAGAGGGACACTTTTGTTTTAAGGGGTGTTGCTGGGGGCATGGCTGATGGGCAGGGCATTGCTGAGACTATTTAGGTTATTTCATGACCTACTGACACCTCCTTGTGTAGATGAATAAATAATTAAGAGCAAGACCAAAGTATTTTATTTACATACACAGACTACTTTACAAACACATATACTGAATTTAAACAAACATTAATGTGAGGTTTATTGCTGTGGAGCAATGTGATACACGTATATACACACCACACAGACTGATCTCCTAAAAAGTGGAATACCAGGGTGGGAAAGAGGGACAGAGGGATTTGGGGCTTGAAGAGGAACAGTACCCCTCCTAAAGGAGGTATGAGTTTATATGTGCAGTGGACGGCTAGCAGCTGTCATATACACCTCCTTGGACATAACATCCATGACACACTGAAGATTTAATCTCTTGAACAAACGCTCAAATAAAATTCATGGGTGCATTAAGATTAAGTAGGGAGTTATAATTGGGAGGGGTTACTTGTATGTTAAACCTCTGAATGCTAGATAGGTCTCTCATGCATTGCAAATAAATGCATAGAGGCCTCTCAAGCACTGAAGGGGGTAAAAGCCTGAATTAAATCAATGGAAACTTGGTGAATTTTTATTTTTCCCCATGGTGCAGTTAATTTGTTGCAGAATTACTTCAGTCCCTTAGTACATTATACTTATTGTTTCATTCTCTACTAAGAAACAAAATGGACTGGAAACTGACATGAAATAGCTCACCAAACCTTTACTGTTTGAGTGGAGACTGCAAACTATACAGCTCCCTACAGGATAAGTAATGGGCTTCAATTTAACTGTAAATGGAATATGTGCAGCAGGGTTGCACAGTTAGGAACTATTGTATCATATACTTCTGTGACTTGTTCTAGGCAGCTCTCATATTACACATTCTGAAACACTGATTGATACTATTGCAATTTGGATATGGCCTTTACTCTGTTTTATCTGATATATGAGATGATGATGATTAGTTTCTTGCATTGCATAATTAACCCTTTGTGCACATGAGTGGTGAGAAATATGTTTTCAGATTTGCTTTTTGAGTGTGGAACAATTCGTTACAATCATGTACGCTATGCTACTTTTCCCAATATGCCATTCTTACGTAATATCTTACTGATTTGCAAATACTATTGTATAGTAAATTGGTATGAAAATAATAAGGTACAGCTGGGTACACATTTAACCCACTGAATGCTAGAGGTATCCAACACATTGTAAAGCAATACATTGGAGACCCCTCTGGAATTTAATGGGTTAAGAGATCAGAGAGGGAAAGGAAAATTAAAGTAAATATATAGACACCTATATATGGAGACAAAATCTTCCAAAAAAGTATGCTGCTCTCATCCATTTGAGGGGTGAATAATCATTACAAAGGGTTAATGGTTATATCCAGCTGTGCCGCTTTCCATTCTACCGCTTCTCATGATTCTCATGACAGCCTCTCGCAGTGAGGCTCTCTCACCAGTCTGCAGGAACGTTTGGATGACAAATTAGCACACCCCTCAATGGCTAGATATCGATCTCTGCCAATGAGATCGCTCCAGCCTACAGACAGAAGCCTCCGTCATCGGAGAAAGCTGGATAGAGGGAGGGGAGCGGAGGGAGAGTTACAGACTGTGGGTATAGAGCTGTACCCACAATCTATCCGGAAGTGCAGTCTAGAAACATTAATTTTCGCCAATTTAGGAGTAAAAAAGAAAAAATATTCATGAATTCCACCTCATTGCTAGCTAATCTAATGTTTAACACGCATTTGTACTGGGGTGATAGATCCCCACAATGGTGGAGTGTGTGCACTGAAATGTTATACAGTGTTCAGACACTCTAGCACAAACCCCTGAGTGCAACCCCTTTAAAATATAACACCAGTGGAGCCAAACTGGTAGATTCATACATTCCTCTAATAGAGGCTGACCTACTAAGGAGAATTCGGGGGAGATTCTCTAAGGCAGGATAAAGAGGTGATAAAGTTGAGATGACTTCTCCAGTGATATCACTTCTCCAATTCCTATGTTATTCTATGAAGCTAATGCATTAAGATTTCTCCTACTTTGGAGACCTTAGTGCATAGGCTCTATAAAATAACGTAGGAACTGGATAAGTGATATCACTGGAGAAGTCATCTCCACTTTATCACACCTTAGTGCATATATATTAGTTCATTTTACACAGCATTGCCCAGTCCTTCTGGCATTTTAAAAGGCCAGAATTGCAGTGGATTTTCATACGATCTCAGATCCCATAGAAATTGCAGACACAACTTTAAGTACTCCAAATAATGTAAATTATTTGTAATAATACAATATAATCTTATTAATAAAATGCTCAGTTTTTTCTGAGCAAAGGTTATTGGACCAGCTCTCGCTCTATTAATTTTCACTAGCATTAAGTACTTTAATGAGGTTTTCTATGTTCCACTTAAAGATATATAGGTAAAAACCAGTTAAGTTCATAGGTTAAACTCACCAGAGGAATAGAAGATTAAAATGATTCATGAATTCATAATAATAGAAGTAAATTAATAAAGCATATTAAAATATTAAATCACTAATCTCTGCAAAAAAACCTCAATCAGGCAGCTCTTAATTATTACAATAAATGAACTTAAAAATTGATTCTAAGAAGTTTAGTATGACAAAGGACTCTTGGGCCACAGATTATAAAGGTGAGATGAACATTTAACCATTTCATGTATAGAAATGGGTTCTGTTTTACATTTTCCACTGAATAATTTCCAGGTTTTGGAATATGGCACATGAGTAACTGCCCATTAGTATGTAGAACAGATAAAAATATATTGGTGATAGGTGTTTATTGAGCTAGAAAGCTCACTATCCCTAAGCAAGAAGGCATCATTCACTGCAAGTGATAGTTCTTGTACAACAGCCAAGTAAGCTGACTATATCTAGAGAAAACTTATGTGTCTGTTTGAATTGTATTGTATATGTTGTAATATCTTGTTGCTGGACTTCCAGAGGGAGTAGAACCAGTGACACTCTTTGTTACTGAGCAAGCTACCCAAGAGAACATAGCATCCACCTGTAATGGATAAACACAGACAGATCTTAATACAATCTGTGACTACTGTAAAATCTCGGGTATAACACACAGGTGTACATTTTACCCAAGATTTTAGGGGAAAACAAGAGTACTTATAAATAATACTATGTGCATCATATCTATGGTATTGCCCTGCAAGGACCGCAAGGTCCTCACAAGACATTACCATTGGCAAGGCAGAAGAGGTCATGACAGGAAAATGCTGGAAGTGGGTGGCAGATGCAAGCATGCAGCCCGCAGGGACCCTGTCAGGCTGATGAAATTGGACAACAGAGAGGGCAGGAGGCTATTAGGGATGAAGAAGTGAGGAATGAGGTTGACCTAAAATACCCCAAAATTTGGTGTGACTGACTGGCAAGACACAGGCAGCTGGGGTCCAAATTGCTTGCTGATTTTACTTTTATTGTCTCTGTTGTTGATTTTGTTTTTTAGTTATAAATAATTTGTGGACTAACTGTGATAAGATATGGTGGCAATGTAAAAAAAATTAAAATAAACATAAATAATTAAACAAATAAATATATTAGACAGCTGACTGGGAACTTTGTGACTGAGGCAGACTTAATAGACAACAGATGACATTGAGACATTGAGGGCCAAGGCAAGACATCATACTCCATCAGCTGTGTACTGTAGAGAGTAAAAACACACAGTAGTGGAGTAATGTCTAGCAAATGCAAAAGCGGGAGGGAGAATGGTAGAGTAGTGCAGGGATGTGGGAGTAAAGTGGTAGCACAAAAACTGACTGCAGCAATCACTGCTGCAGCATGTGCAATAAATTATGGTGATCCCACTCCTCCCTGGGTAGATGCAGTTTGTCAAGGTCCCATCAATCACACCACGTCAGTCCCCCACCACCAGTACCATACACATCTGCCACACTGTAGGTTGTAATTTATTTTTTTTTAATCACTTGACATCATCATGAATATGTGCCAGTGTCACATAAGCAGGAAGTGTTGTGGGCAAAGGACAAATGCATTCTGCACGCTAACACATTTTTCAAGGTATTTGTTGCATTAGAGAAAAAGGAGAAAACTTTCACGAAAAAAGAGAAAAATCATCCGTTTTTCACAAACAGTCATGCGGGAAATATTTCTCACTTTTTGCCAATCCCTAGAGACTATGAATAAGTGGGGAGGGAAGCAGTGCGGCAATGGATTTTTTTTATATAAGGTGAAGAAGGGCAAAATTGTGCAGATTATACAAAAGATTTTATGGTATTTTTAAAAAATGATTGTAAAACCTAAATTTAAAACTAATGGGACGGCTATGTTTCCCTGAAGCTATGTTATTCCAATAGTTAATACTTTTGTCTTTCAATTGATACTCCAATGATATATGCAGGGTCAGATGAAGGTCCCCTTTTCTTCAGTAATATGGACTTGAGCAGGGACATACTTCCTTCTGAGAGTATTGTGAGAGGTAAAACTAGGATCATTTACTTGGTGCAGGAATCTCCAAGTGGAGAATGGGATTTAAACCCTATTGTGCCTGTAATGGAAGACAATGGCAAGAGTGGCAGATGGCTGAGGCTCCCTCGGAGAGCCTCATCAGTCCACCTAGGAAGCATACTGACTTTTCTGGGGAATGCAAAGGACATTCTAGGAGTACTGAATAGGCTTCATTGAGTAAGTAAGTAAGTAAGAAAAACCTAAGCTATGTACACTCTCTCTGAAAGAGTGAAAGAAAAAGATGGAAAGTTATTGAAACCTGACTTTACCTTGGTACTCAACTAAATTTAAGTGACTCTGAAAGAGTAAGTTAGGAGTCTGATCTGGGAGAGGGCTGCCACTAGAACAATTATTATCTTGTTCTATTGTTAAATAAAGTTGTACATGAAAACACTGGCATCCTAATTATTCATCTAATATGCACCATTCACACCAGTATCATATGCCCTGTAGAAAGTGTGATCCAGAGGAAAAAATAATTGATGCACCCCTGGGGAGAAGGGCCATTGGGACCCACTGAGAGTCAGCTGTTTCAGTACCTCCTTGATCAAAAAACAAACAAACACACGCACACATATTTTACAGATCTTTATTTTAACAATCTCTTGCTAGTGTCAATTTTTCTTCACTCCACACATCTCATGTCTGAAATAACAGAAATCTTGCTTACTTTTATTGCAATCTATTGTCTTGCTATGTTTACTGAAGTCATGATACCTCACACTGTTATTCATTTTGGATCCCATATGTTTACATACTTGGAGGTTTCAGTTTATATAACATAGCACTATTCACAGCAAACGTCTTGAGAAAGTATGTTGAGAGCTAAAACTTTGACCTGTCTGTATTTTGTTAAGTAAATCAACTCTTTCAGTGCAGACTTTTATATCTAGTCTCCATTCCTTTGTAAACTTTAGCCCAATGCCCCTCTGATGCTAAACAGCACAGTTTGTTGTTAGAATAAGGTCCTCCAGCAGCTATACTGAATGAGAGAGATGTGTGAGGAGATAATGACTCCCTGACATCAGAGATGAAAGCACCTACAGATTTGCAGCATAGTACCATAGAGACCAGTATGTTCAACATTGCATATTAAAGATTAAAAGACACCTATATCCATCAAGTTCAACTTATGCTCCATACACACTGATCAAAAGGAATTACATAACAAAAAAATTGAAGATTAAACAGAAACATAAAAAAACTAAATTCCCAAAAAGACTTCTGAAATACATTCTATATTTCCCATGCTTACATTCATTATAAACTATTTTGCTTTGATGTGCATGCATTCACAGTGTCTAGCAAAAAAAGTACAGGCTCAGAAGTCCTTCAACCCTTTGAGTACCAGAGGGGTACCCAATGCATTGCTTCCCTCTGGCACTCAAAGAGTTCATCTCAAATCAAGAAAAATGTTGCAACGACACAATAGTGTGCCTCTATAGTAAGAGGTTTTTTTTTTTTTTTTTTTTTTTTTTTAATGTATAGATTTATATTGGGTTTTTCAACCAAACATCATAAAAAACATTAAGAAGATATAGAAATAATAATATCAACAACTTTGAACATTTACATATGACTTTTAAAGGCTAATATGATGTCCAATCAGTTCTCTTAAGTAGTTTTGTCACAAAGAAAGAGTTAGGTGTAAATCAAACATTTAAAAAAAACAGAGCAACAAGAGTAATCATCTAAAGATGTATAATTAAAATTAATTCTGGAGTTGTTTGGATATAAAAGGAAATAATATAAAGAGAAAGAAAAGGAAGAAAAGAGAAAGATAAGAACATAATTAAGAAAAGAACGAGAAGAGTAATAAGTAAAGTAAGTTATAGAAGATTTCAATACTGGGATAGAAAGCAGAGCCAAGGACACCAAACAGCAAGAAAGTCGTTTGTGAGAGATGAAGATCTATGGATTTGCATCTCCATTACCATAGTATGACACACACACTGTGTTCCCATTCCTTAATCTTTTTAAGGGGGTTTCTTAGCGCCATTTTTCCAGCTGCTTTATTTGGTTGTCTCTCAGACAGCATCCATGCCTGAAGAAGAGCAGGACAGTGCGGAGGAGCACATAATGACCCCCAGTGACACAGCCCCTCAAGAGCCATCAGAGGGCACCATCTGGATGTCACCACCATCACAGTCACAGAACAGCCCAACAGTGGATGCCACAAGAGTCCCAGCAGTGGATTCCACAACAGAGATGAATGCCACTAACATTTGGCCAGTACTCAATGCCCACCCCACCACCAATGTTATATAACTGGGTGCCCACCACACCACAGTAAGGCTCATTGGGCCCCACACCACCTCCACAGGCACACAGCTGAATGCCTACACAGCAACACTTCTGTCTGCAGCCACAATCCACGAGGGAAGGGAACACATCCCAGTGTCCACAGTATGACCCATGGCCACTTGATAAGCAGCATCTTGGACTCATATGTGAGTCACAGAGACCACAACCACTGACTCAATACACACCATCATCACAGACTGAACCAGTTTAACACAAATCTGCAGACAGTGAGGAGACCATAGATGTGATGGGGCAGAAAACTCACCCTCAAATGCATCACACCTGTGTATACATTGACCTCACCAACAGCTGCAGCATCAGAGGCACACTCAGACCATGAGAGAACCACCTATCAAGAACAGACACAGACCAAGGAGGAGAGTTATCAGCAGTATGGATGGGCAAAAACTTTCGCCCTAAACCAAAATTGACCAAATATGGCATTTCCCAAATGGTGAATAATTTCCCGTGAACAATGCTATTTTCCCACTTTTTTCCCCTAGCTCATTGCATTGAAATCACTGGGAAGAAAATTGTTTCCCAACTGCATGAAAGTTTTCTCTACTTTTCTACATCCATATAAAAGGGTGTCAGGCTCTCACAGCATGCCATTCTGTGTTTGTGAGAGAGGAAAGCAGCACATTTTTGAGCTAGAGAATAAAGGCAAATAAAGAAGAATTGAAGCTTACTTTAGGGAGTCTTTAAGGGAGGAAATTTGTCTCTGTATTAGGGGCATCTGGGGGCACTCTGGTGGAGAAGAAGAGAGGAAGGAGGTTGACACCAAATACCCAAAATTTGATATGACTGACTGGCAAGACTCAGGCAGCTGGGTCCAATTTGCTTGCTGATTTTGCTTTTATTGTCTCTGTGCTGGGGAAGTCTGGGGAAAGAAGTTGTTGATTTGTTTTTTAGTTATATATGTGTTTTTTGACTGACTGTGATAAGATAGGATGGGCAATGTAAAAAAAATCAAATCAAATCAAATAGAAATAAAACATTGAACAAATGATTACCTAAATAAACAAATAAATATATCAGGTGACAGACAACTGACTGGAAGCCTTATGTGAGATCTGTGACTAAGGCACATTGGTGCCCAGACCCCTAGGGGATTTGAGATGGAGAGTGCTCCATGGTGCACCGAGTACGGGGGAATACCTAGCCCATTTCACAGACTCCCCAGTCACTTGTCCATTCTGTGGCAAGGGGGAGTCTGCTTTCCACATCTATTTCACCTGCAGCTGACTGCAGCTTCTCTTGTCATTCCTGAGGGGCCTCCTCCTGCAGTTTTGGCTGCACTTCTCCCTCATCTCTTCATCTTTGGGCGCACAGTATCCTGGAACAGTAGGGCTCCTCATAAACCTGTTCCTGACACAAGCTAAGATGTCCATCTATGTGACCAGGAAGCAGGTAATGTCAGGGGAGGTTCCAATGAAGCCTGAAGATTTGTTCTGTGGAGGAGCTGAGAGTGTTTGATAAGGAAGGAAATGGCACAGTGATGGGTGCAGAGTTGCATCATGTTCTTGTTACACTTGGAGAGAGGATGGGAGAGGATAAGGTTGAGACTCTTCTGGCTGGTCATGAAGATGCAGATGGCTGCATTAATTATGAAGAACTTGCCCGGATGGTAATTAGCGACTGAAACATATAATGCAGTACCACTCGTAAGGGTGCAACACTGTTTATATGCATTTTATCTATCTTCCTGGATGGGATATCGGGCTGTTTAGTGAGTGGCTCTGCTACTTCCAGTTTCTCAAGAGTGGTGGTGATCTCTGCTCATCTGTGATATGAAGGAAGTTCAACTACTAGAGCGCCGGGACCTGCGATATCAAAGACCTGAAAATGAACCTTGGCAACCTGTGTTGTCTTCTCTGTGTACTCCTCCGTAATGCTACAGAATGCAGAAAATAAATTATTTCTATTTTTCCTTCCATCAATAAATAAAGCAAGTGACCTTTAAAAAAAAAAAAAATTAAGAACAAGGGGATATAAACCAGCCAAATGAATGTATTAACTGGACATTACAGCAATATATAACCTAGTAAATAAACTGCCATAAAGCAGAAGCTGGTATCTGGTGAGGGGGAATTGTCATTGTGCTGCAGACGAACACAAAACTCAACATGATGGGCTTGCCAAACCTCAATCTCAATTAGTTACTTCTTTGCAGTAGCCAACACTCTTAAATGGAAAATCCAGCCCTACTCCAGCTGGATTAGGCATCACAAATCTATATTTTTCATAATACATTTACTGCCTCATTAACACTTTGAATGCCAGAGGGGTATCTAGCGCATTACATTTCTAAGGCTCAAAGGGTTAAATGCTTGATGTGAATATTTTCAAACCAAAATCTACAATTTTGCTGTTTGTAATACTTCAGTAAACCTGATAGACACAGGGAATCAGGTATACCAGTATTCGCAGGTGGATAGGTTATAATAGCAATGTCATCATCACCTATGGAATTCCAGATGTCTGTTGAAATCACAGCCTCCATTGGAACCATCCATTGAATGGCAGCTGCATGTGTTCATTATGGTCATGTTGAAGCAGGCATTTTCAAGGCTGGAGTGTTAGGTGGATCTCAGTCATTATTATGTATTGTGTGTTTCCACACATTCCACATGCATATCATGGTCATACATGCATCATGTTTGATTTATGTATTGTACTCACAATTAAAGATGTTCCTGATGAGCCTGTCTCATGTCTCCACCCCTCTCAGGGTCTCCTCATCCTCAGGCTGGGGAACAGGCACCTCTGCAATAGGCTGGGGATCTAAATCCTCCACTAAATATGTTTTGACTGCAATATTGTGGAGTATAGCACACTCTACTATGATATCTTACACATTCTGTGGTGCATATTGAAGAGCTCCCCCAGAGTTAACAAGGCAAAGAAATGTGGTTTTGAGGAGGCCAAAGGTGCATTCTATAGCATTCTTGGTCCTAACGTGAGCCTCCTTGCAGCTGTCCTGTGCAGGTGTTTGTGGATTTATTACAGGTGTGAGGAGCCATGGTTTGCACTCATATCCTGCATCCCCTATGGAAAAGAAGTGACATTTTGACACATGTACCACATGGTTATGGGGATAATGTTGTGTAATGGAGACATTCATACATGTATTGTGTGTCATGACACATGACCATGCTAAGCTGGGGTTTCATTAATCATGTGAGAGCCCTTGTGTATCTGATGTGATATGTAGATTTGTCAGTCACCCAGCAGTCAATTCTTAAAGCCCCGGTAGACGGAGGAGTGCCTGGGGAGAGCCTGAGGATGTAGGATACATGACAACTGCCAGGATAGGAAGCAAAGACATGGGTGATCCTCATGTTGCCACCACACAGCTTCTGCGCGTTGATGGAGTGGAAATGCTGTCAATTTATGAAGAGATGCCCTCATGTGGAGGAAGTGGATGTACCTCCTGACCAACCTCTTGAAGGCTGTCAACCCCTGACCAACACCCTGGAACAGGTATCCTGCAACATCCCAGATACATATCCCTCTGTGGACTGGAAGGATCCAGTTGCCATAAAATGAATGGCACACAGCAGCTTCTCCATGCTGGATAGGGCATGGTTGGTGCTGGCTATGGGGTTGACTTTGTCTTTGATCACCTCATATAAGTCGATGATGATGTATGATGTCAACCTGGTCTGGTCTCTCACTGCAGCATACACCATTCCGAAGAGCATTACCCTGGTATTTCCTGGGTCTTGGTAGGCATCTGTCCTCCCTGTGCTGCTCCACACACAGGTCCCTGAGACAGCTGAGGCTGGGGGAGATCTGACAGAGGCAGCTCATGTGCTGCTACCTGGCCTGATTTTCCACCTAGATATGGCCTTCTGGCTGGTTCACCAAACAGAGCATACGAAGTTGCAACATCCAGAAAATATGCAGGTGTGGGTCAGGGGATCCTGGGGCTCTCAAGCCCTTGCATGCCCCCTCCTCTGATGTCTTCACAGGTTTTGCAATGGAAACATAATGCTCATAATTGTCACCAAGATGGTGCGATATCCCTTTAAGACAGTGGTGTGGTGCTGGCCAGGTGCAGTCATTAGATAAGAAGGGACCAATGGGAATGAGGCTATTGTCCATCTGAGTGTGTGTGTCTATGTGGATGTTGTTGTTTCTGTGTGTCTGGTTTACTTTTCAGGTGCTTGTGATGTTGTCCTATGTGGTTGATGGCAGTGCACCTTGGTTCTCCATTGGCTACTGATCTTGCACAACCAGGCTTAGGTTTCTTTGCGATTGACAGATGTGCATATTATCCTGTGTGGACATACATCTTGGTATGTGTTAACCCCTGCTGTGCTGGGGCAGCGTGTCATGGATTGATTGACTTTGATTTGCTAATCCCTTGTTCCTCAGTAGGGTGATGGGTTAATGTTGGTTTTCTAGGGCTTATATATACGGAATACACATTTGGAGGGTTCTTCCTTGGCACTTCAGGGCTTATTTGGTGTCATTGTGGTGTTTCCTAAGTGTTGTGTGAGCTGTTTGTTCCCTGCTTTGTGTTGTTCAGTGGTGGTTTTTAACCTTTGTTATGTGTTTTAAACCTGTGAAAGTAGCTGTAGGATTATTGTGTGTTAATGTATCTGTTTACCGTGCATTAGCACTCACAGCACACAACTGGCTTGAACTGTTACATTGATGTGAATGAGCTAAATCTTCCCACCCATTGTCATTTTTTACCGTTCATTAGCAGGTCACATCACAGGTAATAGATTAGCAAACTGTGCTTGCAAAACTACAGTCTGCACAGTTTTTTTTTACGGTTGTAACTGAATTGAGCCCCTAGTGTCAAGCTATGATTGTAGGCACAGTCCTACTGTCTCTGATATTATGTCTATATCCAGCTAGTCACATAGACCAGTGAGTTGGAGAACACACCTCAGAGGTATATGTACTGTAAACATACCTTCCCTTTAAAACTCTGTGCAAGGATGTTCTGGTTCCCATGCAGCCCTGGAGAATTCAGCTGTGCATTAAAGAGGGGTGGAATGATTTTTTCATCTTATGTATATATGGGTTTTCACTCCATAGACTACCCATGGCACACTCCATCACTGCATAAAAAGCAGCTGATTTATCCTTTTTTTCAAAGCTTTTGTTCATGGTTTATTCTAAAGACAAACACAATGCAAAGGGTTAAAAAATGTAAGCCTTATTTCACCCTTAATGTTTCCACTTCTGGTGGCATAGAGTTAGATATCTGAACAGGCCCCTGCCCCCGGATCCCACAGATGTTTCTATCACATTGATTTTTAATGCTTTGGAGCCATATCTAGAGTGTAAAGGGTTAAGTTAAAGAGTTATTCCCACTTCATTAAGTAAACATGTTGTAAGTTATTATCCTCAACAATGAGAACAGCTGTGATGTTTGAAAACTAGTAGAGGGACATTAATAATGTATTCACATTTACAACCTCCTGTAATACTTCCTCTTCTGTCATTTATTATACATTATTACAAATGCATCTAATAAACTTAGTGACTCAATAAGTGTTTTCCAGAAGTGATGAATTATCAAGTAAAACTCAAAATCCATATATCTTTTGTTTAAAAATTGTATGGTAGTTGTCAATATACAAATACTGCAAAGAAATGTAACCCATTAGAAATTGAGGTCAGATATAATTAGCTATCCTATACTCTAAGCTTCATAAAAATTAGTTTTTGGGTACAGAAGGTTTAAAATCAAATTTTAAAGAGGGAGTAACATTGCGTGTTGACTAACTCACAGCATTTGAACATACATGCAGCAGTGTTGCAAATAAAACTGCGCCAAATGAAACATCAGCCACATTTAACTTGCTATGCATTGCATACCCCTCTAGCACTCGAAGGGTTAACCAAAAAGTAAGTTCACACTGGTGTTCACAGCGTTTCAAAGAGTTTAGTAATATTGTATCTTATGACCCTGTTTAAACATATATATATTTTTTAATTCATTCATGCCTCAGTTCTAAAGCAGATTGCTGCATCTATGGTCCAACATTATGTTTTAGGTTCATGGAAGTCTTCTCTTTGAAAACAATGGAAGCTCATCAATATTGCATGATAATGCATTTTGAGTGAGCTGTGATTACTGTGATGTGCCATCAAATCTGCTCATAGCCAAAATATAAAGTTAAGCATGGATAGGAAACAGTTATAGAAATCACAATTTTTTCTGAAGAAATGGCAAGACAGACATGTTTGATTTGGAGTTTTTTCTAACTTCTGTGCAGTGCCATCCTTGTCTGTATCGCAGATGATCTAAACTGTAGTGATAGTTACAAAGACAAACTAGCTTAGGATGATGTTTGTATCAAAGTTCTGAAGACATCTGTAAGCTTGGATGATAGGAAGAAAGATGGGAAATGTAAGATCTTACAATTGCAATTATTATGGGATATAACATGAACAGCATGTTATACAAATACGTGGATCTGCCGCAAATACTTTATAGAATGATAAATTGTTATAGTGAAGCCTTGTACTAAAGCTCTAGCAAATTGATATACTATGGACATGTGCTGCGATTTACTGCTAGGGATTTATGTGGGTCCATGCCATGTGCACCAGAAGCTGCTCAAGCCTGCCTTTTTTTAACAAAAAAAAATGTTTTTATTACTTTTATTGTTATCATTTATTCATTAAGTGTCAACAGCTTCTGAAGAGCTGTACAATAGTTACATAAGACAACAGAGCAAAGTACAATGTGGCACAATATATAAGGATGTTTATAATGAACATTAAAATGAATTACAAATAGAAGGCTAAGAAGGCCCTGCCTGCTACAGCATACACTCTTACAGTATTTAATCAACATAAACCACAATTCGTTAAATCATGAAAAACAGCATAGGGCATAGCATTTGTTATTACATACGTATGCTTTATCCAAATGCACATTTTTATACTTTCATACCTCCATGGTAATTTACCTACTGGTGGCATGCAATATTGTGGGAAGTGCTCAGACACAAAGCTCTTAAACAGCTACACAATTTGTAGGCCAATTAATTATAGTTAAGAGATCTGTTAAGGAACCTTAAAAATGACAAATTATTTCTCATATAATTTTGTGGAGAAAGTATGCATCCCTCAATTTGGTCTTGTATAGCAGTCTAAAATATGTACCATTTATGGTCCAGATTTCCAAATATTTGTGCCACCATGTGTCTTGCCCTGCTAAATCTTTACTTAAGGAATCTCTTCAGTATGCTGTGTTTCTGGAGGAATATGGACATGATAAATGCAAATATCCTGTTATATTAATCTGATCACACAAATAGATGACCTATGCTTTCAAATCCACCATTGTGAACAGTTAAGAAGCAATAATTGCTGTCAGCCAGTCCGATAAAAACAACAGATAAGTAATTTTTGTAAATGAAATACTCTGACCCATTTCTTGTGGGCATCTTCTTCCAATGAAGTTAGAGAAGGAACAGTTTTGATATTGCCACACTGTTTCATCAGGTTCAGCCATAACATGGTGTTTCAATAAAAGCTACATATCTTTACATATCTCATGCACCAACATACTGACAGTATGCTTCCCACAAAAATCGTTAATATAAAGCAATGAAGGAATGGTCTAAGAAAAGAGAAAACATACAATGAGGTCAAAAACATCTATAGATACTAGGTGATACTTCAATTAGTAACTGTCCAAAAGATAATAAAATAATAAGACCAGTTCACATGGAAAAATGGTGATAATACTGTATATTACCCTCTTCTTTTTATTGAAGAGTATCAGCAATTATTCTTCTTCAACAAATCTGCCTCTTGTGGGTGCAGCTTCCTTTGACCCCAGTGGTGGGTAGAGTCATATAAAACTAAAACAAGAAAAAGAGAAAGAAGGAGTGCAAGCCCATCTAAGAGCAAATCTGTATGCATTTAGAATAGGGTGTATAAACACTTCCCCCTATATAATAACTGCTCACCAAATTCCACCAGATAGTCAGCCTGTAAGCATCGCTCTCAACACTGTCACTGGGTGGCAAATCTGGTCTACTATGGCAGAGACATTGATGATGTTATTTTAATATGATTCCAATCGGCCTCTGAATGTCCCAGTGCATTATTCACTATCTGGTGGAATTTGGTGAGCAGTTATTATATAGGGGGGAAGTGTTTATACACCCTATTCTAAATGCATACAGATTTGTTCTTAGATGGGCTTGCTCCCCTTCTTTCTCTTTTTCTAAGAAAAGAGAAACACTAATTCATTCTTAATGTTATTTTAATGTTTTTTGTTTACAGTAAGACAAGCACAGACCAGATGGTGGTCTCAAACAAATTATTTTAGGACAATTAATCAAGAAATGTGTCAGCAGGTTCATATAGATCCAGACAAATATCATATTCATTTCATGAGCAACTGGGATTCTTTAAAACAGCAATGGACAATGGGGAGTAAGTATAATTTTATACAAGGTGAAACTGACCAAGAACAGTGACACACCTGTGAAGCAGGCAGATTCTGCTACAGGAATTAAATGCAGCACATGATTCTGTAGGTATGTGGAATAATAAGAATAGAAACTTACCATGTGGTAGGAGATATTCTGTCTACCCATTGATTTCAATTTAAGGAGCTAGGTGGAAAAAGTGGTAAAACGTCCCTTCACAAAATATTTTCCATTGCAAAAAGTGCCATTTTTCTCTTTTGGTGCAAAACTTTTGCCTATCCCTACCCAATACCAGAATTAGTTGACTTGATCATTTGGAGTTCAAACAATTATTATTTTAATCTCAACAAATGCGATTCACTAAATATTATAGACCAGTTGAAGAGCCCGTTACACTGGCCACAGTGCTACTGCCAGCTGGTCGCGGGGCAATCATTCACAGTAGAGACTGTACACACTGCGGCTGATACAGTGCCAGCCGGTCACGGTGCAGTCATGCTCAGTAGAGACTGCCCGTGCCGTGACTGATACAGAGCGGGACGCTCCTTCATCTCTACTGCGCATGACTGCAGCACGCTCAGCAGTCTCTACTGCGCATGACTGCATCATTACAAACTTTCTAGTGAATTATTATATAGGATAATACAAAAACCTCACAGTGTATGAACTGTATTTATTATCTATCATATTTATTGAATGACAATACATCAGACAATACATTAGACAAAGGCCAGCAACAGATGGTCTTAACAGATACAACAACTCAGACATAATTACATTTCAGATACAAAAGGGTTTGAGGAACAAAGACTTGAGGGCTTGAACTAATTACCACACGGCAGGGGGGTCTGACTGCAGTTCACAATGGCTTAATTAACACACAGCAGGGGGTCTAGCAACAGTACACCTAGTCAAATGGCTGGGTGGCTGCAATACACATCTTAGGGACAGTGGCCTAAGGTTGGAGCCTTTGTTTGACTACTCTGAATGCCCTGCTCCAACCTTGACCAATCCCTGAGTTGCCTACGGTTCCCCAGCTTAGGCTATGGAAGATATTTGCATGCCTACTCCAAGGTTTCGAGTGATCCAGCTTTCCCCTCTTGCCCCCACCACCGAACGTTCGATCTGGTGGCACTGATTGCACACCTCGCTGGTACCCACTGACTGGTAGTCGGTGAGTGTGTAAACCCTCAACCACAACAATACATTAAACAGCACATGAACAAAAGTCTATGAACATAAGTCTTTTCTCTGAGGTAATGGCTTGCCAGTTCGTATGACAGGGCACAAACAGAGTCCAAACAGTGCAAAATGTCCACAGTCTTTGTGCTAAATAGTTCTAGGGCCAGACAAAGTCTCAAGTAACGGGTAGGATCCGTTACAACTTCCTTATATTTTCTCTAGCTCTACCTCTCAATCTATATTTTTTCTTTTATATTTTTTAGTTTTTATTGTATATAATTTAGGAGTAGTACTGTTATATTATATATTCTATTAATGTAAATAGTTTATTCCTAGAAGAGTTATAATGTGGATCTTTAATTCAGAATCATCTGAAGACTGAGAGGTGGAGCTAGAGAGGATATAAGGTCTTCCCATAGATACAATGTTTCCCTGATGAAGAGGTCATTACTATGATCTCGAAGCTTGTTGGAGAGTTTAAGACATCAGCAATGCAGATTGTGATATAGTAGAGAACAACATACATGGAATGCAGTGACAGAATTATGTATCAGTTGTGGGTAAGCTATAAATCGCAAAGGCTCTGTGATGGTCTATGTTGAAAATATTTGGTGGGCTAGCCAGGACAAAGGATGCAAAGCTGTTTCGGAAGTCAGGTAAACATTGATACAAGTAACCATGAGTGATCAGATTTTATGAACTGTATTTATTATTTATCACAATTGTTGCATTATGAGATTCAAATAATAACTGGACTGGACAGATCTCCAAATGAATTGATTCAAATAATCCTGGTACCAGTTCTGAAGAGTCCACTCTGAGGTCTTCATTATGAGTGTACATTTTTTTTCAATTGTATTTTGGGCAGATTCTCTACCTCTCAGGGTTTTTAGATTTATTTATTATGATTTATTATTTTGCATTTTTTAAGGTATATATCATTTATATTTGCTGTTTTCCATCCAAATGTTTCTTATACCATGTATATGGATGGCACTGTGCATTTGGTATTATGATATGATTTATATGGGCATCAGGTTCTCTTGTATTGCAAATATGCATATTGATTTTTTATATATGTGATTTTTGTATATAATGAGGGGTGGGATGTATCATATTTCAGGATATAGTATTAGTTTATAAGCATCAAGTGATTTACAGGTGACTGCAGTGCTCATATATTGTGTGATCAAATGTTGTGGCTTAGACTACTGTATATTATATCTTATATAAATTGTTATTCCGGTATATATTTTTTGTGTTTCATGTGTATAAGATGGGTTGTAGGGCTGTGTATATGCTAGAATTCACAGCTCATCCAGAAGCGGAGTTTCTTGTTTTTAACTTTCATTCGCAGATTGGAATGGGGTCTTTAGTAGGACACATTGTTGGCTTATTACATGTTTGAATTAGGTCTGATGTTTTAAAGTCTGACCAATGCACTTTTGATGGACATGATTACCCACATAATTGGTATTTGCTTGTGTGTATAGGAACACCATTTCTCACTGGAATCCTCTTCCCCTTTTATACATAAATAACTTTTATATTTTATGTGATTAATAGTGTTTATTGCATTTTTTAATAAAGTGTTTAATTATAATTCTGTATTTGGTCTGATATCTTATACTGATATCTTAGGGCTAGATTTTCTCTTTCTGACATATCGTTATATTAGTCACACTTTTATGTTGTAGTTTATCCCAGTTGCTGTGTATGTAGAATTTTGTGGTGGTAATGGTTTGCTTCATCCGTGTGTGTGTGTTAGTGTGTGGGTGTCACTTATTAGTTCTTAATTTTGGTCATGTTCCAATCATCTCCCTCACATATTTCCAAGTGTACTTATATTAGTGCAGTGGTTCTCAAGTCCTGTCCTCAGGACCCACTAACAGGCCAGGACTTAGGGATTTCTCTGCTAGAGCTCATTCACATTGATTAACTCACCTGTGTTCTAATAAGGAAATCATCAAATCCTGGCCTGTTAGTGGGTCCTGAGGACAGGAGTTGAGAACCACTGTATTAGCAAATTATTTGCTTTGTGAAAATCCAACTTAGAGCTTGTCCCTGTTCAAGAGGTTGAAGGTATGATTTACACATTTTATAGGTTTTCTGCAATGTAATGTTTTAGGGTTTTTTTGCTCCGTTCAGAAAATGGTTAAATTTTCCTAGTAAAGAAAAGAAGTAGGAGGCCATTGAGTCATTCATAAACTATATGAGGTGTTAACATGTATGCCCCTGTTTTTGACAAACACATCAGAAAAGGGTAGATATGGTTCAGGAACCTTGGTTAGTTCAGAAGACTCGGTTAGAATCTCTGCCACAGATTCCGGCTAGTGAATCATATGAAAGGTAGGAATAGATAGAGACTTATGTAAACAACTAGTTGAAGAGCTCATTAAATGGGTCACAGTGCCACTGCCAGTCGGAGCATCCAGCTCTGTATCAGCAGTGCCGCAGGCAGTCTCTACTGAGCATGACTGCGTTGTTACACACGTTTTAGTGAATTATTATATAGGATTCTGTGTGCAGTAACAAAGACAGAAGTTGCCCAATTAACAGACTTGTTAATGGGCACAAAGTCATGAGTTCCTCTTAGCCACACTAATTAAATCAGCTCTTATTATAAGAAAAACAGCTCCATATTGAGGCAAAAGCAATGATTTTATACAACCATAGCAATCAAACAGGGTGAAAATATTACCTCTAACAAGCTGCTAATTTACTTCACAGACTTCAGCTAATTCTAGACAATCACATGCAGTTAGGCAAAGATATCCATGTACCATGAAGCTTGCAGAGACTCTGTGATCTGAAATCACAGCCAACTGAATATTCTTAATAGAAATCTTTCAGACATTCTGTGACCTTAAATTCCACAACTTCTTAAATAGTCTTCATATAAGAAAAACCATTATCCTATATAATAATTCGCTAAAACGTGTGTAACGACGCAGTCATGCACAGTAGAGACTGCTGTGCGTGCTGCAGTCATGCTCAGTAGATACTGCCCCACAACCGGCTGGCAGTGGCACTATGGCCTGTGTAACAGGCTCTTCAACTAGTATCCTTAATATAAGAAACACAATTTATAGATTGAAACTTGATTGCTAGCAAAAAAAGTTAATGAACACATTTAAAAAAAAAAAAACCCACATGCTAAACACAAAAATATAAAACAAAGTAAAAACACATAAAAATGCTGTAAAATCTCAACACTTTCTTCCTGCATATTCACAGAAACAAAACAATTTCCTTGTAAACAAAACCTAATGTTAACAAGAGAACAAATCAGGACCAGCAGCAGGTCTGAAAAGGGCCAAAGGACACTTATTATTCAGGGCCTTTCCTATTGAGTGTACTCGCCCTCCTGGGAGTTTAAGTTCAAGATCATTTGTGGTCAGGCAATTCTGTTGTCATTACTCTCAACTGCTTGTGTTGGAGATGCTTAGCTCAGGAATAACAAGAGCAACACCTGTCCACGTGAAATATTGACTGAACCTAAAAAAATTCCAATTTGCACTCTAATAATGTTTGACTGAATCATCTCTAAGTGACTACAGAGCCTTAGACATGCCAACCTGAGTGTGTTTCCATACTCCTTCTACCTTATTTTCAGCTCATCTAAAGTGTATTAGACATCTTATGCATTTGTCAGGTTTTGCTTCACAATCTGCAGCAGTTTGTGAACTGATATCTCTAACATCATAGGTGTTATAGCAGTTGATAGAGGGATTATACATGTCTTTATTGACAAAGGCAGTAATTTTATAGAAGCCTGTTAATTAGTGAAATGATTAATGGATCTAAACATGCTTGAGAAAGAACAAAAATAATTGATCCTATATTGAATGAATTCATTTTAGATGCTACTGGTAAAGTAGGGACTCAGAGTTCAATTGAATAAAAAACGTTCATAGTGGTACCGTGCAAAGATAATAAGCTACTTTTTGTTGTTAAATAAATAGATTAACTCTTTATTTATGCATTCTTCACCTCAGTGGGTGGAGAATAATGAAGGATAGTGGTGGCTGAGTGCCTTCAAGTCTTTAAGTCCGTCTGAAGTAAAGACAGCATAATCAAAAAAGAAAACAAAAATCAGTTAGCACATGAATGGTGCCCAGCACACTGGATACTAAACTGCACACAGAGGATTAATAACCTGAGTATTTCTTTCAGTGTAAGAGAATGAAAACAGTGAGAGACAACTGAAAAGATGTTTCACTTCTGTCCCCATAAATCATAGATAGGGATGGATGAAACTTTCAATCTCAAAAGCAAAACAGGAGACATTTTCTTTTGTGATAAGTGCTGGTTTTCCTCTTGTCCCACCTAGCTTTTTGTTTTGAAATCAATGATAAGACCGAATTTTCCCAAACAATTCACTATCTCTCAGCCAGACAAGAAAGACTCAACCTACGACACAGAGTTGGAACCCTACTGCAGAACGTCAACAGACGAGGATAAGCAAATATCTTTAAGTGAGGCAGTAGTCGGCAGACAGAAATTAGTCGACTGCGAGTCAAGGACAACAGGGGTGTCGAGGTAGAACAGGAATCGACTACTATTTGTAGAACAATGCAGGAGTCGACACGAAGGGTCGTAGACAAACGGAGAGTCGTCAGCAAGCCGGGTTCGGTACACAGAGAGTCGGGCAAATGAAGCAGTCGGTACCTTGGAGTCGTAGACAAGCGGAGGATCGTAGACAAGCCGGATTCGATACACAGTGAGTCGAACAAATGAGGCAGTATGAGCCTTAGGAACGTAGACAAGTGGAGAGTCGTAGACAAGCCAGATTCAATATACAATGTGGCAAAAAGGAATGGGAGCAAAGAGTCAAGCATAGTTGGGAACAAAGCCAGGATCAGGAAACCAGAAAATCGGATGAACGTGATACAAGCGGAGGTCACAATGGGAATCAGAGATCAGGATATCAGGTAAGCAGTTACACAGGACACAAGGACTCGGAGCACTCACCACCCAAGGGTGGGAAAAGGAGAAAAGTCCCGGATTTAAGTAGGCCACAGACAAGTGAAGAGTATAGTAATTAGGAAAGAGAACGCCTCTGGGAAGGAGGAGTCCGATGGGTTGTGACACAGTTTAGGCAGGTTTTCTTTCTCTTCTTTTTTTTCCCCACAGACATAGTATAAAAGGAGTGTCAGGTTTTTGCAGCATGTCATTTCTGTATTTGTGCGAGACAGAGAAATAAGTAACTTGTTAGAATAGGCAAATAAATTAGTGTAGTTTAGGGTGTCTTGTAGGGAGGATATTTGTTCTCTGTTTTTGGAGAGTCTGGGGAACTTTGGGGGAGAGGAAGGGAGAAAGGAAGTTGATCCCAAATACCCCATAATTCTGTGTTACTGACTGAGAAGACACAAGCAGCTGTTTCCAAGTTCCTTCCTGATCTGGCTGTTATCTCTGTGCCAGGAGAGTCTGGGGATATGAGAAAGGCGCTAAGGAGATTTACCCCAAATACCCCCAAATTTTGTGTGAATGTATAGATATAGGCAGCCATGATCCAAGTTTGTTCCTAATCTGGCTGTTATCTCTATGCAAGTAGAGTCTGGTGGTGTGAGAAGGCAACACAGGAGACATACCCAAATTACCCAAAAATCTTATGTGGCTAATAGGAAAGGCACATCCAGCTGTGATCCAAGTTCCTTCCTGATATGGCTATTATCTCTGTGCTAAGATAGTCTTGGGGTGAGAAAGAAAAAGAGATGTACCCCATATACTCCAAAAATTTGTGTGACTGACTGGAAAGACACAGGCAGCTGTAATCCAAGTTTCTCCCTGATCTGGTTGTAATCTCTGAGCAAGGGGAGTCTGGTGGGGTGAGAAGGGAGCAAATTAGATTTACCCGAAACACCCCAAAATTATGTGTGACTGGGAAGATACAGGCAGACACGATCCAAGTTTTTTCATGCTGTTGAGGTATCTCTGTGCTAGAAGAGTCTGGGGTGTGAGAGGGGAGCAAATTCTGTGTGGCTGACAGAGTCTGGGGTGTGAGAGGGGAGCCATCTGTGTGGCTGACTGGGAAGACACAGGCAGCCATGATCCAAGTTTCTTCCTGATCTGGATGTTCTCTGGAGTCTTGAAAAAGAAGCTGTTTAACATGGAGTATGTTTTTTTCTGTTGCCAGTGATAGGGAAAGTTAATAAATAAATACAATAAAAAAAGTTTGACTGATAGGTGACTGACATGACTGAGGCAGACTGATACTAGAAGAGAGTTCTATTATTTTGTAAATAGCAAGAAATCACAAACACAATCAGTTTTTTAAGGTACTTTACTGTTAATTAATGTCCAGCAAATAAACTAGTGGCAGGGGTAGGGAGAAAGGAGTATAAAAGTACAGGGACATGTTAGTAAAGTAGTAGTCCAACAACTGACTGCAGTCATGGTTGCCGCAGTGTCTGCAATAAATGATGATGATCCTTCTATTTCTGGTGTTCTACCAACACCAGAAATATAAAATAAAAAAAAATAAAAATTAAAGAATACTGAAGATGATAAGTAGCATTCTAGTGCTGATGGCATGAAATATGGAGAAAAAAGTAGCAGTTCAACCAACTACTGCATCTGACAGTTAGAGTAAAAACACCAGTCCTCAAAATAGTAGAGCTGAGGAGGAGGAGGAGGGTTGCTACCATATACCACTGATGGACCACTAGTTAGACCACTGATTAATGTTTATGAATAATTTGTAATAATGGAAAGTTAAATAGGATGTTGATCCTCAGGGAAATATCCAACTGCCATTTGGAGACTGGTAAGGGATTTTTGGGCTCACCTGGAGCTTAAATGAAAAGGGTTTTAATGGGTTTTTCGCTTTCTCTGGCATACAGGGGTGATATGGCATATGGCTATATGTGCCATCTGTAAACAGTGTTTTTATTTGTCTCTTCATAAATGTTTTTTAATTTTCATAAATGGTGTATTTTTACTTTCAGCAAATGAATTGCTTTTCTTATGTCATGCCACGTATAGTTAGCAGACACTTCAAATATATTGATTTGTACCTGTTTTATTATATTTCTATTGTGAATAGGATGGTGCAAGAAAGGAGAGCATTTTGTTGTTTTATACATATGATAGTTATGACTGTGATTTATACACTCTAATGTTTTCTTGCTTGACTGACAGTAGCCAAAAATGTTACCCTACCTCTAAAATTAAGGCTAAAATTATGTTTTGTATAAATAATAGCCTACACAATTGTAAGCCAAGAAACATTATTTGGAGGTGGGAAACTTAAAGCAAAATAAATGTTTACTCACGGGAACCTGGCCCTCTTCCTCCTGACCACTCACAGGATCCTGCCCTCTTTTTGCCCACTCACAGCCAGTACCTGATCCCTCAAATTAACCTGCACCACTTTTTCCTCACAGTATTCTCTACTGTATCTTCCTGCTGCCCACTAACAAGAGGATTTCTTTTTCTTACCTAGTACACCCATCTTCAATTTGAATCCTTACTCGCTCATTCTATTTCCACACTTTGCCACTCCAAGCTTGTCTGGAGAAGAAAGCTTTTGAGCGAACTGAAAACCTCAAAGGAATCATCACTATCTACCAGGCTACTAGGTGACAAAGGTGGTGCACCTGGTGTCACCACCATTTTTGGTGCAGGTGGCACTGGCTGGCTCCATTGTAGTGCTGTTGCTGGTGGTCGCAGTAGCAATGGCACTGCTAACAATTGGTGCCTCTCATTCCAACTTGACAATTTAGAAAGTACCCCGTTTAGCAATGGCCTACTCCCCCCAGATGAAGATGATTCTCCTCCAGTTCCTTCCCATCCCCTCCAAGTCTTTCTGGCAGATATGATTGAGCACATTTGTAATTATGAAAAAAATATATTATTAAAAAAAAGATAAAAATAATAACAAAATAATTTAAAAAGTCACACTGCACACTTCACAGGCCCTAACTACCCTAACATTAATTCAATTTTAATTACTCTTGCTACTACTAACATTAACTGAATTTGCATGCCCCTCACTTCGCTAACACTAAAGCATAATTAGAATGTCTCTCGCTGCCCTAACACTAAATTCACTTGCCTCACGCTCACTATCCTAACCCTAAATCACACACACTTCACATAGTACACCAATCACATCTTTTATCTTTCTCCTCTCCTGAACATATCTCTACACCTCTCTAGTAACAAAACCCACACTGAAATGTGGGAAATTCTTGGATTTTATAGTGTAGTAATCAATAGGGTGGAAATCTTCCTTGTGAAAAAAATGGGACTTTTCACCCATGCCTAATCATACAATAACTAAAATGTAGACATCAGAAAGACAATTAATTCAAAGTTGCTTTTACTGTTTTCTTTCTCACTTAGTGGAACAAACAGCAATCTGCCTTTACTTTTAAGGTTATTAACCCCCTGAAAGGTGTTAGACATACTGGACACTAGGGGCTCGATTTAAAGGAATGCGATAAAACCTGCAGTAGGGCCAAATTGAGTACTGGCCAACATAATAAAATATCTAAGTCAGTATTCAAAGGTGCTACCTGCTAAAAGCACAACAGACATTAGGCCACAGAAATGGTCTTGTGGCTAAAAGTCCATTTTGTGCTTTGCATTCCCAAAACGCCGCTAAATAGCAGCAATAATCGAAACTTCAAAGGTAAAAAGTTAACTATCGGTGCCTGTCAAGCACTGGTTGTTAACTTATCTGTGTTACACTTACCTGTCATCCACTGTCCTTCTCCTTCTGTCTCCATTCTGCTTTCTCCTTCTTGCTCTTCTTTCTTCTCTCTTGTATTTTCTTTCTTCTTGTACTGTAGTTGTAAATAGAAAAATAAATATTAATACGTTTCATCAAATAACCAGCACACTTATACATAGTTTAACCCTTGAGTGCCAGAGGGGTACCCATTGCGCACTTCTCTGGGGTTCAACGGGCTAGATCATGTATACGTGTGCTGGTGAACATCAATATGCCTCCAGTTATTAAAATTTTTCCACTAAAATAATTTTTCAGATATTTTTGAATAAATAAATTTATCTTGTCCTTTTTCTCCCCTGATGTGTGTAGTGGCAGAGGTGGAAGAGAAATCAATGTCTGGTACAGACCCCTCCATCCTTCCCTCACGGGCCGGTGCCCTTTCCACACTGAGAGAATTTGAACAGAGACTGCCTTTATATATGGGCAGTCTCTGTTCCAACTCCCTCACAGCCATTGGCTGGGATGTGCGCACATCCCAGCCAATCAGCTTCAACCTCTTGAGCTCAACCTCTTGAGCTTCAAGCAGAGCTGAGCTCCAGAGAGGTGTGAAACGTGTACCCCTCTGGCACTCAAGTATGTATAAGTGTGCGGGATATTTGATGAAAACATATATTGATATTTATTTTTCTTTTTACAGCTACAACACATGAAGAAAGAAGATAGACATTAATAAGATGACCAGAATGCTGAGGACTGCACCGGACATCATGTTTAATGGTAAGTGTTACCTTTTATGTGATGTTGGTTTGTTATGTTGTCATGTTAACCCTATGAGTGCCAGCAGGTTAATTATACCCCACTGTCACTCATAGGGTTAATTCCACTAATATTTAACTCTTTTTAGGTACTTTGGATTTATTGATATGGGGCTTATGGCCCTATATCAATACATCCACTAGGGACTTAGGGTTTTTTTTTGCCTTTCAATAGCTGCGTCAGCTGACTAAAGACCCAATAAGGGACTTTAGTAAAAAAAAAAACTGGGTCTTACATTTCATGTGCTAAAGTGAGTCCCTTATCGGATCTTTAAGGCTAACATAGTCTATTGAATGCTAACTTGTGGTGTTTTTTTTTAATCGAAATTTAGTGGCTGGCAGGGTTTTTTTTTGCAGGCATTCTTTTCATAACATTGGTAATTGAATCGCTTACCATGCTTAAAAAAAATGCCATCACCTGTTTTTTTGCGCCGGAAGGGACTGACAGCATAGGTGCAGAAAGTGCCTACAGCAAGATCTCAGCTGGTGCCTGTCTGCATAATATGTTCTATTTTTCTTTAATGCAGCAATTATTCTTGAAAATAAAACTATGTCTATGCATATCACTAATTATGGTTTGGGGCTCTATATTAATCGGATGAAAGTTCTGCTTTAAATGTGTTGCTTAGCTGTTGCATAGTTGTTGTGTTGTTGCTACTTAGGTACTGCTTAGATGCCGCTTATTGGTGCTGCTTACTGATGCTTCATACTAGGTTACATTTGGTCACTTAAGTGACATTGTCAAGTGTGATTTATTTTTAAACATGTCAGAAAAAAAAGAAAAAAATATCTTATTTTGCCATATTTTTATATAGTTTGTAATTCATGTAGGGTCTTTAGTGCTAACTCACCTGTTTCCTGTCAAATTGGTACTAGTCACCATCATGTCCACCAAAGGTGTAAAGGGGAAGGATTGGTTGGATGTTGCTGTGGTGGTCATATGGATATATGTCAGAGATGGTTGCTGCAGCTATTACATAATGAAGTTACTGCAGACAAACCTTGTACAAACAGTAAATGTGATGCAGAAAGTAATTCCAAGTCACATGCAAATAAAGGTGGAAGGAGGAGATCTATGAATATGCCAGTGTCAGGTTCTAAAAAAGTAAGAGACAATGATGACATTAACAATAATATTATGCCTTTCTCCTCCTCTACCATAGCATCTAGACATTTAGGGCTCGATTCAAATGTTGGCATTAAAACCAACGTGAAAAAAAAAAACTGCCTTCGCACGTTAAGCAAGACCAGGTAACGTGAGATTCAAATCTTCCTTACCCAGAAAGGCTAACGAGGGATAACCAACAAAATACACGTTAACCTTAAACCTGCGTGGCATAGAAAATCTTACCTAAAAACACACAATAAAAATGTTACCTAGCACCACAGCCAATCACAGCACTCCAAAGTATCGTTCAGTCAGAAAATCCAAAATCCACGTCAACAGTTCTGAACAGCTTTCTCTGTGCTTCCCTACCCAGCCAGTAGGGGGACACAAAGATGGCTTTCAGCATCATGGACAGCTTTGAATGCCATAGGGATGTGCACTGCTCACCCCTGTGGCATTCAAAGGGTTACAATCAATAACACTATTACACCAAGCACTACACAATGCCCCCTTCCACACACCCCCTTAGTATGTCACATATATTGCATATATTTTGACATACTAAGCCCATCCACATCCACCTCATGGACTTCCATGTAGTGGACAAATCTGTCTTTTATTCCACAATTAACCCTTTGAGTACCAGAGAGGTAGGAAAGCATTGCTTAGCATGTTTCCTACCCCTCTGGTACCCAAAGGGTTAATAGGAAAGGTATGGACTACATACCTTGCCTGTATATATGTGTGTGTGTGTGTTTTAAACTTTTTTTATTAAAATACTATTATTACACATAGTTTAAATTAGATCTCATTCATTTTTAATGCCCTACCTCCTGTGTCCCATTGCTATTAGTACTTTTGCTCCACTCTCCTTCAAACGGAGAGTGGAGCAAAAGTACTAATAGCAATGGGACACAGGAGGTAGAACATTCCTCTCCTCAGGCGTTGGCATTGTGCCCGGCTGCCTGGTGTCCCACATTGTACAATTCGTCCCTTCTCACAAGCATATGCAATATATGTGACATACTAAGGGGGGGGTCAAAGGGGGGCATTGTGTAGTGCTTGGTGTACTACTTTTCATTATTGTAACCCTTTGAATGCCACAGGGGTGAGCAGTGCACATCCCTATGGCATTCAAAGCTGTCCATGGTGCTGAAAGCCATCTCTGTGTTCCCCTAGTGGCTGGGTAGGGAAAAGCACAGAGAATGCTGTTCAGAACTGTCGACATGGATTTTTTACTCTGCCTCCTGTGCTGTTCTCCAAAAAAAATATGCATTAGGTTTCTGGAGAGAAATGCTGCAATTTAACTCGCGTTAGCCCTAACTCCAACATTTGAATGGCTTTTGGCGTCGCTTGTACATTATCCTCTATGGGTGAGATCTTGCTGTTCTGGCGACAGGCGACGTGTGTTTCAGAACTGGCGTCGCTTCTTACTAGTGGAACATTTGCATTGCTCAGTTGACGTTAAAACCAGCGTCGCCAGTTTTTTCTGCCGACACCAACATTTGAATTGAGCCCTTAGTCAGTAATTATAGTAGCCCCACTAGCATATTAGTGTTGACACAAGAAGAAGGACAAAATAGTGTGATATAGGCAGAGTGTGAAGGTGATGGAAAATCATTTATAAGTGACTGCAGGTGGCTTTGGTGGAGACTGGGACAAAATTACAGGTAAATGAGCAAATAATAGAACAGAGGGTAAGTAATGCCTGGATTTCCTAGTAAGGAGATGCTTGGTGGGAAACTTAACTCATCATAATCATCTTTGCCACCACCACCACCAACATCCTCATAATTTGTTTTAGCTCTGCCAGAATCTGGAAGTGGGGATGTTAATGAGGAATAGTCTGAGTCTTTGGTATTGGATGATGCCACCAGCATTGATGTTCTAGAATATATCCCTCCACACAGATGTGTCTCCCAAATTGCTTCTTTAGATACTGAAGTGCAAACTAGTGATGACAATAACGTGTAGCCAGAATTATCTACTGTATCTGAAAGTACAAGGTCAGTGTTCCACTTCCACCTCTGCAGAGGAGCAACATTTCCGATCTTAGGATGTTTAGGAGAATAGCTTAAAGGAGCAGTAAACTTTTTTTATGAAAACACATATTTTACAGAGCATTTCCTGCTGAATAAAACAAGGTCACTGCCATCGCTGTCAGATGTTTTATTCAAAAATTATAGCAGTTCAAATAATCAGGAAGTGAATTTACTGTGTTTACTTCCTGAAGTTCTAACTGACAGGAAGTGACAGGCAGTTTCTATCACATTCTATGGAGAACTATATGGCTCTGACTTTCCTGACTTTCCTCTCCATTAGAATCTAACAGGAAAAACTAATTAGAATTTGACCACTAGAGGGCACTGCTAATGTAAAAAAAACATGGGTTTAAACTGTAATAACTCTGGAAATATAAATCTCTCTGCAGTGGAAGTACCCTTATTTTACTCAATAGGAAAATCCTTACAATATATATTTTTTCATAAAAAAGTTTACTGCTCCTTTAAAATAGTAGAAATGTAAAGATGGCAAAAACTACACCATCTTTGTTATCGTCAATCTTATCTTCACCTCTTCCTTCTAATTCCACCTTATCACAGCAAATTGCATAGAGGTCAAACATAGTGCTTCTACTTTTATGAGTAAAATACCTAGCCCCTCTACAGTGTTGATTGTAATACTGACAAGAATTATAATAATCTCTCAGTGTTATGACTCTCATTCTGAACAGAAGTCTAGAGTAAGAAGGTACTTAATTCAGGATGCAAAAAACAAACATATTGCCATCTGTTGTATTTGTTGAAAATGCGTGAGCACAGGTAAAACTGGATCTCATCTAGGGACATCCTCTATAGGGTCATACATGAAGCACAGCTATACATTTGAGCTGGATAAACTCCAAAAGGTCAGTAATAGCAGGATTATAGGTAAATTAATATCCCTGTTAACTTTAGGGAGGTTAACCCTGAGAGTGCAGGTGGGGTATTAAACTCTGTGCAATGTGTTGCATACCCCACATGATTAATATTCTATAGTTTTAATCACATTTTTAGTTACTTGGATGTATTGATATGGGACTTAGGGCTCTATATCAGTACATCCACTTGTGACTAATGTAGGGATCACTAGCCACACATGCATATGTGTTTTGGAAACCACTTTTCTATTACACACCAGTGGTTTTCACCGCATAGTAGGGACTCTGTGCCTAGTTTTGATGGAGAAGTTTTTTTTGCCAAAAAAATGTGCTGTCCTTAACATGTCTTAAAGCCACTGAATATATTAGAATGGCAAATTCAGCTAATTTTTAATTGTGTCAAGGGAGCAAATTTTGCTCTCGTTGGACATTTTTATGCAGCGGTGGTTTTTGACAGCATAGTTAGTAGAATAAGAAACC
The DNA here is from genome assembly GCA_037306005.1 of Rhinophrynus dorsalis. Taxonomy (NCBI): domain Eukaryota; kingdom Metazoa; phylum Chordata; class Amphibia; order Anura; family Rhinophrynidae; genus Rhinophrynus; species Rhinophrynus dorsalis. The sequence continues at coordinate 385,652,007 of CM074719.1, forward strand.
ATGTTGTCAAAATCACTGTTACAGTTTTGAGTTTTACAGTGGGGCATTGTATAGAGCCCTTAGGGGGTGATTTATAAAAATAAAAGTGGTCTTGTTCATTTTTGTTATCAGATCCTTAAAATGTTCTTATTCCTTATTAAGTGTTGGTTTTTATAACGTATTCTTGTTACATTTACAAATGTGGTGACAGTAAAGAATAAGAACAGGTCAGACATGCCCTTAAATATTTGTTGACAATTCTATCGCTAAATTGTCACAAATAGCGACATTTCTTTATAAATTCACTGAGCCATTTTTTACAAACTTCCTTATTCCATTTTATTAAAAAATGTACAGCATTATGTCCTCCTAAACTGTCCTTAAAGGTATATTAATGTTTGATTTAAATAAAATCTAATATTGTAGATATTACAAAAATAAACTGATAAACTGATGAAAGTCCCATCTCTCAAACCTTTATAGTTTGAGACATATACGATTATAAACTCCCCCCTCCCTTTTTACAGACATCAGCTGTAAAGCTGAAAGATGGAGATTTGAGTCCTGCAACTCAATGGTAGCTCTTAAGCAGAGCCGAAATACCGTTATCTAAAAAGAAGTACTTAATTGGAATGGTCTATAAAGTCTGCCTGGTTTGCAAGCACACTTTGTAGAGCGTTTCAGTGAAGTATTTCTTTTTAGATTGTGGAATTTCGGCTCTACTGAAGAGTCTCACAACTGGAATCCCCTTCTTTCAGCTTTATCTCTCAAACTATAAAGGATTAAGAGACGGGACTTTCATCGGTTAGTTTATTTTTGTAATATCTACAATATTAGATTTTATTAAAAGGCATTACTAGCCCTTTAATACTTTTATAACTGCCAGCGACAATCTTACAGCCATTTTAATGATAATTTTCCATTAACTCACTTCTATAAATCTTCCTGTAAAGTCCCATGAACAAAATAAAACCAGAGTAGTTCTGAAGAAACCAACTGCTCCACAGTAGTGATGAGCGAGCACCCCAATGCTCGGATGTTCGGGTGCTCTGACCGAGCACCCCCTGAGGCTCGAGTGCTCGGCCGAGCACCCGAGCCCCATTGAAGTCAATGGGAGGACTCGAGCATTACACCAGGCACCCCCTGCTCTGATGAGGGGAGGGTGCCTGGTCCATAGGAAAAGGGCAGAAAAAGATGGAAACACTACAGAAATGGTTCAGGGACAGCATAGGGAGGATGTCTGGATGCACCTTGGACTCCAACATCGCTGCTGGGAACGATCTTTCGCCCGTAGTACGCCATTTTTACAGACTGACCGTAAAACACACAAAAAGGAAAATAAAAACGACTTTAGGCGAAAAATTGTTACCAAACAGTATTTGCTGTATATTTACTTGTATATCATCTGCAAATTCTCCCAAAAATTTCATCGATTTTCTGAAGTGAGGCCATGATTAAGAGGGAAACGTGCGCAGAGGCAAATTATCCCAAAAATTTCCTTGATTTTCAGAACTGAGGCCATGATTAAGAGGGAAACGTGCGCAGAGGCAAATTCTCCCAAAAATTTCCTTGATTTTCAGAACTGAGGCCATGATTAAGAGGGAAACGTGCGCTGAGCTGACCATCTAAAACATTATGGGTGAGGGTCTGCTGCAGAGCTGACCATCCTAAACATTATATGCGAAGGCCCGCTAGTGAGCTGACGCTATAAAACATTATATGAGAGGGCCCGCTAGAGAGCTGACCCAATAAAACATTATATGAGAAGGCCCGCTGGTGAGCTGACCTATATAAAAATTGGCAAACAGGGCCCGCTGGTGAGCTGGCCCTATATAAAAATTATATCACAGGGCCCGCTGGTGAGCTGGCCCTATATAAAAATTATATCCCAGGGCACGCTGGTGAGCTGGCCCTATATAAAAATTATATCCCAGGGCATATGGAAGAGGAGGAGGAGGATGAGAAGATTAAGAGTCAACCATATACCCGTTTTTTGGGTGGAAGGGGTGAATGGGAATACAGAGTATTCCCATCATTGTAAATAACATATATAAAGTGAGTTTATGTTCCCCCGGGGCTTTCCTCCAGTGGAGTGGAGAAGTCAGGGGAAATCCAGGCCTTGTTCATTTTTATAAGTGTCAACCTATCAGCATTGTCGGTGGAAAGGCGGATACGCTTATCTGTTATGATGCCACCAGCAGCACTAAATACCCGCTCAGACAGAACGCTGGCGGCAGGGCAGGCCAGCACCTCCAAGGCGTAGAGTGCCAGTTCATACCACGTGTCCAGCTTGGACACCCAGTAGTTGTAAGGCACAGAGGGATCATTGAGGACGCTGACACGGTCTGCTACGTACTCCTTCACCATCTTCCAAAACTTTTCCCTCCTTGTGACACTAGGCTGCGCATCAGGGTGAGGGTGCTGGCGGGGTGTCATGAAGGTGTCCCACGCCTTGGAGAGTGTTGCCCTGCCTTTGTCGGAACTGCTGTGTGCTCCCCTTTTCTCCCCTTCTCGGTTGGCCAAGGTAGCACGTACTCTGCCGCCAGCGTTGTCAGATGGAAAATTTTGGAGCAATTTTTCAACAAGAACCTTCTGGTATTGCACCATTTTGCTTGTCCTCTCCACCGGAGGAATGAGAGATGAGAAATTCTCTTTGTAGCGGGGGTCCAGAAGGGTGAACACCCAGTAATCCGTGTTGTCTAAAATGCGTACAACGCGTGGGTCACGGGAAAGGCAGCCTAACATAAAGTCAGCCATGTGTGCCAGAGTACCAACAGTCAAGATTTCGCTGTCCTCACCAGGAGGCTGACTCTCAATATCCTCATCCTCTTCCTCCTCTTCTGCCCACCCACGCTGAAGAGATGGAACTAAAGTTCCATGGCTACCCTCTGTAGCGGAGGCAACCGTGTCTTCCTCCTCCTCCTCCTCCTCCTCCTCCGCCTCCTCCAATTGTCGCTGAGAAGACGAAGTGAGGGTGCTCTGGCTATCACCTTGTGTAAGCTCTTCCTCCCCCATTTCCACCTCTTCCACATGCAAAGCGTCGGTTTTAATTGTGAGCAGCGAGCGTTTCAGTAGACACAGAAGTGGGATGGTTACACTGATAATAGCGTTATCGCCGCTCACCATCTGTGTCGATTCCTCAAAATTGCGTAAAACCTCGCAGAGGTCTGACATCCATTCCCACTCCTCACTTCTGATTACAGGAAGTTGAACGGAGAGGCGACGACCGTGTAACAGCTGGTACTCCACTACTGCCCTCTGCTGCTCACAAAGCCGGGCCAACATGTGGAAGGTGGAGTTCCAGCGCGTGCTCACGTCACACAGCAGCCGGTGAGCTGGCAATTGTAAGCGCTGCTGCAGCTTCAACAGGCCGGCCGAAGCTGTAGATGACTTACGGAAATGTGCACACACGCGGCGCACCTTGGTCAAGAGATCATGCACATTGGGGTAGGTTTTTAGAAATCGCTGCACCACTAAATTAAATACATGCGCTAGGCATGGTACGTGTGTGAGCTTGCCGAGCTCCAAAGCCGCCACCAAGTTACGCCCATTATCACACACAACCATGCCTGCTTGCAGGTTGAGTGGCGAGAGCCACTGCTCGGTCTGGTGACTAATCCCCTGCAACAGCTCTGAGGCCGTGTGCTGTTTGTCCCCAAGGCAGATCAGCTTCAGCACGGCCTGTTGACGCTTCCCCACTGCAGTGCTACACTGCTTCCAGCTACTGGCTGATGGGGGAGTGGCGGTGTGTGTAGAGAATTCGGAGGTGGAAACGGAGGAGGAGGAGCCAATAACGTAGGTGCTGGTGGAAACCCTGATGGAGGTAGGGCCCGCAATCCTCGGCGTGGGTAGCACCCGTGCCATCCCAGGGTCCGAGTCGCTCCCAGCCTCCACGACATTCACCCAGTGTGCCGTCAGGGAAATGTAGCGTCCCTGGCCACAAGCACTTGTCCATGTGTCAGTCGTTAAGTGGACCTTCCCAGTAACTGCGTTGGTCAGGGCACGGGTGATGTTACGGGACACATGGTGGTGTAATGCGGGGATGGCACACCGGGAAAAGTAGTGGCGGCTGGGGACCGCGTACCGAGGGACAGCTGCTGCCATCAGGCTGCGGAAGGACTCAGTGTCCACAAGCCTAAATGGCAGCATTTCGATGGCCAGTAATTTTGAAAGGTGTGAGGTTAGTGCTATGGCCTGTGGGTGGGTGGCTGGGTATTTTCTCTTGCGCTCAAATGCCTGGGGTAACGACATTTGGACGCTGTGCTGGGACAGGGAAGTGGATGTGGTCGCTGATGGTGCTTCAGATGCTACAGGTGCAGGGCGGGAGGTATGCGGGCCTGCGCCTTCGACAGGCGATTGGCCGGCACCGAAAACAGGGGAAGAGGAGGCAGTGGTGTGGCCTGCAGACACAGATGGGCGATCCAGGCGTTCCTCCCACTTACTACGGTGCTTGGATGCCATGTGTCGGATCATGCTGGTGGTGGTGAGGTTTCTAGTGTTCATGCCTCGGCTCATTCTGGTGTGGCACAGGTTGCAAACTACAAATCTTTTGTCGTCCGCACTTTCCTTAAAAAAACGCCATACTGCGGAACACCTACCCCTTGGCAAGGTAGATTTACGCAAGGGGGTGCTCCGTGGAACATTTGCGGGCCGGTTTGGTGCGGTCCGCCTTCTTTCTGTAGCCACACCACTGCCTCTTCCAGCCTGTTGCGGTGCTGCAGATGGCTCACCCTCAGGACTGCTGTCATCGCTCGGCTCTACACCTTCCCAGGTGGGGTCAGTCACCTCATCGTCCACCAAGTCCTCCTCCACTTCCTCACTCTGATCATCCTCCTCAAGTCTTGATCCCACCACATACTCGGTCATTGACAACTGTATAACATTCTCCTCAACAAGGTCTTGAGAAGGAAATAGTGGTTGATTTAATGGCAACTGTGTCTCATCATCATCATCATCATCCACTACTTCCTTTGACCTTAAATGCCGTTCACATCTGTCATCTTCTTGTGATTGGGTAGCCTCTAGAGGTTGTGAATCAGGGCACAAGATGTCATGTTCCTCTGCAAGCGTGCTTGGAGAGAGGGTCAAATGAAGGATTGGTGATGAGACGAGCTCATCACTATATCCCAGTGTGGGATCACTTCTTTGACCAGACCGTGTATGGTGGGAGGAAGGATGATCAGAGTGAGGATTATGTTGACCAGACTCTTGGCTACTGAGAGTGGACTTGGTGGAAGACAGGGTGGTGCTTAACCGACTGGAAGCAGTATCAGCTGTCATCCAACCGACCACCTGTTCGCACTGGTCGGACCTCGAGAGTGATGTCCTGCGACGCCCTGTGAAATCAGACATGAAGCTAGGTATGGTGGATGTCTTTCTTTCTTGTGCTCTGGCACCAGGCACAGTTTCTCCGCGTCCTGACCCGCGCCCTGAACTTTCAGGATCACGTCCACTTCCCCGTCCCTTTTTACCCGCCTTCTTCATCTTACACGATATATATGACTTTAATATATATGAGTTTGAAAACTTAACAGTATTTCTTACTATTCTGCAACTCTGCAGAGTACACAGAATAGGCTGCTAAACTGCGGTGACACACACTGAATGGAATAAGTGACTTTAATATTTGAGTTTGAAAAATTAACAGTATTTCTTACTATTCTGCAACTCTGCAGAGTACACAGAATAGGCTGTTAAACGGCGTTGAAACACACTGAATGGAATATGTGACTTTAATATTTGAGTTTGAAAATTTAACAGTATTTCTTATAATTCTGGAACTGTACAGAGTACACAGAATAGGCTGTTAAACGGCGGTGAAAGACACTGAATGGAATATGTGACTTTAATATTTGAGTTTGAAAACTTAACAGTATTTCTTATAATTCTGCAACTCTGCAGAGTACACAGAATAGGCTGTTAAACGGCGGTGAAAGACACTGAATGGAATATGTGACTTTGATATTTGAGTTTGAAAAATTAACAGTATTTCTTACTATTCTGCAACTCTGCAGAGTACACAGAATAGGCTGTTAAACGGCGTTGAAACACACTGAATGGAATATGTGACTTTAATATTTGAGTTTGAAAACTTAACAGTATTTCTTATAATTCTGGAACTGTACAGAGTACACAGAATAGGCTGTTAAACGGCGGTGAAAGACACTGAATGGAATATGTGACTTTAATATTTGAGTTTGAAAACTTAACAGTATTTCTTATAATTCTGCAACTCTGCAGAGTACACAGAATAGGCTGTTAAACGGCGGTGAAAGACACTGAATGGAATATGTGACTTTGATATTTGAGTTTGAAAAATTAACAGTATTTCTTACTATTCTGCAACTCTGCAGAGTACACAGAATAGGCTGTTAAACGGCGTTGAAACACACTGAATGGAATATGTGACTTTAATATTTGAGTTTGAAAACTTAACAGTATTTCTTATAATTCTGGAACTGTACAGAGTACACAGAATAGGCTGTTAAACGGCGGTGAAAGACACTGAATGGAATATGTGACTTTAATATTTGAGTTTGAAAACTTAACAGTATTTCTTATAATTCTGCAACTCTGCAGAGTACACAGAATAGGCTGTTAAACGGCGGTGAAAGACACTGAATGGAATATGTGACTTTGATATTTGAGTTTGAAAAATTAACAGTATTTCTTACTATTCTGCAACTCTGCAGAGTACACAGAATAGGCTGTTAAACGGCGTTGAAACACACTGAATGGAATATGTGACTTTAATATTTGAGTTTGAAAACTTAACAGTATTTCTTATAATTCTGGAACTGTACAGAGTACACAGAATAGGCTGTTAAACGGCGGTGAAAGACACTGAATGGAATATGTGACTTTAATATTTGAGTTTGAAAACTTAACAGTATTTCTTATAATTCTGCAACTGTACAGAGTACACAGAATAGGCTGTTAAACGGCGGTGAAAGACACTGAATGGAATATGTGACTTTAATATTTGAGTTTGAAAACTTAACAGTATTTCTTATAATTCTGCAACTCTGCAGAGTACACAGAATAGGCTGTTAAACGGCGGTGAAAGACACTGAATGGAATATGTGACTTTGATATTTTAGTTTGAAGACTTAACAGTATTTCTTCCTATTCTGCAACTCTGCACAGTACACAGAATGTGCTGCTACACTGCGGCGAAGCACACTGAATGGAATATGTGACTTTGATATTTTAGTTTGAAGACTTAACAGTATTTCTTCCTATTCTGCAACTCTGCACAGTACACAGAATGTGCTGCTAAACTGCGGCGAAGCACACTGAATGGAATATGTGACTTTGATATTTGAGTTTGAAGACTTAACAGTATTTCTTCCTATTCTGCAACTCTGCACAGTACACAGAATGTGCTGCTACACTGCGGCGAAGCACACTGAATGGAATATGTGACTTTGATATTTTAGTTTGAAGACTTAACAGTATTTCTTCCTATTCTGCAACTCTGCACAGTACACAGAATGTGCTGCTAAACTGCGGCGAAGCACACTGAATGGAATATGTGACTTTGATATTTGAGTTTGAAGACTTAACAGTATTTCTTCCTATTCTGCAACTCTGCACAGTACTCAGAATGTGCTGCTAAACTGCGGCGACGCACACTGAATGGAATACGTGACTTTGATATTTTAGTTTGAAGACTTAACAGAATGTGCTCTAATCTGCAACTTTGCACACTAAACAGAATGTGCTCTAATCTGCAACTTTGCACACTAAACAGAATGTGCTCTAATCTGCAACTTTGCACACTAAACAGAATGTGCTCTAATCTGCAACTGTGCACACTAAACAGAATGTGCTCTAATCTGCATCTTTGCACACTAAACAGAATATATATATATTTTTTTTTTTTTTTTTGTTTTTTTCCCCCCACACCAAATAACCTGCTGCCCCCACACACAGTAGTCCTAAAAAGGACTTTTGGTTCTTTTTTTTTCACAATTTTTGTTTTTTTCCTCCCTACACTGCCTTTCCCTTCCTATCCTCAGCTCTCCCTGGCTCAGACTGAGCCGAACTCGCTGGTCAGGTGCTATACAGCACCTGACCACGGGTTCTGGCCAGCCAATCAGTGTAATGCCAGCAGCCAACATGGCTGCTGGCATTACACCGATGTCAGAGCCTCCCTGCACGTTTATTGGCTGCGCAGCAGCCGCAAAACGTGCGGGGAGGAGACCCGAACATGGCGGGCGAGCACATGCGGTACTCGTACGAGTACCGCCATGTGCCGAGCAGAGCGATGCTCGAGCCGATCCGAGCATCGGCCGAGCATGCTCGCTCAACACTACTCCACAGGTGACAAATAAAAATTCCCTGAATTAAATAGGGATTTTATGCCTTTGCTTTTATGACATCTCTGTTATTCATGGGATTAAAAGCCCTATTTAAAGCAGTACAGTTTTCATTTGTAACTCAAGGTGAAATGTATTTAATCCAGGATTGCTCAATTTTTTTCTTTGTGCATAAGGCCTGTTGGAAAACAGGACTGTGGATAAAAGCCAATGTTAACCCTTTAAGTGTAAGACTCGACTCAATGGGAAATGTTAGGAATATTTATGTCTCCTATGGTACAATTGGTTTTTCGCAGAATTTCTCCACTTTTCACTCTACATATGTTCCTTATTATTTTTATCCAAATACTGTGGTACATGCAGGGTGTTATAGCCTCAAGGTAAAAGGCCAAATGAGGACTCCGCCATTTCCGGAACCTATTAAAGCTGTTCCATTTGCAGACACTCAAGTCTGTTCTGTTCCTTTGAAAGTGCAAACACTTCAGGGCAAGACATAAAGAATAATATAGAACATCAACTCTAATGCCAGCATAAAAATTAGATTTTAAATATATTTCTGGTTACTGTTCAATTTCTATAATGCATGATGTGCTATATCTCACTTAAACTTGTGTAATATGCAGCATTCCGTCTGTGCTTAGTATATTGTGGGACACAAAATGAATTAGCTTTTATTTAAAATGAGAGGCAGATGAAAAATTAGCCTAAGGTTCAATAATTCAGTAAGATAACAATTTAAAAGTGAAGTCATTGAATTCTGTATAAGTGTCTTGAGACTTTTTAGTTTTGAATAAGCTCAAGAATCCTACAAGAGATTCCTTATGTCTGATTCGTACCAGTACAAAATCTCAAAATAATAATAATAGTTAATATTGTAACAGTGGTTATAGACAAGATATTCATTTTATTGAAGACTACAGACCCACACAGGAACTGGCACTTCTCTGAAGCATGTGTTTTTCATAAGCACATCCAAGAAAGTGGATATGTTCCTAAGACAAGTTTTTTTTTTCTTTTTAGAGAAATACAATCTACCTATATGTTATATTGTCTATATAGATCATTGTTGAAAAACACACATGGAAGTTAACTCACTGAACATTGCTATGTTAATACAATGGTGGAAATGGCTTTCAAGCAAGATTTCCTGGGGAAGAAAATCCATTTGTCACCAATATCTTCTGGTGGCAATGATTTCACCCTTCCCTACTAATTTTAGCATAACACAGAAACAATTTAACATACATTGTCACGCAGTGTTACATTTACCAAAAAAGACTTCTATTACAGACAAATAGCAAGCACAACATTAACCCTTCAAGTGCCAAAGAGGCATCCAATATTTTGCGTTGTAATGGATAATATGATGCATAAGATTAATAAGGAGACTCTTGGGGTTGTGTGTATAGGATGAGGAAGGGACAGGCTAAGTTCCCTGAAAAATTCACACTATGACCTAATTGTTCTGTCCTGCTGGTATGCGCGTGAATTTGGATGTGTTTTACATAAACCCTTATGTCTATATCCAGAAACAGGTGAGTGCATATCTTATTTCTGCTTGAGGTATCTGCTGGTTCACCATGGAGGTAGGTGAACAGAGGGAGAGCACCCCTGAATTAACATAATTACAGATAAACACAATGTATGAGTGAGCTCTCCAAGACTTTCCATATAAAGTACAATGTGAGGTTATAACTCTAATACTTGTCCACCCTTTCTAGGTCTTGTCCATCTCCTGTGATTTTCTTTGGTATGATAAGTTTGTTAAACATGACTTGCATTTTGTTGATATTCATCTTTTTTTTTTGCTTTCCTGTTGCAGCTCTTCAATGCATTCTTGCAGTTCTTTAAGACTACTGGCAAAGAGTATGATATCGTCAGCAAATCTTAAGTGATGTAGGTAATGTCCATTGATTTTAAGTCTTTTTTTGTCCCAATTTAGTTTGTGGTATATTTCTTCTACACATATAGAATCAAGTCCAGACTATTCCATAAAAACATTAAAAACATTTCCATTTAAGCCCCAAGTGAGTAAAAAAATTCCTTCCTGATACAAATTCCCCAGTAGTTTCCCATTTAGTGTATATATGTAGCATGGTTGTTTCTGCAACAAAAGTGTATAACTTTGCATTTATCTGTGTTAAACCTCTGCCACTTTTCCCATCCATAGCTCATTTTATCCAAATCTTTCTGAGAGAAATAACATCTTGCATTATATGTGTTTCTTTACACAGCTTAGTGTCATCAGCAAAGACTGATACATTACTCTCAATACCCACATCTAGATCATTAATTAAAAAGTTGAAAAGGATTGGGATTAGGATTGAAAGCTGTGGCACCCCACTTACAACTTTAGACCAACTTGACAAGGTTCCATTTACAACTATCTCCCATATATCATTTAATCAGTTCTCTGTATATGCACAGTTATCACCTCCCAAGCAGAAGCCTTTTAATGTATGCAGTAACCTGATGTGAGGCACAGTATTAAAGAGTTTGCAAAATCCAAGTATACTACATCAACAGCTATAGCTTTGATTCAAATACTACTTACCCTCTGAAAAAAATGAAAGTAAATGACATTGACATCATGCAAATGTTCCTGTTCTTCACATAGTCCTGAATTAGATCATTTAGTAACCTTCTAATATTTTGACAAATACAGAAGTCAAACTCATAGATCTGTCATTTCCTGATTAAGATCCTGCCACCCTTTTGAATAATGGTACTACATCTGCTTTCCTCCAATCACAGGGCACAAGTCTTGATGACAGTGAATAAATAAATGTAAAGGTATTGCCATTAGATAACTAACTTCCTTAAATACCATTGGGTGTGTGCCATCAGATGCTTTGTCACATAACCTTTTCCAGTCTCTTTTGGACTTTGTCCTCATTAAGCCATATGCACGAGGGAGGAAATTATGTGATTCTACTTGCCCATAGTCTGCCATAATTGCTTCATTTGCATATACAGAATAGTGTCAGCCATAGCTTTAAAGTGTTTAAAGTGTCAGCCATAGCCTTATCCTCACTAATTAATGCAGTTGCAGGATGACCAATACTAGTATTTTTATTGTTTAGGATTGTCTTGCTCTCTTTTGCAATACTTTTCCCGTTTTCAATTTTAGCTAGCCTAATTGCTTGTTTGAAGATACCATTACATTATTGATATTTTTTAAATTATGCATCTGACCCTTTTGGCTTAATCAGTTTAAAAGCCTGCTTCTTATATCTCATTTCCTAGCAAGCATTATTATTAGGTCGCATTGGTCTTAATTTGCTTCTCTTACATTTATTCCCCATATATTTATCAAAGAACATTTTTAAAACATTCCATCATTCTTTGAAGATTATTTCCCATTGAAAGCCATTTAATACTGCTTGTAGCATTATAATATTAGCATTGTAATGCTGAATGTTTTGGTTAAACACTTCTTAATGGGTTTCTCATAACAAATGTCAAAGGAAACCATACTGTGGTGACTGTTCCCCACATACTCCCTGGCCTGAATATTGTATAGGATTTCTGAATTATTGGATACCAGTAGGTCCAGGAAGGCCTCATTTGTACCTTGCTCCATTACTAATTGGGACATGAAATTGACATTAAGCATACCTAGAAGATTATCACCTTTTTTATGCTGGAAGTCATATTTCTCTAGTCATTTTCTGCTTAGTATAACTCTCCCATTATAAGTGCATGTCTTAAATGAGAAGCCTTTTCCATTTGCAGCAAGAGTGCACTTCTTCAAACTTCCCATTAACTTATAGTTGCTCCATCTTATTAACCAGGCTATGAACATTAGCATGCCTATATTTTGTTACTACTATTCTGAAATATTGCATTGTTTTCATAATTTATTTGTTTTTTATAAGTCTGTACCATAGGCATCTCCCAATTAGATGAACTCCCCCACCACCTCTCCACACGATGCTCTTTCTCTAGTCCCATTTGCTCATTAACACTGTATATTACATCATGTGTTATATCCCTACCTTTCATTGTTTTATATCTCCTCCAGTCTTCTAACCATACTAACCCCTAGCACACTAGCCCCCTTTCCATTAATTTGCTATCTATCTCTACTATAAAGATTTCCTCTTAGGGAAAAGACAGTCCAGTTCTCTATAAACCCAAACCATTTTTACTTACACCAAGTCTTTAGCCATGCATTTAACTCCTTAATATCCCATTTAGGGATGGGCGAAAGTTGTCACTGTGTTCCTGCAAGAAATTTCTCGAAAACCATGTTGTTATCCGCTTTTTCGCAGGAAAATCCACTGTAAAACTAGCGGTTAAAATTTTCACATCTTTCGCCATTGGCCAAAATCTTTCGCCATTTTTTCAATGGATAAAAAGTTTTCACCCATTGATTTACATTGTTTTCGAACTTCCTCTATAAGAATGTGACGTTTTCATTGAAGGCAGACACAATAGAAGCAGCTACAGAGCGAGATAGACGTGCTGTGCTGTTCTCTTGTGATATTTAGCAAAAATTGAGGCAGGAGAGGCTCATATTGACTCCTATCACTATGAGCAAAAAGAGGAACTGGAAGGACCCTTATTATGTGTCCACTGAGTCTGAGGAGGAGGAGGAAGTGACTAGCAGTACTCAACCAATGCTGTCCAGTCCCCCTAAATCACCCCAAAGGATCTTGGGGAATTTAATAAGAAGGGAGGGAGAAAAGGGAATGGGAAGAAGGAGAGAAATGGCAAGGAAGGGAGAAAAGGGAAGGAAGGGCGAAAAGAGAATGGGAAGGAAGGGAGAAAAGGATAGTGAGAGCAGGACAGGCCAGCTGCCTGATATTACTAGTGACTGTGAGACTGAGGAGGAGGACTCTGCAGCTGAACTTAATGTGGTTGGTGTTATCAGTAGCAGTAATGGTGAAGCAGCCAGAGTGGTAGGGGAAACATTTTACAGCATCCAGACTAGTGGTCAAGGGAGCCCACACCATTATGCTGGGACTGGGAGTCTTCCCCTTCTCTTCATGAACCTGAAGAGGCCAGAACTGGTGTTGGGGGAGAACAGCAGGCTGAGAATTAATACCACCACCACCAACAGGAGCACGGATCAGCTGCCTGTGCCTGCTGCTATTTCTGCTAGTGCTAGTCTGCCTTCTTCGTCAGGTCAAAAAGCATTGGCAAGTATGACATTAGGGGACCCTTTGTCACATTGCTTGTCATCTCATCCAAGCTGCAGTGAGATATCTGGAATAGAGCAGCAGCAGCAACAACAGCATGTAGGGACTAGAGGTGGTGATGATGATTAGAGGAATTTGCAACTGCTCTAATTCCTTCTGATTCTGAGATGGAAGGGCAGCAGGATGCTGAGGAGCAGACCACTGTGGACACAGTGGGAATGGAGCCAACAAGCGATGCAGGACTAGGACAGGTTCCACTTGCCAGCAGTAGCAATACTCCTGATCCTAGTTGCAGTGCTGACTCTGTGGCAGTAGCAGCAACAGCAGCAACATTATCCACTGCCACAGACAATGAAGGGGAATGTGGAGGACAAGAAGAAAGAGGTCATTCTTCTCCACCTTTCCCCTTCCCTCTGAAGTCATCATGGGGGTGGGACTATTTTTCTGTTGGGGCAGGCACAGTACAGTCATCAGCAATGACACTGTGCACAATTTGTGACAAGTCAGTGAAAAGAGGAAAGGAGGGAACACCCCTTGGCACAAGCACGATTATATCACACATGAAACACAGACACCATGACATTTACTCCAAACATGTTAAAGCCAAACACCCACCACAGAAATCAAGCACCGCTTTTGCTGTCCCTGACTCACCAGAAAGGCAACAAGAGGTGAGGTGGATATCAAAGAGGAGGAGGAATAGAACAAGCCAGGCAGAGACTGGAAGTTCCAAGACGAGTGAAACAACTAGCTTGCCATCACCTTCTAGGGTAATTACATCTTCTGCCAATCCTCCTCGTTCATTACCTCCCCCGCCAAATGATAGCCACTCTGTTGATTTTAGGATGTGGCAGTTCGTCTCTACCCATTGCACACTGTGTGGTGCACTGACCAAACATGCCAGTGTGGTGGAGGAGAAGCGCAATCAGTGCATCAAGCAGCAACTGTGGAGATTCCATCTTGTAGAATATGCTACGATGGTGGCAAGGAGGATTCATTACTACTATTTAACTGCCAGCAAGTTGTCATGTGTCCTTAGCGAGTGTGGAAAAGGGATACAGTGACAGCAGCAGTACTTGGTTTCGGGTGTCATGGTTTTGGATACAGTTGTGCCCCCAGATGTTATTTACCACACACATACTGTGCACATTGCAGTTGCTGAGGAGACCCACTGATCCTGCTCTCAAGGGAAAAAATATATTCTAATAACAAGACACCCATGATGATTTTGGAGGAGGGAGAGGTGGAGAAGATTTAATGGCCAACTTCTTCTTTTGTCCACAAATACTGGGAGCTACTTATTCTGCTGCTACTGCCTCAGGTGTATCACTGGAGTCAGTCGTGGCAAATGAAACCTTCATCATCCATCGTCCATGTTACTGCTATTGTTGATCCCATTCCCTTTCAGCTGCCTAATCATCCTGCTGCTTAAAGGGATAGTAATGTTTCATAATAAAAACAGCTCTAATTAATCATCATAGTATTTGGACTTTGGAGAGTGTTATTTCAATTCTGTCAGAGCTGTAGTTCAAGAGTAATTCAATGACAAAGTGTCCCCCTCCCGCCCCTTTTACTGATGTCACACTGTTCAGCCAGAGCAGAAGGGAGGTGCCCAGGTAGACTGCAGAGAAGGACAATCTTCAATTAAGATAAGGGGAAAACCTGAAAAGCTTGCAAGGGGGGCAGGGATTTCATTGTTTTCATAGGAATAAGAGTGTCCCCTTCTGTTATCTGTTTGGTCCATGGACTGCATTCCACATCTGAGAAGAGATTGCTTACACTAGGTAAAAGTGGCGGGAGGGGGAAACTTTGCTTGTGAATATCTCATAAACCATAAAGGTTTGAGAGATAAGACTTATATCATTCTTCATGTTTTTTTAATACCTACAAAATAAAATAAAGATAAAACGAAATATTACTATCCCTTTAAACAACTCAGCAGCAGCAGTATAAACAGCAGTTGCAATTCAGGACTCAGGAGGACATTTGACAATGGCCACTGGCCAACATGACCTGCTGGCATTAGGCCAGTATGACATTTTTATTTTTTTCTCAGGGTTTGTGTTTTTAAAAAAATAAATAAAATAAAAATAATAAATAAAAACTAGTCCAACAAAAAAAAAAACATTTTTTGGGGGGGTTATTTTCTAACAAGCCTAAGTACTACAAATCATGCCCATCCCCAAGCAACAATCTATCAACCTGATCTGCTACATGTTGAACATGAGTAATTGGGAGACAGTGAACTGTTCATAGTGATCCTGGCAACAGATTAACATATCAAACAATAAGAAGCACAAAGACAGAACAGAGGGAGAAGTGCTATGTGTAGTACGTTAATAAAATTGAAACATTAAAAACAAAATTTTCCAAACACTACCCTAAGATATTCTCTAAATGGTCTAATTCAAGTAATTATATGGCCAGCTGCTGCCACTGATCTTAAGCAACTTTATCTTACCACCCCAGATCAGGATCCAGTCTGCAGGTGTTCAGATAAATGAACTGTCTTCCTTCTCAGTACTGCAGGTCCATAATCTACCTGGTCAGGAAGAATTATATCGTCTTATTCTTTTCTAACCTGGATTCCATCTGGTGGTGTTATTGCAGTGGAGACCGGAGAGACACAGTAACTTGCTATACGAGTCTGGGACCTTAGAGATGCAATGTGCCCAAGAGGATGGCCATGTGAGTGCATAAAACATATTGTTTTTAATGTTTAAATTTTATTAAAATTCTACATTTATTACTGCTCTCTCTTTTCTGTCTTTGCTCTTCTTATTGTTTCTAAGTGTTGAATGTGTCGAAAGTGGTGCAAGACCATGTTTTGAAGACAGCTGCATGATCAGGGTGGAAGGAAGACAAAACTGATACCCATAGTGGGTTTTTCATTTTCATTAACATTATTTTCATCTGAACGCATCATCTACTTACCCATTTCATCTTTATTTCATCATCTAACAACATCTAATTCTGGTGATTAAGGTAATTTAAAGGGATAGTAATGTTTCAAAATAAAAACAGCTCCAATTAATGTTCATAGTATTTGGGCCATGGAGAGTGTTATCTTAATACTGTCAAGAGTAATTGAATGATAAAGTATCCCCCTCCTGCCCCTTTTACCTAGTGTAAGCCACCTCCCCTCAGATATGGAATTTGGTCTTAAGACCAGACAGCTCACAGCAAGGGATCAAGGGATACTTTTCTTACTGTGAGTTTAAGGAAAATCATACCCCCATTGACAGGTTTAACAGGTTTTCCCTTATGCTAATTGAAGATTGTCCTGCTCTGCAAGCCACCTGGACACCACCTTGCTGTTCTGAGGTGAGCAGTGTTACATCAGTAAAAGGGGCAGAAGGGGGATAATTTATCATTCAATTACTCTTCAACTACAACTCTGACAGTATTGAAATAACACTTCCCATGGCCCAATGCGTTGCATACCTCACTGGCACTCACAGGGTTCAATAGTAGTGCACCATAAATATACCCATAAGATATGCCTCCATGTAATGCCCCAAAGAATAAACATGCCAATAAAAAAAATGATCCACATAGACATAAATAAATGTCATCCATTAATGCCCAGTATGATGACTTAGCTTTTAATTCCATGTCTCCGCCGCTTGGAGCGGCCACGAGGGCGGCGGCAGCGGAAACACAAATGTCTCACAACGCTCCCCTTCAGATGTGTACGGGCCAATGCCCGTAACACACTGAGGGCATTTGAAGTGTGCCTGCCTTTATATATGGGCAGGTTGACTTCCATTGCCCTCACAGCCATTGGCTATGATGTTCTTCACATCCCAGCCAATCAGAGAAGGACAGAAGATGACCAGCAAGTTGTAGACTCCGCTGGACATCAGGATTTAGGGTAAGTGTTAATGCAATGTTGCTTTACTTAGTCGGGTTAACCCTATGAATACCGGAGGGTTAATTATACCCCACCAGCACTCATAGGGTTAATCCTACTAACATTGGACGCGTTTTAGGCACTTTGGATGTATTGATGTGGGACTTAGGGCCCCATATCAAACATCCACTGTAGACGTGGTTTTTTTGCCAGTTAACAGCTGCATTAGCTGGCCAAAAGATCCAATAAGGGACTTTATGGCGAACAAAACTGGGTTTTAAGTTTTGTGCAGTAAGTGAGTCCCTTATCAGATGTTTTGCAGCTAACGCTGTCCTTTAAATAGCAAAGTGGAGCTTTTTTTTTTTCCTTAATCGCCCAAAACACACGTTAGTGTAGCGGCCGTATTACTTTATGAACTACCGTTAGCAGTTCATTACATGGCCCCTTAAATGGCTTACTGCACGTTAAAACACCCGTTGGTGTTTTTTTGGCCTAACGCCTGCCTTTAAATCTACCCCCAGGATGCAATCACTTGGACAAATGCAACGTGAAGGGAAAAAAGCATTTGCTTCTTAAAGGGGTACTCTCACCTCTGTTAAAGTACTTCTTACTTTAAAATGCTATCCGAGGTAAGCTTCCATCTGTTTTTTTTTTTTTGTTATCAATCTTTGCCTGTCCCCTCCCCCCAGTATTGCCTTACCTCCTACTCTGACAGAGGATTACCTCATGTGAGCAGGAACGCTCTCATTGATAAGAGAGCGCTCCAGCTCACATGGAGGAATCCTCCATCATAGGACAGGGAGTCGGCTGATTTTTCCAGTTTAAATACTTAAAAGCACACCCACAGGGTGGGGAAACTTAGCGTCTCAACTTTATATTGTATTGTAACAACAGAGCATACTGATAAAAGAGAGATAATTTCAAGTACTGTTATAGGCAGAGAGTGTAAGTGACATATAGTGAAATCACTCTGAGACAGAGTTACACACAGAGATACTGACTTAATGAAATGATACATTAAATAACTCTGTTAATAATTTTGGGTGTTTGGGAGAAATGAATAGGCACAATTGGGTGTACTGAAACCCTTACAGCAAATATGTATGTGTCTTTCCGGAATATACCAAGTGAATATCATTACTAGAATACAATAAATTGGAGGAAAAAGGAATATAACAGCATAAACCGAAAATTATGAATGCAAATGATAGTGCATATTAGAAATTTAAATATGTGCACATAGTCTCATTCCTTCATTTAATCCTCTTGGTGAGAGGGTGTCAAGCAGGAATATCCACCTGTTTTGTTTTGTTATACATATCGCCACCTCTCACCCCCATGGATATGCATTGAAGCCCAAATATGCCTACTCCAGTTGGACTTGAATTACGATTTCTTAAAAAATGATCAGCCAAACTTGTGAGTTTTTTATTTTTATTGGCATATCTTGAGGCATTTTTTTATAGTAGATAAATGTTCTTTTATATATCTATATGTATTCCCTCGGTACAGCACTACTACAAGTACCAACCGTGGGACACTATAGGGAGCGCCACAAAAATTAACAGCAAGAAAAAATATCAAATATCAATCAAATAAATATATAAAAAATCTTCAATAAAAAGAAATCAATAGGGCAAAATATCCTTTCAACCTTATAATAGGTAGTCCTTCTCAAGAAACCAAATAATATTTTCAAGAGTCCTCTGGAATCCTATGCCGCTGTATTAAAGGTAGGGAATCCCATCAACGTACTACAAAAGACAAAAAAACACAAAAACAAACAGTGCAAGGGATATCTCTAAGCGTAGTATATTTGTTTGATCTCATTCCTTCACCATCACCACGTGTCCAAAATTTGGTACTCACATTAGTTCCGCATTCCCGGTATAAACCCCAGGTTGGTTGTCAACTCTCAGTCTCCCAGATTACGGCCACCTCTCACTTTCCCAATTTTCATCCAACAGCCTCCTCCTTCTGTTGTATAACGCTCAGCAGTATATATCCGCCATATATTTGGAGAGAGATATTCTTCTCTAGGTGTATGTTTAGAGAGAGAGATTCTCTGTATATTTAGAGAGAGATATTCTCCTCTAGGTGTATGTAAAATACTGGGTATCTATTCAATTTAAATATAGATCGTACCATAAACTGGTGATATTTGGTGAATATAGAAATGTTCTTTTATGCATATTTTAAGTTTCCTCACTGTTTTGCCCACATATATAAGTGAGCAAGTACACTGGATTGCATAAATGACCCCTTCAGTATCGCAGCTGATGAAATCTGACAATTTATGCCATTTGCCAGATCTCATTTATTCCAGATCATTTCTTTATGAATGGACACAAAGTGCAATTGCCAGAGTGATTTAATGTATTGCTTCATTAATTCAGTATCTCTCCATGTAACTTTGTTCCAGGGTGATTTCACTATATGTCACTATATGTCACTTACAATCTCTGCCTATAATGGTGTCACGGTGGCTCAGGTAAATAAGAACACAACACAGGTACAGTAAGATCAACACCACTTTATTTAGGCAATATACAGATAAAAGCACTTCCCCAACCCTCCCCGGGAACAGGTGTGAGGATGCACTGCAGCCCACTACCCAGGAGCTGAACTCTAAGCCTATGCCTACATTACTCGCAATCTGACTCAATGTAGAATGAGATAGAACCTAGCCTATGGTTCTCTCAGGAGAGAGAACGCAGCCTACCCAAGGTGGAGTGAGGGTGGCTGGTATTATTATTATTATTTATTTATATAGCGCCAACTAATTCCACAGCGCTGTACAATTGGGAATAGACATACAGTGGTATTAAATAGTACAATCAGATGTGGAGAACAGAAGGATCAGAGGGCCCTGCTTGTGAGAGCTTACAGTCTAGAGGAAGGTAGGTATCACACAGAGCAAGCAAGTGCTATTGCGTTTAAGTGCCTCCTGCCATGTGAACTGCCAGTCAGTGGGTGGGAGTGAGAAGTGCTGTTAAGTGCAGTGGTCCGTGCAAGGGGTGAATCTTGGTGATCATGCTTATGGAGGCAGTTGATAGGCTTCCCTGAAGAGGTGAGTCTTCAGGGAGCCTCTGAAGATTTGAAGGCTGGGGGAGATTGTGATGGGGAGGGGGAGGGAATGCCAGAGCCGAGGTGCAGCATGGGAGAAGTCCTGTAGGCGGGAGTGGGAGGATGTGATAAGAGCTGTGAAGTGCAGAAGGTCGTGTGCAGAGTGAAGATGGAGGGAGTACATTTGAAAATGAGAGATGAAATATAGGGGGGTGCGGTGTTAGTGAGGGCTCTATAAATTAACACCAGAATTTTGAATTTGACTCTGTATATTATTGGGAGCCAGTGTAGGGACTGATAGAGGGGTTTGGTGTTAGAGAAGTGATGAGTGAGGTAGATTAGTCTTGCAGCAGAGTTCATTATGGACTGTAGCGGGGTTAGTCGGGTGAGAGGAAGGCCAATTACTAAAGAGTTACAGTAGTCAAGACGGGACATGATGAGTGTTTGGATTAGAATTTTGGTAGTGTCTTCTGTGAGAAAGGGTTGGATTCTAGAGATGTTGCGGAGGTAGAGGCGGCATGAGTTGGAGATTGACTGGATGTGAGGAATGATGGATAGGGCAAAGTCAAATGTGACCCCCAGGCAGCATGCTGTAGGGGTTGGTGTGATGGTAGTTTTGTTAACGGTGAGTGTAATATTTGGGATAAGACTGGTTGTAGATGGAGGGAAGAGAATTAGTTCAGTTTTGGTAGGAGAACACACGGAGCCCTAGAATGTTAGGGCACAATACCATAGAACGCTAGTGTCCAAGGCAGATACACATGATACCCTAGAACGCTAGGGTCCAAGGCAGATACACACAATACACTAGAATACTAGGGCCAAAGGCCAATACCCACGGTAATAGACCAGAATGCTGGCAAGCTCTGGGAGGCAACAGACTAACCCGGAGGCCACAAAGAGAAGGTAGTCTGACAAGGCCAAGGTACATACATGGAACGGGTAGTCAGACAAAGCCAATGTTCATACATGGAGCAGGTAGTCAGACAAGACCAAGGTCCATACATGGAGCAGGTAGTCAGGCAAGGCCAATGTTCATACACGGAGCGGGTAGTCAGACAAGGCCATGGTTCATACACGGAGTGGGTAGTCAGACAAGTTCAAGGTTCATACACAGAGAGAATAGCCAGACAAGGCCAGGTTCATACATGGAGAGGAATCGGCAGCCAAGCGAGGGTCACAATGGAGAGCAGACTCAGACAGCTAATGCACTGGTACACAAAGAAAGGGCAACTAAACCCGGAGTCCAAGCCACTTAAATAGTCTGTCCGGAAGGCGGGACAAGTAAGAGCCAATAGCACAGGAGGCTACAAAAGCAACACACAGACGCGCACAACTCCTAGAGGCAGCAGGAATGTGGAAGTGACTGGTATGCTACTGGCCACCGGCCAGGAGTACCAGGATAAGTACAGAAAAAGGATAGGGGTGCAAGCAGTCCATGGGGCAACCATGATAAACAGTACTTGAAATGATCTCTCTTTTATCAGTATGCTCTGTTGTTACAATGTATCAGTCAATCAAAGTTGGGTGGTCTTTTAAGTATTTAAGCTACCAAAATCAGATGGCTCCCTACCCTCTGAAAAATCCTAATGTGGGCGAAACGCTCATTAGGGCTAAGGATCGTACATTATGAGACTTTTTCTTTATCAAAGTCTCTATATTGCACACTAACATATTAGTAAATGGGGTATAAGAAGCCTGTAGATAGCTTAATAATCATTGATGTGCTTATGTCTGTACTTTAAGAAATACACTAATATTGAACACTGTATACGTGCAACGTCTTCCTGCACTACCTCTCATCATTGCAGTAGAACAGAGAGAAAGCAAGCCCATGATCCAAACCACAAATGACCTGATCATCTGATAAATGCAGGGCATTAGAAATATATGGTGATATGATTCAGGTTAAAAGGTAATGAATACAGACTAATACGAGTTGCGGCCAATGCTAGCATAACTTTAACAGTAATCCAGTTTTCACTTTGGCGTTCATGTTGGCCACACGGTAACGGCAAACGGCTCACAGACTTACTATTGTTTGATATGATTATTTATTCAGAATTTAATGGGGCGTAAGATAGCCCAGTTACCACAGGATGATCCATTTCACTTTTTAATGTTAGATTGCTATGTCAATAAGGCAAGCAGATACATATCAATTGCTGCCATGCTGATTGTGAGTGTTACAATATCCCAAACATCTGGATACTTACTGCTCATAACCAAAACAATATAATCGTTTGAGGATACTAAATATTTTCCTGATGTGACATAATATTACATAATTTGAAGTGCTGGATTTCTATTTTACTAAGGCAGTAGACACACTTTAATTAGTGCAGTGCAGACTGTGAGTGCTGTAGTATCCTGTGTACCTGGATGCTTATTGTCCACAATCTAAACAATATGGACATAAACTGATGAAGACGTTTGATATAAAATGTTTTTGGTGTGACATAACACTCTACTTTAATTGTTACCTCACACAATTCAAGTTATACAATACACAAATTCTGGTACATCTTACATATTAGGGTGTGTCTGATGATTTTATCTTAAATTTGTCTGTTTTTTTAATTTTGTATTAATAAAAGTCAAGTTTTATTTCACAGTGGTGCACTGCACCAGTTAGTGTCCTACGGATACCACCTTCAAATCATTATCCCCATCTTGTATCTCCTAGGGTTTGGTGCTAGGTTTGGTTCTAAAAAGATCATTTATTTATTTTGTTTCCATTCCCCTTTAACCCTTCCCTTAAAATTGTAACAAAACACAGGTAAAACAGAAAATATAGTATTCAGTAAGTTCACCAGAGATACCCTTTGCTTGTTTCAGATCACAGATGAGGGCATACACACAATTACAAACACATTTTAAACCTCTTTGTGCTAAAGTACTGTGGTTCTCTGACTACCAGTGGAACAAGGCATGGGTGTCAGGCAGTATATGCGTGTCAAAAGAAGAAAGAAAAGGAAGCGCGTTTCCTAGTGTGATATTGTTCAGAAGTTGAAGTCCTCCACCGGTACACCAGAATACTCACAATTTAAAGAACCACTGCAAATGGTCAACCTCACGAATGGGGGATTTTGACTACACTCACTCAGTCATTCAATAGGTGTATAGAAGGATGCTGCTTCCCACAGGTATCCAGGACCTCCAGGACCCTTAGGAAACACAAACGCAAAACCAGAACGGGAGCACAATCCACCAAGATGGGGTATATACAATTGTATAAACATTATTAACAATATAGCAATGTTCCACAGGATAGTACTCACACTTTGGCACTTTGATAGCCAGTTGTGAGGACAACTGGCTCTGTTCCAACGGGGTTATGATACCGCCCCAATACGGTCACATATGCAGTTGTAAGTGTAAAAGATAAAAATCCAAAATACAAAAAAATAATTATTATTATTAAAATTTCCAATATTTGGAACAATTTTGCCCACTTAGACTCGTTTCAAAGTTAACAACTTCTTCTTCAAAAGGAATAATAGGAAGCTAACAATAATTATTTGTATAGATAATTCTATTGGCAAATCATAAAAATAAGAGTGTAGGCAATCCTACACTCTTATTTTTATGATTTGTGTGGTTCTGAGATATGGACGCTCTTTGCCTTCCCCTGCCTCTTCTCTTACAGGCAGATAGATAATGTGAGGTTTAATGTTCTAAGAAGAATTTGAGTTATGTTGGAGCATTGAAGACAAATAACTTTTTTTTATTGACTTAAATGGGGATTTTAACCCATTGCATGCTAAACAGGTCATCATTAGTGTTGAGCGAGCGTGCTCGGCCGATGCTCGGATCGGCTCGAGCATCGCTCTGCTCGGCACATGGCGGTACTCGTCGAGTACCGCCATGTGCTCTCCCGCCATGTTCGGGTGGCGGGGATCTGTGCCGGAAGAGGCATAGATCAGAAGACGCTCCGCTGGACCACCAGGGACTGGAGGTACGGGGGCATTGCGGAGATGAAGGGGGCATTGCGGAGATGAAGGGGGACATTGTGGAAGAGGGGCATAGACTCTATGCCCCTCTTCCACAATGTCCCCCTTCATCTCCGCTATGCCCCTCTTCCACAATGTCCCCCTTCATCTCCGCTATGCCCCTCTTCCACAATGTCCCCCTTCATCTCCGCTATGCCCCTCTTCCACAATGTCCCCCTTCATCTCCTCTATGGCACAGAGGAGATGAAGGGGGACATTGTGGAAGAGGGGCATAGCGGAGATGAAGGGGGACATTGTGGAAGAGGGGCATAGCGGAGATGAAGGGGGACATTGTGGAAGAGGGGCATAGCGGAGATGAAGGGGGACATTGCGGAGATGAAGGGGGACATTGCGGAGATGAAGGGGGCATACAGAGATGAAGGGGGCATAGCGGAGATGAAGGGGGGCATTGACCAGGCACCCTCCCCTCATCAGAGCAGGGGGTGCCTGGTGTAATGCTCGTGTCGCCCCATGCATTTGAATGGGGCTCGGGTGCTCGGCCGAGCACTCGAGCCTCAGGGGGTGCTCGGTCAGAGCACCCGAGCACCCGAGCATCGGGGTGCTCGCTCAACACTAGTCATCATCATGAATACATTATTCATATTTTTCTTTCAAGAGCTATTGAGTGCATAATCAGCCCTTGATTTGTGTTCTCAATCGTCACCTATGGTGGTGATCATACCCATTTCATCCCATATAATTATGTGGACCTCTTCACTTCATTGCAATGCACTAGAGACTTCCCTAACACCAAGCAGTTAAAATTCCTAAGTACTTAATTTGGGATTTTCATTTATCCCCAATAGTGCAGTCTGATTTGCACCAGAATGTCTCCAGTACTGTTTTGTAAATTGGCCACAAAACCTCCACATATGCTCAGTACATATAAAATAAAAACTGCATTAAGATGTTCATAAGAAAACCAAGCATGGAAGCCTGCAGGGCTCATAAAAGTCACAGAGGAAGGTGATTAGTCAAAAAACTTACAAAGGCATTAGCGTAGGAGATGACTGAAAAGCATTACAGAAAGCTCAAATGCATCCTGTTCTAGGAAAAGATGACCTTGCAGAACAGTGTCAAGGACATGAATTGTTTGTGTATGACATCAATGAAATGTTCTTGGAAAGTTCTTTACTATATTGTGAACTGAAGACAACACATATCATAGGTCCTTCCTTAACCCACAAGGTGTGCAACTTATTGCTTTGCAAAGAATTACTCATCCCTCTGATATTAAACAGGTTAGAGTGGATGTCTTATATTTATCTTAAATGTGTTATTTTTACATCAATGCATAGTATATTTCTATATTACATTCTTTCTCCAGTACTATTTTGTAAATTGGCCACAAAACCTCCACATATGCTCAGTACATATAAAATAAAAACTGCATTAAGATGTTCATAAGAAAACCAAGCATGGAAGCCTGCAGGGCTCATAAAAGTCACAGAGGAAGGTGATTAGTCAAAAAACTTACAAAGGCATTAGCGTAGGAGATGACTGAAAAGCATTACAGAAAGCTCAAATGCATCCTGTTCTAGGAAAAGATGACCTTGCAGAACAGTGTCAAGGACATGAATTGTTTGTGTATGACATCAATGAAATGTTCTTGGAAAGTTCTTTACTATATTGTGAACTGAAGACAACACATTTCATAGGTCCTTCCTTAACCCACAAGGTGTGCAACTTATTGCTTTGCAAAGAATTACTCATCCCTCTGATATTAAACAGGTTAGAGTGGATGTCTTATATTTATCTTAAATGTGTTATTTTTACATCAATGCATAGTATATTTCTATATTACATTCTTTCTACGTTTTTACTTACTAATATATATTACACTATACATATGATATTACACTGTTTGATATTTTCCTCATTCTAGCTTGTTATCTAAATCTCTGAATCAAAATGTTTGGCCAAGTTTCAACAAGTAGCTCCACTGCTGTACTGCTTATTGCATATGTCATTAATAATGTATGACTGAGTGCATTTCCTGGCTGGCATACACTAGCTAGGGAAACATAACAGCAGCATATATAGGAATAACACCCTATTTTGTGCTAGTGTGCACTCTGGGTTCACTTGCTTCGCTATAAAGTACATTATAAAACACTAACCAGGACTATGGAACGATGATATTGAAACATACAGATTCCTCAATAAATATACATATGGATTAAAGGGATAGTAATGAATATGTAAAATATACATATATTGTAGGGCTTATTCTCCTGAGTAAAACAAAGGTGACCCTACTGCTGAGAGGTATTTTATTCAAAAGTTATTACAGCTCAAACTTGAACTTTTAGGTGCACTATCTCAGTGACCTGAAATTGTGCAGTGGCGATGTTGCTAAACCATCCTATGAACAGCTCTGGTCAGTTGACCTTAAATCTCCATAGGACAGTATAGCTACAGAGACACTGTATAATTTCAGACCATGGAGACTGCAACTAAAAAATTCAATTCGAGCTGCAATAATTAAACATTCTTCAGAAATTATACTACCCTTTTTTATATATTAAGTATTACTATCCCTTTAACACTATCAAAAATTAGCATGTTTCTCTGTGTTTATCCATTTCATAACAGTGTTTTCACTATAGATATCTTAGGGCTGTGGTGGTATGTGCCTGTTTTTTCTACTAGTCCTAACTGATATCACATAAACTTTTATCAAATAATATGATTGGATGATCTATGCATGTATATGTGTGTATATACTGTGTTCATGCATGTATGTTTGTGTACATGTGTTTTTAGAGTGTTTTGTTTCTTTATAAGTAGTAGGATGAATTATTTACTGTCTGGGGATGATAGGAGTAGAAAGTCACCAAAAGCTGGAGAGTCTGAGGTTACTCATCCATGATCTAAGATGATGCCAGCTTCAACTTTTCAAGGAATGTTTACTATTAAAGATGATTGTACCACCATAAGAGTTAAATACTACCTATCTGTACTTGGAACAGAACACACAAGGTATTACTGTCATTGACTACAGCAGGGATGAGCAATCTGTGACTCTCCATTTGTTTTTTGACAGCAAGTAACATTATTCTCAAGCACCTTAGACCTCGATTCAATTAGGTCCAACGGCTGAAAAAACAGCCAACAGCATTTTTTCAAGCACAGAAATCTATTCAGTTACATGTGCTATGAAAAACTGCAGGCAAAAAAACCCTGACGGGCAATAAAGTTAGCAGAGTTTTTGCACATTCAAAATAATAAAAACGTTGCAAGATTCAACTGACTGCATTAGCCCTTAAGATCTGATAAGGGACCTGATTTATCGTGTGACTTTAAAACCAAGTTTTCTTGGCCGCAGAGTCCCTTATCGGATCTCGAAAAAGCCGACGCAGCAATTGAATTGAAAAAACAAACAAACAGTGGATGTATTGATATGGTGCCCAAAGCCTCATAAAAATACATCCAAAGCAAGCATTCCCAAAATGTGTCAAATGTTAATAGAATTAACCCTATGAGTGCCAGTGGGGTACTCTTACCCCTCTGGCACTCATATAAAACTTCAGGACTTCAAGACTTCAGGATTGTCGTACTGCTGGTGGTGTGCAAGGGAGGGCATCCCTTCCACATCGACAGTAGTCGACAACCTTGTATGCTAATGGGGACCTTCTCCTCTCCCCTTGCATCCCTAAATTATAGTGCATATGGTGCTGTGTGTCTACATCGAAAAGTCAAATTGCTTTGAACACATAGACAAAATCATTCTGCCAGAGCATAGACCATTAGTGCATCACTCCCAGGGGCATAGGCCAACCTAATGCTTTGCAAATTCCCCATTGATGGGTACCTGAGAGCAGTTTAATTGCCTCTAAAGAGCTGGAGTTCTCTCTCCAAACTATTATAGAATGAAGAAGACAGAGGCTTCTTGTTTCCCAGGGTTTGTGACCCAGAGGTGGGTTTTGACAGTAAAGAACTAAGAGGATTGAATGATGCACAGATCAACTCTCAAAGGAAAGGACTGGACCAACGTGAGTAGGGGACTTGATTAATTTTATTCAGAGTCCAAGAACATTATTGAACTGTAAAACACACAGCTACATGTAACAAAAGGGATTAGGTTCAGTTTCTCAAACTGTGTTCCATGAGCCTGTGTCAACCCTTAGCATTATCAGTGCTAGTTCCTGAAATGCTTTATGCGGCCCTGCGTTTCAATACACTTAAATGTATTGGACATTAATAGTGGTCCCTGGCAGATTGGGGAGCCTGGGATAAATGAACACTCCCAGTTTTTTAATTATTTCATTGGGACTTTCAAGCTCTTGAATGTAGTCGTGCCTCTCAATGAGTTGAAGATTCTCTAGTGGTTAAGGAGCTACAATCCTGATTTAAATTAATTGCAATCAGAGGAATGTTTCCTTTTCCCTGTGGTTGTGGTGCAGTTGGTTTGCCCCAGAATTGTTGGGTGACCAGACCTCACCTTTAACTGGGGACACACAGGAAATAGACATATTTCAGGACTGCACTGAAATCAAAGCAGCTCTGCAGTATGCATTTTTCATATGCGTCCTCAGTTAATGGTGAGGTCTGGTCACCCTACTTTATAGGCCATATTTATAAAGACAAACTGGAGTTTTTCCTGGACTAAACCAATTGCACCATAGGGGACAAATAAAAATTGCTACTTTTACATGCCCCATTCAAAGGGTTAACCCTTTCAGTGTCAGAGGGGTATGCAACACGTTGCTTTGCAATGTCTTTTGTACCCCTCTGGCACTGAAAGGGTTAAACACTCAATTTAATTTAACAGGAATTGTATTTGTCCCATGCGATGCAGTTGGTTTACTCCAGAATAACCCCAGTTTGCTTTTATAAATATGGGCCTGTCTTCCTGTTATTGCTTGCAACAAAACTGAATTCACAAGTAACAGAATTTCAAACTTCTTAGAAGTAAAAACAAAAATCAAAAACAAAGTACAAGGACATAGGAGAGAGAAATGCATGGGGTCTGCTAGTGAACTGACCAGTAATAACATTTGAACTGCACAGTATTATTATTAGGGATGGGCAAAAACGTTTCGCCTCAAACCAAAACTGGCAGACAATGGCACTTTCTGCTTGGAAAAAAATTCCCAGCAAAAAGTGCCATTTTCCCACTTTTTTTTCACCTAGCTCATTGCATTGAAATCAATGGGAAGAAACATTTTTCTCCACCACATGAAAGTTTTCTCTACTCTTCTACAGCCATATACAAGGGTGTCAGGCTCTCACAGCAGCCATTCTGTGTTTGTGAGAGGAGAGAGCAGCATGTTTTGCGCTAGAGAAGATAGACAATTAAAGGGAAATTGAAGCTAAGTTTAGGGAGTCTTTAGGTAAGACATTTGATCTCTGTATTAGAGGGGTTTGAAGGCACTATGGAGGAGAATGGAGGAAGGAGGTTAACCCAAAATACCCCAAAATTTGGTGTTACTGACTGGCAAGACACAGGCAGCTGGGGTTCAATTTGCTTGCTGATTTTGCTTTTAGTATCTCTTTGCTGGGGAAAACTAGGGAAAGAAGTTGTTGATTTTGTTTATTAGTTATATTTTTTGGGGATTGACTGTTATAAGATAGGGTAGACAACTTAAAAAATAAAATAAACAAATTATAAAAAAGAAAAAAGAAAAAAATTAATACATAAATAATTAAAAAAAATACATTTATTAGGTGACAGACAGCTGACTGGAACCCTTATGTGAGCTCTGTGACTGAGGCAGACTTGATAGATAGCAAACAACATTGGGAATTTTGTTGAGGACTAAGGCAAGACATCACAATCCATCAGTTGGGTACTGTAGAGAGTAAAACACACACAGTAGTTGAGTAATCTGCAGAAAATGCACAAGGGAGAGGAGGAAAATTGAGCAGTGCAGGGATATTGGAGTAAAGTGGTAGTTCAAAACTAACTGCAGCAATGGTTTCTGCAGTGTGTGTGATAAATGATAATGATCCCTCTCCTCCAGGGGTGGATGCAGTTTGTCAAGGTCCTACCATCTCTCTATGCCAGTCCCTCCCCACCACCACTACCATACACATCTGTCACATTGTAGGTTGTACTTTATTTATTTATTTATTTATTTATTTATTTATTTATTTTTTAATTGTTGTTTGTGTAAATCAGGGCTGGGGAATTTAAGACCCTCCATTTGTTCTTAAACTACACTGTCCATCAGCTTCAGTTGGCCAACAGCTGCCTAGTGTAAAATTAGTTGTAACCCAACAATATCTATAAGTCCTCAAAATGCACGTTGTGGTCTGGGTGCAGCTCCTAGCTTTAGAGAAGGGTGCTCAAACTTATTTCCTCAAGGGCCAGTCTGAGAAATGAACACTGTACTGAAGACTGACACTGCTAAATTATATATTGGCATTAAGGAAAAGCATGAACAAGAGACGAATGTATACTGACTATTATATGCAACCATAGCTAGGATAATAAGCTACAGTGCCTTACATTTTGCTACATTGACTGGCATACTCAGGATTAAATGGCAGTTTTGATGATATATTAAGTCTGTTACTTGGCCTGATAAACGTGACTCACTGATTGCTAAGGTTAGTATGGGAGTGAAAAATCTAACCAACTGGACCCCAGTGCTGCTTACATTATGATTTTGTTCAATAAAACTACTGGTTTTGTTTTTTATGAAACTTCCATGATCCATGTCAGATTACTAGAGAAGTAGTCAAAGGTATGTACATGCTGTTAAGGAGAGACTAGCCTTGGGTAAGATATAACCTTAAAACAATCTGCCAATAGATCCTCCAGAGTGGAACTGGTCTGCATCATAATTGTACACAACAATCCTACACAGCACTGGCATCACAACTCTTACGCACAAAAGAAAAGAGGAGCAATTCTGGAGTAAACCAACTGCACAATAGGGAAGATATAAAAATCCTGCAAACAAACATTGTTTTAAATGGGGCTGGTAGCCCAATGAATATTAGAGAGATATCAAATGCATTTCTTTGCAATTGTTCTTCAGTTATTTGAGGCCTAAATTCCTAGGTGTACTGTGAAAAGTGAGCTTGCCCCATTTTCATAAGTATAGTTATAAACAAAATTATTTTGCACATTTATTTTTCATCCAAAACAGGATTTGAAATATCATGCAAAAAAAAGCTGTTTTTGTAGTTCCCTACTGCACATTTGGTTTGGCCCAGCAATTGTCCCACTTTTGTTTCCATGCATCTGACCCAATGGGGGTTATGCACTGAGGCATGATAAACAGGTGATAAACATACCTGAGAACTCTCCGCTTTTGCAGGGTTGGATTCTTTGGATGTGGGGAAACCCTGCCCACTTGTGCTCAACCCCACCCTGTTCCTCCCATTCCTTGCCCTCTTCTACCCGTTCCCTAGTGTATTCTATATATTTTTTAAGGTTTAGTAGTCCCGCCCCTCCTCACGATTAAGAGTGCAACCACCAAAAAGCAGATTGTATGTGGTGCTAGCTGAATGCCTACAGTATACTACCTACAACATATATCTTAATGTTAACCTTTTGATTACCACAGGGGTAATCAGCACATCGCTTTGTAATGCACTGGGTATCCCCTCTGACACTCAAAGGGTTAAATGCCATAGGAGCCTCACTGGAAAAACAGAGAAGAATTATTAACAAAGGCTGTCTTAAATATAAGGGATTAATAAGATCCTTATGATCGGACATTGCAAAAATTGGGACTTTTGAAAAAATAATTGATGCATGGTTGCTCCAGTAAAAATGCAGTATGTATTTTTATAACAGTATGGGAGTATGATAGCCATAAATGAATACAACAGCAAACCAACTGAACCAAAATTAAAGCATACTCTTAACCCTTTGAGTGCCAGAGGAGTAAGCAATGTGTTGCATACTCCTCTGGCACTCAGTGGGTTAATGATTAGATACGTCTGGTGCTATTTTCAAAATGAATGCGCATATAATGAAGCAGATGGTTCATTTTCTAAACACAAAAGTACTAGGTCAATTAAATGTATAATGGTGTGGTGTCATGATTGTTACATGTACTGGAGTTTTGCTCTGCTGGTCTCATGTAATAGAAGATATAAAAGGTAATGGGTCATTGACCTGTCATAACCTGTCTGAAAATCAGCTCTGATGAAACAAGGAAGTGAGGCAGAAGAATGGAAATAGATGTGTGGAATAAGGTTGCCATCTCCCCCTTTTAACTTTAGCCTTTTATAAACATACATACTATAGGGTTGCATGGATCCATTGCTAACCTATAGCACAAATTGGCAAATTTAGGCACTCCATTGGTTGTTGAGGATGATTAGAGTTATAATCCAACTGCAGCTCGAGAGCCAGTTTTGCCTATCCCTACTATAGGCTACAGTGGTTCATGTAACACCCTACATTGAGCATCCCTAAAGTGATGACCTACAAACAGTAAGGCGAGGGATGGAAAACCTGTGGCCCCCCAGCTATTGAGTTGATGGAGTATGATGGAAACTGTAGTACTACACAGCTGGAGAGCCTCTGGTTTCCCAGGTATGCCCAAGTGTATAGTGTATGTTGTGTAGTGAATGTCATGTCATGTACTAACAGAGATGGATCTGAAGATGATGCAGACAATTCTGTTACAGACCCCCCACACCATAGGGGTTAACAAATCCCCTCTGACTTAAATGGGTGTTTAACCCCTTGAATGCTAAAAGGTTTCTAACTCTTCACAATTGCATTGGATAATAGACTTGTGATCCATTCCAAATTATTCGGCCGAATTTAACATGGGTTAAATTATAGCAGTGCGCCTCCGTGCACGCTGCTATCATTATTTGCAGACAGGGTGTGCATTTAGAAAAAGATCCATCCCAAAAACGGACATTGTCGTACATTGAAAGTCTGTGCATGTCACCTCTACTCTAGCATGGGATGCCAGTCACAATGCAAACGTCGAACATCGAAACCCCATGCCTGTCATTCAATTTAGCATGTTCGAACATCGAAACCCCATGCCTGTCATTCAATTTAGCATGTTCGAACATCGAAACCCCATGCCTGTCCTTCAATCTAGCATATGTTTGAACATCGAAACCTCATGCCTGTCATTCAATTTAGCATATGTTCGACATCGAAAACCCATGCCTGTCACATCCTACTCAACATAAGTGGTCGACTCGAACATGGACAAACTACATGTCACATTCTATGTTAGTACATGGGTAAAGATTAAGGTTTCATTTTCTGGTACCAGCCTCCTACCCTACTGTCCCTCTTTAGTACCCAAATTCCTCTCTCTCGTTTTCCTATCCTGATTTCCCCTCATATCAGATAATTCTATGTGTATATACATTGTAGAGTTTCATACTACATCAAGAATAAACATCAATGATTGTAATGTGATAGATGTAATGTGTTAACCCTTTGAGTGCCAGAGTGGTACGCAATGCATTGCATACCACTCTGGCATTCAAAGGGTTAAAAAGAAAAATTGAGACATTCTGTTGTGAACAAACTGCAACACAGGAGAGAAATAAAAAAAATGCTTGACATCTATACTGAAGAGGGGTCCACAGCATTGTCTTAGTATAGCAATATCACCGTTTTCCGTGAGTGTGCAATACAGGGCTCTACGATAATTGCTGGGCATTTCCCAATGTCATAATCAGGGGATGATGGGAGTTGTATTCTAACTACTGTTAGGAAACACATAAGTGATGCACATTCATCTCCCACCTAGAAATTATTTACACACGAGGCAACTCCCCCAAGTAATACCTAGCCCCTTTCCAAGTGAAAGGACTTCCAGAAAGGCTTCAGATCTCTTAGTGACTCACCTGTTATTGCCAGTCAGCGGGACCCGGAGAGTAGGAGGGGGTGATGCTATGGCTGCACGGCACGGTGCTCTTAGTTGGTCACTTGTCGCAATGTTGAAGCCAGCACCTTCTGGGTGGAGACACCTCACAGCAATCCTGTTCAGGACACATCATGCACTGTTGTGCACTCATACTAGGGATCCCAAATGTTTAGACTCATTTCGTACAGGGGGCACCCTCCTGTATTTGTAAAACCTCTCTAGCAAATCTGGGACGGTAGACCTATTTACTCAAGTCTTGACTTTAGGTGGGCGATAAACAATATAAAATAGGCATAATGTTTCACTATCACATAATTCACGTCACTGAAGCAGCCAGCAGGCATCGCCACTGAGTGAGCATAGGGCTGCCCGGCTGCTGACAGTCACACTGATGGGATGGGACACCCTGCAACACAGAAATGGCGGAAGAGCACAAAATAAACATGCTATGGGACGGTAAATTGCCGCCCCTGTCAAAGTGCCGCCTGGGTCCATGGACCCACTGGGACCCATGTAAGGGCCGGCCCTGTATTCGAACAAATACCTAATATTTTTTTATATTTTGCACAGGAACAAATATTACTTGCTCTTGCAGTGGCAATAACTGGAACTAATGCTGGCTGCCTACCTATGCCTAGCCTAATGCTACCTGCCTGCCTACACAACAACTGTACACTCTCTAATCTCTTCTCTCTCTGAGCTCCAACAACCCAATGAGGAAATGCAGGCTGTCTGTCTGTGTGACTGTGTCATTAGTCCAACCCCCATCATGAAACGAAGAAGGCTATTCGAATACAGACAAAAGAGGGAAGTAGTGCATGAAACGGAGAATGGAATTGGACTAGAGACATGGAGGGAAAATTATGTAGGGAAAGTAATTGAGCGTGCACAGGAAGTACAAAAAAGTCCTGGTCAAAAGTAGTCAAAACTTTTGGAAATGTGTCGATTGCCGAAACTTCCGAAAGTTTCGACGAATTTCGGACCTGGGCTGTTCGGAGTCAGATCATTTTTTCCGAATGACCCTTGAGTTTCGGATTGTCCGAATGTCTCCGAATGACCCCATTTTCGACGAAATCCGAATGTCTCCGAATGAATTCGCACATGTCTATTGGATAATTCTTCATCATTCAAGGGGTTAAAAACAAATTTAAATGAAAGATAATCTGGTGGATTTCATTTGTCCCCTATGGTGCCAAGAAGTTTCCCATTTCATTTGAGTAAATCAGCCTCAATGTAACAGACTTACACGTCAGAACAGAAAGCCGAGTCAAGGAGCGCAGGGCCCTGGTCTTGGATTATGTAGTGTGCACTCTAGCAGATGTGTAGACATTTCTGGATTAGTAACAAGGCATATTCAGACTTTCAGAGAATGCTTTAGATATTTATAGGCCAGTAAACCAGCTGCAAGTAATCCATAATTTTAATGTGAAAAAATTAAGAAACTGAGGTCCATAAAAATTCAGTTTCTTATGCCAGCTTCAAATAGCAAATCAATGTGTTGCACAGTACACCCCTCTGGTGCTTTAGGGAATAATCCAGTCCTTTCATGGTTATAGACTTTTCTGTGTTCAGTACTTCCAGGGCCAGGTTTTCCATGATGCAGATTAAGAAGATTCCTGGGGTGCCAAATTGTAAGACTGAGAGGAGTGCTTTATCCTTGCTAGCCACACCCATTGTGTCAAATGATAGGTGGGGCCAGCTTAATCTCAATGCCCCTGTAACAGACCCATGCTCCTGACTTATGGTGCCTGATTTATTGACATTGTATATATTGCTGTAATGGCCATATTATAAAAACAAACATGTTGCTAGTTTGTTTAACATTTTATATACCCATGTCATATTTCATTTGTAGACAGTGATGCTGTAACACTTTATGTGCCAAGGACAACACTTAGGCTGACATATTTTGAGTACTGTGTTATGCACAGTATATTTATTTTTGTTATTCTGATTGTGAGAATCAATAAGAACTGTGTAGTTATGTGTGTGTGTGCCCTTTACTATGCCCTTGACAAAAGATATCAAATATTCTGGGGTTGCCCCAAAGTACTAGATTGCATATTAGAGGTGCTTTAAGCAAAAAAAGATTAACAACCATTATTTTAATAGATTACTGTGTTTGTGTGCTATATGGTAATGCAACAGTGGATGTAGCTGAAGACAGGTGCATGTCCTCATGCAGGTGCATGTCCTCATTGCTCATGAGCACATGGCCACATACAGGTCTAGGGGAGGCTGAATTGTAAATCTGTCACTGAATACTTTTAAAACAATACAATGGCCTTTTAAGGTTTCCTTTTGGCGTATGATAGGACTTCTGTACATGTAGAACTTTGGTTGTTGTCTAAATAAGGGCTGGGAAATTTAACCCCTTAAGGACCGGGAATATCTGAGGTGGATTTCACTTAAGGACCGGAGAAATTTTGACTATGTCTTTGTTCAATCATATTTTCTCTTTAATTCCTTTTGTAAACCCATACAAATTATATACTGTTTTTTTAAGCACAAGTAGGGCTTTCTTTTGATACCACAATTATATGAATATCTCATTGTTTAATTTGATTAAAATAGAAAAAAAGAGCCAAAAAATTAAAAATAAAGCAACATTTTGCTTACATTCTCCTGTCAGGATTTACATACTATTAGTTCATTACAAAAAATAACCCTAAATATATTCATTTGCTTCTCCTGAATATAAGATTGCCCCATATGCCTAGTATTTAGTGTTGAGCGAGCATGCTCGGCCGATGCTCGGATAGGCTCGAGCATCGCTCTGCTCGGCACATGGCGGTACTCGTACGAGTACCGCATGTGCTCGCCCGCCATGTTCGGGTCTCCTCCCCGCACGTTTTGCGGCTGCTGCGCAGCCAATAAACGTGCAGGGAGGCTCTGACATCAGTGTAATGCCAGCAGCCATGTTGGCTGCTGGCATTACACTGATTGGCTGGCCAGAACCCGTGGTCGGGTGCTGTATAGCACCTGACCAGCGAGTTCGGCTCAGTCTTAGCCAGGGAGAGATGAGGATAGGAAGGGAAAGTCAGTGTAGGGAGAAAAAAAGCGATTGTGAAAAAAAAAGAACCAAAAGTCCTTTTTAGGACTACTGTGTGTGGGGGCAGCAGGTTATTTTGTGTGGGGGAAAAAAAAAAAAAAAAAAAAAAAAACATATATTCTGTTTAGTGTGCAAAGTTGCAGATTAGAGCACATTCTGTTTAGTGTGCAAAGTTGCAGATTAGAGCACATTCTGTTTAGTGTGCAAAGTTGCAGATTAGAGCACATTCTGTTTAGTGTGCAAAGTTGCAGATTAGAGCACATTCTGTTTAGTGTGCAAAGTTGCAGATTAGAGCACATTCTGTTAAGTCTTCAAACTAAAATATCAAAGTCACATATTCCATTCAGTGTGCGTCGCCGCAGTTTAGCAGCACATTCTGTGTACTGTGCAGAGTTGCAGAATAGGAAGAAATACTGTTAAGTCTTCAAACTAAAATATCAAAGTCACATATTCCATTCAGTGTGCTTCGCCGCAGTTTAGCAGCACATTCTGTGTACTGTGCAGAGTTGCAGAATAGGAAGAAATACTGTTAAGTCTTCAAACTAAAATATCAAAGTCACATATTCCATTCAGTGTGCTTCGCCGCAGTTTAGCAGCACATTCTGTGTACTGTGCAGAGTTGCAGAATAGGAAGAAATACTGTTAAGTTTTCAAACTCAAATATTAAAGTCACATATTCCATTCTGTGTTCGTCACCGCAGTTTAGCAGCCTATTCTGTGTACTCTGCACAGTTGCAGAATAGGAAGAAATACTGTTAAGTTTTCAAACTAAAATATTAAAGTCACATATTCCATTCAGTGTGTGTCACCGCAGTTTAGCAGCCTATTCTGTGTACTCTGCACAGTTGCAGAATAGGAAGAAATACTGTTAAGTTTTCAAACTCAAATATTAAAGTCACATATTCCATTCTGTGTTCGTCACCGCAGTTTAGCAGCATATTCTGTGTACTCTGCACAGTTGCAGAATAGGAAGAAATACTGTTAAGTTTTCAAACTCAAATATTAAAGTCACATATTCCATTCTGTGTTCGTCACCGCAGTTTAGCAGCCTATTCTGTGTACTCTGCACAGTTGCAGAATAGGAAGAAATACTGTTAAGTTTTCAAACTCAAATATTAAAGTCACATATTCCATTCTGTGTTCGTCACCGCAGTTTAGCAGCCTATTCTGTGTACTCTGCACAGTTGCAGAATAGGAAGAAATACTGTTAAGTTTTCAAACTAAAATATTAAAGTCACATATTCCATTCAGTGTGTGTCACCGCAGTTTAGCAGCCTATTCTGTGTACTCTGCACAGTTGCAGAATAGGAAGAAATACTGTTAAGTTTTCAAACTAAAATATTAAAGTCACATATTCCATTCAGTGTGTGTCACCGCAGTTTAGCAGCCTATTCTGTGTACTCTGCACAGTTGCAGAATAGGAAGAAATACTGTTAAGTTTTCAAACTAAAATATTAAAGTCACATATTCCATTCAGTGTGTGTCACCGCAGTTTAGCAGCCTATTCTGTGTACTCTGCACAGTTGCAGAATAGGAAGAAATACTGTTAAGTTTTCAAACTAAAATATTAAAGTCACATATTCCATTCAGTGTGTGTCACCGCAGTTTAGCAGCCTATTCTGTGTACTCTGCACAGTTGCAGAATAGGAAGAAATACTGTTAAGTTTTCAAACTAAAATATCAAAGTCACATATTCCATTCAGTGTGCTTCACCGCAGTTTAGCAGCACATTCTGTGTACTGTGCAGAGTTGCAGAATAGGAAGAAATACTGTTAAGTTTTCAAACTCAAATATTAAAGTCACATATTCCATTCTGTGTTCGTCACCGCAGTTTAGCAGCCTATTCTGTGTACTCTGCACAGTTGCAGAATAGGAAGAAATACTGTTAAGTTTTCAAACTAAAATATTAAAGTCACATATTCCATTCAGTGTGTGTCACCGCAGTTTAGCAGCCTATTCTGTGTACTCTGCACAGTTGCAGAATAGGAAGAAATACTGTTAAGTTTTCAAACTAAAATATTAAAGTCACATATTCCATTCAGTGTGTGTCACCGCAGTTTAGCAGCCTATTCTGTGTACTCTGCACAGTTGCAGAATAGGAAGAAATACTGTTAAGTTTTCAAACTAAAATATTAAAGTCACATATTCCATTCAGTGTGTGTCACCGCAGTTTAGCAGCCTATTCTGTGTACTCTGCACAGTTGCAGAATAGGAAGAAATACTGTTAAGTTTTCAAACTCAAATATTAAAGTCACATATTCCATTCTGTGTTCGTCACCGCAGTTTAGCAGCCTATTCTGTGTACTCTGCACAGTTGCAGAATAGGAAGAAATACTGTTAAGTTTTCAAACTCAAATATTAAAGTCACATATTCCATTCTGTGTTCGTCACCGCAGTTTAGCAGCCTATTCTGTGTACTCTGCACAGTTGCAGAATAGGAAGAAATACTGTTAAGTTTTCAAACTCAAATATTAAAGTCACATATTCCGTGTAAGATGAAGAAGGCGGGTAAAAAGGGACGGGGAAGTGGACGTGATCCTGATAGTTCAGGGCGCGGGTCAGGACGCGGAGAAACTGTGCCTGGTGCCAGAGCACAAGAAAGAAAGACATCCACCATACCTAGCTTCATGTCTCATTTCACAGGGCGTCGCAGGACATCACTCTCGAGGTCCGACCACTGCGAACAGGTGGTCGGTTGGATGTCAGCTGATACTGCTTCCAGTCGGTTAAGCACCACCCTGTCTTCCACCAAGTCCACTCTCAGTAGCCAAGAGTCTGGTCAACATAATCCTCACTCTGATCATCCTTCCTCCCACCGTAGACGGTCTGGTCAAAGAAGTGATCCCACACTGGGATATAGTGATGAGCTCGTGTCATCACCAATCCTTCATTTGACCCTCTCTCCAAGCACGCTTGCAGAGGAACATGACATCTTGTGCCCTGATTCACAACCTCTAGAGGGTACCCAATCACAAGAAGATGACAGATGTGAACGGCATTTAAGGTCAAAGGAAGTAGTGGATGATGATGATGATGATGAGACACAGTTGCCATTAAATCAACCACTATTACCGTCTTAAGACCTTGTTGAGGAGAATGTTATACAGTTGTCAATGACTGAGTATGTGGTGGGATCAAGACATGAGGAGGATGATCAGAGTGAGGAAGTGGAGGAGGACTTGGTGGACGATGAGGTGACTGACCCCACCTGGGAAGGTGGAGAGCCGAGCGATGACAGCAGTCCTGAGGGTGAGCCATCTGCAGCACCGCAACAGGCTGGAAGAGGCAGTGGTGTGGCTACAGAAAGAAGGCGGACCGCACCAAACCGGCCCGCAAATGTTCCACGGAGCACCCCCTTGCGTAAATCTACCTTGCCAAAGGGTAGGTGTTCCGCGGTATGGCGTTTTTTTAAGGAAAGTGCGGACGACAAAAGAATTGTAGTTTGCAACCTGTGCCACACCAGAATGAGCCGAGGCATGAACACTAGAAACCTCACCACCACCAGCATGATCCGACACATGGCATCCAAGCACCGTAATAAGTGGGAGGAACGCCTGGATCGCCCATCTGTGTCTGCAGGCCACACCACTGCCTCCTCTTCCCCTGTTTTCGTTGCCGGCCAATCGCCTGTCGATGGCGCAGGCCCGCATACCTCCCGCCCTGCACCTGTACCATCTGAAGCACCATCAGCGACCACATCCACTTCCCTGTCCCAGCACAGCGTCCAAATGTCGTTACCCCAGGCATTTGAGCGCAAGAGAAAATACCCAGCCACCCACCCACAGGCCATAGCACTAACCTCACACCTTTCCAAATTACTGGCCATCGAAATGCTGCCATTTAGGCTTGTGGACACTGAGTCCTTCCGCAGCCTGATGGCAGCAGCTGTCCCTCGGTACGCGGTCCCCAGCCGCCACTACTTTTCCCGGTGTGCCATCCCCGCATTACACCACCATGTGTCCCGTAACATCACCCGTGCCCTGACCAACGCAGTTACTGGGAAGGTCCACTTAACGACTGACACATGGACAAGTGCTTGTGGCCAGGGACGCTACATTTCCCTGACGGCACACTGGGTGAATGTCGTGGAGGCTGGGAGCGACTCGGACCCTGGGATGGCACGGGTGCTACCCACGCCGAGGATTGCGGGCCCTACCTCCATCAGGGTTTCCGCCAGCACCTACGTTATTGGCTCCTCCTCCTCCGTTTCCACCTCCGAATTCTCTACACGCAGCGCCACTCCCCCATCAGCCAGTAGCTGGAAGCAGTGTAGCACTGCAGTGGGGAAGCGTCAACAGGCCGTGCTGAAGCTGATCTGCCTTGGGGACAAACAGCACACGGCCTCAGAGCTGTTGCAGGGGATTAGTCACCAGACCGAGCAGTGGCTCTCGCCACTCAACCTGCAACCAGGCATGGTTGTGTGTGATAATGGGCGTAACTTGGTGGCGGCTTTGGAGCTCGGCAAGCTCACACACGTACCATGCCTAGCGCATGTATTTAATTTAGTGGTTCAGCGATTTCTAAAAACCTACCCCAATGTGCATGATCTCTTGACCAAGGTGCGCCGCGTGTGTGCACATTTCCATAAGTCATCTACAGCTTCGGCCGGCCTGTTGAAGCTGCAGCAGCGCTTACAATTGCCAGCTCACCGGCTGCTGTGTGACGTGAGCACGCGCTGGAACTCCACCTTCCACATGTTGGCCCGGCTTTGTGAGCAGCAGAGGGCAGTAGTGGAGTACCAGCTGTTACACGGTCGTCGCCTCTCCGTTCAACTTCCTGTAATCAGAAGTGAGGAGTGGGAATGGATGTCAGACCTCTGCGAGGTTTTACGCAATTTTGAGGAATCGACACAGATGGTGAGCGGCGATAACGCTATTATCAGTGTAACCATCCCACTTCTGTGTCTACTGAAACGCTCGCTGCTCACAATTAAAACCGACGCTTTGCATGTGGAAGAGGTGGAAATGGGGGAGGAAGAGCTTACACAAGGTGATAGCCAGAGCACCCTCACTTCGTCTTCTCAGCGACAATTGGAGGAGGCGGAGGAGGAGGAGGAGGAGGAAGACACGGTTGCCTCCGCTACAGAGGGTAGCCATGGAACTTTAGTTCCATCTCTTCAGCGTGGGTGGGC
This sequence comes from Rhinophrynus dorsalis, assembly GCA_037306005.1. Lineage (NCBI taxonomy): Eukaryota > Metazoa > Chordata > Amphibia > Anura > Rhinophrynidae > Rhinophrynus > Rhinophrynus dorsalis. Next base: position 385,694,354 of record CM074719.1, read on the forward strand.
AGAAGAGGAGGAAGAGGATGAGGATATTGAGAGTCATCCTCCTGGTGAGGACAGCGAAATCTTGCCTGTTGGTACTCTGGCACACATGGCTGACTTTATGTTAGGCTGCCTTTCCCGTGACCCACGCGTTGTACGCATTTTAGACAACATGGATTACTGGGTGTTCACCCTTCTGGACCCCCGCTACAAAGAGAATTTCTCATCTCTCATTCCTCCGGTGGAGAGGACAAGCAAAATGGTGCAATACCAGAAGGTTCTTGTTGAAAAATTGCTCCAAAATTTTCCATCTGACAACGCTGGCGGCAGAGTACGTGCTACCTTGGCCAACCGAGAAGGGGAGAAAAGGGGAGCACACAGCAGTTCCGACAAAGGCAGGGCAACACTCTCCAAGGAGTGGGACACCTTCATGACACCCCGCCAGCACCCTCACCCTGATGCGCAGCCTTGTGTCACAAGGAGGGAAAAGTTTTGGAAGATGGTGAAGGAGTACGTAGCAGACCGTGTCAGCGTCCTCAATGATCCCTCTGTGCCTTACAACTACTGGGTGTCCAAGCTGGACTCGTGGTATGAACTGGCACTCTACGCCTTGGAGGTGCTGGCCTGCCCTGCCGCCAGCGTTCTGTCTGAGCGGGTATTTAGTGCTGCTGGTGGCATCATAACAGATAAGCGTATCCGCCTTTCCACCGACAATGCTGATAGGTTGACACTTATAAAAATGAACAAGGCCTGGATTTCCCCTGACTTCTCCACTCCACTGGAGGAAAGCCCCAGGGGAACATAAACTCACTTTATATATGTTATTTACAATGATGGTAATACTCTGTATTCCCATTCACCCCTTCCACCCAAAAAACGGGTATATGGTTGACTCTTAATCTTCTCATCCTCCTCCTCCTCTTCCATATGCCCTGTGCTATAATTTTTATATAGGGCCAGCTAACCAGCGGGCCCTGTGATATAATTTTTATATAGGGCCAGCTCACCAGCGGGCCCTGTTTGACAATTTTTATATAGGTCTGCTCACCAGCGGGTCTTCTCATATAATGTTTTATTGGGTCAGCTCTCTAACGGGCCCTCTCATATAATGTTTTATAGCGTCAGCTCACTAGCGGGCCTTCGCATATAATGTTTAGGATGGTCAGCTCTGCAGCAGACCCTCACCCATAATGTTTTAGATGGTCAGCTCAGCGCACGTTTCCCTCTTAATCATGGCCTCAGTTCAATAAAATCAAGGAAATTTTTGGGATAATTTGCCTCTGCGCACGTTTCCCTCTTAATCATGGCCTCACTTCAGAAAATCAAGGAAATTTTTGGGATAATTTGCCTCTGCGCACGTTTCCCTCTTAATCATGGCCTCACTTCAGAAAATCAAGGAAATTTTTGGGAGAATTTGCCTCTGCGCACGTTTCCCTCTTAATCATGGCCTCACTTCAGAAAATCAAGGAAATTTTTGGGAGAATTTGCCTTTGCGCACGTTTCCCTCTTAATCATGGCCTCACTTCAGAAAATCAAGGAAATTTTTGGGAGAATTTGCCTCTGCGCACGTTTCCCTCTTAATCATGGCCTCACTTCAGAAAATCAAGGACATTTTTGGGAGAATTTGCAGATGATATACAAGTAAATATACAGCAAATATTGTTTGGTAACAATTTTTCGCCTAAAGTCGTTTTTATTTTCCTTTTTGTGTGTTTTATGGTCAGTCTGTAAAAATGGCGTACTACGGGCGAAAGATCGTTCCCAGCAGCGATGTTGGAGTCCAAGATGCATCCAGACATCCTCCCTATGCTGTCCCTGAACCATTTCTGTGGTGTTTCCATCCTTTTCTGCCCTTTTCCTATGGACCAGGCACCCTCCCCTCATCAGAGCAGGGGGTGCCTGGTGTAATGCTCGAGTCCTCCCATTGACTTCAATGGGGCTCGGGTGCTCGGCCGAGCACTCGAGCCTCCGGGGGCGCTCGGTCAGAGCACCCGAACACCCGAGCATTGGGGTGCTCGCTCATCACTACTAGTATTTCAATCCCCTTCTCACATTTACAAGGTAAATATTACAAGATGGATGCCATTATTTCCAACTTGTAATTTTTCAACAATTGGCATGTGAGCATCATAGCTTAGCTGACGGTGCCAGAACCAAAAATGTCCCACAAAGGTATATGTTTCTGAAAACTACACAACATAAGGTAAATAATCAGGAGAATTTTGGAGTTTTTTCTGCAGCTATTTTTCCAGAAATATATTTAAAAATTGTGGTAATATTTTGTTTTTTTGCAGTTTTCACACTTGCATTTCAATATTACTGTTGATATCAAGCACGGGATAGTTGAAAATTTAAAAATATCCATTGTTTAGTATTCAACTCCTTCTTCTGAGTATGGCAATATCCCATATGCATAGGTTTCTGAAAGTTTGGGGGAGCTAAGGGGCCCAAATTGGAACATGCGCATTTCCAGTTTCACATTTTGAATTTTCACAGCTTGCATCACTAGTTCCATGTCTCATTTGGGGCTGTGTAACAGTGCTCCACTCTAAGATTTCCCCCAAAAGTGTATATTTTTGGAAAGTACACACCCCAGGCTTTCATTTTATGTATGTTTTCAAGTTTTTTACACAGCCATTTTACCACCAATCCCTCATAAATCTTGACGTAAGTAAAAAAAACAGCGTTTTGCACACTTTGACTTCATTGTTGATGTGAGTTTCAAGCACATGTTAGGTGAAGATTTTTAAAAATGCATTGTTTAGTGTTCAGATTCTTCTTCTGCGTACAGCAATACCCCATGTGCATAGGTTTCTCAAGTTTTGGGGAGCTACGGGGCCAAAATTGCAACATGCGCGTTTCCAGTTTCACACTGAATTTTCACAGCTTGCTTCACTGGTGCCATGTCTCATTTGGGGCTGTGTACCAGTGCTCCACCTTAAAAATGTTCCCCCGAAAGTGTATATTTTTGGAAAGTAGACACCCCAGGCTTTCATTTTATGTATGTTTTCAATTTTTTTACGCACCCATTTTACCACCAATCCCTCGTAAATCTTGAAGTAAGTAAAAAAAAACATTGTTTTTCACACTTTGACTTCAATGTTGATGTGAATTTCAAGCACATGATAGGTGAAGATTTTTAAAAATGTATTGTTTAGTGTTCAGCTTCTTCTTCTGAGTACAGAAATTCCCCATATGCATAGGTTTCTCAAGGTTTGGGGGAACTACAGGGCCCAAATTGGAACATGCGCATTTCCAGTTTCACATTTTGAATTTTCACAGCTTGCGTCACTGGTGCTTTGTCTCATTTGGGGCTCTGTAACAGTGCTTCACTCTAAGATTTCCCCCCAAACGTGTATATTTTTGGAAAGTAGACACCCCAGTCTTTCATTTTATGTATGATTTCAAATTTTTTACACAGCCATTTTACTACCAATCCCTCGTAAATCTTGACGTAAGTAAAAAAAACAGCGTTTTTCACACTTTGACTTCAATGTTGATGTGAATTTCAAGTACAGGATAGGTGTAGATTTTAAAAACTGCCTTGATTAATGTTTAGCTCCTTCTTCTGAGTAAGATAATACCCCATATCTTTTCTCATTTGGGGCTATGTTCCAGTGCCCCACTTTAAGATTTTCCCTAAAAAGTGTATATTTTTGGAAAGTAGACATCCCCAGCTTTCATTTTAGGTGTGTTTTCAAATTTTTTACACAGTCATTTTACCACCATTCTCTCGTAAACTTGACATAAGTAAAAAAACAGCGTTTTTCACACTTTGACTTAGCCCCTTCTTCTGAGTAAGACAATACCCCATATACATAAGTTTCTTGTGGTTTGGGGGAGCTACGGGGCCCAAATTTGAAGAAATATTGAATTTTCACATCTTGCTTATCTGGTGCCATTTCTCATTTGGGGCTATGTAGTACCCCATATGCATAGGTTTCTCAAGGTTTGGGGTAGCTACAGGACCCAACTTGGAACATACACTTTTCTAGTTTCACATTTTGAATTTTCACAGCTTTCATCACTGGTGCTATGTCTCATTTGGGGCTGTGTAACAGTGCTCCACGTTAAGATTTCCCCCCAAAAGTGTATATTTTTTGGAAAGTAGACACCCCAGGCTTTCATTTTAGGTGTGTTTTCAAATTTAATTTTGTACACAGCCATTTTACCACCAATCCTGTGGAAACTTGACTTAAGTAAAAAAAAAAGTCAGCATTTTTCACACTTAGACTTCAATGTTGATGTGAATTTCAAGCACAGAATAGGTGAAGATTTTATAAACTGCATTGATTAGTGTTCGGCTCCTTCTGAGTATGACAATGCTCCATATGCATAGGTTTGTCAGGGTTTGGGGGAGCTACTGGGCCCAGCTGGAACATGTTAGTTTCCTTTTACAGACACACCATTTTTACAGCTGGTGCCTTGTCTCATTTCGGACTGTTTGGCAATGCTGCAATTAATTTTACCCCCAAAAGTATGTGTTTTAGAGGAGTAGACATCCCTGGCTTTCATTCTATTTGCATTTCATCAATTTTTTCGCTGCCACTCTATCACCAATCCCTACCAAAATCTGCAGTAAGGCTTAGAAACACCATTTTCACACTTATATTTTAGTGTTGCTCTGGATTTCAATCAGATGATATTTGCAGATTTTTTAAGTGCTTTACAATAGTGGTGAGTTACATCGTCTGAGTAAGGCAATGCCCCATATGTATAGGTTTGTTAGGGTTTGGGGGAGCTACTGGGCCCAGTAGGAAGCATGTGTGTTTCCATTATCAGAGATGGAAAAAACTTAGGATGCTTTGCTTCCCATTATATTTTGATAGTGTTAGATCTAAGGAGGGATGTATTTTGAAAAATAAAAAAACAGGAAGCAGTCACCAATGCAGAGGCCAGGTTTGGAAGGGCAATCAGGACAGTAAGTGGTGGTGTCTGTCCATTTCCCCTTGCTGTAGCAAACCCTGCAGCGCTTCTGTGGTTTGTTCTTTTTGGGAGTTTGGGGGATTTTATAAATAAAGTGTGCTTCCCCTGGTCTAACAAGTGTGCTTCTTAATGTCTAAAAATGGTTTTATGGCCTCCTATAATAACGCTTTCAGTAGTGCTGTGTATCCAATCCAATATGTATTCCACACCTTCACAATAAAAACGATGAGGATGAACTTATGCTCTAATTCCATGTACTTTACTAAGGTAATCTGCCTTGCAAATGGATTAATGTAGCAGCATCCTTCATCTGAAGCAGATTTCAGTCGCTCCTTTTATCTAACCTTTATTAAGTTTCTACTTGTTTGATGCGGGTTAGTGAACAGCAGATGATGCTGTCCAAGTATTCATATGATTAAACGTGGCTGATAGATTGTTACTTTAGTAACTATTGTCGACATATGCAACTCTCCGTATATCAACGAACAATAGTTTCTTACAGTTCTTGGGAGACTCATAATTGTCTTGAAGTGTTGTATTGACTATTTAGCACATTCAGCTTGTTGTATGCTAGCACTGAATCCTAATAGTTATCCATTAGAAGCGTATCTCATTCCCTGCCTATTACTTTTTCACAACCAGTTGATCAGACCACAAGATTTAGGAACTGAACACTGAGATGAATGATCAGAAACTTAGTGTTATGAGCCTCTACTTGATTTGGGCACTATATAATGATCACAATTATTATTATTCTTTATTTATATAAAGCCAACTTATTCAGCAGGGCTGTACAATAGAGAGTAGACATACAGAGATATTAAGTAGTACAAATGGAACATAATAAACAAAATGATCAGAGGGCCCTGCTCATGAGAGCTTACAGTCTAGAGGAAGGTAGGTTGGACACAAAATGAGTGTAAGTGGCTCCTGCCACATGAACTGCCAGTTACTGTGTGGGAGAAAGAAGTACTATTGAGTGAAGTGGTCCAGGAAAGCGGTGGTACTGGTTGGGGAAAAAAGACTGAACAATGAGATTGTGATGGGGATGTCGGCGGGAAAGTGATGTTAGAAGGGAATGAGAGAGAGCAGAAACTGGACAGGCTGTTGGTCTGAGTTAGCTCATAACTGTTATAGAGATAGTTGTTAGGCTTCCCTGAAGGCTGTGGTGTGGAGAGTGTGATGCGACAGGGGAGGGAATTCTTGAGCTCAGGTGCAGCAAGGAGATGTTCTCTAGGTGGGAGTGGGAGGATGTAATAAGAGCTATAGAGAGGAGTAGATCCTGTGCAGAGTGAAGATGGCAAGTGGAAGTGTATAAGATGAAAGTTAGTAATACTATTGGTAATATTTAAAAACTTGGTAGGTTGCTATCCTAGTGTTGTATTTAAGCTTGGGTCGACTCACATTTTGCCGTAGCATGTAAATTCTTGCTGAATCATGGGAGACTATAACGTAGCAAGGGTTATAGTATTGTTGATTTGTTCTGGTACTTTTGTGAAGCCCTTAGTGTCAGTCAGGATTTCACCTTCATTGTGCAGAGTAATCGTAAAACCATTACTTTGTTGCTATATTGAGAGCAATCAGATGGTTGCTCAGCTAAAGGTAAACCCTCATGACAATCTACTGTGAATGTTCCACATTCTAGGCCTATACTATTAAACAATCATTTAATCGAACCAAGATAGACATAATCCCCTGATGAAGCAAAATGAGCAGGAGCCATTGCTGGTGCTAAAGGTAAACCCTCATGACAATCTACTGTGAATGTTCCACATTCTAGGCCTATACTATTAAACAATCATTTAATCGAACCAAGATAGACATAATCTCCTGATGAAGCAAAATGAGCAGGAGCCATTGCTGGTGCTAAAGGTAAACCCTCATGACAATCTACTGTGAATGTTCCACATTCTAGGCCTATACTATTAAACAATCATTTAATCGAACCAAGATAGACATAATCTCCTGATGAAGCAAAATGAGCAGGAGCAGGCTGCTGTTGGTAACGGAACCATGCTCTTCAATTAAAATCTATTGGCTATCATGCTCAACCATGGCCAGTGTATAGATCTCCACTGTCAAGTGGATACTGGACACCATATATATATCCCAGGAAGGAGGGGGTGAGGGCTGTAATGAGACGGAAGAATGGGGTAGATGCAGCAACCTTAATATCATCTGTGGTAATGACTACTATGGAATACCCACATTTATTTACAAATCCCACTGCCAAAAATTGTAACTCGGTGCAGACCTTGGAAAACTCTGCATTTTTCCATTATTCAAATCAGAAAAAAGTCAGCACTCAGAGTAATTAAATGTATTCCAAACAGATAATGCACAGCATCCAAGTAAGTGCAAAAATGTATCATTCACATGCAGGGGGATGTAGACCAGTACAGACATTAGCATGCTTCACGTTTGCCAAATATGACTCCTAGGGAGTGTTTTTAAAAACAAAACATGTTACCTGGATAATGTGAATTATCAATTTTGAATACATTTTTATTGCTCAGACTTATTTCTTGCTTGTTTAACTACCACGACATTTCGCAATGAAATATATGATCAGTAACTGAGAATATTTGTCTTTTTTTCAGTAATAATTGCTTAAATCTGACAGGTAGGGTCCTCTGAGCATTGTTCCAGTATTTCTCCAGCCAAAAATTAATTGTAACAATTACTGTAACTTTTCAAGGGCTTCAGGCTATTGCTTCGCCTTTATTTTCTACAGTAACAATAAAGTACATTTTACATCATGTACTGATCTTTTGAAATGAAATGCAGAGGCAATTTGTCAATAAAATATATATTTTTACAATATCTTTTGTAACTGGTGTTTGTGCTGCTGCAGCAAACTTGCCCCGGAGCCAGACACTTTCTTCCTGCTGACAAACAAAAGTTGCTTGCTCCTAGTATTTTTATTCCCTTTGGCAGAAGAAAACGTGCAATTTTTAGCAATAGCTGAACAGCAACCTGAAACCGAATTGTACTTACATATTGCTTCTTACCGCATCTCAAAAAACAAAAAATATATATCTGTTTCTGTTACTTTCTCCATCATCATTCTCATATTTGTTAACCCTTTAGGTACCGGAATGTCAATTGTCAGATGTCCAACTGTTGAGAACAATAACAATAACTCCAGTCATTTACATCCAGCTGTTGGCTGTTTGGGGATGATGAGAGTTGTCATACCCAACAGCTTGAGATTTGACTATTGACTACCCTACCTTATGTATGATATTTGTGGTAATTTTATTCATACAGACCTGGATTCCATTGCTGCTGTGTATTTTTACTTAAAGGGGAACTATTACCCCAAATAAAGCCCCCCCAATAACTATCCATCTATTGATCAGCTACTGATCCAGCCTAATAACCGTGTTAGTCAAAAATTCTACATTTGCCAAGACTGATGGCCAGGCAACAGCGCAGATATCTTTGATTACAGACATCTGTGCACATGCAATGTCAGTCCCAGTCTCCTCTAGGAGGTGTTGCATGGTACCAGAAGGGACTGACGGCGCAGGCACGCAGATGCCTCTAAAGCAATGTTGCCTGGCCGTCAGCCTTGGCAGAAGTAGGATTTCTGACTAACATGGTAATTAGGCTGGATAACAGTAGTATTGGTAAGCTAACCACTAGGTGGCTAATAATTGGGGGGGGGACTTTATTTGAGGGGAAAGTTCCCCTTTAATGTTATCAATAAAATAATCAAACTAACATTAAGAAAATCTTGTTTTTACTATGATGTATTCAAGTTTTTTTTCTGCTTGCAGTGTAACCTAAAAAAACTATTGTAAAAATAAGATTATTAGGGCACTATGCAGCTTCTCACTGTTAGTGCATCCATTGAATCTGAACAAATGTTTCTATTTTCCCATAGGCCATAACTGGGAAGCAAAAATGTTATTTAAAAGTATATATTAGGGAATTATGTAAAAAAGTTCTGTCATCCTTCCATTTTGTTTATTAAAGGCCAATGCATATTTACAGTCCTCTAGAAATCTGGGTAGGTCAGATAACCCCTTAACACCCAATGATGTGCTAGGACCGTCACTGCTGTCAGGCATTAAGGATCGGTGACAGTCCTGGCACGTTATGGAAGTTTGTGATGGCAGCGCAGCTCCATGCCACGCTGTGATCACAATACACTTTCATGTAAAAAAAAAAGTGCTGTGGTCCTCTAGAGCACCCCACTCCCAGAATGTGCGGTCCTTAAGGGTTAAATGAACATTCTTTAAAAGAGCAGTAAACTTATTTATGAAAATCCATATTTTATAGAGCTTTTCCTGCTGAGTAGAACAAGGGTATTCACGGTCAGTTGCTTTACTGAAATCTTATAAAAGTTCAAATTATCAAGAAGTAAATTTATTTACAGTTCTGTCAGCGTGAATCAGCAATTTCCATCACATTCTGTGGAATGTTGTTTGTTAGTGAACTTGCCCTCAAATAGAATATAACTGAAATCTGAGCAATAGAAAGAGCCCACAACACTTACGCACACATAATCAAGTATTCTGACTGCTGACCAGTCAGATTGCCTGGATTTGGTCTGTTAGTGTAAGCGTGTGTGCTGATCTCCCAGTTTTATTTTTTTATTTATATATATATATATATTTTTTTTTTTTTTTTTTTTACACACACATTTAACGGAAATGTGGATATTTTAGCTACATGTCAGTACTTAAAGAAGGTTATGTCACATCTTAACGCAGTAAGTACCAGAGTACCAATGTTATGCATACTCCCTTTGTTTCTTAAAGGGTTAAAAAAAGGTTCAGAACAACTTATATAGATGAATTAGGTCTTTTTTACTTGCTACTTGTAGAAATGGGCATCCTCACAAGGTATGCTCTTTATAACCTCATTTGCAGTTGTGGATTAACACGATCAGATTTATTGTTTCACATTGTCTAAAATAAATATTATTATAGTAACATAGTAGATGAGGCTGAAAAAAGACATGCGTCCATCAAGTCCAGCCCATGCCAAAAACACCCCAGTTGATCCAGAGGAAGGAAAAAAAGCCTTCTGAAGCCACTTCCAATTTAGCTCCAAGTGGGTAAAAAAAAATTCCTTCCTGACTCCAAATGGCAGTCAGATAATTCCCTAGATCAACATCCTATCTGCACTGAAGCCATTTGTCATAATTTTCAATATTGTTCTGTGCTAGATAGGCATCCATTGCTTTTTTGAAAGCAGTTGCATTATCAGCAAGTACAACATCCTGAGGCAAAGAATTTCATATCTTTACCACTCTTGTAAAGAACCCCTGCCTTTGTTTTAGACAAAAGCACCTTTCCTCTAGTCTTAATGGATGACCTCTTGTTCTTAGCTCAGCTCCTTGCATAAATAATTCATTGGATAGTTCTTTGTATTGACCTTGAAAGTATTTGTAAATGGTAATTATATCACCCCTTAGACGTCTCTTCTCTAATGTAAACAAACCCAGTTTGGCTAGTCTCTCTTTATAACTCAGATCCTCCAATCCTTCATCAGTTTTGTTGCTCGTCTCTGCACCTTTTCCAGTTCAACAATGTCTTTTTTTAAGAACTGACGCCCAAATGTGTACGCCGTATTCTAAATGAGGCCTAACCAAGGATTTATACAGAGGTAGGATAATTTAAGCATCCCTTGCATCCACATTTCTTTTTATGCAGGCTAGAACTCTATTTGCTCTTGCAGCAGCTGAGTGACTCTGCACACTGCTGTGAAGTCTATCATCTATCAATACTCCTAAATCTTTCTTCAATGAGGATTCCCCAAGTTGTTTCCCATTTAGAGTATATATAGCAAGTTTGTTTCTACAGCCCAAATGCACAACCTTACATTTATCTACATTAAATGTCACTTTTTCTGTCACTTTTCTGCCCATTCACTCAATTTCTCTAAATCCTTCTGCAGGGAAAAAACATCCAGCTCTGTATATATTTCCTTACATACCTTAGTGTCATCAGCAAAGATTGAGATGCTACTTTCAATTCCCACTTCAAGATCATTAATAAACAAATTAAAAATCATTGGGCCCAGGACTTAACCCTGTGGCACCCACTTATAACTTTAGACCAATCTGAAAAGGTTCAATTTACAACAACTCTCTGCCATCTATTATTTAACCAGTTCACAATCCATGTACAGATAACACCGCCCAAACCGAAGCCTTTTAATTTATGCAGTAACCTGTTGTGAGGCACTGTATCAAAGGCTTTTGCAAAATCCAAGTATACTACATCAACAGCAATTCCCTTGTCCAAATTACTACTTACTATTTCATAACATGCAAGTAAATTAGTCTGACATGATGTATCTTCATGAAATCATGCTGATTCTGACTAATAATATTGTTTGCTTTCACATAGTTCTGAATACTGCCAGTTAGTAACCCTTCTAGTATCTTACCCACTATGGAAGTCAATCTCACAGGTTTATAATTTCCTGGTTTGGATCTTGCTCCATTTTAAACAATGGAACTAATCAGCTTTCCTCCAATCATAGGGCACTATGCCTGATGAAAATGAATAATTAAATTTTAAGTATAATGGTCTTGCTATTTGTGAACTAAGTTCCTTAAGTACCCTTGGGTGTATACTTTCAGGTCCAGGTGCTGTATTCACCATAACCTTCTCCAGTCTCTTTTGGACCTTGTCCTCAGTAAGCCATGTACATGATGGAGGAAATTCCATGGTTTTGTCTGTTTGCCCATAGCCTGTCATTGCTGCTTCATTTGTATATATTGAAACAAAGAATGTATTTAGGGTGTCAGCCATAGACTTATCCTTACTAATCAATTCACCTGCCTCAGCCCTAAGATGACCAATATCAACCTTAACTTTTTGGTAGTAATATATTTATAATATAATATTATTAAAACAACAATAATAATAATAATAATAATAATATTATTATTATTATTATTATTATTTATATCTCTACATTTAAGGGCCAGAATTATTTACAACAGTATATACTGGCACTCTCATACAAAATGTAGCAAGGGCTTTGCTTTTTACAGCTTACTACAGTGGGTGTACTAATATGGTTCCATGCAAAATAGATGCTGGGATACATTTCTTAGTGAATTTACTAAGCTAATTTACTTAACACCTATAATGGTCCCCAACACTAAGGTGGGGGCAGTGAGGAAGTGTATGGATATACTGGAGTATTTACTATGCACATTGTTTAACATTATGTACTAACAATGTGCAGAGCAAAGTTGTGTAACTTTACTGTGTTTTCCTGTACATGTTACAGGGTGGCAACCAGGGCTGCCTATCATTAATGTCTTAATGGTGGATGAATGTTGTTCCAATATGCACAAACTCAGTCACACAATCTAGTTCATAACCCAAACCGAAGGTGAATGTGTAGGAAGCTAGCATCCCAGACCAGCAAATAAGCTTCACTGATTAATATGTACATTTCCCCCAACAGCTACCGATACAGTGCAGATTGAAGCTAGATCACTGCTTGAGCAAACCATCTGCACTACAAGTAGAGGTGGGCGAAGAGTGAGAAAAATTTCCTGCATGAAAAATGAACGATAATGCTCTTTTTTTCATGTTTTCTCCTTTTCTCCAATGCAAAATGTTCCTCCTTTTCGCCTATTCCAGCAAATTTTTCTCCCATTCCAACACATTTTTCTCCTATTCAACACATTTTCTCATTTTCCAACATATTTCTCGCCTATGTTTCCTATGGTGCAACATTTCCCAGCACACTATTACTTCTTCTGAGGGCTGTAGTGGAGAAATATGTAGATGAAAGTCAAAGTTGTGAGTCCTACAGCAACATATATCTTGAAAAATGTGTTAGTATGCAGAATGCATTTGTCCTTTTCCCACAGCACTAACTTCCTGCTTAAGAGACACTGGCACATATTCATGATGATGTCAAGTGATAAAATAAATAAAGTACAACCTACAATGTGACAGATGTGTATAGTAGTGGTGGTGGGGGACCGGCGTGGTGTTATTGGTGGGATCTTGACAAACTGCTTCCACCCCAGGAGGAGAGGGATCATCATCATTTATTGCACATGCTGCAGCAACCATTGCTTCAGTCAGTTTTTCAATTACCGCTTTAATGCTACACCTTTCCCCCTGCCCCTTGTGCATTTGCTGGACATTTCTCAACTAGTGTGTGTGTGTTTTTACTCTACAGTACACAGCCAAAAAGCAGATACAGTAAGTCAGTGTGGGAGCAATGTCCATATGATGTAAAGTAAAATGTAATGGTCATGAATAGGCTGGGAAGTTCTCTAGTGGAGATATTCATTAAATTACAGAGGGGTTAATGTATGATGGGTACCAGAATTGTTTGTTTTTTTGTCCTTAATACTACTATTACCTAATATCAATTTACTAAGCTACTTTCAGCAGAATTCTTCCCCTTAACACCACTTTCACCAAGGGGAGAAGGATGGGACAATCTGGGAGTTTCAGGGAATTGTAGGGCTTGTTTACAGACAATTACTATATAAGACATAGAGGAAATGACGTGAGTGTACTCCATTTTCCTGTGCATGTTATGGAGCTGGGCATATGGGACTTGCTGGCTAGGGGTGGGTGAAAGGTGCCATGAAAACCTTGTTGTCTGCTTTTTCATAGGAAAATCCGCTTTAAAAACAGTGATAATTCTTCGCTATTTTTTCAATAGCTATAAAGTTTTCGACATGAAATACAAGAAGGATAGGTGCACTAACACTTTTAAATAATTGCAGTACCTTGCAGAGAATAAAAATCAATAATGACCTTTATTTAATACAAAAAATAAAAACGACCAAGTGTACCTTTTCATATACAAACAGCCGGAGAATAGCCAGTGGGTACCATTTTATTTGATCGTTTACACCGATCATGATTAAGCGCAGAGTGGCGCAAAACATGTCGATCTAAACATCCAGGTATCAAATGAAATGGTACCCATAGGAACTGGAAGGACCTTTATGTATTCACTGAGTCTAAGGAGGAGGAGGAAGTGACCACTACAAACCCAAAGCTGGCCAGTCCCCATAAATCACCCCTAGGGATCTTGGGGAAATTAATATAAAGGGAGGAAGAAGAGGGTAGTAGTGAGAGCAGAACAGGCCAGCTGCCTGTGCCTGCTACCAGACGTGCTGCCGCTCCTGCCAGAAGTACTGCCTCTGCAGCCACCAGTGCTGTGCCTACTGTCAGACATGCTGCCGCTGCTGACACCAGTACTGTGCCTGCTGACACCAGTGCTGTGCCTGCGGCCAGTGCTGCCCCTGTTGCCACTAATGCTATGCCTGCTGTCAGATGTGCTACCCCTGCTGCCACCAGTGCTGTGTCAGCTGTCAGAATTATTACCTAGCAGCAATAATGCTTTTACCTGCTGCTAGTGCTGCGAGTCTGCCTTCTTCAGGTCACCAAGAAATGGCAAGTGTGACATTAGGGAACCCTCTGTCACATTTATTGTAACCTACTCCAAACATCAGTGAAATGTCTGTAACAGAGCAGCAGCAGCACGAAGGGACTAGTGGTGGTGGTGGTGATGGTGGAGAAGCTGGTTTTGAAGAGACATTGATGGCCTTTTTAGCCCAAACTGAGAAGGAATGGGAACTATGGTTAGGGATGATCATTACCACCACCACCAGCAGTGAGCTTTTGAAATTTGAGGACTTTGCAACCGCTCTGATCCCTTCTGCTGCTGAGAAGCAAGGACAGCAGGATGATGAAGAGCAGCTAGTGTGCCACAGACCACCGTGTACACAATGGGAATGGGGTCAACAAGTGATGCAGACTAGGACAGGTTCCACTTGCTAGCAGCAGCAATATTGCTGGTCCTAGATGCGGTGCTGATTCTGAGGCAGTAGCAGCAACAGCAGCAACATCATCCTCTCCCCCAGACATAGGGGAATGTGGAGGAGGAGAAGAAGAAAGAGGCCGTTCTACTCAACCTTTTTTCCTCCCCCCTGAAAAGTCATGGGTGAGGGGCTATTTTTCTCTTGGGGAAGGCACAGTGCAGTCATCAACAACAGCACTGTGCACAATTTGTGACAAGTCAGTGAGAAGGGGAAAGGAGGGAATGATCCTTTGCACAATCATCCTGATTAAAACACATGAAACACAGGCACCATGACATTTATGTGAAACATGTTAAAGCCAATCACTCACCACAGAAATCGAGCACCACTGTTGCTGTACACCCTGAGTCTCCAGAAAGGCAAAGAGGAGAAACCCAGACAGAGGCTGGAAGTTCGATGTTGAGCGAAACAACTAGCTCACCATCACCTTCTTCCTCTGGTATAATTACATCTTCTGCCAGTCCACTTTGCTCATTGTTACCTCCCATTTCCAAATGATAGCCACTCTGTAGATGTCAGGATGTGGCAGTTCTTGCCCACCCATTGCACACTGTGTGGTGCACTGACCACACGTCAGTGTGGGGGAGAAGAATCACAACCAGGGATCTGAGGAGGTTCCATCCCACAGAATATGCTAAGCTGGTGGCAGGGAAGGTTCATCATTACTATTAAACTGTCAGCAAGTTTCATGTGTCCTTAGTGGGGTGTGGACAAGGGGTACAATGACAGCAACAGTACTTAGTTTCTGGCGTTATGGTGTTTAGATATAGTTGTGCCATGTGTTATTTACCACACACACATACTGTGCACATTGCAGTTGCTGATTAGAGGCACAGTTCTTGCTCTTGAGGGAAACATTTCTGTTCTATTAACAACACACCCATGATTGTGGAGGAGGGGCAGGTGGAGAAGAATTATTGGTCAACTTCCTCTTTTCTCCACATATACCTGAAGTGGTGTGGGCTTGTTATGGTGCTGCTACTGCCTCAGGCGCATAACTGGAGCTAGTCATGGCAAATGGAACCTTCATCATCTATCATCCATTTTACTGCTGTTGTGATCCCATTCCCTTTGAGCTGCCTAATCATCATCCTGCTGCTTAAACAACTCAGCAGCAGCAAGAACAGCAGTCACAAATTCTAGGCATGACCTGCTAGCACTAGACCAATACATCATTTTTTCTCAGGGCTTGTGCTTTAAAAACAACAACAAAAAAAACAAAATATAGGCCTAAAAAAAATAAAAACTATTTTTGGGGGCTGTTTCTAACAAGTCTGAGGCCTACAAATTAATGTTTCCTTAGGGCTTGTGCCAAACAATTCTAAGTCCTACAAATCAATGTTTCCTCAAGGCCTGAGCCTTTAATAACAAATCTTACAAATCATCCTCTAAAAAATACTCAAGTATCAGTCTATCCCAGTGGTTTTTTCCGTCTCTATCACCTTACATGTACATTTCTCATTTTATTTTTTTTATTTTTTTTAACTATCCCCCCAATACCAGTCAACAAACTGCCCCAAACAAATTCCCTGTTTCAACTGATTCTTTCCCCAGATTCCACCCATCAACACAGGCACCCTCCTCAGACCCCTTTTTTTTTATTTTTATTAAGTGCCCCCCAATCCCAGTAAACAAACCCCCAAAAAAGCATTCCCTGTTCAACTGATTCTTGCCCCACACTCCACCAACACAGGCACCCTCATGCCCCTTTTATTCTACGCCTTTGGGAACTAAAATAACATTTGCTGTGCTGTGTGTAAATTCCATGCTCCCATTGATTTCAATGGAATGAACTAGGCAAAAAAGTGGAAAAACTGCACCTTTCATGGGAAATTTTTCTCCAAGTGGGAAGTGCCATTATTTGTTGATTTTGGTTTGAGGCAAAAATATTCACCCATCCCTACTGCTGGCATTTTAGTCCAAATGATGGCACAGATTATAGTCCAATATACATTACAGAGGACACACTCTGTACTGCATAATCAGAAGTGTGACCACTGGAGCTGAACATAAACTGCACTGATGACAAAGTTTTATTACTTTAAAATATTTTTGTTTCCTTAAAGGGACAGCAATGTTTCACAAAGACAGCAGCTCCAATTAATCTTCATAGTATTTGAGCCACAGAGAGTATTATTTCAATGCTGTCAGAGTTGTAGTTCAAGAGTAATTGAATGATAACGTTTCCCCCTCCCGCCCCTTTTACCTAGTGTAAGCCACCTGCCCTCAGATGTGTTTTTTCCCTTATGGCAGTTGAAGATTGTCCATCTCTGCAAGCCATCTGGACACCACCTTTCTGTTCTGAGGTGAGCAGTGTTACATCAGTAAAAGGGGCGGGAGGGGGATACTTTATCATTCACTTACTCTTGAACTACAAC
Source organism: Rhinophrynus dorsalis (assembly GCA_037306005.1). Classification (NCBI taxonomy): domain Eukaryota; kingdom Metazoa; phylum Chordata; class Amphibia; order Anura; family Rhinophrynidae; genus Rhinophrynus; species Rhinophrynus dorsalis. Next base: position 385,711,466 of record CM074719.1, read on the forward strand.
TCTGACAGTATTGAAATAACACTGTCCATGCCCCAAATACTATGAAGATTAAATGGAGCTGCTTTTATTGTGAAACATTATTATCCCTTTTAACTGATACCATGTAATTAATTCTCATTTCTCTGGGTTATAAGGCAAAGGTTGAATTTGTTGGACTTGGGTCTTTTCTCAACCTAATTTACTATGTTACTATGTAATGCAGTCAATGAGCCCTACACAATTGTTTAGCTGCTGTTCAAGCAACAACTGCTCTTCTCTGTATGTGTTAAACTTCCACACAAATATAGTTCACCTTTGCAGGTGTGATTCACACAGGTTCATCACCAGGTTAATCGCTTCAGTTCTTTCCCCTCCCTCTCATATTCCCCTCCAATACCTATTTCCTCCCACAGAAGCTGTTAAGAAAATGCTTGTAAAATGAAAGTGACCTTGCTCTTTAATCCTAATCCAGTCAGATAATATACTATGGCATTTCTGAATATGATAATGCTCTAGACGTGTGACAATGAAAGTTTAAAATAGGATTGAGGACAATGATTTTGATTAAATGTGTTTACACCCCTCTCCTTTACCCTCATCTGAAATAGATCAGATAGTCTTCTATATACACACACACACACACACAAGCATATATGCAATATATATATGTGAAATGAATGAGTATCACAGTATGTAATAATACTTTTTTATTGGACTAACATTCAGTTATATAGACAAGCTTTCTGAGTAATGTTCCCTTTTTCAAGTCAAAAGCATACTTTTTAAAAGAGAAAAGATTGCCATGCTAAGGAGAGCACCAACTGATGCCTCAACACAGGAATGGTGGTGGGGGGGGGGGGTTGGAGATGGAGTGGTGGGGGGGAGAATATGAGAGACAGATGGAAGAAAAAGAAAATGATAAAGATCCACAGTACATAGCTATAAATAGCAAAATACTGTAATAAGAGAAATATGGTTAAACATTCATTAAAATAAATACACAAAATTAGAAAGAAACGCCACTCAGTCCATAACCTTAAAATCTAAATACTCAGAGCGAGCTTCAAAAATAGGAAAGAAAGACATATTAAATTAAGATGATCAATTTTTTTCAACACCAAACACACTGGACTTAATCAGGGCTTGGGATTCCACACACATTACCAAAACTTCACATAATATTTCCTTCTAATTTTATTTTAGTATGTGTAACAATATATCTTCTATTATATTCCTCCACATCTCCTCTAACACATGGAGCCCCTGCAGTGTGTTTGCAATCCCTTGTACCCAGCATGGGCATCTCCATCTAGAACATATATATATACAATAATGTGCAAAAATTTTAGGCAGGTGTGAAAAAACAAAAAAAAAGAATGTATTACTAAAGTGCGCTACTTAATTACTTAGAATACGTTTTTAATAAAACAAATAAAGGTAAGCCGCTGTAAGATATTCTACTCCTTTCTCACCTAAGATATACAGAAATCAACAGTGTACTCAAAAAATAATATCTTAGTGCAAATTATGTACTAAGTATCAATTGCTATGTAATAATCAGAAATGTCCAAAACGGATATATGCGTAAAAATACAAAGATTTATTGGATAGATAAAATCAATGAGGTGGATTTAACACCATATCAGAATCTAGACTATATCCGTTGTCTCCACAGTAGTAAATCCGCCAGAAAATATAATAAGATGACTATGTATTTTTGTTTTCAGCATTCCATATGTATCTAAAGTTGTCTGTGCCCCTTTGCACCTTCTTTGTTAATTGCAATTAAGACTCTGCTCTGTATTAATTCCAATGGCTGCACTGATGACAACACAGTGGGCAGGATACCCCACTCACTCTTCATGGGCTCAAGCTTATTCATTAAGTAAAGCAGACTCATGAGCTGTGCTGGTAGCATCTTGCAATACAATAGAACAAGAAAGGGGCTCTCAGAATTTGTATGTTATCTTTGTTTTTACTACAGTTGATTATACAGTGTTGGATGCTACTTTTAACCCTTTGAGGGCTAGGCATCTCCAGCCTTGTGCTGAAGATAACTCTAATATACAATGGTTAGAGTTTTCTTAGACTTAAGACATAACTGATGGACCATGAAATGTTCTTTTGTATATTACTTAAAGACTAAGTTAGACTTTTGTTAGTGAATACAAATCATCTTATACATATACAATCATAAACAGTGCTAACAATAATATACTGCTAAGTAATCTATAAAGTGCCAATAGCTGCAAATAATAATAGATAATATAAATCATGCTAATAAAGTTCAAAAAGTGCAAGAAAAGTGCAAAATATATAAACTAACAGTGACAAATATTTATCTGATTATATGAATGCAGAGGCACAGAAAACAAAATAGGAGACTAAGGAATAGCCATATCTCTTTGTCCAACTAAATGTGTATCGCCAAGCATCTGGCTTCATCAAATATATATTGGTCTATTTGGGTGCCAGGAGGCGGCACAGCTCATTGCATGCAATGGGTTGTGCACCCCTCTGGCCCTTGGAGGGTCAACCAAATGCTAGCATTTGGAAAACGTAATAGTACTGTCTTTAAGACAAATTTACTGCTCTTCCTCTAGCAAAAGTATTTTGACCAATGTGTTCTCCCACTCATTACGTATGGCTGTGAAAGATGGACTCTGCATGCTAAAGCCATACAAAAACTTATCATTATGATACAAGTATAGATCATCAAATTCTGAACACCAGGATCTTTATATGGTTCTGTGCTTCATAAAGGATCATTATATGCTTATAGTCTACATATTTCTTATATCTGTATATTAATATCTGCCCTCATATCCATGAATTATGCATGCTTTATATTTGACTGACACTATGACCTTGACTGTGACTTTACAGGTAACTCATGTAATTTGCCGTACTTTTTTGACACACTGTCATGTCTGCTTATGTATTTGGGTGTTGACTTCTGCATGCTTTATAGTGTTCTGTTCACCATCTACCCAGCATCCCCTGACAAAGGCTGTTGCATGGTGATACGCATTAGGCTGGGCAGAGACTGGAGATCTGGCTGTCCCTTATTCTCCTACTTTGGTTTTTATGCTACTGCATTCATAATATCAGATGAGTATTTGTCACTATTTATTCATATGTTTTTGTACTGTTTATACTTTGGCAAGATAGATATCATCTAGTACTATTTGTAGATATTTGCCCTTTATAGACTACTTAGTAATATATTATTGTTAGTATTTTTTATTTATGTTCATATAGGTGTAACTAATAGGATTTGTATTCATTATCTCTGAAACCAGCACTTTGTATCTGATATATATATATAAATATATATATATAAATATATATATACACACAAACAAGAAGCACTACAATACACCAAATAATAAAATGTATTAATATATGTTGTATTGTAGAGCTCTCCGTATAGTGCTTCTTGTTTGGATCTCTATTATTGGACTTGAACCACTTACGAGACCACAGATACACTGGGTGCCATGATCACATTTTGCTTGGGGTTAAATTTTATATATATATATATATATATATATATATATATATATATATATATCAAATGTTTTTATTTTTTTTATTTTTTAATGACATTTTTGTACTTTTTGCTGACTTTCCAGAGAGTATATTTAGGTACAGCCTGCAGCCTGTCTCCCTTGGGTGTGTTTTTCATTGTTTTTATTTCTATAAAATGTGTTGTATATACTTTTTGTGTATTATTGTCTGAATAAATGTATTTTTGTATTTACTTCTACTCCTGTGTTGAGTTCCTCAGTTATTGGATCTTCATTTGGATCTATTTCACTCCTTCTTTAAAGGGATAGTAATACTTCATTTTAACTTTATTTTATTTTGTAGGCATTAAAAAAACATGAAGAATGATATAAGTCTTATCTCTGAAACCTTTATGGTTTAAGAGATATTCACAAACAAAGTATCCCTTCCCTGTTCAACCAGATCAGAAGGGAGATGCCCAGGTAGACTGCAGAGAGGGACAATCTTCAATTAAGATAATGGAAAAAGCTGAAAAACTTGTCAAGGGGGGAAGGGCTTTCATTGTTTTCATACAAAGAAAATTGTCCCCTTCTGTTATCTGTCCTGTCATACAACCAGACTCACATTTGAGAAGAGATGGCTTACACTAGGAAAAAGGGGCGGGGAGGGGAACTTTGCTTGTGAATATCTCATAAACCATAAAGGTTTGAGAGATAAGACTTATATCATTCTTCATGTTTTTTTAATGCCTACAAAATAAAATAAAGTTAAAACGAAGTATTACTATCCCTTTAAGAGTGTTTTTAACTTCTAATTAGATATTCATTCTTAGTCTCAGAGAGCACCACTCTTCTAGTGTTGATTATCCCTAGTTTAGCATATTTACTAGTGAGAGATGTGTCTTTGTTATTGATCAGCTATTTCACCATGACATACTATTTAAAGGCTCTTAGTTTGTTTAATAGAAGGACAAGCTTTGGAATGTGGCCTTCATATAGCAGTCGGATATATCTATTTACTGTGTTTTGCATTTGAACTCAGCAACTGGAAAGGACATATTTCTACCTTGAAAAGGTTTCAACGATATGCCTATCTGGATAATTTATGTTTTGATTGTTGCAATACCCAAATATATTATATATATTCAAGAAGAGGATAGATAAGAGTAAAGATTAAATAATCTATTAGTGATTTAAGAGTTCATAGTTCATTATCCGTCATAATCAACAAAACAGAGAAGGGACTTGTTAAACAAAACTGAAAAAGGGGAGGAAGGATACCATAATAATAAGGTTAAAATTAGGACCTTTTATAAAGTCATCTTAAAAACAGGGATCATTTATGAGTCAAATTATATAGTATACTTTAAAAAGACTATAGGATCTATTCAGGGAACTTATCACGGTGCCCGTGCTCTTGCTCGCCAGTGACATTGCTACTTCCTGTTTTGTTCCTGCTGGGCTCTTATTGGCTGCTGGGTTCTGCCTCCGCCCAGTGCTAGCCCTTTTAACCACAGTCCTGTCATTACTTTGGCGCCCTTTTGTGGTGTTCCTGTACCTAGCGTTTGTACTGCTGTTTGTTCCTGCTCCGTGTATGACACGGTTTGCCTGACCTCGATCCTGCCTCACCTGTTCCGTGGTTCCGTTGCTGACTAGGACTGACTGACTACCGCTCTGTGTACCGATCCTGGCTGTGGGTGACTATCCGATCTGTTGCTGACTAGGACTGGCTGACTACCGCTCCGTGTACCAATCTGGCTGTGGCTGACTATCCGATCCATTGCTGACTGGACTGGCTGACTACCTCTCCGGGCACCTATTGGGCTTTGGGCCTTATTACGTTTTGTTGCTGACTATTTGGGCGCTTTGATCGCTTCAGCAGCTTACTGGCTGGACCCGTCTGGGTGCGTACCCAGTGTTCCGTTCCCCTTGCTCTCACTCTACAGTGATTGCCTATTGGTGCCTATCTGGCCAGTACACCCATGTCATCGGGGTATCTGTGAGTGAGTAGCTCGGTCGCTTGCCAGTGCTGTTCTGTACTACCTCCGTTTGCCCTAGCCTTCTGGGGAATAGTCTCTTGTCCATGCCTGTCAGTGTTGTCTCCATCACCCTAGCTTCTGGGGTCTAGTCACTTGTCAGTGCCTATCAGTGCTGCCTCCGGTACCCTAGCTTGCTAGGGAGTAGTCCCTCGCCAGGGCCTATCTGTGTTGCCTCCGTTTTCCCTAGCCTGCTAGGGAGTATTACTTGCCTGGTCTCTGTGTTGCCCTGCATACCCTAGCTTGCTGGGACCTGGTCACTTGCTGTGTCCAGTACTGTAGCCTCCATTTATCTGTTCGCTGAGACTTGTTCACTTGCTGTGTCCATTACCCTACCTCTGCTATCCCTAGTACTCTAGGGTCCAGGTCACTCGCCAGTGTCCTGTCATGCTGCCATTCTATCCCTAGCCTTCTAGGGAATCTGCCCTGCAGTTACCTACCGCCTCTTTGGTTTGGTGCGATTCCTAGGTTTGGTACTGCTGAGGTTCTGTTCCTGGTCCCAGTCGTCGGATAAAGCCTACTAGTGTTTGCTATTTTGTTTTGCTATTTTTCCTAGCATCCTGACCTGTGTCAGATTTGGGAAGTGCCACGGTACTGTCCGGATCTGGACTTGTGAAGGGTGACCTTAATGTACTTTATTATTCTTAATAAAGCTGATTTTACCTTACTGAATTGTCTGAGTGTTCTTACAAAACCATGACAGAACTCTTGATTATGGCTAGGAAAGTAGTGGCCATGTCCTGGATGTCTGTACAGCCCCCGAGCTTTCAAAGTTGGACAGCTTTGGTCCATAAAAATATACCACATTTTAAACTCCTTCATCTACATAGAGGGAATCCAAAGAAGTTCTATTATATCTGGGAACCATGGTTGATGGTTGATCCTGGAGTGTTATTGTCCACTTAATTGTCGTCTTGGGTGTCTAGAGTGGCCTCTGACGCTGCTGGCGTTGAGCTGGATGCACTTGGGGACTCTTCTGCATGGAGGACCTTGCATAGTTAGTGCAGGATGGGCCTTTTTCTGGGGGCGTGGAGGGAGCTTGGGGGATCCCCTTACCTTTTTTTTCTTTTCCTTCTTCCCCCTTTTTTTTTTTTGTTTAGTTTGGGTGGGGGAGTTGGTTCTCTTGGTTAGAAGTTTAAAAATGTATGTAAAATGCTTGAGGATATGGCGGGGTAACTGTTTATTCTAATGTAACTGCTCTGCTATGGTACACGGTCTGATTGTATCACTTTCTTCCTTGCTGACTATGTATAATGTTAATTAATATTGTAATCAGTATGTGTATTATGTCTCATATGACCTAGCTGTGTCCTCAAACAAAATGTTATAAAAAAAAAAAAGACTATGGGATATACCAATTCATTTGATCCATATTAAAAACAAATCCATCTTTGACCTTGCAAAAATTGTTTATATATACTTTGTTTACAGAACTCATAGATTTTTTTGATCTTGCATTCAAAGTATTTCAAAAATATTTTATATGCCTGCCAAACACTGAACACCAGAAACAATTAATCTAATTTAGTAAAGAGAAAAGAAAGACACATTGTGTGTAAAATAGAAGTCAGATAAATACGATCTTTCATTAGTGAAGGCGATTATATGAAATCCCAAATGAATAAAGTGAATTGAATATGGGAAAGACAGAAAAGATTGTATGTTCCTAATTCTATCTATACCTTTATGGGTCATACATATTATCTTATTTTTTTCTACCCTGATGAAGGCATACGTATACTGAAAGTGCTGTCTATTATTTTCAGCAATGTTGTATGTTTATTAAAATTATGGGTAAAGCATTATACCTTTTATTACTAACTGAGTGACTCTAGTATGGAAGCTTTTTAAGAATTAATCTACTCTACCACTAATATGACAATGCCAATGACAAGAAAATATAGCTATTTTTGAACAAACATGTGGTTTTTCACTATCATAGCTTTTCTCTGTACAGCTCAGTAGATAATTCATATGACAAACAAAGGTCTAGTTATAATTGTGATTTATTTAGAGTTTCCTATATTTGCATTCCCTATAGAATGTGAGCCCCACAAAGGTCATTTGAACAATTAGTTTACAAGGAACTTTCTTCTGCATTACACACAAAGTATCTTTCTTTTCCCTTCACTAAATTAGATGAATTGTTTTTGGTGTTCAGTGCTGGCAGACATATACAATTTGTTTGGGATACTGTCACGTGATGGCACACAAGGATTCAAACGCAGGGTGGAACCTCTATGAGAGAGTGTGCTGGGGAGCAATGCTGGAGAGAAATGTAGAAGAACCATGCTGCAGCAAAATCTGAACTAAAGTTGTCAGCCACAAGGTCAGATGACAAACCCCAGAGGAGCTGGAAGAGAGCCCAGGATAGCCCTCTACAGTCAGCACCTACTCTCCTGCAGTGGAGAGTGAAGGCTGGAGTTCAGAGAGTAGGGAACGCAGATAGAGACCGCAGGTTAAGGATTTAGCACAAACTGTTCAGGATAAACTCAGAGATGGTACAGAAAGAATACCTGATATTGGAGACTCAGGACTCTGAGGCCAGGCATAATACACATGAAAACTAGAAGCAAATATCTGCAGGCAAATGGAGAGGTCAGTAGGATAGCCAAGGGTCATACACAGGCAAATTAAAAGCAGAGATCATCAAGGATACGGAGTAGTCAATGGGATTACCAAGGGTCATACACTGGTAACTTGAAGCTTATTTCAGCAGGCAAACTGGAAGCACATATCAACAGGCAGATGGAGTGGTCAATAGGATTGCCAAGGATCATACACTGGTAACTGGAAGCATATATTACCAGGCAAACAGAGTGGTCAATGGGACTGCCAAGGGTCATACACAGGAGTTCAGAACTAGATACTCTGGAAAGAAAGCTAGGGACCAACTAGACAGTGCACAGAACACTGTGAAAGTGCGCCGACAAAAGGCAAGGAGACTGCCCCTTATAGGAACTGGAGCACATCGGCCCAGAACCAGGAGGTGCGGTGTACCTCTCCAAATAAATGGAGTGGTAGGGGAAGGTCACACGGAATAGGAAGAGGGCTGCTCAGGCAGAGGTAAACGGAGGGTGACAGATACTGCAAATATACAGTAAGTTTCACATTGCTGCAAGGTCAAAGAACTTCATTTGTTTTAAATTTGAACCAAAGAAATTGGGGTGTCCTCTATGATATTTTTAAAATATACTATGTGATCTCACTCATAAATGATCCTTGTTTTTAAGACGAATTAATAAAAGTCCTAAATTTAACCTCACTATTGAGGTACATATATGGCAAATACACAATGAGGCTAATGTAATAAGTAGAAGTGGAGGAATTCTGGAGCAATAAAACTGCACTGTAGGGGACAAATGGAAATTCCAAAGATCCATATTGATTTAAATAGGGCTTTTAGCCAATTTAATGCTAGAGAGGTCTCCAAAGCAATTTCCTGGAGTCAGGGCTGCCATCAGGAGGTTACAGGCAGTATCCATGTATGGAGCCCAGCCATGCAGGGGGACCCACCTTCCTGATCAGACAAAGTAGCCCTCGCAGCCCCACTGATTTGGGGGGTGGGCTGTGTCAAAAGGAGCCATAGGTTAACCAGGCTTGCCCATGGGGATTCTGGAGGATCTCATGTAGGTAGTGTAGCAGATAAGTAGAAAGCACATCTGCCACTCTGCCCTCCATTTCATATCATAATGTATACTGAAGCAGTTCCACAGGCTTTATCGTTATATACTTCCTGGTTACAGTGCAAATGTGCTGGATGTTGGGGTACTGATGTTTTGTTTGTACTGGGCCCTGACTGGATGGCAGCCCTGACTGGAGTCTCTCTAACATCCAAGGGCATAAAAGCCCCACACAAATTTGTATATATCCCTCATGGTGTATCTGAGTTGCTCCAGAATTACTCAAGTTCCTTTTAGTACTTCAACCTCACTGGTTTTTTTTTCTGATTGCATTTGCATTTTAAGCCTTTGGGTGCCAGAAGGTTTATTCAACACATTGTTTCTCAATGAGTTGGATACCCTTCTAGCACTCAGTGGTTAAACCCAGAAAAAGCACTATCCTTTATTTCCAAGTTTAATTTGTGTTAGCCTCAAATATGTGTATAAGCCTTATAGGCCTTATCCGTAAAAGTAATTAACAAACCAACATTCTAGTGGATAAATAAAACTTCCTATTTATTTAAATGGGGCTTTAAATACATTGAATGCTAGAGTGGTCATTGCTTTCCAAGGTGTTAAAAGACCAGTTCAAAGCAATGTGAATTCTAGGAACTTTTAGATAGTAAGTAGAGTAGAATTTTCCAATAGGCAGAGTAGGCAATAGGTTGAATACAGATTTTTGAGGTGTGTACACCCTCAGAGTGGTCTGGTGGGTAGAGTGGTCCTTTGGTTAGAGGATTCTCTTCCCATCTGTATAAGTTGGCCACACAGGTGATTTTCAGGACTCTCTCTCTCATCTCTCTCATCTCTCCCACAGATAACAGATTAGGGGCAGATATTACGTCCAATGAATATAGAACTCCCAGTAGGGATACAGTTACTGATAGTTCTGAAGCAGACAGGAAAATGTATGTGATCTCTGAAAAAGCAGGCAAGGATACGATAAATGAAGGATTCTCCTCCCATCTGTATGGATTAACCACACTGGTCCAATGACTCTCAGGACTTTCTCGTCTCTTTCTCACACTGATGACTAACTGCGGGCAGATGACCTGTACTATGCAGAAGTTTTCTCATGTATGCAAAATTAGTATCACTAAAATCAAGTCCAATTTCCAAAATTTTTCATATCTATGAGATACTTACTCAGGGAATAAAAATATTATCATAAAGTTTTTATTAATGGTGCTCAAAAAACTTAGTTATGCACCAAATAAAACCAACACTTACCAGTTCTGATAGCCTGATAAACCCACCTGAAAATCATGCACTTCCTTTTAATGCTCCACCATCTCACCCAGGAGCTCCAAAATCATAACTCCTCAAAAGGAGGCACTCTGTCTCCCAAGCGCCTTAAAACAAAATGCTTAACATATTAGACCCTTGGGTCTCTCTCCATCTCCTTTGGTCCTTTTCCTTATAGGACCTTCATAAAAGTAGCAATTAAACACAAATTATTGATACAGATAGACAGACATGTGCTTTCATGTAGGTGGAAATATGTCCAGGGATGGGCAAAAGTTTTTTATCTCTAAAGTGTAACATACAACAAATGGGACTTCCTGAAAACTTCAGGTGTATTTTTTTGTATTAAAATAAATGATAACAATGTAATGCCCCCCCCCCACACACACACATACACACACATGAAGCTTCTCCCATGTACTCCCACCATGCACATTCCCCAGTATAAAATGGTTTGTCTGTTTATCACATGTTGTCAGACTCTGCTTGGGAGTGAGAGAGAGAAAATACTGACATTTTAATTCTAGCTATTGTAGTGGCAGACAGGCAAATAAGGGGTGATGGAGTTGCTTCATTTAAAGAGTATTGGCTGTAGCCATTTGTTCTCTGGACACTTGTGGTGAAGGGAGTGTGAGTGTGATTTGTACATAGTGACAGGGACCGTTAAAAAAAAATAATAAAAAAAAAATAATAATTAAAAAAAAAATATATATATATATATATATATATATAGAAGTGGTGGGGATGGGAGCACTCACTCTTTCTAGTTGATATGCCCAGGTGCACAATCCTCGTATATAAAGTAGACAGAGATGTAGATGAAGAGGCAGCACCAGTGGGTCTTGGTTTAAAGTAATTTTATTAGGCAATGGCTGGCAACAATGTTGGTCAACGTTTCGGTCCCTACATGGGACCTTTATCAAGACAGTTTGCACAAGATGGCGTATTGCTTTAAATAGACGCTAATGCAGTTTGAGCACGGCCCGGGAGAGAATGGTGCCGTCACCGACGGGCCGCAAGTACGGAGGCCCGTGTGGCGAGCGTCATCTCCCTGCCGAGAATAACCTGAATGAATTATACATGTGAACTGCCAGTAACTTAAAGAATGAGGTGTGGACTGGATGATCACGCTAACAAAGTAACACAATGTGTAAACCGAGTGGTATTGCTCCCGGTAAAACACTACAACAAACGTAACAATAAGCGTAACGATAAGACAAAACCTCGGCACAAATCTTGATAGCCGAGATATGGATACATTGTATAGCAACTGCGGATTGAGACAGCGAAACTATGAATAGTATAATTATAACGGAGGCCATAATGAGCAAATATTAATTATTATTGACTATTAGGATACCCATGGGTTGTTGGGAATAGCAAAGTAAGGGTAGAAATAATTGGAGCAAGCACTTTCATATCCTAGTGCTGAAAATAACAGAAGAGTTATATGGAATCTAGATAAACACAACAGTTATAAAAGAACAGAAGGCGTCTAAATCAGAACCATGAAATATGAAATGCGTAGCTAGTAGAGACCAATAGGTACGAACGTATGGTAACATATGGCGAACTTGGAGCAAGAAAGAAGGGGTATAAAATTGAGTCAATGTATTGATCCATTAGTGTAACCATATACACATCAGTAGGTGAAACAACTTGAAAATAGAGTGAAAGGAACATCAGCGTTTTATAAGAGGGGTGCAGGAGATGGTAAATCCCAAGCGTCTGAACAGTTATCGTGATAGTGCCATTCAGTCCTATTATGGCCGGGTGTTTGAATTGGCAACACCCAGAATGGGATCTATGCCCACCCAGACCTGGAGGAGTGGCAACTGTCTGGGAGTTGGCGATGGACTGGACTCATGAGAAATGTGTAGAACACCAGACCCTGAAACTAGAGAGTGCCACTCAGTCCGATTTAAGGTAGGGTGTTTGGAATGGCAACACCCATAATGGGATCTATGCCCACCCAGACCTGGAGGAGTGGCAACACTCATAGAATTGGGTATAGTCCCAAATCGTGAATCCACAGTGGCATTAGGGTTCACACCAGTTGTTGAGCATTCCGTGCCCCTGTTAGAAAGGCAGAATGACAGACGAAGATACTGTTTTTAATAGAAACAAGAGTAATTCGTTTTATCATTTAACCCTCGTGGTGCCAAGGTGTTGAGTCTGTGTATCCATTTCTCTTCCAGTTGTAATAAAAGTCTGTCTCTATCTCCTCCCCTCTTTAGCTTAGGCTGATGATCAATCACCATATATTTTAGGTCTGCCAAAGAATGTTTAGCTAACACAAAGTGTCTGCCAACAGGTTTATCGCTGGTCTGTGTTTGTATAGCCTGTCTGATAGAAGTTCGGTGGTTTGCAATTCTATCTTTAAAGGCTGTAATGGTTTTACCCACATAGAAGAGGCTGCACGAACATACAATGAAGTATATTACAAACTTGCTAGAGCAGGTGAGTCTGTGTTTAATGTAGACCCGTTTGCCTGAATGTGGGTGATTAAAGTATTCACCAGTTATGAGATTCCTGCAAGTGAGACACCCAGAGCATTTGAAGCATCCCTTCTTATCAGTTTTCAACCATGTAGAGTAACTGCTGGTATAACAGTGGTCAGGGTCAGTTCGTACCAATTTGTCCCTTAGTCTAGGGCTCCGTTTGTAACTAAATATGGGAGCTTGTGTAAATGTGATTGGTAATGAGTTGTCACTGGATAGAATATCCCATCTTTTGTTAATCGCTTGTTTTATCTGTGTGCTCTGCCTAGTGAATCTAGATGTGAAAACTAATCTGTTGAGGTTAGATTTAGGAGTTTTATTTTTTAATAAATCACTTTGAGAGAATTGGAAAGCTTTATCGAAAGCTTGCTGTAAGAGAGATGTGGTGTATCCTCTCTGAAGTAGTCTTTGGAATAATTCTTTGGCCTGTGATTCTGCTCTTGTGCGGTCAGAGTTGTTGCGAATGATACGTAAGAATTGAGAATAAGGTACCCCGGATTTAGTATGTATAGGATGAAAACTACGGTAGTGCAAAAGAGTATTTCTGTCAGTGTTCTTTCTGTAATTGGTGGTACCTAGCCGATTGTTATGGCGAAAAATTGTGAGATCCAAAAAATGTATTTCATGTGGGTGGACTTGCCAGGAAAATTTTACCGGTTTACTGAGCTGATTGAGCTGATTGGCAAAAAGTTCAAAAGATTCACGGCCACCTGTCCACAACAGAAACACATCATCGATGTATCGAGTGTAAAAAGGTATATGCGAAGAAAAAAAGAGGAGTGAAATGTAGATGTTCATACTCCGCCATATAGAGATTAGCGAATGCTGGAGCCACGTTAGAGCCCATTGATGTACCTGAGATCTGGAGATAGTACTTAAATTCAAATCTAAAGAAATTCATGGTAAGACAAAATGTTAACAGGCATCTCAGGAACTCAATGGGGGGTCTGTTGTGGAGTGAGGGAGATGTTAGCAACGCGTTGATAGTGCTGTCTATGCCGTCTGGAATTGGTATGATGGTATAGAGAGATTTGACGTCCATGGTAACTAATAAGGTATCCTCCTCATACAGCGATACCTTATGGATTTTATTGATAAAATCTGTGGTATCCTGGATGTAGGATGGAATCTTTTTTACAAGAGGTTGGTGCCAAAAGTCCAAAAACTGTGCCAAGGGTTGGAGTAGAGAGCCCCGTGCGGACACAATAGGACGACCTGGTGGTTTATTTGCGTCCTTGTGTATTTTGGGCAGGGTATACAAAATTGGGCACACGGGGTGGTCTACTGTGAGAAATCCGAACGTTGCTTCATCTATCCAACCATTGGTAAGTGCCATCTGTAGGTTTTTATCTTCGTCTGTCATTCTGCCTTTCTAACAGGGGCACGGAATGCTCAACAACTGGTGTGAACCCTAATGCCACTGTGGATTCACGATTTGGGACTATACCCAATTCTATGAGTGTTGCCACTCCTCCAGGTCTGGGTGGGCATAGATCCCATTATGGGTGTTGCCATTCCAAACACCCTACCTTAAATCGGACTGAGTGGCACTCTCTAGTTTCAGGGTCTGGTGTTCTACACATTTCTCATGAGTCCAGTCCATCGCCAACTCCCAGACAGTTGCCACTCCTCCAGGTCCGGGTGGGCATAGATCCCATTCTGGGTGTTGCCAATTCAAACACCCGGCCATAATAGGACTGAATGGCACTATCACGATAACTGTTCAGACGCTTGGGATTTACCATCTCCTGCACCCCTCTTACAAAACGCTGATGTTCCTTTCACTCTATTTTCAAGTTGTTTCACCTACTGATGTGTATATGGTTACACTAACGGATCAATACATTGACTCAATTTTATACCCCTTCTTTCTTGCTCCAAGTTCGCCATATGTTACCATACGTTCGTACCTATTGGTCTCTACTAGCTACGCATTTCATATTTCAAGGTTCTGATTTAGACGCCTTCTGTTCTTTTATAACTGTCGTGTTTATCTAGATTCTATATAACTCTTCTGTTATTTTCAGCACTAGGATATGAAGGTGCTTGCTCCAATTATTTCTACCCTTACTTTGCTATTCCCAACAACCCATGGGTATCCTAACAGTCAATAATAATTAATATTTGCTCATTATGGCCTCCGTTATAATTATACTATTCATAGTTTCTCTGTCTCAATCCGCAGTTGCTATACAATGTATCCATATCTCGGCTATCAAGATTTGTGCCGAGGTTTTGTCTTATCGTTACGCTTATTGTTACGTTTGTTGTAGTGTTTTACCGGGAGCAATACCACTCGGTTTACACATTGTGTTACTTTGTTAGCGTGATCATCCAGTCCACACCTCATTCTTTAAGTTACTGGCAGTTCACATGTATAATTCATTCAGGTTATTCTCGGCAGGGAGATGACGCTCGCCACACGGGCCTCCGTACTTGCGGCCCGTCGGTGACGGCACCATTCTCTCCCGGGCCGTGCTCAAACTGCATTAGCGTCTATTTAAAGCAATACGCCATCTTGTGCAAACTGTCTTGATAAAGGTCCCATGTAGGGACCGAAACGTTGACCAACATTGTTGCCAGCCATTGCCTAATAAAATTACTTTAAACCAAGACCCACTGGTGCTGCCTCTTCATCTACATCTCTCTCTCTCTCTCTCTCTCTCTCTATATATATATATATATATATATATATATATATATATACATATTTTTTTAATGTATTTTTTTAATTCATGTCTTTATTTATGAGTGACAGACACACAAACAAGTGATCCTATGTGAGCTAATACAATGACAGATACCAGAGAAAGAGACAGACATCATTATTTTCAGAAAAACAAACAAGAACCATCACTCCACACTCAGCCATTAAAGAAACAATACACTGTGAACCTTTCTGGCACTCAAAGGGTTAAAGCTTGGAATGGCTTTCAATAAACTTAGATGGGCATCTTTAGAAAGCAAAATTCAGTTCTCTCAATTTAATTCTTGCTCTTTTTGAAATCTATCATATTGAGGCTGATATAATAAGTAGAAATGGAAATCTCCCCATTCCCTTTGATATAAAAAGGGTTTTTAACCCCTTGAATTCTAGAGGTCCCACATGTATTGCAAAGCTTTCCAGAGATTAAATCAAATTACATTTTTATTTGACCCCTGTGGTGCAGTTGGTTTGGTCTCAGTAAATATATGACAAAAGAAAATAAGTGACATTCTGGAAGAAACCAGCTGCCCCTTCTGGGGGAAATAAACATTCATCAGATTTCCATTGATTTAAAATGGAGTTTTAATTCCTTAAATGCTCTATCACATGATACACTTTACAAATCATTACATTTTATTTCTCTCCTGTACAGTCGATTTACCTCAGAACTGTCCTTTTCTTCTATGGATAAGGAACTTATACCTTTGAGTGCCAAAGGGTTGCCAAATGTATTGCTTCAAAATGCTTTTGGTACCCCTTTGGCATTCAGTTGGTTAATGTATACCTTCTTTGTATATTGTAACAATATAACTGATATTTACCACTTCAATATACCTGAATATCTAAACTAAGTGGCTCATAAAAATGTTGTTTTAAAAATGTTAGACAATACTTTGTTCACAACCTTTCAAATCAGTCAATTTTCCTTCAGTGAAAATCTGGTTGTGTCCAGAAATAGCACGCTTAAGTGACGGTGAAAGGTTCTTCAAAAATAGCTATGAGATTTTCCAGTAAGTGTTTACAGCACTACATGCTTCAGACCTCCATGCTAAACCTGATTCCTTTATACTGCACTGAACTGACCTGGTGAACTGAAATAACCTATTCACTATACAAGTGGTTCATACCAACTATGGACAGACAAAAAACGTTCTGTAGATAAAAAAATATTTTGGGATATAGGTATATTTTTTTCGTATTGAGCTACATTTTATAAAGAAGTTATGAGTTAGACTATAACATTCTTAAATTGAGTCTCACACACTCTTTTGGTATGGTGTTCCGAAAAAAAATAGAATGATTTTGGTGCAAATCAACAGCATCATAGAGAATAAAGAAACATTCCCATTGAATACAACTTTTAACCCCATGAATGCTAGACCAGTCTCCAGTGCATAGATTCCCCATGTGCAGTTAGTTTACCCAGAAATTTGTCCCTTTAGCTTTCTGAATGCAGCCCTCTGTGCACTAAAGGAGCTGAAGTGTGATTAACCCATTGATTGTCAGAAAGGTATCTAATACACTGGCTATCTCTGGGGCACTCAAAGGGTTAATCAGCCGCAGCAAAACTATAAACACCTTTGTTGTTCCTTCTCATTGAGCCACATTTCATGAGTGAAGACTAAAATGGTCAATGTACATCTTTACTTCTTATACACTCTTTGGGCCTGAAAAGAACACTGGAATCATTTTGGGCCAAATCAACTGCATCATAGGTGAGATATAAAAAGAAAAACATTGATTTTAATTTTATCCCCTTGAAGGCTAGAAAGCATGCATTGAAGACTCTTTAACTTTCAAGGTATTAAAAACCCAATTTTAGTGGAGATTTGGGGAATCACCTCAGGTGCAGTTGGCTTGCCCTGAAATGACTCCAGTTTTCTTTCAACATAGGCCCTTTGTTTCTCATTAGAAAGATAGTTAGATAGTTATATAGATTATAAATTGATAGATACATATATCAGGTTATATTGCACTGATTTTGTGTTTTAAACAAGGGTTATATACCCTTCGTGTGCTTAAGGTAAGACATTCTTAAAAAGAGAACATGCTGCAGAAAATGTTATGAATTTAATTGTGCTCTCCATCTTTTTGGTTTTCTTCCTCTCTTCTTTCATATTGAGCTGTTATCCTTGATATCCTTGACAATATCCTACTATAATGTGCAAACATACATTAAGGGTCCCAGAAGATTTCACATTCCTGTAATAATGCAGGTGAAGCATGGAATCATCATTTAGCCAGTTGGCTGTGAGCAGCATGGTGTATTGGATGAGTGAAAATATTCTGTAAGTATGAATTTCTTTCAAAACAGGCTGTTTTGCAAGAACTGAACCACTCTGAAAAACAGCCTGTTACTAACCACAACTATATAACTCAATGGGGCATATGTCTCCTCCCTCCACCCGGTGTAGGACCAATCAAAAATGCTTATAAGGCAGCTCTCCACTTCCACCATCAGCTGGAGTAGGTTGTCTTGCGACTAGGTTTACCAGAGTTTCTTTACCATATTTATATGATGCTGTGTATTGCTGCCCACTGTATGCCAGCATGGGAAGCGCTGCTGAGTGGTGGCCTGTCTCGTTGTCCTCTGGGAGGTTAAGAGAGAAGCCGTCACACTTTTCAGAGTAATGGGGCCTTGTGGTGATTACAACTGATGCATTAAAGTGTGGAATGCATAACTTGAATAGTAGAACCTAATTCTCTCCAGAAGCTAGCTTTTCACACAAGCATAGACTAAGTCTATAACCAATTAAGATCTTACTTCTGGTAAAGCCTCTGTATTCCATGCTGGAACGCATGCCAATACTTGCATTTATTTAAGAAACTGCAAGCTATGGGTAGGTAAGGACTGTATTTATTTTAAGAGATTTATAGTAAAAGTTATGTTTTAAGCATAATATTTTATGTTCATATATTATGGCTACTACTCCCAGGACAAGCTCTTCCAAGTAAAAAGATGCCCCAGAGTACAAGGAGGAGAAGTCTGTTCAGAAATGTAAGATTTGTGCTGTCTGCTAGAATAAAATCTCAGTAGCAGATTTAGCCAAGCAATGCCCTGATTGCCTTAAGAAGGATGCTGGTAATGAAATGCAGTCAATTTCAGGAGTTTTTATCATGGATGAGAACATCCATGCAGGAGAATTTTTCATCACTGCAAGCCTCCAATCCCAGAAAAAGGCAGTGAATAAAGGAACCAGAAGAGGCTACTTCTATTAGAACTGAAGAGTTAAAGGAAGGCAGCATGCAAGATATTTTTATCTCAGTATTCATAGGAAGAAGGAGAGGTTGCAGAAGAGGAAGATGGCACATTTAATATTGATAAAATAGAACCATTTCTTAAACTAATGGGAAAAACCCTGAGGTTGGTGGAGGAACCAAAAGAACAATGAATTTTGGTTACAGCTTTCTTGAGCAGTAACGAAATCCCAGTATTCCTAGTATACAATTCTGTATCAGATCTAATAAGATCTGAATGGAACACAGAAGATAAAAGAATCTCCATCTCCAAAAGATTTCAAAGTATGTATCCCTTCAAGGAAGTGGAAATGGTAGGTTGGCTTTCCACCAAAAATAGATATACCATTGCCCAACTGGCAAAAAAACAGCATTCCCATGGAGGATGAATCCTCATTAAAAAATACACTGGATAGGAGGATGAAGAGCTCACTTAACAAACAATTCTCTATCTTAGGACAGAACATGAAGACCATCACGGTGCTAGCTTGTATTTCTAGAACCATAAGAATTTGGCTAGCGGAACTTGTGGAGAAGATTGAGTCTTCGGTCTCTAAATCAAAACTATTGAAAGAAGCAGCAACTGCTAACTGCAAGATGCTCCTGTTTTTCAGTTACCACCAAAAGAGCCCTTTGGCTAAGATCATGGAGAGCTGAGCCCTCTTCAGAATTGATTTCTTTGCCATCCCTGAGTTTTTACTGTTTGGTGAGCAACTGGAAAAAATTATTAAGAGAGTTACAGGGGGAAAAGTTCCTTCCCCAAGATAGAAGATCCAGATCCGCAACCATTCATACGTCCTTTAGGAACTGGCTTCAGCAGTTTCGAGATTCAAGACATTTTCAGTCTTCTAAGTCTTGTGACTAAAAGAAACAGTCTTCCTCTCAGATTTCAAGAGGCACATTTAGAAAGAATACGTTTAAAAGAGAATTCCCATGAAGATATGCGGGCCCTGCTTTCAGTTCCGTTGGGGGTCAAATGGAACATTTTTAGCACATATGGAAGAACATGGCCAACTTTGACAAATGGGTCCTTCAAATTTTGGAAGCAGGGTGCTCGCCAGAGTTCATGCCTAACTGAAACCTCTTCAGAGCTTCCAGAATACCAGCAAATCCAGTAAAGGCACTGGAGTTAAGGAAATCTATTCAGGAATTAGACTTAAAGAGGGTGATAGAACCAGTTCCCCTAGAATTCAGGAGAAAGAGATGGTATTCTATAATCTTCACAGTTCCACAATCAACAGGAGATCACAGAACCATTATAGACTTGAAACTTCTCAACACCTTGATAAAACATCAAAGTTTGAAAATGGAAAAAGTATCATCTGTGATACAAGCAGTTTGTCCAGGATCGTTTCTTATTACTATAGATTTACAGCATGCTTCCTATCACATTCCAATAGAGAAGATTCACAGAACATTTCTCAAGATCTCCTTTGAGGAACAACACTGGCAGCTCAAGGCTCTTCCTTTTGGTGTCGCCTAAGCTCCCATGTAAGACATTAGCAGTCTCCTAGGAGCCCCTGAGGCAAATGGAAATCACAGTACTACCCTATTTAGACAACCTTCTCTTGATAGCATATTCCAGATTTCAAGCCCAAGATCACACAACTACTGCTCTCAACCACCTTTGAGAGCTGGGATGGATTATGATTCAAAAGAGTCAGCTTCGCCCCACTGGCCAGTTAATATTTCTAGGAATTATCCTAGACACAACCAAGAACTTGGTCTTCCTGTACCCTACCAGAGTGAAGGGAATTATCAAGAGAGCATGACAATTCTAGAGATTAAGAATCCACACAGCACAAGATTACATGGAGCTGTTACTCCTACATTGTCATGCTTTCTGTATGCCTTTGCAAGGTTTCAGTGTTCAATTGTGTCCTTTGCCAATGTGTCATTTGAATATTGATATTTAGCTTAATTATCCATTTCTGACAGTGTGTTTTTTATGTTAATGCAGCTATTCACTATATGCATTCATATACCTGTCAATGCTATTGGTCCACACAAAAACAAATTGGCCTCCCAGAGCATGATACATTTTGGATCTTCCCATAGTTTTCTATGCAGCCACAGAGGACAGATTGCCATGTCTCTAATGGAGAGCAGAGACAGCAGTAGCCCTTCCATAACTCTTTCATTGCCATAGTGATATGTAGCTCATTGCGCTTCAATGCTTTGCACACTCGTGTTGCACTCAAAGGGTTCTAACATACACAATCCCTTTCCCGAGCTGCCTAACAGCTAAATAAGGTAAACACAGAACTGACCATTCAGCTGGTACAGGTAAACAGTGGACTGGCCGTAATTAGTTGGCTCATGTAATAAAAAAGATGCAGCCACTCTTCACAAGGGATAATTTACATGAATCAGATGATTAGGGATCAGTCCTCTGTTTAGATGGAACAGCTGATCCACCAGTTCTGTGTTTACCTGAATAGGCCATATGTACCAAAGTAGTACATATTACCTAAGTCACAGATAGAAACATTTCATGTTTGCTGTAAATTGACCTTTTAACCCCTTAAATGATATAGAGGTCTCCGATGCAATAAAAAGCAATGCTTTGTCAATCTCTAATTTTCAGAGGATTAAAAGACACATTTACCACTATGACATGGACATACATAAGGTCTCAACTGAATACAACAATATAAAAGGAGACATAAACATGTATATTTTTATCTTCTGAGATTGCAGTTTATTAACAGGCATTTTTGACCTTGACATGAATACAACATCTCAGTAAAAGTGTTGGAAGGGGTAATTCTGTTTTGGCATGAAAACAACATTTTAGTGGACTGTTGCAAGAGGCATTTGTAGCCTTGGACTTCTGCATGAATACAGCAGTTGTGGATTACCACTTCCATCATCCCCAGGCCAACACCAATTGAATGCACACCCCACTGGTCCTCTAGAAGTTGAACAACAGAGGACAATTGAGTTTTTACTAGTGTTGAGCGAGCACCCCGATGCTCGGGTGCTCTGACCGAGCACCCCCTGAGGCTCGAGTGCTCGGCCGAGCACCCGAGCCCCATTGAAATGAATGGGGCGACACAAGCATTACACCAGGCACCCCCTGCTCTGATGAGGGGAGGGTGCCTGGTCAATGCCCCCCTTCATCTCCGCTATGCCCCCTTCATCTCCGAATGCCCCCTTCATCTCCGCAATGTCCCCCTTCATCTCCGCTATGCCCCCTTCATCTCCGCTATGCCCCTCTTCCACAATGTCCCCCTTCATCTCCGCTATGCCCCTCTTCCACAATGTCCCCCTTCATCTCCGCTATGCCCCTCTTCCACAATGTCCCCCTTCATCTCCTCTATGCCATAGAGGAGATGAAGGGGGACATTGTGGAAGAGGGGCATAGCGGAGATGAAGGGGGACATTGTGGAAGAGGGGCATAGAGGAGATGAAGGGGGACATTGTGGAAGAGGGGCATAGCGGAGATGAAGGGAGACATTGTGGAAGAGGGGCATAGAGTCTATGCCCCTCTTCCACAATGTCCCCCTTCATCTCCGCAATGCCCCCTTCATCTCCGCAATGCCCCCGTACCTCCAGTCCCTGGTGGTCCAGCGGAGCGTCTTCAGATCTGCGCCTCTTCCGGCACAGATCCCCGCCACCCGAACATGGCGGGCGAGCACATGGCGGTACTCGACGAGTACCGCCATGTGCCGAGCAGAGCGATGCTCGAGCCGATCCGAGCATCGGCCGAGCACGCTCGCTCAACACTAGTTTTTACTTTTCTCACCACCAACCTGCAGGTCCTGGACACACACTATGTTGAACCCTCAGGACAATCCTATCATGATTTCAGATACCATGGACCTACTCAGCACCTCCTACCAGGAGTTACAAAAGGAATAACAAGGACTGAGTAGGTTGTTGGTGTTCTTGTGGTTGCTGACAGTGCTCACATCCTCCCGTATCTACCTTCATGCTGCACTTACCTGTGCATTTATGGTCTGTGTTGGAGAGAACACTAGCTTGTTGGATGATGCTGCAAATCAACATGTGTTTTATTCCTGGGTTTGAATGGCTGAGTTTGGGGTCTCTGTGTTTTCCCATATACATATATATATATATATATATATATATATTTCTTTTTATATATATATATTCTTGAATATCATAATTAGATCTACTGTATAACGCATGATGTTGTAAACAGGAAACACCCCTTTTTTTGCATCCCTTGCATGGTAGAGGTTTTCAGTACATTAAGGGGTTAAGTTATGGAGGTTCAGCAACTTATAGCACTGTGTTCACTGCCCTATACAGTAATTGAAACTGGCCCAATGAAGCAACATCTAACTGACTGGTGACACATGCAGCGTATCTGATCAGAGACTACAAAATATCAATTAGGTTATTTTCTTGGAAAACCTCTGTCCAACAACCCTTGTTTTATCAAATATTTTATTTTACCACATGTACAGATTGAAATTATGCACAATGACCCCAATTAGTCATCAATATTGATTAAGTTGGCATGGGAAAAAAGGCAAAAAAGGTAATTCAAACAGCAATACATTTAACGTGAAACTTATTAATCTAAAATGTGCAGTTCTGGAGCAAACCAGCTAAACTATGGGGGAGAAATGAAAATCCCCAATGATTTAAATTGAGCTTTTAATCCACTGAATGCAAGTGAGTTTTTCAAGGAAATACATACTGGGGTAAAAAGACACATTTAAATTAATTAGCATCTGTGAAATTTGTATTTATTCCCCATGATGCAATTCTTTGATCCAAAATTTCACCTCTTCAACAAAGCTAATTTTTTTTTTAAAAATTAGATGGTTCTGCAGGTAATTGCAGCAATGAGCATGATAAAAGTGTATAAGAAATGGTGCAAACTGAGAGAAAACAGAATACAATATTTTAAAAATCTATTTTGTTGGGGATTTTTCTACCTGATTTGGAAATTAATGTTTATATTTCCTATTAGATGCAGATGGATTTTGGCACATTGATGTGTAAAATATTTATTATTCTATCAGTGCAGAGAGAGAAAGAATTGATACATTCCCTTTGTAGTAGTCATTAAAAATGGAACTAAGACTTTATAATGAGTTGATGAGTTTGGAAGATTTTTTTATTTTAAACTATAGTTTACAAGATATTTATCTTCGTTATTTGTCAGGTTATTCAAATTGGGCAATACTAGCCAGCACGACCTTATGTGTCAGATACTAACATTCCACTCTCACAACTACCACACCCTACCAGGAAGTACCAGCCAATCTGCATAAACTGACAAATATATAAAACTAAATATGTCATGAAGTATAGTTTTAAATAAAAATTGTCTAAAATAAATATAGGTGATTTGGAGTGTTCTTACAAATGTTAGTTCCACTTTAATGGAGGCTAGGGTATTTATCAGAGTTTGTGCATATATATAAATAAATAAAATAATATAAACACCACTCCTGGAAATTTGTAAAGATTTATTATGTGATTTGAAAATTGTAAAAGATTAACCTTGTGTTTTATTGGGCTGGTCAACATTTTTGCCAACGTAAGGGCCAAAATGTTGACCTTTCCAATAAATAACAACATTATACAAATATGAAAAGAGAAAGATGGCAATGGAACTGAAACAAGAATATATATAAAATGAATATCCTTTTGGCAAATCTTAAAAATGTTAGTCCATACAATGGGATATATAGCTCCAGTATGAAATGTATTCCAAAAGATAAAATCAGTTTTATATATATATATATATATATATATATATATATATATATATATATATATATATATATATATATATCTTAATTTAAAACATATACTTTAGCGTTATAAGATAAAAATCACTTTTGATTCTTAATTATCTACATTATATCAAACATTCATACCTAATTATGAATATGAAGTGAAGAAAAACTTAGATAATGAAGCAATGACACAGCCACCCAGCTATGTTTGTTGTGTAGCTATTATTATCAGTGTAGGAAGGACTAAAAGGATATTAAACATCATATTTTTAGAATAACTTAGGAATATTAGGGCAGGTATAAAGAATTGTAATGGATAACACTTTTTGGTCTTAACACAGAAATTGATCTAGTAGATTTTTACCTAACTGGCTTTCATGATTTTTTTTACCACTGCCTATTACATTTAGTTTTAATGTATAACAAAGCCAAGATAAAGCAGAAGTTAAAGGAAAGAAGGAAATCCCTTGATCAGAGAACCCAAGAGGCCCCCTCTGCATGGGGACATATGTTCCACATGAACTTAGAGTTTAGGATTTAATAGTAAGTTCAATAAAATCCTCTTTTCTTTGTCATCCAGTGTGAAACGCAGGAACCATGGGGATATAAATAAACTACCCACCAAGATTTCTTGGAGGGAAAAGGAGAAAAGCCCCATCTACTGGAGACCAGTTTTGACAGGACCAACTAGTACAACATGAACCTCAGTTGTCAAAGGACACCGAACTTACACACCAAATAGCTGTAAATGAACAAGAAACCAACCGGGTCTGATTTTCAGAGAAAAAATGGAAAACAAGAAGGAGCCTCATACAGGCACCACTGCCTGAAGGACTTTGTAACCAAAGCTGGCCTCAGCTAAGGACCAGACATTCACATGATAGTTTTTTGTGTAAGTTTGCATAGACAACAACATTGCCCCCTGACACAGCTGCTCAGCAGTGACCTTATTCTTTTAGTCTCCAGATACGCCCACCAATCAGGTACAATATGCAGTGAACCAAAAAGGGAACAGGTTTTCTCTTGAGGGCATACTTCTGGCAGATAGTTGGCTTGATCCAGGAACCATCAGTAACCTCAGACACAGTCTGACCAACACGCAGGCCCTCAGGGATGACAAAGAATGAATCAGATTTCTGAAACAGCTTATGCGATGTACATAGTACTTCAAGCAATGCACTATGTCCACTAGGTGAATTTCCTGCTCCTGTCCATTAGAAAGAGCTAGACAGAATGAAAGAAGAATAATTTTTTAGTTGTGAAACGTGAAACAAAGCCTGGAGGTTGGCCACTTGCTGAACGGACACAGGGCACTTGTGTTTTGCTACAATCTCTCAAGTTTTAAGCCATTAAAGGGATATCAATACTTAAGATGTAAAAAAATATATGTTGTAGGGTTTATGTCCCCGAATAAAACAAGGGTACTCCCACTGCTGAGAGATATTTTATAAAAATAATGGAGATTCATGGTCTACAGACCAGAGCAGTCCATAGGATATTGTAGCAACAGCGCCACTGTAAATTTTCAGACCACTTTGATATTGCACCTAAAAAATTCAAGTTTGAGCTGTTATAATTTTTTAATAAAATATCTCTCAGCAGTGGGCGTACCTTTGTTTTACTCAGCAGGGTAAACCCTACAACATATATTTTTTACATTTTAAGTATTACTATCCATTTAAGTTTTCCTTCTGTCATGTCTCCCTTGGCCTTTGATCTTCACCTGTGGCACTAGCTACATCATCCAGTTCTTCTCTTTATGTATTACATGTCCAAAATTCTCAAGTTTCTGTTTCTTGATGGTAAAAGGAACTTCAGTTTTCTTGTCCATTAAATCCTCAACCTCAATATTTGTCACTCTGTCAGTCCATGAGATTCATACCTTCTGCCTACAAACCCACATGTTGAAGACCTCAAGTGTTTTGCACAAAGACAGTCCACCCCTCTACTCCATACAGCAGTGAGAAAAACATAACTTCTGGTCATATGCAGCCTCATATTTAAGATCAACTTTTTTTACACAACAGCTTCTTGATTTTCATGAATGTACTTCACACTTGTTCTATTTGGATCTTAATTTCCTGACTGCGTTCCCATTATTCCTTCAGACAGCACATGAGATATATGAAATGTTGAACATACTCTATCCTTTCATTACTGAGCATTAACTATGTATAGATTTTCCTCTGCCAACTAATGATTATTCTTGGTGTCCTTGACTAGGGATGGGTGAAAATGTTCACCTCAAACCAAAATTGGTGAAAAATGGTACTTCCCGCTTGGCAAATAATTTCCAGCTAAAAGTGCTGTTTTCCTGCTTTTTTCACCTAGCCCTGAATTGAAATCAATGGAAAGAAAAATGTTTCCCCACCACATGAAAGTTTTCTCTACTTTTCCCACAGGCATATAAAATGGTGTCAGGCTCTCACAGCATGCCATTCTGTGTATGTGAGGGGAGAAAACAGTACATTTTTGAGTTAGAGAAGATAGGCAAATAAGGGGGAATTGAAGCTTAATTTAGTGAGTCTTTTAGGTAGGACAGTTGTTCTCTGTATTAGGAGATTCTGGTGGCACTGTGAAGAAGAAGGAAGGAAAGAGGTTGACCTCAAATACCCCAAAATTCGGTGTGACTGACTGGCAAGACATAGGCAGTTGGGGTCCAATTTGTTTCCTGATCTTGCTGTTATTGTCTCTGTGTTGGGGAAGTGGGGGGATTTTGTTTTTCAGTTATAATTCTTTATATAAATAAAAAATAAAAAAATTAATAAACATATAAATATAGTAGGTGACAGACTGCTGACTGAGAGCCTGACATGAGCTGTGTGACTGAGGCAGACTTGATAGCAGACGACATTGAGAATTTTGTTGAGGGCTAAGGTAAGATATCACACTCCATGAGTTGTGTACTGTAGAGAGCAAAACACACACACACAGTGTTGAGTAATGTCCAGCAAAAGCACAAGTGGGAGTGGGAGAGGTGGAGCAGTGCAGGGTCATGGGATTAAAGAGGTAGTTCAAAAACTGACTACAGCAATGGTTGCTGCATTGTGTGCAATAAATGGTGATGATCCCTCTCCTCCCAGGGTGGATGCAGTTCTTTAAGGTCCCACCAAAAGTTCCAGCACTGCCACCACCACCACCAGTGACAGTACTGTAGAAAAAAAATAAGAAGAACACTGAAGATGACAACGACTCTCATTCTAGTGTTGATGATGGCATAACAGAGGAAGGTATAACAGCTGAACCAGCCGCTGCATCTGACAGTGAGAAAACAAGCACAAACACCTGTACTCAGAGTAGTAGCGAACTTTGTGAAAGTAAAAGTAAAAAGACATTGTTTGACACCTCTAAAAGCTTAGACGAATATATGGATAGAGGGCAAGAAGTGGTAAGCAATGCTGAGGATGACCCAATAATGACAGATGTTGATGATGCAGATCTAGAATATAACCCTCTAGCATCCTCCTCTTCTTCAGATACAGAAGAAGTTGAGAGTGAGAGAGATGATGACATGGCCAGAATGTTATCAGAAAGGCAAAGGCTCAATCTTCTACCACTGAAAACTGTTTTAGAAAACCATTGGAAACTCAGACCCTGGACAAGCTAAGATGGAAAAAAGTACACATCCATTCTGTCAGTCATCATCAGAATAATTGCCGCTTCCAAGTCCAAGTCCGACTCAGCCACACAGACACTTCTGTTAATTAACTGGCAGCAACAACAACAGCAACAGAGGTTATTAACATTCATAACCTTAACTATGACGAGTACCTCTGCTGCTGCTGGAATTGCTGCACCGTTGACACCTAGTGCTAGTCGCAGTGCACTTGCATCAATATCTAGCCCCAGTAGTAGTAACTGCCCCTCAGGAACCCCTCGGTCCATGAAGTCCACAGTATGCAGATACTTCACTCAGGATCCAAAAGCTATGGCAGACAAAACCAGCACAAATGTAGCTGCACAGATGAGGAGGATGGATGGATGTACCATTTACCACACTTTGGACAAATGCTATGACCAAAAAGTAATGTGCAGCAGTAATCTGAGAAGAAAGATAGTTTACATTTGACACAGATGTAATAATGGTAAAAACTGCTGTAGGAATATATATATATATATATATATATATATATATATATATATATATATAATATACATGCACATGATACTGTCTTGAGAAAGGCCCTAGTTGGGGTCGAAACGTCGACATTTACTTTTAAGTTTATCTATAAATAAAGAATCTTTTTAATTTTATGAAGACCTGAGAGTGCCTGCTTTTGATATCATCTTTTGATACAACTAAAATATATTGGAATTATTTCGAGCAAGAGCACTTAGGCAGAGTGTTTGGAATTTTGGAGTGCCCATCATTATCTTCTATATACATGCACATATATACATATATATATACATGCACATATCAATCACACCACACCAGTCTCCCACCAACACTACCATTCACATCTGCAACATTGTAGTTTGTACTTTTTTGTTTTTAATCATCATTAATATGTGCCAGTGTCACTTAAAGGGATAGTAATGTTTCCCCCCTCCCGCCCCTTTTACTGATGTAACACTGCTAAGCCAGAGCAGAAGGGAGGTGCCCAGGTAGACTGCAGAGAGGGACAATCTTCAAATAAGATAAGGGAAAAAGCTGAAAAGCTTGTCAAAGGGGTCAGGGCTTTCATTGTTCTCATAGGAAGAGTATTGTCCCTTGCTGTTATCTGTCTGTCTTTGGACTGCATTCCATATCTGAGAAGAGATTGCTTACACTAGGTAAAAGGAGAAGGAGGGGGACACTTTTCTTGTGAATATCTCTCAAACCATAAAGGTTTGAGAGATAAGACATATCGTTCTTCAGGTTTTTTTAATGCCTACAAAATAAAATGAAGATAAAATAAAGTATTACTATCCCTTTAAGCAGGAAGTTAGTGTTGTGGGCAAAGGACAAATACACTTTGCATGGTAAAAAAAAATTCAATGTAAATGTTGCTGCAAGACTCAAACTATAACTTTCAGCGACGCATTTCTCAGCTACAGTCCTCAGAAGAAGTAACATTGTGCTGGGAAATGCTGTACTATAGTAAACCTAGGAAAAAATGTGTTGGAATTGGAGAAAAGGAGGAAAATGTTGCCTTGGCAAAAAGGAGAAATCTTTCACGAAAAATGCGGAAAGTCATCCAGTTTTTACAAAAAGTCATGCAAGAAATTTTCGTCACTTTTTGCCCACCCCTATTCTTGATGTTAATTATCAATTCAGTATTGATACTAGAAGAATAGATTCTTTCTACTCATGCATGGATGTTATCACAGTCTACCTAAGAGGTCTAGTTATTCTGTGCTTCCTTTCTCTGTGGTGTGTCGGCCAGCATAGTTGCGGCCACTTCCGCACTTCCTAGCACTGGCTAGGACGCGTGTTTATGGGTCTATTCTGTTTGGTCTAATTGGGTCCCACCTTCTCCTGCTTCTTTATAAACCTTCCTGGGCCTGGCAGTCATTGCCTTTACGTGGTGTTTCTGATATTGTCTCTTGTGCTCCATTGTGACCTGTGCTCTCCTGAGAATCCACTCCGTGTATGACCCTGGCTTGTCTGACTACCCACATCTGTTCTGACCTGTGGCTCTGGCTGACTAACTTGCTCCGTGTATGACTCCAGCTTGTCTGACTACCCACATCAGTTCTGACCTGTGGCTCTGGCTGAGTAACTCGCTCCGTGTATGACTCCAGCTTGTCTGACTACCCACATCGGTTCTGACCTGTGGCTCTGGCTGAGTAACTCGCTCCTTGTATGACTCCAGCTTGTCTGCTACCCACATCGGTTCTGACCTGTGGCTCTGGCTGAGTAACTAGCTCTGTGTATGACCCCGGCTTGTCCAGTTTGTCTGACTTCTGGCTCTTGCTACCTATCGCTCCATATAGTACCCGGCTTGTCTGACCTGTGGCTCTGGCTGACTACTTGCTCTGTACTCTCCGAACTTGGCTAACCATCAGTCTCAGTGTTTCATGGTTCAGGCCTGCTCTCACTCCTTGTTGCCTCTGGTCATGTGACCCAGGGCGGAGACTTGTGCCTCAGTACTGTTCCCTCTGACGTTCCACCCGCACCTTGGTCCTAGTCTCCGGTATCTTGAAGTAGTGCAGTGCACAGCACAGTGTGCAGCTCCGTTTAGGAGCCTTGGTCCTATAATCTTGTGTTCTTGAGTTGTGTGGACTATACTATTACTACTGTACTATCCTCCCCAAAAAGCTAAAGCAATTTAATATGCTGCACCTTATCAAACATTTCTATACATATCCTGGCATTGCTGCACTAGTAATTCCATGCAAAATAAGGTGCATATTGTAATGAGGCCATTCCTGTATCCTTAATTAATTATTGATTTGATGTATTATATGTTATAGAGAAATACCATAGTACCTCTAACATTACATTGGGAAGGCAACAGCCCATGTGTATAAATATAAAAGTATGTATTTATAAAAACTAAAAAAAGCCAGAAATGAAAATAACAAATCAAAACTTTTGTCTCGTGAATGTTGAACAGATTAATACATCCCAAATTCCACACAGGGACTAACCTTATCTGTCACGTACCCGCTGAAGAACGCACATAGAACAAACCACACAAAAAGACAAAAGATAAATATCCAAAAATTTATAAATATCCAATTCCAGCCAAACCCCTCAAAAAATCTCAAGTATTGTGATACTTAAAAAATGTGGCCACCATATACCTAAAAAAAATTATATTAAAAATCTATAGTAAGAAAAAGATAAACAGTAACTCCAAGTTTATACTGAATAGAAATGTATTATAGCATCAATACTATGACATAAATACACACATCTTTAACAGTTAGTAGATGAAATGATGTTGAATAGTTATGCACACATCCAAGACACAGTTAATAGATTAAATATTGATGAATAGTAATATAGTTGGAATATGATTAATTGAACTATAGATAGGTGGAGAGTATCGGTTTGAATGAATACCATACCTCGTTAAGATATAAAGGCTGATTGATATACATGTAAAGACATATTGTTGATATTTACTATTCCCCC
Source organism: Rhinophrynus dorsalis (assembly GCA_037306005.1). Lineage (NCBI taxonomy): Eukaryota > Metazoa > Chordata > Amphibia > Anura > Rhinophrynidae > Rhinophrynus > Rhinophrynus dorsalis. Next base: position 385,743,131 of record CM074719.1, read on the forward strand.
AAAACTTCAATTAATCCTTCATATATGGTCTTAACTTACCATTGCTGTCTTCACTTGGATATTGAAAGAATTTCTTTGCCAAAATTAGCCTGCAGACACACACAACCTCACTCACCAATGCTTTTTTCTCCCTTAAAGTTGCATCTGTATCATCTTCATTCCGAAACTATAATAAAATATATGGCTATGCGCACTTCTTATTCATTAACTATGCTCTTCTGGCTAGGCAATAATGAAAAATAAATTAAGTATAATACAAAGGGTTTCAGAAGGCTATCCTTCCTGGGAATTAATAGACAAAACCTAAACATCCAGTTTTAAATACTGATGTTGCCACTTAAATCAATATAGTAATAAGATAAATACATCAATAATATAAATTACAATGTTAAAAATTCAAATCAAAACCACAAATATTATTATAGGAATTTCTACACATGCAAAAATGTAACGGGACCCAAAAAACGAATATGTAGTTGTGAAATATTTATTTCAAAAACCTAAATAATTCAAAATCTGCGTTAAGCCCCATAAGCTGCCCAGGGTGAAAATCCACTTGGATTCCACCCTGGACAATGCAGCTATATAATTACCCCCTCTACATTTCCTAGTGACCCTTTCAATACTATAACATGTTAGAAACCTAAGATCTGAATTATGATATAACTTTAAATATATTGCTACACTATGTTTCTCATATCCCTTTTCTACATTCTTAATGTGTTCATGAATTATAAAACTTATCTTACATATCTTGCACCCTACATATTGTTGGAACAACTACATTATAAGTCATAAATGATGCCTATTGAATCACAAGAAATTAATGTTTTAACTTTATATTTAGCCCCTGCAATACTCAAAATAAATTTTTCTTTTTATATTTCCTATTTTTTTGCAACCTAAACATCTGTCAAAACGGCAAAAACTCTCTCATCCAGACCTAATTCTACCCAAATTAACTGACTTTTATAAATTATTCTAGGTTTAACATCAAGTAATAAAGCTAATATGTTATCTTCTTTCAAAATATACCAATATTATTAATTATTTTTGAAGAATACTTATTATAATAATTGTATTTTAATAATAAAGTCAATGGATACGCTGGATCTACCTCCCTTTTGTCTGCATCATTAAACAATTTGTGTCTTTCTAAAGTAATAATTATTTTTTGCATTTTCCAAATTGGATTGTGAATGTGTGTTTTCGTCTAACTTTCATTAGGAACCAGAATCTCTTCTTGAAAAATATGCTCCTCCATACAATTGCTTTTTAACCCCTTAAGGACTACGTGACGTGGTATGACCATCACGGTCCTTATACCCTTAAGGACCAGTGACGGTCATAGCATGTCACATACTTTCCCGGTAGAGCGCTGTAAGTAAAAATGGGGCCTAAAATTGATCGCTCCAAGACCGGCGCGATCTCTCTTAGGCCTCCAAACGGCACGCCAGTACGCGTAACAGGTCACGAGTACCGGCGCGTCGGCAAAGATCAAAGCGGTCCTTAAGGGAAGGTAACTTCCCTGGACCGCTGGTACTTAACGGGTTAAGGACCGGCCGCACAGGCACAGTCCTGGCACGTCATGGGTCCTTATCGCACGCCAACGTGTCAGGACCGTCAAGGGTCCTTAAGGGGTTAAATTCCTTAGTTCTCCAAAATGAATATTCATAAGCCACTTAGTAATTAGCAGCTATCTGAAAAAATAAAACTATTTCTGTCAACTAGTACATGGTAACTTTTAGGCAAAATTTGATTATTGTTACTATTTAAAGTAATATCTAAAAAAATTGCAACAGGACTATAATACATAAATAATTTTAAATTAAAAGAAAATTGGCCAATATTCTTAAAGAAATATCCCAAAAGTGAAACATTCCCTCTTAAAAATAAAAAAATATACACAATCTATAAACATGCACCAGAGTACCAGATTCCCTCCACATATGTTCTGGTAACACATGTTCCCAAAAATTCATATACAGATTTGCATAACTTGGCACAGATCTGATGCCCATGGTGCATTCTAAGATTTTAAGAAAAATTGTGACTCGGTACAAAAATAATGTTGCATTAACCATTTGAGTGCCAGAAAAGTATACAATGCATTGCATTGAAATGTCTAAGCTACCTTACTGGTACTCAAAGGGTTAAAATAAACTCAATAGATTGAATAATAAAATCTATTTGTTCCTGTTTTAGATAATTAGCTTCTACATAAAACAGTTTAACTGCTTTACATCCCTACGTTCTATAATCAAGTGTAATGACAAGACTTCAAGGGCTTGATACTATTACCACTGGCTAAACCAGTGGTAACAGCAAAAACAAAAAACGACAAAAAAAAATCAGCCATGTACCTCAGCTATTCTATTGCTGGAGAGGTACATGGCAAAAAGAGTGTTGTTGGCCAAAACTCACGTTTTGTCAAAATGCTTGTTTTTTCATAGGAAAAAAAAGAAAACTGTCATTGTTTGACAGTGTCAAACAACGAAAGTGAGCTAAAGCTAGTCAGGAATGCAACACTTACCTGTCATTCAGTGTCCATCTTCTTCATTTATCTACTCTTCTGTCTTTGTTCCTTCAGTCTTCTGTTCTTTCTTCTGATCTTCTTTCTTGCTGTAAAATAAAATAAATATCCATTAGTGCTGTTTTTTGGTTTAAAAATAATCCTCCAAAGACGCTGCCGTTAACCCTCTGGCACTCAAAGGGTTAATATTGTTGGTATCTTAATGTCCTTATGAAACATACATGTTATTATTATTTTTAATGTCCATACTCTTTAAAAGTTTAAAATAATTTACTCACTTGTCTCTGCTGCCGTCTCTGCTGGTGGTGGAAGACATTTTGGCCAGCACAGAGGTCTTCTTGTGACCTCTTGGGCCGTTACACGAGTAAGACTGCCAGAATTTTGAACCGACTGGCTTTAATATGCCATTCTCAGTTCAAAATAAATTTGCAGTCTTCTATTGGATGGGAAGTGCTTACACACCTCCCAGCTAATCAGCTTCTAGCCCCCACTAGAAGCCAACAATAGTAACCCTTAAGCACAGCCCCCACTAGAAGCCAACAATAGTAACCCTCTGAGCACCAGAGGGCTACGCCTCCTGTACTTAATGGGTTAACGGTAGCAGCTTTGGAAGATTATTTTTAAACAAAAAAACAGCACTAATGGGTAGTCCCAGTCTCCTCTACGAGGCACTGCACTGTGCCAAAAGGCACCGGAAGGGACTGACAGCACAGGCGCACAGACGGCACTAAAGGAGGAAGCCTGGCCGACAGTCTCTGAAGATTAAGGATTACTCCGAATCGGGTACTTATGAGAGCTAATAGAACTATTATGAAGCTAGTCTCCATATACTTAATTATTGGAGGGTGACTTTATAGAAGGTGAAAGTTTCACTTTAATAGAATGGATTCCCCTGAGTCTTGAGCTCCATATTTCTTCTAGCTGTGCCTTTTGTTTAGCTGCTCAGGTTTGTTGGTGATGATGGTGGTGGCATCTCATGTACACTTTCTGAGTTACTCCTGCAGATTTGTTCCCATTTGAGCAGATACTTTGTATCCTGTGGACATTTCATGTGCTACTTATATCCCCTGTATCACAGGGAGGTGGGATAAAGATTGAACTGTGTTGCTTTTGAACTTTATTATTGAGCAAAGGTAGGAACATAGGTGACCAGTGAATACCAGCACTGGAGACATCAAGAGATGCAGCATTTTGGGCTTGTGAATGAGATATGCCTTAACCAGTGAGAATCTTGCAAGTGTCTCATTTTTGTGTGCCATTTTAAAGATATTCCTTTTAGATGTCTCTTTTCTGCATTGTAATCTCATATCCAGATGTCCACTTTCCACACATACTGGCTAATCTGCATGAATCAAATGAAGGGGGCTACATTGTCACTATTTTCAGGAAGCATACTTGGTTGGCACAGAACTACCGATATGGTTATAGGAGGCACTGGATTCCTGACAACTGCTGCCACTGCCAGATGTCTTAGTACATTCACCACACTAATACAAATAGTCTGAAACACTCAGATTGGAGTTTCTTGAATCTAATGTTTTGATAGTCACATCAATACCATATATGGTATTGCCTAGAGTGGACATTTACAGAATTGTTAGAATGCTGAGATTATAGTTGTAGTATAGTTTATTTCTATTATAATGCATTGTATAAAGGCCTGCTGTAGATAACATATTGCATACTTCTGGCAAAAGACTACCATATAATCACATTTACCGTAATTTATTATACACACTCTTTAGATAACTTAAAATCAATACAGTGCATTCACACAGTTTGGTTTTATAGACATTGTGATATCTTTTATTGCACCTCCATAAAATTTTATATAGGCCTACTGAAGCTTTTAGACTGCATAGTGTCACTAAACAGATCAAATATCAAGGTTAATAAAGTGTACAAAGTAAAATATGTGTAATCTTTACGACTCAACAATAAATAACATTAAAATCAGTAAAGACTTGCATTTCCTCAAAAGCAAGTGTAGCATTTAGAAAACATTTACATGTTTCCAGTGGGAGTAACCTGTATGAATAGGTACAATGTTATTTTATACACTTACTGCCATAAACATAAAACAGAAGAGGAATAATTTTCGGGAAAACCAACTGCACCATAGGGAACAAATGTTAAGTCCTTGAATAATAGAAAGGCCTCCAATTTCTTGCAAAGTGTTAGAGACCTCTCTAGCATTCTAGGGGCTTAAAGCCTCACTTAAATGATCTTGGATTTTTATTTCTCTACTGTTCATTTACTGTCCCAGATAACTGATACTCTTTTCTTTTGTGTATAACTGTATAAGGGCCTTCATAGTACAATGTAATGCTTAAACAAGAGAACTTGGAAACCCTATGTGAACTTTCAGGCTGGTAACCCCTCACCAAAATATAACCCTCTGTTACAACCCACCCCTTTAAATCTTTGAGTGCCAGAGAGGTTTAAGGAAATTTTGAGAAATAAATAGTGCCTTAGTATGAAGACACATTTTACAATCATAATTAAAGGGGCAGTATTTTTTTTAGTAGTACAGTTTTACCTGTTGAATAAAGCAAGGGTACTCCCATAGCTAACAACATGTGTTTCAAGAACATTGACAGTGCCCTCTCATGGCCAGAACATTCCCTTTTCATACAGCTGGTGCTCAGGCAGTTATTCTGCTGTATTCTACTGTTGAGGTGAGTCACTAGCAACAGTTCTTCATAGAATATGATAGCAATTTGAACTGTGAGCAAGTAATGAAGCTGGTACTCATTTCCCGGTAATTTAAGCAGTTGTTATGCTTATATATTTTGAATAAAACAAATTCCAGCAGTGGAATGCCCTTGTTTTATTCACCAGGAGTATACTTACAACATATAGATTTTCAAAAACAAAAGTTTACTGGCCATTTAAACATTGTATTTTAAAAATGACAATATGATAAAATAGGAGCAAGAATCATGGGGTCTTTCTAACTATATAAATAGCCCTCCTGCTGCCCCATAATTCAGGCACCTCGGGAGGCTTTCAAGTTTCCCCACTGGATATACACTGGTTACAGTGCCTCAGTTTTACAGAGATGAGAATAACTAAATAAACAAACAAGCAAACAAATAAAACCATTGACTATTTAGAAAGTTGCAAATGTAATGGGGAAAAATAAATTAGCGTAGAAGCAAAATTGTTTCTCACTCATTAGAAAATGTTGGCTCAAAAAGTTTAACTATGGAACCATTTATTTTGTACTAAATGTCCTGAAGTTTTTTTTTAACCTCTTATTCCTTTACATCAGACATATAGCCCTCAGAGTCTGTTTTCACATTTAAAGTAACACATCAAGCTGTAAGTCTTCTATAGCTCATGACTCAACAATTTATACTAGAGGAAAAGTCAGTGCCTTCCAGCCAGTGCCTTCTGTTGGTTAATATACCCAAATCAACATGTTCCTTCTATGAACCTAAAATAACCTTTGAAGAAAATATAGCAAAAGGACAGAAGAGTTCAAATCGTTCTGGTTACATTGTAATACAGTAATAAGAGAAAAGCTTTTCTGGTAATAAACTCAGATCAACATATCTTTCCAAGCATAAATATATCAACATTAGAAGTTTGCAGTTACACTGGTACAGAGCATGATATATTTAATGGAATCACTACATTCCAAAATTAAACTAATTTTGGATGAATAATTGGCCTTTTGTAGAACTTTTTTAATGCTTGAGTACATCATGTTAAAACTGCATGGAATGCTTAAACAAAACTGACATGTTATAAGCAGATCAGTTGCTTGAATATAAGAAAGAGGACTAGGTTCTTGGAAATACTGACACTAATCTGTATTAAAAGTTCATTTAAGACACTTTGTGGAACATTCTGATGACTGATGAGTACAATATAATAGCAACTCCCATATGTTAACCTAATTCACCAGTGTTGAAATGCATCAAAAACCCATCATATTCCATTGATAAATGTTCTTGACTGGTTATACCACTTTCCTATTTTATTTTTAGAAATAGTAGTATATACACAATTGACAAATCTTTAAAATAATTAGTATGTTTACATCCCTATGATTATAGTGCCTTCAATTTTTATTTTTAATATTAAACATCAAGCCTGTCTTCATAAAATTTCTAGCTATTATAAATGTTTTAGCCTGCTATAAACCTAATTCCACAAAATTAAATGCATTTGCATAAATCTGACTAATTTTCTTTGCTAAATAGGAATTTATCAAAGACTGAGTTTACTAAGGTTGGGTGAAATCTTTCCCCTCAAAAGCAAAACGTGAAAAAAGCCACTTGCTACCTTGGGTGAAATGATCCTTTTTCTAGTTTTTTTCTCTTTTTTCACTGCATTGAAATCAATAATAATAATGATAATAATAATAATAATAATGAATTCCCCCCCACATGCAGAGATTCACTTTTGTATTCCTGCCATCCTAAAACAGCAAAGGAGGTGCCAGTTTACTGCAAGTTGTTAGTTTGTACATATTTTTTGTCAACTGCTGCTGCTGATGATGATGACCTAATTACAGATGGAGGTGATAATACTGTTGATTTAGAAAATGTATCTCTACTATACTACCCTTCTTCTGATATAGATGAAGAAGAGAGTGAGAACAATAATGTTATGGTTTAATAAGTAAACAAAGTAAACACTCATCTTTTCAGTAATCATCAGTGTCACCAATTTCATGTCAAACCCTCAGCCAGTCACACTATTATTAACAAAACTGAAACTCAGGTAAGTATCCAAAACCCTATGTATGAGTGCTTCTGCTTCTATACAGAGCCACTGACACCTATTGCTAGTACTATTGCACACAATGTCTAACCCCAGTAGTAGTAGTAGTAGTAATAGTATCTTAGGAACCACTCAGTCTATGAAATCTACAGTATGGTGGTACTTCACTCATGATGCAAAAGATAAACATGTTACTTTCTGTTATCACTGTAGAAAACATGTGAGCAGGGAGAAAACAGTATCACATCTAGGTATATCCACAATTACATCCTTCCTGAAGCAAGACCACAGGTCTGGTGGGAGACCCATCTGAAACACTTCAGAGATGTGACTAAAAGCAGTAAAAGCTCTCCCAACAGTTATAGTAGTTTTGTAGATGTCTCAAGAGCAGGACACATTTTTCTTCAGTAGCAATAACACTCATGTTTACTGTTGTTGTGCATATGTAAAGCACTGAGAAGGATGATTCTGAATTATTCGGAGGTGACTAACACCCACCTCTACCACCTCCACCACCACTAGTCATGATGTTAACACAATAAAATTACATATTTATTATATTTGCTGCCAAACCACACTGATTGAGGTCTTAGAAAGAACTAAAATATTCACAAAAATAATCCAAAAGTATTTATGTGTAATGACAAATTTTCCAGAATGTTGGATGTTTACATATAAACAGAGCTATAAATATACTGCAAAAGCACAACCTTCTGCCCAGTCACCTTCATCAGATTAAAAATGGAGATATATTCTAACCTACTGACAATGTTTTCAAGATTTATGTTGCCATAGGATTCAGCTCGCTAAAACAGTTTTCAGGAAATATTGCTGTAGGACTTTGCTGGGTCTTTTTTCCCTTCAATTCTTGCGTCAGAGGGTTTTAACGTATGATAAGGGACTCTGCACCCAGAAAAACTGGATGCAGATTTTTCACCCATTAGAGAGGGTCCCTTAACGCATGCTAATGCCTAGCAGTGCTTCGTTGCCACAATGAGTGTACAGCACTGACAGTTATGTAATCACAGAGGAAGTGCAAACAACAAAGTCCTTCCTGAAGGTTTAACCCTTTGAGTACCAGAGGGGCTGCACTCCCCTCTGGAACTTAAAGGGTTACACTTATAGATAAATTACCAGCTAATAAAACCCTACAGGGCGATGCTTATAACCAGTATCACAATTCCAAAGTGCAGGTGTGGAGCCCTCGGATGGGAGGAACAAAGGCTGGGAACCAAAAGGCAAAGGTAAGTATTATCTCGAGGGTAGTTTAGTGAATAAGAGCCTTGGAATAATGTGGGTATCCTATTGAAATGTCACCCTCTATTTGGTGACCCTTAAGAGTGAAACATCAGAATGTCTCCCTTTTGATGCGGTCGACATTCTGATGTCGTCCTTCTGATGAAGGTGACATTATGATGTCGCCCTTTTCATGGTTGACAATTAAAGGTTGACATTTCAATAAGATACCCACCCGACCCACCCATATGAAGAGACTTAACTACAAGAATGAAGTCTTGCAAATTAGTCACTTGTATTGACAGATGCAGATATAGATCCACATAGACACTCTGCTTCTGGGCTTGAAATCCAAACACAGACGGTCTATGGAAATTTGTGGCTGAGAATCACATACATTTAGGTTGCATAGGTTGTTTGTTTACTGACAACCTCCCCTCTCCCAAGATATCTGAAAGGAGCTATTCTGGGGCTGCACTGCACATTACAGCATGCATATTTTACTAAGTTACTAAGTTTGCTTCCATTGACTGCCCTTTAGACATGAGACTTGGGGCTTTAACATTCTCAGTCAATACCAAGAAAAGCCCAATACAAAACTTTAAGAGTGCTGGTCTCAGCAATCACTGGCAGGAAACCCAGGAATATAAACATTGTTGGTGGGTGGCTGCCTGAAGTAAACAATACACTTGTTGGCTGAATAATTTGACCTTAGGGCAGTATCAGTCATGCCAACAGTTCAGCACTTTAGTTGTTCCAGTCGACAGCTGCAACTTCCCTGATATGTGTCAAGTCTTTTGTTCTTGCTAAATTTCTGTGTTTTTTTTTCAAAGATTCTTGCTTTGCTTGTTACTTTACTTGGTAGTGAATACAATAGGGTATAGTGTAAAGGGCAGATCTTTCATTTGGGGAACAAACCTCCTGTCTGATAATGGTTTTGGGCAACTACATTTTTCTTTAAAATTATTTTGGATGTCAACATTATGTAATAATTATTCTCCCTGAAACTTTTTTGTATTATTTTAATTCTATTCAACAGTATGACTCATCATAATTTAATTTAACAATTTCTTCTATTATTATACTACTAGTTTTAAAGCCTGTGTACACGGGCCAACACTGGCTGTGCTGCAATCATGCACAGTACTGACTGCCCGAAAGTGTCACGGCTGATACAGAGCGGGGCCCTCCGAATTCAGACCGTAGTCTTCTCTGCACACCTTCCTGGGACCAAGTGGTCCCAGGAAGGTGAGCAGAGAGGACTCCGGTTTGAATTCAGATCGCCCCGCTCCGTTTCAGCTGTGGCGCGTGCACTCTGTATTGAGCATGACTGCAGCATGCGCAGCTGTCTCTACTGCACATGACGGCTTCTGACAAACATCTTTAGCGAATTATAATATAGGATCAACCACAAGGAATGGACTAAAACAAGGTGTAAAGTGCCTATCTTCAATATTTTCCTGCAGTGCACATTCTGACCTCCAAGTCCCAGATGTATCCCAGTGTACTGGTAGCCATAAAAAAAAAAAAAAAACACTGAACCCCTGGCAGGAACTCTCTGACATAACATGAAATCTACAAAGTTCTTGCAGGAATTTTTTTCAGGTTATCAGAAAGGAGGAACTATTATGGGATCTGTGCAGGAATTTCTGAGGAAAAAGAGGCAAACTGTGGGTTTTCCATGAAAAACTGCAACATGGAAAAAATAGAACTTTTCCCACATTCCTATTAACTGCTTCACTGCTAAAGACATGGTGTCAGTAGAAACTCAAAAAAAAACTGTGAAGGACTTGGACAGATATATCCTCTACGCAGTAAAAGTAAAGAGTTTAAAGCCAAGTACTATGGCATATAGTCCCAGATAATACGCTGCTGCTGGGTGAATCCCTCTGCACAACTTGCACCATCACTCATGACCATGATGATGCCATTTATTCAATGGAAATCCAGTAAATCCTATTTTTTACACAAATGAGCAGGAAAGTGGCTTTTAAGCAGGGCACACTTGTATTTTATAATTCTACGTGATGTCATATCACCCATTATAATCCTATATAATAATTTGCTAAAACATGTGTAATGACGCAGTCATGCGCAGTAGAGACTGCTGCCCATGCTGCAGTCATGCACAGTAGAGACTGCCTGCTCCACAGCTGATTTTGGAGCGTCCAGCTCTGTATCAGCCGTGGTGCAGGCAGTCTCTACATTGCATGACTGCCCTGCAACTGTCCAAGTCCTTCACAGTTTTTTTTTGAGTTTCTACTGACACCATGTCTTTAGCAGTGTAGCAGTTAATAGGAATGTGGGAAAAGTTCTGGCAGTGGCACTGTGGCCCGTGTAACGGGCTCTTCAACTAGTACAGTATAAAAGTGCTGATGGGGGGAGGCGTTATTAAAGAGCTCCCATCTTTCAAAAAGGTGAATCTTTTACAAAAAACAAATACTAAAGATGAAAAAAAAAGATTCACTCATACTGTACACTTCACTAACCCTCATTGCCTTAGCACTAACTCACACAATTTGACTGACCCACACTAACCTAACTCTAACTCACACACACGTCACTAACTTCAGAAATCACATTTTTTTTATTGACAACTCTCCTCTACTGCAACACCTATACATCTGTCTCAGTACTAACAAAACCCGCACTGAAGTGCAGGCTTCTATAAATTAGAAAATAAATTAGAAATTAAGCAGTGTTTTCCTATGAGGAGTGAAATTCCTGACTCCAAAAATCAATAGAGGCGGAAATTTCTATGTTGTGAGAAATTCCTGCCTGAACCTGAAACAACCAATAGGGCAGAAATACACCCGCAAAAGTATTGCAGGAATTTTCTATGGGAAAAGCAGAAAATTGTGTTTTTCTGTGAAATTTGCAACCGAAAAAAGGGGGACTTTTCACCTATCCATTATTTTAACCCATTAAATGGCACAGATGTATCCAACTCAATGTTTTGCATTTATTTATTTAAGAATTTAAAGATCCAAATCAAATCAATGGACCTCTTTTATTTGACCCCTATTAAGCTATGGACTTGCCCCAGAATTTTTACAGTTCCTCTTTGTACATCAGCTTCAGTGAGAGAAGTGAATGGCTCCTGGGTAAAGACATCCCATAGGTACCTTTTTATATTTTTATATATATATATATATATATTTGTCATTCTCCAGCTTCAGTTGCTTTCTGCTAGTGTGATCTGTTTTCACTTTTAAGTAACTGTTAAGTGCAAATATAAACAATGCTACATGCAAATATTGTAATAGCACTGATACAACAGGAATGGGCAGGCTGCAGCCCTCTAGCTGTTGTTAGACTAAAACTCTGTCATCATGTGCAAATCTTTTGCCCAAAATTCAAGGTCTGCAGGTTGCATATCACTGTTATAATATATCAATACATATTAGAGGGGATGTACTAATATGATTTCTTACTAAAATGTGCATTGAAACCATTTTGTTTGCTGTGGCTGCCTCAACTTATGTACTAAGCCATGGACACTCAAACCTGTCCTCATCCCCCCCCCCCACAGTGCAGGTTTTCTGGATCTCCTCACATGAATACAAGTGAATCAAACAGTGGATCAATCATTCTGATTGAGATACCAACATTCACTTGGCTTTTGACAAGTTTAAGAGCCTCTGACTAAACCATTGAAAATTCTTCACTTTACACTGCTTATGTAGCAATGCGTGGGAAATGGGGTATTTTATGGTTATTTTGAGCTGTTCTGTTCTCTGATCCTTGTTTCTTACTATAGTATAAGTTTCAGAGTAAATAGCTGCAGATCAGTTCCTTTTCCTGTGTGTATTATAGGGGTAGCATTGCTTACCTTAAAGTCTTGACAAATGAGCAGCATGTGCACCAGTATTTACTACAGCAATTATATGTGCCTCTATCTAATTTAGCAGATTCATACATTTCACCCAGTTATTTTTTTTCTGTTTACATTTAAAAAAAAACATGATAAAAAGTGAACATGAAAAAGCAAATGCATTAAAAATTAAGAAAAAGACATTAAAAAGATGTTTATACATGAATCAAAAGAGTTGCAAAGACTTTAGCTAAACTGTATCCTTTGATGGGACTAAGCTAGTCAAACGTTAATTAGGCACAAGGTAGAGACACAGAAAAAAAGGTAAACAACATGTCCGGTTGCACCGTGTCATGGAGAAAGTGAGGCTGACTTGATACAAAAGATGGAGCAATTCTGTGCAAACCAGCTGTACTGCTAAGAATGAATAAAATGTCCTTTGATTTTAATGGGTGTTCCACCTCTTCAGAGATCTCCAATGCATTCCAGAGCAATTTGTCAAGGGGTCTCAAGGGGTTCAAATCCCTTTTTAAATCAATGAGAATTTGGGGGAATATTTGTCTCCTAGAGTGCAGGTGACAGAATAGTTCCAGTTCTTCACACAACATCAGTATTAATGGAATGAATGTGCAAATACAATTCCATCCTAAATCAGGCACTGGAATAGAATTTCTGTCAAAAGGTAAAATTATACTTTTTCTAGTTCTTGTCCATCTACTGTGATTTGTTGGTCTCAGTTTAGTTTCTGGAAAATTTCTTCTAAACAAACAGAAAATAGTTTTGGGGAAACTTGTTGGACGCCTTTTTCTATGTTGATCTGAACATTATCATTGGTGACATCTATCGATGCAGTTTCATTTCCATATATTAAATGGAGGATATTGATGTAGGCTCTGTCTATTCTTTGTTTGATCAGGGCATTCATTTTTGCTTGCTTTCTCACTGAGTCTAAAGCCGTTTTGTATTCAATGAAGGGTGAGGGAGCAAGAGCAGAAGAGAGAGATTCTATAGTGTTGATGGGGCAGGAAAGAGATGAGGCAAAAGCAGGAGACAGAGGAAGGGCAGAGGGCCTGAAAAATAAAATCTAGTTTGCTAGATGAATTACCTAGATCATTTTGAAATCGTAAGATACACAAACCTGTTTTTGGGGGGATTTCACAAGATTGCTTTTCCTCAACTGGATTGGATAAATTACCAAACAAAACTCAAAAATAAAACATCTGCTTTCCAAAACATTTCAGGTTTTGGGAAACAGCATGTTTCGTATGAATACTGAACTTATAGAATTGTTTTGCTTATCGCTAGTTCTGATATAGATTGGATAAATTACCAAACAAAACTCAAAAATAAAACATCTGCTTTCCAAAACATTTCAGGTTTTGGGAAACAGCATGTTTCGTATGAATACTGAACTTATAGAATTGTTTTGCTTATCGCTAGTTCTGATATAGCATGTTGTTGTTCATGTTTTGACACTTTATATGTGTTATATTTAGCACTCTCCACTGGGTTTATTGTGGGCAACCTGAAGCCCTGAACGTGTTACATACTATTGCCATCATGCCATGCCAAGTGATGACTGATGTGGGATGATGGGCTTTATAGAATACAAAAGCTGGAGGACATCAGATTTCCAGTTCCTAGGTCTAAGGTACTATGCCTTTCTTGTACCAAAATACTGGAGAGTTTCCATTACAATAATGCCATGATGGTCTCGTGGCACAATGCTACTAGATATTCACATCCCCACCATGCTCAGCTACATGTACTCACATAAATGGGAAATAACCAGGAGTCACATTACATTAAAACTGACTGTGAAAGATCTCAACATATGCTAATTTAATGATTTACTGTAATGGTTCTATAAAAATTACTAAGAAAGCATAAAAAATTGCACCAATCATCTGCTACACAACAGTGTTACAGCCTTATGCAGAAAAGAAAAAGAAGTTCAATTGTGGTGCAAACCAACAGCACTATAGGGGACACATTAAATGTTACCAAGTTGCTATTGATTTAATGGGGCTATTGATTTAATGGGATAAACCATATCTTATCTATGAATGATTTTCATTGGTATGATGTATTGAATATTATTTATATAGTTGCCCTGCCTTTATGGGAAGATTATGGGGTGGGCTTTTATTGATCCTTTGCCTAATTAAGATCTCTGTGCCAGCTAGCCATGCCAGCTTATGTCAGTACCCAAGAGGATGAACTTTATATGGCTGAGCCACTAACATGGTTGTGCTGATAATCTGGTTGTGCAGATTATGCTTGGGTCTGTTAGTGTGGATTATATATGGTTTTCTATGGCAGCCTTTTGTAGATTTTATAATACATTCATATATGGGTGATTGTGCTTATGGATTTCTTAATGTCTGATTCTGCACATTTGGATTTCACATATCTCTGTGACTGCTCTTTGGATTGCATATGGCTTTGCCTTCTAGCCTGAGTTACACATAAATGTCACACAAGTCTGATTTGTGCATCACAGTGTCTACGATCCTAACATGCATTATTATGTCTAGTGGCATAGTCTGCATGTGCAAACTTCAAAAGATAAGCGGCTCCAGTGTTTGAAAGGACTTACTTCTTTCCAATGTTTTTCTTTACATCAACAAGTGCATATTTTGTAATATATTAATGTGTAGCCAAAAATCTGGATAAAGCCTAGAGACAAGTGTGCCGGTTCAATGAATTCTCAAAATTCACTCAAGTCAGGCAAAGCAAAACAAAAATATGAACCGCACTTCAACTTGAATCAATCGCAACCAGAGTAATAAAATCATAACTGTACCTTTATTATTCAATGTGTAAAAACAATTCGTTCACAAACCACTTCACAAGCTGGAGGGCAATAAAGTAAGGTTAATTTAGAAACCCAGAGTCTCTAATGCAATCGGCATGTTTTGCGTACACAACGCTTAATCATGATGACATCATCAATCATGATTTTATTACTCTGATTGCGATTGATTCAAGTTGAAGTGCGGTTCATAGTCTGCATGTGGCAGCATTTATGCATAAATATAATTGATAGTATTCAGGGGGCCATTATTGCTGGAGACACCTGATGGGGAATGCCCTCCAGGTAAAAAAAAAAATCCGCATTTCCCTAACCGATTTCCATTGTCTCTTGTACATGAGTACTCACCTCATTTTCCATTCTTTTCTCCTTTTCTTACTACTGACCTTTGAATCAGAATCCCTAGTGTCCAATTTTTTATACTTATATTATCCAAAATTGTTGTTGGATTAGGCACATGCTGGGATCATTAAATTTATGCTAAAAGACAATTTCAATGGCACATCTACATGATCTTGAAATGGTTCACAAGACTACTCTGCAAACAGCTATCCACAGTCCCCAGCCTTATGCAGGAGTATTGCAAGTTTCCTGTGATTGGTAATATTAGCCAGGATGATGTAGTTGTTTTTCAAATATATCACTGAAATGCACATCGTGTTGACTGCATATTATCTGCAGCTAATATTTTCTCCCTCTGTTCCATGCTGACATCTGCATTCCCACTTCAATGGTCACTGAAGCTGCTTGCCTGTCTGAAATAGAAGTAACTATTTTGAACTACTGGATTCTGTCTGTGACTGTATCACTGTGTTCCAATTTCCTATGTAAACATACCCTAAGTGTGACACAAATTATAAAGTACATTCCTCACTATATTACAATATACTTGTTAGCCCAGCCAAACTAAAGGCATCAGTGAAGTGTAATTCAAACTAGTAGGATCAGTTTGATGAATCACTGGCATTTGAATTGATGAGACATTTTACACAAACGCCAATGATTTTTAAAATAAAACCTAACATAATGTTATTTAGTTGGGATGGACCTTGATATCAAAAAGTGCAATCATGTTAACAAAATCTTACAACTGGTAATATAAGAAAATGCTGAATCTAAAAGAAGATTAGGATCCAGTCGAGGAATTTTGAGACAATGAATTTGCATGTTTAAAAATCAGGAAAGGAAATGCACATCAATATCAATCCACTTGGCAGTCCTTAGGAAACGTAGATTTTTTTTTTGCTGCACACTATTGGTAAGGTGGATCTAAGTTGAACTTCCATTTTTGATAAATACATATATAAATATAACTAGGGACACGTGAAACAAGTCTATAAGTACATTATTTGAAATATGTCCTTTGACAAGACATGAACCATGTCTTATGAAACTCTCATTTCAGTTTGCTTCCAATTACCTGCATTATCAGATAGCATGAGAAGTGTTCACATAATGGTCATAAAATAAAAACAGTGTATTTTAGATTTAGAGAGCAATTAAAAAGGCTCCTTTGTGATCATTTGTCTAAAATGGGTGGGATATTGTTTTTGGTAAATGGCAGGACTGATGGACAATTCTTCAATTCAATCCCCTCCAAGCTATCCACAACCCTTTTCTCTCTATCCATGCGGAGTGATGACTCCTTTGCTCTTTGCTTTCTCACTGCTGCTGACTCCTCTTTGCCAAGGCTACAAGCTGCCACTTTCTCTCTGCCCACTGCTGCTTTCTCTCTCTCCAAGTTCCACACTTCTACCTCCTCTCTCCCCAAGCTCTATGCTGCCTTTTCATTACTCTCCACTGCTGCCTTCAATATCCCAATGCTATCTCTCCTCAGGATCTCAGTATCCTTCTTTTCTCTTTTTTTCCGATCTCCACTCACACCTTTTGCTCTTCCCCAGTCCCCCTCAACTTTTGTCATCTGCTCCAAAAAGATTTGGATAGAAATAAAATTTTCTCCAGGTGCTCGGTGAAATGAATCATGGAGGTTTTGTTCATATCTAGATAAACAACTGACAGCATACTTAGTAATTCGAGTTTGAATAATTTTTTTTATGTGTCAAATGTAGACACTATTGAACACAGATTTGACCCAGCTGTTACTGATCAAGATCTTGTCCAATATCTATAATGAGAATTATACTAACAGTTGAACGATCACTGTGTTTTTGGACCTACTTTACAAATATGTAATGATAAAAACACAATGGACCATATGCTCAAAGAGAAAGAGGATCAATTCTGGGTTAGACCAACTTCAGCATGAGAACCACTAAAACATTTCCCACACTCCCATTAATGTAAAGTGGACCTTTCACTCAAATATATGTTTTTTAAATTTTAATGTGAATTAAAAACTGCATATATGTTGTGCTAGCCATTTATTGTAATATTTTTTCCGAGAAATAAAGCGTTATTTTTTTCATGGTACAGTTTGGGACTTTATGCTGACTAATTTCTGGGACCAATATTACCACACTCTGCTGGGCAGATCTCACACACTGGGGGTATATATAATAGTAGGGAAAGAGATGAGATTTACCTTGAACAAAACAAAATACCATACCGTACAGGTTATTAGCATTAAGTGGCACTCTTTGTAGCCAAAACATAATGTTTAATTTCTCAGAAAATATTTTACATTAAAATGGCTACTACAATATACAGGCAGATTTTAATTCTGTGTAAAGCAAGCTAAACTTGTCCTGAGGTGACAGATCCACAGGATGCAAAGGGCACAGCGACCAAAGGGGCCACATCTGCCCAAGGGTCCACATTGGGTTTAGTTATGCATCTGTGAAAATATTTTGGTGTTAGGGGGCCCAAACTAGTTATGACACTGGATAGGTCCACTTTAAATGGTGCTTTTAACCCCTTGAACTATAGAGAAATTTCAGTGCACTGTTGATATTATGATATCTGTATCAGATGGCATGCAGGACAGGACAAGGTCTTACTCCACATGGAGAATCTTCTCCTCACGACAACCCAATCATGAGTTTTACTGCTAAATCCATAGCTTACACTGGAGGAATTCCACAATTTCTCTGCATTACAGGTGAATGAACGCAAGTTAGAAACATTGAATATACATCACCCTGGAATGCACCACCTAGGATGTTCTCCTTTTCTCCTTCAGATTTTAATTGAGAAAATGAAACGATGACTGATAAAAAAACTTTATCTTACTCAGGACTCTTATTAAATATTTCTCTGAAGGTTGAGATCCTGTTGTATATCCTGGATGACTTCCAATCCTATGTAGTTTATATGGAATGAAAACAGAGCCCAGATCAAGAGGCTGACTCCATCACTCAAAACATTATGTAGGGATAATGGTCCTTTGCTTTAAGTTGTATAATAGAGCAATGAGACTGGCACAATAATACATCTGCCCCCCCCAATGGGAGACCCTGGAGTTCTTCCTAGTTTAACCATATCTCTGTTTCAACCTTTTCTGGATATCATCTTTCCACAGGAGGACACCAAACTCGAGCCCATTCACATACTGGCCGCCAAGTTCTTGCATACTATCAAGAGCTGCTAGAGCAGCAGTTCTCAGCCTATGCCTTCAGTGCCCATTAACAGGCCAGGATTTGAGGACTTCCGTCTTAGAGCACAGGTGAGTTAATTCACCTGTGCTCTAAAACTGAGCCTCTGATCAACACACCTGTGCTGTAGCAGGGAAATCCACAAGTCCTGGTCTTTTAGTGTTACTTGAGGGCACGGGTTGAGAACCACTGTGCTAGAGGCTCTGTTGTTGCCCTAGCCAGCTCACACCACTTGGATTTAACCGAGTCCTGGAAATCAAGACCAAAATATTAATGATTCACAACCTAATGAGGGGCAGTGAATCTCCCATAAAGACTTGCCTGGTTGGCTTGTGTACCTCTCAATATAATTCCATAAAGGAAAGGAAAAAGGGGAGACTGCGCCAATAACTTTGTTGACAATCAGCCCAGCTAGGGAGGATAATCTTCCAGGGTATGAAGCCAGAGGGATTTATATCCAGAAAATCTGATTCTGGAGAGTGTGGCATCCCCCACCATGCCTGCAGCTGTGGGGAAGCTTCTGGGAGAAATACTGATGCAGGAAGAGTGTTAAAAGGACCATAATAGAAACCTGTCTCATGTTAACTTTGTAACTTATATTAGTCTTAGGTAATATGTATTTCTCTTATTTTGACTATAAACATATATATATATATATATATATATATATATATATATATATACACATGTACACATATGGGAAAGGATGTCACTACAAGTGTGCTATGTGCATAAAGTTACCACTTATCCATTAATAGCCACATATAAACACATATACATTTATAACATATATATATGTCTGCATATAACCATCAATGGCTTATTTGTCTTCCTACCTATGATAACTCCTGTTTAGACTTATCCAAATAGTACATACCTCAATGCATTTATCATACATACATTAAAATAAGTACCACCTGGCTTATTCCAATTAACACTTATTTCCCTGTCTATACTACCTAGATTATGGGGTTCTGCATGAAAGAGTCAGCTTCATTCAAAATCACAGAAATTTATTAGACTACAACAAACAAGATATCCAAGAATCCACAGTATCAGTTAATTTTACTTACAATGCCCAATTCTTACAACAAGACATAAACAATACAAATAGCATACATCCTAACGTAAACAATACACTAACATATCCACCCCCAAATATTTACAATACATAATTACATGTGCACATACTAAATGGACATAGCTACCTGATATTTGAGGATCCTGCAGTACTACTTCAGCTATGCCCCCTGCTTCATCTATGCTGTAGCTCTCTCTCTGATTTCAGTCCATCTGCTCTCTCCTCCTTCCTCCTCCTAAATTCCCTAGCAGTGGGTCCCCATTGATATATTGTTCCCCTGTCTATCTGCTACCATGCCGAGGCTCCTGATTGGCTGTGGTAATACTGCTCCAGGCTGATGGGATTTGTGTCCTGATCTCATTGGGTGACTTGGAGCAATAGTATAATAAACCAGTCAATCTCCCTTTGGCAATATTTTTTGACAGGTGAAACAATACATCAGATTCCCAGGAATACAGGGTGTGTGACTGGTATTTATGATGTAAGTAGACGGTGATCATAATCTCACACCTGGACAACAAAACAGTGCCCAGCTATCATCTAACTAGACAGGATTTGGTTTTCCATTTGCTTTGATAACTTGTATGGGCCACAACTAGCATAACGCATGACCCCACAAGATATCACTGACTTTGGATTAACCCTTTCCATAATGCACTCAATCACACTGTATATCTCTATGGCCCATTACATTATATGTGCATATTCTAGCTATACAAATAAAATTAAAGATATAAGCAATTACCCATAAGGTAACACTCAGCTTCCTAATTGTGGCACTAAAGGAGTAAGAAGCAGTTCTATAAAATACTTCACTCCACCTATTTTGTGCCACAGGCAATGCATAGGATCATTTATAGAACCCGGACACCTGCTTATGAGATTGTGTGGAAGATGTCAAATAGTAATCTAGTAGGACAGTCTTTGACATCTGGTTCCAAGTACAATCACGGCTGAGGAAACTATTTGTTTTGCCAGGCTTCAGGCTTGGATCCTTAATGGCTCTGAATGGTCCTTCTTGGAAGGCTGATTGAAACATTGGTCTTAAGGAAATGAGACTGGTACATTACATCCATTCATTGGCAAGGATTGCAAATATATCATATTAGCTGGTATCAGACATTAAATGGATAGATTTATAATTGCATGGATCAAAAACACATAAAAGATGGAAAGGCTGTCAGCCATATCACATGATAGAAGTGTTAAATTCTTGAATATATGACACCCCTGGACAATGCACAACCTGGAGGTTATCATGGAAGGAACAATCGCCCCCTCTCCCTTTTTAGCCTTTTGCTTTTTGGCTGTACTCTATACTTTATTTATATGAACATGCAATCATTATTGTTGTTTATGTCCTTGTAAGAAGGACATTGTTTATGTTAAGTTGCTTTACCTCAATAAAGTATGTTAATTTATAACAAAAAATGACTCAATCCGGATGGTGATAACATATTTATTTGTTGCATTTAGCACTGTTAAATGTTTTTTCCCCTCCCTTAGGATACCACAATCTGGTGTCAGATTGACATTTATAAAACTAGACAAGGGACAATTGTGAAGAGAGAGTGAGAAGTCATAGCAATGATCCACGCAGTAGAGACCAATAATATCATATAAATGAAAGGAATAAGTGCTTAATGCTTTCATGGTACACTATGTACTCCTAGAACAAAGTGGAGGTGGAAAATTTTAAATCACAAAACTATATTTGACTGTAACATTTTGTCCCTTAATTATTCAGATATCAGTCTTTCATTGCACCTTGCTTACCTTGAAAAATACACAAGGCATCATCCTGTTTTTCACACAAATCCTTTATATATTTTCTTTCAAAACTAAATAGACTGCAGATAAAACCAGCAGGAAGTGTTTTGTAACATGCAGTTTTATGGTTTCATTACAGAGAAAAAGCAGAACACAGCACACTTGCTTTTAGCAATTGAAAGTTTACCTATAACAATATCTGGTATTGCAGATGCTTTCCTTGAGCAATGCAGAACCTATACAATATAGTATTTATAGACTCTGCATTTCCCACCCTTACCTCACCTTCAATAAAGTGATAGGATGAAACATGTCAGGTGACACCGACCAGGAAGAAGTGATATTCTTGGACAATTTAGAAGATAAATGGGGATAAAATAAATCTCATAATCATAGAAACAATAGGAAAAAGGTCCCTATCCCAAGGCTCTTACAGTCTAAAATGGGTAATAGGAGACAGATGACGGTGTTTGAGAGTATCAAGTGCTGTGAGTTAAAGTGCTGATTTTGCCAAATGGCGGTGCATAGAGCTAGTATTCCAGAAGTTAGGATTTCAGGGTAGATTTATAATCATAAGTGAATAGTTCTAGATGTAACGAGAGAGGTTTCCTTAGGGAAGGAGTGGAATGTGAAAAAAGTTTGAGATGGGAGGGGGCAGAGAGTGTGGATGGTGTAACAAGAAGGGTGTTGTGTGATGAGCAAAGAAGGCAGACCAGGAACATAAGCATAGATGAGGGAAGAGATATAAGGGGGGCAGCAGTGTGGAAAGCTTTATAGGTAAGAAGGACTTTGTAAGTGATTGGGTGCTGAATAGGGAACCATGGGAGATGTTTAAGAATGGCGTGAGAAAGTTCGGTTTTTGGACAGAGTGTGGTGATTCATTAAGCTGAGCTTACAACAGACTGCATAGGGTTAAGGTAGGAAGCCAGGTTAGAAGAATATTGAAATAGTTAAGCGTTACATAATGTGGTCACGCACAAGAGTTTTTTGGGACTGAAATGGATGAATTTTAGCAGTGTTACTGAGGAAGAAGTGACAGATTCTACTCAAGGAGAATATAGTTCCTAGGGTGCTGAGTTGACTAGATAATGTCGATTCAATCACCTGTAATGGGGAAGCTGAAAGTTGGATGAGATCTTGAAGTGAAAATGAGAAGTTCCGTTTTGGATATGTTTAATAAGATGACTGTGAACCATCTAGGAGGAGATGGCCAAAAGCAATTTTGAAATTTGTAACTGAATTTGAGGTGGAAGATCAGGAGTAGACATATACAGCATACAGATGATATTTGAAGCCGAACAAATTAATAAGTTCATCCAATGAAAGGGTGTACAGGGAAAAATGTAGGTGCCCCATAATGGAGCCTTGAGGCTCTCCCACAGATAGACTGTAAAGGAAACTTTATTGCCAGTATACACAACCAAGGAATGTTGTGAGAGATAGAAGGAAATCTATGAATCAGCCTGTGGAGCAAGAAGAGAATGGTTTACTTTATCAAAGACAGAGGATAAGTTAAGAAGAATGATTAAACAGAAGTGACTTTTGGATTTAAGACAGTGAGTGTTAGATCTGTTGTCATGGATTATTCCTGTTTAGCCTTTGATAAGGCAACATGCAGTCAAGACAACAGAAATGTAAACTGAATGAAATCTGCATGTAAGCGAGACGTCTTCCAGAGACTCAGCAGACTGAATTCAAGAATGTAGGAAGAGAGTGTGAGCATTAAGCCAGAGTCATGGATTAACTTGACAAGCCCATTGTTGTTTCAGAAGGGCAAAACATCAATTGTAGAGGATAAGATTTAGTTGTTGGAGTTAAACAAGATGTCTGTGTCAGAAATGGACAAGATTGAGGAAGGGTTAGAGTTGAGGAGGAGTTCATTCCAGTGAGATCAAGTGAGTTGGTATCCCTTATGAATCTGATTGAGAGAGTGATTGGGGATGAGACAGAGAGAAAAGAAGGATATAAGAAGGTGGTTTGATAAAGTACATGGTAAAAATGTGAAAGATGACAGATCTAGACACTTGGTAAAGACAAGATCCAGGAAGTGACCAGCTTTGTGAGTTGCACAGTCAGTCCATTGATGAAGATCAAATGAGGCGGTTAGCTCAATAAGGCATGAAGCCCAAAAGGACAGAGAGGTCAGTTAAAGTCACCCAGAATAAGGACAGGATTGTAGTAGAAAGAAAGAAGGAGAGCCAGGATTCAAAATCTGAGACAAAGCTTGAAGGAGAAGAGGAGTTAACAGGTGAATTGTTTTGAAAGCCACACACATAGACAGATAGTGAGAGAGCTGGACTGCATGTGCGTAAAAATTGAATACATGTGGGATTGAAAGGGGCTGGAAGTGGAAGTGGGGGGGGGGGGAGAAGGACACCAACAACCTGACTCTGACCAGTTAAGCGAAATATGCAGTAAGTTTAGTTACAAGGTAACAAGGTCATCCAAGACTCTTCTCTCTCTCTCACACACACACACATGCCAATGCACACATCAAAATGACGTGTGCAAAGTTGTGTATCTACGGGACCAGGTGTACTATTGCCTACCCAGTTTTAATCTAGTTCCACCCACTCAGAGTGGAGATGCCCTAGGTTGTGATTAAAAAGAGATAAAGAGGAGATACCATCTCCAGTGATATGAGGTCTATGCACTAAGATCTCTCCCACTTGAGAAATCTTAGTGCATAGACTCCGTAGAATAACATATGAACAGAAGAACTGATCTCACCAGGGAAGTTATTAATTTATCCCTTCTTTATTACCTCTTTATCACACCTTATTGCATCTCTTTCATGGTTTTCAAAACTTTAATTTATTGAAAGTAAAAAAAACTGGAAATGCATTGTCCCTATACATGTGAACATAGCCCCCACTGAAAAAAAAAGACTTGGTTACACCATTGCTTTTGAGTGTCAAAATGTTTCTCATAAAATTCAGTAATAGCTGCCATCTTTATGTGCACGTTATAACAGGTGCCATAAAAGTCTTTTTGCCCTGTTCTAACATATTATTTGACAGCTGCCTCTATGCATCGATGGTACTGTATTACAATGATATTGACATTGGCATACGGGAAGGGAGCAAGAGGGGGCACTTGCCCACCCCCAGGAATAAATATAGGCTCCCCCCCAGAAAGATTTCTGTGGACGCACCTAGCTATTGAGGTACAAGGTAAACCCACTATTAATATTTTTTTAGCTTATGTCAACCTAAGACAGATTCTATCCTTTTTTGTTTGGTGTGTCCTGCTTAGCCCCCCTCTCTTCTTGATAATTGTCTGACAAATACTTTGTTGGGGTGGTGGATTCACTTAAATGTCTATATCCCTAAGGCCCTGAAGTGGGTGGTATTATTCTGGAAATCCTTGTGAACTTCAGTAGGATCTCCTTAGTCACCGCCACCTCTTGCACACTTAAGAGATTTGCCTTTTCCTAATGATATAGGCTCTAGGGTTCCTTTTAACACCTGTATGCTATTTCCTTACATTGGGTATTGTGGTGAGCAGTTCCATTTACATTCCCAACCTGCTAAAAATGAAGAAGGGCATTCAAAAAACGGGATAATTTATTTAAAACAAACTATGCCTAAATATTTAAAAAGAACTTACTTTTAACCTGATTACAATTACAATCAAATGATTCCTTAGTTTCAGTATTAGTGTGACAAATTTGGCTTAATATACTGAATGGGTATTATAGGGTAAAAAAAAACATATATAGAAACAACAACACCAAAATATGAAATAGGGTAATACAACTTTATATAACACATTCTGTACTTACAGCAAGCATATGTAAAAAAAATATGTATTCATACATTGCATCTCTACATGTCCTATTCAGAGAGCATGTATTTGTGCTATGTGTTTTGAGAGATAAAAGTTATAGTCACCTAAATGATTGTGAGTAATGCCAACTGATCTTGTATTTAAAATGGTTATTCTCTTATCTTAATCCATTAAAATATGATCCTGTACAAACAAGTCAGAACCCTGAAGCCCTAGAAAAGGCAGATTATATGTAAAATTAGATTTTAGGCCTCTGAAAACAAATAGAGAACTTTTTACAGATGCTAGCATTGTGCATATGATATTAAACATGTATATATATTAAAAAAAAAAAAAAAAAAAAAAAAAATATATATATATATATATATATATATATATGCCATCAAAGCTAAAACTAGCTTAAAACTAATATGTTTTCATTTGGCTTGCCTTGCAGTTCACAGAGATCTTCACTCAGTGGTTATTGTTGATTGTTCTCCTCTCTACAGAAGCCCATTGTGGAAGCACATGCCTCTCCTATGGCAGTACCCCAGGTTTGGAGGTAGAACCGATCATGAAAAACAAAGTAGTTTTGTGTTAGAGCAAATTTAAAAGTCTAATTAAGAAGTTCCTAAACTCATCACTTAAACTTGCATTCTGGCCCAAGAAATATCTCACAGCATTTAAACCCATATCAAGATTTATTGATGTATACAAAGACTCAACATCACAACAAGTTACCAGCCAGGTTGATTCAACATTGGGTGGTAACCCATCAATTTTCCCCCAAATATTCATTGTGTCCCTGGTATAAATGGGAAGATGTATTACATATTTTCTCAATTTGTTATCAAGAAATGTGGTTGCTTTCTCATATAAACCTCCAATACCAGACACAACTGGCCTTCCACATGGTAGTTTGGGATTTTTATGGATCTTGGGTAACGTATAAAATGTGTGTGCTTTAGGGTCCTTTGCTTTTAAAAAGTCACAGTCAGACTTAGAGACCTTTATCATAGGTTTCCATAATCATTTTGTTATATAACTCAGATAATTAGAGGTTGGATTGAAGAATAATCTTGTTTAGCACATTGTTTCAGAGAGCTGTTTCAAGACCACAAAACAACATTACCCCCATCATTCAATAGCTTGATTACAATATCCTCCCATCCTTCAATTTCTCTTAAGAAATTATACTGTGCTTTAGAGAGATTATAAGGACCTTTGTTTTTTGCATGTCTCATAATATCCTTCATGACCAGTTCCCCAAAGACCCTCAAAGAGGGGATATATATTTATAAGTGGGGGTATATCTGGATTTTTCTCTAATAAGTTGTCATCTTCACTACTCTCTTGCAGTAGTTCCAATAATTCAAGAACAAAATTATAATCATTAGTCTCATCAACTTCCCTAGGGTGTACAGAGGGTGTCTTAGATGTCTTACATTCATAGACACATTCCTAGTAAATAAATCCAGAAACTGCTGCTGTATTCTCCCTAGTAGAGGCAAAATGCTTATTCAAGATTACTTTTCTGCAAAAGAGAAATTGGTCTTTGTATAGTTCAAATTGTCTAGATTATTAGTGGGGTACAAATGAGAGATCCTTATTAAGTACATCTCAATGATCCTGAGTCAAGATTGCTCAGGTGATGACATTAAATGTTTGGGTCCCCATAACGTATGTTTGGCCTTCCTGCCGTTCTGCTGTCTGTAGCCCCATATATTTCTCTTTCCCCATGTCTATCCTGTGATGGTTGTTTCTAGAATTTTTTGGAGGTATATATTATTATAATTAATTTCTTTATGATTTTGACTAGGATCTCTTTATATTGATATATGTATAACATGAGGTCCGTCCATACACATTTTGCAGTATTTTTCCACAATATATGACCTGTTAAGTATTTCAGCAGACACAAAACCAGCTTTTAAGGAGAGGGGTACAAGCCATTCCTCTATCACCTGCTCTAGCTTACGTAGAACATCTACAGCTTTGTGAGACTGTCTCTCAAAACTCTGCATACACAAGGTGGCGTGACGATGGTATGGGCTATCCTGCTACAGCTGCTGCCACCTTTTAATCACACTGCCACAACCAGAAGCATGATTTCTGGCTTTCACCTGATGCTGTAAGCTAACGTTGTCCAAGGTTGGTGCTGGGAGGGAAAGCCAGTGAGCAGTCACAGTCATATAGTCGGTGCTCTGCCCACTTGTCGACATATCTGTTGTTAGGTATATTTACTCTACATACGCACTTTTCAGCCCTTTGCCCACCACACTAACCACCTGCTTGTACAATTTAGGCACAGCCTTCCTGGAAAAATAACTGTGGCTTGGGTTGTTCCAGCGTGGAGGTACACATGACATCAGTTCTCTGAAACTTCCATTGCCAACATCTTGGCAACCTTGCCATTCCATGGGTGTACTTTGGGATTGTTTTTGTGAAGTTTTTGACTTCTTCCCAGGAACTCAGTCAGTGTGGGTTGGCAAGACATGGCAGAAGAAGCCTGAAATTTTATTGATTTTACATGACTAGAGGAGGTGGTGGCGGTAAAGGAAGCATGTGTGTGTAGTCTATGACTCTTGCCATCTCCTACAGCAAAGCCAGAGTCATCATACTCCTCTGCAGCAGGAGCCATAGATGTTATTTGGAGTGACTAACTGTTGGCACTGGCAGCAGCACACTCTCTGACGCATAAATAACTTCACTTCTGCCCTACAGCCCTGGGAAAATGTTAAAGTGCTTCTGCTGCTGCTGCTAGTTGCGGCACCTTTGGCCTACTGATAGTGTGTCTCCCAGTCAGATCTGTGGTTGTGCTTCAGGTGGGATCTCATAGAGGAAATGTCTAGGTGTGAGCCTGCTTTCCTCCTGCTCAGGTTCTTTTTGCACAGACAACAGATATCAACATTCTTAGCTTAAGGATCCTGAGTGAAGTATTTCCATACTGTGGACGTCATGGAATGAGGGGTTGCTGCGGTGCTGCTGCTACTACTACTACTGGGGCTAAATGTTGATGCAATTCTATTACTACTAGGTGTCAAAGGTGCAGCACTTACAGCAGCAGCAGCAGCAGAGGCACTCTTCATATCTAACATTGTGGATGTTAATAACCTGTTTTGCTGTTGTTGCTGCTGCTGCTGGGTACTCAAAACAGGTGTGTGTGGCTGACTGGGGCTTGGACTTTGAAGAGGTGATGATGCTGATGATGTCTGATAGGGTGACCGTATGCTTTTTGACAGACTTTCCAAACAGTTTATAGTCAGACACAGTGCTCCTTTTCAGTGGTGGAAAATTTAGGTTTTGCCTTTCTGCTAACTTTATTGCCATGTCAACCTCACTCTCAACTTCATCTGCAGCTGAACAAGAGAAGGATGCTGGAGGGATATATTCTAGATCTGCATCATCATCAGTCATAAATAGGTCAACCTCAGCAGCATCAGTATCACCTGGTAGTTCTTGCCCACAACTATCCTTATATTCCTCTAATCTTTTAGTGGTCTCAAACAATTTCCTTTTACTTTTACAGTAACAAAGTTCACTACTACTTTGAGGACAGGTGTTTTGGTGCTTGTTTGCCTCACTATCTGATGCAGCAGGCAGTTCAGCTGCTACACCTTCCTCTATTATGCTTTTGACAGCATCATCAACAATTGAATGTGACTTGCTGTCGTCTTCAGTATTCTTCTTAAATTGTTCTTTATTTCTACTGGCACTGGTGGTGCTGGAAGTTTTGCTGGGACCTTGACAAACTGCATCCTCCCTTGTAGGAGAGGGGTCATCATCATTGATTGCACATGCTGTAGCAACTATTGCTACTACTTTACTCTCACGTCTCTGCTATGCTCTGCCCTTACCCTGGCTCTTGTGCATTTACTGGACATTACTCAACTATTGTGTTTTACTCTACACAACACAGCTTATGGATTATGATCTCTTGCCTAAGGCTAGTCAGCTGTCTGTCATTGTCACCTAATATATATTAGTTCTTTATTTTTGGTATTCTTTTTTTCATTTTTTTTATTATGTTTTAATTTTTTTTTTTTTTTTTTAAGTTGTCCACCCTGCCTTATCACTGTCACAGTCTGTCCACCCAGCACAGAGACAATAACAGCAAGATCAGCAAGCATATAGGTCCCCAACTGCCTGTGTCTTGCCAGTCAGTCAATCTGAATTTTGGGGTATTATTTGGGGTCAACCTCCTTCCTTCCTTCCTTCTTCTTCCCAATGTGCCCCACTGACTCTCCTAATACAGGGAACAAATATCCTACCTAAAAGATTCCCTAAACTAAAATTCCCCTATCTTCTCTAGCTCAAACAAGGCACTGCTCTCTCCTCTCACAAACACAGAATGGCTGCTGTGAGAGCCTGACACCCTTTTATATGGCTGTAGAAAAGTTTTGTGTGGTAGAGAAAATTTTTTCTTGCCATTGATTTCAATACACAATGATCTAGATGAAAAAAGCTGGAAAAAGGGGAAAGCCGACACTTTTCAAGGGAAACTTTTCACAAAGCATAAAGTGCCATTTTTCACCGATTTCAGTTTGAGGAGAAAATTTTCACCCGTCCCTACCTGTGTGGTACCAGTGATGTTTCATATGCTAATTAAGCTTTTCAGTGACTTTTCACGTATAGTTTTGAATGACACTTTCAAATATGTAAAGGAAATTCAAGGTGATGGGTTAACTTTAACTTTTGTAATCATTCTGTTTTCATGTTCAATTATAATTCTAACTAGTGTAAAAGCCCTGCATTCGGGCAGTCTCTACTGCGCATGACTGCATCGGACAAACATACATCTGGCCTTTTATATTATAGGATAGAATCAATTACAGTTTAACAATGTGAGATGTTCAGTTGTATTACATGTGGAAACCATGATACATTGTTACTTTTTCCCATATCCTAGTCTTTGTTGCTAAGGGTCAACGATTAGGGCTCTGTCCTCTGATTAATACTGATATTATCCTACCTCTTAGTTTATTTTGATGACACCATGATTTTTGTTTTATTAACTGAATGCTGTGTCCATTACACAATGATTTTTGAGAACTTAATTCAATTACAGTTTACTTTTCTCTGCTGATTGATACCAATAATGAGTACATGGATTAAAGTAATTATAATAACTACCAGCTCACATTTTAATTGTGGTTATTTATAATAGCTGCTCTGTAATCACTTAAAGGGATCATAATGTTTCAAAATAAAAACAGCTCCAATTAACCTTCATAATATTTGGGTCATGGAGAGTATTATTTCAATACTGTCAGACTTGTAGTTCAAGAGTAATTGAATGATAAAGTATCCCCCTCCTGCCCCTTTTACCTAGCGTAAGCCACCTCCCCTCAGATGTGGAATCTGGTCTTAACCCTTTGTGTGCCAGAGTGGTACGGACTGCATTGCAAAGCACTCAAAGGGGTAAGACCAGACAGCTCACAACAAGGGACAATCTTCTTACTGTGAGAACAATGACAGGTTTTTTTAGGTTTTTCCCTTATGTTAATTGAAGATTGTCCCTCTCTGCAAGCCATCTGGACACCACCTTTCGGTTCTGAGCTGAGCAGTGTTATATTAGTAAAAGGGGAGGAGGGGGATACTTTATCATTCAATTACTCTTGAACTACAACTCTACTCTGAAAGTATTGAAATAACACTCTCCATGGCCCAAATTCTATGAGAATTAATTGGAGCTGCTTTTATTTTGAAACATTACTATCCCTTTAACTATACTATTACTTTGACCTATTTAACTGCCTCACATGTGCACCATTATTACTGTCTACACCATAAATTAAATTATGTGCATGGTTTTATGATACCTATCAGCAGCATATTTCCTCTGAATACTAATCTGAGATGCTCTTATTCTCATGTTGTGATGTTACTCTGCATTTTGATATATGTCAGCAATATTTAACTAACACTGGTGACCATCTGCACAAAGTGACTCTTTTATGGTTGAACTAGTGTAAAAGTGGATGAACTAGTGTAAAAGCCCGTGTACACGGGCCAAGGTCCAGGTAATGTTAACCCTTTGAGTGCCAGAGGGGTACGCAATATATTGCTTTGCAATGTGATGCGTACCCCTCTGGCACTCAAAGGGTTAAGAGGCCATTACCTCACTGCTCCACGCGATGCAGTCTTGCATCGCCTCACTCATGCGATGCAATCATGCGCAGTAGAGACTGCCTGAACGTTGTACTGCACATGACTGCATCATGACAAACATCCTAGCGAATTATTATATAGGATTGGATGTATGTCCTTATTTTGTCATTCATTCATTCATTCTTATGATCATCTTTCTTGGGGCGGGGGGTTCAGTTGTTTTTAAATCTGCTATATGCTTTCCTTCTCTTTTTGACATACATATAATAAATACTTTAACACTCTGAGTGCCAGAAAGGTATCAAATGCATTGCCTTAATATGCACTGGATACGTCTCTGGCATTCATAAGCTTAATACAGTGTAAATTAATTTGCAATTAACCTTTGTTTCCTGTTTCACACCACTGTCAATCAAGGGTGGATTTAGTGCTGATAATATCTGTTTCTTTTTCTTCTGATGATTTGTTGTTCCAAATTACAGATTAGCACATTCCCTTTGGTTTAGTGATGATTTGCTATTGTTCCCAAAGCCACAAGTTCCATGTTGATTCACAGAAGAATAACCATTGAACTTTGGAATGATCATGTAATTAATATGACAAATATACAAATGCTCCCCAAATTTTATAAGTATATAAATGACAAAAATGAAGATGCATTTTAATGCATGGAAATACTTGTGTTTACTGGGTGCCTCAATTCAGTGGACCTCATTTTGTGCTCTCATCAGTCTCAGTTATACAGAAAATCTTTAACCCTTTCAGTGCCAGAGGGATATGGAATGCATTGCAAAGGGTTAATTTAATCCTGTTATCCAATGTTCAGGGATGAGTGGGTCCATTCCGGATGCAAAAACACACATGTTGCACCTTTTCTTAGACATGAGAAGGGAAGAAAAGGAAGACCACAAATAAACTTGTTAAGTGTTAAATTTATATTTGGGTCTTCATTCACAATTCTGCTCATGGCCTCAGGGATTCCTAAAGCTAGACAATGCAAGGGCATGTGGCTGGGCTGCAGAAACAAGAATGATACACATAGGAAATTACCTGAGGAATTATCATTAGAAAAACGTTTGAGAGTACTGGTAGACAGCTGACTTTGCAACAGTGTGGAGTGTCACACAGTTGCTGCAAGAGTTATAGACTAACAGGACCAGAATATAATTCTACCTCTTTATAAATATTTTGCAAGGCCTCATCTAGAACCTAAAACAAATGCTTGATATCCTTAATTGATCTTACGCACAATGTAAATAGAGACTTCTTCTACTTTTACGTCTTGAGTATATGTACATTAATGGTCTACCCATGTGTGTGCTACCTAAAAAGCCTCTCCAACAGTTTCCTTCAATCCTGGACAAAGAAATGTTAAGGTGCACCACGTATTCACATCGAAGACATATCGGTGTATGGTTAAAAACATCTATCTTTATTTCTCTAAAACATAAACAGTCAAGTTGTACCTTTTTTTAACGACAGGCAGGTAGGATAGTTAGTGGGCACCCCCTTAGTAGATCCCTTCGCTAAGCTCTGATCAACGCGTTTTGCTTGTACACACGCTTACTCATGATCACAAAGAGCCGACCGTGTCAACTTCCAGTTATTTAAAATTTATCACAACCAATCCAGTTATCCCATTCCAGCTGTCACTTATTCAAACATCAACAG
Source organism: Rhinophrynus dorsalis (assembly GCA_037306005.1). Lineage (NCBI taxonomy): Eukaryota > Metazoa > Chordata > Amphibia > Anura > Rhinophrynidae > Rhinophrynus > Rhinophrynus dorsalis. Next base: position 385,776,215 of record CM074719.1, read on the forward strand.
TGTGTTACGGTGCCCGAGTCAGCTATTAAAGTGGAGTGGAAAAGACCAAAGGGTCAGAAGAATGAGCTCCATGCAATGGTAAACCTAATCTAATGGGTTAAAATGACATTCACAAGCCTAAATTCCACTCCTCCCTATGTTAAGTGAATCATGAATTCACAACTACTGATAGAACATACAGCAGGAGGGATTCGGTTATATATAAAATCTTCACAAACCGGATATTAAATAAAACATTATAATGACAATATTCTCTCTTAAATAGATATGAGTAAAAACATTAAGACAATAACAGTAGATTAGATACTTAATGTATACAACGTACAGTTAACCACCAACACACCCGAATGATACATTTAATAACTAAATTTTATCTTATTATGATGTGTTGTGACTGCATATATTTTCGAAAATATTTAGAAATAATCTCTGCTGTTAGTAGCGTTAATGGGATTGCTCATACAAAATTTAGGTGTGCTGGATTGTATTTCCCGTTACTATCATACTCCTGAAAAATTCACATAATCATATAGGGATCTTCGATCCAACACCTCATTGGTGACACTGCGTTCCATCCGAAAGCAGAACAAACGCCTATCTTGGACAAAAGAATGGCTCGTCAATCAATCACCTACATCCTTTAAAGATAAAATCATTGAACCCATGAAAAAGGCTAAACAATCTCATAGTTAACTATTATCTAGTGGGGTCATGATGTTTATATAAAAGCCCTTTATAAAGTAAACCTATTCCCATATAAATAATATGAGGTAGGGCTTATGCACATAATGTCAGTCTTAGACTAATACAGCTTCTTGATTCACCATAATTGTAAACTTTAACAGGATGAATATCAAAAATTTTTAAACTTCAAATATAATAATCTAAAGGGGATTTTTTTGTTGTTTTTTTTTTATCCCAGGATCGCTCCATGTATATATCAAACATGACAAGCCACATCGTAACGTTTATTTATTCCTGCGGGTTGACGTTGTCACGGTTTTTAGATGAACACTCAGACAGGATGGTAAGGTTAAAATGACTTTATTGAATGAGAGCATACAAGGAATAAGGCCCTGGGGCCCACAAGCAAATCACACAGTGATATACAAATACACAATAGAAATAAGTCTGCAGTACCAGAATAGGTGGACTGGAACAACAGGTTAAAAGCTAGTAGAGAAGACTCTGGCAGGATTAGTGAGGTCGAAGGCAACCAGTTGGAGAGCTGATCAGGTGAGCGTACACCAGAGGTGCACGTGAAACAGAGCTGGCACTGTCCTTCCCTGGACTATCCAGGTATCCACAGGGTTAATGGTCAATGCCCAGCGACTTACTGAAAACTCCCAGAGAGAGCGAGCACAGTGTAACAGGTTGGAAGGCCACAGAGAGAGAGATCAGAGTAACACAGTCAGTGTAAGAACACCTGTACTGGTACTTCGAATGTGCACACCACCAGCAGTGGTTATAGGAGCAGCTTAAGCCCAAGCTTAGCCTTTGGTTGACAAGGAATAGGGCCACGCGGCGCACCACCACAGACAATGTAAAGCCCAGTATCATGATGACCACCAGGGGTCGCCCAGGGCACAAACGGACACGGTTGGTACCAGAGCCGGTAAACTAAACCGGAGACAGTAACGGAGTGGAACAGCGCCACCAGCGATCAGCAATGGAACGGGTCCTATGGCCAGATACAGTCGGCAACGGAGCGGGTCTCAGTCTGATGTGGTCAGTCACAGAGCAGTTCACAGCCAGATGCAGTCAGCAATGGAGTGGGTTCTCCAGCCAGCAGCAGTCAGCAACGGAGCGGGTTCTCAGCAGGATACAGACAGCAACGGAGCAGGTTCTTAAGCCAGATACAGTCAGCAACGGAGCGGGTTCTTCAGCCAGATGCAGTCAGCAACAGAGCTGGTTCTTCAGCCAGATAAAGTCAGCAACGGAGCGGGTTCTCAGTCAGAAATGGTCAGCAACAGAGCGGGTTCTCAGCCAGATACGGTCAGCAACGGAGCGGGTTCTCAGCCAGATACGGTCAGCAACGGAGTGGGTTCTCAGCCAGGATACAGTCAGCAACGGAGTGGGTTCTCAGCCAGGATACAGTCAGCAACGGAGCGTAGCAAAAGGAACTCAGGAACAAACTCATAGTCAGGCAGGCCAGGTCATACACGAATCAGCAAAAGCACAGAATAGACGCAGGAACTCGTACACCACGAAAGGGTGCCTAAAGGAGGACATCCCAGGGTATATAAAGGCAAGCCCAGTGTAGCAAATAGAATAGAATAATAATGTTACCGCTCAGCACCGGAAGCACGGGCACGTGTCCTTAAAGAGAATATCCAAAAGACCTCTCATCTAGACAGCTTAGCGTCCAAATTGCCACCCCTCACTCCCAAAGTGGCACGTTCTATTCCTTGGATGCAAAAGCTGTCAATCTTACAGCTGCAATCTAGAATTGAAACTGTTGGCACCAGTTCTTAAAAGTACATTACTGAACTGAAAAAAGTATAAATATGTGCAACAAATCTGATAAAGGGATTGGAAGATTCTCGTTATAAAGAAAGACTGTCAAAAGGGATTTGTTTCCATTAGAAAAGGGAGTTCTAAGGGAAATATGAATATTTACAACTATATGCAATGTCAAGTCAATGAACTCTTTGGTGAACCCTTTACTCAAAGTGAAGATCAAAAAAACAAGTGGGCATAATAGAAGATATGTTTCCTGATGAAAGGTCACGTTTGACCTGAAAATCATTAACTTTGTGTATACTGATGGATTAAGGTTTCTTTTAGAATTGTGCACGTCCAAAATTTTCAATTTAATTTGAATTCAGCTGAAATTATTTTTTTTAAATTTGGATGATCCTAAATTTGGACCGGCCCTACTCGATTCAGACGACATTCTGATCTACTCCGAATGATTCAGCCAGATTTAACATGGGTTAAATGATAGCAGTGCGCCTCCGTGCACGCTGCTATTATTCTTTCCAGACAGGGTGTGCATATAGAAAAAGATCCATCCCAAAAACGGACATTGTCTTACATTGCCAGTCTATGCATGTCACATCTTCTCCAGCATAGGTTGCTGGTCACAATCCAAATTGCTCATGTTCAAACATCGACAACCCATGCCTGTCACGTTTAATGTAGCATATGGTCGAACATGGAAAACCCATGCCTGTCACATTCAATGTAGCATATGGTCGAATAATGACAACCCATGCCTGTCACATTCAAGTTAGCATATGGTCTAACATCGACAACCCATGCCTGTCACATCTTTCTCAACATAAGTGGTCGAACATCGACAAACTATACATGTCACATTCTATGTTAGTATATGGTTAAAGGTTTCATTTTCTCCTACCAGCCTCCTACCCTATTGTCCATCTTTGGTACCCAAATTCCTCTGTCTCATTTTTCTACCCTGATTTCCCCTCATATCAGGTCAGTCTATGTGTATACAATAGTGTTTCATGCATTAATCTTCTGCTAAATCGTCAATTCACTTACCCAAAGAGTTGTCAGTAGTTAACTACAAAGTGACCGGAATGTCCCACCAGTCACACCACCAGCAACAAGTATATATGATCTCTGTATATTCATCTCCCTGCACCACTTTAGGCTGTAATCTTTCAAACACAAACCCCACTTTTCAGTGTTTCATTCTCCTAAGCAATCTTCATCCTGTATTGTCCAAACTCTTAGCCACTTTCACCCTCTAAGTGCCAGAGCGGTATCCAACACATTGCTTTTCAATGCGTTGGATAACTTTCTGACACTCAAAGAGTTAAGTAATTTCTTTCCATACACCAAGGGCTGGCAAGAGTTCAACAAGTAGGTCTACAGCCATGCCCCATGTACCACTAATTCACAATAAATTTCCCCCATCTTTGGCCATTTATTTTCCAGTTAGCTTCATGCTCTGCTTCTGTCTTCCTAGCTATCACTGTAAGCAGTAATGTTATGTAAAGTATACATTGGAGTTGTCGCCTAGTAGTAAAGTTAGAAAGAAACTGAATGCGCCGGACCTTGAGCACTCAGTTGCCTCCCTGACATGATCACAGATTGCCACGCATAGTTTGTCAAACATCACGAACATATGTCTGTCACAGTCCAACTTGCATAGTTTTTCAAACATAACCCACCCTGCACAGTTAGTCGAATACAAATGAAGCGAACATCACCAACACATGCATGTCCCCGCCTACCCTACACAGCGTGTTAAACAACACATATCTGTCACTTCCTGCCCCTGCTTAGTTTGCGACATCACATTGTATCTTCCTTGAATCGTATTGGATATATTGAGGTGGCATCGCCCATTCCAGCTCACACTTTCGAATACTATTTCCATTGCTGGTTGGCCAGGTGCCTTACTAGCAATGCAAAAAAGTTAAAGATGACTCTATGACCTGGAAAAAAAGTGGGGAGTACCCCCCAACAAGAACCAGCCCCCAACAGACACCATCTTGAAGAAGAGGACTGAGTGCAGACAAACAGCAGCAATGGCCAGAAGGAGAGATCTACCCTTCAGCATGGAGGAGAATGAGGCACTAATGGGGACACTGCAGGGCTGTTTTTCCCAGCTCTATGGTCCATTGGCAGCTTCCACCGCAGTAGTGGATAGGAGAGAAATGTGGGATACTGTGGTGGAAGCTGTCAATGAGGTGGAAGTGTCCCCACACACATTAGACAGGTGCAGGAAGCGGGTTTACAACATGAGAAGGCCAATGCTGCGGAAAAGGGCAAAGATAGAGGTAGAGCGGTCATCTGGGGCCTCCAATAGACCTGTTCTATTCCATCATTATGAACAGGTCCTGGATGGCCTCATTGCAGCATCTGAGGCAGAAGCTGCTCCTGCTTCAGGCGGTGATGAGGATGTTGCTGGTCCATCACATGCTGGACCAGCTCCCATCACCCCTGTAGCAGGACCAGTGGAATCCTAAGATGCTGAAGATGACAGTGCTCCTGCATCTTCCCCTGCCCCTACAGCACCTGTCTTCCCTGTCCACATGCCCGCTCCTGTTCCTGCTGATGTACGTGCCCATTCTCCATCAGCTGGAGGGAGAGACTCTTCTTCTGGTCTGGTGATTTGCACCAGTTCCGCAGGGGAAGTGGCAGAGACGTTCCCTTCCTGCACACATCAGAGTTGGGTACTCCAGCGCCAGACATCCTCTCAACTGAGGAGTCAGGGCATAATGGCGAGTTTTCTGGTAATTTATTGTATTCTGGTGCATGTGTTCATGTAATGTTGTTAAGTTATGTTAACCCTTTGAGTGCCAGAGGGGTGCACAATGCATTGCATGTGTGTCACGGTTCCTCAGAATAACTAATGAGTCAGTACAGTATAGTAAAAAGGAAATTTATTAAAATAACAAATAAGGTAGAACACAGAGGAAAATAGCAGGAACAAGTAGAGAGTCACAGCCAGCAAGTGCTACTACCAGATATAGTAAACTGCCAAGGTGGCTCACTCTACTAGAGACTAGGCCTAAGCCATTGGCAGTCTCTGCTGGAACCGGGAACAGGAACAGGAACGGAACAGGAGCAGGGACAGGAACACAAAGTCTTGATCCGGGGTAGCAAGGAATCTACCAGACTCACACCTGCAATCAGAATAGTAGTAGTAGATACTTGACTCATGCCTGCAGTCAGTATAGAGGAAGCGGAACATTGACTTGTGCCTGCAGTCAGTATAAGAGATAGTCTGCCAGAGCCCCAGGTCCGCACCAGATTGGGTGTCTGCTAGGTACAGGGGGCAAACAAGAGAATAGTCAGACAGAGCCACAGGTCAGCACCAGAAAGGGTAGTCAGACAAGCCAGGTCATAAACAGTTCAGATATTCAGCCAGAGCCACAGGTCTGCACCAGATTGGATGGTCTGACAAGCCAGGTCATACACAGTTCAGGTAGTCAGTCAAAGCCACAGGTTTGCACCAGATTGGGTGTCCAGTATAATAGGATAAGACAGAATAATAGTCAGACAGATCCACGGGTCAGCACCAGATTGGATGGTCAGACAAGCCAGGTCATACACAGAGCCCAAGGTAACAGAACTGCTTTGCACAACAATGCACCACCAGGGAGGCAGGAAATGGACACGGGGGCAATGTGGAGATTGGGGGGGACAATGTGGAGACTGAGGGCAATATGGTGATGGGGCAATATGGAGATGGGGGCAATGTGGAGACTAAGGGGCACTGTGGACACTGAGGGCAATATGGAGATGGGGACAATGTGAAGATTGGGAGGGCAATGTGGAGACTGAGGGCAATATGGAGGTCACCCAGTGACGTCAGACGCAGTGTGAAGAAGAGCACTGCGTCTGGGCACCGGGTCGGCCGCACCACAATGATATGGGGCTGGTAAGCAATTTTTTCCAGGGCTGTTTTTTTATTTCCAGTCTGGCCCTGCTCCAAGGGTTAAATATCCTGCTAGTGCACATATGGAGTACATGTAAGAAATGTTTGTCATGCTCCTGCCATTCACATGATGACATTGTAGGCATGATGGGCACAAGCTACTGCACCATGATGGCTGTCTCGGTATGTTGAAGCCCTGCCATGCCTCTCTGTTGTTGAGTAAATCCTGATAACTAGGTTATGCCACCTTGGTGCATTTGTTGTGAACCTGAATGCTTACACAACTGAAACATTTAATGAAGTCAGTGTTTCTCATCACATGTTAATTCCCTCAATATCCAAAATAGGTCCAGCTGACATGCCAGAGGAGGCAGAGGAGGGGGCACAGGAAGATGATGGAGTGCAGGCCCATGTTGGTGCACCTGGGGACCACCACATGGAAAGGGCAGGTGAGGATAGTAAATTGTAATATGTCCTCCAGCAAAAACATGTATATCTCTTCAATGTCTAATATGTCTTTTGTTGTGTGTTGTTGGTTTGTGTTTGTGGAAAGGGTTCAGAGTTTTGTGTTTCTGGTTGTTGTAACCATTTCAATGGCAGAGGGGTACCCAATGCATTCTCAAAATTGTTGAGCACCCCTCTGGCACTGAAATGGATTAAGACTCCATACAATTATCTCACCCTTGTGAAAATGTCCTGTATCTCCTCAGGGTCATCGCAGGTTGTGTCTGGTGAGGAGGAGGGTGATCCATCTCTGGGGGTGTCTGCCTCTGCTCCTGAGGCTATGGAAGGGGAAGTGCATGGTAAGTAAAATCCTAAATCTGCTGTCCCATGTGTGTTCCATCTGTCTCCCCTTCCCTTACAAAAACCCAAAAGTCCCTGTAGTGATCTGTGTTCTTGTCACACATACCTGTGACAGTATCATGGCATGAACAAATATCATTATTAGATTTTTGTTCATGCCATGATCTTTCATACATGTATGCTTGGCCCCAGGCCATAGCACACACCTACAGTTCTCATTTGCAGGCTAGCACTAATTGAGTGTTGGTGGATCAATCACAATGACAGCGATGATCTACCTGTGTCCAATCAAGGCTAAAGGGCAGACCTGACCTGTCAGTTTGTTCATAGCAGGCTGGTCAGTCCTTTTCTCAGGCCACAACAATGCCACGTTTGCTGAGTCCCCTCAAATTAAAGTGAATGTGTCACCTATTTATAACATAGCCTAAATGGGGTACATATTGAATACTTCTAAAATGTTATTACTTTTTTTTAAAGTTTTATTTGTTGTAAATGTAACTTAGAAAGTCTGTCCCCTACCTACTTCCGCATCAACTGCTCTGCATCTGCTCTCTACCCTCCTCCGATGACGGAGGCTTCTGTCTGTAAGCTGGAGTGGTCTCATTGGCTAGATTGTCACATTTACATTTGCTTCCAAACATTTTCTTTTGGTGCCATTTGTCTAATAGGTGGCCATCATTGAACAGGATAGAGGCTGGCAGGGGAGCCAGGAAGTGGGTCAGTGTTGAAGGAAGAGAGGGAGATGACATGAGTAGGGAAAAATTCTGTTGGAGGGCAGAGATGGTAAGCAAAAGAAAAGAAGTGCAGGATGAGAAGAGGAGGAATTATGTGCGGGTTGGGAGATGTGTGTGCGGCCAGGAGATAGACAGATGCAGGTAGAAAGACATATTTTACAGAAAGGAAGCTGAAATTGTGTGTTCAGTGGAAGAGTTTCTATAAGGAGGTGGCAAAGCAGTCCACTAGTTTAAGCGTCTGTGGAGCAGGGGTGGTGGTGATATGAGGCATAAGGTACACAGCACGGGTGGGGACAGTGTACAGTAAGCAGTGACTATAGTGAGGGAAAGGGGACACAGAGCTCTTGAAAAACAGAGTGGCTATGGCAAGAAGAGGAGGATGCAGAGAGAACAGAGGAGAATGGGAGAAAGAGCCCACAGTGAGCAGGTGTGGAACTAGAGTGAAAGCGTGGAGACAGGACTTCGGCAATGGGAAGAGGAGGTGAAACGCCTTGCAGAGATTTGGACAAGAATGGCCAGGGGGCCTTTTGGCCACTCCTGTCAAAATCAAGCCACCTTGCATATTGGAACCAGGCAGTCAGGAGGAGATCAGCATATCTCCTCCTTGCTGCCGTCTATGGGTCAGTCACTGCCAGAGAATTCATGGTTACATGACCACGTTCTCTTTAATAGTATAGATAGATAGATAGATAGATAGATAGATAGATAGATAGATAGATAGATATCTCCACCTTGATCTGATTTTTGTTTTTGAGGTTGAACGCAGAGTACTTCACATAACATTTGTGTTTTTGTTTCTCTATACTCCGTTCTATTCACCCACAAAAACACACACATGCACATACATACATACACACACACACACACACACACACACACACACAATTTTTGATTACATTTTCAAATTTTCACTGGTCCCTGACACCCCCACATTAATATTTTTCAGTGCCTCAATCCCCTTCATTTCACCTCTAATTATGTTTTTCCCCAGATCACCCCTACCACGGTTTCCTCTGTGTCCCACTGATCATTTTAAATGAGCTTCTGATCTTACTCTTTGGAACACACCCTCATAGTATCTTATAATGTTAATCTAAACTATTTTCAGTCTCTTTCTATATGCTTCCTTTTGTCCAGTCTCTTCTGCTCCTGACCATTCTCTGTTTCATTCATCCAGTCCCCCTCTTTTTATGTGTGAGGACTGACTATTAAGACTAGCATGCCAGTTTGATCACAGTCAGCCACTTTCATTACTGCAAATTGCACCTCCATATGGGACCTCCTGGAAGAGGTATGAACCCTAAGCAGATATAACAGCTGTTTATATGGTAAAGCCAGTTATGGTGATGAGGGTGAATACAAATGTATTAAGGATGGCATAAGCAAGGGTAAGAAAAAAATTTGCAAAATAAAAGAAAAGGCAAGTAGATGAGGGTAAATGGAAGTTGTGGGAAGGAATTATTAAGTCATCCCTGATTTTGCTTGTTGCTATAGCAGTCTCTTGGGTTATCCAACCTCCACATCTTGTTTCTGGTGTGAGGTACCATGACTCATAAAGGCAGTGGAATGGGATTCTGATCCCCTGGCATCCAGATCGAAATGAACATCATCCACCTAACCTTGATGCTGAAATATGGCCCTGATATAAAAAAACCAGAACTTTTCAGACTAAGTAAGTGGTTATGAATTAACCCTTTTAGGGCCATTGTACTGCACACCCTCCTGGTTCTTAAAGGGTTAATTAACATATCCATCCATTGCTTATAATGCCCCAACACTTTGTGCCACATCAGAAGTGGATATTATGCCATATTTGCATCCTACACTATTACCCAAGTAGGAATATTCATACAGGGATAAAGCTAAAAAGATATTTAATTGAAACCAGCTGCCATCACACTATGCAATAAAAACATTACACTCTTCCTGATGCTTTTGTCTCAGGGGAGAAGATGAGTGGGTTATTCAGTAAAACTAGATCATGTCATGTGCACTGTCAAACATATAATCACAACATCTTACAGAAACTCCTAGGTTCACATCCCAACAATTGTTCCAGATCCAATACTAGTGTCTGGAGTATAGACAGCTGGCTACTTTAATAATAATGTGTAAAGTGTGGAATTGAGTCCTAATGTTACCTGACTGGGAAGGAACTGCATTAGCCTGTGGCAATGGACATGAGCAGGGTTAAAACAGTACAATATACTGTGGTGAGACCACTGACTGCTTTGTAATACATTGCAGACATTTCTAGAATCCTAAGGATTAAAATTCACAGAAAAGAGAATTTTACACTGGTGGAGAAGTTAATCCACCAGTTTTCACCCAAGACATACTGTATATGTCAGAGAACACTGAGTACGGGAAAGCTATAGAAGTCGAATGCTATAAATGCATTGGAAAAAAATGCTTCCAGAGCATAAATCTTGAAAAGGAAAAATCATTGACAAGTGACATGGAAATTTTTGTAACCTTTTTCGTTTTAAATAAATATGTATTAGAAATGTTATAGCTGTAATAGTGCAGTTTATAGTTCACACAAGAGTACTATATTATTCCCTTGATCATGATAGCAGTGTGCCAAGTACTCATCTGGTTCTCAAGGGATTAACTGGTGTTTTTCAAATGCTTATACCTTTTGAACTCTTTGCTGAATAGATTTGAAATATAGGAGATAATGATTGAGTGTCTATTGCACAAAACACATCAAATCAGGTCAAAATCAACTTGCTAGGAAAATAGTGAACAAAAATGTACTTCATGATTATAAGTTGTCATGCCATCACTACAGCCAAGTCTGCTGGAATAAAATTCACAACATTTCACACAGAAACAGATCTTAAGCAGTATTTTTGTTTTCACTTGCTGCTTTAAATAGATGCTCCCATTCATGAAATACTTAGCTACAATTCCATGATTTTGTTTATGCAAGACACAAAAAGAAAAAGCGCTCCTTGTGCAATATCCTCTGCTACAGCTGACTCACCACACCATCACCATTGATCTAATACTCACAAAAGTAACGTGCTAGATTTGCACTTATGTACACTCTAGCGCAATAAGCATTGGGGGATATGTGTGTACTGCTTCCCCTTTAAAAGCATCCAGACAGTAATCCTTTGGAGATGTAGTGGCTGCTCTCCTCCAATACCCCACTCACGGACTTTAGTACATGAAACAAAACAAAAAGACAGAGGGGGCGTCAATAGTGCCTTATTTGTGTGACTTCAAATACACTCTATAAGATTAAAATATTTCACTCACATTAAATACTTGCTATGTAATAGTCATATGTCTAAACATAGCTATAAATGCATACAGAGATCTCTCACTGTCTCTGTTAGACGTCTCTCAGGGCACTGAAGTATCTGTATTCAGATTCGGATGATTCAGTGTTCCAATTTTGATCCTACTTTCAATCTCTTCGGTAGGCTATCAAATATAACCAAAATAAATTTAAAAATGTATATGTTTGAAACGGCAAGCCTGAAAAAATACAAAATTTATTCCACAATGTTCCACATTGTTAACGTTTCACAGCTCCATGCTGCTTTATCAAAACAAGTGAAATTATTTTGTTCATGCTCAGTAAATTTTTTGTGAAATGTACAGAAAAGACTTTGAGACATGCAGCTCATATTAGAGAAAGCACTACCTTAGATTCATCAATAAAAAATAGATAAGAAAAATAAATAAAAATAATGTAATTCAAGCAGTAGAGAAAGAAACATTTGTTGATCAAACATGCAAACCTCACTTGATCATTACTAAAACAATTGTCGATCATCTATGTTCAATGTGTTCGATAGAACACAACATGTGAAAAAAGTTAATTGTACATGCAATATCAGTGCTGCTGAATCTGTTGGTGCTATAAAAATAAAGATAATATAATAATAATAAAAAATGGATAACAACAATTATCAATTGTGTGCTTGAAGCAGGCTCAGTTGAAAAAAGAAGCATCAATAAAATTAAGCATGAAACACTGAGCAAAGCTTTATACAAAAACATGCTGATTTTGTATGTAAAGTGACCTCAACTTAACAAAGCAATATTAATAAAAATGCAGAAGGGCTGTATGTATATAAAGGTCATCAGCCGGGTTGTTAGCTATAGTTTAAAGCTGCATTTTCATCTCTGGAATACTTAATGACATACCTAGAGTACAATAACAACAATATCAAGAAAACTATCAACAAGTATGAGTGGGACAGAATCATAAAACAGCTGCAGGTTGATTTGTCCATGCTAGCCATTCAGGTTGACCATGATGTCAGGTCTCCACAGTGACGTTCCCATTGTGGGCAAGTGCACTAAAGTAGTCTATGGTCACCAGGTGAAATAACGGCTCCAAAATATACCACTACTTTCATCACAGAAGACCCAGCACCATGAATAGTGCCATATATGATGCCATATATAGAAATAGGAATGGAAGTCTGTTCTCTTCAATGATCAATCCTGGTTTGGTCTAAGATATCACACTGACCACACAAAGATCAGGAGCACTGCTAATCAGAGAGTGAAAGATCCCTTCTTGTTTCAATGAAAAAACCCATGAAAACCACATGGTTGCCCCCTTTTCTTAAATAAAGTGATTAAAATATTCACCGTTTTCACCCATTGGCATAAATTATTCGCTATTTTTGTAATGGCTACTGCCTCCTATTGCTAGTGCTTCGCCTGCTGCCAGTGCTTCGCCTGCTGCTAGTTGTCTTGTAATTCGCGGGGGGAGGGGCTAGGAGATGATGACAAGTGTTACAGCAGGGGACCCTAAGTTACACTTGGCATCTCCAAGCAGGCCTGCCACTAATACTACTATTAATAAGGTGCAGCAGCTTGTACAGAGTGTTAGGAGTGAAGGAGGGGGTGATCATCGTATTATTAGTAAGGCGTAAGACTCAGGGACTGAAACTGATGTGGTTGGTGTTAGCAGCAGTAGTAACAGTGATAGTGAGGATTAGATTAGAGTAGTGGTACGGGAAGTAATGCAGAGGATCCAGACTAGAGGTAAAGGGAGCCAACACCATTCCCCTGACCCTGAGAGTCACCTTTCCCGCAATGCATTGTCCAGGGGGAACATGATCCTGAAGAAGGCAGAATTATGCCTAGCAACAATAATACCACCACCACCACCAGGAGCGCACAAAAGCTGCCTGTACCTGCTACTAGGGCTGCCAGTCTGCCTTCTTCAGTTCACCAAGAAATGGCAAGTGTGACATTTAGGGGCCCTCTGTCACATTTCTCATAAACTCCTCCAACCTGTGAGATGTCTGTAATAGAGCAGCAGCAGCAGCACAGATGAACTGTTGGTGGTGGTGATGATGGTGGAGAAGCTGGAGTAGAAGAGACATTAATGGCCTTTTTAGCCCAAACTGAGAAGGAATGGGAGACAGGGATGGGGATGAGGATGAGCATCGCCACCACCAACAGCAGTGAGATTTTGGAATCTGCAGAATTTGTTACTGCTGCTGTTAATTGCTGTCGATGCTGAGCTGCAAGAGCAGCAGGATGCTGAGGAGCAGGCTAGTATGCCACAGACCACCGTAGTCACAGTGAGAATAGGGTCAACATGTAATGTGGGAATAGGACAGGTTCCCCTTCTTAGCAACAATATTTCTGGTCCTAGTTGCAGTGCTGATTCTGAGGCAGTTGCAGCAACAGCAGCAACATCTTCCTCTGCCCCAGCCAGTGAAGGGGAATTCGGAGTAGAAGAAGAAAGAGGCCATTCTTTTCCACCTTTCCCCTCACCTGTGAAGTCCTGGATGTGGGACTATTTTTCTTTTGGGGCAGGTACAGAGTAGTCATCAGCAACAGCACTGTGCACAATTTGTGACAAGTCAGTGAAAAGTGGAAAAGAGTGAACGCTCCTTGGTACAACTATCTGTCACTATGGAGTGACTATGGAATAACAACACTGACAAGTACAGATACAGTAAAATTAATATCTTTATTAAAATAAGGTAAAAAAATAAACACGGAAAGCACTTCCCCATCCCTCACAGGACCAGGTGTGGAGACAGCACACGATCCACTGACGGAACAGGAACTGATCCCAATCTGACTACAGAATGGGAAGTTAGCAAGGACAGCAGTAGCTACTAGTGCAGATAAAGCAGAATCGCCCAAACAAAACTGAGAAATGCTCCCCTAGAACGCTAGGGTACACCAAGGTAATAGACTCAGAAACCCTAGAATGCTGGGGTAAACGTACAGGCAATGGCGACTAGAATTCCCCAGAACGCTAGGGTAGCTACGAGCAACCGTGACTCAAATCCTTAGTATGCTAGGGTGCAACCAAAGGCACTAACCGTTGGTATCAAGCAGTATAGGATAGCCAGAGACAAAGTCCGGCACAGCGGGAGGATACTGAGCACAGATTGTACCAGAGAGAGCAGCTAGAGCACGGTCCAGCATAGGAGAGGAGTCAGACAGGCCAAGGGTTGGAAACGTATCAGATAGTCAGCCGGAGCCGGGGTCAGCACAGAGAGGTTAGTCAGCCAAGCCAAGGTCGGTACCATATCAGATAGTTAGCCAGAGCCGGGGTCAGCACAGAGCGGGTAGTCAGACGGAGCCAAGGGTCAGACCGGAGCAGAAGGCAACAAGTCAGGGATCAAACATAGCTGGAGTCGAATGTAGCCAGAGGTCATACACGGATCAGAGTATAGGAAATAATCACAAGAGTTAGTGCACAGGTACACCACGAAAGGGCAAAGGAGTACTGACTGAATGAGGTCTATAAGGCCTAGCAAGTAGGCGGAGACTGACTCTGGCAATTACCACAGGCCTATAAGAATAGCGAACGCGCATAAGCTCGACAGTCATGAAGTGACAGTACAATGTGGCCTGCAAATAGCAACAGCTCTCCCGGAGGGCAATCACAGGCACCGTGATACTATCCTGATAACACACATGTGACACAGACACCATGACATTTATGTCAAACATGTTAAAGACAAACACCCACCAAAGAAACCAGGCATTGCTGTTGCTGTACCCCCTGACTCACCCCAAAGGAAACTAGAGGCGAGGCAGAGATCAAAGAGGAAGAAGAATAGTGAAACCCAGCCAAAGCATGAAAGTTTGATGATGAGTGAAACATCTGGCTTGCCATCACCTTTTTGCTCTATGGTGACTACATGTTTTGCCAATACACGTAATTCATTGTTACCCCCCTCCCACCAAGTGATAGCTATTCTGTAGATGTCAGGATGTGGCAGTTCATGTCCACACATTACATACTGTGTGGTGCACAGGCCACACATGGCAGTGTGGTGAAGGATAATCGCAAGTAGGGCTTAAAGCAACTTTTGAGGAGATTCCATCCCACAGAATATGCTAATATGGTGGCAGGGAGGGTTCATCATTACTATTAAAATGTCTGCAAGTTGTCATGTGTCCTTAGTGGGGAATGGGCAAGGGGCATAGTGACAGCAGCAGTACTTGGTTTCTGTTGGAGATATTTCACATTGGGGGCCCTAAGTGTCATGGTGTTTGGATAGAGTTGTGCCAGGTGTTTGATGTGAGTGCTGATATACCCATTGTTCTCGGTACTTCCCTTATTTACCACATACACTTTGCACATTGCAGCTGCTTATGTGAGAGGCACAGTTCCTCAAGGGAAAACTTATATTCTAGTATGATACTGAAGGAGAGGCTGGTGGAGAAACATTATTGTCCAATTTCTTCTTTTCTCCACATATACCTGAAGTAGTGGGGGCTAGATGTGGTGATGCTACTGCCTCAGACACATCACTGGAGCTAGAAGTGGCAAGTGGAACCATGATCATCTTCACCCATATCACTGTTGTTGATCTCATTCCTATGAGCTGCCTAATCATCCTGCTGTTTAAACAACTCAGCAGCAGCAAGATCAGCAGCTGCAAATTTTGCTACACAGGGGCATTTGACAATGGCCAGTGTTTGAATTCAAGGGGAGAGCATCCTTGTGGAACCTCAGGTCTGAAGAAGTACTGAGGGATTCATAAAAGAAACCTTTGCAATGGTGGAAGATGGAATAAGTGAAAAAAAATCACTATTATTTAAATGGGGATTTTAATCCCTTGAATGTGATTTTTTTAGTTCTCTATATAATAATGCAATTGGTTTGCCCCATAACTGCTCCACTTTTCTTTTGAACATATGACCCATAGTCTTAGAAATGAATTTCTCAGCTAGCATCCCAACACTATCATAGATTAACCACTTGGATTCTATAGAGGTCCCCAGCACAGTGGGAAGCAGTGCGTTAGAAGCTTCTAACACGTAAGGGGTTAAAGCAGGTATTCTCAGCTAAGGGCACACTCAGATTATCCACCTGTTAGGATTTCTTGAAAACCTGCCCTGTTGTTGTGTCCTGATGACTAACATTGAGAAACATTGGGTGAATGGGTTTGTTTATTAGAGTTTCACCACGATTATGGACCTTATTCAGATAAGACATGAGGAGCAAATCTGACCACCATATGGGGGCAATTGATTTTTCTCAAAAATGTCTCAGATTCCTATTGATTTAAACAGGGTTTTTACCCCATTGAATGATAGGCTTCTTTAAAAAAATAGTAATTTCCATTTGTCCCACGTGGTGCAGTTGGTTTGCCCCAGAATTGTTCCTCATTTCTATTGTGCATGAGGCCAAGAGTGTCAAATAGCTGTAACAAAAGCTAACAAAATGCTAACTTGCATAAAAAAGGGTATTTGTTCAAGAGTAGACAGCATCGATTTGCCACAGTAAGAGTCATTTGTAAGACCTCAAGGCTATGCACTAAGGCATGATAAAGAGGTGAGAAAGCGGAGATGATATCACATTTCCAATTCCTATGTTATTCTACAGAGGCCATGCACTAAGAACTAAGTTGGAGAAATCCCAACTTTACTAACTTTCACCAGTGGCCACAAGTACCACAGAGCTGTGAAACAGAGTGCTAGTTGTGCAGAGTGAGAGATGATGTACTGTGAAGAATTGGTGCTAACAAAATGCAGTACAAGGGTCAAACACATTGCTCTGCTATGTGTTGCATACCCCTCTGGCACTCAAAGTGTTAATGCATTGCAAAACATTCATTAGGTTAAAAGTCCTGTTTAAATCAATCAGGATTTTTATTTCACCCCATAATGCAGCTGGTTTGATCCCAGAACTGCTTCAATTCTTCCTGTTACAGCCTCACTAACTCCTGTTAGGTAATGTATTGTGACATAACAAAACCACCTTCCAATCAAACTTGTTCTTTTAAAAACCCCATGTTGCCCATTCACTTATTTAGGTTAGAAGTGTTGTCATATGTATACAGCTGTTACTACACTGAACCTGCTCCTGTCATCTGCAGCCAAGTAACAAAATAATATGCTGTGCAATACAAACAAAAAATAAACACTTGCTACAATATATCTAATACATAACAGGTTTATAAAACTCCTGTTGTCAGGAGGCACAGTAGTCCCCACCAATGTCATTTAAGATACTCACAAACACGCATTTTAATAGGCAGAAACATGACCTTGACTTCTTGTGCTTAATATACATAGTATTGAGCTTTGATCTGTCGCATGAGGAATGTTGTTTCATCATGCTCCTTTTCTACTCTGCTAAAATTCAGACTAAAGGCACCTGCTGATAAGGCATTTTTTTCTCATTTGTATGCAGTTTAGAGCATGACGTTGGATTCCACAATTGTGAACTTATGTTTAACCCTTTTAGTGCTAGTAAATCAAATATGTATAGTGTACTAATAACTAGAGATGGACGGAAATTTTCGCTTCAAACTGAAATCTGTGAAAAATGGCACTTTCCACTTGGTGAAAAATTTCCCACGAAAAGTGCAGTTTTTCCTGCTTTTTTTCGCCTAGCTCATTGCATTGAAATTAACGGGTAGAAAAATTTTTCTCTGCCACACAAAATTTTTCTGCAGCCATATAAAAGGCTGTCAGGCTCCCACAGCATGCCATTCTGTGTTTGTGAGAGGAGAGAACAGCATGTTTTTGAGCTAGAGAAGATAGGCAAATAAAGGGAAATTGAAGCTTAGTTTTATGGAGTCATTTAGGTAGGACATTTGTTCTGTTTAGTAGGGGAGTCTGGGGACAAAATGGGGAGAAGAACGGAGGAAGGAGGTTGAACCAAAATACCCTAAAATTCTGGGTGACTGACTGGCAAGACACAAGCAGCTGGGGTCCAAATTGCTTGCTGATTTTACTTTTATTGTCTCTGTGCTGGGGAAATCTGGGGAAAGACGTTCTTGATTTTGTTTTTTAGTTATATATATTTTTTTTGGGATAAGATAGGGTGGACAACTTAATAAATTAATAAATAAACAAATAAATATATTAGACAGCTGACTGGGAACTCTGTGACTGAGACAGACTTTAAAGACAGCAGACGACATTGAGAATTAAAATATTTACCATGCTGGACCTTCAGGGAGCATGCAACTTTGTTCGTATTCAGGAGAGCGATGAGTGTAAGACCACATTTAAAACCAGATATAGGTGCTATGAGTACCTAGTCATGCCCTTTGGACTATGCAATGTCCCCGTGGTCTTCCAGGCCCTCATCACTGTTGGCCTAGGTCTCTTGGAGTCAAGTTGATACAACAGTAGGCTTCGCAAACTACTATAGGGTCATACAGCATAATGCAGGCCTCACAAGCAAGGGTGCTGACCCTTTCCATTGAAGCCATATTCATTTTTGCTACACTCAAGATCAAGACTCAGTATCCATTATGACCCTTCACCCTTGAAGTTGATGCTTCTGAGACAGTGGCTAGGGCAGTGCTCTCTCAGAGATCCCTTGCTACTAGCAAACTGTATCCATGTGTGTTCTTTTCCTGTCATTTTTCAAATCCTGAAAGGAATTACAACCCTGGTAATTACAAACTATTAGAGATCAAACTCGCCTTAGAAAAGTGGCGGTACTGCTTGGAAGGATCCCCACATATCATTACCAACCACCACAATCTGGCATATCTGACATCTTCTAAATGGCTTAAAGCTCATCAGGTTCTAAGAAAATGAAGGCAAACATGTTGTCCTGTCCCACAGCTCATACAGCCATACCTGACACCATAATTTCATCATCCTGTCTTCTAGCCTTTCTGACCACTAAGACCCTTCATCTAATCCAGAAAGGTCAGTCTGTAGCCCCGCCTGGTGTCCCATATCCCAGTCAGGTCTTGTTTGTCCCCACTTGGTTTTGCCCTGAAATCCTCTGATGGGCTTATTACTCCATGGGAGGTCACGCAAGATTGGCTCATAATTTCGAGCTGTTGTTTCACCACTTTTGGCGACCTGTTGCAAGAGCTTAGGAAAACTCCTTTGTTACATCTTGCACCACTTGTGCACATATGAAGAGCACTCATAAACTCCTAGGTTTTCATCAACCCTTGCCTATACCAGCTATACCCTTGACTCAGTATGTATTTCATAGTCAATCTGCCTGAGTCCTCTGGTATAACCACTGTCTGGGTGACAGTAGACTGCTTCTCCAAGCATTTCCCATCCTATGCTACCTTCTGAATTGGTTTTTGCCAATCTCTTCATTTCCGAGACCATGAGCATACATGGCATACCTCTGCACATCACGTTGGATAGTGGTCCACAATTTACAGTATCTCAACCTTCTGGAAGGCTTTTTGTGCTTGTCTTGGCATCACCTTGCCATCCGGGTAACATCCCCAGATGAATGGCCAGACCAAGCATCTGGGACAGTATCTCTACAGCTTCTGTAACCAGCTACAGAATGACTGGTCTTGTCTATTACCCATTGCAGAGTTTTCCTACAACTCACTATGTCATTCCTCCTTGGGGTGTTCCCCTTTCTTTTGCTACACTAGGGTACAATCCTATGGTACTGTTGCTTTGCCTGGTTACTGATCTGGTTCCCTCAGCTGAGACACGTGTACAGTCCCTCGCCCACCACTGGTGGTCTATTCGTTCGTCTTTATTGGCATCCCAGATCCGTCATAATATCCAGGCTGATCGGCATCTTCTAAATTAGGTCCAAGATACTTGGGTCTGTTTTGGGTTCTGTAACAGTTGTCCCTGGTGATTTACAGTCTGGCACTTCCTCAAACCCTACATATGCACCTGGTATTCTATGTATCCCTTCTCAAGCCTTGGGTTCCGTCCGATCCATACCATTATGGAACCCCTGTGCCTAAGCCTGGGACTGTTGATGGACATAAAGAGCATATTATCATGCAATTCTGGATTGCTGACAGGTATGTGGCTGTTCAGTATCTGATCTGGCAGGGCTATGGCCCTGAGGATCGCTCTTGGGTTCACTCCGCTGATATCCATGCCCATTTTCTACTTCATCACTTTCACCGCCTGTTTCCCGACAAGCCGGGCTGATGCCTCCAGAGGCTGCAATAGGGGAGGGGATATGTCATGGAAGTTGGCTTCTGGTTGTTGTCCCTCTGATCGCAGCTGTTTAAGTGGTGCTGTAGATCCTCTCCCCCTTCTCTCCTTCACCACAGACACTGCCTATTCACTTTTGGCCCACACTTTCTGGTCTGCTCTTTATCAGGGCACATGGCAGCCCATCCAGCATGTGATTATATAATTAGTTTGTCTAGTTATCTGTCTCAGTATATCTTGTTTGATCCTTCCTCTGGAATCTGACTTTGACCTGCCTCCTGGCTATTCTTCTAGCCTTCTGATTTTGTACTGCTGTACTGCTCTGTCCAGCCTGTTGCTGACCTTGGGCTGACACTTGACCATTCTCCTAGCCTGTTATATAAGTCCTACACTATCAGCCTGTTTCCAACCTTACCTGCCCTGGACCTCCTTTTCTGCCTCTTTGTAGTTGTCTTCTGTACAGAGTCTCCTGCAGAGCTCCTGTATACGTTATGGTAAAAGCTAGTTGTGACACTGGCAATGTTGAAAACTGACATTTCTTTTTATACTGTGGAGGTACATAGGGAATCTTAGTGGTGGGAGGGAGTTATACATTATTATTATTGATTTCAATGCGTGGAAAATAGCAATTTTCACAGAAATTCCTATGTAAGAGGAAAAGTGCAATTGTTCGTATAGATTTCTCTTTTTGGGTAAAAAATTGTGCCCATCCCTATTTGTTGATTGATCACTGAAATATCCTTTTCAAGTCTCTTTTGGGATATGGTCATAAAACAAGTTTAGTTAAAGTAAAAGCCTTATCTGCGACAAACACATAAGCTATGATAGGCTTAACCATTTAAGGTAGAAAATCTCAAGGGGGGAGATTTAAGTATTTAGCCATTAATCTAATTAATTAGAGTTTTTCAATACTTTGCTGTCTCCATTCATTCCCAGTGCTCCAGTATCTACAGCAATGAAGCAGTAATTACTGTCAACAAAACCAATCAATGCAATGGAGAAAAACATTTATAACTGGAAAACACTGTACCACTTTTTGGGGTCATGAAAACTCTTTATGCATCTGCGCAATAAGGGAAATTCTCAGAAATCTGTCACATGAGTTCATAGTCATTAGTCAGTTCTGGCAAAACCAAGTTTTTTCACAGTCCATGCAGATACAAATCACATGGACAATCTTACTTTTTGTTATTCCCAATATATATTGGAATTGTAAGGATAATCAGCATAAGGATAAGTAAGAATGTCCAGTAAATTTAACAAGAAGACAAAAATAGTGTCTTTTTCTTTGGTGATCTTTCAAAGATTATTACAGGACAGATTTTATGTGGAAAATAAAGAAAGACAGTTCCTCATCTAAAATAATGAAGTATGTGTTCTGTGATCAACTACGTTTTCTGCATACTACAATGGAAACATGAAAGAAAGTACCTATTATTATTATTATTTGTATACTTTATAATATAATATTAACCTAAGGATTTTTTATTACTATATGTATTTTTGGACATCTATAGAAGCATCATTATTGTTTAATGTACCACTGTAAACTAGAGTATATCTTGCTTTTTCAGAATTTCATAAGCTTCAGTTTGGTACTATTTCTAAATCTATAAAATATATTTTTTTATTATTATTATTATGCCCATGACTTTATCAACACAACTAGCACAGTGACAGAAATCTACCTATAAATCATTCCTTAGGCATCCAGTAGAGGAAACAGCGGTGATGCTTTACACACACCCCTGGCACTCTGAAGGTTAATCCATATATTGCATATTAAAAAAAATTTTGGTTTTTTTCTCTGCTTCAGAGATGCTGAACTATATGAACAACATGGAAATGTATATTTGCGTAGGTAGCAAGATATATTTTAAGAAAAATGGTACTCCATTGGTGTAAGCAAACATACTATAGGGGTTGCCAGGAGCACTAAACTGCACTTAACATAATCTGTTGGTTTTCTTACTTATCAGCTGTAACATGCTTGTACTCAAATGGTTGCAACCGCTAGATTAATGAAGAAAAGATAAACAAGGCATAACATTTTGGAAAGAAGACAGCCCACCACATCAAATGTAAGTTGCTTTTCTACCCCTTGGCTGGTGTATACAAATATTTCCAGAAGGTGGAAATATAGGAACAATAGGACTTTTCTTACATTTCCCTCACTTTGAAGATACCAGTTTCTTTGAAAACTATGACACTTCCTAGTATATTCAGTATCCGCTGGCAGTCCAGTAGTATGAACTGATATATTACAGGGGTGCCAGGGACCCAAACAGCATCAACCTCAATCTAAAGAAGTGAAAAAAAGGTTATTTGTCTGTAGTTGTATATGTATGTGTACGTATGTACTGTGTGTGTATGTTTGTGTATGTATGTATGAGATGTTTGTGTGTGTGATTGGGAGTGTGTGTGTGCGTGTGTGTGAGTGTGTGTGTGTATGTGTGTGTGTGTGTGTGTGTGTGTGTGTGCATGTGTGAGTAGGAAAATATGTTGACAGTCCATTTTTACCATAATCACCACCACCCCCACCAGTGATCTGAAGATATCAAAGGTACATATTGATCAGGGTCACCATATATATACCCAGGGCCCCACTTTTTATTGGAGCTTGGAACCATAACAATTAATTTGCAGTAACATTTTAGATGATCTCCCTCAAATCTAGCTATTCTCAGGGTCCCATCTAAAGGGGGAAATTTGGGGGGTTTGTATTTCATCGGCATTGAGAGGGTTCGTCTACCTTGGAGGGGTGGGGATCTAGACAGACTCCTGAATAAACGGAAGGCTTACTGGATTCTGACCCTTGGAACTAGGGTTCCAACCTGTCTCAATGCTGAGTGGGATATTGGGCATATTTTTCAATATACTTTTTGATACGTTTGTTTTGATATATATTTATTTGATATATATTTTTTTATTATTTATTTTGATTCCTCATTTAGGTATTTTTATTATAATTTTTGATATTAGTATATTCAATCGTATCTATATTGGTATATCAGTAAGTTATATGCTTACTCCTCCCTTTTACCTCCCCTCCTCGTTTTTGTCTGCCTTTTTTGCTACTCTTTATGGTGGTGCCTTTATCCCATGAGCCTGACTGTATGTGCCCATATGTGTTGCATACGGGCCATCATATGGGTCATGTTGTTTCTTTAGGTTTTTGATTTTGTGGGTTTTTATTTTCGTCAGTGTGTTGCGCAGCAGTCACTGTGTCGGCATGTCATGGATTAACTATGTGTACCTATGCGTGACTCCTGTGCGCAGATCTGATGACCAAACCATGTTTTCCAAAGCAGAGAGCAGTCTCTATTAGGGATGGGCGAAACTTTCCGCCTCAAACTGCAATCAGCGAAAAATGCCACTTTCCGATTGCCGAAAAAGGGCACAACTGTATCCAAATACCATGACACCCGAAACCAAGTTCTGCTGCTGTCACAGTACCCCTTGTCCAGACCCCACTAAGGAAGCATAACAACTTGCTGACAGTTTAATAGTAATAATGAACCCTCCCTGCCAGAATCCTAGCATTTTATGTGGGATGGAATCTCCTCAGATGCCACCTGATTACCTGGTATCGATTCTCCTCCATCACACTGGCATGTGTGGTCAGTGCACCACACAGTGTGCAATGGGTAGAGATGAACTGCCATATCCTAACATTAACAGAGTGGCTATCATTTGATGGGGGAGGTAACGATGAATGAGGTGGATTGCAGAAGATGTAGTTACCCTAGATGATGGTGATTGCGAGCTAGTTGTTTCGCTCATCATAGTACTTCCTGTCATAGCGGCGGCTGCCAAGCCGACCGCTACTTTACCAGCTTGTATGCCGCAGCATCGGAGAGCAGGCTCTGTCTCTATGAGGCCAGGAGTGGTAGCTGAGAGCACTCAGCGTTGCCCGGCAGCCAACTGCAGCCTCTTCTGATGGTCCCACGCTGTTCTCTGGCCGCATGTCGTATTTAAAGTTACATGCATCAGTTTTTGGGCTCCTCCCCTTCCTGGGAGGTTGGGGTTATAAACCTCCTGGACACCACTCTCATGTGCCCTTTCATGGTGTCCAGTAGGTGTAGAGGTATTTAGGCTGACTATCCGTCCTGGTTCTGACCAATTGGCTCTGTTTATGACTACCTGCTCTGTGTATGACCCCGGCTTGTCTGAGAACCTTTCTGGTGCAGAATCTGCAGCTCTGATAGACTATCCCCTCTGTGTATAACCTTTGGCCTGGCTGACTATTCGTATTGGTACTGACTTGTGGCATAGTCTGAATACCCGCTCTGTGTATGACCATTGACCTGGCTGACTATCCGTATTGGTGCTGCTTATGTTGCAGTCTGTATAACCGCTCTGTGTATGACCCTTGGCCTGGCTAACTACCCCTACTGGAGCCGACTGTGGGCTCGTCTGACGACACACCTTGTGATACCCAGGAGTAACTGGTGGGTGTCTTGGTGGCTCTGGCAGTTTTCCCCTGCTCCTTACTGCGGCGTTCAGGTGTGGACCTGTAGCGCAGTTTCTGTCTTTCGTACGTAGTCTGTTCAGGTGCGGACCTGTAGTGCAGCTTCCTACCGTTCCTTGTCTGTACAGGTGCGGACCTGTAGTGAGGCTCAGGTGCGGACCTGAGTCGATTCTCTCCTAGTTGCCGTTGGGATTCTTTTCATCTCTACTACAAAAGAACATTCCATCTGGACATCCTTGTATTGCATGCTGTTCTTACTGTACGTTGTTCGATACGTGTGTTATCTCAATAAAGATTGTGTTACCTATTGTACTGTTCCAAGTCTCGTTTCTGAGTCCGTGACACTTCCAGTGTTTGTATGGGTTTCTTTATTGTTCCTCCTCTTTGATTTATACCTTTCTGGAGAGTCAGGGGGTACAGTAACAGTAGTGCTAGATTACTGTAACAGGTGTTTGACTTTAACATGTTTGGAGTAAATGTCATGGTATCTGTTTCAGGGCGGTTGTGCCAAGGTCTGTTCCCTTCTTCCCTCTTCTCACTAACTTGTCACAAATTTTGCACTGTACTATTGTTGATGATGACTGCACTGTGCCTGCCGGAAGAGAATAATAGTCCCACACCCATGACTTCTGGGGGGAGGGATAGGGAACAGGTGGAGACGAATGGCCTCTTTCTTCTTGTCCTTCTATAGGTCAGTTGAAAAGATTGTAAATAGAGAAGACTGTATTGTTAGTGAAATGATTATACTTCTACAAAAAGTAACTTTGGGAATATATATGTATGTGTTATATATATATATATATATATATATATATATATATATACCCAACACAGCCAGGAGAGACCTACTATACATTTGTCCCAGAATGCCACTATCAGTGATGGGTAGAAGAGATAGGAGAGAAGAGTGAAGTGTAAAGAACAGTTGAAGCAAGAAAGAAGTAGAGTGGAATGAGAAGGAAGAAAGAGGAGAAGGGAAGGTAGTAGGAGGGGGATGTATGTGTGCGGGGGGGGGCAGATGCCACACATATGTAAGGAGGTGCCAAACCACAATGCCAACTGGGTTCGCTCAGCTTTGGCACCAGAGTCAACTAATCCCGTCTTATGAAACACCAACTAAGTCCAACCAGCTTTCAAAATCTTCAGGAAAGCATGACGCCTTGCCCGTTGAGTAGTAGAAAAGATGCTACAGATCCAACATGGATCTGAGACCTCACTTCCAGTTCAAATCATTGTGTGTGTGTGGGGGGGGATTTATGGCTCTCCATAGCTTGGGGATACATGCTAATTAGTGTTGAGCGAGCACCCCGATGCTCGGGTGTTCGGGTGCTCTGACCGAGCACCCCCTGAGGCTCGAGTGCTCGGCCGAGCACCCGAACCCCATTGCATTAAATGGGAGGACTCGAGCATTACACCAGGCACCCCCTGCTCTGATGAGGGGAGGGTGCCTGGTCAATGCCCCCCTTCATCTCCACAATGCCCCTCTTCCACAATGTCCCCCTTCCACAATGTCCCCCTTCCACAATGTCCCCCTTCATCTCCGCAATGTCCCCCTTCATCTCCGCAATGCCCCCTTCATCTCCGCAATGCCCCCCTTCCACAATGTCCCCCTTCCACAATGTCCCCCTTCATCTCCGCAATGTCCCCCTTCATCTCCGCAATGCCCCCTTCATCTCCGCAATGCCCCCTTCATCTCCGCAATGCCCCCCTTCCACAATGTCCCCCTTCCACAATGTCCCCCTTCATCTCCACAATGTCCCCCTTCATCTCCGCAATGCCCCCTTCATCTCCGCAATGCCCCCTACCTCCAGTCCCTGGTGGTCCAGCGGAGCGTCTGCAAGATCTGTGCCTCCTCCGGCACAGATCCCTGCCACCCGAACATGGCGGGCGAGCACATGGCGGTACTCGTACGAGTACCGCCATGTGCCGAGCAGAGCGATGCTCGAGCCGATCCGAGCATCGGCCGAGCATGCTCGCTCAACACTAATGCTAATCGTTATCAAAAATGCCAAGAACGGAGGGGCCCTGAGGAAGTGGGAGAGGACAAGACTGAGTCAAATAGGATTGTGAAAAGAAAGGCCTGTGGGGAAAAGGGAATTGATAAACCAACAGACCAGGAAGGAGGTTGCGTACCAGAAACTCAGCACCTGAGGGCAGGACCACCAAATGTGAAGTAGAGAGCCCACATGTTGGCCACATCTTCAGCAAGAGTCAGTCATTAGTGGGCGATATTTGGAGACCTGCTGGGGAGTCCTATACCATCTGGACTGGTGCTTTTAGTTGGTTTCTCTCAGATTAATATTAGAAATCCACTTGCTGTTAAATTAGAAAGGAGAAAGACCACTGGTGTTGCGAGATGGACATATTGAGATCTGATTCCCAGGGACTCCAAAAAGGAGAAGGGGCCTGATGGGGGAGGCGACTAAAGAAGAAGTAAAGCTCAGATTTGAGTCAACAATGGCAGGGTGTGTTAGTAGAGATTCAAAATATGTAAGGGGGCAGTGAGTGTAGACTTATGGGGAAAGTGAGTGCAGCAAGTGATGAACTTGTTGATAATATTAACCTCTTTTTTTTAATCATTTCATTGCTAGAGGGATATCCAGCTCATTGCTTTGCAGTGAGTTAGCTACCCTTTTGGCATTCAGTGGGTTAAATAGTTTTCTTAAATGGTCAATAAAAGTAAGAACAAGTAGGTACTGATATATTGTAATTCTTTCTTGCCCTTTAAACTTTTCTTTCAGATGTCTCTGACATATTGCAAAGCTATTAACTGAAGACATATGTAGAATTAAAGGGCATAAGAAACCTTTACTAACCATTAGAGGTCCAAGTGGGCTGTACTGGGCACTCAAGGATTTGTGCTGTTGAACCCTTAACATTTTCCTTAGTATTGTTTCCTTTTAATAATTCATCCTAGTCTATGTGTTGCATTGATGTTTTTAGACTTTTTAAAATTAACAGTCTTTGGGGAAACTATAAAGTTTTACAACATCAAAATGATCTCAAAAGAAGCCATGGTATAATCACTGTTTCCCAAATGTTCATCTTCTTGGACACCATGTCTACTCTATTTTTTAACACTAGATCCAATACATTGTTATTTCTTGCTACCATCTATGACATAGTTCAAATCTCCCATAATTACTCTCCTAGTACTCATATTTATGCTGTGCTGAATTGTTATTTCCCCATTGCTCTGTATTATTAATTGCACTGTAATGCTTTGTTCATGGTTACGCTAAGTGGAAGTTTGTTAAGGGATTGCAAGGCCAGTGTTCTATATGACTTCCTCTCCTCTCTCCTCGGACTATTGTCTCTTACGGGTCTTACCGTCATACGACTGGGGGGTCTGAGGTCTGAAAGTCAACTCCTTCTATTGCACTATACCGATTACCATAAGTCTCTAACTGGGCATTTGTAACTATACCCAGGGGTTACTTCAGTGCCTTCCAATTTTGGTGATTAAGGTTGGGTGGTATACTTTAATGCAGCAATTACTATCATGATTGCTCTAGAGCTTCGGCTACTTCACCCGTTATTTATAGTATTTTTTTTTCTCCTTTAGCTTCCACAGGGTGAAACTGATTATGTTGGTTGCTGCCTCTGTCTCCTGACACTCAGCCTGAGCTTGGATTTCTGGAGGAGCTATCTCAATCTGTAATACGCAAGTCTCCACAAATTTACCTCATGATAACATTTACTATCCTTTATCCTTAGCTGCACACTTTACAACCTGCAATTATTCACAATCACCTTGTCTTGATTTGGTGCATTTTATCTCCGATTACTTAACTTTGTTACCTTTTGTCCTTTTGTAATATACACTCTACTTGTACACTCCCAAATACATAATTTACTACCCTCAGATGGCCATCATAGGCTTCCTGCTCTACACTTCACCACCACTTCCTCACTATTATTCATGAACACCAGTGGTTTTCATCTGTTTATTTAGCCTCACCCCGCTCACCTAAGAGTTTGCCACCATACCCACTCACACGTTGATGTCACTGATTTAGTGTTATTCCTTGTTCTATGAGTTTATCCTTTGCCTTTGCTGGCTGATACTATTTGTCACTATGCTGACATTTGGCATCTGGATCTTTACACTTGTATCTTGTTTCCTATCTTTCCCCTCTTTCCCTCAGATTTTCCTGACTTTGGTTTTCTTGGTTGCTGGGCTGGGCGGGAGGATCGCCGGTTCAGTCCACGCACCGGTGTTATTTTTCCTATTGTGATGGGAGACCTTAGGGTCATCATGATCAATGTGTATGTTCTTAACTCCCCTGAAAAGAGATCAATGGCCCTCAGAGAGTTTGCCAGGTTTTCAGCGGACATAGTTATGGTTCAGGAAAGCCATTTTGCTGCATTTTCCCCCACAACATTTTTCAACAACATCTATCCTCCTGAGTACCTTTCCAGTGCTGCAGATAAAAAACATGGTGTTGCCATCCTTATAAAAGCTACTACTCCCTGGTCTCTGATAGAAACATGTACAGATGATTCTGGACCGTTTTTGATTCTTAGAGGCTTGCTCAATAATGTCCCCTAATGTGTACGCACCTAATAAAAATCAGATCTCTTTTATCTCCAAACTCTTAGGGCAGATAGGCTCTTTCAAAGAATGTCAACTGATTTTGGGTGGGGATCTCAACATCTCACTAGATCCTCTCTTAGATAGCTCCACTGGGAGGTCCCCCCTTCAAACACTCACACCTGCAATATCTTAGAAACAAACTGGCACAGTTACAGCTTGTTGATATTTGGAGGGCCTTCCATCCCTTCACAGAAGATTACACTTTTTTCTCTCCTCCCCACTCTTCATATTCCCACTTGCCTCAACACCTCTTACACCACCTTTTTCAGGCTTCTATAGAGACAATCTCCTGGACTGACCATTCCACTTTATTAATATCCATAGCTATCAGTCACGTCTTAGTGCATCTCCCCCATGGAGTTAAAAGGAAAGTCTATCCAAATATTATTGAGAAATAGAGTGGTGTGCAATGCATTGATTTGTCATGGTGCTGCACATTTGCCCAGAATTTACAACATTCATCTTAGTACATTTTGCTCAATGTGTTTTCCTTTGAGTATTAATTTGTTTCTGTAAAAGTTCAATAATACATAAGGAGGCATCCATTTAGTTTTCTAGAAAGCATCAGTGATGCAGTATAAAGCATGTTATCCTAATAAAATAAATAGTGGTAGATTATATCTGCTCCACTAGACTAATAATCTAGATAAGAAATGCTAATGTTTTTATCATGTTTCCTAACATGCTTGCTCTGTGGTTTAATATGCATAATAAATAGGTACCCACAATTAGCATGTTACAAGGCTAAAGTATTCAGTACATTACATACATTAAGAACAGCAAACCACTCTTAGACAAATCTCTTAAGGACCAATACTATGCTGCACCTTAAAGTGGACTTTGTTGCTTGTTAAAGGAACAGTAGCATTTAATACCCTAGAAGACTAGAGTACACAGCAATACCCACACTCTAGGACGCTAGGGTTCAGGCAAGATCCTAGGTAAGACCAGGTGATACAAACCATGAGTAGTATGATGGCAAATACTCCTGGAAGACAGCCAGGGCATTGTACAAACCGAAGGGCATGACCAAGTATTCATAATGCCCGCTCCGAGTATTAAAAGCTGTCTTCCATTCATGCCCTTCTTTATTTGCACCAAATTGTAAGCGGCTCTCAGATCAAGATTTGTGAATACCTTAGACCCTTTAACCTGGTCAAAGAGTTCAGTAATCAAAAGCATGGGATATGCATTCTTGACCAACAGTTTGTTTAGACCACAAAAGTCAATGCACGGACGTAGCTCTCCGTCCTTTTTCTTAACAAAGGAAAATCCAGCACTAGCGGGGATGTGGATTTACGAATGATGCCTCTTGCCAGTGCATCAGAAACATACTCCTCCATAACCTTATTTTCCTCCACAGATAAGGGGTAGATACGACCCCTAGGAGGCGTAGTACCAGGCAACAATTCAAAAGAGCATTCATAAGGCTTATGTGGTGGTAAGGACCCGGCCTTACTTTCACTAAAGACATCTTTAAATGAGTCATATTCCTCTGGGAGGAGTGGCGCAATAGCGTGAGTGAGTCTTATAGGACATGACAGACAAGACTTAGTACATTGAGGAGACCAAGCCACAATGTCACATGTGTCCCAATCCATCCTGGGGTTATGTTTCCGTACTCAAGGAAACCCCAGAACGATGGCATAATGCAGAGAATTAATCATGTGAAACGGGCCTCTCTCCCTGATAATGGCATCAACTTGCATAGGTTCGCAACCGTCAGAAACAACCCCAGGAGGCATGGGAGGCGAGGGAAGATAGGGTGGGCCAGAAGAAGGAGAAGACCATCTGCCCGAGGGCCTCTGCAGGCTCTCCCTAAATGAGGGTCGCTCCCTGAGTCTGTCTTACGGTTTTCAGACACTCAGACCAGGGTTAGAAATAAAACACAGTTTTATTAAAATGAAATAAGGAATAGCGCCCCTGAGGGCCAGAATCGGTATTACAGTAATGAGTAATTTTCAGGCTCAATATAGCAGGAGCAGGTAGAATATAGCATAAACACAGGTAATGGTTAACACTCAAGCTGGTAGTCAGTCTCTGTGGTGCTGATTAGCCAATGCCCGGTACATCAACAGTCCCAGTAGTAGTAGTGCAGCTAGCTAGCTCAAGCAGAGCAACTGAACTGAATCACAACCAGATCACGGTCTGGAAATGCCCAAGAGTTTAGAATAACCAACTGTAGCAGGAGCCAATACCCCTACAGGGGTGTAGCAGCAAAGGAGAGAAACTACCAGAGCCACTGGAGCCAGAATAGGAAGCACCCCTGGTGCGGTAGGAGAGGAACACTGCATGTGCCAATGGGGCCTGAGCCTAGCACCCCTTAGGTGCTGTATTGGAGGAAACACTGCCCAAGCTGAATACTAGAGCCAATGCACTAACAAGTGCGGGTGGATGGAACAACACAGTGAGCGAAAATGGACCAGAGCCAAAGCACCCTTCCGGTGCCGACACGGAGCTTACACTGCCAGAGAATCGGAATGCCCTTTGCACCGCGCGGTGCAACAACTCCTGGTAAACGGGCACCAAACTAGGTGTACAGCTCTGCAGTGGTAAAGCTAGGCTTGGTATAGTAGGCAATAGCTCAACAAGTGTTAATGTGGCTCAGTATGGGAGGCAACAAGCTTGGCAGGCGTATGCAACGGGCTCGGTAACTGAGGCAACCGGCACAGCAAGTGTTAGTAATCTCTCACAGGCTCAGAAAATGGAGGCAACCAACAGGCTCAGTAACGGAGGCCACAGAGTAACGGATGTGTGATCAGTCAGTGCTAGCTGTGAGCAGGCTCAGAATGTCGCCAGGCTGAAACGAGAAGCCGGAACCCGGTCAATCACGGAGCAGGGAGTCAGCCAGAACCGGGTCGATCACGGAGCAGGAACGTCAGCCAGAACCGGGTCAATCACGGAGAAGGAAGTCAGCCAGAACCGAGTCAATCACGGAGCAGGAAGTCAGCCAGAACCGGGTCAATCACGGAGCAGGAACGTCAGCCAGAACCGGGTCAATCACGGAGCAGGAACGTCAGCCAGAACCGGGCCAATCACGGAGCGGGAAGTCAGCCAGAACCGGGTCAATCACGGATCAGGAACGTCAGCCAGAACCTGGGCAATCACGGAGCAGGAACAGCAGAGTAGTCAGACGAGCCGAGTCGGTACACAGGAATACAGGATCACAGCAACAATAGCGCAGGAACAGGAACACCACGAAAGGGCACCTGACAGGTGCCATAGATCCAATAATAAAGGGACACCCTGGGCGGGCCAATCAGCTTCCTCCAATGAACGAGCACCAGCACAGAGAGTGACAGGAAAGCACGGGCACCGTGATAGTCTGGTACTCATCAGGATACAATACAAAATCAATTTGTCCAGTTCATTATGTAAATCCCACACCGCAATTTCATCTTTCAAGGTATCACACAGCCCTTGTGAAAAGGCGGCTACTAAGGCTTCATTATTCCAGCCTACTTTTGCAGCCAGGGTGCGAAATTCAATGGAGTAGTCCACCACAGTAAGTGCTCCCTGATGAACGGTCATAAGGTTTTTAGAAGCTGAGACCACGCGGCCTGGCCTATCGAATACTTTCCTGAAGGAGTCCACAAATTCCTTAAAGTTATACACAATGGGTTTGTCAGTCTCCCACAATGGGTTAGCCCATGCCAATGTGCTGCCAGTGAGGAGAGAAATTAGAAAGCCAAACTTACTGCACTCAGAGGGAAAGAAATGTGGAACCACCTCCAGGTATATGCCGATCTGATTGAGGAAACCATGGCAAGAATCAGGATCCCCACCATACCACTGTGGGAGCTGAGCGCAACCAGATAACCCCTTGATCATGCCTGCATCAGAAAGGGCTTGAACCACTGGTGCCTGGGAGGGAGCAGGAGTGGCCACCACTTGTGGATTATAGCGTTCGAGTTGTGTTGTACGCTGCAACAAGGTTTGTATGGCAAAAGACAATTGGTAAATACGTTGATCCAATGTCTCCATCATGTCCAGGATGTTTTGAAGAACTGCATACTACTACCATCTCAATTCATGGCCCTTGCGTACTGTCACGGTTCGCCATAGATGTTCAGGAGTCAGAACGGTATAGTAAAATGCA
This sequence comes from Rhinophrynus dorsalis, assembly GCA_037306005.1. Taxonomy (NCBI): domain Eukaryota; kingdom Metazoa; phylum Chordata; class Amphibia; order Anura; family Rhinophrynidae; genus Rhinophrynus; species Rhinophrynus dorsalis. The sequence goes on from CM074719.1 coordinate 385,809,635, forward strand.
ATTTATTAAATAACAATAAAGATAACATACAATGGTAATAAGGCAGGAACAAGCAGATGGTCACAGCCAGCAAGCGCTACTATAAGGAATAGTAGACTGCCAAGATTGACCATACTGCTGGAGACTAGGGTGAAGCCACTAGTAGTCTCAGCTGGAACCAGGAGCTGGAACAGGAACAAGAACATGAAGTCTTGATCCGAAGAGCAAGGAATACACCTGACTCACACCTGCAGTAAGTATAGCTAAAGCAGATATTTGACTCACTCCTGCAGTCAGTAATAGAAAGCGGATATCTGACTCACACCTGCAGTCAGTATAAGCTAGTCTACCAGAGCCCCAGGTCTGCACCAGATTGGGTGTCTGCTAGTTACTGGGGACAAACAAGAAAATAGCCAGACAGAGCCACAGGTCAGCACCAGAGGGGGTAGTAAGACAAGCCAGGTCATACACAGTTCAGGTAGTCAGCCAGAGTCACAAGTCTGCACCAGATAGGGTGTCCACTATCTAAGGATAAGGCAAGAGAATAGTTAGACAGAGCCCAGGTCAGCACCAGATTGAATGGTCAGACAAGCCAGGTCATACACAGAGCCCAAGGAAATAGAACTGTATTGTACAACAATGCAAGGGCAACTGAGTCAGGACTCAGACTGCCTTTTAAACCCCTCCTCAGGAAGTAGGTAGCTGGGGCAGGCTCAGAGGAAGGAAGTAGGTAGGAGGAGACTACAGGAAGCATGGCATAAAACAGAAGCCTGCTTCACACTGAAGCCTTGCGCATGTAGATGATGCGTGGAATGACGCTGAGCATCACTGAAGCGGCAGAGCTGGAAACAAGGTAAGCTGTGACAGTATATAGTAATGTGAAAACATTTTACGCAGATGTGAAAAAATGCTGTAAAGTAAGAATGCTATCAAAAATAGACATAATAATTTATACTCATCAATTAACAAAATGCATAGTGAGTGAACAGAAGAAAAATCTAAATCAAATCAATATTTGGAGTGACCAACCTTTGCCTTCCAAACAGCATCAATTCTTCTAGGTACACTCAGGGATTTTGTAGGCATAAAGGGCTGGATTCTATTGGAGGTGCTAATTTAATCACTACACTTATCTCCAGTTTTCCCCATAGACTTCAAAAGGAAAATGTTTTATACAATTGGTGTTAACATTTAGCACCTGCATAGTCAGGTGTATGATTAAAAAAAATTATACCAAACAGGTGCTAATGATCTTCCATTTAATATGTAAGGTGAAACACAATAATTAACTGAAACAGAAACAGCTATGTTGGAGGAATAAAACTGAGAAACGAACAGACAAACTCAGCTAACAAGGTGAGGTTGCTGAATGTTTAATGTTAAAAGTCATACACCATGGCAAGACTGAGTACAGCAACAAGACATAAGGTAGTTATACTTCATCATCAAGGTCTCTCCCAAGCAGAAATTTCAAGGTAGACAGGAGTTTCCAGATGTGCTGTCCAAGGTCTTTTGAAGAAGCACAAAGAAACAGGAAATGATAAGCACAGTAGATGCACTGGTCAGCCAAGGAAATTTAGTGCAGCAGATGAAAGACACATCATGCTTACTTCCATTCACAATCGAAAGATGTCAAGCAGTACCATCAGTTCAAAATTGGTAGAAAACAATGGGACACTGGTACACCCATTTACTGTCCAGAGAAGTCTGGACAGAAGTGGCCATGGAAGACTTGCGGCCAAAAAGCCATACCTCCAACTTGGAAACAAGGCCAAGCGACTCAACTATTCATGAAAACACAGGAACTGGGGTGCAGAAAAATGGCAGCAGGTGCTCTGGACTGATGGGTCAAAATGTGAAATATTTGGCTGTAGCAGAAGGCAGTTTGTTCAGTAATGATAGAGAGCGGTACAACAATGAGTGTCTGCAGGCAACAGTTAAGCATGGTGGAGGGTCCCTGAAAGTTTGGGGCTGCATTTCTGCAAATGGAGTAGGGGATTTGGTCAGAATTAATTGTATCCTCAATGCTGAGAAGTACAGGCAGATACTTATCCATCATGCAATACCATGAGGAGGCATCTGAGTGGCCCCAAATTTATTCTGCAGCCAAAGTAATTTAATTAATAACTATCTTCAAAGTAAAGAAGAACAAGGAGTTCTGGAAGTGATGGTATGGCCCCAACAAAGCCCTGATCTCAACATCATCGAGTCTGTCTGGGATCACATGAAGAGAGAGAGAAGCAACCGAGGGTGCCTAAATCCACAGAAGTGATTAGTTCTCCAAGATGTTTGGAACAACTTACCTGCTGAATTCCTTAGAAATCTGTGCGCAAGTGTACCTAGAAGATGCTGTTTTGAAGGCAAAGGGTTTTCACAACAAATATTGATTCAATTTAGATTTTTCTTCTGTTCACTCACTATTGTTAATTGATAAAAATAAACTATTAACATGTCTATTTATGAAAGCATTCTTACTTTACAGCATTTTTTCACAACTGCCTAAAACGTTTGTACATTACTGTATATTATGTGATTTATCAGGCAGTGTACATCATTCTCTGACTACATGATAGCAGCATAATATATCAGTGTAGCTTCAGGATACAAATATTAGGACAGAGGTAAAATCTTTTATACTATTTCTAGACAAATAATTATAGCTATATCCATCCATACAAACTGGACATACATAGACATGCATGTACCTTAAGAGCAATACTACAGCCATAATGTCTATGTGTCATCAATTCACCTTTGGTGCACAAGCATATATAAATTCATTTTTGTATTTGACATTTAATAAGGTATACAAATCTTGTGAATGATTGAGTAGTCTGTGCAGCTTAGATCATTCAGACCTGAGACTGCACATAAATCAAATCTGTTACAGAATACATAAAACTGCTTTAATTAATATTATGATATGCCATTAATACTGTATGTACCATTAAACCATGTCCTGGAAAATGAATGAATGTTAACCATAAAAGTTATGTTTCGTCTAAAATCTAAGAGTGTAAGAGTCACTTTCTGATTCATAATATCTATCTGTCCCAGTTCACCAGAGTCATTGTAATAAAAATAGTTGTAAAAAAAATAATAATTTTCCTGCACCCCATTGAAACTTGGCTTTCCTTTTATCCAAGGTACAGTCTCTAAAAGGTATCAGCAATGATTTTTCTGCAGGTGTATAGTCCAAAAGGCTTTATTTTCCTCTTAGTCCCTGGAACCCTCCAAACAAGTAGACATATAGGTAGGGATGGGCAAAAATTTCCACCTCAAACTGAAATCTGCAAAAAATGGCACTTTTTTCTGCTTGTCAAATAATTTCCCTCTAAAAGTGCAGATTTTCCGCTTTTTTCCACTTTTTTTGCCTAGTTCATTCCATTGAAATGAATGGGAGCATTTAAGTTACACACAACACATAACAAATATTATTTTATTTCCCATAGGCATAGTATAAAAGGGTGTAGGGAAAGAATCAGTTGAACAGGGGATGATTTTTGGGGGGTTGTTTTTATTGGGATTGGGGGGCAGTTAATAAAAAATAAATCCTAAATAAATTAAAAAAAAACATAAAACATGGTATAAAAGGGGTCTGAGGAGGGTGGAGTCTTAAGAATGAATCAGTTTAACAGGGAATATGTTTTGGGGGGTTTCTTCACTGGTATTGGGGGGACGGTTAATAAAAAATAGAAATTTGTATTTAAAGTGATTTAGACTGGAATCCCCTGACATAAGCTGCCACTGGGGTTGACTGATACTTGACTTGATAGAGTATTTTGTAGAGGAGGATTTGTTAGATGTCAGCAACTGCAATGTGCACAGTGTGTGTATGGCAAATAACATCCGCGGGCACAACTGTATCTAAACACCATGACAATCAAAACCAAGTACTGCCTCTGTCACTATACCTCTTGTCCAGACCTCGCTAAGGATACATGACAACTTGCTGACAGTTTAATAGTAATGATGAACCCTCTCTGCCACCATCTTAGCGTGGTATGGAATCTCCTCAGATGCCACTTGATGCACTGCTTGCGATTCTCCTCCACCACACTGGCATATGTGGTCAGTGCACCACACAGTGTGCAATGGGTAGAGACGAACTGCCACATCCTAACATCAACAGAGTGACTATCATTTGGCAGGGGAGGTAACGATGAACGAGGTGGATTGGCAGAAGATGTTGTTACTCTAGAAGGCGATGGCGAGCTAGTTGTTTCACTAGCCATGGAACTTCCAGTTTCTGCCTGGGTTGCTCTATTCTTCCTCCTCTTTGATCTGTGCCTCACCTATTGTTGCCTCTCTGGAATGTCACTGAGAGCAAGGGGTCCACATCTGGATTACCCTTCACTCTTACGGAGACCCCTTAAGAGTATTCAAAATAACATACAAAATGTGCCCTTCTGCCTAGGAAATCCAGCTGCACCCTCCTGATGAGGGCCAACAAGGTCGAAACGTACGTCAGTGGTTATCTGGTGCTCCAATGTAGAGTGGACTTGCATGTCATTTTGGAACTAGACCATCCTTTTGGGCAGGATTAGTCTAATTTGTATGTGAAATTTCTCCTCTGTAATGGCACTACAGAGCTAAAACGTGATGCTTCTGAATGGTTACTAGCCGTAGAACAGGCCATTGTGCTGTTGTTCGTCCTCAGAAGCCTCTCACTTTTTGTATGCTTACTACTAACACCAACCACAACAACCCAGCAGCCTGTAAGGCCTTTCATACACCTGTTATAATTTTCTTCTGGATTGATTGATTGGATGAGGTCATCAGCATACTGTAACACCTTACTCCCATACCCCAGAGGCTCTAAAACCTGTGCTAGAGATTTAGCAAAATAAACCAGAGATGAAAGGAAAACTTTGGTAGGGTCTGGAAAAGGTTTTGTTGGTTTCTAAGTTAGTAAACACTAACTTATATTGGCAGCCTGCAATCAAGGGTACAGAGAAGAATTTGAGTTATATAAAATACTGAAATATTGTGCCTCTTCATTAATCTGAACCATTATATCTTCAGAGTAAAGAAGTAACAGGCCAGATTGAAAGTTACACTTTGAATTTCCTCTCCTTAAAACACTGATAACTTTATTGTGGGCACTTTTGAGAGGTAAAATAATGATTATTAAGCTAGTCACCACCTGCCCAAGTATTGCAGGATGACTTTAGTTGATGTGGTAGTTCCGCTTTAAGTCACGTAAATAACAGGGATTTTATAAACCAACAGAAACAGCTGTTCAGGCATTCAGTTCTCAACAGTAAACAACATTATTATGAAATTATGAAAAAATACATTACAAATGTATGAATAAAAATGCACATTTTATTCTTTCAAATGCAGTATGAGTCAAGTAACAAATCAGCATAGCATATAATATATTCATATGATACAGCAGATATCATAAAATGGACACAGAAAAAATAAGTAATAGCAGTGAAATTAATATTATAAAATTACATTTCCAGCTCTCATGGGTCATACATTTTTTATAGATTTTATAATTAACACAATCTTGTAATATTAATCTTTTTTTATGCTTATTTTGATTTCAAATGCTGTTTTCGACAAATTTTTCCTTATTTTAATTCCCCTGCTATCAGCAGTTACCATAGCAACTATGTTGTTTTAATGTGTATCCATAGAAACACAAAACGGAGAAAAACACCTTACCCAAAAACAAGATATGAAAGCATACCTTCATGGTTTATAAATTATTTAATCCTTTGAGTGCCAGAGGGGAACGCAGCTTGTTGCAAAGCAATGCGCTGTGTACCCCTCTGGCACTCAAAGGGTTAAAAATACAGTTGTTTATTTTATCTTCATTATTTCAGTAGTATCATATTTTACTCTGGGCCTTAAGCATAATAGCAATATAACAATTCTGGTGCAAACCAATTGTGCCATAGGGAACAAATACAAAAATCAAATAATTTGCATTGTTTGAAACTGGATTTTTTAACACCTTGTGGGAAATGCACTAAGGGTCATCTTGGCTACATGCACTAAGAATTAGGGATGTGGGGGGGGGTTAACTCATTAGCATGGTGGGTTGTTGAACTGCTGGCAATGTGGAAGGGTTGCCCTCCCTTATACATCACCATCATTTTGAAAACACTGAAGCTTGATTGCATTCTCTCTGCTCCCCCACTTGAGAGAATGGAGAGGATCTGTTCAGATTACAGACAGCATCCCTCTCTAACCCTTTAAATGCCATAGGTATGTGCATCGCATAACCCTGTGTCACTGAGAAAGGTAAAAGTATACATAAATTCCTGTGTATGTTTTTAAATAAAACCGGATTTGGGTTCAATAAACATAGTAAGGCAACTGGTGAATATTAATAAGGGGTGATCATTCTTCTTTAAACAGTACAGTCATTGTGTCCACTGACTCCATAGAGAGCTACAGGCAAATCCTAATATTACCACCTTCAGGCTGGAGGTGTTGGGACTGTGAACTGCAACAGTAAAGGCTGCTATCAGAGTTTAGTACATGTACCACATTTGCATGTAAACACACACACACATGAGTGTCTTATCAAACTGTATTTCCATGTGCAGATGAACCACTGTCAAACAAAATAGTAAAGTTGTTGACGGCATGGCAGATTCATGGCAATATTGGTGGATTTTGGCAGACTGATGGTGGATTCACAGGGATATGATGGTAAAGACAACTTAGTGCACACTGTTGATATGCCACTGATACTTTGTGGCCATTGTATCACCACCCTGGCCCCTTATCGCCCTTTAGTGCATCTCCCCCTCCCTTGAATGCTAGAGAAATCTACAACACATTGCTTCTGAATGCACTGGAGACCACTCTGACATGACATGCAGAATCCTCAGTTGTCCTTCATATCTGTGAATATTCTACCCAGCAAAGTTCCCCTCTTGTTTAATTTATACATAAACACAAAGACACAGCCTTTTATTTCCAATGAATAAATAAATAAAATGGACCTTGCCAGTACTACATATACTGAAGAATAAATTCCATAACCAGCATTCAATGAGAGTACCCTACTATGCTGTGCCATCCTCCTTTGAATATTTTGACTGCTGCTGCCACCAGGTGAGGGCAGCACCGATAAGAGTGGCTCAAAACATGCAGTAATCTAGCACAGGCAGTAGTAGCGTCTCTCCCAAACATTCCATCTTTTATAAGCGGGGGATACCCTCCTTACTCACCCCGTCAAACTGATCTTACATGCATTTCTCTGACAAGGTCCTCCCGCGACTGTGACAATAAACAGAATTCCATTAAGTTAAGAGACAAATTAAGCCACTGGACTCACCAAGAGCCATCCTTCAGCACTCGGGAGAGGAAAAAACCCCTGTGGAGGAAACCTCTGGGGAACCATGGCTGAGAGGACTGCCCATTCCCCTAGGCATTAAGATGTGAATGCAGATAATAAAACAGACTATGCTTTGTCCTTTATACACACAATTTACTAGAATAAATCATATATGCACAGACATATATATAAATATGCATACACACAGACATATACGTACACAGACATTGTGAAATACACATGTGCAGGTTACTCGTAATGATGACACCTGGACAAATAAATTATAACATTTCAAGCAAAAATTCAAAATTAAGGCAATACAAATTACAGGACACAAGAGAAAGGGAAGATGTAGACACATCCCAACAGTGGTAGTGAAAGAGGAGAAGAATGCATAAAACAGGTTAGGAAGGATTTGAGAGTGGTTAAACCAACCTGCCCCACAATCAAAACCTAAGCCCCCCACCCATACATATCCCCCATAACAGCAAATCCCAACCTACACCTCTTGATATTATCCCAGGATGAAACAAAAAATTGCATAAGGGCCCCGCAAGCCAGGAACAAGGCTCCCATCGCCTAGCCATAAGTGGCTACATAACAGTGGGAATTACATTCTATAAAGGAAGTAACATTGAATGCAGTTAGCAAGTTACATATCAAATATTGCTTTTGCCCCTTCTACCTATCCTGTATAAGGAAATTATAAACAGGGCGGAGGGTGGGTGTTACCACTTGTTCAGGCCCAGGAAGACTGAAGTATCTTCACTTTCTCTAAGCCATTTCCTGCCATAGCTCCACCCCACTCAGCCAGCAGGCTTCTTACTTAACCCTTTGCTTCCCAAATCCATGTGTAGTTACTTTTTCAGTTATAGCCCACTAATCTTAATCTATAAGACCTGGTTACAGCACATTCGATCTGCTGTCATGTGCCCTTACGCTTATGGCTCCTGGGCTTACTTTCAAGGGGTTTAAAGATCGATTTCAATCAATAAGAATGATTATTTATTCACTATAATGAAGTTGGTTTGTTTCAGAATTGCTCCGATTTTATGCATAAGGCCCCATGACTCCTCTTACCAATTGGTGTATGTGACAGAAGCTATATGGGCAAATTTAATTCAAATATTGGGAGTAAATGAAATTAACCCTTTGAGTCCCCTGTTCTGGCACTCAAGGGGTTAATCAAATTGCAGTCTCGCACCTGCTCTGTGTGTCTTTTATTTAAAAACTGTCTGGTGAGCTCTTTCCATTGGCTAGGCAAGTTAATGATCCAAGTAAAGATGAGTCTAATTTGGGAATTAGCAAGTATAGTACAACTCTTCCTCGTTATATAAAAAAATCACAGAAAATGTCAATATTCTTTATTTACAATGAACAAAAGAATTCCCGGACACCACTGATGCTGATTTGGACTTTATTACCAGCAATCCTTGTACCCCAGTACCATAACATGAATAGGGAAATGGTGTTAAATCACACCATTTTCATTAAATATTGTTTTGTGTACATCCATAAACAAAACACAGAAGTGAAGAATTCCCAAAATGCCCACACACTTAGGCAGATGTAGGGACAGAAAAATTATTCCAGCACCTAATTCAGTGCTGAGTACATACCTCCCAACATTTCAACTGACCAAAGAGGGACACTTTTGGCTGAGGGGGAGTTTCAGAGGGTGCGGCTGATGGGAGTGGCATTATCGAGAATATTACCTGAGGTAAACTAAAATTAAATGTGGACCATAGAATTTGTCATATAAAAAGAAAGCATATATGGTCCTGCCAGTTCTGGGGCAAACATTTGCATTACAGGGGAGAACTAAAAATCCCCATTCGGTTAAATGGGGATTTTTAACCCTTTGAATGCCAGAGAGGTCTTCAAGGCATTACTTTGCACTGCCTTGGAGACCACTCTGGCATTCAATGGGTTAATATCCCCATTTAAAGTAATGGGTATTTTTAGTTCTCCCTTATAGTGCATATGGTTTGCCCCAGAATGATTCCACTTTTTTTTAACATACAGCCCATGTTTCCACATCTAAAGGCACAGCCTACCCAGCTGTCAATGTAGAGTCAAGGGGAAAACCACTTGAATGTCAGTAGGATGCAGATTCCACTGGCACTCAGCTGGTTAAGAACACAGCCGGACTCTGAAGCTCATCTCTTTTCTTTCTGTGTGTCTGCATCGTAGGAGATGGAAGAGAGGAGGGAGGAGGTAGAGGTGCTGGTTCAGTGGGTAGAGAAGGGCATTACCACAAGGCCGGATTTTCCATAAGTCAAAGTAGGCACCTGCCTACAGGCGCACGCCACCAAGGGGCACCTGCCAATTGGATTTTTTTTTTTTTGTTAATTCTTTAAAAAAAAAAAAAAAAAAAAATAGCCACCTCGCTGGCTGCGCCGGCGCCTACTCCATGTTGCCCTCACACTTCACCCCCCTCCATTGTCTATTTCATACCTCCCTGGCAGATCTGTCGTCTGTGCCTCCCTTGGCACAGTCCTGTAAATGCTGAGCTCCCTTGTCGGCTCTGAATAGGAGACTGCGCGGGAGCTTCAGCAACTACAGGACTGTGCCAAAGGAGGCACAGACAACAGATCTGCCAGGGAGGTAGGAAACGGACAATGGGAGGGAGGCAATGTGAGGGCAACATGGAGATGGTGGGGGCAAGTTGGAGCTGAAGGGGGGCATTGTGAGGGCAATGTGGAGCTGATGGGGTCAATGTGGAGCTGATGGGGGGCAATATGAGGGCAATATGGAGTTGAATGGGGCAATGTTGAGATGATGGGGCAAAATGAGGGCAATGTGGAGCTGATGGGTCAATGTGGAGCTGATGGGGGGCAATGTGAGGGCAATGTTGAGATGGGGCAATATGAGGGCAATGTGGAGCTGATGGGGTCAATGTGGAGCTGATGGGGGCAATGTGAGGGCAATATGGAGTTGAATGGGGCAATGTTGAGATGATGGGGCAATATGAGGGCAATGTGGAGCTGATGGGGTGCAATGTGCAGCTGATCGGGTTGGGGAGCAATGTGAGGGCAATATGGAGATTTGGAGCATTGTGGAGATGGCCGGGGGCGGGGGAGGCGCTTCAAATATCTGTGCCTACAGGCTCCTGAGATGTAAATCCGGACCTGCCTTACCATAGTCTTCCACTGGAACCCTAACATGTGAGTCAGTCTACTAGGAGACCTGGTGCTGTGACTCAAAAAACTGCCATGCTATTGAAGGCTGTTTACATACTGTGAAACGTTCTGCTAACCTAAGTACATGACTGGCACTCAAAGGGTTAATTATCCTCTGAGTGGAGGAAGCTGATACTATACAGAGCACTAGAAAAATAAAAGTTTAGGATATTAGGATATATCTGGGGCTCCTTTTTTTTTTTTAAGCTGGGCTTTATGATCGTGAGGATTAGCCAAATATAAAGTTGGTAGTAAGTTGAGCTGTAGCTACACATGGATGATTGACAGAATGGTAGGAATAAGAAGAGTCAGGGCCTGGAAAGGTATTGTGCAAGTGAAAAAGGTAGTGAAAGGGAGGTGTCAAGATAAACATTGTGGAAACGCCCAGTGGGAGAGAGGGTGTGAGGGACAGGCAACCAGAAGAAAAGGAGCATGAGAGACTAGTACGAGTCTAGTCAGAGATGTTACTAATGACGCATTCCTGCTCTGCACTGACGTTCACTTCTCTGCACTGTGGAGCTTGCTGTCAATGGAAAGGATGCAAGTATCTACGTGAGGTCCGTGCACATGCGGCCAATGATATTTGACATCTGGGTTGAGCAAGCATTGCATTGCTTCAAGGGAGGGCACCCCCGCCTCCTGATACGTGGGGGGTGCGTAACACGACACTGGGGAACATAGGAATTGCATGGTTCAAGGAAGGAAAATGGGAGCAGACAAAGACAAGTGTGGAGGAATCCTGGGAACGCGGGACATTCACTCAGCATGACGGGACAGCGGGATTGAGCCCCGAAATCATGACTGTCCCGTGTAAATCAGGACAGTTGCCAGCTATGCTTGTGCAAATTGGTTCATCAAATTTCGGAATTCCTCGAATATGGGGTCATTTGGAGACATTCAGGCCGGTCGAAAGGCATAAAAAAAAATCTGAACAGCCTCGTTCCGAAAGTCGTCGAAAATTTCAGAAATTCGATGATGACTACCCGCATGTGTGATACTTTCCCTCCCTCTCTAGTCCAATTAGCGTCTTCTTTTCATGTGCTACTCTCCCGCTTTGTTCTATTCCAATTAGCTTCTTCATTTCATGAAGGGGGTTGGAATAAGGACACAGACACCCAGACAGCCTGTATTTACTGTTAGTCTGTTGTTGGAGCTCAGAGAGAGAAGAAGCAGGAGATAGAGAGCATGTCCAGTTGTTGTGTAGGCAGGAAGGTAGCATTAGGCATAGGCAAGCAGCCAGCATTAGTACCTTATATTGCCACTGCAAGGGAGAGTCATCTTTGTTCCTGTGTAAAATACTATATTAGAAATGTGTTTGAATCATTTTCAGAGTGACACAGCCAGTCTCTCAGTTCTGTAGGCAGGCAGGCAGGCCTAGTACCTTATTGCCACTGTAAAGGTGAGTCATCTTTGTTCCTGTGTTAAATATTAAAAATAGTAGGAATTTATTTGAATAATTTTCTTAGTGACACATCAGCCAGTCTCACAGTTCTATAAGCAGGCCTATTATTAATGCAAGGGAGAGTCACCTTTGTTCCTGTGTTAAATATTAAAAATATGAGGAATTTGTTTGAATAATTTTCAGAGTGACACATCAGCCAATCTCACACTTTTGTAGGCAGGCCTAGTACATTATTACCACCTCAAGGGAGTCACCTGTTTTCCTGTGTAAAATATTAAAAGCAATATTAGGGTTTTGTTTGAATAATTTTCAGAGTGACACATCAGCCAGTCTCACAGTTCTATAGGCAGGCCTATTAGCACGAAGGGAGAGTCACTTTTGTTCTTGTGTTAAATATTAAAAATAGTAGGAATTTGTATGAATAATATTCAGAGTGACACATCAGCCAATCTCACAGTTCAATAGGCAGGCCTATTACCACAGCAAGGGAGAGTCACCTTTGTTCCAGTGTTAAATATTAAAAATAGTAGAAATTAGTTTGAATAATTTTCTTAGTGACACATCAGCCAGTCTCACAGTTCTATAAGCAGGCCTATTATTAATGCAAGGGAGAGTCACCTTTGTTCCTGTGTTAAATATTAAAAATATGAGGAATTTGTTTGAATAATTTTCTTAGTGACACATCAGCCAGTCTCACAGTTCTATAAGCAGGCCTATTATTAATGCAAGGGAGAGTCACCTTTGTTCCTGTGTTAAATATTAAAAATATGAGGAATTTGTTTGAATAATTTTCAGAGTGACACATCAGCCAATCTCACACTTTTGTAGGCAGGCCTAGTACCTTATTACCACCTCAAGGGAGTCACCTGTTTTCCTGTGTAAAATATTAAAAGCAATATTAGGGTTTTGTTTGAATAATTTTCAGTGACACATCAGCCAGTCTCACAGTTCTATAGGCAGGCCTATTAGCACGCAAGGGAGAGTCACTTTTGTTCTTGTGTTAAATATTAAAAATAGTAGGAATTTGTATGAATAATATTCAGAGTGACACATCAGCCAATCTCACAGTTCTATAGGCAGGCCTATTACCACAGCAAGGGAGAGTCACCTTTGTTCCAGTGTTAAATATTAAAAATAGTAGAAATTCGTTTGAATAATTTTCAGAATGACACATCAGCCAGTCTCACAGTTCTGTAGGCAGGCCTAGTACCTTATTACCAATAGAAGGGAGAGTCACCTTTGTTCCTGTGTTAAATATTAAAAATATGAGGAATTTGTTTGAATAATTTTCAGAGTGACACATCAGCCAGTCTCACAGTTCTGTAGGTAGGCCTAGTACCTTATTTCCATCACAAGGGAGAGTCACCTTTATTCCTTTGTAAAATATTAAAAATATTAGGAATTTGTTTGAATAGTTTTTAGAGTGACACTGCCAGTCTCACAGTTGATGTGTGGCCAGATTTTTAAATTTTAAATCTATTATAGTTCACTACCTACCTATCTGTCATGGATTTGAGTCCTAGAGAACAACCTGATGTTCCTCATCCTGATACCAGCTGCAGTGACCCAGCAACCACCAACGCCACCACAGTGCAGTTGCTTTCAAGCAGAGCTAGCAGCAGCAGGCGGGGAAAGAAGAGTACTTTGAGTAATACTAGTCAGACTCAGCAGCAGCACTCCAAACCAAAAACTGGAAAGAAGAAGGGAACCGCAGGTCTTTCTACCTCTACTAGCAGGGTAGAGAGGTCCAGGTACTCCTCTAAGACCACGAAGCAGCCGTCACCTGTCTCTCATCAGCTGTTTCATGATGATCCCTCCAGAACCACCTCATAATGACTAGTACCACTGCCAGTTTAGTAACCACCTCCACTACAGCCAGTTTTATAAAACTGGGTACACCTAGCGTGTTTAACATTACTGGTGGGAAACTGTGGGCAGTATCAATCCAGGATTTTTATAGAGAACGTCCATGTAAGCAGCCCAAACAGGAATTATTGGAGTATTTGGAGAAAATTTCTCCTGCCACCACTGTCACTGACACTCAAAGCATATCTTCTCCAAAAAAGGTTATTGAGGGAGATAGTTTACCATTTCCCAGTAGCCACCAGGAAGAAGAGGGAATTCAGCAGGTCTCCCCAAAATCTGCTGATGATGATTTTTCTTCCTGTCCAAACCTATAGGAGGTAGAAGAAGATTATTAGGGACCATGGCCTGCTAAGCGTGATTTTTCCTCTGAGCTTGATTTTTCCCCTGACCTTGATTTCCCCCCTTACCTTGATTTTTCCACTGCTGCCCATATTACTCCTCCTTTTTCTCCAGTTATTGCTACAATTTTGTCTTCTATTGAAAACTCACCACCTGCCTCTCCAGTTCCAAATGAGTCTCCCGGGCAGGTAGTAACTGCTTGTGTCTCCACCACCAGTGTTACTCCATCCTTCTCCAATCTCAGTCCCTACATCACTGTTGCCATTTTTGGGTCTACCAGTACCCCAGTAAAGGTACGTAGAAAAAAAAGCATAGTGAGGTTGCTCCGCATGTGAAGATGAAGAAAGTGTCACCTCAGTTTCTTCTTCTCCACCACCTTCCAGAGTCATCCGTCGCTCCGAAGCGTGGGATCATTTTGTGACAGATGTTGATGGCCGGCTAGCTAAATGCAAATTGTGTGTCAGGGAAGTCAGCCATGGCAGGGTGTTGGGTCATCTAACCACCTCTGGGATGAACCAACACTTGAACAACTACCACAAGTCAGTGTTGAGTAGTGCAGAATGTGGTGGCACTACTACATATACCAATATCACACTTTCAACCAGTATGCAGGAGAAAGGGCAGAGGAATCATGTCACATCTGGCCCTAGTAAGAGAAGCAGACAGTTACAGCCCATCCCAAAATCAACACAGACCACACTGGAAGATTTTGGTGGATTTTATTCAAAGGGGATGTGCAGACAGCAGTCCTGAAAAGTTACATGCCTCATTGCACAGCTCATAGCCGTTGGGGGTGCTACTTTTAAATTGGTGGACGGGAAGCCCTTCCAGCAACTTATGGAGGCTGTCGTACCCCGATATAAAATTCCATCCCGCACCACATTTAATCGAACTATAGTGCCCTCAGTGTACCAGCCATGCGTTGGGCTTTTGAAGGACCTGCTAGGAAAGGCTGGTGGCCAGTCAGTGCACTTTACCACTGACTTATGGAGTGCTCTGAGTGGCCAGCATGGCTTCCTGTCATTGACGGCGCATTGGTAGCAGTCCAGTGTGTTGCAAGACACATCAATACTGACAACAAGTTCAGGTGCAGTAGGCAAGCAGGGGCCCCACTCTTTCCTCTTTCCAGCAGCACACCTCAGATAACATTCGCAAAGCACTGCAGAACATGGTGGTGCAGTGGCAAGAGGAGCAGGCAGGCACACAGGCACAAATGGGGTTTGTGGTTATTGATGGTACAGCTAACATGATAAAGGCTCTCCAGGATATCAGATTTATTGGTGTGTGCTGCTCAGCGCATGTCCTGCACCTGGTAGTTAAAGCTGCTTTTGAGGATGGCAGTAACACTGGAAGTTTGTCAGCACTCCTGGAGTTATGAAGATAAATTGCTGGCCACTTCCATAGTAGCATCATAGATAGCCAGCTCCTCAGGGAGGAACAGAAAAAGGCAGACCTCCCAGAGTACCACCTAAAAAAAGATGTTGGGACCAGGTGGAACTCCACCTTAGATATGCTAGAGTGTATCCTGGAACAGAAAAAGGCAATTCACGCAATGTCATGTCACCATTTCATTGGCAGTTACAGAACACTGGACAGGGCTGACTGGGCCCTGATGGAACAGGTAGTGACAATCCTCAGGCCTTTCCGTGCTTTGATGGACATTTTAAGCAAAGATAAAGCTAACCTGGCCGAAGTCATTCCCCTTTTCACGCACCTCTCATTAAAAGTTGATGATTTCCTTGCCCATAGGGACCGCTTGCCTGATGCTGAGGGTAATATAATTCCCAATGTTGCTGCCCTTCTAACGAGGCTGAAAAAGGAACTGACTCGGTGCATGGACGGGAGCATGGAGAATTGTCGAGAGTTAATGTTTGCCACAATTTGCAATCCTCGAATCAAAGGCAAGATGGCACTTAGTTCCGTTTCCCTCACTGCCTGGAGGGAACAATTGATAGGGTGCATGAGAGGCAAAGAAAAATCGAATGCAGTCACAGGAGATGGAAGAAGATTCCGCAGATGAGTTGGAGGGGTGTGGTGGTCTTACAGGACCTATCAGTAACAGCGCCAGTAGCACGTCATCTTTTCCATTGGAGCAACTGCTGCTTTTCATGCTGAGGCAAGGAACAGATTATGCTGCAATAGAAAAAGTGGTGAGTTTGAGGTTAAGGCTTACCTTGTGGAACCTTCTTTGCCCCCTAGTACAGGTCCCTTGAGTTTCTGGGATAACAAGAAGGCTGTGTTGCCTACTTTGTCCCTGGTAGCCCAGGAGTTGCTTTCTTGTCCCCCAACCACTGTCCAGAGTAAGCGGGTATTTTCCGTAACAGGAAATGTACTTAGCCCCCAGTGCTCTCACTTGGCCCCCTAGCTCATGGAGCAAATTACTTTTTTAAAAGTCAACCAGCCAAAGCTGGGTTACCCTGCTCTCAGGTTCAGTGCAGATTAGGGAAAAAAATGACTTCATCTACAATCATCCATAGTACCATTATAAGCTTGCTGAGCGCTCCAGCTTATCCAGCTCTAGAACAGTTCTGTATCTCCTGCCTGCTCCAGTGTTCTGCAGTTTGCTGCTGGCTACATCTTCAGTGTTGCTGTCATCGTGAGTCTGCCCAACACCAGTCATCCTTAGTCTTCCTTCTTCCTTTGAATTTAGCTACATCCATACTTCATCTACTTCTCCATAGTACCATAAGGCTAAAGCTCCACCTTATCCTGTTCCACAGTCTTCATTTAGACCCTGGAAATGGTTCCATTTATTTTTATTTATTTAATTTTCATTTTTTATTGTATTTTTTAAAGCATTTTAAATTCAAATAATTCGGAATGTCGTCAAATTTCGTCCGAGTCGAACAGGTCTGGTCCGAAAGTTGGATTCTCGAAATTAAAAAAAAAAGTCAGAATCCGAATTTTACCGAAAATTTTTATCATGCACAAGTCTAGTGCTGAGTCACCATTGTACATTTACCACATTGTGATATGGAAATAACATTAAAACCCACATATTCAAAAGGATAGCATGGCCATGCTCATGTCTTACAGGAGAAGTAACCTTTCATTAAGAAAAAATATATATTGAAATGCTTTTTAATGCTGATTACAACAAGTGTACTCCCAATGCCAGGAAATGCACATTTTTTTTTAATATGTGATTTCCTATTGTGGTAACCAGAGGTCACTGTTCCTACTACATACTAAGACTCTCTCCTCCACAGAGTGTAATATATAGAAAAAGTGAATTCTGGACACCAGTTGCAGCTGTTGCTAAATCTGAGGCTAAGTGAAGCATTTCTAAGCTGTGGTAGTTCAGTTGTTTTACTTACCAGGGAAATAATATAATTTTCATAATAAATGTTTGGAGGAAATAGGGCTGTGATACAGAAGATTTTAGTGCAGCATGATGTAAAAACACTGAGTGCTATAGATATGTGGGTTGAGTTTGCTCTTCACATTATGAAAGATACCGTAAAACAAATTGTGTAAAAACAAGCCTGTTGTGTCACTTGCGAAACCTTCATGTATCTGGGATTGTTTGATGTATGTTGTCACATTTCAAGGCAATGAATCACACTGATGACATCCAGTACCTTGGACTGTGAGTTTATTCAATGATTACCACGTGGAATGCTAGGTCATTGAATGGATGATGAAACAGTAGAGAGGATATACTAATTTGATTCAGTGCTTACACTGTCACTAGAATTAAGTTATCAGTGGTGTACCTGTCTATCCCTTATTTACTAATCTTTTTATGCTGAAAATCTAGCTTTAATGCAGTTTGCATCAAGGTGTAGGGTAGTGTACATGTATATGGGCATCTGGGGCATTCATCTGTATGAATCTGTGTAATTTTGCTCAGTTTCCCTATGCATGCTATTTTGAGTTCTAGAGGGGTTGCTATTTTGAGTTCTAGAGGGGTTGCTTTGCAATGCATTGTATATCCCTGTGACATTAAAGGAGTTAAAGTCTTTTAACCCCTTAAAGACCCATGATGTGCCAGGGCCATCATGGGTAAACTTGCTTTAAGGACCAGTGAATGTCCTTGCATGTCATGGAATGGAGAAAAAAAAACATGCTCCATGGTCCTTAACTGCCAGCCGTAAGGGGTTAAGGGCTGTATTTTCAAAAGAAAAGAGGAGTATCACTGGAACAAACCAACTGCACTCTAGATGATACATAACATTCCAAATATTCTAACCAGTTTAAATGGATTTTAACCCTCAAATGCTAGAGAGGTCTCAAACACATGCTTTGGAGACCTCTCTAGAATTCAAGGGCTTAAAATACCAATTTACATCAATGGGGATTTTTTTAGTACTCCCCTATAGTGCTATTGGTTTGCCCCAAAATGAATCCAGTTCTCTTTAATGGCATGTGCTCCAGCATGCATTAAAGGGATAGTAATGTTTCAAAATAAAAGCAGCTCCAATTAATCTTCAAAGTATTTGGGCCATGGAGAGTGTTATTTCAATACTGTCAGAGTTGTAGTTCAAGAGTAATTGAATGATAAAGTATCTCACTCAGCCCCTTTTACTGATGTAACACTGCTCAGCTCAGAACCGAAAGGTGGTGTCCAGATGGCTTTCAGAGAGGGACAATCTTCAGTTAACAAAAGGGAAAACTGAAAAACCTGTCAAGGGGGGCTGGGTTTTCATTGTCCCTTGCTGTCAGCTGTCTGGTCTCAAGACCAGATTCCACATCTGAGGAGAGGTGGCTTACACTAGGTAAAAGGGTCAGGATGGGGATACTTTATCATTCAATTACTCTTGAACTACAACTCTGACAGTATTGAAATAACACTCTCTATGGCCCAAATACTATGAAGATTAATTGGAGCTGCTTTTATTTTGAAACATTACTATCCCTTTAAAGCAATCATACTCTCTAGTGCAGCAAAGGCTAGCATAAGCACAGAAAATTAACTTTGCATCTGGAAATATACATCCATATGTAGAATACTCCAGAGGGAAGAAAATAATAAAAAATGTCAGTTGATTTAAATGGGGCTTTTAACCACTTGAATTCTTAAAATGTTTCCAAAGCCCCAATGAAATATTTTTATTTTTTCCCTACATTGCGTTTGTTTGCCCCAGAATTTATCCAATCTTTCTTTTATACATATGCCCATTGTGCTATGTGATAAGCTGTGCATTCCATGAAATGTATACATGCAGAAGCAGAAAGAGTAAAAAGAAATGCATGTAAATAATTTATTATGGCACTGTGCGGTCTCGTAATCTACGGAAATGGACAAAACAATTTACTACAGTGCTTCAGTGGAAAAATGGAAAATGGCATAAATGTACTTTATAAAAAGAAAAATATTTGCACAACTTTCCATGTAGTAAACTCTTGGTAAATTATTAAATATCTAGAATGGATCTATTTTACTACGATTATTAGTACTGAGTGCAATTTTCTTTACATGGTTTAATTGATATATGTGAGATTTTATGCAGCATGTTATGTATTATTATTAATTTTGGGGCAAATCAACTGCACAATAAAGGGCCGATTAAAAATCCCCAATATCCCATTGATTTAAATGGGACCTTTTAACACTTGAATGCCACATTGATTCATAGTAAGTTAGAGATCTCTATAACATTCAAGGATTTAAAAAGTTCATAGGATCCAAAAACATTCTGCAATAATTGTTATTTATATGAAGCATACCATTTCTCATGACACGAAACAGGTCTTGTGAAATGGGTGGTTTGTCTTGTGCATTAACCAGTCAGATGGCAGCAAATATGATCATCAACAAATTATAAAAGCAAGTTCTCTTATCTTCAGACATCAGTCAGATAGGTTACTTTTCAGTTACTTGTCTGAACAAGGTAGAATATTTTCATCAGGTGACAGACTCTTTCCTTTGATATCCTCCATGTTGTCTGCTGACACCGCCTTACTCCTCATGGCCCCAGATACCATCTCATCTCTCCCGTGGCCTCCCACTGCCACCTCCTCTCCTCTATCCCCAGGCTCCCTGGTGCCACTTCTTCTATCCCCATTCTCCCTGATGCCACCTTCATGGCATGGACCCCACTTCCCTGACCCCCTAGAGTTCCAAAAAGAAACAAGTCAGATGGCCCCAGAATGTTTTTTTGCAGGCCTCTAAATCAATTTATGACATGAATCATGGAGGTTATGCTCATTTCTAGTTACAAGCCCCATTTGAATCAATGCAAAAGTTTACTTGTCCCCTGTGCTACAGTTTATTTGCCCCAATTTTCTTTTGCGCACATGACCTAATGAAAAAAATTGTGAATATAGTCATCATTTTGCAAATAATCTAAGTATCAGCATTATATTTTCCTTTACAGGTCACTGTTGTTTGTTTTTGACATCTGTAGGATATTTATGGGTTATTGCTTATCCATATTAGGTTAACAATGCAGTGTGCATTGCTTTGATCATTTCTACAATAATTTGACCCATGTGTCCATGAATAATTGTTACTTATTCCTTTCCAAATACATATAATGTACCTTATACAAAAAGGCTTTTCATATTAAAAAAAACTTCTGTTGCATTTAACATTCTTTTATATAGCTTTTATAAGACATTATTTTTTCATTTGGTCTTTGTTTTAAAAGAGTACATGGGTAAAGGAATAAATCAGAGTTAAGACTTCTGAAGACACACAACATCTCGTAAATCACCTCCCCAAGGCTGTACTTGAAAACATGTCACTTAACAGGCACTTCTTTGGTGTATCAGACAAAAAAATATGCACTTAACATAGCTGAAGGAATATGTGCGTAAGCAGCTGTGAAATGCCCTAGACACAATGCCAGCAGCATTTCAATTCCGCATTCATTTGCATTTGCAAGAAACTGAAAATTTGACTTCTCATGTATAGTAGCTTTGAAGCTGTGTGTACTGTCATATTTTCTATAGTGACAGACAGGTAATTTCTCTGAAATAGAATAGCTTGTTTGCATAATCAGTTGTGGGTTAAAATTATGGTAGTACGGGAGATGTGTAAACAATATTCTCAGTGTATGTTTAACAATTGTTGCTTTAATCAAAGCAAAGTCAAGTTTATCAATATGTCCATTTATCAATATGTCTATCAAGTTTATCAATATGCAATGCGTTGGATACCTCTCTGGCACTCAAAGGGTTAACCACTAGAACTTCCTTTACTATTGGAGTAATTAGCACTTTTTTATATACACATTGTAACACAATTCTTATTAGACCACTTTTCAAAAAAGGCAACTGATTGGCTTTAGTAGTTAGTAAAAAAAAGGTTGATAAACATGTCTATGTGTTCTCACATCACTTTGAGGCCATTTTACAATCTCTTTCCTTATCATGCCAGTTTTATACATCCCCCTCATGTCCCTTATGTATAAATGTAAAATGGAGCTATTCTGGGGCAAAACAACTGTGCCACAGGAGACAAAAACATTTCTGTTTAGGTCTTTTAAACCCAAGAATTCTATATGTATTGCTAAGCAATTTGTTGAATACCTCACTAGCATTCAAGTGTTTAAAACCAAAGGAAATTATTAATATTCCCCCATAATGCTGTTGGTTTCCTCCAGAATTACTCCAGTTTTCTTTTGGAATTACAGCCATCTTAATGGTGGAGGGTGTGCATCAACCTGCATTAACGCAATCATACTCTCTAATGCAATAAACTATGCAGGCAATCGGACACTACCCCGCCCCCCCAATTGGGTCAGATGGATATAGACAGAGTGGATCAGACCAGCTCAATGCTTGAGTGTTTATGTATTCCCTATAGTGCTGTTTATTTTCTCCAGAATAGCCCCAATTTATCTTTATGCATTAGGCACACGTGGGAGGTGTATAAAACTGGTATAACAATGAGTGCCTTCAAAACTGTCGCAAAGCAAGGTAAGGATGTACATGTTTTGTGACATTTTCACTAAGTACTAAAGCCAGTCACCTGATTTTTTTTTTTGAAAAGGGGATTAGAAACGGAACTAATCCAAATAAGAATTGTGGCTCATGTATGTGTAAAGAAATTTAGCAATTGGGTCAAAAATAAAGGTAGTTTCATAGATTCAATTTTAATGCGGGTATAACCTGTTCTTAATGGAAGTATATAGTGACAGTGTATAAGCTATGCATGTGACCTGTCAATGGAAATTATAGCAACAATTCTTATACATACCCCAAGAATATCCTCTCTCTCTCTCTCTCTCTCTCTCTCTATATATATATATATATATATATATATATATATATATATATATATATATATAATGGAAATATAAGGCAATGGCACACACTATTTAAACAAATAAAGTATTTATAATAATCAAAGGTGCACGTCTCATAAGTATAGATGCTATGATGTTACAATAAAGGGTCTCTACTGTTTCAACATAGAAGTGTGATGTCTATTGCTGCAACCAGGGATTCCCAGGCTGAGTACAATTATAAATATATGTATATATATATATATATATATATATATATATATATATATATATGTGGTCCTTATCCACAAAAGGAAAAGAGGTGTAGTTCTGGGGCAAACTAACTGCTTCATAAGGAAGATATCAACATTTCCATTAAGTTAAATGCAGCTTTTATCTCTTAAATGCCTGAGAGGTCACCAACACATTGTGAAGTAATATGTTGGAGATGTTTCTAGACATATAACAAGCAAAATGTATCAGTTACAAAGGTCACAAGCTGAGATGGAGTCAGAAGCCAAAGTTGAGATCACAAGCTGAGGTGCACAGTAGGTGTCACAAATCATGGCAGGGGACACAAGCCAAGGTCAGTGTCACAAACCGAAGTATGAGGTTGGAGGCCAAAAGCAATGGTTGAGGCACGCTGTTGGCAAAGAGTTAACCAGAAAGCTTGTCAATCCATAAATATCAGGAGCACACAACATACAAGGGTATGGGTGATAAGTACTGGTATATGTGAGGTGGGTCATACATATGCATATGCACATAGTTCCATCCTACAACCAGTGCTTTGTCAAAGTAGTAATTATTTCCTGGAGTGTACACTGCAAGTAAAATGAGTTTGCAATTAGCAATATTACTATAGTGTACACTGCAGTGCAATGATGATAGCTGTATTGCTATCCAACATTTTTATTGTGGGCATTTAAAACAAATAAAAATAATCATTTATTGGCCACTGTATTTCTGAAAAGGTTCAGATGCAGATAAGTTGTTGATTCAGGAAACTATCTGACTGCCATTTGGAATCAGGAAGGAATTTTTTACTGACTCAGATCTAAATTGTAAATGGCTTTGTGGGGGGGTTGCTTTCCTCTGGATCAACAACAGGGGTGCTTTTGGCATGAGCTGGATGGATGCATGTCTTTTTTCAGCCTTGTCAACTATGTTTTTATGTTAAGAGCACATCCATCATAACTAGCACTTTGCTCTGGAAATGGACTAGTCAAAATGGCAGGCATTTAAAAACCAAAAAATCTAAATCCAATTTCCTGTTTTCTTTTATTAACTTCCTTGGTTCTGCCACATGGGTCCTATTATAGAAGGTCCAGACAGCATCTTGGTTAAGGGAAAATGTGTTCTTCTGATAGAACCATGTTAGACTCCTACACAGAGAGGCTTATGAATGGGGAGGATTACGACTACCATACAGTGCTAAATTGCTGCAATAGATTTTATAGCCCTGTGCCTTTCAAATGCAAGCTTATTCCAAAATTCTCCCCTGAACACCTCTTGTGCCAAGGGGAGGGCAGTGGGTCAGTGCTTTCGTGTTTTATGTGATTGCTTTCCTCTGCTCCTTGTTTAGCTATTTGGTAGGCCAACTTGGCTTGTTTGCATTAAATCTTACCAATGGAGGAATGTGTGCACCAGAGTGCACTAAAATGATGAAAGACTCTAGTTCAAAGTGCAGCCACTAACATGATTGGAGATGTGCTGACAGATTTATATATTTCACCTACTATCTGTGGAGGATGTGAGTTGTAGTCCAACAGTAGCTTGTGTATATAGTTGCCTACCCAGGACTAACCCCTATTTACTGAGTAACACAGCTGTGAACACTATTCTATAGATACATATCGCTGTGATAAAAATGGGAAAGAAAGTTCTGTGGCTTGTTTGCTAGTCCTTTGAGCCTTCTTCTGAAAAATTTCTAATTTTACAACATGTCATAGAATAATGAAATTGGAGAAGTTTCTTTCATAAATTAGCAGTGTTTCTTGTATGTCCCCCAATATGCCTACAAACTACATTTCTGTTGTTAAATATATTTCTTAATATAATTAACAGTAGTAACTGGATTTGTTTGAGCTTACTTATTTCTGCAAATGCTTCTTTGAGAGAGCAATGCATTTATTATTCCAAAACACGTCAGTTTATTAATTAGATACATGTGTCCAAGTTACTGACACCTAAAAGGTGGCAGACAAATGTGTCTGTGGCTATACTTTCATATCCCAAAATTAAGAGACTTTTTTCTTTTGTATTGATTCTGGCTTGGCATAGGTCTTTTTGGATAGCAAGTATCAGTTGAAGTGTCTTATGCACAAAAAAAGTGTTTTTTTGGTGCAAAGCATCTGAAATATTTTTTTTAAAGTTCCCCCTGATTTAAAATAGAGTTTATCCCCTAGAATGGTAGATTTGTCATTGGTGCATTGATTTGCATTACACTGGCACCCTCTCTAAACTCCATTTAGATCAATGAAAATTTTAAGCTGGTTTGTTCCAGAACTGCCTGTTTTCTTTTGTGCATAAGGCTCTAACGGCTCGATACTATTACCACTGGTAAAAATGGTGGTAATTAAAAAAAAAATCACTAACGCCTAAAAACTGAACCATGTAACTCGGCTATTCTGTTGCTGGTGAGGTACATGGCAAAAAAAGCGTCGTTGACCAAAACTCACATTTTGCCAAAATGTTCATTGTTGTTTTTTGTTCCCACAAGTCACACTAAATATTGCAAATTGTGGGAGCATCAAAGAAAAAAAAAGCAAACTTTCATTGCTTGACAGTGTATTGGCCACTTGAATACTGGCCCTCTGTTTGCCTCTTGGATACTTACTCTGTGAAGCGTGAACTACACAGCAGTTGGCAAGTGGCAAGTAAAGTATAATCTGGAGGTGGTAAGACCAGCTGTCACTGACTAAAAACCAAAGCAGAAATAGCCAAAAAGGGGAAACTGAGATGCATAGTGGGGGACAAGCCAAAGTCAGGGGCTGGCTGAGTTCAAGCAGAGAGGTAGGATGATCCAAGGTCAGTGGCTGGCAGCAGTCAGAATGCTCAAGGGCAAAACCGAGGTCAGGGGCTGGCTGAGATATAGAAGGGTCAAGAGACGTAAGCAAGGGGTCAAAAACTGAAAAATACCGAAGATAGAACTTAAGGACACAAACTAATCAGCTTGGAGACTCAACGCAAGAGCGTCCGAGACCGACTGACTTGGCCTTATTTACTGGAACGTGACATCGGAGGCGTCTGAGACACAGAAGATGCGACGGCCAGATGTGGACATCCCAGAGAAATGGGAGGTAGGGAGCTAAAATTAGTCAGAAACATAACACTTACCTGTTATCCTCTGTTAGGCTTCTTCATTAATCTTCTCTTCTGTCTTCTCTTTGGTCTCCTTTTCTTCTTTTTTTCTGTAAAAAAAAAAAATCCATGAGTGCTCTTTGATGTAAACAAAAACAAATAAATAAAAAATAATCCCCCAAAGATGCTACCATTAACTTTTTGAGTGCTGGAGGGGTAGCCCTCCGGCATTCAAAGGGTTACTATAGGTGGCATCTGAAAGTCCACATTAAATAAAAATATTTTTTTAAATTGTCCATATAGATGAAATGTTGGAATTAATTTAAACCTTTGCCTCTGCCGCCTTCTCCACTGGCGGCGGAAGGCATTTTGAGCAGCACAGAGTCCCCCCATATGACCTCTTGGGTCGCTGCCCGAGTCAGACTGCTGGGATTTTGAATCACCACTGGTTTTTAAATGCCAGTCTCGGTTCAAAATAAATTGGCAGTCTCCAATTGGCTGGGAAGTGCGTAAGCGCCTCCCAGCAAATCATTTTTAGTGGGGCCCGAGAAGTCGCATGGGGGGGGGCTACCCCTCTGAAATTCAAAGAGTTAACGGTAGCATCTTTGGGGGGGTTACATCAAAGAGCACTCATGGATTTATTTATTCTTTTTATAGCAAGAAAGAAGAAAAGAAGACAGAAGACAAGAAGAAAGAAAAGAAGATGGCCATGACCCAATTTTGAATTGTCTGGACATGTGTGAACTGTTTATAGATTAACCCTATGAGTGCCAGTGGGGTATGTATTGCTGTATAATGTGTTGCATACCCCACTGGCACTCATAGGGTTAATCTTTTTCTCTGTTTCAACCACAAGTATGTGTTGGAAACCAGTTTTCCAACATATACCAGTGGTTTTAGCCGGGTGTTTTGGACTCTACGTCTGCCTTGGATTTGTGCAATGAAAAGTGCATTCCTAAACATGAAGTGAAGCCACAGCATGGAATAGGATAGCAAAGTCGACTATTTTTAAGTGATGTCCAGTGGGTGTAAATTGCTCACCCGTTGGACATTTTTGCATGGTTTCTGGTGCTGACAGCATAGTTCAAAGGTGGTAAAAGCCCAAATAAATTACAATTTGAATATTTATGTGTCCCCTATGGAGCAGCTGGTTTACTCCAGAATAACTCCAGGTTACTTTTATAAATATGGGCCACTGTGCTGTATTCAGAAGCAATTCTGGGGCAAATCTATTGCATCACATGGCACAAACTAAAGTTACCCATTGGTTTAAATGGGGAATTTAACCTCTTGAATGCTAGAGAGGTCTACAGTGCATTGTGAAGCAATGTGTTGGAGACCTCTTTAGCATTCAAGGAGTTAAAAAACACCTTTAAATTAACCCATTGAATGTCAGAGTACTATGCAACGCATTGCAAAACAATGCATTGCATAGGTGTGTTTTTGCTCCCTATGGTGCATGGAGCATTTGGTTTACTCCAAATGCGAACCTCTTTTGCTTTCTTGAATATGGCCCATTGTGACCAACACATATAAATCAGAAAGTACTTAGTGTGATGTTTGTATTTGCAACATTAATGAAGAATGTGTTCACTCCAGTGTTTAATCCTTTATTTACAACATAATGTTAAGCTGCCTAAGATCCAGTACATGTTGTTTCAGCAGTTTCTGTGTACATATTAGCATTTATTTATAAACTAAAGTTAAAACTTTGTTGAAAGTCTAAACTTTTTTTTCAGAAAAGGGGATATACATCAATTAAATATTAATTATATTAGAATTAATATGCCGTGTTGATCAAGCCATCTGAGGAAACTTGGACAAATGACTCTTCATTAGGGAAACAGGACCTCGATTCAATATGCCCCATTAATACTGTCAGGAGGGCAAAAATGGATACCAACTGGTACACACACACTGTGTCAATGTTGATATTCAACATCTCTAGCAACAGAAACCACAACAAACAATGGGCCAAAGAACCTGACTTTTGGCCCAATGTTTTGTTCCCAAAACTCACTCTAAATAGCTTGAGAAATGGGAACAACAAAGGAAAAAGGCTAACGCTCAGTGCTTGACACAGTGTCAATCACCGAGCATGGGTGATTGACATGGGTTTTAAGTTCTACACACAGTGCTTCATAAACCTGCCCTCCGGTCCCTGTAGTATTCTTTAGTTTGACTTTAGCCAATCAGCTTTTAGTAGGCATGACTATCACCCTTGTGTGTATGCACTTCCTGGTTTTTGGCAGTTAGAGCAGTACTGTTATTTTATGAAAATGTTATATATTGCATCTCTGCTCATAGAAATAAACACCTGTTAATAATAATAATAATAATAATAATAATAATAATAATAATAATAATCAGCATTGTACGTGTATTGGATACCAATAGTAAGCAATAATAAATATTACATGGTGTCAGAAGTAACAGATTTCAAACAGCATGCTGATCTCATGTTTGGAGGACCTTTAAAGAATAAGAGTGAGGATGAAAAATACAGTTATCTCCTGTTATGGGTTGGTGAACAAGGCAGAGACATTTTTAATACATGGGCCTTACCTGCAGTTGGAGTTGTGTTGCTGAAATCTTATTATGACTGCTTTGCAGCATATGTTCAGCCCAACGCTAACATTATCTTTGCACGTTACAAGTTTCACGAGAAAGTACAACAGGATCATGAATCCCTGGAGCAGTTTGTTACAGATTTACGGCTCCTTGCCCCAGACTGCAATTACGCCCAGAGCGATGAAATGGTCTGGAATCGTATTGTCTTTGGAATCTGCTCGCCTAAAGTAAAGGAAAAACTCCTTAGCATAGGGTCTGAATTAAAGCTTGAGAAAGCAATTGATATCGCCCACTGACATGAACTAGCCTAGGCCCAACTACGGTCCATTTCTAAAGGCCAAGACACCCTGCAAAGTGATGTCATCCATGAGATTTTGCACCATGCAACTAATGGCTGGAAATGGAGGCAAAATAACACCCGTCACCTGCATCCACAGGAAGAGGCATTTCAGTCTTAAAGCCCTGATCAAAGCATCTCGCTGAATGTGAATATTGTGGCAATGAACCACATAGCAACTATTTTCATTGTCCTGCAAGGAGGAATAGGTGTACAACCTGCAAGAAACTACATCACTTTGCTAGAGTATGCCTCTCCAGGGGCAGGAAAAGCATCCATGCTGTGAGCAAAGATGGTGCTGACCTAGAAGAGTGCAAACAACTGTACATAAACTCAATAACTCAAACTGAACAAAATCCAGACATGGAGCAGGCATTTGTCACTATTCAAGTCGGTCCAAAATGAACTAAAGTACAATTCAAGATAGGCACGGGAGGCTCAGCCATTGTTATTCCACTATATGAATACAAACGGCTTAAATCCCAGTGCACCCTACAGCCAGCATCTCCCCCTTTATATGGCTACTGATGCGAACAACTGGCAGTAAAAGGGAAATGTGACTTGGATTGTCAGCACAAGAACATTCAAACAATTAAGTCATTTTATATCGTTGACACAAAAGCACCTCCAATCATAGGCTTAAAAGAGAGCATATATTTTGGCTCATCAAGCTTGTACTGTCCATTACAGGCAGTCCAGATAAAATACCAGTTATGTAGGAATATACAGACATCTCCGAAGGAATCGGTTTGTTCCTTGGTGAGTGTACCTTATATTTAAATCCACAGGCAACTCCAGTGGTGCACCCACCTAGGCGTATACCCCTTGCATTGCACAGTCATCTTAAAGAGGAACTCGAGGGCATGGAGGCATTATTAGTAAAGTCACAAAATCTACTGACTGGGTTAATTCTATTACTACTGCAGAAAAACCACGTACAGCCAAATGTATGATTATATCCTAGAGACCTCAACAAAGCAATTAAGTAGCCCCACTACCCTTTGCCTACACTTGAGGATGTCACACCCAAGCTGGCAGGCGCGCAATATTTTAGTGTCCTACATGTAAGATCAGGATATTGATCCATAAACCTTACTGAAGAGTCATCCAAACTGATCACTTTTAACACTGTTTTCGGGCATTACATATATAACCACTTTGCTTTCGGATTAATTTCTGCCCAAGATGAGTTCCAGAGCAAGATAAATGAAACCTATGAAGAGTTACACAGTGTAACTACAAAAGTTGATGATATCCTCATTTTCGGCAAAATGAAATCAGAGCATGACAAAAATCTCAAGGCCATGCTGCAACCTTCCAGGGAAAGAAGTGTCAGACTTAATCCTGAAAAAAGCATAATCTGCTCCACTCAAGTAAGCTACTTTGGACACATACTCTCGGCCAATGGGATTAAGCCAGACATGGTAAAAATTGCTGCAATACAGGATATGAAACCACCCACAGACAAAGGTGAATTAGGAACTATACTAGGCATGATCATCTGTTTGTCAAAGTTTGCACCTAATTTATCTGACATCACTGCTCCAATGTGACAGCTTTTAAAAGAAACTACTGAGTTCATTTGGGACACTCAGCAAAATGAGGCATTCACTTAAGTGAAGGATTGACTCACATGTGAGCCAGGATCGGTACTCACATATTTCTACCCCCACAAGGAGCTAAAGTTGCAGGTTGATGCTTCCAAATACGGTCTCGGAGCAGTATTAATGCAAGACAATAGGTCAATTGCATACACATCCAAGTCACTTACAATGAAATCAATTATGCACAGATTCAAAAAGGAACTATTTGCCATCTTATTTGGCTACAAATGTTTCCACCAATATATTTATTACCGCCACATTGTCGTGGAAAGTGATCACAAACCATTGGAATCTATTATGTGCAAACCAATGGCATCCAGCCCCCCAAGGCTTCAGAGGATGATCTTACAGTTGCAGAAGTACAACTTTGACATCATCCATCACCCAAGAAAAGATATTCCTGTTGCGGACACATTATCCAGGAAACCACTGTCCGACCAGGACCCAAGCCTCAGTGAAGACATGGATGTGCAGGTACACACCAAATACAGTAACCTGCCAGTCAGCGATCCCAAGCTGGAGGAAATTAAAGTTCAGTCAGAAAGAGACATGCAATTCCAGGCACTAAAAGTCAACATACTCAATGGTTGGCCTGAGGACAGGAAGCAATGCCCTCCAAGCATATTGGAATACTGGAGCCACAGAGGTGAGTTATCATACCTGCATGGCATAATTTTTAAAGGTGAAAAGATTGTTATCCCATCAAGCCTGCATCCAGAGATTCTCATACGCATACATGCCAATCATCTGGGCATCGAGAAATATAAACAGAGAGCCCGTGACATCTTATTCTGAACAGGTATGGGGAAGGAGATTGAGGAAATTGTGAGCAAATGCCCTATCTGTCTTACTTACCGCACTTCAAATGTGACAGCCAATGATAAGCCACAGGGTACCAGATAGACAATGGCAAATAGTGTCCACTGATCTATTTACCTGGAGGAATGAAGTTTTCCTTATCACTGTTGATTATTGTAGACGATTCTTTAAAATGAGCAAGTTACAAAGCACAACGTCAGCTGCTATAATACAAGAACTAAAAGCTGTTTTCACAAGACACTGTATCCCTGAGACAGTTATCTCAGATAATTGCCCACAGTACATATCCAATGAGTTCACAACATTTCAAACACATCACCTCGAGCCCGTACTACCCACAAAGCAATGGATTGGCAGAAAGGTCTGTACAGACTGCAAGGGCTTTGCTGGAAAAAGCTAAAGCAGACAGGAAGGATCCTTTAATGAGTCTCCTGAAATACCAAAACAGCCCCATTGATAACGTCAAATCACCAGCACAGTTACTCATGAGCCATCACCTGAGATCCACACTCCCAAGCACCAACCAGCAACTGATACCCAAAGCTGTTTGCTACAAGATTATCAGCTCTAACAGGCTGCACCATCAGAAGTGACAGAGGAGCTATTATAACAAGTCTGCAAGACCCCTATCAAGGCTCACTGAAGGACAAAGTGTGTGAGTGCAGTACCAGGACCAATGGAAACCAGCTGTGGTCACCCAAACAGCTGGCACAGGGATGTCGTACTATATATGCACCAATGACGGAATGGTATACAGGTACAACAGGCACAGCTCCTAGATACCAGTGAGTCACACAACATCAGTAATGATCTCTACCAGAGAGCACCGGGTCAAGCCATACAGCATCACAACACGAGCCATCAAAAGTCACTGGCCACAGTTCAGAGGTTCGTTAGACATCGCCCACGTCTATCCCCCACCGGACCTGATATGGATGCCTAGTCAAACCTAGAGACATTTTTGGATTTATAATCACATTCAGTATGCATGAAAGACTCAGACAGCATTATACTGTATATATGTTATATTTACTTTGCCATAATGTATGTATGTATATTTTTATTTATATGGCGCCACACAGTGTATGCAGTGCCTTACAATAGACGTAAGTTACACTAAATAATAGGGGATAAAATAAGTGTCACATTCATAGAAACATTAGGAGAGAGGTCCCTGCCCCAAGGAGCTTACAGTCTAAATGGGTAATAGAAGACAGATAACAGGGTATGAGCGCATCAAGTACTGAGGTTACAAGTGCTGGCTTTGGCGAAAGCTAGGCATTGGCCTAAAAAGATAAGATTTCAGGGTAGACTGAAAGACAGAGGGGGATTGTTCTAGCCATAGGGAGATGGGTATGGAGTTCCATAGGTAGGGAGCAGAAAGCGAGAAACATTTGAGGCGGGAGGGGGCAGAGGGTGTGCATGGTATAACAAGAAGGGCATTGTGTGCTGAGCAAAGAAGGCGGCAGGGAACATAAGAGGAGATGAGGAAAGAGATGTAAGGAGGGGTAGCACTGTGGAGAGCATTAAAGGTGAGAAGAAGGACCTTGTAATTGATGTGTTGCTGAATAGGTAGCCATAACAGATGTCTAAGAATTATGTGAGCAGGTTCAGTTTTTGGGGAAAGTGTGGTTATTCATGCAGTAGAGTTTAAAACAGATTGAAAGGTGAAAGATGAGTAACAGGGAGGCCAGTTAGTAGAATATTGCAATAGTCTAAGTGGGACAGAATGAGGGCATGTAAAAGAGTTTTAATAGTTTGTTGAGAGAGGAATGGGTGGATTTTAGCAATGCTGTGGAGAAAGAAGTGAGATGTTCTAGCAACAGAGTTAATGTGAGGGGAGAAGGAAAGAGAGGAATCAAATATGGCCCCAAGGCAGCGTGGTGAGCTGGCCGGATCAATGTCAATTCCATCAACTGTAATGGTGAAGCTAGGTGTTGGGCAAGGTTTTTGAGGGAAATTGAGCAGTTCAGTTTTAGACATGCTTATCTTCAGCTGACTGTGTGCCATCCAGGAGGAAATGGCCAAAAGGCAGTCTGAAATTTGTAGCTGGATTTGAGGTGAAAGATCAGGAGTGGAGATGTAAATTTGGGTATCATCAGCATGTAGATGGTACTTGAAGCCAAATGAAAGAATAAGTTCACCCAAAGAAAGGGTGTACAGTGAAAAAAGCAAGGGACCCAGAACAGAGCCTTGAGGCACCCTCAAAGACAGAGGGACTGTGGAGGAGGTGTTATTGCCAGAGGACACAAAAAAGGAATGTTGTGAGAGATAGGAGGAAAGCCATGAAGCAGCTTGATTTTGGAAACCAAGACTGTGGAAAATTAGAGCAAGAAGAGAATGGTTAACTGTGTCAAAGGCAAATAGTCAAGTAGTATAATTATTGAAAACTGTCCTTTGGCTTTTGCAGTCTGGAGATCATTAGGCACTCTACAGAGAGCTGTCTCAGATGAGTGACCACACCAGAAACCTGCAAAGGGTCCAAAATATTGTTAGAGCTGAGGAATTTGGTTATTTTGAGTTTTGAGGTAAGTGGTAGAAGGGAGACAGGTCGATGGTTAGAGAGACAGGCGGGGTCAAGGTTAGTCTTCTTTAGTAGGGATTTAATTTGTGCCTGTTTAAATGAAGAAAGGAAGGTGACTGTGGGGAAAGAGGTGTTGAAAATGTGTGTTAATATAGGTGTAAGGACTGGTGCAAGTGGTTTAAGTAAGTGGGAGGGCAAAGGGTCCAAGGAGCAGGAAGTAAGGTGGGTAGATAGGAGAAGCTGAGAAACTTCTTCTTCTGTTACAGGTGTAAAACTATCAAAGTATGATGAAGGGGATTTGGGGAGAGAAAGTTCGGAGACAGATGAATAGATTCCACCTTGTGTTTGAAGGGTTCTGCAAAAGCTTCAGGTGAATGGATGGGGTGAGAGGAAGCTGTGGGAGGATGGAGCAAGGAGTCAAAGACTGCAAAGAGATAGCGAGGATTAGATTTGTTGTTGTGGATCAGTGTGGTATAGTATTCCTGTTTAGCTTTAGAAAAAGAAAAATGTAGGCAGGACAGAATAAATTTAAAGTGGATGAAATCTGTATGTGAGCGTGATTTCCTCCAAAGGCGTTCAGCAGAGCGAATGAAAGAACGTAGGAAGCGGGTATGGGAGTTGAGCCAGGGTCGTGGATTGACTATGCGACTCTGATGTAGTTTCAGTGGGGCAAAGGAATCAGTAGCAGAGGATAGGATTGAGTTGTAGGAGTTAACAAGAATGTCTGTGTCAGAGATGGCCAAGATAGAGGAAAGATTGGAGTTAAAGGGATAGTAATGTTTCACAAAAACAGCAGCTCTAATTAATCTTCATAGTATATGAGCTATAGAGAGTTATTTCAACACTGTCAGAGTTGTGGTTCAAGAGTAATTGAATGATAAAGTTTCCCCCTCCTGCCCCTTTTACCTAGTGTAAGCCATCTCTCCTCAGACAGCTCACAGCAAGGGACAATCTTCTTACTGTGAGAACAATGAAAATCCTGCCCCCTCGACTGTTTTTTCAGGTTTTTCCCTTATCTTAATTGAAGATTGTCCCTCTCTGAAATCTACTTGGACACACCCTGCTGTTCTGGGGTGAGCAGTGTTACAGTAAAAGGGGTGAGAGGAGAATACTTTATCATTCAATTACTCTTGAAATACAACTCTGACGGTAACGAAATAACACTTTCCAAGGTCCAAATATTATGAAGATTAATTAGAGCTGCTTTGATTATGAAACATTACTAACCCTTTAAGTGAGGTGCTCATCCCAGAGAGATCAAGTGAGCGGGTATCCCTTATATATAGGGATGGGTGAAACTTTCCTCCTCAAACTGAAATCAGCGAAAAATGGCATTTTCCGCTTGGCAAAAAATTTCCCGCGAAAAGTGCCAATCTTCAACTTTTTTCCACTTTTTCGCCCATTGAAATCAATGGGAACATAGAAGTTAAACACAACACATTACAAATAATATTTTATTTCCCAAAGGCAGAGTATAAAAGGGGCATGAGGATGCCTGTGTTGGTGGGGTGTGGGGAAAGAATAATTTGAACAGGGGATGATTTTTTTGGGTGTTGTTTAGTGGAATTGGGGGGCACTTAATAAAAAAGAAATCCTAGATAAAATAGAAACCATAAGACATGGTATAAAGGGGTCTGAGGAGGGTGTCTGTGTTGGTGAATGAATGAATCATTTGAACAGTGAATTTGTTTTGGGGGGTTTCTTGACTGCTACTGAAGGGACAATTAATAAAAAATAAATCAATAAAATAAAATAAGACATTTGTATTTTATTTATTTATTTATTTATTTATTTATTTAAAAAATAAAAATGCCCTACTGGCCTAATGCCAACAGGTTATGTTGGCCAGTGGCCACTGTCAAATGTCCTCCTGAGTCCTGAGTTGCAACTGTTGTACTGCTACTGCTGAGCTGTTTAAGCAGCAGGATGATTAGGCAGCTGAAAGGGAATGGGATCAACAATAGCAGTAACATGGAAGATGGATGATGAAGGTTCCACTTTCCACAACTGACTCCAGTGATGTGCCTGAGGCAGTAGCAGCAGTATAAGTAGCCCCCAGTCTATGTGGAGAAAAGAAGAAGTTGGCCATTAATCTTGTCTACCTGCCTCTCCTCCGAAATCATGGGTGTGTTGTTATTAGAATATTTTTTTCCCTTGATAGCAGGAACTGTGGCTCTCATCAGCAACTGCAATGTGCACAGTGTGTGTGGTAAATAACATCTGGGGCACAACTGTTTCCAAGCACCATGACACCTGAAACCAAGTACTGCTGCTGTTACTGTACCTTTTTCCAGAGCCGCTAAGGACACATGACAACTTGCTGACAGTTTAATAGTAATGATGAACCCTCCCTGCTACGATCTTAGCATATTCTGCAGGATGGAATCTCCTCAGATGCTGCTTGATGCACTGATTGCGATTCTCCTCCACCACACTGGCATGTGTGGTCAGTGCACCACACAGTGTGCAATGGGTAGAGACGAACTACAACATCTTAACATCAACATAGTGGCTATCGTTTGGCGGGGGAGGTAATGAACGAGGAGGATTGGCATAAGATGTAGTTACCCTAGAAGATGATGGCAAGCTAGTTGTTTCACTCATCCTGGAACTTCCAGTCTCTGCCTAGGTTGTTCTATTCCTCCTTCTCTTTGATCTCCGCCTCGCCTCTTGTTGCCTTTCTGGAGAGTCAGGGACAGCAAAAGAGGTGCTTGATTTCTGTGGTACGTGTTTGTCTTTAACATGTTTGGAGTAAATGTCATGTTGTCTGTGTTTCATTTGTGATGTCAGGGCGCTTGTGCCAAAGTGCGTTCCCTCCTTTCCTCTTCTCACTGACTTTTCACAAATTGTGCACAGTGCCGTTGCTGATGACTGCACTGTGCCTGCCCCAACAGAAAAATAGTCCCACACCCATGATGACTTCAGGGGGAAGGGAACAGCTGGAGAAGAATTGCCTCTTTCTTCTTGTCCTCCACATTGACCTTCATTGTCTGTGGCAGTGGATAATGTTGCTGTTGTTGCTGCTACTGCGTCAGATTCAGAACTGCAACTAGGATCAGGAGTATTGCTACTGCTGGCAAGTGGAACCTGTTCTAGTCCTGCATCACTTGTGGACCCAATTCCCACTGCGTCCATGGTGGCACACTACCCTGCTCCTCAGCATCCTGTTGCCCTTGCACCTCAGCATCAGAAGGAATTAGAGCAGTTGCAAATTCCTCTAATTCCAAAATGTCATTGCTAGTGGTGGTGGTGATACCCATGCTCATCCCTGTCTCCCATTCCTTCTCAGTTTCTGCTAAAAAGGCCTTCAATGTCTCTTCCACCCCAGTTTCTCTAGCATCATCACCACCACCACTAGTCCCTATATGCTGTTGTTGCTGCTGCTCTATTCCAGACATCTCACTGCTGCTTGGAGGAGGTGACAAGTAATGAGACAGAGGGTCCCCTGCTGTCACACTTGACATCATTTTCTCCTTCCCCCCGAGTACTACAAGAAACACTAGCAGCAGGCAAAGTATTGGCGGCAGCAGGTTCAGCACTGGCAGCAGGTTCAGTACTAGCAACAGGTACAACACTAGTGGCTGTAGTTACAGAAATGGTGGCACTGGCAGCAGGGGCAGCACATCTGGTAACAGGTACAACACTAGTGGCTGAAGATACAGAAATGGTGACACTTGCAGCAGGGATAGCACGTCTGGCAACAGGTACAACATTAGTGGCTGCAGGATCAGAAATGGTGGCACTGGCAGCAGGGGCAGCATGTCTTGCAGCAGGTACAACACTAGTGGCTGCAGGAACAGCAATTGTGGCACTGGCAGTAGAGGCAGCACATCTTGCAGCAGGCACAGGCAGCTGACCTGTCCTGCTCTCACTAGTACTACCCTTTTCTCCTTTCATTCCCATTCCCTTTTCTTCTTTCCTTCCCATTCCCTTTTCTCTTTTCCTTCCCTTTTCTCCCTTCCTTCCCATACCCTTTTCTCCCTCCCTTCTCATTAAATTCCCCAAGATCCCTTGGGGTGATTTAGGTAGACTGGACAGCATTGGTACAGTACTGCTAGTCACTTCCTCCTCCTGCTCCTCAGACTCAGTGGACACATAATAAGGGTCCTTCCAGTTCCTCTTTTTGCTGCCCATAGTGATAAGAGTCACTATGAGCCTCTCCTGCCTCAACTTTTGCTAAATATCACAAAAGAACAGCACAGCACGTCTATCTCGTTCTGCAGCTGCTTCTATTTTGTCTGTCTTCAGCGAAAACGTCATGTTTTTATAGCGGAAGTGCGAAAGCAATGTAAATCAATGAGTGAAAGCTTTTTAGCCATTGAAAAAATGGCGAAAGATTTTGGCCAATGTGCAAAAGATGTGAAAATTTTAACCGTTAGTTTTAAAGCGGACTTTCTTGCGAAAAAGTGGATAACAACGTGGTTCCCGTGGGAACATGGCAACAAGTTTCGCCCACCCCTACTT
This sequence comes from Rhinophrynus dorsalis, assembly GCA_037306005.1. NCBI lineage: Eukaryota > Metazoa > Chordata > Amphibia > Anura > Rhinophrynidae > Rhinophrynus > Rhinophrynus dorsalis. Next base: position 385,847,502 of record CM074719.1, read on the forward strand.
ATATATCTGTTGGGGGAGGGATGGGGGAAGGGGCAGAGTGGTAGAGAGAGAAGGCTATAAGATGGTGGTCTGATAGAGGGAATGGGAAAACTGTGAAAGAGGAAAGATCCAGGCTCTTAGTAAAGACAAGATCGCGGCAGTGACCAGCTTTGTGAGTGGCACAGTCAGTCCACTGCAGGAGATCAAGTGACAAGGTTAGTTCTAGAAGACGGGAAGCCCAGGGGACAGAGGGGTCATCAATATGACATTAAAAATCACCCAGAATAAGGACAGTATTGTCAGTAGAGAGAAAGAAGGAGAGCCAGGATTCAAAATCTGAGAGAAAGTTTGAAGGAGAAGAGGAGTTAGCAGGTGGCCTGTATATTAAAGCAACGCGCATTGACAGAGGGTAATAGAGCTGGATTGCATATATTTCAAATGAGGAAAAGTACACAGATGGTGGGATTGAGAGGGTCTGGAAGCAGCAGTGGGAGGAGAGAAGGAGACCTACCCCGACTAGTAAAGTGAGGGGTGTGTGAGAAGCAGAACCCTCCATAAGAGAGTGCAACCTCCACCACTGTGTCCTGTGCAGACAACCAAGTTTCTGTGAAAGCAAACAACTGCAGTGATTGCTCACAGAAACAATCATGAATGGGGGTTGTCTTATTAACAATGGGGTGGGTGTTCAACAGAGCACAGGAGAAGGGGAGAAAGGATGGTGAACAAAGATGTATATTTATGAGATTTGAGGGGTTAGAACCCTTCAGGTAGTGGTGGGAGGACATGGTAAACCATGGCTAATAACAGGTAGGGATGGGGTTTGGGCCTGGATTGGGATCAATATCCCCTGCAGCAAGCACAAGGATAAGACAAAGGGAAGAAATATGGGAGTGGGACTTGTATTGTTCTTTTGGAATAGGGAATGCAGAGGGAGAAGCGGTTAAAATCTGGAGAAGTATGTAAGAGCAGACAGGTGTGAGGAGAGGGGGAGATGTGGATGTAGTTTGGAAAGTGAGAGGGAGAGTTGAAGCTGATAAGAATCCTGGTGAGCACTGAACATATAACAACAAGGTAAAAAGCAAATGTGAACATGGTAAATCAGTTCCTGGTGCCAGAGGAAACATGTCTTTGCTGATTATCTTCCTACAGCTGCTCTTTACAGGTAATGCAGGAGTTCTGGTGCCTTGTGTGTTGTCTTGTGTTTTGTCCTCATTGTTGAACTTAGTTGTTAAAGGGATAGTAATACTTCATTTTAACTTTATTTTATTTTGTAGGCATTAAAAAAACATTAAGAATGATATAAGTCTTATCTCTGAAACCTTTATGGTTTAAGAGATATTCACAAACAAAGTATCCCCCCCCGTTCAACCAGATCAGAAGGGAGGTGCCCAGGTAGACTGCAGAGAGGGACAATCTTCAATTAAGATAAGGGAAAAAGCTGAAAAACTTGTCAAAGGGGGGAAGGGCTTTCATTGTTTTCATACAAAGAAAATTGTCCCCTTCTGTTATCTGTCCTGTCATACAACCAGACTCACATCTGAGAAGAGATGGCTTACACTAGGTAAAAGGGGCGGGGAGGGGAAACTTTGCTTGTGAATATCTCATAAACCATAAAGGTTTGAGAGATAAGACTTATATCATTTTTCATGTTTTTTTAATGCCTACAAAATAAAATAAAGTTAAAACGAAGTATTACTATCCCTTTAAACTCTTGTTGGCATTTTAGAAGAGGGGCACTTAAGAAAGGGACATCAGTGCTCTACCCCCCAACAAATGCTCTCCCCCAGAATGTGTCCAGATATATAGGCCCCAAAATAGAGATTAGCAATCAAACTATCAGCATATAAAAGGATTGAGCATAAGGCTGAAGGGAAATGGAAGGTGTGACAGGGAATGAACTCCTCTGCAGGGGAATGCAGTCACACAGTCTGAGTTAGCAATGTTGATAAATTAGATACACAAGATGTTAATATATGTGCATACCCAGATTAATTACTCCAAATGCACCAGGCACACAAGGGTTAAAACAAGGCAGATAGACTGTTCAGACTTTTCATACCCAGATTAATTGCTCCAAATGCACCAGGAACACAAGGGTTAAAACAAGGCAGATAGACTGTTCAGATTTTTCATACCTGTGGATGAGAAGAAAAGAGATATGTGTCACCCAATAACTCCGTTGCTAAACTCTTGCTGGCACTTTAGAAGGTGGGCGCTTAGAAAAGGGGCATCAATGCTCTACCCCCCGGGAGGGCTTGCGGTTCTTCCAGACGGGGCTTGCTGCTCTGTTTCAGCACAGTTGTCCCCATTGCTATGCAATATAACAGTATCTGTATTGTGTCTTCCATGTTATAAGGCTGTATAATATTATAAGACTTTATGTATTATTGCATATTACTGACAACCAGTTATATGTTGTTAATGTTGCACGTTCCTGCCTAAATTGTATACATTGCATGTAATACCTAACCCATTTTTTACCCCACATATCTATACCAGTTATGTTATGTATATTTGCAAATATTATATATATGAAGTATTATTATTATTATTTATAAAGGGAGATGTAGTATTCTTTAGTTTAACTTTAGCTAATCAGCTTTTAGTAGGCGTGGCTATCACTCTTGTGTGTAGACACTTCCTGGTTTTTGGCAGTTAGAGCAGTACTGTTATTTTATGAACATGTTATATATTGCATCTCTGCTCATAGAAATAAACCAACACCTGTTAATAATAATAATCAGCATTGTACATATATTGGATACCAGTAGTAAGCAATAACAAATATTACATTCCCTGCTTAAACAAGGGGCAGCTAAAGCATCCCATACTGGATGCATGTCCCCGGGAGGGCTTGAGGTTCTTCCAGATGGGGCTTGCTGCTTTGTTTCAGCGTAGTTGTCCCCATTGCTCTGCAATATAACAGTATCTGTATTGTGTCTTCCATGTTCTATAGGTGTTAGTACTCCTTTAAAGGGATAGTAATGTTTCATAATAAAATCAGCTCTAATTAATCATCATAGTATTTGGACTTTGGAGAGTGTTATTTCAATTCTGTCAGAGTTGTAGTTCAAGAGTAATTCAATGACAAAGTGTCCCCCTCTCGTCCCTTTTACTGATCTAACACTGCTCAGCCAGAGCAGAAGGGAGGTGCCCAGGTAGACTGCAGAGAGGGACAATCTTCAATTAAGATAAGGGAAAAACCTGAAAAACTTGTCATGGGGGGCAGGGCTTTCATTGTTTTCATAGGATTAAGATTGTCCCCTGCTGTTATCTGGCTGGTCTATGGACTGCATTCCACATCTGAGAAGAGATGGCTTACACTAGGTAAAAGGGGCGGGAGGGGGAAACTTTGCTTGTGAATATCTCTTAAACCATAAAGGTTTGAGATAAGACTTATATCGTTCTTCATGTTTTTTTAATGCCTACAAAATAAAATAAACATAAAACGAAGTATTACTATCCCTTTACGGTTTCCCCGCTAGTACATGCCAATAAGATAGATTACTACAAAACAAAACTGTACAAATTTGAAACAATAGATATATATTCTTAGTAAATTCACGTAGTAAATTGATTACTAGTATTTTGTGAATGTGGCCATATTTGTAAAATTGTTTTATTGATTTCCTTTAAATATTTTATGTTCTTGACCTCAGACTTCGTTGGTAAGGTTCCTGATTGTTTTTTTTTTTTTTTTTTGTTATTCTGCATTTGTTAAATGTGCAAAATGTATGTTTATTATGTTTTCAGCAAATAATTTCCTAGTAAATTATATGACATGGTAAGTAATATTGATTTTTAGAAAGAAATATGAGAAGAGAAAAAATAGTAAAATAACAAGTTTTCCATATATGTAATAGTATAGCTATTCCAAAGCTGCAATCCTGCAAACTCAACAAAAATCTTTACATATTTGTGTAGAGGATGGGATTTAATGATGCCGCTGGAGCAGAAACACATTCATTTTCATTCTGAAACAGAAGTGAGCTCCAGATCCAGGTAATGAAATTGGAAGAGAATAGGCCTGGGATTCATTTGCTAAGCATTGAAGAAAATGGCTTATTAGATGCACAGCCCTCAAACTTGCTTATTGAGAAAAATCACTAATCAAGTTTCTTTCCTGTTATAGTACCAGATTTGTGGGGCCAGATTTCCCAGTGTGCGAGTAGACAACTGCCTAGAGATCCATATTTTGAGGATGCCTCAACTATGTTGAACACACCCACATTTTCAATAGTGTGTGTGTCAAGAGCAATCTCATTGTCCCTGCACAAGTTTTATACCAATACATGCTGGGGGATTTTATCCCTTAGATGCTAGAGAGATCCCCAGAGCAGACCCAGAGGTCTCTCTAGAAACCGAGGGATCTTCTTTATTTCTTCTTATAGGCCAAGTATATTTTCTGGATTTGGGGTCATGTGGGAAGTGGGGGTTTAGCCATGGGCAGAGTTAAGGGTGGTTAAAGTTCCTTACCTTGGGCAGCATGGGGTGTAAATCCAGCCCTGTAGGTTAGTCAATCTTTGGCCCTCCAGCTGTTGGAGACTATAACTCCCATCTATAGTTGTACAGCCTCCAACAGATGTCCCCAACTCTGTTTGCCTTGTGAAGAGTAGCAGAATCTTCTTTCTACATGAATCAGATGGCTGGCAGATAATCTTCTACATACTTGAAATAGCTGATCCAGGTAAAGACATAACTGGCAGAGGGATTTTTTATATCCCTATAGCACTCAAAGGGTTGAAAGAATGCAGCTGCTGTCTCTGTTCTTCAGTAGAGACAGCAAACCGTCCTGCAAGACTCGATAGAAAGTTACAAGTGAGTAAGCACTTGGATATAACATGGAAATACAATAGGATATTTCTGCATATCAGGTCCTACTGGCATATTCTGTGTAATTCAGTTAGAGCTGGATTATACTTTTATGCATACAGTGTATGTATATATGTAGGTGCATGTGTAAGTAGGACATGTCCAGTGAAATATCATACATTATGTTGATCTTTAGAGTATCTCCTGATTACACTATGCTAGCCTAGGTTATAAGCTTGATTATTCATAAGGGTCTAAAGCAAATTTATGAAGGATTTTACAGAATAGTGTTAGAGAGAGCATATCAGACACACTGTTCCTGTGAAAGGGAAGCTTTTGTCCTTAGAGGTCAATCTTCTCCATAAAATTGTAGTGAGACATAAAGGAAGTGCTATTTCATAAAGTGAGTGGAAAAATTAAATGAATTGTTTGGTAACACTGTCTTCAGACATTATGTTTAAAAGAAAAGTCTAAGAAGGCTGAATAAACCAACTCCACTATAGTTAAACATTCCCATTGTTTTAATTTGGACTTTTAACTTCTTGAATGCTAAAGAAATCTCAAATACTTTGGGACTTTTTAATTTCCCCCCTACTGGTATATTTTCTTTGCTCCAAAGTTCATCCACTTTTATTTTACATATAGGGCCCTTATGTGCAATGTTAATAATACTGTACTTCAAAAACAGTAAAGCGATGCTGATGCTGAGGATGACCCAATGATGACTGGTGATGATGATGATGATGGTGATTATGATGCAGATCTAGAAAATATCCCTCCAGCATCCTCCTCTTCTTCAGACACAGATGAAGTTGAGAGTGAGAGAGACGAGGACATGGTAAGAAAGTTAGCAGAACCGCAAAGGATTAATTTCCACCACTGAAAAGGAGCACTGTGCCTGTCTAAAAAAAGTTTGAGAAAACCATTGAAAACTCTGACCCTGGACAAGCAAAGATGTCAAAAAGTACAAAATCATCCTGTCAGTCATCATCAGCATCATCACCGCTTCCATGTCCAAGTCCCACTCAGCCACACACTCAACTTTTGTTGAGTAACCAGCAGCAACAACAACAGCAACACACAGGTTATGAACATCCACAGCCTTAGATATTGCAAGTACCTCTGCTGCTACTGGAAGTGCTGCACCTTCAATACCTAGTAGTAGCAGTAAAATTGTAGCAACATCTAGCCCCAGTTGTAGTAGTAGCAGCTCCTCAGGAATTCCTCAGTCCATGAAGTTCACAATATGTAGATACTCAGGATCCAAAAGCTATGACAGAACAAGCCAGGCCAAATGATCAGGAGAAGGGTTACTACCATCCACCACACTTTGGACCACTGCTATGACCAATAAGTAACGTATATCAGTAATCAGAGAAGAAAGATAGCTTACATTTGACACAAACATGATAATGGTAATAACTGCTGTAGGAATATGTATATGTGTGTATATGTGTATATATATATATATATATATATATATATATATATATATATAGATAGATAGATACATATATATAGATACATTCACACATTAATCACATCATGCCAGTCCCCCATCCCCACCACCATACACATCTGCCTCATTGTAGGTTGTACTTTTTTTATCACTTGACATCATCATGAATATGTGCCAGTGTCACTTAAGTAAGAAGTTAGTGCTGTGGGCAAAGGACAAATGCACTCTGCATGCTAATACATGTTTTAAGGTATATGTTGCTGTAGGACTTACAACTTTGACTTTTACTAATTATTTCTCCATTACAGACCTCAAAAGTAATAATATTGTGCTGGGAAATGTTGCACCATAGGAAACATAGGTGAAAAATGTGTTGGATTAGGCTAAAAAATGTTGGAATTGGCAAAAAGGAGGAAAATGTTGCATTGGAGAAAAGGAGAAAACTTTTGCGAAAAAAGAAAAATTGTCCGTTTTTTTGCAAAAAGCCATGTGGGAAATTTTTCTTACTTTATGCCAACTCCTATTTAATATGCATCAATAACAGCAAATCTCAGGGGTCATAGCGTTAACATTCTCAAACTATAACCATTATTTCCATACTTCTGATTCCCTGTTCTGTGTTCTGTGCTCATGATTAACATTTTTCGTGTAATCATTTGTTTGATAAAGTGCACTTCACACACAAAATACATTTTTCCATCAAATGTTTTATTCTATCAAGTGTGCTTTGGGCACATGAACAACCTATTTTAATTACTTCTGATCTTTTTGATCAAAAGCACTTTGTGAATATGACAAACTTTTTATTCTAAACAATTTGAAGAGCACGTGTACACAGGCCACAGTGCCACCCAGTGCCATGCACAGTAGAGATTGCCCACACCGTGGCTGATATGGAGCGGGGCAGAATTCAGACAGTAGTCGAGGACTATGGTCTGAATTCGGAGCCCCGCTCCGTTATCAGCCGTGGCGCGGGCAGTCTGTAGTGCGCATGACTGCAGCACATGCAGCCATCTCTACTGCGCATGATGGCTTCTGACAAACAATTTACCGAATTATTATATAGAATGTTTAGCTTGATTGACAGTACAACATGCACAGGATTAAAAAATGTTTTGTCAAATCTTTCCTTATATCATATGCTCCGGATGCAAAATCATAATTTTTTACATGATTGAGAGAGCTTCATGTGCATGATTGATATTTGTGGCTTTTAGTACGTTTTTTGGTTTTGCATATAATCAACCTTTTTTTGGAAGTAGTGTTTCACCACAGGATCGACAAATGTTTCATTCTACATGTATTGTTTTAAAATCATTTTTTTAAACACGCTACATCAATTAAACCTTTAAGGACCAGAGGGGTGCTCAGTGTATTGAAAACTATACCCCTCTCCTCTCAAATAAACACTTTATTCCATTACAAACCAGTACTAGCCCAAGTCTTCAGTACGTACACAGGCTAAACATTTTTTATTCAGAATAGACTGTACATGCCAAAACGGTAAAGTTGGAGCCCAAACAGATTTGATTGATCAAACTGATCAAAACATATAAGCATTTGAAAATCAGCATTTAACACAGAACCCCTTGTTCAAGTAATAGCTATAGTTTTGTTACCATGCAGCTATTTTATATATATATATATATATATATATATCAGGGCTCAAAATTTCCACTCGCCGCTAGCCAATGGCAAGTGGAAATTTAGCCCTGGCGAGTAGAAATTCAGTCCTGGTGGGTATGCTATGGCTTGCAGTGACGAGTAACTTTTCAGGTCTTGCTAGTAACATCCTTTATTACACTATTTTAGTACATGTTGATTGTTTAACTTGTTTAACTTAATTTAATATATTACACCACTGTTCTTTTTTGTTATAGCATATTTTAAGTTGTAACACATTGTTGAAAATGAAAATATCTGGAAATGGTGGGACACATGTGAAGTGTGGTGTTGTGACATATGAATGTGCAGGGATACATCTGTTGGGAACCACTTATTCCTATATTAGTGTAAAAGCCCGTGTACACGGAACAAGGTCCGGGTGATGTTAACCCTTTGAGAGCCAGAGGGGTACGCAACGCATTGCTTTGCAATGCGTTGCGTACCCCTCTGTCACTCGAAAGGTTAGAGGCCAGTCCTGCTCTGCGTACTGGAGGCACACGCAATGCAGTCATGATCTGTAAAGACTGCCCAAATCAACAGAATGCTCCCAGCATTCTGTGCATTCAGGCAGTCTCTACTGCGTGTGACTGCATCAGACAAACATTCTAGCATTTTATTATATAAGATAGTTCCCCATTTTCTTATGCACGTCATTGCGTCATTCAAATTGGTTTAAGCAAGAGTGCTGCTTCAATGAACTTGTCAAAGTCCATTTGGAAGAAACATGACTGCCTCTTTCAGTAAGTGAACTTTTATACAATCTGACTAGTGCCTGTCATTAAATGACATTAATTTATTAACTATTTACATTTACACTTCTTTGTTATAGATCTTTTTTTTTCTAAGGGAAAAGATGAAAACTTGATTAATTTTAGTATCTAGAGATTCTTATGATTCATGTGCCTTCTTTGTGCTTATGTGATTTTGCATATTAATCAATGGCCTAATTTTGCATGTTAATTATAAATGAACCATGATTGAAATGCTTAAAAGTATACATTTGATTCAATTGTTTTTAAAACATTTGATATGCCCCACAGTGCCCTGAAGCTGTAAAGCAGTATACCAGACTGAGTTCTCGCTCAAGGTAACCAAGCACCAACTGAGTACGCTTTTCTAAGTGAAATGTAGGAAGAATGACTCATGTCACGATTTCCCTTGCCTACAGTGCCTTGCAAAAGTATTTACCCCCTTTGGGATTTTTCCTATTTTGTTGCATTACAACCTGGAATCAAAATGGACTTTTGGTAGGTTTGTATCATTTCATTTACACAACATGCCTACCACTTTGAAAATGCAAACTATTTTTTATTGTGAAGCAAACAAGAAATAAGACAAAAAACAGAAAACTTGAGCATGCATAACTATTCACCCCCCCCCCCAAAGTTAATACTTTGTAGAGCTACCTTTTGCAGCAATTACAGCTGCAAGTCTCTTGGGGTGCATCTCTATAAGCTTGGAACATCTAGCCACTGGGATTTCTGCCCATTCTTCAAGGCAAAACTGCTCTAGCTCCGTCAAGTTGGATGGGTTCCACTGGTGTACAGCAATCTTTAAGTCATACTAAAGATTCTCAATTGGATTGAGGTCTGGGCTTTGACTAGGCTATTTCAATACACAAATGTTTCTCCTTAAACCACTCAAGTGTTGCTTTAGCAGTATGTTTAGGGTCATTGTCCTGCTGTAAGGTGAACCTACATCCCAGTCTTACATCTCTGGAAGACTGAAACAGGTTTTCCTCAAGAATTTCCCTGTATTTAGCATCATCCATCATTCCTTCAATTCTGACCAGTTTCCCAGTCCCTGCAGATGAAAAATATCCCCACAGCATTATGCTGCCACCACCATGCTTCTCTGAGGGGATGGTGTTCTCGGGGTGATGTCAGGTGTTGGGTTTGCACCAGACATAGAGTTTTCCTTTATGGCCAAAAAGCTAAAATTTTAGTCTCATCTGACCAGAGTACCTTCTTCCATATGTTTGGGAAGTCTCCCACAAGCCTTATTTTTTTCTTTAAGTAATGGCTTTCTTCTGGCCCCTCTTCCATGAAGCCCAGCTCTGTGGAGTGTATGGCTTAAAGTGGTCCTATGAACAGATACTGCAATCTCAGCTGTGGAGCCTTGCAGCTCTTTCTTTGGTCTCTTTGTTGCCTCTCTGATTAATGCCCTCCTTGCCTGGTCTGTGAGTTTTGGTGGGCTGCCCTCTCTTGGCAGGTTTGTTGTGGTGCCATATTCTTTCCATTTTTTAATAATGGATTTAATAGTGCTCCATGGGATGTTCAAAGTGTGGGATATTTTTTATAACCCAACCCTGATCTGTACTTCTCCACAACTTTGTCCCTGGCCTGTTTGGAGAGCTCCCAAGTCCTTGGTCTCCATGGTGCCGCTTGCTTGGTGGTGTTGCAGACTCTGGGGCCTTTCAGAACTGGTGTATATATACACTCAGATCATGTGACAGATTATGTGACACTTAGAATGCACACAGCTAGACTTTAACTAATTATGTGACTCCTGAAGGCAATTGGTTGCACCAGATCTTATTTAGGGACTTCATATGGGGTTAATACATATGCACACACCACTTTTCCATTTTTTTTTTTAGAATTTTTGAAAACAAGTTATTTTCTTCATTTACTTCACCAATTTGGACTATTTTGTGTATGTCCATTACATGAAATCCAAATTAAAATCCATTTTATTTCCAGGTTGTAATGCAAAAAAAATAGGAAAAATGCCAAGGGGGGTGAATTATTTTGCAAGGCACTGTATGTCAATAATATAGCACGAGCAAGCACTGGATATGCTTATTCATTTTATCCAAAACCTCCGTACTTCCTGCTTTTGGTTTATCCCCTGGCTACCTTTGGTCTTTTGTTATAATGTTATAATGATAATTGTGTTACAAAGCAAAAGCTAGTAAGATGGCAACTGGATGAAAATATAGAGGAATGCTCAGTGGCAGTGGTCCTCACACTGCATTAGTGATACAAGGGTAGGAGAAGGAGAGAATAAATATAGGTTTGTCATGCTACCTTACTCCATGTGCAACATGTATAGCCGATGCCCTAGTTACAAAGGGGTTGCTTGATTCACAAAACAATTGGGGCTTAGGCCACCCTAATGCATTATTATTTCAGTATACATCCCATTAGTTTCATAATTAACTGTAGAAATATTAGCATTACTACATGTGCCAAACTGGAAACTAGACTTGAGGCTTTAACCCTTTAAGAATCAGAAGGGTATGCAACTCATTGCTCCACAATACACTGCACACTGCTCCAGTCCTTAAAGGATTAACAAGACAAGTGTACACAATGAATTGCACACTTCCCTAGTCCTTAAGCATGAGCCCTTGCCTAATTACCTGGGAAAGGTCCTTTCTATGGCAAAGTATATAATTATTTAAAGATGCATTGGGACATAACAAGTGCTTCTAAATCTGCTTGTCTCAAAGTGATAATTTAACCCCTTATGGACAGCATCAAATAGTTTCTTATTATGTGGTTGCAAAACCAGTTTTTACAATGGTATTGTTTAGTGTACTCATGCACACTGCCAGATTCCTTCAATATAAAGCAATGTTTTTTTCATACATTTTAGCATGAATACATGCGCTATATTTGGGATGCCCATTCAATCAGTGGAAGATCCATTCCTTCGGGCACCCTGCTACATCTGTCTCCCAAACTCTACCATACAATATATGGTTCCAAGAGGCAGAATTGTAGTGTTGAGTGGTGGGTGACACATTTAAATTTTCTGCCCACCTCTATGCTGATCTCCCACATAATTTTCAGGTCCTTTCTGTCAATGAGCAGAATCAAACCATATATGATGTGTCACTTCCGCACCATGTCTGTTTTGAGTCTGCGCATTCAAAGAAGGTCCTGAAAGAGCCTGAAAAAATATAGGATATCAGCATGGAGATGGGTGGGGGTGGATACAGGTGGCCCACATCACCACACTTCTACGAAGCTGTAGCTTGGAACCATATGCAATAAGTTAAAGGGAGGGAGACAGATGACATGAAGGGAGATGATTGAGATGACATGAATGAAAATGAGATACCATGAAAGGAAATTAAATAAGATGAAGGGAAATAAAATGAGATGAGATACTTGAAGGGAGTGAGAGAGATGAAATGACATGAAGGGAGTTGAGATGAATGAAGGGGGGAGATAGATTAAATTATTGAAGGGAGGGAGATGTGATCAAGGGAAGAGATGAAGTTAGGGTGAGAGGTAAAATGAGGGACAGGCATACACAGGGTTGCCTTATATTCAGCATGTTCCTTTTTTCAAGACCCTAATAGCAAACATTGGAGGGTTGCTTTATATTCAGGTTGCCTTATATTTGATCAAATATGGTATATATTTTGTTTCATGATATAATAATGTTTATTCTGGTACCATATGTAAACATATATCCCCTGTTTTCAATTCATATTACACATAAATATGACAAAGTATCATTATTCTGCCCCTAATTGTACATTATTATTAAGGTTGTTGGAAAGTACCCCAACATAAAATTCACTTGAGTTTTTTGGGAATATTACAGATAGTCTAAACTTTTTGCCACACACAGAAACATGCTTAAAACAGTACTTTGCACAGTGCTGGGAAATTCCAGTGAAAACTGCCAATTCTCCACTTTTTTTACTGCTTTCATTGATAATAATGCATTCCACCAATTGGAGAGTTCCCCACATTTATTCCCACTGTGCTACTGTAACTGGAGTATAAGTGTTCTGCACGCAATAAGTCTATTCAGGATATCCTGAAAACATACACTATTGGTAACTCTTCAGGATCATTGTTGGCTACCCTTGATATAAAGAACTTTTTATAGATTGAGTAAAAGATTGATTTGTGGAGGAAGAGAGAGAGTTAGAGACGTAGGGGCAAAAAACTATGAGAAATCATAGTGAGAAAGAAGTAAGCAAAATTATTATACCCACAGCATCATAACAATTTGCAGAACAGTTGGCATAATTGGCATGCGTCTCCAGGGCAGCGCTCTAAAGTTCATTATGGGAAGGGTCAAAAGTTATGAAAATTTGTAACTTTCACAAATTTCTGCTTCTGTCATTGAATTTCTCACCAAAACATTGTATTTCTCTTCTATGCTTTCTATAGCCTCAATCATTCCCACCACAATACCATAAAATCTGGAAGTTTACACTTTTCTGTGAGGGGTAGTTGAGACAGAGAGAGAACTGCAGAAGCAGATGGCTAAAGAGAGAAGAAAAATCTTTATGGAGTAGCTGTGTGTATATATATAGAGAGAGTTGACAAGCTCTACCAAGACATCAGTTGCCTGCTGTACTATGTGTGTATGGGGGTGATGAGTAGTGGGAGCTGAAGTAATGCTCCTGCTTATGAGGATGAACAGACAGAAGTTGTCCTTATTATAGCAGTTGTCAGAACTAGCAGTACTCCAGACTACCCCCTCTTGCCTCATGATCTTGTACTGTTGCTGCTCTGGTTTCTGACTTCAGCTTCCCTTCTGACCTTGGCTTTGTCCCCTAAGTTTGTACTGGCTGCCCATTCTGATTCTGAGCCGGCTTGTTCCTGACTACATTTCCTGGTTTGGATTTGAGCCCATCCTGCTGCTCTGGTTTAGACATTGGCTTGCTGACCTCTACTGCTGCTGGTTTGTCTCTGATCTTGGATGGTTTAGTACTACTGTCTGCTGGTTGCCATTTTCCTTCCTTCTCTCTCTCTCCTCTCTTGTCCCCCCCTCTCTATCTTGTTCTCCTTTTCTCTCCTCCACCCTCTCTCTCTACTTCACCTTTTTCTCCCAGTCCTGATTGGCTGTTAACTGACTCCTGTTGGTTCCCTGTTAATGCTCTCTCCTTCTTCTACCCTCCTCCTTGGTCCCAGCCTTTGGTTCCCCCCCATTCATGCTGGGGCCTTTACCTTGCTTGCTCTCTCTCACTCTCCTGGAGGTGGTAGTCGGTAGTGGTTCACTGTTCTCTCCTGGCGTAGACAGCAAGAATGTACTTCTGTTTCCTACCCTAGCCTGGTTGTACACGGATCTCAATGTACTCCCTTCTGGGTTGCTCTCTGGTTCAGCTGCGGAGGAATAATCTGATTTCACAACCAGCATCTTTATACAGCTTCAGCTGCAACAAGGGATTATCTGGTGAACCGTCTACACACCCTAAATCCGCTCTCTAGCTCCGCTGCCCAGATACTGCACCAGTGCTAGGACTACATGGGTCCCTACACCCTGAGTAGTGAAACCTGTAGAGTATGCCAAGCTCATGTCAGGTAGTGTAAATTATTTGTATTGAGTAGTATTTCATTATGCATTGGAAATGACAGTCACCAATACCACATCATTACCAGCAGTAACTTGTTGTTTTTGTGAGACAGACAAGGGAGACAGTGACTATCCCCATTTGAATTCTTGAGGGATAGTTTAACATTCTCTACATGCTTAGTTGGAGCAGATGTGCCACCACCACTACCGCTACCTAGCTGTAAAGTGGCTAATATATCAACCTGACCCTGTGATACGACTTGATTATCAGACAACTCAGCAACAGGAACTATGTTAGCAAGCACCATGGTATCACACACATTTTTCACAACTCGTCATGGTGAAGGCCTTCAAATAATATTTGCAAGGCATGCTTTCAATGCTTGCTTTGATCTACTATTCAAGTCTGGTTTTGGTAAGCACACCCAAAGAGAAAAACACATTTCAAATTGCTGGAGTGTTTTTGCTTTGATCTACACCTACTAACATTTTTGACTAGCGTACCTAGCTTTGGGCCTGCTAAAATTTTTTAAAGGTGCACCTTGCCGGATTGGGCTATGCTACCAATTTCTCTAATGGATTTGTCAATTTGTAATTAATAAGCAAGCTAATGTCCTAATTGTTAGAATGGTCGATTGAGCCTGTAAATAATCAATAAAAAACATATTTTGAAAGGCCTTCTGTAGTTGCTAACCCTTCTAAAAACACCTTTCTTAAATAACAAGGAGTATATATGTCTAAGTTAATGAACAAGAGAGCACCTGGTCCTCCTCCCTTCACCACCATTCTGCTGTAGATCTGTTATTAATTTTAGAAAGACATACCAGCTGTGTATGTCACATGCGTGTGTGACTAGTCTTTATTGCTATCTAAACCAAAACATATATCACTATTACTCTTGGTTGTGTAATTTGAAAATTATATTCATAAACATAAATGGAAATGGCATTAAATAATAATCTCAACATAATTCAACAACATAATGATAAAAAATAAAATGTTTAATTTTAAATTATGAATGTGGCTGTGGTGGTGAGGAATAAAATATGATGACAGTGATGATGAGTAGGAAGGAATGCTGCATAAATGATATGTAGTATAATGTATGATTCCAATATAAACTTGCATTATTGTTTTTCATTCAACAATATTCATAGACCTAGTCTCGACTGTTGTAGGTGCTAGCAAACATGGTATCTCTACAAATTGCTCTTCCTCAGAGCTTTTTCTACATGTGCTGTATACTTCTCGCGTGTGTGTTTTTGCTCTTCTGCTGCATGATACTTGGATGGTATTAGATGCTTGTTCATTTTGAAGAAAGTAAATCTGCTGGCATTTCTGTAAAATAGATTTGTCTGCTGCACTGAAAGTGCACTTTGATTGCACACATTCTGGTAGGCAACTAAAGGTTTCCAATTCAATATGCATCAGTGTTAGCCGCTGTTTTGCATCAGTGCTGGCCACTGTTTTGTTTGCCAGCACTTAAGTGGGTCATCGCTTTGGCCTCGAATGCATCACTCATTAAATATTGCGTTAAAGGGAGGAGGACAGGTATACTCTTAAGCAGTAGCTTACTAGGTAAGTCTTAATAAAAATTGTGTGGGTTTTTTATCCCACCTTATAACTTAAGAAAGCATTTACAGGAAGTTTAGCAACTACAACAGGCCTTTCAAAACATGTTTTTATTTGTAACTAGTTTACAGATTATGTAAATACTAAATATTTTTCCAAATATTAAACCATTAGATTACACATTAGGTATATTTTGTAAAAAAAATTATACATGAATGTAAAACTTTTAGAAAAATGGCAGCTCATGCCAATATGTCAAGCCTTGAGAAAAATGTTATTGGGCTACAGTAAAGTAAGTCTTGAAACTTATTTTCAGAAATGCAAGGTTTGTCACAATGATTTGCAGTCTTTCAGGAAGTTAGGCCTTGAAAGAATATTTGCAGGCTTACAGCAAAGCAAGGTATTGTTGCTTCAAGACAAGCCTTAAAAATCATTTTCAGGCCTACATCAGGGCAAGCCTTGAATAAAATATTTGCAGACTTGCAGCAAGGTAAGCCTTGGTAAAAAAAAAATAAACATTCAGGCCTACTAAAGCCAAGTAAGCCACTGCCAGGAACATTATATGCTTCTCACAAATTACATCATGGTGTTTACAAATGTAGTTCCTACTGTTAAGTCATTTGAGCATCAAATGTCATGTTATAGGATCAGGCTGCTTTATTTTACACCCATGAGTAGTGGCAGTAGTGGTAGTAGGAGTATGACTGAGCTCATCTTCACCATAAACTATGGCAATGGTACCAGCAACAGTGGCGACATGGAACGGGTGTTGTTGGTTCCTTCCTTCCTTTAGAGATGCTTAGGCAAAACACCACCACCACTTAAGTGCATCTGGGAGGAGAAGTTGTCCAATCACAATAATTCTTCTCCTCCTGCACCATCCCTAAAATAATGGGTGCAATGTGCACAGTATGTATGTATGTATGTATGTATGTATATATTTATATGGCGCCACACAGTGTACGCAGCGCCTTACAATAGACATATGTTACAATAAATAAGAGGGGATGAAATAAGTGCAACATTCATAGAAACAATGGGAGAGAGGTCCCTGCCCCAAGGAGCAGTGTTTGAACACATTATGAAGAGCAAGAAGGACTGAGATCACACACCTTGGCACATCTGCATGTTGAGAATGTTAAACCATCCCCCATGAAAACAGATGGTGTCAGTCATTGCGTTCTTTGTCCCCCTCAAAAAACAAGTCATTGGTGGTGGGGGGTGGGAGGCAATGATGACTGACCTTGTTAGCAAAACCCCTATATTTACTCCTTAAAGATTCTCTCACCACAGGCTCGGGACCACAAGACTAGAGAAGAGCCAATGTAGTGCTTCTATTTCATAAGGGAACTAAAACAAAACCTGGAAATTATAGATCTGTGACCTCTGTAGTGGGGAAACTGCTAGAATGGATAATAAGGGGCTATATTCAGGATTACAACACAAAAAATAAGATCATTAGCAAGAATCAACATGGTTTTATGAAGAATAGATCATGCCAAACTAACCTTTTCAGCTTCTATGAGGAAGTAAGCAGCAACCTTGATAATGGCAATGCAGTTGATGTAATATATCTAGACTTTGCAAAGGCATTTGATAAAGTGTCACACAGAAGGCTGGGGTATAAAATAAGGAAATCGGGGCTAGGAGATAACCTTTGCAATTGGATACAAAACTGGTTGAAGGATAGGGAACAGTGTGTGGTTGTAAATGGACAATTATCCAATACAGTTAAAGTGGAATCATTTTAGGGGACTCATTGCTAGAGAAAGACCTGGGTATCCTTGTCAACTACAAACTTGGAAACAGGGACCAACGTCAAACTGCAGTAGCAAAGGCAAGCAAAATCCTGTCTTTCATAAAAAGAGGTATTGAAGCAAGAGTGGATAACATTATTTTGCCATTGTACAAATCATTGGTAAGACCTCACCGTGAGAATGCAGTGCAGTTTTGGGCACCAGTTCTGAAAAAGGATATACTAGAACTAGAGAGGGTACAGCGAAGAGCAACAAAATTAATTAAGGGAATGGAGAACTTGACGTAGTTGTATTTTCAAGAATAATTGCTGCATTACAGAAAAATAGACCTTATAGGCAGCCAGGCACCAGCAGGGATCTTGCAGTAGGCGCTCTTCGCCTGCACTGTCAGTCCCTTCCGCTGCCTTAAGGCACAAAGGCATTCAATTTACCAAGCGTGGAGTTGAAAGGGAAGGACAGCGCAGACACAGAGATGATGCTGCCTAACAGAAATTATTTTTGAAAATACAACTACGTCTATGCATATCTGTAATGTAATTATGATTTGGGGCTCAATATTAATCTGATGAAAGTTCTGCTTTAAAGATGGATGATGGTCCCAGCTTGTCAAAGCTTAATGATCACAAAGCACCTTTATGCATGCTGCAATAATTTAAGGGAGGCTATAACTAACTAAATCAGTCAGTTTCAGCCTTTCCCTGGTGGCTTCACATATGTGATTGCTGGTGTGAGCCTCATGACAAAGGCAATGTATTGTTAGTGTTCTCTGCTTCTCTCTCTCCCATACTGCAATCTTCAGGAAGAGAGAAGCAGAGAACACAGCTAACAACATACAAAATGTCCACGGAGGGGGGGGCACTTTTATTTGAAATGATGGTGCTGAGGGCAGATCTAGAGCAGCAGTTCTCAACCTGTGAGTCACGACTCCATCGGGGGGTCGAATGAAGATTTTCCAGGGGTCTCCTAAAACCATCAAAAAAAATGTTTTTTGTCTATTCTAATCTGTAAAACTTGTAATTGTACAATTTTTTTTCCATTATAAAGAAATCCTTACTTTTCAGTGACTGACGGCCAGATTAGTGCAGTCTGCGTGCCTGCGCCATCAGTCTATACCGGGAGACCAGGACGTTTTATTGTCCATGTTATAGAAGCGATGAAGGAGCAACGAAAATAATTTTATTGTTAGGGGTCGCCACAACTTAGGAAATTTTGGCACGAGAAAGGTTGAGAATTGCTGATCTAGAGGTAGACCAGGTTTGGTCACTTGTTGACCTACTGCCACTTCTTTGTGTTACTAAATTTTATTTATACAGTCTAATTTGTAAACACGTATACCGCAGTGTATAAAAAAAAAATAACGTGCATTTTATTTCTGTGCAGCAAGGTGATACACTTATATATACACCACACAATCAGAACTCCTAAAGTAAGGACACCAGGGAGGGAAAGAGGGACAAAGAACTTTTTTCCACAGAGGAAAATCACCCCTATAAAATGTTCATACTTGTGGGTTATCCATATAAATGTGGTATCAAAATAAATCCCTACTTATGCTATGGTATACTAAATGATTTAGAGGAAAAATATGGTTGAACAAATGCATACTAAAAATGCCAATGTTGCTCTTGTCCTCCAGTGTAAAACAAGCCCTCATCATTAAGGGGTTAAAATGGAGCTTCGACTCCTTGCTGGAAAGGCCTCCAACAATCTGAAGCAACACTTTGGAGACTTCTCTACCATTCAAGAGGTTAAAAACACCATTTAAATAAACTAGGTGTTTTATGATTTGTGTTCTGCACAAGTTGTTTGCCCCAGAGTTGTTCAAACCTTCCCTGTGTGTGTATATATGTGTGCATGTGTGTGCTTGTGTACACTTAAGTGTGTACTTGTGTGAGCATGTTTGTGTGCTTGCTTGAGTGTGCATGTTTGTATGTGGGTGTATGCCTGACTGTGCATGTGTGTGTGCGTGTTCGTGTGTGTGGGAATGCATAGAATCAGTTTGAACATGTCAGCCTTACCAATATCTAACAACTGATCTGCGAATTGACTCTAGTTCATGAATTTGCTAATCTTTACCTAGATACTCAAACACCCAAATTCAGTTATTGTTTTACCAAGTTCAGAAATGGTTTGACCATATGTTTAACAGGTAAAAGTGTTGTTAACAAATATTTGATGATGATTAGATTTTTTTAGTGCAGTACAGTTGTTTGAACAGAGTAAGCATAGTACTGGAGGTGTAACAACTGAATTTTCCAATCAGGCATCACTGAGTATTCAATATCAACCTTTACCCCCTGGTTGAAGGGTGCACAGTGGATTGTAAAACAATATGTTGAATACTTCTTTGTTATTAAAAAGTTTAAACTGACTGAACATAATGGGCCTCATGTAAAAAATAAAAAGCAGTTCTGGAGCAAACCAATTGCACCATAGGGTAGAAAATCCCCAAATCTCACATTAATTTAAATGGGGCTTTTAACTCCTTGAATACAAGATATGGTTTTGCATTGCACTGGAGACCTTTCTAGCATTCAAGGGACTAAAATATACATAAAAAAAAAACATTTAAATAAATTGTAAATTGTATTTGTCCCCTGCTATGCAGTTCGTTTGACCAGAACTGTCCATTGATATCTGAAAAGCGAACACAAATAGATTGAGACTTTATTCTAAATTAGAATTACTGTTAATCTATAGGATGCTCTTTCTAGGTTAGGTGAAAGATAAATTTCCATGAACATCTTTTTTAGGTAGGAACACAAGGTCATGAGGTTAACCATAGGTTTATGTTTTCTTCTTAATCACACAACAGCCTGTGGGGACAAAAATGGATTTAATCCTCTTATGTTCCTTCTAAGAATCTGCAATGAAAAGGTTGTATATAGAAGTATAGCGCTTTCTATCTCTGGAAATCCTTTTAACTTGATGGCAATGTAAACTGAACAGACAACTAGACATGTTTGTATGGTAAGAAGCAAATATCCACCCTAATGCGCTTTGGTAAGATGAGATCTAATTACTCAGGGGCTGCTTTGTCTTGAGATTCTGTGTATCTGACATTACAATTTTCATTTAAGTGAGATTTATATTTCCTCATCATTATCACTAATTTGCACAATTGGATATGTAATGTGTTTGCATTCTCTGCTCATTTATTTTTGCCTAAGGCCATATGAAAATATATATGGCCTGTTATGTTAAGCCTTAAACAGAATGGTAGAAAATATTGAGGTTGATTTAATGGAAACTGTAGCATTTCAGGGGAAAACCAACTGCTCCTTAGGGGAAAAATTAGGTTTATTTAAATGAGGATTTTAACTGGCAATGTCTCAGATCAGTTTGTGTATTTTGAAAGTTTTATTTGTCCTCCGTTTCTTATTAAAGGGGATCTATCACCCCCATATAAGTTGCTCTTAAATGTTAGTTTATATAGCGATTCCATTGAGCATTGCATTAATTTCATATTTTAAACGTTATTTGGGCAAAATAGAGGAATAAATATTGCGCTGACCCTACTTCCGAATCAACAGCGGGTACCGCTCTATACCCGCAGTCAGTAACTCTGCCAATGAGACCGCTCCAGCTTACAGGCAGAAAGCCTCTGTCATTGGAGGAGGCTGGATAGAGGGATGGGAGCATAGGCAGAGTGACAGACTGTGGGTATAGTGTTGGTACAGCAGTCTATCCAGAAGTAGGGTCAGTGCAATATTTATTCTTCTATTTTGCCCAAATAACATTTTAAATTATGAAATTAATGCAATACTCAATTTAATCACTATATAAACTAACATTTAAGAGCAACATATATAGGGGTGATAGATCCCCTTTAAATCACCCTCATTCACTCAATCTATCCCACCTGTAGAAAAAGATCATTGATACTAATCTGGTTACTTTTTCAGCAGGTTTCATGGAAGTCTATTTAAAGTAGCAGTAAACCTTTTATATGCAAACCTATACAGTATATTATAGTGCTCTAGTTATTACAGTTGGAACTGTTCTTTTTTCCAATAATATTGTCATATGTGTCCAGAAAGTGTACCTACAGTTCACCTAGTGTTCAGACAGTCATCATGCTGTATTCAGTTGGAGAGTTGAGCCACTGACTACAGTTCTCCACTGTTAACAAGAGTACCATTCTTACTCAGCAGGAAAAGCCCTACAATATGTTTGGGGGGGTTCTATAAAAATGAATGATCCTTTGTCAAAAATGTATTTGCAATATTTTATAAACCAAAACACTTTTCTTGATGATTATTTCCCTTACAAATTACTTTTAAAGGCAATGTAGCACATAGAAAAATGATGTAATTATATTCCAATTAATTTTTCATAGAAAGTAATTAGTATTTAATTATATGTCCATTAAAATGTGAAAATACCCCTTTGGCATGGAGATGACATCTTAGAACATCTTTGTGCCTGAAAAGGATGAGTGACAACACACATGCTTACTAGCCAATCTTGTTGATGTTGAAACTTAAGTCCAGAAGAACAAAATATGAGTATTTAGTTTTAACTAGGTAAAATACCTCCAGCAACTCCTTTCTTCTTGCTTCATAACTTTCATGATTTCCCTT